>OW029941.1:1579375-2858750 GCA_932305915.1 Agriopis marginaria
ACACGTAATAGTAATAATGTATAAATTATATTGATTTTTATATTACAAAAAGATTCTCAAAAAAAAACTAGGGATTGCGGGTTGCTTGTATGCAAAATTGACCCAGAATTTTGAGAATCGGAAATATAGCAGCTTATATACTACACGTTTATTTAATATAATATAATATTTTAAGTTATATACTAGTAGGCACTTGACATAGAAGGCGTGTATTTTATATATCTGACTAAGTTGTTCTATGTGACTTACATGCGTAATATAGTTATAATAATAAACAAACATACAAAATATACTAATATACAAACATATATGTATACATATATTATATACATATCAAAAGTTTATAAATGTCAAGTTTATAACAAATTATACAATATAATGTAATGCAAAATTAGCCGAAGCTTAACTTTTGTAGTGGTTATAATGTATATTATTTTATGACAGCACAAAACACGAGTAAAGTCACACAAAACGTATAGTCAGACAAAATGTATATACACCCGAAAAACACACAAACAAACAATATGGCGCCGACTATTGAACTGTGTATATTGTAAAACACTGTTTTAAACTATCACGGTTGTTCACTAAAGTTATATGATTATTTACGGGGTATTTGATGATGCCCATGATGGGCATGGTGCATGTAACTGCGCCGAAATATCGGGAGCTCATTCCACAACCTTACCACGGTAAATATCCCGTAAATAATCATATAACTTTTGTGTATATTGTATTTATTGTGTAGGAACGTAAGCATAATTATAAACCATTATGTGGCGTTAATTACAATAAAGAAACATATAATTATACTTAATGATGTCGATTCTGATGTACCATTGTCTAAACTAAAGCAAATTTGACAGCTCTAAAATTGTTGCCATCCTTTTCTGACATACAGAAATGAAAAGAGACGCTGATAATATTAGTCCTTTCAGATTAGTTTAGTTTAGATAATGATACAACAGAATCGACACCAATTTCGATCTAATTTTCTTACCTACCCTCTTATTAATAGAAACTAAAAACAACTTTTCTCAAACATGCAACGTTATTGGTTCATGCTGTTGATATATTTTACAACACGACTGATTGTCTGTTGCGCAAAATATATAAAATCGATTTTAATCTTAATTCCGAATTCGCTTGAAACTTGACACTTTCACACTGATTTATTTTGATTGATTTTGATTAGCACTGACATGCAGTACCGGCGTTAGGATAGGGCCAGATAAAAAGGGGTGCCGTACATAAAAATGTATAGATCTATTCTATTCTTTGCGGTTTTTCTGTTTGAATGGGCAGACTGGGGGCGTAGAAGTCTCGCCCAGGGCGCTGATAGTCTAAAACCGGCACTGCTGACATGCCATATTATTGAGATAGCCCGTTGGAACAGTTGGTAGTGAACCTGCCTTCTGCGCTTGGGGGCGTGGGTTCGATTCCCACCTAGGACAAACATTTATGTAATGAACATTTGTGTTTGTTCTATATCTGGTTGTTAATATCTATTTAAGTATGTATTTAAACCTATATATGCATGTATATCAGTCTCTGGCAGCCATATTACAAGCTTTGCTTAGTTTGGGGTCAGGTGACCGTGTGTGAAAAAATGTCCCGAATATTTATTATATTTATTTATATATTATTATTATTTATTTATTATTTAAAATTAAAAGTATATAATTTTTGTTAATAATCTCGAGAAAATAGTACACAAGACTTATTGGCAATGAGGTTTTCACACATTTTATTTATATTACACGGGAATTACACGTAAGATTAAGCCCGTCACTCCGACTATAGTTTCAACCGCATTAGGCAGTCTTTTTCAATGTGAATGCACGCGCGCGGCTGCGTCTCACTTGGCACTGAAAAGACTGCATGATGCGGTTGAAACTATAGTCGGAGTAACCGGCTTAATCTTACGCGAGTAATTGCCGTGTAATATAATTAAAATGTACTTACGTTACGTTTGCCTCCGCTTCGCCTAGGCTGGGACCACATCGGCCATCTTTTTTGCATGTAAAAATTATTTATATGTATATTGCTTATTTGTGATGTCTGATTTAAAATATATACATGTTTTATTGTGTATATTACAAAGAACAATATGTGTTATTGTACGCCACATAAAAGTATATATTTTATATTATTATAACTACTGATTAGGATAAGAGGGTGGGTATTATTTCTTTTAGGAACAATATCTTTAAAGGGGTGAAATGAATCTTTGGAAAATATATGTTTATAATAATTATATGAATAAAGACCAATACAGCATGATTAACAAAAACTGGCATTAGTTGAGCTTTTGTATTCGTGAATAGGGTAAAACCAATCAGCGTGCGTTTCAAATACGCAAGAATTTTTATTTATTTACGTCTCAAATAAGCAAGAATGTTTTATTTATTTACGTCTCAAATAAGCAAGAATGTTTTATTTATTATTTCTTATTTAATGACATTAATTATCCATTGAGCTTTAATATTATTAATTCTATGATGTATTTTTTTTTATCCATTGAGTATTTTTCTAATTATAATTTATTTTTAAGTATCATAATATTGTGTAACATTGTCTCATTGGTGTAATTGGCGCAAGCCGTACTAATTGAATAAACAAATACAAATGTCTCAAATAAGCAAGAATGTTTTATTTATTTGCCTCAAATACGCAAGAATGTTTATTTATACTCTCAAATTGCAGCGCCACTATGTCTATGCGGTATTGCAAATTAGCAAATGCAAATTTTCGATATACGATCTAATGTTCCGCTACCATATGTACTCTTTATTTATTTCATCATCATCATCATCATCAGCCAGAAGACGTCCACTGCTGAACATAGGCCTCCCCCTTTAACCTCCACACTGAACGACTTTATTTATTTGGCCTAATTTAAAAAAAACTTGGTATTAGCAATCACGATCACTATCAACAGTAATCACTCACTTATATATATATAAATATATTCATTATAATTTTTAATTATATGTCTAATATTAATTATAATTTGTGTAATAATATGTAGTAAAATTATGTACCTATATAATTTTGTATTGATATATAATTTAGGTTATATTCATATTTATTGTAATTTGTTGTTATGTATATTATCTTGTAAAACTTTGATATTTCTGTTTATTTCTTTTTGTCTTTTATAAGGTGTTTTTGATGCACGCCTACGTACTGGTTGTTCCAACCTGGTGGATGACTGGTAGAAAATGTTTAGCATTAAGTCCTCCAATTGTACATGTTTACTTAATTTGTAAGTGTGCAATAAAGTATTTAATAAATAAAACAGTCTTAGTTTTCGGAAGCATTTCCGCGTTATAAAGTGATGGCATCAGTTTTTGTTAATCAGCCTGTATAAATATAACACTCCACAAATAAGACTCGACTATACAAATACACTAAAACGATATTATTCGAAGCAGCGAAACGAATTTACCTAATTAAGTACATTAAAATACATTTAATAAGTTAAAAGGCCGTATGTCGGGTCGTTTATACACTTGTCTTGTGAACGTACTAGTTAATTATTTCGTTAACTACTCGCCTGATTTTGATGAAACTTTATAGAAAGTAAAACACTGTTTTAAGGCGAGACATGGGGTATCTGCGCCGAAATATCGGGAGCTCTATTGACAACCTTATCACGGTAAATATCTCGGTAATAATCATACAACTGTAATTTATAGCAAGTATACTAAAATTTTAAATGATTAACTTTTTTTAAATTACTAAAAATAAAATTGTTTCTTAAAAATTAAAATCGTATTAGAATTTCATATTGCCAATAATAATCATACAACTGTAATTTATATCAAGTATACTAAAATTTTAAATGATTAACTTTTTTAGGTTACAACAAATAAAAATGTTTCTAAAAATTGAAAATCATATTAGAATTTCATATTGCCAATAATAATCATACAACTGTAATTTATAGCAAGTATACTAAAATTTTAAATGATTAACTTTTTTAGGTTACAACAAATAAAATTGTTTCTTAAAATTGAAAATCATATTAGAATTTCATATTGCCAATAATAATCATATAACTGTAATTTATAGCAAGTATACTTACATTTTAAATGATTAATTTTTTTTACGTAAGTAAAAATAAAATTATTTCTTAAAAAAGTAAATCATATTAGTAATTCATATTGCCAATACAAATCATACAACTGTAATTTATACTTAAATTTTAAAAGATTAACTTTTTTTAAAGTTACTAAAAATAAAATAAAATGTTTATAAATAAAAGTAAATCATATTAGAAATTCATTTTGCGAATGATAATCATACAGGTGTAATTTATAGCAAATATACTTAAATTTTAAAAGATTAACTTTTTTATGATTAATAAATAATCATACTGCCAATCCATGTCTTTAAGTCATGAGTGAATTTTTGTCTTCTAGGCAAGACTTTTAACATCAGGCGAGATGGCGGTCAAACGCAAGCCTATTGCGGATAAAAAAATATACAAGGTTAGTTAGCATCCTCTTAAGGTGGCCTCAGTAATTTTAATGTACAAACAACTTTTAGTTCTACGACTTTTCGAAACTCGGCAAAAAAAAAACAGCCGTTCCATAAAAAAAAAAACATTCGCCTTCAAATTCCCGTCAAAATATATGAAACATATTTATGCCTGCTGGCAGCGGATTATTAGATTAGTTTAGTTTTATATATTAGTTTTAGTTTGTATTTTTTCAAGTAGTTTTTAGTTGTTTATATTTTATGTTTTTAACTAATTTTCTGTTTTTTAAGTTCCAGCAAACCCATCGAACTCCGTTTCGCCACCAGATGACTTCTATAAACCTCACGGAGCCCGAGAACTTTCCAACGAATGCAAAACCGTGGAAATCGGTTCGTGCGTTCTGGAGTTATAGCGTCAGGAAGGAAAACCCGACTTATTTTTATATAGTAGATATCTAAGTGAAGACCCTTTTATTTCCGCCAATTTAGATGAGTCGTACAACAAATTTGTTTGTTCTGACGTATTAAAGCAGCTTACGAGGATGATAACTGATTTCCAGTAACCCTGTATACGTGCAAAGTTTCATCAAAATCGGACTAGCACTCACCGAAAAAAAAAAATTACTAGTACGTTTGTCAAGTATTAAATAACCCGATATTCGGACGTCGTTAAAATCAATAAGATTTTTTCTAATATAAAAGCTGATTTAAATTTATAAGTAACGGTAAAAGTAGTTATTTTTTTAATTACTAGGCACTTATGAGACCGTATTTTACATATTTAAGTTTAAACACAAATTACTAGGCCAAAACATGTACTTTAAAAACGCAAAAATAACAATGAATTCCTGGACGGTAGCACACCCCCGCTGCGAAATTATAGCAAGCATTTTTAATTCGGACAAAAATATTCCAAATTCAGTTTTTTTCTTCGAGATCATTGGTTGTATAATTTTGGGTGTATCACTTTCTCTTGTGATTTCGCAGTCAGTTGCCAGTATTTTCGCATCGGGAGTGTGCTATCGCCTTTATTAGAATTCCATAAAAATACTCACACAAATAAATCGAATCCACGTATTTATAATGGCGTCAATTCTGCCATATCACTCACTATACTAAACCAAGCTGACTGGACTAAAATTATCTGCCTCTCTTTTCATTTTAATATGTGAGAGAATGATGGCTACAATTTTAGAGCTGTCAAATTTAGTTTAGTTTAACACTGTTTTAAACTATCACGGTTGTTCACTAAAGTTATATGATTATTTACGGGATATTTATTGAGTTCCAGTGATAACCGTAGCAAAACACTAAGAAAGAGGGTAGATCGTTATGTCTGCACCTAACTTTTTAACTGTTCGACCAACCACCCGCATTCTTCAGTCTTCCCGTGAACATGGTGCATGTAACTGCGCCGAAATATCGGGAGCTCATTCCACAACCTTACCACGGTAAATATCACGTAAATAATCATATAACTTTAGTTTAGTTTAGACTACAACAGAATCGATGCCATAGACGATTTTTTTTTTAAGTTTGGTATTAAAAACTTTTTTGTTAGAAAATAACTACAATTACTTTCTATATACTAGAAATTTTATAAACATTTAACGCTAAAAAATTTCATAATCAAGTCTTTTCTTTATATATTTTTTGGACGAGTCCGTCAAGCACACTTTTTTTTTTATAAAGGCCAATCAGTGTTTCTCATAAACCTTAACAATAATTACACATTAGAACAACGAAAAACCTATTTAAATAAATAATCGATCTTAATTTAAAACAAAATGTCCCGATTTTTGGTTCACAATAATTTTACCCCCGCATTCGGGGAGATTTGATTACTGGCAACTTTATGCATAGAAATCAACACAAATGTTTTTTATTTGGTTTTATTCTGTTTATACAGGGTGTTACATAACTCGTGCCCGAGCCGCGAAGGCTATAAAGTTGCTCCATTAGACGTTCAAACACAATTATAAAAATTATATATATATCTTCAAAGAAAAATTCAAATTATCATTTCAAATGTCAATAAAACAAAAGTTTCCCTAAAAATTACACAATCTTTAGAAACTGATAACACACCGCGAACGCCGTATGAAGTAACTGTCATATCACGTGGCGTCGCGTTTACATTTTCAATTGTTTGCATTCATTTCAAGTTACTTTCCATCTAAGCTCAACTATTTTAATGGAAAATTACAATAGCCTATTAAATAACTTTTAATGGGAGTTTTTTTTAAAAATTAATATCTTATAAAGGTGACAATAAATAATCACTAATCGATACTGCAGTGCAAGTACCGTTCTTTATCGATCGTCAAATTCGATAAAACGGCATAGAATCGATCATAGCGAGTTAATGGCATTTTGTCGAATTTGACGGTACTTGCATTGCTGAATAGCAACCCTCGCGGGTCGGACGCGAGATAAGCAACACCCTGTAAAATAATATTATGTACAGGGACATTTTAATACCTCTTTGGAAAATAATTAGAACAACAAAAAAAATAACACCGACAACAATATAGCCTTTACCAAAACGAAAAAATTAAAAAAACCAACAAATTTTCGTTTCTGATTTCAGAATATGTCAAAAAAAGCATAATATTACATATTTATTATAATAAATGTACTCAATACAATACAATTATATTTTTTTATCATAGTCGGGAAAAACATAATTAATTTAAAATTTCTTGTAAGTAATTTTTTTTTTTGCCAATCAGTGTAAACTCTATATAGCGACACTCGATACGACAAAGTCTCTCAAACGTCAAATTACTTGTCTTGGTTGGTTTATCTTGTTGTCCATACCAATAATACACTCTGTAACATCACATCTACTTTAAAAACGACAATAATACGTCATTATAAGCAATAAACAGAACTTTTTAACACCTCGTATTAAAATAAAATAAAATACTTGAGCTGCAAAAAACGTCAGACGAAGGTAAGGCGCAATGGCAATGTACTATACGCAAGCGTTGTTATTTGTATCAATACTTATGTTTGTAAATTTTGTACTTTACTAGTAAATAAACAGTAACAGTAAAATAATATTGATTTTTCTTCTCTCCATTTAACGAAAACTCCGAAAACAATAACGCCATAAAATGAGCAATCCCTTATGTTTGACTTGTAACTATGGAGTTAATAATAAAGGATTGAGTTGTACTGTCGCTATATAGAGTTCACACTGTACTTATCATTTATTATAATAAATGTACTCAAAGCAATTCATTTTTTTATTAAAGTCGGGTAAAACATAATTAATTTAAAATTTCATGTAAGTAAATAAAAATTTAACAAATATAATATTTGCGGTAAATAATTTTTGTTAAAACTCCAATCTTTGATAGTTCTTTGGCAGTATGTATCAATCGTATACGACCAAAAGGCCAAAAACGGCTCCGAGTAAGGCATTTCTTCTTTATCTATAATTCTCACACATTACTATAATTACAATAAAATATTTTTAATCTATATATTTTACAAGTGCAATAGGCTTATTAAATTTTTTATGCCTTTAAAATTGATCGGGTAATTTTCATACTTTTCATACAAATATTAAAAATAAATACAAATACAAATCATTAACAGCAGGAACTGTTAATTTAAGTAATTTAGTTGGTAATAAAAATATATATATTTTTTTTTTTTTTTTTTTTTTTATTTATTCGGGCATAATTTATGTTAAGCTATAGTAATAATCCCAGAGGCTGCTGAACTAGTCAGAGACTGAGTGACGGGAGCCAAAACATATTAGTTTTTATCGAAAAAACAACTCGACCGATTTTGATGAAACTTTGCAAGTTTATCTAAATCGGCAATATGAATTACAGATATGATTTAAAAAAAATGTCTTACAATTTTTTTTTTAAACAAGTTTTTTTTTTAAAGTTATTCGTATAAGTTTTTTTTTAATGATAAGAGCGGCAAACTGGCGAGCATTTCGCCTGATTATTATTAATAATTAATATTGCAAATTTAGATAAACTAAGTACAAAGTTTCATCAAAATTGGACAAGTAGTTTTCGATAAATTTTACTAGCTAGTATGATTGAATGAAAAATATGAAATTTACCCTAAGAGAAGGCGTCGTTAAGAATATGACAATATTATTAAGTTGCCATATTAAAATGACAAAACTGCGTAGAAATTATCTTCATCTATTTGCATTTTGTTACAGTGGTCATAATCTAAGAAACTAAAAAAAAAATGACGTCGATTCCCTTGTACCATTTTTTTTATTTCATCTTTTTGGCGTCGCGCATCTTTTGCATTTGGCAGTGTCTAGTATTAAAATGTTTTCAAGTTTTATTATTCGTCAAAACATAAAACATAAAAAAACATCAAGCACGTTCACGAGCACATAATAAATAATATAATATTATAAAGAGGAAAGATTTGTATGTATGTTTGTAACGAATTGGCTCAAAAAGTACTGGACCGATTTAAAAAAATCTTTCACCATTTGAATGCTACATTAACACTGATTAATATAGGCTATTTTAATAGGCTATATAACTATACCCGTGCGGAGCCGGGGTGGACCGCTAGTAATAAATAATAATCCACCATTATTAAACATTAAACAGTCAAAAATTAAATTTTTCAAAATGGCGCAACTAATCGACGCCATTACAAGCCTCAAATAAATCGAACGTTCCCTAAAAATTTACTCATGCACTGACATATTCAACGCAGTGTTGCCCTTCCCGGCGCCATTCTCCCCGACTTTCTCCTCAATTCTCCCACTCTCGTCGCTCGAAACGTTTGAATTGAAGAGGAAATGCTTGCCGAATTCAATTTCCCCATCGTACGATGCCAGGTCAGTTTCTGCGCCGCTTTTCTCGTAGCTTTGCTCCATGTTTGGGTATTCGAAGCTAAGCTCTTTCTGTTTCTTGCTGTTCTCCACGAACTGCTTGAGTTGCTGCGGCATGGGGAACGAGGATTTTATATGGCAACGTTTCATCCAGTTACGGAGAGATTTGCGCGGGACCTTGTGGGTTTGGGCAGCTCTGAAATATACGAGACATAGTTGAATCAGTCTGTCTTCAAAACTGTTTTCCGTACCCAAAGGGTAAAAACGGGACCATATTCAAACTCAAATTGTTTATTTCAAGTACCCATGGATTCAGACACAAAACAAAAAAAACAAAAACAACAAACAAACAAACGGACAAAGAATTAGATATAAAAATAATTGTAAAAATATCAGTGGAAAGTCAAAATAATATTAACATAACATACAATGTCAAATATTAATAACAAACAAAAATAACCTAGACAAAAAAAAAACTAAATATTACTAAGCCTAGGATGTGTCTGTCCGTCCGTCCGTCCGTCCATCTGTCTGTATGTCTGTCTGTCAGTCTGTATGTCTGTCTGTATGTATGTCTGTCTGTCTGTCTGTATGTCTGTCTGTCCTACCTATTAACGGTTGAATCTTTCGAACCGTAATATATAGCCAGTTGAAATTTTCACAGAATATGTAATGTTACGGCGGATTAACTAACAAATAATAAAAAAGGCATAAAGTGAAAACAAAACTGAGGGCCCCATACAACAAACGTATTGTTGTATTAGCTCTAATGTAAAAACGATAATACGTACAAGCGTCAACCTTGGCATGATTATAGTACACACTCTAAAGTATAACAACAAATAATAAATAATGGACAAGTGTGAGTCGGTGTAAGAATTTATTTCATTACCAAGTTATAACTGGTAATTCCTTACCTGGATGACCTCTTTTATCACTTCACCGGATCTAATTTTGAAGTCGGTTTTTTAAATTGATAATTATTGTATTTTGTGGTGGTTTTGGCCATCACCGCGCGAGCCCGACTCGCACTTGGTCGGTTTTTCAATTTAATATTATATAACGCCAAGTCAAACTTGCTTGGCTCGCTTGTACGTATTTCAAAATTCAATAACGAAATTACCAGTTATAACTTGGTAATGACCATAAACTTGTCACCGACTCGCACTTGGCCATTATTGATTATTTTTTTGTTATACTTTAGAGTGTGTACTATAATCATGCCAAGTTTGACGCTTGTAAGTATTACCGTTTTAACATTAGAGTAAATACAGAAATGCGGAAAAAAATACGTTTGTTGTTTGCCCCCTTTAGGTTTTACTTTTTGCCTTTTGAAAAATGCTCACATACCTGTATATACTCCCGCCCTTTTTAACATCCATCAGGGCTGCCCACATAGCTTCGTTAGAGTACCTCCTATTGGGGTTAAACTTTCCCATCATGACCCTCTCCAGATCTTTGCGTGACAACCCAGAGGAACTGACCTCCTTCCCCTCCAAAAACTGGTCCAAATCCGACTTCAAAACAGACTCCCCTATATCGACATTCTTGTCCTTAAAAATGGGCGGTCTCCCGCGCCTACGGATCTGTTTCTCCACCAACTTCGGGAAGATTTCCTTGCTGGCAACATCTTTCATCTTTGGTATCAGTTCCACTTCGGATTTTTGGTTTTTCAAGTCCACTTTTGGTTTTTTTATTTGGCTTGCTTTTAGTAGGGACACTTCTAGTTCCCCGTTTTGCTCTAGCCATGACTTGTAGTAGTCATTTTCGGCTTTTTCTGCGTTTTTTTGTGTGAATTCCTCGTTTACGTTTGTGTTGAGACCGTATTTGGAGAATTCGTTTCTTATTTCCACTGCGTTCATTTTGGACAGTTTGGTTAGATAGTCAGTGTTGGCTTTGGCAAGATTCTGAAGTTTGGTTTGGAAAAATAACTCGCTTTCTGGTTTTACTCTTAGGAAATCGCGACCTGAAAGCATATTTAAATTGATACAAACTTATAAAAAAAAAAAAACTTAAAAAAGTTACCAGCTTATAATTAAGTAAATATGAAATTGATCATATTTATGGCAACTTTTTTTGTAATTTTTATCATTAAATTATGACTTTTTTATCGCTTTCGTCTGAAGTTTAGATCAAAATGTCGTTACAGGGTTATAACGAAAAAGTAAGTTAAGCCGAAAGGAGGTCATTGTACTCATAAATATGAACAACTTTTACTATGAGAGCAACACTGAAATCACAAAAAAAAACAGCTGTTCCATCGAATACGGTCATTGACACTCGACAAAATGTATGGAACAGCTGATTTTTTCGCGATTTCAGGTTTGGTCCCATAGTAAAAAATGTTTATAATAAGTATAGCGAACCCCCTTCCGGCTTAACATACCCTTTCCATATAACCCTGTATAAATATTTTTATTTGAAATTTAAAACGTAAAAAAAATGTTGCCAGTAGAATATCAAAAAATATGATTAAATTATGTTATAATATTTTCTATTGAACCATGAATGCTTTTTAATACAAAAAAAGACTAAATGTCTGTAAGATAGATCTACTATATTATGCATTTTTTTTTTTTATTAATTAATTATTAATTTACGAGACCAATTAACAACATTCATGGTTCAAAATTTATTTCTACAAAAACTACTTTAAAAAATTAATATTACTATGAAAAATTGGCCTACCTTACAGACATTTCTCTCTTTTTGTCAACGTCCATTCACAATGATAATATTCACTCTTTCTTTTTTTTTTTGTATTTTTGGTACACACTTTTGTCTATGGACCGACTGTACGCGCGAAACAATTAATATAAAATATTTAACAGAAAAATTAATAAAATAAAAAAGCAAGTGACAAGAGAGAAGTCACATTGCAAATAAACATTGAACATATTTTTTTTTGGAAAATAAATAAAATATAAAAATATATTAATTAGTAATTTTGAACTTACCAGAGCTTTGACCGAGACTGCTGCCAGGTTTGCCCGTTTCTTCGTCCTAAGAAATTAGAAAAAATAATATTATTCGGGGTATTTGTTTCTAGGTAAAGTAATTTTTATAATAAATATTTTTTGTAATTTTTTTTATACTACTCATTTTTGTACCAAATCTATGACCTAAAAATACTTAAAAAATTATATATCCTAAACAAAACTAAAAAAATACATCTAAAAGCCCCAAATATAAAAATGGTGGAAGAAAAGAGGCGAAGAAATTTACAAATTATTTAAAAAAAAAACTGTGATTCTTAATATTATTTTTAGGGTTCCATAACCATAGAGTAAAAACGGGACCCTATTCCTAAGCCTACGATGTCCGTCCCCTTTAATTTTTACTTTTACACTTTATTAGTATTTCTTAGTTCGCTGCTGTAGGAGTCAATTATAATAATTAACACAGTATTTTTACATAAAAATGTAACCCTTATTTAAATAAGTATACGGGGTGTAAGGGGAACACTCTCGAAGCCAAAAGAAGGTCAAGAGCCATCGGCGAGTGGCGACACCTTGTACCCCGACTCCATGGGGCTAAATGAGATCCCTGACCTCTGGCTTGCCTTAACCGGCCGTATGGGGGTGGAAACCGCAAGAGCTAAGAACCTAAGCTCCAGGGTGGAAGTGTTAAAGAGCATAACGCCGCGAGTAGCTCTTAGTGAAAGTGCAGCACACCTCTCGATACCCTGAGCCACTCACGCCAATGTTGCCCCTCCGGTGCCAAGATGTGGCAGCCTCTATCGGGGGCCCATTTAGTGGGTGGCAAGTCATCACCCGCCTAAATACAGGGTGTAAGGGGAACACTCTCGAAGCCAAAAGAGGGTAATTGTACTCATCATTAATGAACCACTTTTACTATGGGACCAGCCCTGAAATCGAGAAAAAAATATCAGCTGTTCTATAGAAAACTGTCATTGACACTCGACAAAATGTATGGAACAGCTGATATTTTTTTGCGATTTCAGGGCTGGTACCATAGTAAAAGTTGTTCATAATGAAGATTATAACGAACCCCCTTCCGGCTTACAATTACCTTCTTTTGGCTTCGAGAGTGTTCCCCTTACACTCTGTATAAATTCAAATAAACTCACAATTCTGAAAAAAGGTCATAAATTTTGTACTGCTGGTCAGATTTTGATCAAACATAGCTAAGAACCAGCACAAGGAAATCCGCTTAAGGCGCTCTTTTCTGACTTTTAGTAATTATGGTCATTCTAGTTTAAGTGTGCATAGTTAACTTAAAATGCTCCATGGTTAGCTTAAAATTATAAAAATGATGTCATAACAAAATTGAACGTTTTATCTAGGAAACCCATGAGACTGAAACATGATTAAGCACATTTCGCTCAATAGAAAAAATATATCAAAGTAGCACTGATTTGCGCTTTTAACCCCTGTTTTTTTGGATTCATTCAATTACTTATTTATTAAATTATGTCTGCGATATCTTGATATATAGATTTCATAATTATGAAGGAAACCGGTGAGGTACATTTTACATTACAGCTATACTTTTCGAAAAATATGAGAAAAACCCCAAAAATAGAAGTAGCGAAACGCACGAATATGCGTGAGCGCCATGATTTTACTCCGCTAAAAGCGACTTTAAAACAATAAACCAAGGACTGGTTGATATTCCGAGAACCCGTACGAAGCGCTTTGATTTCCACATTTATTGTGCGAACTGCTAGTCTGTGGAATTCGCTGCCTGAGTAGTTCCCCGATAGTTACAATCTGGGTGTCTTCAAGTCGAGAGTGAATAGGTTTCTTCTAGGCAAGCGTGCTCCATCGTAGGCCGCATCATCGCTAAAAATCAGGCGAGTTGGCGGCCAAGAGCAAGCCTATTTATAAAAAAAAAAAAAAAAAAAAACTAGTAATAACCGTTGCTTAAAAGTGGGAAAACCTCGCCTTAAACACTAAGGCCTGCAAGTTACCTCGTTATACTCCATGTGGTCGTTATCCAGTTCGCCGTAGTATAGTCCGTCTTCTTCCACAGTTTCTTCTTTAACGTCGGGGCTGCCTTCCTTCTTCTTGGTGCCGTTGGGGGTGGAGGAAGCGCTGGTCTTCTGGGGGGTCGGGCCTAAGGGGGGGACACGATATCATGAGTTTCATGGGTCATATTATATTGACCGATAACCGATGGGGAAGAAAGGTTCTTGAGTGGAGACCACGAACCGTAAGACGCAGCGTAGGGAGGCCTCCCACTAGATGGACCGACAACATAGTGAGTCACTGGCATCCAGTGGATGCAAAAGGCAGGCTGTCGTTCAGTGTGGAGGTTAAAGGGGGAGGCCTATGTTCAGCAGTGGACGTTTTCTGGCTGATGATGATGATGATGAAAGTTTTTAGCGGGGATAGAGAGCTGCTGTGTAGTAAGTGGTGAATTATTATTTTATTAAGTGCTCGTAAACGTGCTCGAGTGTAGTCAAGTGATATAACGAGGAGGAACATGTCTTTTCGTGTTGTTTCCAAAACTCCATAGGAGCCTTTTGTAAATCTCCATCAGTTTACAGGGGCATGAGTTTGACTTTACTGTGACTTACTTTGCTCTGACTGTGACTATGACTTGTTTGACGCTTTTAATACTATGTAACTAAAGGACATTGAATCCAGGGTCATGAAATTTTTTATAAAAAAAAGATCTACGTGTACAAAGTCACTGGCATGTAGGTGTATTATATAAAACTCACCGTTGATGTGTTCGTTTGTCCGTTGCGCGTTGGCCAGGAGTGCGTCGCTGGCGACTGCGAAGTCCTTGCTGTCGCGCGCTGCCTCCGGGCTGGCACCGGAGTTCTCGCTTGAACACAGACCTGGGATCAATAAATAAAGATAAAGATTATTTATTTCCACAAAACACGAGTAAATCATACACACATTTAAAAACGCATGCACAATAGGTGGGTTAAAATATTAGTCACTTTGTATCATGCTTTGCCTAGTTTGTAGGCGTACAAATCTAGAGAGATGGTACCACTCAGGCAGCGAATTCCACAGAGTAGCAGTTCGCATAATAAATGTGGAATCAAAGCACTACGTACGGGTTCTCGGAATATCAAACATACAGCGGTGTCGATTCTTCGTGCCCGCTCTGGCAGTCCGATAGAAAAATGGGCAGGAGGGAATCAAATCATGCAAAAGCATGCTTTTCATCATCATTATTTACACTACCATCTACACCACTGGAGCGTGTGTGCCAGCGCCTCAGAGCCTCACTCCGATATTTCAAGGAGTTGGGTTAGCTCAGGTAGGTGCTAGTATAGCCCTGGCGCCGGGGCAATAGAATACGGCACCGGTAACCCCTGCCTGTAGTAAGAGGCTTCTAAGAGGGGACCTCCGGGCTCGGGATGGTCAAAGTTGGGGCTCTGACCATCCACTGAAGCGCGCCCAGGGAGAGAACGACAACGTTGTGTGACCAACGTTGTCGTGAGCGGAGGGGCTGAGACAACACGGTTGTCTCGGGAGGAGCCGTAGCGCAGTGCCGAGGGCTCCGGTGCGTTCTTCTGGAGATCTCGGAGCCCTCTTGTCAAGCACTAAGGCTGGTCACCGGGGGTTTTAGTGGGTATAATCCCACATAACCTAGCTGCACCCCAATGCAGCCGGGTATCTTTGGAAGATTTCCCCCTTGGGAAAAAAAAAGAAAAAAAAAGGTAGGTGCTAGTAGGGGAAAATGCACAATACACCCCAAGCGGTACGTCAGTGCAGGACTTATCGCCCCCATCTCGAATCATCATAATCAGCCGTTTAACAGTCCACTGCTGGACTTTCAGCCTACCCCCGAAAGGGTGATTGGGCCATATCCACCACGCTGGCCCAGTGCGGGTTGGTGGATTCACATACGTCATTGAATTCCTTCTCCGTACGTATGCAGGTTTCCTCATGATGTTTTCCTTCACCGAGCCAGTGATATGAAAATCCGTACATAAACTCCAAAGAGCTCATTGGTACGGGCCCGGGGTTTGAACCCGCGACCTCACGCTTTTAAATCTATCGGTCTCCCAAATGGGCTACCACGGCTATAAGAATCTCCCCATCTCTACTACTATTATAAAGAGGAAAGATTTGATTGTTTGTTTGCATTGAATAGGCTCCGAAACTACTGAACGGATTTGAAAAATTCTTTCACTGACGGGAAGCTACACTATCCCCGGGTGACATAGGCTATAGCCGATACCCGTGCGAAGCTAGGGCGGACCGCTAGTAATATTATAAAGAGGAAAGATTTGATTGTTTGTTTGTTTGTTTGCATTGAATAGGCTCCGAAACTACTGAACCGATTTGAAAAATTCTTTCACTAACGGGAAGCTACACTATCCCCGGGTGACATAGGCTATAATCTATACCCGTGCGAAGCTGGGGCGGACCGCTAGTAATATTATAAAGAGGAAAAATTTGATTGTTTGTTTGTTTGTTTGCATTGAATAGGCTCCGAAACTACTGAACCGATTTGAAAAATTCTTTCACTGACGGGAAGCTACACTATCCCCGGGTGACATAGGCTATAGCCGATACCCGTGCGAAGCTAGGGCGGACCGCTAGTAATATTATAAAGAGGAAAGATTTGATTGTTTGTTTGTTTGTTTGCATTGAATAGGCTCCGAAACTACTGAACCGATTTGAAAAATTCTTTCACTGACGGGAAGCTACACTATCCCCGGGTGACGTAGGCTATAGCCGATACCCGTGCGAAGCAGGGGCGGACCGCTAGTAATATTATAAAGAGGAAAGATTTGATTGTTTGTTTGTTTGCATTGAATAGGCTCCGAAACTACTGAACCGATTTGAAAAATTCTTTCACTGACGGGAAGCTACACTATCCCCGGGTGACATAGGCTATAGCCGATACCCGTGCGAAGCAGGGGCGGACCGCTAGTAATATTATAAAGAGGAAAGATTTGATTGTTTGTTTGTTTGCATTGAATAGGCTCCGAAACTACTGAACCGATTTGAAAAATTCTTTCACTGACGGGAAGCTACGCTATCCCCGGGTGACATAGGCTATAATCTATACCCGTGCGAAGCAGGGGCGGACCGCTAGTCTAGAATAAGAATACTTAATAATCTATGTTTCCTGACCTCTGATCTGCAATGCCTCTGCAGATTTCAGCAAGCTGGGCAGTTCTTCTTGCGTTACGTTCACTTCTCCCTTGTACATGAAGTCTACAAGCGCTTGCATTTCACTGAACCTATGAACATCAATATTACCAATTTTAGTCATGATATTATAGTTTAGAAAAGAAAATAAACCGGCCAAGTGCAAGTCGGGCACGCGCACTGAGGGTTCCGCACCGCCTCAAAATTCAATAACGAAATTACCAGTTACAACTTGGTAATGAACAGAAACTTGTCACCGACTCGCACTTGGCCATTATTTATTATTTGTTGTTTTACTTTAGAGTGTGTACTATAATCATGTCAAGTTGGACGTTTGTACGAATTACCGTTTTTACATTATAGCTAATACAACAATGTGTAAAAAATACGTTTGTTGTATGGGGTGGGGACGATTTCTTACTTTATGATTTATTACTTTTTAGTTAATCCGCCGTAGCATTACATATTCTGTGAAAATTTCTGCTAGCTATCTTTTACGGTTCGAAAGATACAGTCGTTAATAGGTAGGACAAACGGACGGACGGACGGACAGACAGACAGACAGACAGACATCGTAGGCTTAGTAAAAGGGTCTCGTTTTTACCCTTTGGGTACGGAACCCTAAAAAGATATTTCGACCAGTGGGCTTACTCTTGACACTCGATTCCAATCGTAATTTAGGATTGGGATCGAAAACATGCCATTTGGTACTCTTCAATCGCGTCAAGAGTACCGAAAGCTTCGAGTTGAGTCGATTTCATTTAGTTCCATATAATTCCACCATTATCGGTTCCAATCGTGCGCTAGTTTAGAATTCAAGAGTACCAAAATGGCAGGCTTTCGATCCCAATCCCAAATTACGATTGAAATCGAGTGTCAAGAGTAAGCCCACAGATTGGTTCTCGCATATCATCAATCTTATCTCTACATAGTATAAATTGAAGTCGCTTTCCGCGTCTGTCTGTCTGTCTGTATGGCCGCTAACTCCTCCTAAACCACGCCACGGATTTTGATGCGGTTTTCACCATCAGTTAGATACATATTCAAGGAAGGTTTATATGTATAACTAGCGACCCACCCCGGCATCGCACTTAAATTACACCCGTGCGAAGCCGGGCGGGCGGGTCGCTAGGTATACAATAAAAATCGTTTTGTATTATTTATTTTAACGTAATATCTGTTCTATACAATGATATGATTGTATGTTAAATAAATAAATAAATAAAATAAATGATTTAAAAAAAAACTGAAAAAATATGATAAACTTTTTGATAGAAAATATTTTATTATACTGGTAGGACAGTAGGGGTTCTAAACATTTCTGGCCAACGTTTGATTTGCCCTCTATTACCTCCATCATAATAGTTAACGCCTCTATAATCAACGCCATCTATGACAATCTTTTAATAATGTTTTTTATATATTTTTTGTACTATCAGAATATCCCCCAGTGCACCGCGCGAGAGCAAAGCCGAGGAAAATAGAGAGTAAAATATTGATCATAAGTGAAAAATGTTTTGAGCTACTGTCATGTCACTTTGACAGTGACTTTTCGAGACATTTTTTTGTTCACATAAAATATCTAAGATTTAGAACGGAGTATAATTGATATTTGTAATGATATTGGTACTAATAGTGTACCTATCATATTTAATTTCTGTGGTGGTGTTGTTCTGAAAATGTAGGCTACCCCCCATTGTATGAATGTTTAAGTCTCCAAACACAAGCGCTATTCGATACCCTTCCCTCGCCTTCAGTCCCACCTCATATCCCTCATGAGCACGATGGGGTGCTTGCACGGATTCTGCGAGAGGAGGCGCTCGAGGTAAGCCGAGCACGCTGACAGGACTATCTTGTGGCAGCGCAGCTGGCGGGACTCGCACGCCAGCGTGACGTCAGCGAACTGCTCGCTCAGGAGTAGCCGGGGGAACCATGACTGGAACACGATAAAATTGCTTTAAAAACAAAACATAAGTATAATCTCACTAATCCGGCACTATTAAAAACCAGAGGCTGCCGGATTATTGGAATGTTCAGATTACTAGTTTATAGAATAAATATATATTTAAATTTAAATTTTAAATTGTGATTTTTATCCTGTAAATGACGTCGTCAAGTGTATATTAGTATACCTAAGACCCGAAATAAATGAATTGAATTGAATAGAGAAAAAACCATCTCTTCTCTATCTCTTCTCTTCTCTATCTCTTCTCTTAAGTATAAATTAAAGTCGCTTTCCGCGTCTGTCTGTCTGTCTGTATGTCTGTATGGCCGCTAACTCCTCCTAAACCACGCAACGGATTTTGATGCGGTTTTCACCATCAGTTGGATACATTTTCACGGAAGGTTTATATATCTTTACATAGTATAAATTAAAGTCACTTTCCGCGTCTGTCTGTCTGTATGTCTGTATGGCCGCTAACTCCTCCTAAACCACGCAACGGATTTTGATGCGGTTTACACCATCAGTTGGATACATTTACACGAAAGGTTTATATATATAACTAGCGACCTGCCCCGGCTTCGCACGTATATTACACCCGTGCGAAGCCGGATGGGCGGGTCGCTAGTAATAAATAAAATAAAGCATTTCATAAAGAGACATTTGACATTTTTAACTAGTCACTATTCTCACTTTAAAAAAACAGGTAAATATGTACGCACTTGCGCGTGATAAGTTTTGAGGTTAGACTGCTAGACGACGCAGCGACGGAGCGCATAGGCGTAGAGGGGTGAGGGAGGCGCGGGCGGAGGGTGTCGGATTATTGGACGTATCGGTCTTATGAAGTGCCGGATTAGTGAGATTATACTGTACTTCCTTTTATAACTCGATAGTGAGAATGTGTTGCCAATACAATAAAATATTGAAGGACCATGACTTTATTGTTATATATATATTTTTTTATAATAGACTTGCGTTTGACTGCCTACTAGCCTGATGTTAAGCGATGATGCGGTCTAAATAAAAAAAAGGTGTGACAAAAAATTGGATTTTGGGTTAAAAAAATCCAATATCTTTGGTTAGTGAGGTTGCTGTTGCTACCAAGGAGGTTGCGTAAACGCAGGTGAAATATATAAAAATTAAAACAAAAAAAAAAAAATTCAATACCATGATATATTTCAATACATAGTATTGAAAGCGTCAAACAAATCATAGTCACAGTCAAGCCAAATAAGTCAAGGTCAAGTCAAACTCATGCCCCTGTAAAGTGGTGGAGATTTACAAGAGGTTCCTATGGAGTTTTGGAAACAACACGAAAAGACATGTTTCGCCTCGTTATATCACTTCGCCACACTCGAGCACATTTACGAGCACTTAATAAATAATAATTCACCTTTACTACACCACACTCGAATATACACAAGTTTAGGAAAATAATCCAACGAGCCGACATGTTTTTTCCACGTTGGCGCCAAAACTCTCAGAATAAGAATAGACCCCCTGCAGGCCTAGCACGGGCCGTGGACATATTGTCTTTCCACCGTTTTTATCCCACGAGAAAAAGACAAACGTATCCATATTCTAGCGTTGTCGCGTCTAGGCGTGGATAAAAACGGTGGAAAGACAATTTATCCACAGCCCATGCTAGGCCTACTGGTGTTGCCTGTTAACTATAAAAAGAGTAATAAAGAACTTACCTGCAAGTTGGTGTGGTAGGAGTTCCACCGAACACAAAACTGTTGCGGAGGCAGCGCCATCTCTTATAAAAAGCGGGAACTATTAGCAAACTAACATAGACATACTTATTTTATCTTTGGCAGATTTGTAAAAAAATTGCACAATTTTATATATTTTTTAGTCCGAATACTATCACAGGCTTAATATTACACTAATTTTTATAAAAATATTTTAAGTACATCAAATACTTTTTAAGTAGAAACTGTTTAGACTAGACTGTATAATATTTATGTTTCAAATACTGAAATATAGGTCCTTTATATAATGTACCTGAAACAAAATAAATTATATTAAAATTAGGTGTTAGGTCTGTCTCATATATACGGGGTGTAAGGGGAACACTCGAAGCCAGAAGAAGGTAAATTATACTCATCATTATGAACAACTTTTACTATGGGACCAACCCTGAAATCAAGAAAAAAAAACTGCTGTTCCATACATTTTGTCGAGTGTCAATGACCGTTTTCTATAGAACAGCTGATAATTTTTTCCCGATTTCAGGTTTGGTCCCATAGTAAAAGTTTTTCATAATGATGAGTACAATTACTTTATTTTGGCTTTGAGAGTGTTCCGCTTACACCCCATATACAGTGTAAACTCCATATAGCGACACTTAAGGGATTGCAGATTTTATGGCTTTATTGAAAGTTGTTGTTAAATGGAGAAAAAATAAATCACTAATATTTTACTATTATAATTATGTATTTACTAGTAAAGCACAGAATATAACAGGTACAGAAAGTCTGCTCCAGCCTTTGACCAAAATTAAATGAATGGACGGGCCCAGAATAAGCGCATTATTAAAGATTACAAAATGAGCGTCGGCGCTCACTTCTTTTCAGTCGGTCTTTAGCTGTAGGAAGTGCAGCACGCGTCTATTGTTACATGATATGAAACATCTACCAAAATTATGCCATCGTGTGCTTTCCCGATGAGTAAATACACAACAAAAAACCGCTTTCTATTATTTGTAACATATTAAATAAATAAATAAATAAATATTCGGGACATTTTTGCACACACGGTCATCTGACCCCAAACTAAGCAAAGCTTGTGATATGGCTGCCAGAGACTGATATACATACATATATAGGTTTAAATACATACTTAAATAGATATTAACACCCAGATATAGAACAAACACAAATGTTCATCACACAAATGTT
This sequence comes from Agriopis marginaria, assembly GCA_932305915.1. NCBI lineage: Eukaryota > Metazoa > Arthropoda > Insecta > Lepidoptera > Geometridae > Agriopis > Agriopis marginaria. The sequence continues at coordinate 1,601,627 of OW029941.1, forward strand.
TGTCCTAGGTGGGAATCGAACCCACGCCCCTAAGCTCAGAAGGCAGGTTCACTACCAACTGGACCAACGGGCTATTACTGTACATGGTTATAATTAGGTGTTGAAGTATATGTTCAATGGTTTTGCCTCGTTTTTACTGAGCAAGTTCAATGGTTATGGCCCGTCCATTCATTTTATTTTGGTCGAAGGCTCACGCTGACCTTGATTACCTACTCGCCTTAGCGCTAGGGTACGCAACAAGTAGATGAAACAAAATATCTTGGCATACATCTAGATAGAAGACTCACCTGGCAAAAACATATTTTCTCAAAAAGAAAGCAACTTAGTCTGAAGCTACGTAAACACCAGTGGATGCTTGGAAAACAATCAAAACTATGTTTAGAAAACAAGCTATTTATATACAAAACTATCCTAAAACCTGTGTGGACTTATGGAATCCAGCTCTGGGGAACGGCTTCAAAAACCAACCTAAGCATTCTGCAACGTTTTCAGTCAAAAGTGCTACGGATGATAACCAACGCTCCCTGGTATGACACAAATGAGACGCTACACAAGGACCTGGAAATGCCCACAGTGGAAGAAGAAATAAGAAATAACGCCCTAACTTATCAAAAACGACTGCAAAATCATCCAAATGAACTAGCAAAGATGTTAATATCAAGAAGGCCTCCAAGGAGACAAATAATCATGGCAAATTTGACGCTTGTACGTATTACCGTTTTTCCATTAGAGCGAATACAAAAATATGTAAAAAAAATATGTTTGTTGTATGGGGACCTCCTTTCGTTTCTACTTTTAGTTTTTTTAAATTATTTCTTAGTCAATCCGCCATAACATTACATATTCTGCAAAAATTTCAACTGGCTATATATTACAGTTTGAAAGATACAGCCGTTTAAAGGTCAGACGGACGGACAGACAGGCAGACAGACATCGTAGGCTTAGTAATGGGGTCCCGGTTTTACTCTGAAGGTACAGAACCCTTAAAATAAACTGCTCTTTTTTCTCATTCTGGCACACTCTCATCAACTGTATGCTGAGTCCCAGATATGATAGTTTTCGAAAACATTTTTCATTTACCTATTGATCCATACATTTTAGTAAAGCGCCTCTATCGGAAACGTGGAGGAACTAAAATCGGTAGTAAGCGGCGGCATAGATTGCTTCACTCTTAATACGAAAAAAGTTTTCGAATACCTTTTAGCCCAGCAATGACCGTGTGTGAAAAAATGTCCCGAATATTATTTATTTATTTATTTATTTAATGTATGGAACAATACGAAAACGAAAAAAGTTTTCGAATACTATCAAAACTTGTACTATGGGTACAGTTCACACCGAGGACAGGTCACACACAGGAGGTTCCACCATTCAAGTAGGAGGACGCTGCTGCCCATCCTCTAGTGGTTCTGATCGCAGTTTTAGGACATACCCGGGAGAAAGATCGGAAAGGCACATTAACGGCCACTTATAGCAAATTTGATGGTTTCAAATCAATTTTATTCAGTTAAATTACAATATTTCACTGATACATCTGTGTTTGAGTTTATGATTTGGTTCAAACACAAACACAAACACAACAGAACACACAACAACACAACACAACACAATAGAATAAACTATCCTCGATCAAAAAAAAATCTGAAACAAAGTCGATTCAGTTTATTTTTTTCGTTTTATGCTCTAATGAAAGCTCGTAACAACCTGGAAATTGCATGTACTGAAAGGCAATTTTATTCAATTTTTCTTTTTATTTGGATAGAATTTTGATAGTGAATAGTTTCGTTTTTTAGTGAAATTAAAACCGTAAAAAGGTCGCGAGAATTTGCGTACACCGCGTTCAGTACCACGCCAGGCGTCATCGAGGTCGGACTTATGTTCGTTTTTGTCGTTGCACTCCCCCCGCGAGCGTCCTGACTCTTGCGTGGCAAAATACATCGTCGCTATAACTTGGCGGGGCTGAAGGAGCGTTTTGTTGCCTACGCGACTCGGATAACCGGCCGATAAACGAACCAATTTTCTTGATTCACCTGTCAGTCCAAATCTTTCAGTCGTACCTCGTTTCACTGCGGACATCGTTATGATACCACACCATCGTTAGATTAGGTCTCGTCTTATTGTTATTGGTCTGTGTCTTAATAATTTCCAGGCAGTTTGGAATGGTATAGCCGGCGTAGTATTTATATTCTCTTTGATAGCCGGTGCGAGATGGATGGATGGATCTGTTAGCTTTGTACTACTCCGCAGTTTTGTACATTTAATGCCTCCCAATGTCTCTTCCTTTCCAGAGTTTCCAGCCGAATCAGCCGATCTACTACCATAACATTCGCCCATGTTTTACTTTGTAGCAGTTAGCATTTAATTTTGTATGTAATAATTTTCGTAAACATAAACAAACACTGGCTCTGGCAGCTAGCAGTGTCAGACATTCAGTTATGTCAGTGTCAGACAGTGAACAGTCAAAAAAGCTTGTGAGCGATACGTATTTTTTTTTTCATGTTTGATTGTTCGTCCAAGTGGGAAATGCTCCTATGATGGTGTGATTCGGAATGAGATATAATTCATTTCCTGTTTCCGGTGTTAATTTTGATTTGTGGAATGCTGCCATAATAGAAAAATATTATTATCGCAAATCGATTGCATAGTGATGAATTTTAGTATCGATTAATTTTATAGTAAACTGAATTCGAAAACGAACCCTTAGTCTACTCGGCCCAATTTTGATAGATAGATCTGTGATAAGAGTAATAATGTTGGTTTGTCTTTCTTTCATGTTAGAGATTGACGATTTTGTTCCGACGACGACGAATGCTGAAGTTAGCTTTTTTTTCTAATATGTTTTTTTTTCTTTTCCTCATGGGAGAATTTTGGCGTCCCACGTTCTGCAGGCCTAGCACTGGCCGTGGACAAATTGTCTTTCCACAGTTTTTATCCCGCGAGAAAAACGTATCCATATTCTAGCTTTGTCGCGTCTAGGCGTGGATAAAAACGGAGGAAAGACAATTTATCCACAGCCCATGCTAGGCCTGCTGTGGAAATAATAAAATAGGTTTTATCCACGTTGGCGCCAAAAAACCCATATTTACAGTTCTTGTTTTCTCGATACAACTGACACTAATAATAATAGTTTTTTGTTTTTTTAATGGCTACTGCCCTCGTTTAGGGCACTTTGGCCAACGTTACATCAACAAAAAACGAACGCGATTTAAAATAAAACAAAATATGACCGGAATCACGCGAACGTGAACCTTATCGCACCCAGATACGGTTTGCGGTCGCGTGATTTTCCAACTGAGCGGATTAGGTGCCGCAATAGCAGTTGTCCGTAAAGCCCCAGATCTACTGTGCCCTTAGTCCCAGATTTGATAGTTTACGAAAACTTTTTTCGTTTTCGTCTTGTTCCATACATTGCTGGGCTAAAAGGTATTCGAAAACTTTTTTCGTATTAGAGTGAAGCAATCTATACCGCCGATAACTGCCAAATTTTGTTCCTCCACGTTTCCGATAGAGTCGCTTTACTAAAATGTATGGAACAATACATAAACGAATTTTTTTTTCGTAAACTATCAAATCTGGGACTAAGCATACAGTAATCCTACAACAAAAATAAAGAATAAATACATCTAAACACTTACAAACACAAATATACACTATAGAATACTTTATAGGCTAACATTATTGTCTGAAAGAAAATTACATAGAATACGGAAAATTGAAATGTCATTTGATGAAAGAAAAACAGATTATAGAAGTTGGAAAAGGTACTACAAGCAAGACTAAGAAAAAGAAAAAAGCTAAATGATCAAGTAGCGGACAGGAGAAGAAAATATGATTAAGATTAGTTCATTTCACAAAAAAACAAGATTCGATACTCTTATTGGATAAAATCCTAATCCGTAATAGGTGCGAGTGAGACAGCAGTAGTCTGCCACGGATTAAGTTACAAAAAAAGGAGACAGACACCAAATCAATAATACGGTGGCATTTCAATATTTATGGCAAAAGCGGTCTGTAAATAGACGATAATATAGAACGCGCTTTCAAAAATAAGAAATAATAGATTAGGCATTCAATTAAGTTACTAGTATTAGTGTTTTTATTATTAATTTGGATTTGTTTGACCTTTATAATAATATGTTTTAAATGTTTATCGGGACTTATCACGTATTATTTTATTTAGGTATAAATAGGTACCTTTCGCTTGACGTTTCAACCATGTTACAATAGCCGTGGTCACGAGCTGACCACGGTTTTTATAATATAGTTGTGTTTGTGATTCTGATCGAAGATTGACTCTCATACGTAGGATTTATGGTACACATCAGTCTATGGTCATTCTTAGGATTCCCATGATTGCGTCATTGGCCATGCGGCAAGAGTCTGGCAAATAAAAATAGAGACTGAAAACGCGCTTTGCAACCCCAAAATTAACATAAAATGCTAACATTACTGTGTTCTGACTGTGTCACAATAAAAATTTATATTATACAATGTACAAGTATCAAGTGCGATTATTTCCAGGCATTTCATATAAATATTTGTTGTTCCAAAGCTGATATTTATATAATTTCCGCGATTTTTCAATCTATACTTTCATTAGCCAGACTCTACCTATAATCATTACCCAGCAACAATACTTATAGATCGATGCCTGGCAGCATATAAAATTTACAATCAATATATTTTTTGTGATTTCTTCGGTTTTTCGAAAGATTTACGTATTACAAAACCAGAGTAATAACACATTGATAAGGTTTTCGCAATTATTTTTTACTGTATTTTGAACAGGCTAAGCGATTGAGCATAGTTTGTCTGTGTGAGAACTGGATCTTAAAGCTGCTAAAAGCGATTCAATTTACGTGACTGCGGGAAATATCGTGAACGTGAACCTTAACGCACAGAGATACTGTTTGCGGTCGCGCAACTTTTGGCAATCGCCTAAATTGAATCGCACGAAAGAGTCGACAGTATGGGTCCTGGTTGGGGAAAACCACAATATACCCCAAGTGGAACAATGCAGGTTTTATCACCCGCCCCGGTGTCAAAAACACGGCTCAAGAACACAAAACAGTTTGAACTTACGTCTGGCGTCCGATTCTAGAATCCTTATCTTAATTGTTGTTCCAAAAGATATAATCTTTTGATAAGATACTGGGCACTTCATTTGGACGAATGTTTTGCGTCGTGGGACAATTTTGCCCCTATTTCAATAACTGGCGGTATTTCGAAAAAAAAATATTTTTAAAGGAGGAGAATATTTTTAAATTACTGACCAGATATATGTCTGTGGTATTGTATGGCCTAAAATAATGATATTGAAAAGGTAACTTAATTTTTTTTTTTATGTGAACACAAATGTTTTAAATGTTTATCGGGATAATGGGTAAAAAATTATTACAAACATGCTACTTTTTCTGATAGATACTCGTATTCCGAGTGTGAAATAGTAAGGCTACAATATTTTTACTGGCGGTCTAGACTTGGCGCTTAAAACAAAAATAGTGTACTTACCATAAAAAAGAAAAAATAACGCAATTCTTTATCATCAAAAACGACAACTCGCTCTCCAAACTGTGTAAAATTGGTATAGAAGGCTATAGAATGTCACATACCTATATCCAAACATACTAATATACACCTGAAATTGTTTGACGAATTATCGACTACCTGAAAATTATGTCTGGAGCCAAAACTTTTAAAAAAACTGTAGAGTCCTCCTAAGGTAATTGGGTACAAGTAAGGGTATTAGACTAAACTTGAGCGTGCGTTGACACGACAACTGTTTTATATTCAAACATTTAAAAGAAAATGTAAATCAAACGAAAATATCAGAAAAAGTCGTCGAGCCCCAAAAGGGGGAGCGTTTCGGACACAGAATACACAGCAGTAATAACTTATAAGTTTAACAAACTTATCAGTACAGTTGAATGGGGGTAACCACCATCTCATGTTTTAAACTAAACTGACAGTCTCCCGTTCAAATTTTGATTTCCTTTATTTGGCCACCGGTACAGACAAGTTGGTCGCACTGAGAGTGGGTCCGAGACAGGCCGTCGACCCTAGTGGTGCCAGGAATAGCTCGCGCGGGGGTCTCGACTATATCGGTACGGATTTGAGGCCGCCTCAGCCAGACATGCGGTTCCAAGAAGCTTATAAATCGGGACTTGGGGAAGATTTGATTTTAAACTTTTGCGCTAATATATTTCAGATTGGTCATTTGTTGTTTGGATTATCCCAAAAACGATATTCATTAGATTTTCATTAATTGGGGTTGATTTTTTCATGTGACCAATTTATAATAAAATCGCTATTGAGTAATGTCTGATTAAGCATAATGCTCATAGCTTTCTCTGGAATATGTTTTAGAGAAACCATTGCAACACTGAATAAATGTCAAATAATGTTGTTAGCCTTAACCTAATATCTGGGTGTTTTCAATTCACGATAGTCAGTTTCTTCTAAGCAAGCGTGCTCTACGTAGACAGCATCATCGCTTAACATCAGGCGAGATAGCGGTCAAACGCAAGCTTTGATAAAACAAAATTTATTCCAGGCGTTTTCCCTTGATCTCCTTTGATATTATATAGTTTGGATCTGCCTTAAACTCCAGCTAGTAGCGAAAAAAGTCTGCCAATACTGAAGGGGGCGAGGTAAACACGTATTGCACACACTGACATATTCTTACTAGTTCTACAAACGCACACTTAAATATTGAACGACACACAACTGCACAACGATATGCTCAAAATGTAATCAAACTGACGACCAAGGGGGGTGAAGTGCTAAAAGGGAAGCTGTAGGTATCATCATCATCATCAGCCAGAAGACGGACACTGCTGAACTGCAGGCCTCCCCCTTTAACCTCCACACTGAACGATAGCCTGCCTTTTGCATCCACTGGATGCCAGCGACTCTCACTATGTCATCGGTCCATCTAGTGGGAGGCCTACCTACCTACGCTGCGTCTTTCAGTTCGTGGTCTCCACTCAAGAACCTTTCTTCCCCATCGGTTATCGAATCTTCGAGCGATGTGGCCTGCCCATTGCCACTTCAACTTGCAAATTTTAACTCAACTGTATGTATAACGCTCATTTATTTATTCTGAGTTGATCTTAGTTTATACGAGCCAGTTCAGATTTCTAGCTAACCTGTATCTAATTAATTGCCCAGTAACTATGGTCTATATCTATCTAAATAAATATCTTTAACCACACTATGGTCTAATCTAATACTTAGTTTTTATGCCATAGAACAATGAATTGGTATTGATAAGCAATTTTATTATCGTTGTCAATCGCTTTGATAGTCCTTTTCATAAAATTCGTAAATATTACAGCCCAAGAGCCTTCTAATTTATTAATATCTAATTTAAAAAGAACACCTAAAGGCACTGCATTTTGTGAGCTTCCGACATTATTGATCTATTTCCGACGCCCCTAGGGTCGACGGCCTGAGCCCCTAGACCCGCCCGTGTTTTTATCTGTACTGAATTCGGCGCTCCCCTCTGTTGTTTTGGGGATCGTTTTTCATAGAGCTTCGACTTTTCGTCAGTTTTTAAGGATGCTTTACGTGAATTGTAACTTAACATACGGTTACTGTGACGGGCAATCCAACTGTTTTTGTCTAATAAGCCAAGTTAAAGTAGTTAGTTAATTAGTTCATAATTATATACATATTTTGTTTAGTTAATAAATCCCGTAAAAATGATTCGATCAAGGAAAACTATGTTTGTATATAGAAAATCAGACCTCTGTTACATATTTGGGTCACTTATGTTTCCCGGAACACCGTGCGATAGCGAATGATAAGATATAAGCGATAGGACAGATTAGAGTTGGTGAATCATAGAAACTCTGATTTAGCAGAAATAAGACTGTGGAATCATACCTTATGAAAAAAAACACTATTATTGTGACTTCAGGGTCCCAAACTTTGAAGGTATGTTAATGAAACAAGCCGTATAACCACGAATAATTTTTCATAATTAAAATTTATAGAATCTTTTGAATACCATGGAGATTGAAAGACATTGGCTTCCGGCACAAAATCAACTGCAATTTTCGTTTCAGTGCATAAAATATATAAGTATAACTTAAACTGCTAAATGTTGCTAGTTTAATTAGGATCAATATTTTATTATCAAAATTGGTCAGCACAATACGTTGTGAGTGTTGTGACGTAGAAAAGAAGGTAAGAATACCGAAAACATACAGAAACCTGATACAGAATTAATAGGCTCTGTCGATTCTAATTTTTTCAAGAAGACATCTGCTTCATCCGCATGGCATGTGAGATTTTTTAAAGCCTAAGAACTTTATAAGATCTACTCTCTAAGATCCAGATAGTTTTCTGTTACGTGGCTTAGAAAATCATGCGAAAAAGTTATAACTAGTCATGCAAAACAATTGTAAAATTCTCTATTTTTGTGTACATTTCGAGTAGTTTAGAGTAGGTATTAATCAAGCATTAGCAGTTATTCTTAAAAATGAAAAATTGGGGTCAAAACCTCATTGGTTTTGATTGAAGCCTTACTCATTAGCAAGGTTGCATAATTGCTCAGAATCAAGTACATATCAGCATCAAATTATTAAAACACTTTGTTGACAACATTGCAATGTTTTACAGCGGAACTCGACATTTTTAGACTCTAATAACGCTTTATCTCTATTACTTTTACAATATAACAACAATTTATTAAAAGTTACTTTTAAACTTTGCTATTTGAACACGTTTTAAATGACATATATGTCACACATTTTATTTATGTTAAATTTGGTACATTTAGCCAATGACAGTTTTAAATTTACTTACATCAATGCCTTTAGCTTGATGTTTCGACCATGTTACAATGGCCGTAATCATGAGCTGACTGAAAACTACATACATCATCATCATTTCAGCCATAGGACGTCCACTGCTGAACAAAGGCCTTCCCATCAATCACCAAAAGGGTCGGTTGGAAGCTGCCTGCATCCAGCGTTTCAGAAATGAGGAGATACGTACACAAAAATTATAGCAAAATTTGCAGTTGTGTGCCGCTCAATATTGAAGTGTGCGTTTGTAGAACTAGCAAGAATATGTCAGTGTGTGCAATACGTGTTTACCTCACCCCCCTCAATTTTAGGCAGATTTTTTTGGTACTAGCTTGAGCTTAAGGCAGATCTAAATTATATATATATTATTATCAAAGTGATAACCAGTCGGGCTGGTCACATGAGTGCTATTATTATTAGAGCCCGCTCGGAGAGAGTTTTGACGAATTTCAGTAAACATTTGCATTGAAATCTAATTCCTGTGCACTTTTTGTCAGCGTTTGTTTAGTGTTATGATGTCATCGGTATGATATCGATTCAATTTTGAGTCTTTGGGCTTCGTTATAAATTATGTGTTAAAATATAGCTCTCCAGCAGTGCAAACAAGTAGATACCTTTATTTATCAATTGACAACTTTGGCACTTGAAATCGACAAATTCGATTAAAATTTTATCCTTACTCACTATGATCTGTGACATTTTGATTAACAACATTATGTCGATTTTAACTGTCTAATTTGTCGACCGATAAGGTAGTTTAAAAGCAAAGGCATAAGCAACTGATTATCAAAGAATATAACTATCAATAAAAATGATTGATTGTTTGATTGATTGACTAACTCTTTATTGATCACACCATTAAATTTGATACAGAGGACAAAAAACTTTTAAAAAACTAATGTAACAACTGGCGGCCTTATCGCTAAAAGCGATCTCTTCCAGGCAACCTTAGGATGGAAAGGATTTATAGTAGACGTAGAAGACGGGGTGTGCAATAGAGGATAGACTATATTTTTTTTACTTATACCATACACATACATTCAAATTGAATTACAATACACAATTAATATATGAGAGAAAATTATGTTTTGATAAAAAAAAATACAGAAGACTGAGATTAAAATCTAACAAGACTAGCAACCTTTGTTCTACAAGTTTTCGAAATAAGCAAAAAAACAGCTGTTTCATACATTTTGTCGGGAGTGAACGACTTTTTTGTATGGAACAGCTGTTTTCCCCCCGCGAATTTCGATTTCTTCGAGGGCAAAAGTTGTTGTCTTGTGTGATTTAGCAAAATGACAAATAAATTGTAATCACAAATTACTGACATAATTCCTAGATTGAAAAACGAATCAGCTTGAAATTGCTTTACGTTTTTTTTTCTACAATGTCAACCAGTTTTGGCCCTAGCAAGTTAGAAGAAATTTGTTCCTAATTACATTTTAGGCTTTTTATCTCTACATAGTATAAATTGAAGTTGCTTTCCGCGTCTGTCTGTCTGTCTGTATGGCCGCTAACTCCTCTTAAACCACGCAACGGATTTTGATGCGGTTTTCACCATCAGTTAGATACATTTTCAAGGAAGGTTTATATAATTATATAACTAGCGACCCGCCCCGGCTTCGCACGTAAATTACACCCGTGCGAAGCCGGGCGGGCGGGTCGCTAGTCTAGAATAACTGACAAACAAGCTACGGATCACCCATAGATAATGCACTATATTGGGGCCACCTAATGGTAAGTGGTCGCCACTGCCTATAACCTATACCTACATCACCTACAATACCTGGGGTTTGAAATTATGTAAAGTAGGTGACCAGGGACCAATAATCTTTCCGAAATCTTGAATCTTAGTCTAACCAACCACTACGAATTATGTAAAAGAAAAAGTTTTTAATGTAACAAAATATTTTGTATATAGGTATTTGGGACCGGAAGTGTGTACCTTAATTATAATAGTAGATATAAATCCATCTGTGATAAATTATTAATCATTCAACATGATAAGCACCTATTTATATTGTTTTTGTTTTGAGCTGATAATTGGGTAGTTATATTTATTTCTAACTTAAGAAAATAAGTATAATTTCTCGTCAAACATACAGAAAAAGCAGTGTTTCATTTCATGCAGAATAATCTAAAAGACTTCAGAATGCACTGCAAAGTGGCATATGTTCTGCAGGCACTAAAATCAATTTAATATGGTCTTATCAGGAACTGCAATGTAACATTAGTTTTGGCCGTATATGCCGATAAAAATAATAACATTAACATCAGAAAAACTTACCACAGATAAGTAGAAGATTTTTTTTGAAATCAAAAACAGGCACTTACTTTTTATGCACAAAATCACGGCAAAGATGTTGCACGAAGTAGAGTACTGAACGCGGCTCAATGGTTAAAACATGAGCAAAGCCAACATTTGGCTGTTCCCAAAATAGTTCAGGCCCCACTAATGTTATAAACATGCAGCGCACACATGCAAGGCCCATAACATTAAGAAAAAATAATCAATATTTATACAATTACTCAAATCTATACTTAGACGCGAAAACGGGACAAGAAAATGGTCGTCTTGCCTATCTCGAGCTGAAAATGTGACTTTTCGCGACCTCACGCCTCGAAAAAGGAGAAAATGTACCAAAATAGACGCAAAACACTCACCGCTTGAGGTCCGGGAGAGGAAACATCACGTATGCAATTATCACTTCGTGATGCCTTTTTTAACTATGAAAAATCAATAATTTTTAGAAGCACAAATTTTTGTTCATATTTTTCCATGGGGCCTCGTCGCGGTCTCGCTCGGACACTTAAAAATGAAAAACCTATTGAAGAAAACTACGTCGTAGAAAGAGACAGCAATATACGATTGTAAATAATGACAGCGACGAATCACAACAACCGAGCGAGATAGTTGATGGATATTTAATAATAACAAATGAATTACGTAATTTTACACCATAATTAGTTATCTAGCACTTACCTATCGTATCCTAAAACATAATCTTGAGAAGTAATAAGCACTTTTCACGTGGATTGTGGTTGTTTGGACATTTTATCTACGGCAGTCATCCGTCATACGAACGCCATTTGCAATGGCGTGGGTGAAACTGAACAATTTTTCTAATATCAATGTATCGAATCCTATTGGAAAAAGTCTAGTAAGAATTATAAAACGATGCAATATTGACGATATACAATATTATTTTATCATACAACTTATTATGGGACGGCTTAAATATTATTTGAAAATGAAAATTCTTAATACTTTTCTTGATATAAATAATCGATCTTGTCTAAATCGAATAAAGTTTCTAGATCTGGCAGCATTTTGTTGCTGTCAATCTCAAATGAAAGATGGCGGCCGTACCGCGGCAATTTTAAATCTTGTTCGAGTTAAGTTAACAAGGATAATAAATTCTGTGAGTTTGTTTTGTATATCATTCGATAAAAGGTTGAATTTAATATGTTTATTTGTAGACAGTCTCAACATAGAATTTCTTAATCTAGTCCTAAGAGACTCGAATGAACAATAAGGAATAAAGACGTACGCAACCGCGCCGCAATGAAATTTTTGGACGCAACATAATAAAACCGGCCAAGTGCGAGTCGGGCTCGCGCACTGAGGGTTCCCTACCACCACATAGCTTGTTGGCTACTAAAGTACAAAAAAATTGTGCAAAAAGACAACATCCTATCAACGCCCAGGCGGTCACCCATCCAAGTACCTACCGGCCGCGCGTTATTATACTTTAGAGTGTGTACTATAAAAGTTTGACGCTTTTATGTATAATATTTTCTACATTAGAGCTAATACAAAAAAAAAAACGTTAAAAATACGTTTGTTGGTTGGGGACACCCCATTTCATTTGTACTTTTTTATTATTTCTGAATTAATCTGCCGTAACATTACATATTCTGTGAACATTTCAACTGGCTATCTAATACGGTTCGAAGTAGGACAGACCAGCTGACAGACATCGTAGGCTTAGTAATGTCTTCTGTGGTAATAGTCCCGTTTTTACTCTTTGGGTACGGAACCCTAAAAAACAGCTGTTCCATAGAAAGCGGTCATTCACACTCGACAAAATGTATGGAACAGCTGATTTTTTCCCGCGATTTTCACCTTTTTGTTACACGTTGTATATTTTTCTCAAACCTGTCAGATTTCGCGTAAAGCTGTCTTTAGCCTCTAGCCAAGTAGGGTATTTAATATATATAACGTCCTTGCCTCTAGCATGCAAAAGAAAAATGTTTAAATTAGAACGGCTGTCAAGGCATTTTTGTAATAAATATGTAGCCAGTTGCACCCATATAAACGAAACGTCAGTAAATATTCGGGACATTTTTGCACACACGGTCATCTGACCCCAAACTAAGCAAAGCTTGTGATATGGCTGCCAGAGACTGATATACGTACATATATAAGTTTAAATACATACTTAAATAGATATTAACAACCAGATATAGAACAAACACAAATGTTTGTCCCAGGTGGGAATCGAACCCACGCCCCCAAGCTCAGAAGGCAGGTTCACTACCAACTGTACCAACGGGCTAACTAAGTCAAAGTCAAATAATTTATTGCACATTATGCTAAATAGCTAAAAACTTATATAGACATAATGACCCAATTAGGGTATGGCAATTTATATATAATTATGGTGCAGGAACATGGAGCGGCCCGATCTGTTTTATAATGTTTTATCATTAAGAAAACTTTCTACTGAATAATAACACTTTCTAATTAATATGTTTTTAAGATTCTTTGCAAAATTTTGTTCATTTTCGTCACTCTTTAAGTCGTCAGGTAATTTATTAAATAGTTTTATGGCCATTGCATGAGGACCACTACTATGCATTTCTAACCTAGATTTTGGTATTACCAATTTATGTTTAAACCTAAGCGGATGGTTACGAGGTTTATCCGAAACTAAATCAGTCAGCAACTGTGATGTGTTGTTCGACGCGTTAATCTAAATAAGAATGTTTAATCAAGGTTCTATCATAATGCCTGGTAACAGATTTTCCTTCTCATTTCCGTTCTATTTACTTCTTTTCTGGGCCTGCTACAACATGCCTGTTACGTTCAAAATTCTAAGTGATCAGAATTTGTGGTTTTCTGTCCGCTTTTTACAATGTTATTACAGCTGTCACAGCAAATAAATGCTTGGGCCGAAATTAGACCCTCCCACGTGTGTCTTCAAGTCGAGAGTGAATAGGTTTCTTCTAGGCAAGCGTGCTCCATCGTAGGCCGCATCATCGCTTAACATCAGGCGAGTTGGCGGCCAAACGCAAGCCTATTTCAAATTAAAAAAAAAACCTTGGTGGGTAAAATGAAAAGAAAATAATACACAACGAGATAACACCACTTTATTTATTTTATTACAATGTGTGTTACCAGTGATGACATATGGCACTGAAATGTGGTCTCTCACTATGGGCCTCATAAACAAGCTCAGTGAGACGGGTCTTAAGAACATTTCGGGACTTTTTTTTTTTTTTGCACACACGGTCATCTGACCCCAAACTAAGCAAAGCTTGTGATATGGCTGCCAGAAACTGATATACGTACATATATATTTTTAAATACATACTTAAATAGATATTAACACCCAGACATAGAACAAACACAAATGTTCATCACACAAATGTTTGTCCTAGATGGGAATCGAACCCACGCCCCCAAGCACAGAAGATAGGTTCCCTACCAACTGAGCCACCGGGGCAGTCAAAACGAGTCAGTTGCACAACGAGCTATGGAGAGGGCTATGCTCGGGGTTTCTCTAAGAGATCGAATCCGAAATGAGGAGATCCGTAGACGAACGAAAGTTACCGACATACACACGAAGCACACTGATTTAGCAAGTTGAAGTGGCAGTGGGCAGGGCACATATCACGCAGAACAGATGGCCGATAAGTTCTGGAATGGAGACCACGGACCGGTAAGCGCAGCGTAGGACGTCCATCCACAAGATGGACAGACGACCTAAAAGAGACCGCAGGGAAACGCTGGATGCAGGCCGCTTCCAACCGGCCCTTTTAGAGATCGATGGGGAGACCTATGGGTGATGATGATGATGATTTAAATATAATGGGGGACTTTTTTGATACTGTTTTTGAAGTGTCTGTAAATTGTGGGTAAAATGTAAAGAAAAAATAAAACACAAAAAGGCAATAACACCACTTTTTATTTATTTTATTACAATATACGGAATAGTTTTTAATGAGTTTGAAGATACAGATGAACGGCAATGGATTGTTGACCAACTCGATTTGAACCTGAAACAAGATAAATTACAATCTCGGAGTGTTCAAGTCTAGGGTTAATAGGTTATTACTGGGCAAACGTGTTCCATCATCGACCGCATCATCGCTTTCCATCAGGCGAGATCGCGGTCAAACGTTAGCCTAGTCCAAAAAATAAATAAATTGGATAATCATTTTAGACAGACATAGACATCATTGGACCTGGGTATGTCCTAAAACTGCGACCAGAACCACTAGAGGATGGGCAGCAGCATCCTCCTACTTGAATGGTGGAACCTCCTGCGATCCCCAAGCCGCCTGCCAAGCGTGGGGATTATGGCAACGCCCCTCTCTAAGAGGGAGGCCTTGTTCAGCAGTGGACATTTAATGGCTGATGATGTAGACATCATTTGTCTATGGACCATGGACCTGGGTATGTCCTAAAAGTACGACCAGAACCACCAGAGGATGGGCAGCAGCATCCTCCTACTTGAATGGTGGATCCTCCTGCGATCCCCAAGCCGCCTGCCAAGCGTGGGGATTATTGGCAACCCCACCCCCCCCCCTCATGACAGACAAACAAATACGACATTGTGAGAATCACGGGCATCCAGTGGATGCAAAAGGCAGGCTGTCGTTCAGTGTGGAGGCCTATGTTCAGCAGTGGACGTCTTCTGGCTGATGATGATGAAGAGACATCATTTATTTGCGGCAAAAAAATATAATAATAGTAATGGTAAAATAGACATTTAAATTTAAACTAAATTTAAACTAATCTTAACTAAAGCTTATTACATATATGGATATGTTACCGGCAATGTGTATAATTCAGGTATTCTATACAATGCCTAGGCAATGTATAGAATGCCTGGGGCGTCCATGGGCAAAGTATGAAACGGTCAATAATATTCATAATATTTCATACATTGCCTGGACGCCCCAGGCATTCTATACATTGCCTAGGCATTGTATAGAATACCTGAATTATACACATTGCCGGTAACAGATACATTCATATCCATTTTTTATGGTTTTGTTTCTTTTTTTTTTCATTTTGTGGATACAGTTTTTATAATGCGTCGTACTCCGGACAAGGAAACCTGATTCCCGGAGCCGACTTTTTTTGAGTAGGTGTTTATCCAAAATACAAAAACACATTTTTATCAGAAATGGGATACTATAAGTACGAAGAACCTAATAAATAGCAAAAACATTCAGCGAATGATCGGCCGTCCATACCAATAAAAAATTAATATTCGGGACATTTCTGCACACACGGTCTAAGTAAGTCTAAGGTCTAAACTAAGGTCTAACTAAGCAAAGCTTGTGATATGGCTGCCAAAGACTGATATACATACATATCATCATCATCATCATCAGCCAGAAGACGTCCACTGCTGAACATAGGCCTCCCCCTTTAACCTCCACACTGAACGACAGCCTGCCTTTTGCATCCACTGGATGCCAGCGACTCTCACTATGTCGTCGGTCCATTGGGAGGCCTACCTACGCTGCGTACATATACATACACATGTACATGTACATACATATATATATATATTTAAATACATGCTTAAATAGATATTAACAACCAGGCTGTCAAGGCATTTTTGTAAGAAATTTGCTGTAGCCAGTTGCATTTAAACGAAACGTCAGTCATTCGAAATCAGTTAGCAACTGTGATGCGGACAAAGAACTTTGAGACCTAACCCAAAAAGGTAAGTTCCAAGTTCTTTGGATGCGGAGTTCGACGCGTTGATCTAAATAAGAATATTCAATCAAGGTTCACTCATAATATTTATAGATAGATAGATAGAAACTCTTTATTGTGTACACCAGAAATAAAAATTACAACACGATAGAAAACACTTACGAGCTAGTGCCACAAGTGGCGGCCTTATCGCTAAAAGCGATCTCTTCCAGGCAACCAATGGATGGAAGGAATTTAGTTTTTTTTTTTTTTTTTTTTTTTTTTTTTTTTTTTTTTAATTTAGTGGTTTATATTCACTCATAATTGCATATCTATTAGTATATTTATATTAAAGAATTTTAAGTAATAGTGTGTATTACCTACTATTAGAATGTATGTGTATGGTATAAGTAAACATTTAATATTCTATCCTCTATTGCACACCCCGTCTTCTATAAATCCTTTCCATACTAAGATTGCCTGGAAGAGATCGCTTTTAGCGATAAGGCCGCCAGTTGTTACACTAGTTTTCAAGAGTTTTTTGTCCTCTGTATCAAATTTAATGGTGTTTCATTAATCAATCATAATGCCTGATAACAGATTTTCCTTCTCATGTCCGTTCTATTTACTTCTCTTTTCTGTGGACTTACCTATGCGGTGAGTAGATCTGGTGCTGAATCGTGCAACAGATCGGCCGCTTGTTTGACAGCGCGACACCACCCGTCGAGTCTTAAGGCCAGTTGGGCGGCTCCGTTGCGGTCCAGAGCTCGCGGACGGACCCACGATATGTACGCTATTGACGATACCTGGGGGAAAATGAGTCTTAGTAGATCAACAAAGTTATGCAATTAGTATCTGGATGTTTCAGAGGAAAATATTTGCACATTCTGGGAGCCTTTCATTTAGGGGTAGATGTTTGCGCCACATTCTAGGGTGGGTACCTTTCATTTAGGGGAAGATGTTTGCGCCACAATTTGGAATGGGTCTTAGTTGCCTTCTTCTCACTTTTCTGCTTTCCCAATGTCTGCTCCTGCTATGGCCATCCGATAGAAGAATTGGCATTTTTCTATGGCTAAATGGGTGTCTTCAAATCGCGAGTGGAGCGTTTTCTTCTAGGCAAGCATGCTCCATCGTAAACCGCATCATCACTTAACATCAGACAAGATTGTGGACAAATGGAAGCCTATAATGGTCTGAGAAGATATTCCATGGGTTTTGGAAACATTTTGTTTGGTAATTTCGGGAAAAAAAGTTTTCAAGACAAAATTATCATGTTTCTATAGTACAAACTTCGAAAAAAAAATTGCAAAAAAAATTCTCATTCATTACAGTACTAAAGTGATTTTGGAAAAAAATATGCAGTTTGATTCTGTTTTTTAAGGATTAGGTTAGTATAGAGCCAACTACCAGTACAGCCGCTGAGAGAATGTGTCTGACAGCTGCAATAACTTCGGTAAAATCAGAATTAAAAATTTCCTTTTAATATTTTCTTGTAGTATAATTATTAGCTACCAGCTAATCAAATCAAATCAAATCATTTATTTGCTAGAATACATAGAATTACATTGAGGTCTTAAGATTATTTTCGGTACATAGTATTCAATCTGCATGCAGACGTGCAAATGTTCTTAAGCTAGATATATATTTATTTTATTGTTAGTTAGGTATATATTTTACGAAGTATTATTATATATTATTATCTTATTAAATTATATTATATTAAAAATTCCATAAATTCCTTAATACTATAAAAACAATTCTTAATTAGCCAATCAGTTAATACTTTTTTAAATTTATTACCGTCCAAAATTTTCAATTCATTTGGTAGTTTATTATAAATGTATATGCACATATTATAGACATTTTTTTGGTACAAGGCTTTTTTGACAGGAGGTTGATATAATAGGTTAGTGAATTTGGCTCTTTTTTGGCGGGTAATAACTTGACTTCGTTTTTGGAAATATACTGGGTGTTCCTTGATAAAAATACAAATGTCCCTAATATACATACATGGCAAAGGAAGTATGTTGCATGTTTTAAATAGAGGTCTGCAACTGTCTGGTCTGGTCTACAATCTAACGTTCAAAAAGCTAGTAATAAAGTGATTAGAATTTACTGTTTTCCTTCAGATTTTTTTAAACAATATTTTAGCAACTGTCGGAAGCATTCATTCAGCGGCCGCGCTTTAGTTTAGGATACTAGAAACTTCACAATTCGTAAAAACTTTCCTCATACTTTGCTATTTGGGGATAGGGATGTTAGCGTTTGTTTCCTAGGTTACCTCAGGGTAGTATGTCAGGGCCATTTCTATTCATAATATCTCACCTGATCGATATGTCCTCTGACCAATCCCTCGGCTAAAGCCTTCATAACTAGTAGTTCTACTTCTCCTGGCGGCACACGTGCGCATTGTGCGATGGACGTGAAGGACAACTTGCGCTGCGCTGTCGTGCGGTTGAACGCCATCTGTAAAATTATATTACTTTTAAGTACCTTCCGCGGTGTTTCCGAGACGCTACAACATGGGGTTCTTCAAAAGGCGGGTTAATCGAGTCCTAAAGCGTCGGCAAAGTAGTTGTGACGCCTCTGGTGTTACAAGTATCCAAAGGCGACGGTGACTGCTTACCATAAGGCAGTCCGTCCGCTTGTTTTTTGAAAACTTGTTGCATTAAAAATATATACTATATAAAAAAAACATTTCTAAAAGTACGATTCTGTCGATTCTGTTACGTAAATTCTTCCATCCAATGGTTGCCTGAAAGAGATAGCTTTTTGCGATAAGGCCACCACTTGTGGCACTAGCTCGTAAGTGTTTTCTATCTTGTTGTAATTTATATTTCTCGTGTACACAATAGTTTCTATCTATCTATTATTGTTGACTGAGCGAAGCGAATTCTACTGGAACAAATCGGCGTTTGTATGTTTATATTTATTTATTTATTTCCAAGGAAGGCCAACAGCCATAAAAAAGTATAACAATCTTAATAGATACAGAAGCTAATTAAAGGCCCTCGCGGATAAATATTTATGCTACGATATTTTGAATGCTGTAGGATCGTTACTTCACGCCGGATTTGATTCCATCGTACTGCTCTCACCTTTGGGATGGATCAGCCTAGTACCAGCTTGGTGCGATGGAAGAAGTTAAAAATCTATAATTTAATAAATCAAATCTATAATCGCCAACATTAGGCGAGTTAATGGTCAAAGGCAAGCCTCTTAATAAATTAAAAAAAAAAAGCTCATCGGCATCAAATTCCTCGTCCAGATTAAGCTGTTATTATAAAGTTAATCAAATCCTTGTCCAGGTTAAATTCTTATATTCTGTGTAAATTTCAGTTGGCTATCTATTACGGTTCGAAAGATATAACAGACAGACATCGTAGGCTTAGTAATAGGGTCCCATTTTTACCCCTTGGGTATCCTAAGTTGTTCATACTAAATTTGTGATTTAGATTTCAGCTCAGTATCAAGGATTTGAAATCTGTTTATACCATTCTCTGTTTGTAAATATAATTTGTATTTGAGTTCAAAAATTTGAATCTCACCTCCATAAGACACAGTAATGCAATCTTCCTCCTAATGACGGTGTCAGCCGCGCGCAAGTCCGGGTGATTCCGGGCCGCAGCAACACGCTCGTATGCCGTAATGTCGCCGCGCGCAGCCGCACGGACCAAATCTACCGCCCACGCGTCCGCCGTGCCTTGCAGCGACTCCAAGATGGGGTGGGCTAACTGAAAATGAAAGAAAGATATACTGTAAACATTTAGGGAGAAGCAACGCAACCCTGTGCGACTCCAACATAAACAGTGAAGGCGCCAACACACCGCCTTGAAAAACTATGATTAATAACGGTGTACGAAACATGCAAATTTTGCAAGTCATGTGACAAGCATTTAATGTAGTAGAGCACCTAAATATACCACAAATACTGGCCTTGCTCAAGGTAGAATGTTGTCATATTTACTCTTTATCATATATAACAAAACGGCATTGGATTGACGTGATTTTTTGCAACAAGATGATATTTGACAAAACGAATAATATTTGATCATTTATGTCCTGGATAAATGCTGAAAATTTAGATAAAAATACGCGAGAAAAGTGGCAATCTATGTTGTTTGATAATGATATTCACCAGTTCATCAAGGTCGTAGATGTTATGCACTATGACGGGGGCAAGTTGAACGAAAGACACTATAAAATGATGGAGTAGCTTAAGGAGGTGTACTATCACCTTTATTCTTTATCATGTATGGAAAAATAGCAATGGATAAACCCGTTTTTTTGCATGTAAGTAAGAGTAGTTACAATAACCTAGTTTCTATCCTGGAAAACAATGAAAAATTTATATGTAAAATCAAGAAATTTAACAACAATTCTCACCAGCTCGTCGAGATCGTAGACGTTATGCGCTATAACGGCGGCGAGTGCGAGCGAGAGGGCCTGCGCGCGGCGCTCTGCCACCGGCAGGGAGGCTCCGCCCGCCGCGCATCCGATGTAGCGGAGCGCCGCTCGGTAGTACTTGTGCATTGGACCACGGACCCTGGAACAGCAACACTTACTTTTAAGGACTCTGCCCATTTCACCGGAGCATATTATGAAGGTAACAGACACAAATAAATCGCTGGCTCACTATTACAAGGTTCTATGTTATTTTCTTACACGTTTAGTAATTTCAATTTAAAATTTTAGACTTTCATAAATATTTACTTAGCAGGGTTTATGCTTGAGTGAAAGTATCTCCCTCGAGCATAAACCCTGCTAAGTCAATATTTATGAACGTCAAAATTTTTAAATTGAAATTACAGAACGTGTAAGAAAATAACATAGAACCTTGTAATAGTGAGCCAGCGAAATGTCGACAGGCGTAATAAAGTTGTGAATAAACAAAAGGACTCCATTTTAACTAACTCCTACTTTCCGAGACGTATCCATACCGATAATTGACCAGCTTGGGCTCTCGGGCGTTACTCTGATATCAACCCTCAATTTTGGCTCTTATATTGAGAACAAAGTTGGCTGCCAAAAAGCTGGGTATCCTATCGAAGGTGCGGCGGTACTTCACTTTGGAACAGTTACTTACATTGTACCAAGCACAAGTTCTGTTGTGCCTGTATGCCTTGTTCTATCAGCGGAACAAAATAAATGGTAATTAGATTTACATTCTATTGTTAGAACAATTTGTGGAACAGATGGGAACGACCCTGCCTGTATGGGTTGTGGAGTACTGCTCGGACCTTTGGGATGGATCAGCTCGAGGCATTGAGAGACCATTGAAACATGCTAAGATTTATAAAATTTATCACAGACCAATTATATAAATAAAGTTGCCGCAAGTACTATGCAAACATGCTCCATCATAGACTGCATCATCTCTTAACATCAGGCGAGTTGAAAGACAAATGCAAATATAATAAAACCGGACAAGAGTAGAACTCGCGCTCCGAGGGTACCGATAGACAGAACCCACAGAGCGCAAGTCCAAACAAAAAATAATACAAGACAAGAAATATTGAATGACAAACTTAACTTTGTAGTGCACAATAAGGTGCATCGATACATATTAACTACAAAATTTAAGTTTATAATTGCAAAACAATTTTTTTTAACGATATAACTTCAAATCAACAATATTCAGATGTGTTTTTTTTTCCTTTATATGTGCTGTAAGACCTTGCCTCTTGCCAAATTTCATGATTCTAGTTCAACGGGAAGTACCCTATAGGTTCAAATTCCCTTGTGAAATCGCAAAATATGCGACATAAACGGTCATATCTTTTGATTGCGATGACTTACACATTTGATTTTTTTACAGCTGAAGAAACAGTAGCTTCAAGTATATTTGATATAAATTACAACTTGATATCTTTACGCGTTCTTGAGAAAATAGGTCTTGACAGATGGACAACAAAGTGATTCGAACAACTAAGTGAAGGGTTCCGTTTTTTCCTTTTGAGGTACGGAACCCTAAAAAACGTCAATTACTATATTATGTGTATTATTATTATTATAGAAACTGACGTGGTTTTCACACATTTCATTTATATTACACGGGAATAACTCACGTAAGATTAAGCCGGCCACTCCGACTATAGTTTCAACCGCATTAGGCAGTCTTGAGTGCCAAGCGAGACGCAGCCGCGCGCGTGCATTCACCTTCAAAAGACCGTCTAATGCGGTTGAAACCATAGTCGGAGTGACCGGCTTAATCTTACGTGAGTAATTCCCGTGTAATATAAATAAAATGTATGATTATTATTTTTATTGTTTTCATAGTCTCGATTTTATGTCAATTATTTAGTCTACATTACATATATCAGAATGTATGCTGGCTCCCAGAATGTAGGAGTGTAGTGCAGACACCCTCTTAAGCTCTATATATGACACGAGACTTTGGAGTGCCTACAACTGATACCAGGGCTGACCCACATAATGAAAGAAAGAAAATAAATTGTATTCGACACCTTTACAAAAACGTATATATAAAGGATACAATCAGTGTGGAATGGGTCCGTCTCGGCGTTAATGCTGAAAGTCAAGGACTATCAGCGCCGGACAACAGACGAACCCTTGAGTTTACCATATGTACTTACCGGTAGTATTCCGAAGCGAGTTTATAAAACCGACCGTGCACCGGGGTGACACCATCTGCATCGTCCAGGGTCTTCTCCAGGTGATCGATGATTTTCTCAGTAGCGTCGAGGTCGTGCAGCTGTTCCAGGTAGATCTGGCCTTGGAGGACCTAAAATCATATTTAAAAAAAATGGAATAACCGGCTTGCACTTGACCGCCACTTTACATGATACTAGCAGTACGCCCCGGCTCCGCACGGGTATAGTTATATAGCCTATTTTAATCAGTGATAATGTAGCATTCAAATGGTGAAAGAAGTTTTAAAATCGGTTCAGTACTTTTTGAGCCAATTCGTTACAAACATACATACAAATCTTTCCTCTTTATAATATTGTAAAGATTAAGCGATAATTTGGTTTGTGATATAATACGCTTGTCTAAAAGAAACCGATTCACTCGCGGATTAAAGACCCATTCAGGCAGCGCAGGGGTTTTGTCTGTAAAAGGGTTTATGTTGGTATGGTGTGACCAGCTAAAGCCAGTTCTCGCGCGATTTCTCCGCTTTGCCGAGCAATGTCAGCCGTATGGGCCAAGTTGCATGGCATGACCAGAATGAAACAACTTTATTTATGTGGTCTATGATGAAGTACGCTTGCCTAGAAGAAACTCTTGACTGTCATACATGTTACTTCTGTAGCTATACATACAAAGGCCAATATTTTTTTTATCTTACTTGCAATCTAAACTCACCCACACTATGTTTGATTCATGGTTTCTATCTATAACAATTTTACCAACGGTTATCGGTTCTGCGATAGATATAACCGGCCCACTGCCATTCCAGCTTGCTAATACGCTGAGCAAAATTATCTAGAACCTAGAACCTTTGTATTAAGCTTTCTTTAGTCATTTTCTTACCTTACATAGCGCAAACGCCTCGTCATTGGCCTTGACTTTGGTCTCAATCTTCTCCAGAAAAGCGACTGCCTCCTTTTTATCTTGGAACTGGTTCACAATGTGGACAACTATCTCCACCAGGGAAAGCGGGTTGATTCTGGAAGACAACAGGTTGATAGATAAATATTTTTCAGGGTTCCGTATCCAAAGGGTGTAAACGGGACCCTATTACTAAGCTGTTCTGTCTGTCCCTTCCTACCTTTTATCAGCTGTATCTTAACCGTAATAGAGAGCCAGTTGAAGTTTTCACAGAATCACATAATATGTAGTGTTACAGGCGCATTAACTAAATAATAATAGAAAAGTCAAAAGTAAAATGAAAGGGGGATCCCCATACAGTTAACAGTTTTTTAAAACTTATTTTAGTATTTGCTCTGAGTAAAAACGGTAATATGTATAAGTTTCAAACTTGGCATGATTATAGTACTCACTTGGCTCATCAAATCGCACTCTTAATAAAACAATGACCGAACTCGAAATTTTGGCAAATTGAGTTTTAGTAAAATATCTACTTAAAAAAGCATGCTCTACAATCTAGGCGATTAAAAACACCTGTTTTCTATATGCAATAAGGTTTATAACTACTTGAGTCTTTATCCGTCCCTCACCTTGCGCGCTGTTACTCAGTTAAAAATTGTTTGTTGTCGATTCCCATAAAGTTGCGATTTTGGATTCGGTCACTGTTTTATTAAGAGTGCGAAATAATTCTTAATAGTATTTTTAAATTTACTTTCGCTGAGACCTGATAACTGTTCTGGAATGATATTATAAAAACGCACACTGTTTCTGGATAGACAGAAGTCCTGGTGCCTATATTTCCTACGCATGGGAGCTGGCTTACAGTGTGGCCTTTACCATGCTCTCAAAGTTTAGAATAATGGGGTGCAGGGACCACACAGGCGTAATGCACTTCACTAGTAGCAAAGTCTCAAACAAAAGCATGGGGGCGCAACGCAACCCCTGAATGGTGGGACGTCACTAGGAAGATTGACCGGCTTTGAAAATGTTTGTATGCTTTTAACATGACAGGCAAGTTTGGACTTACTTGTTCTCGAATGTACTTATAAAGTTGTGGTACAACTGTATGAGGTTGTCGCCGGCTTGTACAGAAGGGCGCGTAACGAAATCTTGCAGTTTCAACGTTAGTTGATGCCATAATCTGAAGAAAACAAAGAAGATAAATAGGTTAGCGAAACTAAATTACACTTTACATAAAGATTTGACGAAGAGGATCGGGCGAAACTTACTTTTTATTGTAATATTCTTCGAGCTTGGCCCAGTCCGATGCTAAATCAGGCTCAGCGGCCTGTTTTTTCGATAGAAAATCGCCAACATCAACAACTGCAAACTTTACGGTAGCCATCTTTCGAATTTTGACGATAATGGTCTGAAGTTGTTTGCAATTACTAAACGTCACACAAGTAAAACCATAGACAAGCAATGATACGAAGCTAGCTACAAATCAATAGTGTTGCCAGTCTTATTAATAACGCGTAGCGGCATCTATTGTCGAGTAGCGGCATTACTAGAAACGTAAAGCTTTCAATAGTTGTTTAATTGTACATCTGTATGAAACAGATGGCAGCACTAGTTTTAGTAACTAGATACTATTAATACAAATTATAAATATCTTGGTTAACAAAACTAAAATGCAACCAGCTAGCTTACTTGGTATTTTACCACATAAGCAACCTACATGCCTACTTCATTTTGGTTTTTAGTTTATACCTTACTAATTTTTTTGTTTTTTATGGACTGTAAAAAGATTAATATCTATCTCTTATTCTCCTCTCTCTCTACATAGTATAAATTGAAGTCGCTCTCCGCGTCTGTCTGTGTGTATGGCCGCTAATTCCTCCTCACCACGCAACGGATTTTGATGCGGTTTTTACCATCAGTTAGATACATTTTCACGAAAGGTTTATAGGTATATATAACTAGCGACCCACCCCGGCTTCGCACGTAAATTACACTCGTGCGAAGCAGGGCGGGCGGGTCGCAAAGATAAAGAAACACACGGAACTTTCTTTTGGTAGGTACACTTAAAATCTCTCTCTCTCTCTTTAAATTTATTTCTGAGAGGCCTGTGTCCTAGCTACGGGGAGATAATAAGCTGATGATAATGATGACTTAAAATATAATCCGGCATCACATTCACTACCTACCTAATTATGTTATAATAATAGATATTATATTATGATCAGAAACTAAAACTAAATAAAATGCTGCAACGATTTTTAAGACATTTATTTCATGTTAGTGATATAAAAGTAAAAAATAAAGTCAAAGTATAATTATCATTAGGTAGATACAAACTGCTCTGTAGCTTATAGGAATTAATCTGTGATTTAATGAAGAAACTTACTATAATTATGTACTAAGAAAATTAATAATCTATAGTTTAATAAAGGAACCATACGTAGTTTAATTAAGGAAATAGAACGTAGTTTAATAAAGGAAATAATATGTAGTTTAAGTATGGAACCAATATGTAGTTTAACCGTAGAGAGAAGGAATCTATCTCTACGGTTAAACTACATATTGATTGATTGGTTAACATTTTTGTCATTGCGAGTTTAACTAATAGCTCATAAAAATAAGGTGTGTACCACTAAGTATCCCAGTTGCCACCTAAGAGTCACGGCCATGGCAGACTGACGCAGCAAAACTATCGCATATACCGATATACCAACGTAAAGTAAGCCCATTTTCAGCTTTTGACGCAGGCCTTGAATACCACAATTTATGGTCTGTGACAAAATCTGAAACGGAGTATAGAGTACCAAATATAATTAAGTAAAACTCGATTTTTTTATTGCGTCACTCATCTGTCAATGTCAAACACCGGGCCAAATACTTTTCATTCATTCATTTTTATCAATAACTAGCGGTCCGCCCCTGCTTCGCACGTGTATAGATTATAGCCTATGTCACCCGGGGATAGTGTAGCTTCCCAACAGTGAAAGAATTTTTCAAATCGGTTCAGTAGTTTCGGAGCCTATTCAATGCAAACAAACAAACAAACAATCAAATCTTTCCTCTTTATAATTTTAGTATAGAGATATAGATAATTATGTTATTTTACATGTCAAATCAAATTATAAATTAAGTTGTAATAATACAAATCAAATAATAAATTAGATCAAACAAATAATTTACAACTAGACAAAAAAAAAACAATTAAATAAAAATTAATAATTATAATAATGTATTATTAAATATAATAATATATAATAAGTAAAAACTAAAAATTACAGTTAATGTAGTAATATTCATGTGTAAAATTCATAAAAGATATTGACAAAATTAAATTACAAATTAAATAAATTAATTACTAAAAAAATAATTATTCTGAAAAATTAAATGCTCTCACACCTCCTCTTAGGCCTCCGCGGTGGTGACGTTGTTTGAAGCTCGAAGTGACTCGATACCAAAATCGAGTTATATATACAGTGTGATTATTTTTAAATTGAACATCAGAAAGAGGTTTAATATAACTAGACCGACAACATAGTTATTTTAATTAAAGCATCATCAAGAGGGCTATGCTCGAGGTTTCACTACGAGATCGAATCCGAAATGAGGAGATCCGTAGACGAACGAAAGTCACCGACATAGCCCACCGAATTAGCAAGTTGAAGTGGCGGCAGTGGGCAGGGCACATAATCAACAGATGGCCGATGGGGCCGAAAGGTTCTGGAATGGAGACCACGGACTGGTAAGCGCAGCGTAGGCGTCCACCCACAAGATGGATAGACGACCTAAAAGAGACCGCAGGGAAACGCTGGATGCAGGCCGCTTCCAACCGGCCCTTTTGGAGATCGATGCAAGGCCTATGTCCAGCAGTGGACGTCCTATGGCTGAAATGATGATGATGATGATCATATATTTATATATATTTTTATAAAACATATTTCACAAAAATCGGTTGGTGTGATATTTTTTTTCTAACCGACTGGCGAGAGATTGCGCGACACTGGAACCGATGGCGTTCTCTTGTATCGGAGGATAAGACCCACTTCGGGTAGCTGTGCCAGCAGAGTATATGAATATTTTTTTGGGACTAAAAATGACGATTAATTTCGAAATAATTGGTCGATTTTGTAGAAAAAAATAAAATAAAATTGGAAATGGAACCTCCAAATAAACTTTAAATAATAATGTTAAATCAATGAGGTTTCCAAGATACGGGCCTAGAGCCTATATAGAGTAGGTACCACGGCATATTCGAAACCTGATGTAATCTATACTAATATTATAAAGAGGAAAGATTTGATTGTTTGTTTGTTTGTTTGCATTGAAGAGGCTCCGAAACTACTGAACCGATTTGAAAAATTATTTCACTGTTGGGAAGCTATACTATCCCCGGGTAACATAGGCTATATTATGTATTTAAAAAAATAGGGATCCTTACTAAAACTCCAATATTGAAACCCAAGGTGTAAAAAATAAGATTTACAATTTTAACTTTGCGTGTTTGACAGTTCTAAGACAGGACAATGTCTGTCAGGTCGGCTAGTCTTATATATGAATAAAGTGTTTATAAAAAGTGTTTGTAAGATGACCTTACGGATCTGCAGCTTAAGAAAAATCACAATGTATGATATCTAATAACTACGTACAGCAATAATTTGTGAGCTTAAAAATTATCCAATAAAGACACAAATCCCGTTACTTAAAACTTAAATATTGTCTTCTGTTCTGTTCTGTGTTATGTTCTCTTCTGTTCTGTTGTCAAGTCCCTTGTCAAGGAAAGTTAGCAGGCTATACAGTCTCTCCTGCATGGATGTAATACTGTACTATACAACCTACTACCTCACCCCGCCAAGGGCATTTAATATCATCTTCTTTCTTCTAATCTCAGGGTATCCTACTGTGGGAGCTAGAGCCGCACATAAGTTATTTTATTTTGTTGTATAATTGTATTAACTTTATCTTAAACTTATAAACTATATTATGCATGAATTTAAAACTTTATAATCCAATGTAATATTATATAATAAGATAGCATAAGTTGCATATTATGATAACCATTAAGAACTGCTAGTCTGTGGAATGCGCTGCCTGAATGGGTGTTCCCCGATAGATACAATCTGGGTGACTTCAAATCACGAATCGGTTTCTTCTAGGCAAGCGTGCTCCACCGTAGACCGCATCATCGCTTAACATCAGGCGAGTTGGCGGTCAAGCGCAAGCCTGTTATTTATATAAAAAAAAAAAAAAAAAACATTATCAATCTTCTCTTAAAAAATTCTTATTAAATTGTCTATGTATAATTAATTACTATACTTATCGTAACTGTTCTTATTTTTGGGTTGACACTAGCATCGATTCTGATGTACTCTAAACTAAACTAAACTAAATTTGACAGCTCTAAAATTGTTGCCATTCTTCTCACACGTATTAAAATAAAAAGAGAGGCAGATAGTTTTAGTCCTGTCAGATGGGTTTACGACGCTACTGTCTGCCTCATCACAGCTAACGCTAAAGCAGCAGGCAAGGTTACTTATTTTTTGTGCATCTATGTTTAACAACAATAAATTATTTTGTATTGTTGTATTTTGTATTTTTTATGTAAAACGAATATATTTTATCACAATTACAAGTAAAAAAGCCTTAACATCAACGAGATACAATACCTATAGAGTTACAATCTCTAAGTGAAAACAGTCATAAATCGTCCGAGCATCGTTGTACATATACATATACAGGTAATGCCGCCAGCATGCTGGGTATGCTGCCAACTGGTAGTGGGCTTGAGCATTTGGATTGTCTTTAGACCTTCAACGGTCTATGGGCAGTCTAACTGTATTTGTAGTTTTAGTTTTAGCATGTAGCTTGCATAGTGTTCAACGTTAGTTGTCCGCTATGTCGTAGCTCTGACATCGCGTGGCGTTGTACTCGGATCGCGGTTACCTTGTAACTAACCAAAAAGTCGGCGCAATGCATGCGCCGAGTTTTGGTTCAGCCTCAGTTTATCTCGACGTTTCACATACACATTTTTCCGTTTACTTTTTTTTACCCCCGACGCAAACAGAGGGTTGTTTTAAGTTTAACATCTGTGTCTGTCTGTGGCATCGTTTTTGATTTAGTGTTTTAATAACGCTATAATATGCGCAGTCCCTTAAGTGACGCTACATAGAGTTTACACTGTATAGTATACTATATTTCTAAATATTTATGTGTTATGCGTTTGTCTGATCAAAAAAGTTACGTTCTTTATCGATCGTATCGATCGTCAAATTTGACGGTAGAGATAGTCAAATTCGACAAAATGCTATTTGATCAGTACTCGCTTTGATCGATTCTATGACATTTTATCGAATTTGACGACCGATAAAGAACCATACTTGCAGGAAATAAATAGAACTAAATCAAAGAAACACAAAAAAAACACAATCGTGATAAAGTCTGAACAACTGATCTGTAGAATAGAACCGAGGGAGCTACTATCGTATTTTTTTAACAAAACTGTTCATCTTCCATCGAATAGTTGTAGTTCCATAATTTCGCCACTCTAAAGATAAGTTGCTCACAAAATTAATGTAAAAAATTATTATAAGTAACTGAAGATGCTGATATTCCGCAAAAACTGCGCCCACGTATCACTGAACTTGTGTGGTGCGACGCGGCTCAAATGTCGCGCGACAGCACGCGACAAAATGTCGCATCGACAAACTACCTGGCATTCGTGCAATACTGGCGAAAAACGCACAATACGTGCGAAGCCAGTGTCTCTCGCTCGATAGGAAAATGGCGGTAATTTTTTGAAAGCCACAATGTCATGTAGAAAATCAGCTCTTTTTTTTATTAATCTTTTTTCACTTTGGCTATTAACTTTATTTTGTTTTTTCATTTCATTTCTAGTTTTTTTTTTGTTGTAATTTGGCTTGTGCCAGGTAGATGAGTAACAAAGAGTCGCAGCTTGGCGCGACAGGAGAGTCGCATTCGTTCCATCCGACAAAGCGCACAAGTTCGGATCTACGGGTTCCAGTTAAAACGGTTTTCTGCTGAAAAAATATATTCAAAATTACATCATTTAGAATTTATAATTTTCCCGCCGTTTCGTGATAATTTTTTTCACCCATCGGGCAAGCTAAAGCCTTTAAGGCCACTGCGTCTTCACCCGTATTCGCCGTTTCGTGAGAAAATAATTTAAACGGCGTCTTATTAAAATACATGTTACATTTTCTAAATGTAATTTTGAGTATATTACAAAAGAAAACAAAATAAGGACAAGTTTAGATCTAATTAACAAATCATTTTTAAAATCAAAATATTAAAAAACAAACAAAGAAAAAAAAAATTGTGCGTGGAGTCCCTCCGGGCGGAAGAAGTTAAACTCTCGCTCTGTCTCTTTCTATTCTCCCTCCATGGTAGCGTTAAACGTTTAACGCAACCTTGTTGCAAGACGCATAAGAAGTATAGCTTCAAAAAACGTTTTTATGTTGTCCTATAAAGTAAAAAAAAATGCAAACATTTATAAAGTACCTACTTTTAAATTTAATATACTTATTCTATGGTAGATATTATATCTACCATAAAATAAGAAATAATTAGTTATTCCACAGTTATTCCTTAAATACGACATCTAGTTAAATGAGTTTCATGCGCGACATATTTTTTTTTTACCAATCGCTATAACAACTACGCGAAATGACAAATAGGCAATAATTATGTCAACTATGTTTAACTAACCATTGATGGTTTATATGTATCATCAATGAAACTAACACGTTGAAATCCTTCGACCAAAATAAAATGAATGGACGGGCCCAGAAGAAGCGCCTTTTAGAAGATTACAAAATGAGTGCCGGCGCTCACTATGTTTCAGTCGGTCTCTAGCCGTAGGAAGTGCAACACGACTCTATTGTTACATGATAACGAAACATCTGACAAAATTATGCCTTCGTGTGCTTTCCCGAAGTGTAAACTTTAGTTTTAATTTAAGTATTTTAGTTGTATTTGTAACTCCTAAGCGCGCGCGTTAAGTTAAAATTGGCAAATCTTTTTCGGGTCACCAAGATACCGGCCTAGCCGAGTTTGGGGCCCACTGCTAATTCAATATTACCTAGTTTAGATTATTTGTGGCTATGTATACAATTTAATTATGAAAATGTTAAACCGCTTCAGAAATAAATATTTACTTTACTTTACTTTACTTTACTTTAAATAATTTTTGTAATAAATATAGGTACTGTACATTGTTAGAATTAAGTGTTGAAGTACATTATGTCCGACGGTTTTGACTCGTTTTTACTGAGCAAGTTCAATGGTTATGGCCCGTCCATTCATTTTATTTTGATCGAAGTTGAAATCTGTATTTTTTTACTTATTGTACTATTATTCTTTCAAATTAACATCTGTATTTATTTACATAAAAAATATTTTATTGAACCACCTTTTATAGCTCAGTGGTTGGTTGCTCCGCAAGATTTGGGTTCAAATCCCAACAATGAAATTGAGCTTTCGACGAAGGAAAACATCGGAAGGAAATCAAATTTCTTACCAACCATATTTACTTATTTTTTCGTGAAGCTTCAGGACAATTGAAGAAATTGAAAACCTGAAAAAGAAAGAAAAAACATTTATTTATAACGGACATAAACAAAAACGGTTTTTTTTAGAGAGAGAAGCAAAAAGAAATCCTTATCCTACTTATAATATAAACGCGAAAGTTTGTATGTATAGATGTATGGATGTTTGTTCCTCTTTCACGCTGCAACGGAACAACGGATCGACCTGATTTTTTGCACGGGTATAGTTCAAGAGCCAGAAAGTGGCATAGGCTACTTTTCATCATCATCGTCATCACCATTTTTCATCACTACGCGGGTGAAACCGCGTGGCGCAGCTAGTTATATATGTTGTTATATATACCAATATTGTAAAGAGGAAAGATTTGTATGTAAGTATGTTCGTAACGAATTGGCTCAAAAAGTATTGTACCGATTTAAAAAATTCTTTCACCATTTGAATGCTACATTATCACTGATTAATATAGGCTATTTTTATAGGCTATATAACTATACCCGTGCGGAGCAGGGGTGGGCCGCTAGTATAATATATATATATATATATCTATATAATCAAGTAAATGCTGTTGACTATTAAAAAATAAATCACATATTGCAAAAAAAAAAAACACAATTTTACTGTCACCTAAAAACGATCGCATGCTTTATGTTGTCACCATTTGATTTTAAAACATAGATAATTTCGACCTTTGACCAATTTACCGACCGAATTTCGACCGATAATTCAAACCTCTCCCCGCGACGCGATATATCCACGATACATCTTAGCGATACGTTTTTTTTTTAAATGGCTACCGCCCACATTTAGGGCACTTTGGCCAACGTCACGTTAACAAAACTCCGCCATCCTCGATTGCGGGTTACGGTGACATTTGACGACATTTTTTCATTTAACTTTTGGCTCTAGACATGTTGTCTATTTCGCCAAAAACAAGTTAAAGATGACGTTTCAAAGTTGGAAGATGTTGACGTAATTACAAAAAATAAGTTAAACAAGAAAGAAAAAAAAAACAGTTTTTGCGATCCTTTGAATCCAAACGGTAGTTTTCGCCCGCTCTCGTGTTTGCCATCTGCCTTCTTTTCTCACGGTCGCGAGCTTTTTAATGCTTTTTTACTTTTTCTATAAAACGGCAAAGGAAGCTCACACCTGTGCAGTTTTTTTCGGATGTTTGGCGTCGCGCGGTATTGTTATTGTGCTGTGTTTTGATGTTTTTTGCACTGATTCTAACAGGACTCCGCATGAATGAAGCTATGGGCTTATTAATTTGGCTTTTTAGAAACATTTTACTGTCTGACGCTATGATATAAACATTTTGATTCTATATTTTCAATCCGTACGGCCAAAGATTGGAACAACCTGCCCGCTTCCTTGTTTCCTGAGAGATTATAATCTGGGCCCCGTTTCAACTACACCAATTCTTTTAAATTGTTAATGAATTGCCCCAAAATTGACACTCATGACACTTAAAGTATTAAAAAAATTAAAAACTGTTAATTTTGAGGCAATTCATTAAAAAAAATAAAAAATACAATTTAAAAACAATCGGATTAGTAGAATCGGGGCCCTGGAGCTTTACGGACAACAGCTAATTGCGGCATCTAATCCGCTCAGTTGGAAAATCACGCGACCGCAAACCGTATCTGTGCGCGATAAGGTTCACGTTCGTGTGATTTTCCAACTGAGCGGATTAGGTGCCGCAATTAGTGTTGTACGTAAGGCCTTTTCAAGGCCAGAGTGAATAGGTATCTTCGAACTCCGCGTGCTTCATCTTCGACCACATCGTCGCTTACCAACAGGCGAGTTGATGGTCAAACGAAGTGTAATTCGCGATTTAAAAAAAAAAACATTTTAATCAAGGTACTTATGGTTACTTCTTAACTTTTTCACGCACACAGAAAAACTTACAGCGATACCAATGAACCATACAAAAACCTCATACAAAAAGTAGGGCGGCAAGGTGAGTTCGATTATATGCGTACGAAGCTCTTTGATTCCACATATATTGTGCGAACTGCTAGTCTGTGGAATACGCTGCCTGAATGGGTGTTCCCCGTCAGTTACAATCTGGGTGTCTTCGGTTTCTTCTAGGCAAGCGTGCTCCATCGTAGACCGCATCATCGCTCAACATCAGGCGAGATGGAGGCCAAGCGCAAGCCTATCTATTATAAAAAATATGCATCAAGCTTGATTTAGGCCTGTTGCGTTAGCACCCGCCACCTTACCTATATCTCTCTTATTTGCCTGATCTGAGAACAACAAAAATAAGCCTCTCTGGCATCGCATTCCACTGCTTGAGAAGGATAAGACTTCTTAAGAAAGATAGGAGTAGAAAGAAGAGTAGTGGGCAGTCCTTTAAATATCTTTTCACACCACCTGCTCGACAATGTCCAATTACATATCATGCAACCTCAACGGAAAGTAAAGCATTATCTCTTAAGGGATATAAAGTTGTATGAAACTCCCTAGGGAATAAAGTGATTTGAATTTGGAACGTCAAATTCGTGTGGAAACTCGTGGAAAACGTAAAAAAATTCCATATGGCATTGTAAAGAGGTTTGTTCGAAAACCGAACTGGCTACAAAAAGCAGAACTCAATAAAAAAGGTGCGTTTACAAAGAATATGAAACAAAAGACGGTGTTTGGTGCTGTGATTTTCAGTGAAACCAGGCTTTTTATTGTCTCGCAGAAGGCGTGAAAAGTAGAGTATGCTCCTCTGCAATAAAGCCTGTGTTCGTGTTGGGCAGCTTGAACCCCTCACTTCAGGACTCTATATAACTCTAGAGTCGTTACGCTCAGGGTTCAATATCCCGCCCGCGACGTAACACACTGCTTTATTACCTTAGTGCAAAATTTACTATTGACTACAACAAATTCAGTACGTAGTACATATAGGTCGTTGATTGACTAGGATTTTCTAGATCATACTTTATATTTGTTTTTTTATTTACAAGTACAAGTGCCTTTATTAACTAAACTAGCGGTCCGCCCCGGCTCTGCACGGGTATAGTTATATAGCCTATTAAAATAGCCTATATTAATCAGTGATAATGCAGCATTGAAATGGTGAAAGAATTTTTAAAATCGGTCCAGTACTTTTTGAGCCAATTCGTTACAAACATAGTTACATACAAACCTTTCCTCTTTATAATATTAGTATAGATAGATAGAAAACAAAATACAAGCTAACAATAACAGTACAAATACAGTTAGACTGCCCATAGACCGTTGAAGGTCTAAAGATAATCCAAATACTCAAGCCCACTATCAATTGGCAGCGTACCCAGCATGCTGGTGTCATTACCACGCAGAATGGCAATGCTTATGCGTTGAGACAGAAAGACGCCAGCATTTTGGTCACGCGTCGCATTAACCAAGCGCTCTGAAAGATTTTTGAAAATGAGGTGAGCTCTCCCGGTCCCCAAGGGCCCAATGTCTCGACCCCAAACGCCTCAAATATGTAACCACTGCCGAGGTTAGCATATTTGCGTCGCTTGTGCTGCTCTGCCGAATTGGCAGCCGCGCCAGCCCTACCTTGTGTTTCAGGAAGATGTGACGGTGCCAAAGTATCGACAAGTCGCGTCCCAACCTCCAGGGAACAATAGTGTCATATCATCAGGCCTCTTTCCATCGTCACACGCAAGACACGGTTTTATTTTTTTATTTTACTAATCTCGATAATTCAATAAACAAGCATAAGTACCAGGGACACAGTGCAGGTGGGAGGTATGTAGGCGTCTAGCGGCCGTCTAGACATCGCGGGGTGCGGGGGTCTAGCCAGCTGATCGACCGTCGTCATGGAAACGGCGGCTTTGGTCGGAGAGACAGCGGTCAAAAAGTTTATTTCTTTCAAAAAAATATAACCGAAAAACACACTAATTTGACTCGTTATAACAAACCAATAAATGATATGATCAAACGGGCGCTTGCCATTTGCCACCATCAACATCCCTGCTGTTCTCGAGCCGATGGGGATAGTTCGGGATGATGGCAAGCGCCCTGATGGCTTAACTTTGATCCCCTGGGAGCGGGGAAGGGCTCTCGTTTGGGACGCTACATGCGTCGATACGTTAGACCCTTCTCACCTCAGGGGGACAATTCAAAAAGCTGGAGCCGCGGCGGAGGCAGCAGAAGACGCCAAGTATGCATCACTTTCAAGTGAATATATATTTGTGCCGCTCGGCGTCGAAACTTTTGGTCCATGGGGTCCATGTACCAAAAAGTTTATAAAATAAATTTCGCCACAATTAATTGACGCCGCTGGTGACAAGAGAGCTGGCTCATTCCTCGCGCAGAGAATTTCTTTAGCAATTCAACGCGGGAATGCAGCCAGCGTTCTTGGCACTTTACCACACGGGCAACATCTTATTTTTGATTTTTGATAATATTAGTGACTAGCGACCTACCCGTCCGGCTTCGCACGGGTGTGTTTACTTGTGAATCCAGGGCGGGTCGCTAGTTATATATATAAACCTTCCGTGAAAATGTATCTAACTGATGGTGAAAACTGTATCAAAATCCGTTGCGTGGTTTAGGAGGAGTTAGCGGCCATACAGACAGACAGACAGACGCGGAAAGCGACTTTAATTTATACTATGTAGAGATAATTAGTAATAATTAAGGCTTTTTTTATTTTATGTTTGTTTTACCTACCTACTTAAATAAAATTGGAATTCTAACGAAAAACAAACCAATTGAGCCCAATTTTAAGAAGTTTACTGATAGCTATTGAAATGTTCCACTATCCATCTCCGGCTCCATCATCAGATCGATGGTACCAAATTGTTGTATTGCCATCTAAATTCCATTACTTGCAAAGTTTAAAATGGATACGACAACTAGATATAAGCTAAAATTGACTTCCAATATTTGATTACGTTACGTGAAAAAGTGAAGTTAGTGTTTAATTACAATGGCATCGATTCTGATGTACTCTAAACTAAACTAAACTAAATGTGACAGCTCTAAAATTGTTGCCATCCTTCTCTCACATATGAAAATGAAACGAGAGGCAGATAATTTTAGTCCTGTCAGATTGGCTTAGTTTAGTGACAGAATCGACGCCATTGTTAGTTAATTAGTCAGTAAGTTAGATTACAAGTAAAGCTAATATACGATGGTGGCGATGGTGTGAAGGTGGATGGTGATTATTCCACAACCTTACCACGGTAAATAATCCGTAAATAAGCATATAACTTTAACGAAAATAAATGTTTCACCACGGTAAATCTCTTGCCCATACTCGAGCACGTAATCCACCATTATTACTTATTAACACTTGAATATACGCAAGTTTAGGAAAATAATACATTGAGACGACATCTTTTTGTCACGTTGGCACCAAAACTCCTGGCGGCTCCTTAGAACGTACGACTGCTAGCTCCTAGACTACCTATTCATACTTTGTATAGGGCTCTTCACGTTTTCTGGAAACCTGGTACTTAAGTTGTTTATTGTTTGAAAAATAATCGCTACCTACAGTCCTATATAACAAACACTACAATTTTAATGAATGTTTTTCTATCTAACAGAAAAGATAAATTATTCTCGAAAATAAATTCAGTATCATCATCATCAGCCAGAAGACGTCCACTGCTGAACATAGGCCTCCCCCTTTAACCTCCACACTGAACGACAGCCTGCCTTTTGCATCCACTGGATGCCCGCGACTCTCACTATGTCGTCGGTCCATCTAGTGGGAGGCTATCGGATGGGCAGCGTTCGGGAAATTGCGTGACATCTTCTCGTCCAAGATACCACACTGCCTCGAGAAGAAGGTCTTTGACCAGAGTGTGTTGCCAGTGATGACATATGGTACTGAGATGTGGCCCTTAACTGTTGACCTTTTGGAAAAACTCAGAGTCACACAGCGGGCAATGTAGAGAGCTATGCTCGGAGTTTCTTTGCGTGATAGAATCCGAAACGTGGATATTCGCCAAAGAACCAGAGTCACCGACAGCTGTTAAAATTTGCAAGTTGAAGTGGCAATGGGCAGGCCACATCGCTCGAAGAACCAATAACCGATGGGGAAGAAAGGTTCTGGAGTGGAGACCACGAATCGGAAGACGCAGCGTAGGGAGGCCTCCCACTAGATGGCTTTATTATTTAATAAAAGCTTTTTCGTATTCGTCTCAGCAATCCCTTTCTTTTGATGCCTATAAAATCATGATGTAAACATTTTGTCCGCCATATTGAATTTATCATCTAGGACCAAAAAGTTTTTGGGAAGACAAATCCAATGAACCCAAACTCAACGCGGTTACGTCGATCGGAGATCATTTACTTTCTCTCTCCATCAGACCAGCTCGAAGGTACCATAACAATGCATTGTCACAGAACTTACAAAAGTATGTAAAATTTATGTGTTTCATGAAATATTTCATTCGGATGTGTTCACCGTTACATGATTAAAGAAATTTGGCTTGATAGAAAAAAAATCGTAAACTAAAGAAAACACTGGACTATAGAAAATAAAGAAAAAATTAATATTGAAAATATTTGAATATGCAATGAAATTCGGCGTGGATATAGATTGCATTTTGTATTAGCAAAAAACTATTGTTTATATCTATAAAAAGTGACAAAAGTATAAGTAAAAGCAAAGTCAGAACTTACCTATAGAAAATTAAAAATTTGATTAATTCTTTAATTTTTCTCCATCCATCTTCATCCATCTCCATAATCTTTTCGTATTCTTCTTCTGTCGAAGCATTATTCTTCTCATTGTGATCTATTTCTTCATAAGTTAAACATAAAGACGTGACTTCATTGACTTGTTAGTAAGGGACGGCCCAATGGAACTGTTTCCCGGTACCGATTAAGTGGTGAGCACAGGCATATTGCTCACCAGTGTGGACTCAGTCGCACGCCGACTTCGTTAGAGAGTGGTCGTCGTCTTTGAGAGCGATGTTACAGTATTTAGTAGAGATTTTGATAGTGCTGACTTTCTAAATATTAGACATAATATTAGGACCAATAGTATCGGTTTTTTAATGCGAATATACGCTTGCGTTTGGCCATCTTGCCTGATGTTAAGTGATGATGTGGTCTACGGTGGAGCAAGTTTTTTTTAAAGTAGATAGGCTTGCGCTTGGCCGCCATCTCGTCTGATGTTAAGCGACGATGCGGTCTACGATGGAGCACGCTCGCCTAGAAGCAACCGATTCACTCTCGACTTGAAGACACCCAGATTGTAACTGACGGGGAAAACCCATTCAGGTAGTGAATTTCACAGACTAGCAGTTCGCACAAAAAAATTGGAATCAAAGCGCATCAAGTTGCCTAGAAGAAACAGATTCACTCGCGACTTAAAGACACCCAGATTGTAACTATCGGGGAACACCCATTCAGGCAGCGAATTCCACAGACTACGGTTCGCTATGAAAGTAGAATCAAAGTGTTTCGTTTGCGTTTTTTTAACAACCATAGATCGATGTGATTGATGTCTTTTGATACCTTTGACTTATAGATTCCCTATCTCTCTACATCATCATCATCAGCCAGAAGACGTCCACTGCTGAACATAGGCTCCCCCTTAGACTTCCACACTGAACGACAGCCTGCCATCTGCATCCACTGGATGCCCGCGACTCTCGAAAAGTCGTCGGTCCATCTAGTGGGAGGCCTACATACGCTGCGTCTTCCGGTTCGTGGTCTCCACTCAAGAACCTTTCTTCCCCATCGGTCTTTACATCATACAAATGATAAAATACGAAAATAGCTGTCTCTATCTGCTTGTATTTCTCTCTCTCTCTCTCTCTCTCTCTCTCTCTCTCTCTGCTTGTCTGTATATTACCTTCTCTCAAAATAACGGCTGAATCGATTTTGGTGAAATTTGTCAAGGAAGTACATCATAGGAACGGACATAGGACAGATTTTGAAAACATGAGGTCACGTCTTTATGAAAATTCATTTTATGTGGTTCTTGAGGTTTTCTTAATTTCAGCTTAGACCTGAAATTTAAAAAGGAATACAATTAATTTTGTTGAAAAACTTTTATTGACTCGAGACGCGACAGTGTACAGATGCATTCAGTTTTTAGCTATTGAAGCTAGCTACAGACTAGTAGGCATGATGACTAATATTTCATCATCATCATCATAGTCAGCCTTTTAACAGTCTACTGCTGCACTTTTAGCCTACACCGAAAGGGTGATTTGAAAGGGGGATTGGGCCATATCCACCACGCTGGCCCAGTGCGGATTGGTGGATTCACATACGCCATTGAATTTAATTTATTACAAATAACCGGCTTAGCGATTAATTTAACTAAATACATTACACATACTGAAAAAATAATTCATTTGGCTGATAAATCTCTGAGATATGAGTGTTTAAAGTTTTAGGTGGGGATAGAGAGGGGATGCTCTATCCTTTTCATGCAAAGCGTGTGTTAGTATAGCATTTGTATGGCGCACCTGAGGCGTGACGTCACGGCTCAGTATAGTGCGCTCTATGTCTTGCATGAAGTTAAAATGCTTATATCTTACTAGCTGAAACTCGCTACTTCGTACGCGTAGAGCTAGGCCTTCGGCTTCGCTACTACAACCCGTTATAGCCTATGTGTTATTCTAATGTATAAGCTATATTATTGTAAACTTTCATTAAAATCCATTCAGTAGTTTTTGCGTGAAATAGGAACAAACATCCATACATCCATACATACAAACTTTCACGTTTATAATATTAGTAGGATTTATTTTTGAACGAAAGCTTGTATGTTTAGATGTACCTATTGATGTTTGTTCCTCTTTCACGCTGCAACGGAACAACGGATCGACCTGATTTTTTGCATGGGTATAGTTCAAGAGCCAGAGAATGACATAGGCTACTTTTCATCATCATCATCACCATTTGTCATCACTACGCGTGTGAAACCGCGG
Source organism: Agriopis marginaria (assembly GCA_932305915.1). NCBI lineage: Eukaryota > Metazoa > Arthropoda > Insecta > Lepidoptera > Geometridae > Agriopis > Agriopis marginaria. The sequence goes on from OW029941.1 coordinate 1,643,329, forward strand.
GGCGCAGCTAGTATAATATAAAACAATATACAGGGTTAGGGTTACGCATATAGACTGTGAAGCTGAAAGGAGGTCATTGTACTCGTCATTATGAACAACTTTTACTATGGGACCAGCCCTGAAATCGCGAAAAAAATATTGTTTGATAATTTGTTCGTGATTTTAGCGTTTGTCCCGCAGTAAAAATTGTTCATAATGATTAGTACAAAAGTACAATGACCTCCTTTCGGCTTGGTACAGTCTATATTATCATTATCAGCCTATCTTTCCCACTGCTGGGACAGGTCATCTCTCAGATAGACAGAATGTATTTCTCTATTTTATTTTTATTTTTTTAAATCCATTTTTTATAGCAATCTGTCGAAGACAATAAACGTTATTGTGGACTGGGGCCTTACGGACAACTGCTATTGCAGCAACTAATCCGCTCAGTTGGTTAGTCTGAAACTGAAATAAGAAAAATTATGAGGATGGAAGCGTCAATTGGAAAATCACGCGAACCTTATCGCGCCCAGACACGGTTTGCGGTCGCGTTATTTTCCAACTGAGCGGATTAGGTGCCGCAATAGCAGTTGTCCGTAAGGCCCCGTTGTCTTAAGTGACGCGTCATGTGTAGAATACGCCCATTGACGCATCCATCCTCATAATTTTTAACCGACTTCCAAAAAGAGGCGGTTATCAATTCGACTGTATGTTTTTTTTAAATTTATGTTTGTTACGCGATTACTCCGCCAATTTAGAATTGTTTTTGATGGTTCTTTTTTGGTTGGTAGGTCTTATCTCATAGGTGGTCCCATATTTTTTTTATCGACATTGATCAGCGCTTTTTGAAAATTTACAAAAACATGACGTTAAGCAACGAATTCAATGTACATTGCACAGTGCCACCAACTTAGCTGTTAAAGTGGGCAAAATTGGAACTACAGTTATTTCTTGGTGAATTTCATACTTTGTTCTCCACTAGCGACGCTGTCAACTGAACAGCAAACATAGAGGAACTGTTCCTACAACAGAACTTCAAAAAAACAGTGTCTCCATGGCGACCGGGCCCTGTTGTTTTTCGTTAAATTTTTCAAGACCATGGATACAAAGTATTTCAGTCGTAACAATATTTTCTACTTTTTAGTTTCAGTTTGTAAATGTAGGTATGTATAGTCATGAAGTCGGTTCTTTTTTTTCTAAAAATTATAATTATTCTTATTTCAGTTTCAGATAAGGTTTGTTAAAAAAAAAAACCAATTTAGTTTTTTTTTAAACTAAATAATAGACTTGCGTTTGACTACCATCACGCCTGATGTTAAGCGATGATGCGGTCTACGTTGGAGAACGCTTGCCTAGAAAATGGTAAAATTTTGTCAAGGTTTTTAAATTGATAATTATTTAGGCCTGCTCTATCCCACTGCTTCAACGAAACTACTTTCAACGAAATATCATACAAAATATTATTGCATAAAAAAGTCTGTCCGTTTATCTTTTACGTCTGCGCCACTTCCGGTGGGCCTGTCTCGCGTGCGTGGCTATTATTCGTACCTAGTGTGACGTTTAGCGGTATGTATTGTCAAATGGGCACAGTTACCTACCAGGCAGTGACGAAAAAAACAATTATTGTAAATATATCGTAACACATGGATACCATTATCTTCTACTATATAAAAATAAGTCGGGTTTTCCTTCCTGACGCTATAACTCCAGAACGCACGAACCGATTTCCACGGTTTTGCATTCGTTGGAAAGGTCTCGGGCTCCGTGAGGTTTATAGAAGTCATCTGGTGGCGAAACGGAGTTCGCCGGGTTTGCTAGTTAATTATACAAATGACGAAAAATTAAACCGACCAAGTGCGAGTCAGGCTCGTGAACTGAGGGTTCTGTACCACCATATAACTTGTTAGCTATTAAAATACAAATAAATTGTACAAAAGATAACATCCCATCAACGCCCAGTCGGTCACCCATCCAAGTACCGGCCGCGTCCGACGTTGCTTCATTACGGTGATCGAACGAGAACCGGTGGTGAACAGAATTAAAATTTGTCACCGACTCGCCGAAGTTAAGCAACGTCGGGTGCGGCCGGTACTTGGATGGGTGACCGCCTAAGCGTGATGACTTTTTGCACTACTTTTTTGTAGTATAGTAGTGAAAAATGTATGTGGTGGTACTCCGTGGTACGGAACCCTCAGTGCGTGAGCCCGACTCGCACTTGACCGGTTTATTTACTACTAGCGTCACGCCCGGCTTCGCATGGGTATAGATATATAGCCTATGTCACTCGGGGATAGTGTAGCTTCCCAGCAGTGAAAGAACTTTTCAAATCGGTTTTGTAGTTTCGGAGCCTATTCAATGCAAACAAACAAACAAACAATCAATTCTTTCCTCTGTATAATATTAGTATAGATAAGCATATCTATAGGTTCCTAAAATACATATTACCGAAGCTAAGTAATGGTTGAACAGGTCAGTTATTGGATGGGTGACCGTCGGAGCTTACCTATAGAGACCTTGTCCGTTGCTATAGGTATAGAGTAAACGTCGAGCATCGAACCCGCGTCCGTCTGCAACGCCAGACATTTTTTTTACTCGACCACTCGAGACCGGTTTCGAAGGGACCCGTCGGGTGGGGTTAAGGCATAGGCGATAGCGGGTTAAACGTTTATGTAGCGGAAATTTACAAAATCAAATTATGGACTCGCCAATGCTGGCACATTAAAGATTCATCATCGCCATTTCAGCCATAGGACGTCCACTGCTGGACATAGGCCTCCCCTGATTATTATTCTATACAAAATCATGTAAAGTTATTTATCTCTAATGCACATTATTACTTACATTTGTCAATAAACTTTTTAACAAATGTCAATAAAATGTTTGCTGTTTCAACCGGTTTATTGACAAATGTAAGTAATATGGTGCTGTACATGATAATGTAAAGAACAACCAACGATTTGTGGAAAGTGGAAACACTGTGTTATTTTAAAATAACCCAGAGTTTTGGCACCAATGTGGAAAAAACATGTCGGCTCGTTGGATTATTTTCCTAAACTTGTGTATTTTCGAGTGTTAATGTGTAGTAAATGGTAAAATATTATTTACTAGTAGGCTGCCCATGCTTTGCATGGGCGAAGCCGCGATATATAGCCTATGTCAACCGGGGATAGTGCAGCATCCCAACAGTGAAAGAATTTTTCAAATCGGTTTAGTAGTTTCGGAGCCTATTCAATGCAAACAAACAAATAAACAAACAATCAAATCTTTTCTCTTTATAATATTAGTATAGATTAAGTGCTCGTAAACGTGCTCGAGTGTGGACAAGTGATATAACGAGGTGAAACATGTCTTTTCGTGTTGTTTCCAAAACTCCATAGGAGCCTCTTGTAAATCTCCACCACTTTACAGGGGCATGAGTTTGACTTGACCGTGACTTACTTTGCTTGACTCTGACTGTGACTATGACTTGTTTGACGCTTTTAATACTATGTAAACGTGTTTAATTTTACGACTAAAGGACACTGAATAAATTAATAATTTTTTTTTTTTAAATTTTCATGACCGTGGTTCATGGTCATGTTTTTTTTTTTTTATTAAAACGATTACCTACGTACCCTGTCTAGCTACAAGGACAAGAAAACTGTTTGAAATTTTAATTTCCCGCCATAGGTGAAACGTACCACCTTAAGAACCATGTTTGAGAAAAAAATGTTTAAAACGTGATCTCTTGTATCTTGCATCAGTCTATATCTAAGTGCGATTCGTCCGCTCCACCTTATACCATCAATAATTGTACAATTGGACAACTTTCTACCAGACGCTGGCTTTTCCCAGTTTTGCCAGAAAATAAGTAATAGTACTGGGCAGCTTTTACTTGGAAATAGGCTAGGATTTCGTCTATCCTATTTCGTTTATGAGGTGAATTGATAACCTATCTTTGACCTCTTTAGCATTTTGTTTTTGACCTCCATTCTTGACCTTCTCTCTTTGATCTCTTCTCTTTGAACCCCTCTCTTTGATATCTTCAGTTTGACTTTCACACCTTTACCTTATCTTTGACCTCCTCTTTGATCGCTTCTATGGAACCTCTCTCTTTCTTTGACCTTCTATCTTTGACATCTTCAGTTTGATTTACACACTTTTACCTTTTCACTTTGTCCAGTTCTCTTTGAACCCCTGTCTTTGACCTCCTTTCTTTTACCTGTACTTTTTGACCTTATCTCTTTGACCTCTTCTCTTTGAACACCTCTCTTTCACCTGCTCTTCTGGACATCTTCTCTGTAACCTCTTTTCTTTGACCCCCTCCCTTTGAAGTTATTGATCATATAAATGCCAAAGTTTGTGTAAGTATGTTTATTCCTATTTAACTTTGTAACGGCTGAACGAATTTGGATGAAATTTAGCATAGAAGTAACTTACTTATATCCTGATTTTAAACAGACTGCCTATAAACACGAACAAAATACGTTTCCTGTAGGATATCTCATACATAGTATAAATTAAAGTCTCTTTCCACGTCTGTCTGTCTGTCTGTATGGCCGCTAACACCTAAACCACGCAATGGATTTTGATGCGGTTTTCACCATCAGTTAGACACATTTTCACGGAAGGTTTATATATATAACTAGCGACCCGCCACGGCTTCGCACGTAAATTACACCCTAAACCACGCAACGGATTTTGATGCGGTTTTCACCATCAGTTAGATACATTTTCACGGAAGGTTTATATATATATAACTAGCGACCCGCCATGGCTTCGCACGTAAATTACACCCATGCAAAGCCGGGCGGGCGGGTCGCTAGTCTATACTAATATTATAAAGAAGAAAGATTTGATTGTTTGTTTGTTTTTTTTTTGTTTGCATTGAATAGGCTCCGAAACTACTGAACCGATTTGAAAAATTCTTTCACTGACGGGAAGCTACACTATCCCCGGGTGACATAGACTATAATCTATACCCGTGCGAAGCTGGGGCGGACCGCTAGTATCGAATAAAACCGCAATGCGCTGATAGTTCAAAATAAAATAGACGTTTTTAATTAGCCCGCCAAAACTTGACAGTTTTTTTTTCGCGGGTTCGATCAGCTGCTCTGATAGAATGGAGGACCGACAATAGAGGTTTTTATACTTTTTATTTTTTAGAACTTACACGTAAAGGGATGAGGCACAATGAATAGCGTTTTTTTTTCTTTGGTGAGACCATTGATTGTTGCTGGAATAGAGTGGATATGCATTGAGTCTTTTGCATCATTCAAAAATATTTATGTAGTAATTTTTACAGTACAAATTAATTAATCTGTTTTAGTTTTTTTCTTGATGGAATTTCAAGTAGCCTTACGATTTCATTTTTAAAATAAAATAAATCAACAAATAATAAATAATAGCAAAGTGCGAGTCGGTGCCAAATTTCTATTCACCTAAGTTAAGCAACGTCGGGCGCGCTCTGTACTTGGATGGGTGACCGCCTGGGCGTGATAACTTTTTCACAACTTTTTTGTAATTTAGTAATTAACAATTCATGTGGTGGTACGGAACCCTCAGTGCACGAGCTCAACTAGAACTTTGCCGGTATTTCAATTATTTATCTGTACGTATTTTCTTCTGTTGTAAATAAATAATATCATAATAGTAAAATTGTTTTAAACTATCGCAGTTGTTCACTAAAGTTATATGATATATCGGGAGCTCATTCCACAACTTTACCCCGGTAAATATCCCGTAAATAACCATCATACTAGTAAATTGAATAAAAAATACAATGAAAAATATTTGTATATAAAAAAATATATGGTTCGTCTTCGACCAAAATAAAATGCCAAATACATATTATTTTGGTCAAAGGTTCAATCAAGTTGGATAAATAAATAAAAAACTAAATAATAATATATCAAGTGTATGCGTAAGTGTGTATGTGGAGTCGCTGGCATCCAGTGGATGCAAAAGGCAGGCTGTCGTTCAGTGTGTAGGTTAAAGGGAGAGGCCTATGTTCAGCAGTGGACGTCTCCTGGCTGATGATGATGATGAATATATCAAGGAAATTATGATGGATCCTTTAACATAATTATGCAGTCATATCAAAATAATGACGATAGCCATAAGATATTAAATTTTGCATTTGTAAAGGTACGTCTCATCCATACAATTTTTACGCAGTTGCGAATTATAGCAAAAAGCAAAAAAAAGCATGACCCTCTTGTGTTTTTTGAGTTGAAGCAATGACAATTTAGAGATACTGCATGTCAGTTATACATTTTTTATCGATAGTCTTGTATATTAATGTTAGGAACTTCCGCTAAGGAACATGTTTTTTTAATTACTTCATCTCAAGTTAAGTTTGGTATGCTTTAGCTTATTTTAAAAAGTACGGCAATAAAATTTAATACACACATTTTAAATTTTACACTTCAGCAAAATTCAACAACATAACCTTGTCACAATATTATAATTATTTAGCACAATTACTTAACTATTTTCAGTAAAAAAATACATATATTTATTGTAACAATGACAAAATAATGCAATTTTACGATTTACTTTGACATTACTTTGCTAAGACTGACAGACAAACAGTTTTCTTGTCCTTGTAGCTAGGCCGGGTAATTATTGGAAACGATCATGATGTTTGCGCAAATTGATTATTATTCTTTACAAAATCATGTAAAGCTATTTATCTCTAATGCACATTATTACTAAAAAAATTCATTAAACAAATTTTTCCTGTTTCAAACGGTTTATTGACGAATGTAAGTAATATGGTGCGTTACTGTTAAATATATGTATATGATAATGTAAAGAACGGTCAACGATTTGAGCATAAACTGTAATTTTAAAATAATTATCCGGCCTTGCTACAAGGACAATTTTTTTAAAATTTGTATTTCTCGCCATCGGTGAAACGCACCACCTGGTTAAAAAAAAATACTCTAGATTTGACAAAAAACGATTTTTTTCTTGTATTTTACGTGAATTATTTAATTTCTGTAATACAATTTTAAAAAATCTTCGTTCCAAAATAGTGTTGGGAAAGTAAAACATGCTATTTTCAACTAAAAAAAATGTCTACTTCCGATATGTTGCCATCTGCTTGCAAAAAACTGCATCGATTTTGTACACGTCATGGTATTATCGATTTTTTCCCTTTTTTTAACCCCATTGTGAATAGGGTTCGATTTCCGATAAGGGTAAAAGGGTGCTTCGACAAAAGTTCGCTAATTTTAACAAAAAAACTAGTGTTTTTTCTGTACTTTTTTTTTCATTTCACAATAGAGATGTGGTAATAATAAGCTGCAATTTTTGTTATTTGATTCTTTTACGTGAAAAATAATCGACAGTACTTTTTAAAATACTGTTAATTTATACTTTTTTTGAATAGCTCGTCTTTTTTACTATAGAGGCTTGATATTGGGTTTTTGAATCGATGTTTTGGGGTAAAAAACGAATAGTCCAGCGCCATACATGAGTTAAAAAACCTAATAACGATTTACCCAAGACAGAACGGAAAAGGCGTAAGGGTGTAAGGTAACTGACCTCCCATTCAGCAAGCCCAGGGAAGACAACGGCGTGGTGTGGCCCACGTTGTTGTAAAAGTAACGAACGGAAATGCCCTGAGCATTTCCCGGGAGCGTTGCTTCAGGCAGTGTGCTAGGAGGATACCGGTGCGTTCCTATGGAGATCCCGGTACCCTCCGTCTGGCACAGAGGTCGGCCACCGAGGGAGTTTTAGTGGGTACAATCACACATAACCCAGCTTCACCCCAATGCACCTGGGTATTTATTGAAGATACCCCCCCCCCCCGTCAAAAAAAAAAGGGGTGTAAGGTTATAAGTTAGTATGTCTGTTTCTTAGGGTTCCGTACCCAAAGGGTAAAAACGGTGCCCTATTACTAAGCCTAAGATGTCTGTCTGTCTGTCTGTCCTGTCTATATATATCTAACGGATACATCCGTTATATCTATCTATAACGGATATATGGATCTATTACGGTTCGAATGATACATGCATCTTAATAGATAGCCATTTGAAATTTTAAAAGAATAATATGTAATACGTTACAGTGGATTAACAAATATGTAATTACAACTAGCAATAATAAAAAAGTCGAAAAGTTAAAATAAATGGGGGAGGGGGGGGGGAGGAGTCCTCATACAACGAACTTTTTTTAAACGTATTTTTGTATTAGCTCTAATGTAAAAACGGTAATACGTACAAGCGTCAAACTTGGCATGATTATAGTACACACTCTAAAGTATAACAAAAAATAATGGCCAAGTGCGAGTCGGTGACAAATTTCTGTTCACCGCCGGTTCTCGTACGATCACCGAAGTGAAGCAACGTCGGGCGCGGCCGGTACTTGGATGGGTGACCGCCTGGGCGTTGATGGATTGTTTTCTTTTTGCTCTACTTTGCTATTTAGTAGCTAACAAGTTAAGTGGTGGTACGGAACCCTCAGTGCGCGAGCTCGACTCGCACTTTTTTCATGTTGGCGCGAAAACCGCCAAACCGTTTTTTTTTTTCTTCTTCCCCGTGTTGGGGCTTTTGGCTCCGCATGATTGACGCAGTTGCCATATACAAACCCGGTTATCTACATATCGCTCAGTAACCTGTCAGTATCTTGTCAAGGTGACAGGGCCGGAGGTCACGTGACCTAGAGATGACCCCATGGTGACCTGACAATGCTGTCTCGCTTCGGTCAACCGTGACCGTGGTATAGGTGACATACAAACATACTTTGAAAAGAATATTTTTTTTCTCCGAAAACTTTTTTTGAGTGCAGTGGCTTTTTTTTACACTTTTTTTATTTAAGTACTAGCTGACCTGACAGACGTTGTCCTGTCTTAGAACTGTCAAATACGCAAAGTTGAAAATGTAAATCTTGTTTTTTTACACCTTGGGTTACATTATTGGAGTTTTAGTAAGGATCCCTTTTTTTTGATAATATAATATAGCCTATGTTACCCGGGGATAGTGTAGCTTCCAGTGAAAGAATTGTGAATTTGTCCGGCGGTTTTGACTCGTTTTTCTGAGCAAGTGCAATGGTTATGGCCCGTCCATTCTTTTTATTTTGGTCGATGCGTATATCTATAGGATTTCGGCTTCGCACGTTTTCTGCATTTACCATTGTCAAGGATACAGATTAAAGAGATATGATGGGCATGACTTTAGAACAGACAAGCAAGGGAGATATGCCTCAGTACATTTGTTCGTATTTATGTCTCCGTGTTTCTCCCGCGTCATTTATATGTCTTTTTTCCTTTATTAACTAAACAAAATACAAGCTAAAACTATAACTACAAATACAGTTAGACTGCCCATAGACCGTTGACTAAAGACAATCCAAATGCTCAAGCCCACTACCAGCAGCGTACCCAGCATGCTGGCGGCATTACCACGTTTAATGGCAATGCTTATGCGTTGAGCCAGAAACACGCCAGCATTTTGGTCACGCGTCGCATTAAGACTGCGATTGAATATCGGACTTGCCGTTTGACCGAATAGTTGCTTAGAACTAAAGGACGTAAGTCTCAAATCGAATATAATTTATTATGAGAGTACCAATTAATCTAGGTAAATTTTGTCTTAGCACTGGAAAACAAACTATATTTTCCTTCGGTAATTTTAGATATGTGACTGAAGTTCTATCCAAGAAAAAATCAAAAAATCTAGCAAAACGGCACCATTTTCAAAACAATAAAGTATCGAGTAAATATCTTGCTATTATGTTTCTGTCTTAGTGCCGGAAAGAAAATGAATAGAAAAATCACATATATCATTTATTACGTTGATAGGATATTTGGTTTAGTTAGAATATCATGGCAAATTAGCATAAAATTTCGGTTGCCCCCTCTTAACCAGGCGCTCTGTAAGATTTTTGTAAATGAGGTGAGCTCCCGGTCCCCAAGGGCCCAAGGTCTCGACCCCAAACGCGTACATTTATATGTCTCCGTCTTTCTTGGTCAAACGCGTACTTATGCGCGATAACAATAACTACTTCGAAACTTGTAGCGACAACAATGAACTAACTAATAGCCCACATACAAAAAAAAAATAGTGCGTGGAGTCCCTCCGCGCGGAAGAAGTTATACTTCAACGAGGAACCCTAAAATTATAACTAGGGAAAAAATATCAACAATTTAAAAACATGCTTTTCTCGAGTTTCGAACTCAGCTCGTTAGGCTTCTCAATCCATTAGAAAGAAAGAAAGAAAGAAAGAAAGAAAAAGTTTATTTGTGACCAAATTAGGTTTTTAAAAAAATAGCTTATTGACTAGTTATAATATAAGGTCACAAATCGGCCCCAACTCAGCATAATGCCGGCTGTTAACTAGCGCTGGTCTTCCGTTGGAGCCGTTTGGTGATGTCTCGGTACAAGCACACATACAGTACACACGACCAAATATAAATATGAATAAACCAATCTAAAAACAAATACTAATATGATGACAATGAGGTAATTATTATATATTATACTATATTATATACTTTGAAAACATTAGCATTACATTAACATTAGCGACACCATTACACTACCGGGTCTGCTAGTCGCAGCGAGAAAAAAAGGATACGCATTTCGCAACCATACGAGAGAGAAAAATTCCCCCTCCATGGTAGCGTTAAACGTTTAACGCAACCTTGTTGCAAGTCGCATAAGAAGTATAACTTCAAAAAGCGGCGAGGTCGTCTGCAAGGTGAGTTCGAAGCCATACTCTTTTAGACTGGATGCGTTCACGCCCACCACGCCACTTCACCATATCTCCCTTGTAGCAATGATCTGAACGTACTATCGTTATGTCGAGTCAGGTCATCGGTAGGTCACAGCGAGTCAACAAATGGCCTTAACCCCCCCCCCCCCCCCCTTGGTTTATGTTATATTGTCTCGCTGTTGCTAGCTATGGCCTCGCGAAATAGTCTCTGTAATTGTAATATAATTGCAGTGTCTGGAACTGCGAAACGTTTTTTTTATTTGACTAGCGGTCCGCCCCGGCTCCGCACGGGTATAGTTATATAGCCTATTAAAATAGCCTACATTAATCAGTGATAATGTAGCATTCAAATGGTGAAAGAATTTTTGAAATCGGTCCAGTACTTTTTGAGCCAATTCGTTACAAACATACTTACAAATCTTTCCTCTTTATAATATTGTATGTATAGATATAGACTAGCTGACCTGACAGACGTTAAAAAAATAGAGATCCTTACTAAAACTCCAATAATGTAACCCAAGGTGTAAAAAAATAAGATTTACAATATTAACTTTGCGTGTTTGACAGTTCTAAGACAGGACAACGTCTGTCAGGTCATCTATACTAATATTATAAAGAGGAAAGATTTGATTGTTTGTTTGTTTGTTTGAATTGAATAGGCTTCGAAACTACTGAACCGATTTGAAAAATTATTTCACTGTTGGGAAGCTACACTATCCCCGGTTAACATGGCTACATTATATTTTTTAAAAAAATAGGGATCCTTACTAAAACTCCAATAATGTAACCCAAGGTGTAAAAAAATAAGATTTAAAATTTTAACTTTGCGTGTTTGACAGTTCTATGACGTCCTGTCTCAGAACTGTCAAACGCGCAAAGTTAAAATTGTCGGTAAGTTTTCTGAAGTTTTCCAATTTTCTGTGGAATTTTCTTAATTTTTCTTTCCGTAAGAACCGTCTACAAAAGATTAGAAATCTTTAAAAAAAAAGATGAATGAAATCGGTAAAGTTATGGCGTGACCGAGATAAATAGGGATTATTTTTTTATAAATATAGTTAATAGGCTTGCGTTTGGCCGCCATCTCGCCTGATGTTAATTGCCTTGAAAAACCGATTCACTCGTGACTTGAAGACACCCACATTGTAACTAACGGGAATCACCCATATAGGCAGCGCCTTCCACAGACTAGCAGTTCGCACAATAAAAGTGGAATCAAAGTGCTTCGTACAGGTTTTTGGAACATCACCATATGTTTGTCGATTAGCGTGCCCGCTCTGGCTGTCCGATAGAAAAATGTGCAGGAGGGAATTAGATCATGCAGAAAAATCTGATGCACACTCTCCGAAATGCTTGAGGGAGTTTCTTTCCATGCACGGTTGCCTGGAAGAGCTCAGCTGTCTGTAATTTTTGGAACATATTTTTCTATCGAGCGAAATGTCCGTAATCGTGTTCAGTTTAAATTAAATAAAAATAAAAGCATTCAATTTAAAAATACTTATGTTAAAGAGGGCTATGCTCGGGGTTTCTCTACGAGATAGAATCAGAAATGAGGAGATCCGTAGACGAACGAAAGTTACCGACATAGCACACCGGATTAGAAAGTTGAAGTGGCAGCGGGCAGGGCACATAGCATGCGGAACAGATGGCCGATAGGGCCGAAAGGTTCTGGAATGGAGACCACGGACCGGTAAACGTTTTTGACGGCACTTTTACTGGTACAGGGCACAGCTTTTGTCTTCCCGCCCACTATTTTTATTAAATAAATAAATATCTAGGACATTTTTGCACACACGGTCATCTGACCCCAAACTAAGCAAAGCTTGTAATATGGCTGCCAGAAACTGATATACGTACATATATATTTTTAAATACATACTTAAATAGATATTAACACCCAGACATAGAACAAACACAAATGTTCATCACACAAATGTTTGTCCTAGATGGGAATCGAACCCACGCCCCCAAGCACAGAAGATAGGTTCACTACCAACTGAGCCACCGGGGCAGTCAAAGTTGGGGCGGGGTATTGTGCTTGCCTTATCAATAGATTGTTGTTGAAACACTGTTTTAAACTACCACGGTTATATAAACTATCACTAAAGTTATATGATAACTTTTTTAACTGTTCGACCAACCACCCGCAATCTTCAGTCTTCCCGTGAACATGGTGCATGTAACTGCGCCGAAATATCGGGAGCTCATTCCACAACCTTACCACGGTAAATATCCCGTAAATAATCATATAACTTTAACTTAGTCAACTTTTGTTGACTTAGGTAATTTTAGATACATCAATATTCTGAAAGAATACGAAGATTTGCGTTTCAATAAGAATGAGCTTTCCAATAAGAAATAATTTGCTGCCATCTCTTTGCTGACAAAAATAATTTAGAGCTTTTGTTTTAAAGCTGCCCAAAACCCGAATATATTGTTGACCGTTTGATAAAAACCGGACAAGTACGAGTAGGACTCGTGCTCTGAGGGTTCCGTTGGACAGAACCCTCAGAGCGCGAGTCCAAAAAATAACTTAAAATTTGAAATATTGAAAGACAAACTTAACTTTGTAGTTGACTATAAGGTTTTTCTATACATTCCAACTACAAAATGTAAGTTTGTAATAGCAAAATAATTATTTTTAAATGATATAACTTCAAATTTGTAACTTTCAGATTTATTCCTATATATGTGCTATGAGACCTTGCCTTTTGCCAAATTTCATGATTCTAGGTCAACGGGAAGTACCCTATAGGTTTTGATTTCCCTGTCAAATCGCAAAATATGCGACATAAACGTTCATATCTTTTGATTGCGTAAAGTTACAACTTTTATTTTTTTACAGCCGAAAGAAATTGTAGACTTAAGTATTTAGTATAAATTTCAACTTGATACCTTTACGCGTTCTTGAGAAAAAGGGTCTTGACAGACGGACAGACGGACAGACAGACGGACAACGAAGTGATCCTATAAGGGTTCCGTTTTTTCCTTTTGAGGTACGGAACCCTAAAAATCATACTATAGTATTTAATTTTATTTATCTTGTGAATTGTCAGAAACGGGTAATTTCTATAAAATGTGTCGTAGATATCGATATAAAAGAAGTTACCTAACATTAATCTATCGTGTATTTTTTTTAATGCCGTAGGTGGCAAACAAGCAGACGGGCTGCCTGATGGTAAGCAGTCACCGTCGACTATGGATACTTGTAACAACAGAGGCATCACAAATACGTTGCCGACCCTTAAGGGCTATATTAACTCGCCTTTTGAAGAACCCCATGTTGAGGCTTTTTTTTTTTTTATGTGGTCTAAGATGGAGCACGCTTACCTAGAAGAAACTGAATCGTTCATTCGTGTTATCATATTTGCTATATTATAAATGCGAAAATGTGTTTGTTTGTTCCTCTTTCACGCAGAAACAGAGCAACGGATCGACGCGATTTTTTGCATAGAGATAGTTAGAGGGCCGGTGAGTGACATATTATACTTTTCATCCCGAAAAATGTACGGTTCCTGCGAGAATGACTACGCAGGTTAAACCGTAGGGCGCAGCTAGTCTATACTAATATTATAAAGAGGAAAGATTTGATTGTTTGTTTGTTTGAATTGAATAGGCTCCGAAACTACCGAACCGATTTGAAAAATTCTTTCACTGACGGGAAGCTACACTATCCCCGGGTGACATAGGCTATAATCTATACCCGTGCGAAGCTGGGGCGGACCGCTAGTTCTAAATAAAAAACTAAAGTAACTTACCAAAAAAATCTTGGCCTTAAATTATAAAAGTTTTCACATCCCATATAACACAGATTTTATTTTCTTAATCACTTTTTCAATATAAATATAAAGAATACAGATATGGCAAGGATACAATTAACTATTTTTATACATTTCCAATTTTTTATCGATACAATTTTCACATCACTATATTCGTTCACTATTTTCACTGGCAGGTGAGAAAATAATAGAAAACTTTTTCGTAAGTACTTACTGGCAATACATAAAAACTTGTTTTTAAAAAAAGTAATAGTATAAAAAATTAAAAATGATAATGGGTTAAAGCCTTTTTATTGTAAATGCAACCTTTTTTTAATATGAAACTTAAATTTTTATAGCATTGTTTTTGGCTCCAGACATCTTGTCTAATTAGCCCACAGATCTATCTGTGAATTCTTGCCAGTGCAAGAAACTAACGTGGTTTGGCACATTTCGACCGGTATAAGTGATAATAACCCGAAAAATAACAATAATAACTAGGGTTATAAGTTTTCGCGCGCAAAATAGTTGATTGAATGAACGAACACACTTCGCCGGTCGAAGTTTCGCGTCACACTGAAATATCAGACCACTTTGATAAAAAAAAAGAAATTAGTCCTTCTACTGTTCATTTTCTATCTTATATCTATAAAAATAAGGTCGATTTTTATCCGCATTCGTTGAAAGCTTATCGTCTGCCATAGATTATACGTGCTACAGAAATATGTTCCTTAATTCGTTGACTTATAGTTACTTTTTGTATGTATAAGAAAAATTTATGTCTAGACGAAGTGGGTTTGTATGATTTTCTATTTTAATAGTTTTACGCTAGAGTTTAATTTCAAATGAATAAAATATGAAAGTTTTAAATAGGAAGCTTTTCAAATGAGTTCCAAGTTAGGGTCAAAGCCCATAAGAACTTTCTGTGTTTTTTTTTAAAAAGAAATAGGTATTTAATGGTACTTTAGAACCCGGGTATGTCCTAAAACTGCGACCAGAACCACCGGAGGATGGGCAGCAGCGTCCTGTTAGTACACGGTGAACGTACTGCGATCCCCAAGCCACCTGTAAAGCGTGGGGATTATGGCAACACCCCTCTCTAAGAGGGAGGCCTTGTTCAGCAGTGGACATTTAATGGCTGATGGTGTGGTGTGGTACTTTAGAAACAATTTATGGGTATCAATATGTCCATATCATATTACTCTGTAAATATTACACAAGACCTACGTGGTTAAATAAACCGGCCAAGTGCGAGTCGGGCTCGCGCATTGAGGGTTCCGTACCACCACGAAATACAAAAGTAGTGCAAAAAGATAACATAACGCCCGCAGGCGGTCACCCATCCAAGTACTGACCGCGCTCGTCGTTGATTAACTTTGGTGAACACAAAATTTGTCACCAACTCGCACCATTATTTATTACTTTGCTTAAGAGTGTGTCATGTGTACTATAATCATGCCAAGTTTGACGCTTGTACGTATTACCGTTTTTATATTAGAACTAATACAAAAATACGTAAAAAAAAAAAACGTTTGTTGTATGGGGATTCCTTTCATTTTGAGTTTTTAAAAATATTCTTATTTTTTAGTTAATTCGCCATAACCTTACGTGTTCTGTGAAAATTTCAACTGGCTATCTATTACGGTTCGAAAGATATAGCCGTTAATAGGTAAGACGGACAGACATCGTAGGCTTAGTAATAGAGTCCCGTTTTCACTCTATGGGTACGGAACCCTAAAAAAGCAAGGAGTTCTGAGGTAACAACCATTTTAATAAAAATACAACCGATTTGAGAGCCCGCTCTTGTTTGAAGTCTATGAAAAAAAAAACTAAAAAATATTTTGCAATTACAGTATAATCTCACTAATCCGGCACTTCAATAGACCGATACGTCCAATGATCCGCCACCCTCCGCCGACGCCTCCCTCACCCCTCTACGCCTATGCGCTCCGTCGCCGCGTCGTCGTCAAGAAGTATTACCTCAAAACTTATCACGTGCACGTGCGTACCTATTTACCTGTTTTTTTAAAGTGAGAATAATGTGTAGTTAAAAATGTCAAATGTCTCTTTATGAAATGCTTTATTTTATTTTATTTATTATTATTTTTTCTCTATAATCCAGTAATCTGAACATTCCAATAATCCGATACCCTCTGATTTTTAATAGTGCCGGATTAGTGAGATTATACTGTACTACAAAATACTTAGAAAATCAAGTCTAGCGGTCTCCCAAATGGGCTACCACGGCTATAAGCGTGAGGTCGCGGGTTCAAACCTCGGGCCCGTACTAATGAGCTCTTTGGAGTTTATGTACGGATTTTCATGCCACTGGCTTTTCGGTGAAGGAAAACATCGTGAGGAAACCTGCATACGTACGTACGGACGGAGAAGGAATTCAATGGCGTATGTGAATCCACCAACCCGCACTGGGCCAGTGTGGTGGATATGGCCCAATCACCCTTTCGGGGGTAGGCTAAAAGTCCAGTGGACTGTTAAAAGGCTGATTATGATGATGATGATGACTTAGAAAATGCTTATGTCATACTTATTAGGAAAAATAGTTTATAGCATAGTTTTTTTCATATAGCCGATGACCGTTAAAACTTAGTCCGGTCTAAGTTCTCGGTAAGATAAAAAAAAACACGGAACAGTTTGAATAAATTGAACATAATAATAAGCATGTACTTAGTGTTTGCGTATGTAAAGTAATGGTAAAGTGTCAATCAGTGTCTTGTGTTAAGGGTTCCGGATAATTAATTTTGGTAAAAAACTGTTGAAATAAATTATTATGATATTTCTATTTGAGGAAGGAGTTCAAATTCTTCTCTATCATTAGCGGCACGTTAACGGGCGGTTATCCGAGTCGCGTAGGCAACAAAACGCTCCCTCAGCCCCCGCCAAGTTATAGCGACGCCATGCTAGAGTCAGGACGCCCGCGGGGGGAGTGCAACGACAAAAACGAGCATAGGTCCGACCTCGATGACGCCTGGCGCGGCACTGAACGCGGCGCGCCAAAATTCTCGCGTCCTTTTTACGCTTTTAATTTCACTAAAAAACGACACTATTCACTATCAAAAATCTATCCAAATAAAAAAATGTTGAATAAAATTGCCTTTCAGTACATGCAATTTCCAGGTTGTTCCAGCTTTCATTAGAGCAAAAAATTAAAAAAATAAACCAAGTCGACTTTGTTTCAGATTTTTTTTGATCGAGGAAAGTTTATTCCATCGTGTTTTCAACCAAATACAGAGTGACATGTATTTTTTTTCCAGCTCAAATATTGTTATTTAACTGAATTTTTTTTACTTAAAACCGTCAAATTTGGTATAAGAGGCTCTGTTCTCTTTAGGGTTCCGTACCCAAAGGGTAAAAATCTATTACAATGAGCCTACGCTAAAACCCTGTTTTAAACTATCACGGTTGTTCACTAAAGTTATATGATTATTTACGGGATATTTACCGTGGTAAGGTTGTGGAATGAGCTCCCGATCCCCGGTCCCGAGCCTACGCTGTCTGTCTGTCCGTCTGTCAGTCTGTCTGTCCGTCCTACCTTTAAACGGCTATATCTTTCGAACTGTAATAGATAGACAGTTGAAATTTTCTCAGAATATAATGTTACGGTGGATTAACTAACAAATAATAAAAAAACGAAAAGTAAAAACGCCGAGAGGGTTCCACATACACCAAACGTTAGAACTGGTAATGGGGTTATTTGGATGACCTCATTTTTCTTGCCGAAATGCCATATTTTACTAATTTTGAAGTCGTTTTTTTTATTGAGAACTAGCGGTCCGCCCCGGCTCCGCACGGGTATAGTTATATAGCCTATTAAAATAGCCTACATTAATCAGTGATAATGTGGCATTCAAATGGTGAAAGAATTTTTAAAATCGGTCCAGTACTTTTTGAGCCAATTCGTTACAAACATACATACAAATCTTTCCTCTTTATAATATTGTATGTATAGACTAGCTGCGCCCCGCGGTTTCACACGCGTAGTGATGAAAACTGGTGATGGTGATGACGAAAAGTATCCTGTGTCACTCTCCAACCCTTCAACTACCCATATAAAAAATCAGGTCGATCCGTTGCTCTGTTGCTGCGTGAAAGAGGAACAAACAAACCAACAAACAAACACACTTTCGCATTAATAATATTAGTATTATTAGTGTATTTTGTGATGGTACAGAACCCTCAGTGTGCGACCCCAACTCACACTAAGCTGGTTTATTTCGTCCGAAAATTCAGATACCTAAATTGAACGATTGCATTTTGTAGTATCGGTTCTTAACTACGAGAGCTTTCAGCATCGAGGATCCGTTCCGATGTCCAACCACTGATCCCTAAACACACACAACTAACAAAGCACACACAGCCCTGTGCCAAATCGCAAAACAAGTAATCCTGGCCCAAAGAATCGAGCAGCGTCCAGTAAGAAGTAAAAATAGCTCTACACTGACCTACCTTACCAAAACAATCGTTAGGGCTGTGTCAAAACTGGTATTTCCTTTTCATATTTACTGAGTTAGTAAGTATTGGTACTTACTATTATTATTTCATTGTAAGCAATATTCCTATGTATAGTGTGTCTTTTTTAGGGTTCCGTACCTAAAGGATAAAAACGGGACCCTATTACTAAGCCTACGATGTCTGTTTGTCCGTCCGTCTGTACTATATTTAAATGGCTGTACCTTTCGAACCGTAATAGATCATCATCATCATCATCAGCCAGAAGACGTCCACTGCTGAACATAGGCCTCTCCCTTTAACCTCCACACTGAACGACAGCCTGCCTTTTGCATCCACTGGATGCCCGCGACCGTAATAGATAGCTAGTTGAAATTTTCACAGTATATGTAGTGTTACGGCGAATTAACTAAGATTGTCTATTATGTCTTCTGTGCTAAGATGTAATAAAAAAAGTCTAAAAGTAAAATCGAAAGGGGGTCCCCATACAACAAACATATTTTTGTATTAGCTTTAATGTAAAAACAGTAATAGGTACAAACGTCAAACTTGGCATGATTATAGTGCACACTCTAAATTATCACAATAAATAATGGCCAAGTGCGAGTCGGTGTCAAATTTCTGTTCACCACCGTTTCTCATACGATCACCGAAGTGAAGCAACGTCGGGCGCGGCCGGTACTTAGGTGACCATTGCCGTTGATGGGATGTTGTCTTTTTGAACAATTTTTTTTTGCTTTAGTAGCTAGCTTGTGGTGGTACGGAACCGTCAGTGCGCGAGCCCGACTCGCACTTAGCCAGTTTTATTTGTTAAGGCGGACCGATTTGATTTTTACAATTGCACACGTTTATCAATAAATTGTCTTACCAGACTACATTGTGTGTCTAGAACGTAGCCATTGGCGTATCCAGGCATGGGACATGAGGGCCATGCCCCCCCCCCCTCCAAAACACCTAGCAATTCCATACATTCGACAATTTTTTTTGATTTGATTCCTTCGAGTCCGAACCGGATTTCATTTGGGGGGGGGGGGGGGGGGGGCAAATGAATCCTGGATCCGCCCCTGAACGTAGCAATAGTGCTTATTCTTGGGTTCAGGTCTAGACGTCTAGGATCTCGACCAGACAGTCGTAGGGTTAAAGTCCGTACCTAGACTATGCCCTTGGACATTCAACCTAACTGCCCCAACTTTCTATTTGATCCCAAAACAAACAAGTCTTGCGCGTGACGATGGAAAGAGTCCTGGGGGGTTAGACAAGACCCACTTTCTGTTAGCGTTAACGGCTGCGGAAAGATGAAATTGTATGAAAATGACATTGACAATGACATTAGCTTGGGAGATGTTACATCCAATTCATACAATTTCATCTTTCCGCTGGCGTTAACGCTAACAAACTTTCACCACTGGAATAAATTCCATAACCCTAAAATCTTGTCCACCGAACGGAAATACATACCAAGGCTAGTAAAGGTAACTATTGAGATCTCGAAATCCAGAATTTCAATCGAGATGATGGTTTTCAACTCGCCAGTGCGTGGAATCAATAATTAGGTTGCCATAAAAATAAAAGCCCGCGTTCTAAATGTGTTCAAAATACTATACGCAGTGATACAGTGAGTGTGTTTTGTCGAGATTTAGGTTCGAGTTCGAGTTCCAGTGATAACCGTAGCAAAACACTAAGAAAGAGGGTAGATCGTTATGTCTGCACCTAACTTTTTAACTGTTCGACCAACCACCCACCCGCATTCTTCAGTCTTCCCGTGAACATGGTGCATGTAACTGCGCCGAAATATCGGGAGCTCATTCCATAAACTTACCACGGTAAATATCCCGTAAATAATCATATAACTTTAACATGTAAAGGCCGGATAAAAGCTCAAAACGATGCTAGTATTAGAATAATTCTTACTTTTAGCTATGATCCTTTATTTTCATATATGGCTGTTACATAACGTCACGATTGTCTTGAGATATCTTGACCTGGCAAAAAAGAAATAGTACATTGTAGAGCAAGTATAATATTTTGTTACCGACATAGCCCACCAGATTAGCAAGTTGAAGTGGCAGTGGGCAGGGCACATATCACGCAGAACAGATAGCCGATGGGACCAAAAGGTTCTCGAATAGAGACCATGGACCGGTAAGCGCAGCGTAGAACGTCCACCCACTATATGGACAGACGACCTAAAAAAGACCGCAGGTATACGCTGGATGCAGACCGTTTCCAACCGGCCCTTTTGGAGATCGATGGGGAGGCCTATCTCCAGCAGTGGACGTCCTACGGCTGAAATGTAGATGATGATAATATTTTGTACTGGTTGGGAGTCAGCCTAGTTTTTGTAAATTGTTTTTATAAATTTTACTTATGTATGTAGTTAAAGTTTGTTGTTATTATCTTGTATGTATCTAGTATGTGTATTATTATAGGTTTAATAGTCTACGGATGGAGTAGCTTGTGCGCGTGCCGTGTGGTACGATTGTACGTGACGTCACCAGCCGGTGCCAACGGAACACCAGCGCTGGTTGTTTACGACCGGCATCTTGCTGAGTTGGAGCCGGTTTGTGACAAAAAAATATAATAAGCTTTAGTTAAGATTAGTTTAGACCCTAGTAGTAGTAGTAGTAGATTAGTTTGGACCCGGGTATGTCCTAAAACTGCGTCCAGAACCACCGGAGGATGGGCAGCAGCCTCCTGTTAGTACACGGTGAACGTACTGCGATCTCCAAGCCGCCTGCCAAGCGTGGGGATTATGGCAACACCCCTCTCTAAGAGGGAGGCCTTGTTCAGCAGTGGACATTTAATGGCTGATGATGTGATGTGAAGATTACTTTAAATTTAAATGTATCTTTACCATTACTATTGTATTTTTTTGCCACAAATAAATGATGTCTATGTCTATGTCTAAAGCACAAATAAATGAAATTACAGGACATATTTTAGGGTTCCGTACCCTAACCCCCCTATTAATAAACGTAGAGTAACCTCGGAATAGTTACACCGCCTTTTGTCTTTTTCGATCGAGTTCAAAATTTGAAAGAGAGAAAAAGACAAAACACGTCGTATCTATTCCAAGACTACTCCACGTTTATTAATAAGGGGGAAAGGGTGTAAATGGGATACTAAGCCTACGCTGTCTGTCTGTCTGTCCTAAATTTAATCTTTCGAACCGTAATAGATAGCCAGTTGAATTATTCACAGTATATGTAATGTTACGGCGGAACTAAGAAATTATAAAAAAGTCAAAAAGCAAAAACTAAAGGGGGTCTATACAAAAAATGTTTTTTTAATGTATTTTTTTTGTTTACTTAAGACGCGGTACAATCGCAAAACTTACCAAAAGAAGTGTTTTTAAACGCTTTGTGTGACGTGACAAAATTAGCTGATCAGATAAAAAAAATACTACAAGTAGAAAAAACCCCTTGGTAATAATCTTAACCGAATATATTTTTTTTAAATTGTCTAGACTCTTAAAAAAACATATTACAAAATTGCACAATAAAAATAGCTTCTGAATTGAAGAACTCTGAATTTTCAGCGACAACAACATATTTTTTTGTACGAATTGTATAGCCAGACTAGTCATTTAAAACTTTAACCAGTTAATTGTTGAAATTCATTTATATAG
Organism: Agriopis marginaria; assembly: GCA_932305915.1. Lineage (NCBI taxonomy): Eukaryota > Metazoa > Arthropoda > Insecta > Lepidoptera > Geometridae > Agriopis > Agriopis marginaria. Next base: position 1,665,862 of record OW029941.1, read on the forward strand.
TTTGATAAATTAAATAAAAACCTTCAAAATAATATAAATACAAGCACAAAGTCATCATCATCATCAAATATGATGATATACGATTTACGACTTTAAACAAAGCCGTATTAGATAGCAAATAGATCATGGCGTGAGCGGGTGAAAAACGAATTTGAAATCGTGATCAGACCGCGCCATAATGTAAAAACGGTAATACGTACAAGTGTCAAACTTGGCATGATTATAGTACACACCCTAGTAAAACAATAAAGAATAATTACTGGCCAAGTGCGAGTCGGTGACAAATTTCTGTTCACCACCAGTTCTCGTACGATCACCGTAAGCAACGTCGGGCGCGGTCGGTACTTGGATGGGTGACCGCCTGGGCGTAATATCATGTGCTGTTGCCTGCACAACTTTTTTGTACATTAATAGTTAACAATTTATGTGTTAAACAAAATACAAGCTAATACTAACACTACAAATACAGTTAGACTGCCCATAGACCGTTGAAGGTCTAAAGACAATCCAAATACTCAAGTCCACTACCAGTTGGCAGCGTACCCAGCATGCTGGCGGCATTACCACGCTGAATGGCAATGCTTATGCGTTGAGCCAGAAACACGCCAGCATTTTGGTCACGCGTTGCATTTATGTTTTTTTTTTTTTTTTTTTTTATTTATTTACTTTACACAAATAATACAGTTGTATGTGTTTGTACGGAAACCTCAGTGCGTGACCCTGACTCGCACTTGGTCGGTTTTATTTTAAAATGTTTATTGCATCGCACGATTTCGTCAATTAGCGTTCTCCCTAAAGTGTCTGACATGGGCTGGGTCTATTTTTACCGTCCTAACCGAATGACGTAGTCAGTGAATTTCCACGCGAGAAAATTTCGCAGGGCAATGTCTTTCTCCTTACGCTAGGTCAGTTTCAGCTCTGGGTGTTGATTATTCTAATTTTATGGTTCCACTAATGAGTAATAAAATAATAACCTTCAGTATGTATTTTGTTCAGTGGATTAAAATGAATTGAATGAAATTGTTTCATCCTTTATAAATAGTTTTTTTGAGTTCTATGAGCTCTTTGGAGTTTATGTACGGATTTTCATACCACTGGCTTTTCGGTGAAGGAAAACATCGTGAGGAAACCTGCATACGTACGGAGAAGGAATTCAATGGCGTATGAATCCACTAACCCGCACTGGGCCAGCGTGGTGGATATGGCCCATCACCCTTTCGAGGGTAGGCTAAAAGTCCAGCAGTGGACTGTTAAAAAAGGCTGATTATGATGATGATGATGATGATATATAGTTTTTTTATTTTCTTTGTTTTCTAAATTTATAAAATTTGCATAAGAGATGTTGTAATAAATAAATAAATAAACTCATAATAATATTGATTTAGACAAGTTTTCAGTGATATAAATAGATGCCAATAATTATGGTTTTAGGGTTCCGTACCCAAAACGGGATCAAAATAGTATTACTACGCCTACGCTGTCTGTTTTTCTGTCCATCTGTTCTACCTTATTTCAAACTGTAATAAAAGCCTAAGTAAGCCAGTTGAAATTTACACAGAATACGTACAAATGTTACGGCGAATTAACTAAATAAATGTTAAAATAAAGTGAAAAAGTAAAAATGTAAGAAAAAACGGTCATCTGACTAAGCAAAGCTTGTAATATTTTTTTTAACTGGCTTTTATTAACTAAACAAAATACAAGCTAAAACTAAAACTACAAATACAGTTAGACTGCCCATAGACCGTTGAAGGTCTAAAGACAATCCTAATGCTCAAGCCCACTACCAATTTGCAGCGTACCCAGCATGCTGGCGGCATAAAAAATAATAAAGAAAAAAAAAATAGATACGTAATATAATATAGATAAAAAGCTTGTAAAATAATATAGGCACTTAATATAATACTTTTACAACTAAATATTCAGTGACCGAGGTCAGTTTTTGTTTTGTGTCAAAGAGGTATTTAAGTGTCCACCAGTTAATTTATTCAAGAACGGGCCCTACATAGATGCGCAGAAAACGCACACAGACGCAGACGAGTTTTTTTTTAATAGTAAATAGGCTTGCGCTTGGCCTGATGTTAAGCGACGATGCGGTCTACGAATCTACGATGGAGCACGCTTGCCTAGAAGAAACCGATTCACACTCGACTTGAAGACACCCAGATTGTAACTAACGGGGAAAACCCATTCAGGCAGCGAATTCCACAGACTGGCAGTTCGCACAATAAATGTGGAATCATAGCGCTTCGTACGGGTTCTCGGAATATCAACCATAAAACGATGTCGATTTTTGTGCCCGCCCTGGCGGTCCGATAGAAAAAAGGGCAGGAAGGAATTAAATCATGCAGATCTGATGCACACTCCCCGAAATGTATCCGATAAAAAACCGATAGACTAGCAACTTTACGCCGATGCTCGAGAATAAGAAGCTTAGTCTGAACCAGGGATTCATTGCTGATGAGTCGCTTGGCACGTTTCTCAATAGACTCCAACGCCCCAAGCTGGTGCTTATACTGTGTGGTATACAGGCCGATGTTTTAAAGTTAGGAGTTTAGTTCACATAGACTAAAGGCCAGCCCTAGTGACAGTCTTAGGCCTTATTGACAGAATTTAAAAACGCTCCTTTGTGAACTACCCTGATAGAATATATTTTTTGCTGATATATTAAGAACTAACTTTTCCCGCGGTTGCTCACGTGTTATGAACAAAGCTTTTATATAAATACAGAAGATTAATCATCATAAACATCATCATCATTTCAGCCGTAAGACTTCCACTGCTGGACATAGGCCTCTCCAATCGATCTCCAAAAGAAAGAGATATAAAGAGAAGAAAGTTATATGATTGTTTACGGGATATTTGCCATGGTAAGGACACCGTGGATTATTTACGGCAAATATCCCGTAAATAATCATATATATATTTTTTTGGTTTGTTTCTTTCTCTTTTACGCAGAAATTGACCATCGTGATTTTTGAAAAATGATAAAAGGGCCGGAGAGTGACATAGGATTATTAAAGTTATATGATTATTTACGGGATATTTACCGTGGTAAGGTTGTGGAATGAGCTCCCGATATTTCAGTGCAGTTAGTTGCGCTGAAATATCGGGAGCTCATTCCCCAACCTTACCACGGTAAATATCCCGTAAATAATCATATAACTATAGTGAACAACCGTGATAATTTAAAACAGTGTTATAGGATTATTAATTTTTATCTTTAATAATAATAAAATAATAAATAAATATTTGGGACATTTTTGCACACACTGTCATCTGACCCCAAACTAAGCAAAGCTTGTGATATGGCTGCCAGAGACTGATATACATACATATATAGTTTTTAAATACATACTTAAATAGATAGTAACACCCAGACATAGAACAAACACAAATGTTCATCACGTAAATAAAATAAAATAAATATCTGGGACATTTTTGCACACACGGTCATCTGACCCCAAACTAAGCAAAGCTTGTGATATGGCTGCCAGAGACTGATATACATACATATATAGTTTTAAATACATACTTAAATAGATATTAACACCCAGACATAGAACAAATGTTTGTCCTACGTGGGAATCGAACCCACGCCCTCAGGCTCAGAAGGTAGTTTCACTATCAACTGGACCAACGGGCTATCAAAGACCCTCTGAGTGCATATCAAAGCAGTCAGTTGGTAATACAAGTGTATGTAAGGTCGCGACATCTCTAGCGTATAAGCAGAAAACTCTAATAAGACAAATCTTACTAGAAAAATAATACATACTGTATAAAAAAAACATACTGTATAATACAACCTGTCAGGGAAACGCTTCCGAAAACGAAGACTATAATTGTAAGATTCATAAAAAAACGGTCAAGTGCGAGTCGGGCTCGCACACTGAGGGTTCCGTACCACTACATAACTTGTTGATAACCGATGGGGAAGAAAGGTTCTTGAGTGGAGACCACGAACCGGAAGAAAAATACAGAAAATACAGAAATACAGAAATGTTTATTTTGCGATAATGAAATTTAGAGATAAACAAAATGATCCAAATACAAGTAGGTACATTATCACAAAAACCGGCCCCAACTCAGCATGTTGAAGACGCAGCGTAGGCCTCCCACTAGATGGACCGACGACATAGTGAGAGTCGCTGGCATCCAGTGGATGCAAAAGGCAGGCTGTCGTTCAGTGTGGAGGTTAAAGGGGGAGACCTATGTTCAGCAGTGGACGTCTTCTGGCTGATGATGATGATGATGATGATGACATAACTTGTTATGTCACTATTACGCTAGCTACTAAAGTACAAAAAGACAAAATTCCATCAACACCCAGGCGGTTACCCATCCAAGTACTGACCGCGCCCGACGTTACTTCACTTCGGTGATCGTACGGGAACCGGTGGTGCAAAGAAATTTGTCGCCGACTCGCACTTGGCCATAATTTATTATTTGATGTTATACTTTAGTTAGAGTGTGTACTATAATCATGCCAAGTTTGACGCTTGTACGTATTACCGTTTTTACATTAGAGCGAATACAAAAATACGTAAAAAGATACGTTTGTTGTATGGGGAACCCACACCCCTTTCGTTTTTACTTTTGACTTCATTATTTTTTATTAGTTAATCCGCTGTAACATTACATATTCTGTGAAAATTTCAACTGGCTATCTATTACGGTTCGAAAGATACAGCCGTTAAAACGTAGGACAGACGGACAGACAGACAACGTAGGCTTATTAATAGGGTCCCGTTTACACCCTTTGGGTACGGATCCCTAAATTGTGGGAGAAACAGGGAGATATTTCAACACGAACGATAATTTTATTGTCCTAATAGGCTTATCTCTTGTTTTTTAGGGTTCCGTACCTCAAAAGGAAAAAACGGAACCCTTGCAGGATCACTTCGTTGTCCGACTGTCCGTCTGTACGTCTGTCCGTCTGTCAAGACCCTTTTTATCAAGAACGCGTAAAGGTAGCAAGTTGAAATTTATACTAAATACTTGGGTCTACGTTTTCTTTCGGCTGTAAAAAAATAAAAGTTGTAAGTCAACGCAATCAAAAGATATGAACGTTTATGTCGCATATTTTGCGATTTTACAGGGGAATCAAAACCTATAGGATACTTCCCGTTGATCTAGAATCATGAAATTTGGCAAAAGGCAAGGTCTCATAGCACATATATAGGAATAAATCCGAAAGTCACAAATTTGAAGTTATATCATTTAAAAATAATTATTTTGCTATTACAAACTTACATTTTGTAGTTGGAATGTTTGGAATAGCCTTATTGTCAACTACAAAGTTAAGTTTGTCTTTCAATATTTCAACTTCAGGTAGTTTTTTTTTACTCGCGCTCTGAGGGTTCCGTCCAACGGAACCCTCAGAGCACGAGTCCTACTCGTACTTGTCCGGATTTTATTTTATGGTGTAAGTGCCTTTATTAACAAACAAAATACAAGCTAATACTAACACTACAAATACAGTTAGACTGCCCATAGACCGTTGAAGGTCTAAAGACAATCCAAGTGCTCAAGCTCACTATCAGTTGGCAGCGTACTCAGCATGCTGGCGGCTTATGTCCCTTGTTTATCTGATCTGTGATAAGTGGCCGTCCATTAATCACGTGATGTTTTTTTTTTGCAATTTTTGGGGGGGGCCTCCTTGGTGATACGTGGTGAGGTATAAGACTAACTCCCGCCCCCACCCAAAATCACGTGTATTTTTTAGTACCTACAAAGATTTTTTTTTTTAAATATTATCTTTAAATACAGGCATAAAGTATAACCTAATTTTATTCTGGAATTAAGGACCATGACAAAAATGATGCAGCTTGTTTTTGATTGGCAAGGTCACGCTACAAGCCGCTTTTCGGTTTAGAAATCTCGCGTTTAACGAAAAAATAAATACACGTTATATCTTTTTATTTATGTTACACGGGAATTACTCACGTAAGATTACGTTACGTTACGTTATATCTTATTACACCCTCCCTCCCCCCTTGTGAAATTTCGTGATTTTTGCTAAACCCCCTCACCCCCTTTCAAGCCTCACGAGATCAATGGATGGTCCCTAAAGACAAACACACGCATACAAAGAAAACGGTCATTATTATGTCTGTGTGCACACATATGTGATACCTACACACCGGCATAGAGTTCGTCGACCGAGCTTTTTGCAAGGAGTATAGAGGTTTTGAACGTTTGCTAAAACGTTCAAACAATAAAGTAAGTAGTACATATAACATTATTTGTAGCACAACCGGAAGTTAGTAGTCCTTGTTCTGTTATTATGGAAAGTTATATCCATAAGTAGTAAATAAGAAAATCTCCATAAGGTTTTTATCGGATACATTTCGGAGAGTGTGCTACAGATCTGCATGATTTGATTCCCTCCTGCCCATTTTTCTACCGGACTGCCAGATTGGGCACGAAGAATCGACACCGCTTTATGGTTGATATTCCGAGAACCCGTACGAAGTGCTTTGATTCCACATTTATTGTGCGAACTGCTAGTCTGTGGAATTCGCTGCCTAAGTGGGTGTTCCCCGTCAGTTACAATCTGGGTGTCTCCAAGTCGAGAGTAAATCGGTTTCTTCTAGGCAAGCGTGCTCCATCGTAGGCCGCATCATCGCTTAACATCAAGCGAGTTGGCGACCAAGCGCAAGCCTATTTAGAAGAAAAAAAAAAATGCCCGCGACTCTCACGATGTCGTCGATCCATCTAGTGGGAGGCCTTCCTACGCTGCGTCTTCCGGTTCGAACCTGATTATGCGCGCATGCAATCTGTCTGAAAGGTTGCAACAGAATGCAAATTACAAAGGGGATTAAAAGCATCGATTTTTTTAATCTACCCGCTTGGACAACGATTGGTTATTTTACACCCTTTTTGTATTTCTACCCTTTGTACAATTTCTACCCTTGTTCCGACGGTGGGTCGGCCAATGATGGCTGTTGCTTTCACCCTTGATAAAAGAAAGCAATAAAAAGCCGACGGGGGTAGTTGGCCGATTGGGAAAAGGTGGTACGTTATTGATTTTTTGACAGGGTTCGGTGTAACGACTTGTCATGGAACGACAGGTAGACTTCACAAGCGGTCCAAACTGTATGAAAACTAAGTGGATGCAGATGGCAGGCTGTCGTTCAGTGTGGGGGTTAAAGGGGGAGGCCTATGTTCAGTAGTGGACGTCTTCTCGCTGATGATGATGATGATAATCAGCTTCTGGCTACCGTTGGCAATGTTCTAAACTGGAGACCGCGAATCAAACGTAGCGACAAAACTACGATAGAGAAGAATTATCCTTATCTTATTTCCAATCCTATTATCCTGTGCTAATTCTTATTTACTTGTTGTCTATTGATTTTACCATTTTTTTATTTTTTTTGAAGTGCCTTTATTAACTAAACAAAATACAAGCTAAAACTAAAACTACAAATACAGTTAGACTGCCCATAGACCGTTGAAGGTCTAAAGACAATCCAAATGCTCAAGCCCACTACCAGTTGGCAGCGTACCCAGCATGCTGGCGGCATTACCACGTTGAATGGCAATGCTTATGCGTTGAGCCAGAAACACGCCAGCATTTTGGTCACGCGTCGCATTAACCAGGCGCTCTGAAAGATTTTTGAAAATGAGGTGAGCTCCCGGTCCCCAAGGGCCCAATGTCTCGACCCCAAACGCCTCAAATATGTAACCACTGCCGAGGTTAGCATATTTGCGTCGCTTGTAATTGTAATGGTTTGTGTAACATTTTAAGTTAAGCGTTGCACTCTAAATTGACTTGCCCAGTGTAACGAATGTTATATAAGGCCAATAAATGATTCTATTCTATTATATTCTATCCTTACTAATACTATAAAAGCGAATGTAACTCTGTCTGTCTGTCTGGATGTTTGTTCGCTTTTCACGACTAAACCGCTAAGCCGATCTTAACGAAACTTGGCAGGAGGATAGTATGCATCCTGAAGACGGACATAGGGTACTTTGCCCCCCAAAAAATGCAGAAAATTGAAAAATCGCTGGTACAACTAGTATTTAATATAATCATCAACTTCACCAACTTCAAGGCCATGAATGAATAAGTATCTCCTGAGTCTGCTTCATCTTCGACCACATCGGCGCATACCAACAGATGAGTTGGTGGTCAAATGCGGACATATTCGCGTTAAAAAACCGGCCAAGTGTGATTCTGGCTCGCGCACTAAGGGTTTCGTACCACCATTATTAAACATCAAATAAGCTGCCGTCCAAAATGAGATCCGTAGTCACCGACATAGCCCACCGGATTAGCAAGTTGAAATGGCAGTGGGCAGGGCACATATCACGCAGAACAGATGGTCGATGGGGCCAAACGGTTCTGGAATGGAGACCACGGACCGGTAAGCGCAGCGTAAGACGTCCACCCACAAGATGGACAGACGACCTAAAAGAGACCGCAGGGAAACGCTGGATGCAGGCCGCTTCCAACCGGCCCTTGTGAAGATCGATGGGGGAGGACTATGTCCAGCAGTGGACGTCCTATGGCTGAAATGATGATGATGATGGTGATGAAGCTGCCGTCATCACTTTAGAAAAAAATACATTTTGTCAAACTAAAGACATCAACGCGCGCGTTTGTTAGAACACAACAACTGAGTTTAGTTTTTTAGGGTTCCGCACCCAAATGGTGTAAACGGGACCTTATCACTAAGCCTACGCTGTCTGTCTGTCTGTCCGTCTGTTCGAAAAGGCCCAGAATATATTTATATCAGGGAACAAAAAAAAAATATTATAAAAAATAAACTAATTACAATTAGGTAATGTTATGTTATTTGTTTTGTTAATCTAATTTTTTTTTACTTGTGATATCTTGTCGTAGTTTCGTCGAATATAAGTGTTTCTTTATTGTTAATTTGTTTTATGGCCTCCACGAGACAGGCTTTGTCCTAGTGTGTGGACCAACGGTAAATTATTATTTTTAAGGTGTTACTTTTTAAGCAATAAAAAATCTTTAATCTTTATAATTGATCGGTCTGATAAAAAAAGGATACGTGTGGTCAGCAATATAATAATAAATATTCGGGACATTTTTTCACACACGGTCATCTGACCCCAAACTAAGCAAAGCTGATATGGCTGCCAGAGACTGATATATATAGGTTTAAATACATACTTAAATAGATATTAACACCCAGATATAGAACAAACACAAATGTTCATCACACAAATGTTTGTCCTAGGTGGGAATCGAACCCACGCCCCCAAGCTCAGAAGGCAGGTTCACTACCAACTCGACCAACGGGCTATCAAACACGCAAAACTTTTTACTGAGCAGTCCAATTTTGATGACTCTTTTAATTTAGGTTTATTTTATGTCCCACTTTTTTACTTCATTGTTTGCTAAACGCAAAAACAGTAAATACGATACACTTATTCATTTTTGCATGCACACTATGAAACTTACAGACACAAAGAACCATGGAGTTTTTATATTGCTTTAAAGTCATTTAATCGTTTTAGTCTAACCTGAAACAACTACTAAACAAAACACTGTTTTAAACTATCACGGTTGTTCATCATAACGATCTACCTTCTTTCTTAGAACAACTGTGATAGTTTAAAACAGTTTTAACAAAAAGTTATATGATTATTTACGGGATATTTACCGTGGTAAGGTTGTGGAATGAGCTCCCGATATTTCGGCGCAGTTACATGCACCAAGCACGGAGCTCATTCCACAACCTTACCACGATAAATATCCCGTAAGTAATCAAGTGAGTAAAAACTCAAGATAATAAAAACAAAGTTTTTTTTTTTCCTGGGCTAGCGCCTATATTAACTAAACAAAATACAAGCTAAAACTAAAACTACAAATACAGTTAGACTGCCCATAGACCGTTGAAGGTGTAATTAATACATAATACATCTTCTCCTCAAACATTTAAAACTCACAATTATTTTCACCAAGTCGGTTTTATTCCGCCGATTTTTATTTACAGCCAGTATCTTTTTGATCTAACGCATACATTTTGAGTTAAACTTAATGGGAGACACCTCTGTGGTAAATTTATATCAAAATAAAAAAAAAACAGTGCGTTAATGAAAAACTGTGCAACAATGAGATTTCGTGTAACATTTCTGCACTGTTTTGATTCTAAGCAAAAAAATACGTCCTTTGTGATCGGTTTTGTAGTGATTAATGGTAACATTACTACGTAGTTGAAAGAAAAAATACTAAACGAATTGAAGATCTTTTATTTTATACTATCTATAAGCAACGAAGGCGACTACATCACTCACCTTCGTTTTGCCGATGATATAGTCATCATGGCAGAGTCGCTGGAGGATCTCAATACGATGCTCAGCGACCTCAGTAGCCTTTCCTAACAGGTGGGTCTTAAAATGAACATGGACAAGACAAAAATCATGTCCAATGTCCATGTTGAACCCGTGCCGGTAGTCGTTGGGAACGATACTCTCGAAGTTGTTGACCATTACACCTATCTTGGACAGATTGTTCAGTTAGGTAAGTCCAACTTCAAAGAGGTCGCCCGAAGAATCCAACTCGGATGGGCAGCGTTCGGGAAATTGTGTGACATCTTCTCGTCCAAGATACCACAGTGCCTCAAGACGAGGGTTTTTGACCAGTGTGTGTTGCCAGTGATGACATATGGTACTGAGACGTGGTCCTTAACTGTTGGCCTTTTGGAAAAACTCAGAGTCACACAGCGGGCAATGGAGAGAGCTATGCTCGGAGTTTCTTTGCGCGATAAAATCCGAAACGTGGATATTCGCCAAAGAACCAGAGTCACCAACATAGCTGTTAAAATTTGCAAGTTGAAGTGGCAATGGGCAGGCCACATCGCTCGAAGAACCGATAACCGATGGGGAAGAAAGGTTCTTGAGTGGAGACCACGAACCGGAAGACGCAGCGTAGGTAGGCCTCCCACTAGATGGACCGACGACATAGTGAGAGTCGCTGGCATCCAGTGGATGCAAAAGGCAGGCTATCGTTCAGTGTGGAGGTTGAAGGGGGAGGCCTATGTTCAGTAGTGGACGTCTTCTGGCTGATGATGATGATGATGATAAGCAACGAAGGCCTATAGATAGTACAAGCGATCTCTAATTTCAGTTAGTTCGTAAATCTAATTAACGTTAGTTCGTTATTATTTTAATTACATATTATTTATAATTTTCTTGAGTTATTTAATATAATTATGATCAATTTGTTTCAGGTGTTAAGAGTAATAAATAACTCTTGAATTTAAATCATTTATCAAATTAAGCTGATTTATAAATTATGTCTATCAGAGAAATCTAATGAACAGTTTATTTCAGATTAATTTAAGAGTAATTGTGTTTTAAGGGTCCTGTATACCCTCTGCAGCTCTCTCGCTCGCACATTTTCACATTATTGAAGATATAAAATCAATGAGTGTGAATTTCCAAAAAGTAACAAAATCATGTCATGGTGTCTATCGTAACATTACAAACAAAGAAATTGTCAATTTGATATATTTTAATTTGACACAGTAAAATGGTAACAAGTGATTTTTATTTCTCGTGTCATTTTATTCCGTCAAATTACAAGATATCGAAGCAAACATTTCTTTGTTTGTAATGTTACGATAGACACCATGACATGATTTTGTTACTTTTTGGAAATTCACACTCATTGATTTTATATCTTCAATAATGTGAAAATGTGCGAGAGAGAAAGCTGCAGAGGGTATACAGGACCCTAAACATAGGTTATTATATAATTGATTTTGGAGAAATCTGATAAACGATTTGTTATTGTAATAAGAAACTGTGTATTTGTCTGTGGCATCGTATAGCTCCCAAACGACTGAAACGTTTTTTTTTTTTTTTTTTTTTAAATAATAGGCTTGCGTTTGACCCCCATTACGCCTGTTTGTTTGAAAGGTGCCCTGATCGAGTGTGTTCTTAGCTATGATTTAAAAAAATCTGCTCAGCCGTTTGTAGAGCAACAGTTCTCTTGTCGAGGAGTTTGTAATGTAATTTTAATATATTACTTACTAATATAATAATACTTTACTTACTTATTTATTATTTACTTTGCTTAGTTTGGGGTCAGATGACCGTGTGTGCAAAAATGTCCAGTTTTTTTTTTTTCGAATATTTAATGTGTATGTGTTTTTTTCTTTAAAATTAAGATCTATGTCTACAAAATCTTGCTATCAAACATAATAATTATACTTTTGTTATATATTTAGTGAGAGACTGGGGCGGACGGACGGATCTTATAAGGTTTCCTTATTGTACAACTGAACCCTAAACAATACCAACTTAAAGAACAACCAGTCACTGCTAGAAATGTGCGTTTTTTCTTATCTTACTTTATTTCAATTTTGTTAAAACTCTGTTTTAAACTATCACGGTTGTTCACTAAAGTTATATGATTATTTACGGGATATTTACCGTGGTAAGGTTGTCGGGAGCTCATTCCACAACCTTACCACGGTAAATATCCCGTAAATAATCATATAACTTTTTGTTAAAACTGTTTTAAACTATCACAGTTGTTCTAAGAAAGAAGGTAGATCGTTTTGTCTGAAACTAACTTTAAACTGTTCGACCAACCACCCGCACTCTTCAGTCTTCCCGTGAACATGGTGCATGTAACTGCGCCGAAATATCGGGAGCTCATTCCACAACCTTACCACGGTAAATATCCCGTAAATATTAAAATTTTCAACCAAATTTTTTAAATGCCCTATTTGGTAAACAAGCATACTGGCCGCCTGATGGTAAGCATTCACTGTCGCCTATGGATACTTGTAACACCAGAGGCATCACAAATACGTTACCGACCTTTCAGACTCGATTATTAACTCATTTTTTAACCCCATATTGAAACTTCTCGGAAAATCCGCGGAAGGTAGCTCATTCCATAATACAAACGAAACCCCAAATGTGAGCGTAGTTAAGTATAATTATACGGAACCCGTGATTAGCGGCTGGTTGCGCGTGAGTCAGCGAACCGGTCGGGTCGGGGCTACCGCGCTACGCAACACGCCTGTGTGGGTGCCCCGGGCTTGTGTCCATTGTCTCACGGCTTTCCGACCGTCTCAATTGTATTTTACATGGAAAAAGATGGATGCGATTCACTATAAGTCGGATATGATGCAACTGTTTAAAATATGTATAATATTGCTGGTGTTCCCATAATGACTCTTTGCTGCCACATATATTTATATCCAATATTATAATTAGGTATATAATTAGTACGTATAAAATGTAGTGTTCCTACTCGTTGATGATGAAATGTTGTAAAGAGAGTAGATGTCTGTCTACAAACTGTTATACAGTTTGGCAGAGTTGTGTTATAATAACATGTATGTTAGTCAATAAGATAAATAATAAAAAAATCATTTAAAAAAAAATGCGATTCTTACTCGAGTTTTTGGGTACTATCTGAGTTGTCGCAAATGAGCTGAGCTCCTTTCTAATTCAACTAATGATTATTTGAAAACGTGATTGTTTTTTTTCTCTAATTTTTGGACAACACAACATGTTTACACAACATGTCTGTCAGCCCTATCATATCCTGACAAATATATTAATTACTCAAATAAATGTATTCTAAAATTATTACTATGGTATAATTCGATAGCCCGTTGGTCCAGTTAGTAGTGAACCTGCCTTCTGAGCTTGGGGGCGTGGGTTCGATTCCCACCTAGGACAAACATATGTGTTTGTTCTATATCTGGGTGTTTAATATCTATTTAAGTATGTATTTAAAAACTATATATGTATCTATGTATATCAGTCTCTGGCAGCCATATCACAAGCTTTGCTTAGTTTGGGGTCAGATGACCGTGTGTGCAAAAATGTCCCGAATATTTATTTATTTATTTTATTTCATTTAATTACCCAACTAGGTAGGTTTTTTGAGTTAAAATAGCTTAAATTCTGGAAAAAAAAGTAGCTAGACCGTAAACCATTCCTTCTTGGAATTATTTAAATTCAAACCACTATATCTATTAGAACCTTAAAAAAACTTAAGTAATTGTTCGTGATAGTGTCACAAAATAAAGTTTGAAAGGGTGTCTTTATAATTATTATTGTTAATGACAAAAATGCTAATAAAATGATAATGTTGTCCTGTAATTTCACTGGAAACATTGCAAGTTCATAATTTCGCTGGAAACATTGCCAAATAGGAATTAATGGAGCTGTGAAGACTAAAGATAAAGATAAAGATTATTTATTTGCACAAAACACGAGTAAATCATGCACACATTTAAAAACGCATGCACAATAGGTGGGTTAAATATTAGTCACTTTGTATCATGTTTTGCCTAGTTTGTAGGCGTACAAATCTAGAAAGATGGTATAAAAATACCGTAAGAATTATTTATACAAAAAAGTATTAAATAAATTAACTGTCGAAATAATTTCAAAAGATCAGTTATGATGTTATTAATTTAAATAGTCAACAGATAGACATTACTATAATTGTATGATAAACAAATTGACCTACTGCAGTTATTACTAAAATTTATCATTTATAAAATCACCAATTTTGTAATAAGATTTCTCGACTAAAAGTTTGGACTGGGAGCCAGTTTTTTCTTCTTCTACAGATTTGTCATCACGTCTAGTCAACGTAACACAACAGCATTTTGTGACCAAAATGCTGGCCTCTAATTTGCTCAAAGCATTGCTATACAGCATGGTGATGGGGCCAGCATTTTGACATAGACATAGACATAATTTATTTGTGGAAAAAAAAATTGGGAACAACTCCCACTGGAAGCAGCTTAATAGTTATGGTACTTAGGATTTAAATCACTGTTTTAAATTATCACGGTTGTTCACTACTGAACCAAAATATAACCACACAACCAACCACACGGTGCCTTATCACGGTAAATATCCCGTTAATAATTACGTAACTGTACTTGTATATAATTTGTTTTTCTTGTTACGTATTTTTTTTATGTGAAACATCGATTGGCGCGCCTAAGCAGTAAACCCGACTCGTATGCCGTGACGGAAAACAACATGACGCTCTCTTATGCCGTCATATTTTGCATCTGCCGGACGTCCCGTGAATGTCAACTTTTTTTCTTCATAACAATAATATATTGCCAATTCAGTTTGTATGTCCGTTTTAAATGAGGTCGATCGAGACTTCAATGCTGGCTTACAGCCTAGCAACATCATCTATTGAACCTGACAACGGACGCGTGTCCATTGACTCACGGCTCGGGTCAAGGTTACGTGACGTCATCGCACGTCATCGGCAACAGGTGTTTCTACTCAATTTGAACTACTTTCACGACACACATTTTACGAAAATTTAGACAGATAGATCACTGATTTTACGGATGCGGATGTGTGTGCGTGTGTATCTTTGTTCCGCTATTGCAGTGCGTCGACAATGTTCGCGTGCGCACGCGTGGATTGCTTCTACACCACAATGCGTAAGCGAGCGACGTCACTGGTGCGGCGCGTGCGGGGGAGCCACAACAGCATGCTGGCCGCGATAGCAGGTAGGCTAGATTGCCCTTATATAAATCATTGTTGCAGCCTACACGTTGCACACTGCACTCAGTAAGACCTAGTTAATTAATGTAAGGGTAGGTACTGATATGCATGACTATTACTTTGACATAATTAATTTATTGTATAATGTTGACATTTTTAGTTTGATTATTTTAAATTTCAATTCGTAATAATTATTATTAATGTAATGTGACTAGCTACTATTATTATTATTTTCCATTGATATTGTTTTTTTTGATTTGTATGAGTCTATGTTACTTGAAATAAATGATTATTATTTGTTTCCACTAGACTCGTAACGGCAAAGCTGATTTAGATAAAATTTGGTATCGATGTACATAGCTTACAGCAACATTATAGGCTACTTTTAATATAATACGAGTTCCGTTAGATAGTGGGCAGTACTGCGGGCTGCAGCTAGCTGTCGAATAAACTTTTTATTATTCACACCAAAAATTTGTTTCAGTAATAAACAGACAACAATTATGGGATACTTTATCGTACACCTCATCATACATCTTAACCATAATCATCATAAATCATCATAACCAGCCTTTTAACAGTCCACTGCTGGACTTTTAGCCCACCCCCGAAAGGGTGATTTCCTTTAATAACCTTTTTTTATTGAGGACTAGCTGCACCCCGCGGTTTCACCCGCGTAGTGATGAAAAATGGTGATGATGATGATGATGATGATGAAAAGTAGCCTATGTCACTCTCTGGCTCTTGAACTATACCCATACAAAAAATCAGGTCGATCTGTTGTTCCGTTGCAGCGTGAAAGAGGAACAAACAGCCATACACACAAACTTTCGCTTTTATAATATTAGTAGGATTAATTAATTGTAGAAGTAGTAAAAATAAAGTGCCCTAAAAACAGTAGACGGTAATAAAGAGGTTTTAGAAGACTTAAATGATGAATGAAGAAGAATTACCAACATTGTTTACCAGCTATTTTATGGGAAAGTGTGTTAAGTATGTTTGCCTTTATAAACGTCAAGTCAAGACAGAGCATATTGAAAAAAATAAGACAAAATACTTATTGGTTATCTATACTTCTATACTAATATTATAAAGAGGAAAGATTTGATTGTTTGTTTGTTTGTTTGTTTGCATTGAATAGGCTCCGAAACTACTGAACCGATTTGAAAAATTCTTTCACTGACGGGAAGCTACACTATCCCCAGGTGACATAGGCTATAATCTATACCCGTGCGAAGCAGGGGCGGACCGCTACTTATAGGAGATGGAGAATGACATAATAGTTTTTTCCCGGAAATTTACGTTGCAATATTATGATTTTTTTATAAGGTTTTCAACATCATCATCACCATTTTCATCACTACGCGGGTGAAACCGCGGGGCGCAGCTAGTCATATATATTTTTTCCGTACGTCACGTGAGGTTAGTGGACACGCGCGCGGTACAATGACACGGGAGCATGAACCAGTTTGCGGACTAGTGACCGCGCCAGGCTGCGCTCGGGTCAACCTGCAAAAGATACTTCAAGGTAGTTCTTATTCTTTTGAAATCTGGGCGATAAATTCTGTACTGGCGTCCTGCTTGAGGCGTATTTTTATCGAAGATTACGTTTGATCATCTGATGATGTTGAAAATGGACCAGATTTAGCTGATTTATATTTCCTATGACCTTGAAGAGACTTAGGTTATATCTAAGAAACAAGAAAGCCGGTAGTGTTCCATAAATTGATCGTAAAGATTAGGAAGGTGGACTCAAACCACAATTTATATCTATCTATAAAGACATTTCGACCAGATTGGTTCTCGCCTCGGGGGATCCCAGAGCTGGAGCATATTTCGCACAAAAATTAAGCCTCCCAATCCAGCGGGGCAATGCTGGCAGCATTGCCCCGCTGGATCGATTGCGATTTACACTTTTCTCCCTGTTTTATTGAATTAATTCAATACCTAATTAATGAATTAGGTCTACGATATCTTAATATACAGATTTCATAATAGTAAAGGAATCCGCAAAATATGAGAAAAACCTCAAAAATAGAAGTAGCGAAACGCACGACTGTGTGTAAGCGCCATGGTTTTGTTCCACTAAATTCGACTTTAATCATCATCATCATCATCGTCATCCAGAAGACGTCCACTGCTGAACATAGGCCTCCTCATTTAACCTCCACAACGGACTTCAGCCTGCCTTTTGCATACACTGGATGCCCATGACTCTCACAATGTCGTCGGTCCACCTTTTTCGATCGTCGGTCCATCTTTTCGGTCGTCGTTTTCCTTGGATTTTCCTTTTTTACATGTAGTTCGTATTGCTTGTTACGAAAATATCATCCTTTTTATTTAGGGCAAGTAGAAAATCATATCATTACGACCTACAAATTAAGCAGTAAGAAATAGCTTCAGCATGGAGCAGGGAGACTCCAACTACCTCTCCAGGTTGGCACACTTGGCACATCATCGGCAACACCACTAGTGATACAGGTCCATAGCGGTTACCACTTAATATCAGACTGACCACATGTCTCTTTGCCGCTCTATTTCAATGCAATTAATTTATTTCAGAATCAGTTATTCCATATTCAAAATGTCAAGATTAGAATTATAAATATTACACACAATTCCATTAAATCATTAAAATAATAATAATAATAAAACACTGTTTTAAACTATCACGTTGGCTAAAGTTATATGATTATTTACGCTGTTAAATTTATGTAACTGCGTCGAAATATCGGGAGCTCATCCCACAACCTAACGACGGTAAATAAATAATAATAAAAAATTATAAATATTCGGGACATTTTTGCACGCACGGTCATCTGACCCCAAACTAAGCAAAGCTTGTGATATGGCTGCCAGAGACTGATATACATACATATATAGGTTTAAATACATACTTAAATAGATATTAACAACCAGATATAGAACAAACACAAATGTTCTTCACATAAATGTTTGTCCTATGTGGGAATCGAACCCACGCCCCCAAGCTTAGAAGGTAGGTTCACTACCAACTGGACCAACGGGCTATCCCGTAAATAATCATATAACATAATATAATTATAATTTCTTACAAGTCAATTTAATCTGGGTCCTTTTAAGGCGTGAGGTATCTTCTAAGTCTGCGTGCTTCATCTTCCACCACATCGTCGCTTACTATAAGGCGAGTTGGTGGCCAAAGACGGACTTATCCGCGAAAAAAATATACAAATCTTGAATTTAATAAAAAAAACAAAACGTAAATATCTTAACGTATATTTCGGAAAAAAAAATACTTATATTTCAGCTCGGACCCGTAATGCTCAATTTATATAAAAACCAGGTGAACCGACAGACGTTGTCCTGTCTTAGAACTGTCAAACACGCGAAGTTAAAATCACTATTAAGTTTTCTGACGTTTTCATATTTCTACAAAGTATTAGAAATATTACAAAAAAATATGAATGACATCGGTAAAGTCGTTCTCAAGTTATGGCGTGACAATAAATTTTTTTTACTTTAGTTATTATTTTATACGAAAAACGTAACACTACAGGCAAATTTTAATATCAAATACATACACATAATAAAGCGATTTATAATACACTAGTAGGCCGCCCCTGTTTCGCACGGGCGATGCCGGGATATATAGCCTATGTCAACCGGGGATAGTGCAGCATCCCAACAGTGAAAGAATTTTTCAAATCGGTTCAGTAGTTTCGGAGCCTATTAAATGCAAACAAACAAATAAACAAACAATCAAATCTTTCCTCTTTATAATATTAGTATAGAAGTATAGATAAGAATCAAACAATAAAAAAAATAAGTCATTATGTACGCATTGATGTGCCATCTCAATACACAAGAACTCACAGGAGTATGTGCTCAAGGCATGAAGTGTGTCTCTATGTGCGTGCGTGTGTGTGTGTGTGTGTGTGTGTGTGTGTGTGTGTGTGTGTGTGTGTATGTGTGTGTGTGTGTTTTTTTTTTGCGTTTAATTTCAATAGATAAAGCTTGTTATGAACGATACAAGCAAGTCTTTCGCGTAATGGTTAGCGACACACGTGTTCTACACATTTATTTCATGCTATAAAAGTTGTTCAAGGTTATAATGATTTAGTGCATTATGACGTATGCATGACGTCATCACTATCTTATCGGTTGAGATAATTTTGCTCCCAGCGAATTTGAGATGGCATATTGTTCTGATGAGCAAGTTATTCGCGAAACGGTAAGCGACACATGTGTTCTACACATTTATTACATGCTATTAAAATTGTTCAAAGTTATAATGATTTAGTGCATTATGACGTATGCATGACGTCATCACTATCTTATCGGTTGAGATAATTTTGCTCACAACGAATCTGAGATGCCATACTGTTCCGACGAGCAAGTCATTCGCGTAATGGTTAGCGACACACGTGTTCTACACATTTATTTCATGCTATAAAAGTTGTTGAAGGTTATAATGATTTAGTGCATTATGACGTATGCATGACGTCATCACTATCTTATCGGTTGAGATAATTTTGCTTACAACGAATCTGAGATGGCATACTGTTCCGACGAGCAAGTCATTCGCGTAATGGTTAGCGACACACGTGTTCTACACATTTATTTCATGCTATAAAAGTTGTTCAAGGTTACAATGATTTAGTGCATTATGACGTATGTCTGACGTAATCACTATTTTATCGGTGAAGATAATTTTGCTCACAACGAATCTGAGATAGCATACTGTTCCGACGAGCAAGTCATTCGGGAAATGGTAAGCGATACACGAATTCTACACATTTATTTCATGCTATAAAAGTTGTTCAAGGATATAATGATTTAGTGCGTTATGACGTATGTCTGACGTCATCACTTTCTTACCGGTGGAGATTGAGATGGAGGTCATTTTGCTCACTACGAATCTGGGATATCATCATCATCATCACCATCATCATCATCAGCCCTATGTGATCCACTGCTGGGTATAGGCATCCCTTTGTTTATGCCACTTTCCCCGGTCTCTCTTTAGTCGCATCCACTCGTTCCCGACAGTACTTTTGATATCTTCAGTCCAGTAATATTTTTAGGGCTCCGTACCCAAAGGGTAAAAACGGGACCCTATTACTAAGCTTACGCTGTCTGTCTGTCTATCCTAACTATTAACGGCTGTATCTTTCGAACCTTAATAAATAGCCGGTTGAAATTTTCACAGAATATGTAATGTTACAACTTACATAGGATTGACCAAGAAATAATAAAAAAGTCAAAAAGTAAAAACAAAATAGAGGTCCCCATACAACAAACGTTTTTTCAAACGTTTTTTTGTATACTTTGTCTGTATATCTGTGTGTTTGTCTGTAACATCGTAGCTCCCAAACAGCTAAACTGATTTTGATTTAGTTTTTATTTTGAGATTTGATCTTGTGTGAATTTTCTTAGTCATGATTCCAGAAAATCTGTTCAGCCGTTTGAAGATAAAGTCAAAGTCAAAGTCATTTATAAATTAACATATGTTTGCAGGTCAAGCAATTGTAACATATTTAGGAAATGTATATAAATAAATAATACACAAAATATTCATAATTCAGTATACAATCATTAAAATTTATCTGCTAGTTTATTGGTACTTTTTTGTACGTTTTATGCGGAATAGTATCCTCACAAGAACTATATATTTTATGAGGAATATTATCCTACAGGAACTGTATATTTTATACGGAATATTATCCTACAGGAACTGTATATTTTATACGGAATATTATCCTACAGGAACTGTATATTTTATACGGAATAGTATCCTACAGGAACTTTATATTTTATACGGAATATTATCTTAAGGAACTGAATATTTTATTCGGAATAGTATCCTACAGAAACTGTATATTTTATACGGAATAGTATCCTACAGGAACTTTATATTTTATACGGAATATTATCCTACAGGAACTGTATATTTTATTCGGAATAGTATCCTACAGAAACTGGATATTTTATGCGGAATAGTATCCCACAAGAACTGTATATTTTATACTGAATAGTATCCTACAGGAAATGTATATTTTATGTGGAATAGTATCCCACAAGAACAATTTATTTTATGCAGAATAGTATCCTACAGGAACTTTATATTTTATACGGAATATTATCCTACAGGAACTGTATATCTTATTCGGAATAGTATCCTACAGGAACTTTATATTTTATGCGGAATATTATCCTACAGGAACTGTATATTTTATTCGGAATAGTATCACACAAGAACTGTATATTTTATACTGAATAGTATACTACAGGAACTGTATATTTTATACGGAATAGTATCTTACAGCAACTTTATATTTTATACGGAATATTATCCTACAGGAACTGTATATTTTATTCGGAATAGTATCCTACAGGAACTGTATATTTTATTCGGAATAGTATCACACAAGAACTGTATATTTTATACTGAATAGTATACTACAGGAACTGTATATTTTATACGGAATAGTATCTTACAGCAACTTTATATTTTATACGGAATATTATCCTACAGGAACTGTATATCTTATTCGGAATAGTATCCTACAGGAACTGTATATTTTATTCGGAATAGTATCCCACTGGAACTGTATATTTTGCACTGAATAGTATCCTACAGGAAATGTTTATTTTATACCGAATTGTATATATACCACACGAACAATTTATTTTATGCAGAATAGTATCCTACAGGAACTGTATATTTTATTCGGAATAGTATCCTACAGGAACTTTATATTTTATGCTGAATAGTATCCTACAGGAACTGGATATTTTATTCGGAATAGTATCCCACTGGAACTGTATATTTTGCACTGAATAGTATCCTACAGGAAATGTTTATTTTATACCGAATTGTATATATACCACACGAACAATTTATTTTATGCAGAATAGTATCCTACAGGAACTGTATATTTTATGCGGAATAGTATCCCACAAGAACTGTGTATTTTATACTGAATAGTATCCTACGAGAAATGTATATTTATATGTGGAATAGTATCCTACAGAAACTGTATATTTTATCCCGAATTAAATTAGCCTAACACCTACCCAATTATCGTTACCAGTAAAATTACGGGGCATACACAGATTTACGAGTAACAATGAAATATAATAAATATCTCGGTTCAGAATTTTGAACAGTTGAACTAAAAAATTCTGGGTGGGGTTCAATTTGTTTTTAACCGCTCAATGGCTAAGACGATCTTGACCAAACTTAGCCGATCTTAACCCATCCTCACGATGCTGTTATTACTGGTACTTCCAAGCTATGGAAAAAGATTTATCAAAATAGCATAAAATTACAGGATACCTACTTTTTATAGTGTATCCTTTTTTCTTATAAAGACTCGTTTGACCGCCAACTCGCCTGGTGTTAAGTGATGATGGTACGTCTACGATGGAGCACGCTTGTCTAGAACAAACCTATTCACTTGTGATTTGAACACACCCAGATTGATTGATTGCAGTTTGGTGTGTTCGCGCGTTTCATTTTTTTTGTACAATGTAGGTAATTAGATTTAATTAGATTAAAAAATTTAAATTATATACTATACCGAGAACCAGTTGTCTGGATAAATCTAACATAGGTTTTAAGACAACTTACTAACTCGAAATGTGACGTACAATGTATTTTTAAATATTAAAAAAAAAAAAAAAAGTATATACGAAGTATCCTGCTATATATTAAGTAGTCTATAGTATACAATGTATCGTGCAGTATATAAAGTATTACATAGTATAAAATGTATCATGTAGTATATAAAGTGTATATAAATCCTGCAGTATATAAAGTATTACATAGTATAAAATGTACCATGTAGTATATAAAGTATAATGTAGACAATAAATGACCTACTTTGTGGACAATGTATCTTGTAGTAAAGGTATAAATTATCCCGTAGACAATGTAACCTGCAGTATGTTATTAAAGTATCCTATAGTATACAGTGTGTCCTGTATTATACATATTAATAAACTTTCCTGTAGACAATGTATCATGTAGTATATAAAGTACCCTGTATACAATGTATCCTGTGGTACAAGAGTATCACATAGTATACAATGTATCCTGCAGTAGGTATACCTACTGGGTCACGCAAAAAGGGTGTGTTTATTCTGGAAAATTAAGGTTCCTAAACGACTGTCCATGTGAAACCGAGGGGTGAAGCTTGTTTTATATAAATATTAGTAAAAATCTCAGATCAGACAAACAAAAGAGATTTGCCTTTCTACAACCGTCCTCTTGTACTTTTTTTTTTTAACCGCTAAACCACTTATTGCAAAAACTGCAAGTACAGTTCACTCACATTTTTCACGCACTCTGACAAATTTGTAGTGACACCAATGAACTAATAGTCAACATGCAAATAATTATATATTTAAAAAACCGACTTCAAAATTAGTCATCATCATCGTCAGTCAAAAGACGTCCACTGCTGAACATAGGCCTCCCTCTTTAACCTCCACACTGAACGACAGCCTGCCATCTGCATCCAATCCAATGGATGCCCGCGACTCTCACAATGTCATCGGTCCATCGGACTTCAAAATTAGTAAATACAATATACATATCACTTACGAAATTTCGTTTACTTAAATGATTAATTTTTTTCCAGTGATTTTGATTTAAAAATCAAACTACTGTATCGATTTTGATTAATTTTTTATGGGATCAATCTGAAAGTATACCACTTCAAATAAAAAAAATTAAAATCCAAATCGATTAATAAATTATAGAGATGGTAACAAACATTCTTAAAAAAAACACCTTTTTTAGAAGTCGGATAAAAAAGGGCGACAATGTCGTCTGCAGGGTGAGTTTGACTTAATTATATCTGATTTAGGCCTGACACGTTCGCACCTGTCACGCCACCTCACCGTATCTCCCTTTTATGTCTGATCTGAGGTGAAAATGATGGTCATATAAAAATGCAGAATTTACCTTAGAGAACTCTGAATGGATAAAGCTTTCTTTAGTTATTGTTAGTAGACACTGACAGGCTAGGCGATTGACTACAGCTTATCTGATGCTATGTCTGTAGTTACAGTGTATTCTTGATAAGTTTGACGTTTGTCCAAGACTCACCTGATTTTAGGTGACGTTATGATCGGAGAATTTAGCACGTCTATCCTGGATTAGGAACTAGCTCTCATATGTGAGTACTAGGAGTATATTTAAGTAATAAATTACCTAGGTGATAACCTACTTACCTTTTTTATTAGATGTGTAGAGCAAATTAGAATAGGCCACAGTCCTTTGGCACAGCACTGGTCGAAAAAATATGAAAAAAGTAATAGAACCCACAGTTTTAATTGACAGACCGTTCGAATTTCGAATTCGAAAATAAAATTTTAAATTTCGAACGAAAATCGCGCGCGAGCAACACCGCGTGTCACCATTCGTCGAGACAAGGACAAAAAGTTGTTGCGATGCAATCTTTAAAAACGTTCTAAAAGAGAGGCGTTGGATGTTTCAGTTTAGAAAGAGATAGATATATATTTGATTGTGTGGCTTTCAAGTGCAGGGTTCAATGTACCGGCCTTCGTGGGCGCAACGACCACTCGCCCCGTCTTTGTCGTGCGCGGCGTCTGCTTGCGAGTGCGACTGAGAAAGCGATAGTCGGTCTACTTTTTGTTCCACAGTTGAATTTCGATCGATGTACCGCGGGGAACAGTTTTGATACTGGCCTTATTTTGTATTTTATTGTACGTTTTTTGCAGTTTTCGTGAAATTGGGTATATAAAGACCGCGTTCCGAATCCACGCCAACAGTGCTAAAGAGAACCAACACGGCATGAAAAAAAATATTTGTGCCGCGTTGTTTCTCATTAGCGCTGTTGGCGTAATTGGCATGATTAGGAACGCACGCGCTTGAGTGTGATAAAACGTCTAATATTACATTTTATGATGTTATTTATAGCATTGACACACAAAAAAAATATCTGTTTTTCATGATACTATCAAATATTTATGTTAAGTATTTTAAACTTTTTTAATGTAATATTTGTTGCACTTCAATGGACATTTTAAAATTTATTCTATCAGGTAAGTATATATTATATTAAATTATTTACAAATTTTACATCATAAAGGCTTTTCATAATTTGTTTTAAATTATAACATTATAACCAAACGAAAAAATGCATTTAAAAAATATATGTATGTCTAATAAATGTACAATATATTTGATTTGATATATTTATTTGTTACAGTACTCTCTAACTTTTTGTTTAAAGAGTATGAAAATCTATATTTAAAGATAACTTTATTTAAAAAAAAATTGTTTTGTATTTTATTTCTTTATTTAATTATATTCACCTTTGTTTAACGCGAATACGTCCGTAATTGATCACCAACTTGCCTGTTGGTATAAGCGACGATGTGGCTGTGTGGTGTGGTGTTTAATTATCAGTTCAGTATCACTTTTTATACTATTGTGTTGATAACACAATAGTATAAAAAGTTGACAAAGTTCAATAAAAAATTGTTAATGCTCTTGAATGGAACAATGATGCATTTATGAATGGTAAGACGTTTATAAACGTGTGTTTATGTTAAACAACTGTTAAGCGTGAGTTTAAACGGTCCATTGAGTGCTACTTTCTTGTTATAGATCTATGTCAGGAACGTGTGAGGAATGGGTTCATATATTATTTTGACAATTTTTATAATGCCCAATAAATTAATTTGTAATTTGCTATGTTTGTTTTTTAAAATAAATTACAGGCTTGCCTTTGACCACCATCACGCCTGATGGTAAGCGATGATGCGGTCTACGTTGGGTCTCGTTTATTTTGCGATAATGAAATTTAAAGCTAAACAAAATAATCCAAATATAAGTAGATACATTATCACAAAAACTGGCCCCAACTCAGCATGTTGAAAGGTTTCAAGTCACAAAATATGACATAATTATTCAAGGTCTTTTGTTAAGTAACAGAGTGCAAGAGTTATTCAAGAAAATATTTAATGCTGATTTATAAAGTCCGGAAATACAATAGATATGTAAAATAATGGAGGTGTACGTACCTCCATGATATTATTTACTTGGTTATATCGAATATAAAACAAAATCACAAAACGAAATAAAATTTATGACGCATTAATAAAATGTTTTTCAAACGAAACTAACAAACACTAGATGGTATGTAATGTGGTGTAAAAAGCTCGTGTACTGTGTAAGAACGCCAGCGATGCGTGGTTCTTGCATCCAGTGCGCAGGCACATAGCAACCGGCAACGCTATTTATAGAGTTTATTTATAGCTTAGTTCAATTAGAAGTCTCGACTTTACACTAGAGCTCAAGGATTCTTCGAGTGCTTGAATATGTCTAGCTGTACTAGATTTTTTCATAACGTTTTTTTGTTTCTCATTTCATAGCAATTTCATAATATATATTGTTCGGGAATAAAGTTTTAGTAAACATTTTTTTAAAAGATAAAGATTTTTTATTTGCACAAAACACGAGTAAATCATACACATATTTAAAAACGCATGCACAAAACGAATAACATATTTCATAACACACATGGTTTAAAATTTTACTTAACACTCTTTTAAAACATTGTTCAAATCTTTACTTCTACTCGTATGATTATTGTACTACAAAGTCAAATCAAATTGCAAACAAATAAAATATGTAAAATAATTAAAATACAATTAATTTATTAAATTTTCTTCACGCAAGTCAAACAAATTCACGCAATCTAAACATCACGTATGTAAGCTGAATTCAATATCAGTCACATGTTAAGAATTAGTGTACGCCTAGTTGGTTACTATATTTCGTTACCAAGGCTTTAATTATCCAAACAGTTTAGCTAGGCTATTAAAATAATATTTCGAATGAAATATATCATTATGAGACGAAGTCACCAAATTATAGAACATGCTTTTTATGAATAATACCAACAAAAATATTTAAATCAACGGAAAGTTAAACTATAAGCAAACATTATGCAACACACCTTAATAAATAAACACTATTTTTAAAACACTATAGCGAGAATGGAAAAAATGGTACAATCTTAATCTTGGCCCACGGTCACTAATCGGTGCGGGTAGTCAGAAATTTTTATTCCGTGGCATATTTTATAGCAAATTTCTGGTTCATTCTCGTGGCGGTAACCGTGCGAGGCGGACGTGCATCGATACGTTGTGCAATCTTTGTTTTGACGCTCGCTGCGATAAGCCCGGTACGGGTATAGCTACCTGGCCGGGCGCTTCACCGCGCCTGCATCGGAGATAATGGCGTCAGGCGTAGAAGAAATCGAAGTTGACGAACAGTTGGAATCGTGTATGAATAAACCAATCAAAAGAGCACATGATGAAGTGGAAAATAATGAGCAAGATTGGCAATCGATTAAAGGAAAAAGTAAGAAGTCGCGTCAAGTTACTGAAGAGAAAAATAAAGCGGAAATATATATATCTAGTGACGAACCATTACCAAAACAATTCGCTTTGGCGAGAATGTTTAAAGATATGAATATGAGTGATGTATCGAGTATAAAATATCTAAATCCATACAAAATAAGAGTTACTTTTCAAGAAGAAAAGAGCATAAAAGATCTATTCTCTGTTGAAGAATTAAAAAATAAAGGATGGAGATTTAGTAAATCGTCAGAAGTAAGTTATTCGTATGGCGTAATAAAAGATGTGGACTTGGACCTGACAGAAGAACAAATCTTAAAAAATATTACGTGTCCAGAATCTGTGGAGCTTACATCTTTAAAGAGATTATCCCGCCGAAACAGAGAAAAAGATAAAGAAGGGAGATGGTGCCCATCAGAGACGGTGCGTCTCTGCTTCAAAGGAAACTGGTTACCTACGTCTATACACGTCCACGGAGTGAGAGTACTTATTGAACCTTACGTGTACCCTGTAACCCAGTGCTTCCAGTGCTGGGCACTAGGTCACACTGCGAAGTCTTGCACTGTTAAAAGAGATGTATGCCCTAAATGCAGCGGTGACCACACAAACTGTGCCACTAAAGTTTTTACGTGCGCGAATTGCTCGGGAAGGCACATGGTCATGGCGAAGACTTGTCCCGCTTATCTGAAGGAAAGAAAGATAAGGTTAATTATGGCAGAATACAACTATACATATAGTAAGGCATCGCAAATATATGCACAGTCATCTATTTTTATACCGGCTGATAAAACAGAACCTCGAGCAATGACTCAGATTGTTACGCAAACCAGGGGAGCAGAAACGCAACCTAGTCCCAGCTTCATGACCAGTAGTAAGTATGTGCCATTGGATGTCCAATCGGAGAAGAGCGTCATTTTGCCTACAAGGAAGCCGAAGAAAAAAATTAAGAAGGCTAGAAATGATTGGACAGGGTCATCGGAATGGAATGACGTTGAAGAGGACAGATATGAGAATGAGCCAACGCAACATGAGCGATACTCAGATGAGCGAATGTCGGAAAAAACTACATTTAGCGAGCTTATGTCCAGAATAAAGGAGGTAATATTTCTAAAAAACATTGACGTTGAGTCTAAAGTGAAGCGAGTTATTAAGTTGTGTATCGAGTGGATTATAATAGTGATGGTAGATAACGTTTCGGATTGGCCCGTTGCCAATTTAATTTATGGATTTTTGAATCGTAATGGTTAGTACAGATATAATTAAACTGAACATATTACAGTGGAATGCCCAAAGCCTTAGTCAAAAACTGACTTCATTCGGACAGATATTAATGCAAGAAAAAGCCCATATTGCGTGTATAAGTGAGACATGGTTAGCGGGGAACAACTCTTCAAGAGTAAGTCAGTATAATGTTTACCGCGCCGACCGCGACTCTCACGGCGGTGGTGTAGCTATATTTACGCATAGATCTATAAAGTCACAGGTATGTCACTTAAAGTTACATAATTGTGGTTTAGAGGTCGTTTGTGTTAAAATTTTAAATTGTAAATTTATAGATAACATTATTTCAATCTATTGTCCACCAGCTGCGAGTCCATCTCTGAAAGATTTTAAAGATTTATTATCCATTTTTAACCGCCGAACTCTTATACTTGGTGATTTTAACGCGCATCACTTATCATGGTCCTATAAAACTGATACCAGAGGCAAGTTATTATTTGATGCCTTGATAGATAGTGAGTTTATAGCCTTAAATGATGGTCGTGATACTCGTGTCAAATTAGTAAATGGTCACCTGCAAAAAACAGCTCCAGATTTATCACTAGTCTCTTCTGACATTGCGATAGAATTTAATTGGTCGGTTCTCCAAGAAAACCTTAAAAGTGATCACCTATTTATAAAAATATGTACTTCCTACTGTGAGTTCAATAAACCAGTTATTAAAAGAAACTATAAAAAAGCTAACTGGAACGGTTACAATAATTGCCTTAATGATATATTTAATACCTTCGAAATGCCTACAGATAGTCAAAAATTTTACGATTTATTTTTAGATAATTTAAATACAGCAGCGGATGTTCATATACCTTATACTAAAATTAATCAAAATCCGGAATCTAAGTTTAAACCTAAACCCTGGTGGAATAGTGACCTTTCTAAATCAGTTGCCACAAGAAGATTAGCGTTATCTCGGTTTAGAAGAAACCCTACACCTGCTAATTTATCAATTCTTAACCAAAAAATTGCCGAAGCTCATAAGTTAATTAGTGATGCGAAGAATAATAGTTGGTCTGAGCTATGTTCATCCGTGAACGAGAAAACGTCTTCTTCAGAAATGTGGCAACGTATGAGATGGTTAAAGGGTAACAAATATAGTCAACAACATATAACTGAAACACAAGCTTCGAAATTACTTAATTCCCTGGCACCCGATTACGTCATTCCGAACCAGCCAACATTTAAAAGCTCCAATTCACAGCTAGATGTTGAAATCTCCATGCAGGAGCTTGATGCATGTATTAAATCAAAAGATACATCTCCTGGATGTGATGGTGTCACGTATTCTATGATAAAATACCTCCCAAGTAATGGGAAGTGTTTATTACTATCTTTATACAATAGATTCTTATCAGCTGGATTTGTACCTATGCAGTGGCGAACGGTAAATGTTGTACCTATCGTCAAACCGGGGCGTAATCCTAATGAAGTTTCATCATTACGACCCATCTCTTTACTGTCGTGCCTTTGTAAGACTTTTCATTTAATTTTACACAAAAGATTAGAGTGGCACGTGGAACACAATAATATGTTTTCTCCTAATATGGTTGGGTTTAGAAAAAGTAGATCATGTATGGATAATTTAAGTAGTTTGGTAAGTAGAATACAAATAGGGTTTTCTGAAAGTATGTCTACAATTGGATGCTTTATAGATGTTTTAAATGCATACAATAACGTGGATATAACTGTACTATTATTGACATTAGACAAGATTAGGGTTGGCCCAAAAATATGTCATTATTTATGGAATTTTCTTAAAGAAAGAACATTACAGTTAAATATCGGGGATAAGTGTTTGACAAGAGTTACAGGAATAGGTCTCCCGCAAGGGGACCCCCTCGCCCCCTTTTTATTTAATGCCGTTACTATGGATATTTGTAAGATATTGGAGGAAAAGGTTTACATATCTCAGTATGCGGATGATTTTGTTATATATAACCAGTATAAAAATATCACAGACGGGGGTCAGATATTAGATTCTAATTTAAAATTACTATGTTCACTGTTAGAAAAGTTGGGCTTAGACATTTCCCCAAGCAAAAGTAAACTATGTATATTCAAAAGGGGTTTTTATAGGGACACTTTAAATATCAGAATAAATGATACACCACTTGAAATTGTAGACAATATTAAATACTTAGGAGTATGGCTTGATAGAGGGATTAGATGGACTAAACATATAAATGAAATTTATGATAAATGCTTTAAGTTTATTAATGTTTTTAAGGTGCTAGTTGGCTCTTCGTGGGGCGTACACCCTATTCATTTGAGACGTTTATACATATCTATTGTTCGTAGTCGCCTAGACTACGCAAGTTTCTTGTTTGACAACTGCTGCCGTACGAGAATCTCTAAGCTAGATAAACTACAAAACCAATTTTTAAGAGTTATAGGAGGTTTTATTAAAAGTACGCCTATCCACGTGATGGAATCAGAGCTGTGTATCTCACCTTTATACGTTCGAAGACAATACCTAGCGTCAAAGTACTGGCTTAAAACTAAGTCAATTCGTAATAATATTGTTATCGAGTTACTTGAAGAGTTGTCTCGCCGGTTGAGAGTACCGTATTGGGCTCGTAAAAAGAAACCTTTATTAGTATCTGTTCATAAAATCCTTAAATATAATAGTTTTAACAGTAGTAAGCAGATAGAAATGTTTAGCATGAACACGTGGGTTAGTAATGTTAAATTAACAGATGTCTTGGAACCTAGTATTACTATATTAGATAAACCGAAAAGATGTTATAACTCTCTAGACCTGAAGCTTAAATGTGTAAACTATTTATGTGACAAATATTCAGGCTATTACAAATTATTTTCTGATGGATCCCTAGCAGATAACAAAAGGGGAGCAGCGTTTTTAGATGCAGAGACTGGAAGTAGTATGAAATTTTTAATAAAATCTAAAATATGTATAATGAACTTGGAACTTATAGCTTTAGTAGAAACAGTATCGTACATAGAATCCATAAATTATGATAAATTTGTTATTTTTACTGATTCTAAAAGCGCCATTTTGCACTTAGCACGCTGTGTCAGTGGGTCAAGCTTTAGAGGCATTCCGATAGCATATAGTTTATTAAATAGTATAAATCGTATGAGAAGTATGAATAAAAGTGTTAAAATTCAGTGGATTCCTTCTCACGTGGGCCTGATGGGCAACGAAGAAGTGGATAAACTTGCGAAAGAAGCAGCTGTGGACGGAGAAGAGTTTAATTGCTTACCTAATTATACAGATTTGATACCATATATTAAAAAGATAGCATTTGATACTTGGTCCGAATATTTTGACGCAAGATCATTGACGAAAGGTATTTGGTATAGAACTATCCAACCTACACTTCTTCGTTCTCCATGGTTTCTGAGGGCTGACATGGGAAGGAACGAAATTGTAACAGCTGTACGGCTTCGTTCTGGGCACGTTCCATTAAACATGTTTGCGTTCATCATGGGAAAAGTCGAGTCTCCTTCTTGTGATCGATGCGGCACAATCGAAGACGTTTACCACATTTTAATGGAGTGTGCCTGGAGCGAAGGACTGCGACGTCAACTGTTTGACTGCGATCATGTCCTCTGGCAAGTAGGAGGCTGCAATAGTGTCTTATCCGAGCCCGAATCACAGGATGCCAGAGGGCTGTATGATGTATACCGTGCAGCTCTTAAAGAAAGAATCCAATTGTAAATACTACCTAGAAAAATAATCAGTTACAAGGGTGTCATTAAATTAAAACCCTGTATAAAAATATAAGAATAAAAAAAAAAAAAAAAATTTCTGGTTTAAATACCCTAAACATTGGAACTATTACTGGATATGCATGTCAAGTAAACTTATCAACCTTCAGTTTAAGTTATGGTTAATACGGAATTAACACTATTACTTCTGGTCAAATTAATACCGTTTAATAAAAACAGAAGCAATATTGATACTTCATGGTCTATTAAGTCACGTGTCAACAAGACAAATATACTACAGAACAAAGTAAAAAGGAATTAGCAAGACTGGCCTTGTAGTCCTTGAACTATAAGTAGATCTTGCAATGTAGGCTGGATTTTTTATTCGTCTACCTTCAGTTGGCAATGAATGTGACCGGTCCATTGTGTATCGTCTTTACCGATACGAGTACTTAAGCTTGTTACCTTCTATTATTTTATCTTCATACGCCTGGAAATGAAATGAACTTTATCCTGATAGAAGTAAGAGCCTAAATACGAAATCATTTTAATTCATTTCATTATTGTGTGCAAGGAGATTTTATAGACTGAAAATTCCACTATACCAACTTCCTTCAGGCGAAAATGTTTCTTATTCTCTGGGTAAGAAAGGTATCAATGCTTTGCTTAGTTTATTTTCTACATAATGTCGGGTATTAATAGGCAGGCATTCACGTAAACCTAATTATTAGAGTATAAAATATCTCAGTGAAGTTAAATGTATGTTACTTACAGGGCAAGCCATCATTAGACATGTGAACACTAGGGCCGTACTCTCAGCGCTAAAATGCAATTACGTACAAGATTTATGTGGTCGTATGTACAAATTTTAATTTTCTGCAATAAATAATTAACAGCATCATACTAATATGCGAACGTGTGTTTGTTTGTTTCTCTTTCACGTAGCAACAGAGCAATTAATCGACGTGATATTTTGCATAGCTGGAGGACTTTAGAGTGACAAGGATTACTTTGTATTCAGAAAAAATCTGCGGTTTCTTAAGACATTCCAATATGTCCATGGCGTAAAACCACGGGGAACAGTAATTAGATGATATGATGAATAAAAATATCGGTATTTGTTTGCATTTTCCTATATTGTTACACACTTACATGGCATTCAACTGACTCACTGCTAATAAAATCAACATTGTAAAGTTATTTCTTTGTAACGAGTATTGCAAGTCACTAAAACCCACAACTTTTAAACATAAAATAATTTTAAGAACGACAATTGGCCTATAAAATATTATAATATTAAAAATTATTATGGCTACACTTGGAGTGAATCATTGAATAAGTATTCGATGCGAAGTAATTTTTATCCTTATAATATTTGGTAATACAAAACTGCCATACCATATCCTAGTCAGAATAACTATAAATAATTTTGATTAAATAGCTAGTTTGACAAAATGTAAAGAAATTTTATTATATGACATTAAAACATTTGAAATTACTTTGATGGTAATAGCACAGAAGACAAATTGGGCCTGGGGCCTTACGGTTTAGGTGATGAAAAATATTTGCGCGACCGCAAACCGTATCTGGGCGCGTTAAGGTTAATGTTCGTGTAAATTTCTGAACTGCGTGGTTTTAACGTCAGTTTGATACCGCGTAGGTAGTTGGCCGTATATTTTTGTGACCGGAAGCACCCACCCTCCAACAAACATCGCAGTCTTCCAGAGGAAATGATACCACATCCTGCAAATGCTCGCAACAACACACTTTGGTTTGCTCCATTGACCATTCAAAAGTACCTAGATCATCTGACGACATGACATCTCGATTATGTTGTGTAAGTTTATGGAAATTCAAAAAAGGCACTTGCAACAAGTACTGAATTGGCATCATTTTGAGACATATGCCTTTAAGTGGATAAATGAAAACGATGTCTTTTTATTAACGACGTTGTCATCTAAATGTACGTGTTGATGTTACTGTTTCATATGACACGTTGACTTATTACCTAATTAAAAAAAATACCGTTGCGCTAAAGTATCAAAAATCACGATCGCGGTACTATCGCGCCCGCTTCAGTGGGAGTAAGGGTAGGCGGCACGCGAGCGAGCGAGACGGAGACACTTCCGACAGCTCCGACGCGCTCGGATAACGGTCCCGTGCGCGCGCGCCGCTCGACCTCAGACTTTTTATAAATCAGCCTCTTTTCCAGTGATTTAATTTGAAAATCGAACGAAATTACACGAATTTAGGGTCAGGAAGAAAGAGCCTTTTACCATCTGTTGGAAGATTTTTTTTTTGTAACACATCCAGTTGTTAAGTGTAGAATGTAGTAGGTATGCTTGGGGCTATTTTTAGTTGGGATTTTTTCTCGGAATTTGATGCCGTTTTCTAGATACTGCCCTTAGGGCCGCTAGGGTACACCCTAAAGGTCACAGAGTGTTAGTTATTTTAAGGTTTTTATGATTAAAATAGGTTATAACCTCACTGGAAAGGTTTGACACCGCGTGGTCGGCAGAGACGATTTTTGCATTGAATTTTTTTGACGATTTTTTCCACAATTTTTGTGATTGATATTTCGTTTATGGGTATTTAATATGTGCTTATTTATAATTAAAATTAATTTTGGTGGTCAATTACAAAAAATATGGACTTAAGAGAAACTAAAATTTCGTCCCAAACTCTACTGAATATATTGTTTTATTTTGATCGAACTACTGGTAAAAGTTATTGAAATGTTTTTATTTTCAGTTAATTAGTGTTTAAATAATACAATTTATAAAAAATATTTTTAAAATATTCAAGTTTAGTATCTAACATTTTACACATCTAAAACTTCTAAAGAAAATCTAAAAAAAATTTAAGCATTAATTTTTTATTTATCATTGATAATTTTATTTATTCTTATTATATTTTCAAGAAACAAACTCAAAAGCATTCTGAATTAAGAAAATCATTTTTTATTTATTAATTTTTTTACCATTTTGTAAGAAGTTTATTTTTTACTATGCAACCCATGCAACTCTACCTACCACAACTCTAAAAAAAATTATTACTTGGAATTTATAAATAAATAAATGTAAAAAAACATAATATACAACATTATTATAAATACAATCTGAAAAATCTCTGTAAAATAAATAATTGCATTTATACAGTATTTTTTGTTACTACGTAAGCAGTAGGTACCTAACCTTAAAAAAAATACACAATTAAAACCATCAACCCTTTGTGTGTGTGTTGTCTGTGGTTTGTTTTTAATTTTTTAATATTTTCAGTCTCCTAACTTAGTATAAGTGGATACAATGGAACTGCCAAGTAAAAAATACATTTAAAAAAAACCCATACATACCTATTCACCTTTCTACAATATATACAAAACAAAACAAAAAACTGATGGGTATTTTTTACACGATTTTTTTAAAAACACAGTATTTAAAAACTAAAACTATCACTACCTAATTATTATATACAAATATAAATGGACTGCCCATAGACCTTCAACGGTCTATGGGCAGTCTAACTGTATTTGTAGTTTTAGTTTTAGCTTGTATTTTGTTTAGTTAATATTATGAAAAAAATAAAGAAAAAAAAAACACTAAAAATACTAATCGAAAAGCCTTGGTGGAGCTAAAAGTGGTCAGAAAAAATAAAAAACTATTTTAGTATTATAGGCCAACGATCTAGATAGCCTAGATTATCTAGGCTATCTACGCGACGCTCGACGCTTAGACTTTGCCGACGGCTCTGGTCTTTCCGTAAGACTATGCCGGTCGGAATCTTCAAAAAAACATTGCCGATGATTCTACTGCGCCGGTTGTCAGTGGCGGATTTACATATATGCCGCCAGTAGGCTATTTAAAGCCGCCTTTAGAGACCTCTACAATTCGATACCTTCACAAACACAAACAAAACCGGATGAAAATCTGTTACCAGGCATTATGACAGAACCTTGATTTAACATTCTTATTTAGATCAACGCGTCGACCTCCGCACGCGAACATGGACGTTACCTTTTTTGGGTTAGGTCTCAAAGTTCTTTGTCCGTATCAGTTGCTGACTGATTTCGAATGACTGACGTTTCGTTTATATGGGTGCAACTGGCTACAACAAATTTCTTACAAAAATTACAGTCGTTCTAATTTAAACAAAAAAACAAAACCAGACAAGTAAGACTAGAACTCGCACTCTGAGGGTTCCGTTGGATGAAACCGCCAGAGCGCGAGGCCAAATAAAAAAAAAAAGTTGAAATATCGAAAGACAAACTTAATTTTGTAGTGGACAATAAGGTTCTTCCATACATTCCAACTACAAAACGTAAGTTTGAAATAGCAAAACAATTATTTTTTAATAATATAACTTAAAATTTATGACTTTCGGATTTATTCCTTTATATGTGCTGTGAGACCTAGTCTTTTGCCAAATTTCATGAATCTAGGTCAACGGGAAGTACCCTATAGGTTTTGATACCCTTGTGAAATCGCAAAATATGCGACATAAACGGTCATATCTTTTGATTGCGTTTACTTACAAGTTTGTTTTTTATCACACATATAAGAAACCATAGCTTGGAGTATTTGATATAAATTTCAACTTGATGCCTCTACGCGTTCCTGAGACGTTCTTGACAGACGGACAAACGGACAACAAAGTGATCCTGTAAGGGTTCCGTTTTTTCCCTTTGGGGTAAGGAACCCTAAAAAACCTATTAATGGATTTATTTCTTAATTTAAAAAACTGGGGCCTAATAGGTATCTGTACTTACAAGAATTTTGTATTGAGAATAATAGTGTATAATTATGTTATTTTTTTTTTATAATTGATGTGGTGAAGAACAAAACCTCACATTTCCAGTTTTTCAAATTTTAGAGAATACATAAAAATGTCTCAACGGAATTTCTCTTTTTCAACGGAAAAGTGTGGTTTTGTTCGAAACTCGATTTCAAATGAAATTGTATACATATAGGAAAAAAGGTGTTTTTGACAAGGCAAATAAATAATTTGAATTTGAATTTTAATAAGGTTTTACTTACATGCTTCAATCAATATATCATTTTTTGCCCAACAAAAAAAAAACTAAATTTTCAAAAGTGGAAAAGTGAGGTTTTGTTCTCCACCTCCTCAACTGCGAATAATAACCTAATTTTCTACTTAACTCATAATACTTACATATATGGAGCGTTGACAATTCCTGCAACAAACGTAAACTTTGATAAAATAAATGTCAAAAATAATTATAGGACACTAGCGGTCCGCCCCAGCTTCGCACGGGTATAGATTATAGCCTATGTCACCCGGGGATAGTGTAGCTTCCCAACAGTGAAAGAATTTTTCAAATCGGTTCAGTAGTTTCGGAGCCTATTCATTGCAAACAAACAAACAAACAATCAAATCTTTCCTCTTTATAATATTAGTATAGATAATGGCGTAAAAGAAGAAAAAAATCACAAATATTTTTTAGCTTGCAAATCTGGGGGGGCACAAGACCGACAACTTCCCATACAAACATGTGAAATAAAAAAAATATTATTTAAACATAGCGATAAAGTTATTAAATCAAGCCGTTCTAACTCAAAGGTCATTGACTTTTTTCGTGATCTTAACGGCCGGTTATCCGAGTCGCGTAGGCAACAAAACGCTCCCTAAGCCCCCGCCAAGTTATAGCGACGATGTATTTTGCCAGGCAAGAGTCAGGACGCTCGCAGGGGGAGTGCAACGACAAAGACGAACATGGGTCCGACCTCGATGACGCCTGACGCGGTACTGAACGCAGCGCGCGCAAATTCTCGCGACCTTGTTACGCTTTTAATTTCACAAAAAAACGAAAATATTCACTATCCAAATAAAAAAAATTGAATAAAATTGCCTTTCAGTAAATGCAATTTCCAGGTTGTTACGAGCTTTCATTAGAGCAAAAACCAAAAAAAAAAAAATTTAATCGTATTTGTTTCAGATTTTTTTTTTGATCGAGGAAAGTTTATTCTATCGTGTTTGGAACCAAATCAAACTCAAACACAGATGTATCTGTGACATGTATTTTTTCCAGCTCAAATATTGTAATTTAACTGAATAAAATTGATTTAAAGCCGTCAAATTTGGTATAAGACGCCGTTAACAAAGAATGTTTCTCAAGTAGACTTGAGTGGTTTGACCAAAACTAGTAGACCTATGTTATGTCGGGATGATACATTTCAGTTTTTTTTCTGTAACCACAATTTTTTTAACTATGATATGGGCCACAACTACCTGTATGGCTTGGCTACGGAACCTTATCATATGCGTGTCACGTCACGCTCTTTTCTAGTTATTTTGGTACAGAACCCTTGGAAACGTAAAAGTAACAAAATCAAAAGATCAAACGTGCAGCCAAACAGAAAATAAAATAAAAAATCAACCCTAAAAAACTCTCCCCAGAGAACTTCCCCCCCATAGACTGCATGTATCGTTAAATCAAACACTGTAAAAAGGAACTAACATAAGAGGGAGAGGGTTCTAGAGAGAAATATATGGTTGCTCCCTTATTGTAATAAAAAAACGCCACCCCAGAGCGGTTTTTTTTGACGTCAATTCTGTATCCTAATTTATACATATACTCACAGCATATACTAGCTGACCTGACAGACGTTGTCCTGTCTTAGAACTGTCAAACACGCAAAGTTAAAATTGTAAATCTTATATTTTTACACCTTGGGTTACATTATTGGAGTTTTAGTAAGGATCCGTATTTTTTTTGAAAATATAATGTAGCCATGTTAACCGGGGATAGTGTAGCTTCCCAACAGTGAAATATTTTTTCAAATCGGTTCAGTAGTTTCGGAGCCTATTCAATACAAACAAACAAACAATCAAATCTTTCCTCATTATAATATTAGTATAGAAGTATAGATTAGTATAGATAAAAGGCGATGTGTGTATGCATGTTCCCTATGAACTAAGAAACCTCTGGACCGATTTTCAGACAATCTTCATTTTAGATTTTAGCCCAGTTTGGTAGCGATCGGAGCAACAGTTTTTTTTTTGGTGTTTTAATATTTTCCCTATAAAAAACCAGGACAAGAATAATGCTATACATTGACATTATTATATCATAGGAAAAAATATATTGGCGTTGATTCTGTCACTAAACTAAACCAGGACTAAAATTATCTGCCTCTCTTTTCATTTTAATATGTGAGAGAAGGATGGCAACAGTGTTAGAGCTGCCAAAAGTTCAGTTTAGAGCACTTCAGAATCGATGCCATTATCAAAGTCAAAGGAGATTGATATCGCTACCAACTCTACCAAGGAGGTTGCTTCAAGGGAAGTTGAATAGAGTCCTCAAAGGTAGGCAACGCACTGACAATGCCCCGGGTATTGTAGGTGTCTATAGGCAGCGGTGACCACTTACCATCAGGTGGCCCGTAGCTTGTTTGCCACTTATTCTATATAAAAAAAAATTGCATTGTTTTTTTTTTTTTTTAATAAATAATAGGCTTGCGTTTGACCACCATCTCGCCTGATGTAAAGTGATGATGCAATCTACGATGGAGCACGCTTACCTAGAAGAAACTAATTCACACCCAGATTGTAAGCATCGGGGTATACCCGACCCGATGGTTACAATATAAACGTATAACACCCCTCTTTGCATCGGGGGTAAAGTCCGGACGGAAAGCCGAATGTCCCGATGTCCGGAGTTATCCGACCGGATGGTAAACCTACACTACGAAGCGACGCGGTCTTCTTGGCGAGTCTTACAGATTAAAGAGTTACAATAATTACGTCGTTCAATTGAAACGTGATGCGATGCCTCTTGCAGTTGCAATACGAACCGGTTCAAATTCCACACGTGCAAGCCGTGGTAGCCCATTTGGGAGACCGCTAGACTTGATAGCGTGAGGTCGCGGGTTCAAACTCCGGGCCCGTACCAATGAGCTCTCTGGAGTTTAAGGATTTTCATACCACTGGCTTTTCGGTGAAGGTAAACATCGTGAGGAAACCTGCATACGTACGGAGAAGGAATTCAATGGCGTATGTGAATCCACCAATCCGCACTGGGCTAGCGTGGTGGATATGGCCCAATCACCCTTTCGGGGGTAGGCTTAAAGTCCAGCAGTGGACTGTTAAAAGGCTGACTATGATGATGATGATGGTGAATCTATAGATATTTGAAGCTGTGGATATCATCATCATTTCAGTCATAGGACATAGGCCTCCCCATCGATGTCCAAAAAGGCCGGTTGGAAGCGGTCTGTATCCAGCGCTTCCCTGCGGTCTCTTTTAGGTCGTCTGTCCATCTTGTGGGTGGACACTACGCTGGGCTTAACGGTCCGTGGTCTCCATTCGAGAACCTTTCGACCCCATCGGCCATCTGTTCTGCGTGCTATGTGCCCTGCCCACTGCCACTCCAACTTGCTAATCAGGTGAGCAATGTCAGTAAGTTTCGTTCGTTTAAGAATCTCCTCATTTCTGATCCGACCTCGTAGAGTAACCCCGAGCATAGCCCTCTCAACAACTTTAGCTATGGGACCAACCCTGCCATTACGAAAAAAATATCAGTTGTGCCATAGAAAACGCGGCATACTCTACAAAATGTATGGAACAGAGTTTTAGCGCCAACGTGGAAAAAACCATGTCGGCTCGTTGAATAATTTACCGAAACTTGTGTATTTTCGAGTGTTAATGTGTACTAAATGGTAAATTATTATTCATTAAGTGCTCTTAAACGTGCTCGAGTGTGGTCAAGTGATACAACGAGGTGAAACGTGTCTTTTCGTGTTGTTTCCAAAACTCCATAGGAGCCTCTTGTAAATCTCCACCACTTTACAGGGGCATGAGTTTGACTTGACCGTGACTTACTTTGCTTGAATCTTACTGTGACTATGACCTTTTTGACGCTTTTAATACTATGTAAACATGATTAATATTACGACTAAAGGACATTGAATACACGGTCATGAAAACTAAAAAAAAAAGTATGGCACGATAGATTTTTTTTCGTTATTTCATTGTTGGTCCCATCGTAAAAGTTGTTCATAATGATGAGTACAATCACAGAAAAGACGGACGGACAGACAGACAGCGTAGGCTTAGTAATAGGGTCCCGTTTACACCCTTTAGGTACGGAGCCCTAAAATATTACTGGACTGGCGACATCAAAAGTACTGTCGGGAACGAGTGGATGCGACCAAAAGAGAAGTAAATAGAACGGAAATGAGAAGGAAAATCTGTTACCAAGCATTATGAGTGAACCTTGATTGAACATTCTTATTTAGATCAACGCG
The DNA here is from genome assembly GCA_932305915.1 of Agriopis marginaria. Taxonomy (NCBI): domain Eukaryota; kingdom Metazoa; phylum Arthropoda; class Insecta; order Lepidoptera; family Geometridae; genus Agriopis; species Agriopis marginaria. Next base: position 1,707,942 of record OW029941.1, read on the forward strand.
TCGAACTCCGCATCACAGTTGCTAACTGATTTCGAATATGACGTTTCGTTTATATTGGTGCAACTGGCTACAACAAATTTCTTACAAAAATGCCTTGACAGCCGTTCTAATTTAAACAAAAATAAATTCTTTTCTGCGAGTACAATGACCCCCTTTCGGCTTAGTACTGTCTAAATGTGTAACCGTGTATACATACCTATATATTTTAATATTATACTCCCCCCCTTTTACTATGTCAATGAACTATAACTGACCTACACCACATCGTATCTAGTTCGGCGTCCGTATCTAGTTCGACGTCCTGTCTACTTTAAACGGAACGCTTCCTGACTACGATCACAGATTAAATTACAGTATCAACGATCAATGGCGGCCCTCTCGAGGTTTTTTTATTTTATTTTTATTCAATAATAGGCTGACGCTTGACCGCCAACTTGCCTGATGCGGTCTACGTTGGAGCACGCTTGCCTAGAAGAAACCGATTCACACGTGATTTGAATACACCCAGATCGTAACTATCGGGGAACACCCATTCAGGCAGCGCATTCCACAGACTAGCAGTTCAGCCATTCAGTTTTGCCATTCAGCGTGGTAATGCCGCCAGCATGCTGGGTACGCTGCCAACTGGTAGTGGGCTTGAGCGTTTGGATTGTCTTTAGACCTTCAACGGTCTATGGGCAGTCTAACTGTATTTGTAATGTTAGTATTAGCTTGTATTTTGTTTAGTTAATAAAGGCACTTGCCATATTAAAAAAAACTACCTACCTATGTATTTAAAACGTAATATGTGTAAAGTTGGGAATTACTCAAAAGTATTGTATCCACCGTACCGACAACCATCTTGTATTTTTTTTCGTTTTGGTAATACATACCTAGTAACCCACAGACAACCATCTTGTATTTTTTTTCGTTTTGGTAATACATACCTAGTAACCCACAGACAACCATCTTGTATTTTTTTTCGTTTTGGTAATACATACCTAGTAACCCACAGACAACCATCTTGTATTTTTTTTCGTTTGGTAATACACAGTTACCCACAGACAACCATCTTGTATTTTTTTTTCGTTTTGGTAATACCCAGTTACCCACAGATAACCATCTTGTATTTTGTTCGTTTTGGTAATACCCAGTTACCCACAGACAACCATCTTGTATTTTTTTCGTTTTGGTAATACCCAGTTACCCACAGACAACCATCTTGTATTTTTTTCGTTTTGGTAATACCCAGTTACTCACAGACAACCATCTTGTATTTTTTTCGTTTTGGTAATACCCAGTTACCCACAGATAACCATCTTGTATTTTTTTCGTTTTTGTAATACCCAGTTACCCACAGACAACCATCTTGTATTTTTTTCGTTTTGGTAATACCCAGTTACCCACAGATAACCATCTTGTATTTTTTTCGTTTTTGTAATACCCAGTTACCCACAGACAACCATCTTGTATTTTTTTCGTTTTTGTAATACCCAGTTACCCACAGACAACCATCTTGTATTTTTTTTCGTTTTGGTAATACCCAGTTACCCACAGACAATTATCTTGTATTTTTTTTCGTTTTGGTAATACCCAGTTACCCACAGACAACCATCTAGTATTTTTTCGTTTTTGTAATACCCAGTTACCCACAGACAACCATCTTGTATTTTTTTTCGTTCTGGTAATACCCAGTTACCCACAGACAATTATCTTGTATTTTTTTCGTTTTGGTAATACCCAGTTACCCACAGACAACCATCTTGTATTTTTTTCGTTTTGGTAATACCCAGTTACCCACAGACAACCATTTTATATTTTTCCGTATTGTTAGTATCGATAGACAAACGTTTTGTATTTATCCGTATTGGCAGTATCGACAACCATCTTTGTTTTTTTTTCGTATTGGAAGTTTTGACAGAGAACCACATTTTTTTCCGTATTGGCACTATTATGGACAACCGTCTTGTATTTTTCCGTATTGGCAGTATAGACAACCATATTGTATGTTGCCATATAAGCAATATTGCCAGACAATCATCCTGTTTTTGTTTTCGTATTTTTATGACAGATAACCATATTTAATTTTATCGTATTGGCAGTATTATGGACAACCCAAGGATGTTCCGTTTAGGGTATAAATAAAATCCTTGGGACAACCATATTGTGTTTTTTCTGTTTTGGCAGTGACTGACAACCGTCTTGCCTTTTTCAAGCGATTTTGCTGTTTTAAATAATATATGATTAAAGAAACGCGACGCGCATATTTTCCAAATTTTCAGGATGAAAAGCATTATTCATCTTTTCCCTTGTGCTTCTATGTTGTTTCCAAATTTCATCAAAATCAGTACAGCCATTACATCGTGAAATGCTAACAGAGATGTTTTCGCATCTATAAATTAGTGTGACCATAAACAGCAGGAGAGCTAATAGATTCTGATACGGTCTTTATAATTAATTCACATCTGGCAATAAAATTAATTGTTATATTATTCGGCAACACCGGAAGGCTAGTGTTGCAATCAATCGACGCCTGACAGCTGACAGGCTAGTGTTGTGCTGCACACATGAATCGTGGCTGAAACCACTTGGTAAAGCTATTCGTACACACATTATCGATAAGTATTCAATCGATGTTTAATTAGTTTAAAATTAACCGGCCACATCGCTCGAAGAACCGATAACCGATGGGGAAGAAAGATTCATGAGTGGAGACCACGAACCGGAAGACGCAGCGTAGGGAGGCCTCCCACTAGATGGACCGACGACATAGTGAGAGTCGCTGGCATCCAGTGGATGCAAAAGGCAGGCTGTCGTTCAGTGTGGAGGTTAAAGGGGGAGGCCTATGTTCAGCAGTGGACGTCTTCTGGCTGATGATGATGATGATGACGTGCGATTTGGGCTCGCGCACTAAGGGTTCCCTTGTTAGCTACTAAAGTACAAACAAATTACAACGCCCAGGCGGTCACCCATACCGGTACCGGCCGCGCCCGACTTTGTTCACTACGGTGATCGTACGAGAACCGGTGGTGAACAGAAATTTGACACCGACTCGCACTTGGCCAGTATCTATTATTTGTTGTTATACTTTAGAGTGTGTATCATGCCAAGTTTGACGCTTATACGTATTTATTTATTTATTTATTTATTTATTTATTAAAACATTACTTCTATCATTACAGGTTAATTCCTAATACAATAGAGTAGTTAAATATAGGAATTAGAAATAGTCCAAATTACAATACTAAAATATACATCTATCTAAGAGTTAGTCAAAAGAATTACAATAACTTAACTTAAATATACAATCAATTAGTCAATTATCAATTATATCAATTAATTAATCACAAGCATCACTACAACATAAATATTAAATATACACCAATCTAAGAATAAAAATTAAACAGAATAACATAAATCATAAAGTGCAGCCCCTACGAACTCGCTCTGTGAACAGTGGAAAATGTCAATGTTCTCCGCGACCCGATTGAGTGTTTGTATGGTGCTCGTCAATGGCGCTTTGTTGAGCAGGTTAGTCCTCCCGCGAGGCACCGCGAACAGAGGTGGCTGCCTTCGCCTCCCTACGTACCCGTCTGGCACGCACAACCCCATCATTTCCAAAATTGTCGGATTGGTCACTATTCCCCGAAACACCCTAACCACATACACAGCAAGCGCCACATCCCTCCTAATTTCCAGCTTGTTGTAGCCAACCATGCCCAAAACGAACAAGGTAGGATACATCAAGGGATAAAAAGGGTAGACGCCATACCTTTTCCAGTATAAGTACCTAGTGAACTTGTTCTGTATGCGTTCCATCATTAGCCTATATTTAGCTTCATGAGGAGCCCATACTGAAGCTGCACTCTCCAGCTGGCTTCTGACCAGTGCATCATACATTGCTGTTAGGGCCATGTTGTTTGTAAAACCATTCGCTCGACGTAAAATGAATCCTAGAATTCTGTACGCCTTTTTACATACATTAACAACATGTACTCTGAACCTCAACTCTGTGTCCAGACGAACCCCAAGGTCCCTCACCGTTTCAACTCGCTTCAACTGCGTTTCCTGTACCTTGTAGTTGTATTTGAGTGGTTCAGTCGCTCTACTAAATGTTATTATGGAACATTTGTCCACATTAAACTGTAATCTGTTCCTCTGACTCCACTCGACTACCTTATCCATGTCTCGTTGAAGACGTTCGCAGTCACCTTCCTCTTTGATTGGTAAGATCAACTTTAGATCGTCCGCGAACAATAGACATTTGGCCTCTGTGACAACTTCAGGCAGGTCGTTGATCATAACGATGAATTCCAGCGGCCCCAAATTACTCCCTTGGCTTACTCCTGTCCTCGTGAAATACGGTTTAGATTTGCATCCTGCGTACTCTACATACTGCCGCCTGTCCTTCATGTAGCTCGCGAAGAACTGCAGAAGTTTGGTTGTGCAGCCAATCGTCGCCAACTTTGTCAATAGGATGTCATTATCAACCATGTCAAATGCCTTTTTAAAATCAAAGTAGGCGACATCGACTTGAACCCCTGCGTCTACGTTAGGGAGCATGTACGCCATGGCGTTTAGGAGGTATTACCGTTTTTACATGAGAGCTAATACAAAAATACGTTATATTATGTATGTACCCATTTCGTTTTAACTTTTTTATTATTTGTTAGTTAATCCGCCATAACAGTACATATTCTGTGAAAATTTCAATTGGCTATCTATTACGGTTCGAAAGATACAGCCGTTAATATAGATAGGACAGACAGACAGACAGACAACGTAGGTTTAGTAATAGGTTCCCGTTTTTACCCATTGGGTACGGAATCCTAAAAAGTCTGATGTGAAGTGGATGAAACAAGCCTAGCCTGAAAGGCCTGAGAGCCTTAAAGATGAGACGGTACGGGCCCTAGCTTTTTTGAGGCCACCGGAACTCCTGCTTGGCCGATTATCAACATGAAAGTAGTTGGCCAACCATTTATTAGATAGGTAGCACGTTGGTCCAGTTGGTAGTGAACCTGCCTTCTGAGCTTGGGGGCGTGGGTTCGATTCCCACCTAGGACAAACATTTATGTGATGAACGTTTGTGTTTGTTCTATATCTGGTTGTTAATATCTATTTAAGTTTGTATTTAAAACTATATATGTATGTATATCAGTCTCTGGCAGCCATATCACAAGCTTTGTTTAGTTTGGGGTCAGATGACCGTGACTGCAAAAATGCCCCGAATATTTATTTATTTATTTTCTAACCTAGGTACATCACTATTCTGCAGTCGTGAACTGGCGACACCATGGCGCCAGTGCAACGCGTTTGGTAACAAATTCATAGTTAATTACGTAATAATTACCAATATTTTTATTCCATAATAGGCTTGCGTTTGACCTCCATCTCACCTGTTAAGCGATGATGCGGTCTACGATGGAGCACGCTTGCCTAGAAGAAACCGATTCACTCTCGACTTGAACACACCCAGATTGTAGCTATCGGGGAAGACCCACTCAGGCAGCGAATTCCACAGATTTGTGGAGATCGATGTGGGAGACCTATGTCCAGCAGTGGACGTCCTATGACTGAAATGATGATGATGATTCTACAGACTAGGGGCTCGCGTAATAAAAGTGGAATGAAAGCGCTTCGTACGGGTGTAACCGCGGGGTGTAGCTAGTTTACTTGTAATGTTAGATTGATTTCATCAAAAACGTCGCGCCGTCGAAGGTTGTTTCGTCTGATGAATATTTCGTAAGGCCGGCGCCGGCGCAGGTTTGATTACGTTTTAATCTATTCACGTCACTATTTAAGAGGGGTTTACGGGTTTCGCGCCTTCTAGTAATTAAAAACATTTTTTTTTTATCTATTTTTAGACAGGGTGTATGTTTGTGTCGTTTGGAGTCGAGACCTTAGGTCCGTGGGAGCCGGCTATGATTTATATGGGGACTTGGTCAAACGCTTGATGGAGGCGACATGTGACCGGAATGCTAGCGCCTACTTTGGCCAAAAAAATTGCATTGCCATACAGCTCGGCAATTCAGCCAGCATTCTGGCCACTTGTCCCTCCATCCATGGACTTTTAGATTAGTATTTTTTATATTATTTTAATGTGTCTATACATAAAATATTAAAAAGAGGAAAGATTTGTATGTAAGTATGTTTGTAACGAATTGGCTAAAAAGTACTGGACCGATTTTAAAAATTCTTTCACCATTTGAATGCTACATTATCACTGATTAATATAGGCTATATAACTATACCCGTGCGGAGCCGGGGCGGATCGCTAGTCTGTAATAATTAGGTAATAATAGTTTTTGGTTTTAAATAATTATCTGTGTTTTAAATATTTTTCGTGTAAATAATTATACCCTATTTTTTTTTTTATGAACACCAACATGATGTACGCCCTTACTTTACATGACGGAGACGAGGCACAAGACTTAAACTTAACGCCACCACAATTATTATATAGGTGCAGACTACATGCTATTAAATAAATATATATATATAGAGTTAAATAATTTATCCAAGTCCCTTTTTGTACCTAGTAGAAGCAGAAATACACTAAAGATTCGTTAGAAAAACAGTTTTGAAAGAGGAATTCCGCAATGTGACGCCTGATTCAATCTATACTTTATACTTACTATAATCTATATCTATACTAGTATTATAAAGAGGAAAGATTTGATTGTTTGTTTGTTTGTTTGTATTGAATAGGCTCCGAAACTACTGAACCGATTTGAAAAATTATTTCACTGTTTGGAAGCTACACTATCCGCGGGTGACATAGGCTATAATCTATACCCGTGCGAAGCTGGGGCGGACCGCTAGGAATATTATAAAGAGGAAAGATTTGTATGTAAGTATGTTTGTAACGAATTGGCTCAAAAAGTACTGGACCGATTTTAAAAATTCTGTCATCATTTGAATGCTACATTATCACTGATTAATATAGACTATTTAATAGGCTATATAATTATACCCGTGCGGAGCCAGGGCGGACCGCTAGTTAAATATGTTCGATTATAAAAAAAAAAATAAGTACAGGCGACACGACAAGTAGGTACCTAATTAACTCTACTTTATTATATTTGAGTTAGATAACAAGTGACGTCACACCTCCAAGGCCTCACAGATGAAGCAACAGTGTCAACGTCCGTCGGTGTCCCAATAGAAACGCCAATCGCCAAGGTCGTTCCCTATTTGAATAGAACGAGGCCCTTAGGGCGGCGACTCGTGCGCATCTTGTGGCCCTTGAGCTCTGATTGGCCGCCCAGCGCATCGCTTGCATCATAGAGCAGCACTATTGGCCTATTCAAAATTCGAACCCGGTTTTTTACCGCACAGAATGACGGTTGGTGGGACTATTTTTTTCGGGGCAACGATTGGTAGGGATTGGGAGATAACTATTATTTTTTTCTAGGAGCTTTTAACTATCGCTTGCATAGACATTATTGGTCTATTCGAAATTCGAACCCGGTTTTTATGGCGACGGTTGGTGGATTGTGTTTTAACTTTTTTGGGTTCAGATTGAGTTCAGGTAAGGGTTCGAGTTTCTAAGAATTTTTAATTATATACATATAGCCTCGCTGGTACATTAACTTAGCTTTACGTAGAGCAACTCTATTGGTCTATTTGGAATTCGAACGCTACAAGTCGACGAATGACGGTTGATGAGAACCATGTTTTTTTTTCAGAGTTCATTTTAGGATATTTGATTGGTAGGGATTGTATAAATATTTTTTGTCCCAGTGGTCCCTGGTAGTACATAAATAAAATCTACCTGCATTGCTTATGTATAAAACTTATTTATTTTCATATCTACTTACCTGAATTAAAAAAAGCTATGTATTCAATATTTTTCGATTGGATAGCCCGTTGGTCCAGTTGGTAGTGAACTTACATTGTGAGCTTGGGGGTGTGGGTTCGTTTCCTGCCTAGGTCAAACATTTATGTGATGTACATTTGTGTTTGTTCTATATCTGGGTGTTAATATCTATTTAAGTATGTATTTAAAAGTATATATGTATGTATATCAGTCTCCGGCAGCCATATCACAAGCTTTGCTTAGTTTGGGTTAGTTTTAGGTATGACCGTGTTTGCAAAAATATCCCGAATATTTATTTTTTATTTTACACAAAGACTACATCCCAAGATACATTATGAAAATATATGTTTTTTTTATTAGGCTTGCGTTTGACCTCCATCTCGCCTGATGTTAAGCGATGATGCGGTCTACGATGGAGCACGCTTGCCTAGAAGAAACCGACTCATTCGTGATTTGAAGACACCCAGATTGTAACTATCAGGGAACATTCAGGCAGCGCATTCCAAGGCAAAAACAGAAAACCAAAACCAGCCAAGTGCAAGACCGGCTCGCGCATTGAGGATTCCGTACCACCACGTTGTGCAAAAAGATAACATCACGGCCATCCAGACCGTGCTCTACGTTGCGTAACTTGCTAATGAACAGAAATTTTGTCACCGACTCACACTTTGCCATTATCTATAATTTGTTGTTATACTTTACGTTTGTACGTATTACCGTTTTTACATTAGAGCTAATACAAAAATACGTAAAAAATACGTTTGTTGTATGGGGGGTTCCCCTTTCGTTTTTACTTTTTGACTATTTTATTATTTTTCAGTTAATCCGCCGTAACATTACATATTTTTATTTTAACTTTTTTACATATTTTTTTTTACGGATCGAAATTTACAGCCGTTTAAAGGTAGGACTACCTTGTTTCCTGAGAGATAGAACCTGGGCCTTTTCAAGGCCAGAGTGAATAGGTATCTACTAAGTCTGCGTGCTCCATCTTCGACCACATTGGCGCTTACCAACAAGCGAGTTGGTGGTCAAACGCGGACATCAACGCAAAAAAAGGACTGCTGGACGGACAGACAGACAGACATCGTAGGCTTAGTAATAGAATCCCGTTATTACCCTTTGGGTACGGAACCCTAAAAAAATAAGTGAAACGTGTATCCTTCTCTAGTTGCGCAAGTCACTGGCACCGTGTGCGACCACCCTTAGCCCTGAGGCTATCACAATGAGCACATACTAATTATACAAGCTTAGATAATGATATCGCGGGCGATGACCTCTACAGTACTACAGACTTATGTATACAGTTGAACAAGGGAGCTACCATCGATGTCTGAACTAAATATCACAGCAAACTAAAGAAAAAATCTAGTTCCAGCATTTTGCCAATTGTACGGATATTTTGGTCGGTCTCCAAAGGACTGGTCAGAGGTAAAGATCTCTCGTTTTATTGTTACATTGTAATACAGGGTGTAAGGAGGACACTCTCGAAGCCAAAAGAAGGTAATTGTACTCATCATTATGAACCACTTTTACTATGGGACAAACCCTGAAATCGCGAAAAAAAAATCAGCTGTTCCATACATTTTGTCGAGTGTCAATGACCGTTTTCTATAGAACAGCTGATATTTTTTTCGCGATTTCAGGCTGGTCCCATAGTAAAAGTTGTTCATAATGATGAGTACAATTACCTTCTTTTGGCTTCGAAAGTGTTCCCCTTACACCCCGTATAAAGTAACATCCTTATAACATGCCAGTTTATCACTGAAACGGCCCCATCGCTCGAGTTTTGGTTCGGATTTTTTTTTGGCACGATTGTGACTCTATATGTATTGTAACGCAATGGCCAACGTGTCACATTATTGAAGATATAAAATCAATGAGTGTGAATTTCCAAAAAGTAACTAAATACTGTCTTGTGTCTATTATAACATTACAAACAAAGAAATTGACAATTTGATATATTTTAATTTGACACAGTAAAATGGTAACAAGTGATTTTTATTTCTCGTGTCATGTTATTTCGTCAAATTACAAGATATCGAAACAAACATATCTATGTTTGTAATGTTACGATAGACACCAAGACATGATTTTGTTACTTTTTGGAAATTCACACTCATTGATTTTATATCTTCAATAATGTGAAAATGTGCGAGCGAGAGAGCTGCAGAGGCCCCTTAATGTGTAATAATGGTGGATTATTATTTATTAAGTGCTCGTGAACGTGCTCGAGTGTGGCTAAGTGATATAACGAGGTAAAACATGTGTTTTTGTGTTGTTTCCCGAACTCCATAGAAGCCTCATGTAAAGCCTCCACCACTTTACTGGGGCATGAGTTTGACTTGACCGTGACTAACTTTAACTCTACTAACTCTGACTGTAACTATGACTTATTTGTCGCTATTTAATAGTATGTAAGCTTGTTTAATATTGCGACAGAAGGATTTTAATAGGTCATGAAAAAATTAAAAACAAAAAACTGGCCACTTTTCATACCAGCAAGGAGCTTTTGGAGCTTTTAGATTAGTCAGGTTGGGGAAATGCAGGCCTAGCACGGGCCGTGGACATATTGTCTTTCCACCGTTTTTATCCCGCGAGAAAAAGACAAACGTATCCATATTCTAGCTTTGTCGCGTCTAGGCGTGGATAAAAACGGTGGAAAAACAATTTATCCACAGTCCATGCTAGGCCTGCTGGGGAAGTATTTAAAGTAGTAGAGTACGCTCAGCAGGAGGTTCGGTTAGATTCTCTCCAAATAATCAATCAGTTCAACAAACCGCTAGGGCTCCAGGGCACACCCCTTCTGGGGTGCCTGGGCAAGTCTGATGCCCACTCCCGGCGACGGCCCAAGCCGAGGTTCGTACCTTCGAGGTGCCCTTGTGCTAGTCGCCCAAAACTTAAACCATCAAGTTATGCCGAACGCACTCTGCGTTCGCTAACTAGTCCGGTCCAACTGTAGAGGCCAAAAGGCCAACAGTATAAGACAATATGAAAAAAAAACTCGGCAGGAGACAATTACATAAAATTCTAATATTTTTAACTAAGTCTGTCGGATAACTTGATAACTGAGTATACAGGGTAATGCTTAAAATATATTATGATTAACACAGTAAAAAAGTAAAACCGTAAAAAAAATTGGTTGTAGATATTTTGTTCATACAAACCTACTTACGTAACGGGTTCCGCAGGTTGAGTTACCTACACTAATGATATTTAAGCGTGGAAAGAGTATAATTTTATACTAAAATATATATGCGTATGTACCGATCGCAGGCGTAAAAAAGCAGTATTACGAAATATACATATCGTACATTTTTTGGTATCTGGATTTAGGGCATAAAACGAAAAAATAAAGCCGTATTGTGTAGACAAATATAGAACAAGTAAACCATAACATTAAAATTGTTTATTTTATGGCAGTAATATAACAAAATTTCCTTCCTTGAGTTTTATGAAAATCTGTTTTTGTAAATTGGAAGTATTGTATAATAAGTTGATTACGTAAGTTTTTCCAAAATTTAAGCAGTTTTTATTTATTAATTATTTATTAAAAAATACAGCTCTATTTCATGCTGAAACTGAATTTTCTATAGGTATTATAATTTATATTTGATAGAATTAGAACATCAAAAATCCAGTTTTTAAAACAATCTTTTAAATTATCACGGTTGTTCACTAAAGTTATTTGATTATTTATTACGGGATATTTACAGTTCACGGGTTTTTTTAATAAAAAAAATATCCAGTTTTTGTTGCTTATTCATCAAAAAAAGTGACTTGGCCCTTAACACCATAAGTACCTACTACATAAAATCTTTTTACTTAAAAGTCAATTCCATAAGTACCATCCACAGAAAAAATAAAAATTTATTTTCTGTGGTAGGTACCATCCATGTTTGATCTCTATAGGATCTCTATTCCTTTGTTCATTAAAATTGCCATAAACAACAAAATAATCGCATCTTAAATAAAACCAACACTATTCGATATGAAAATAAACGAAATATAAATCGAATTTCGTTTCCCGATGTAATAAAATAAATTTTAACGATTTTTACACAATGTGACGTATAGTTGGGGACGCCCATTTTCAAAATGGCGACTTCTGACGTAACGATTAAAACTTTTTGGAGTTTTTAGGGATGTAACACTAAAAATCGTTACCATTATTTAATATTTAGTATTAGTTCTTGTAAATTTGTAATAATAACGCAAGCGTATGTGGCGTAGAGCTAAATATAGCGTATGTAGTAAGACAATGGCTGATGTGGAACAAACAACGCACGATAGGTAATTATCGACACAGCGTATCATACTGATCCATTTCATTTGCAGTTTATAACATACTCAACTGTAAACTCATTATTCTACGAAGAGATAATAAAATAATTCACGAACAAAGACAATATTGACTCTACGGCAAAAAATGGAAATACCGGTCGAAAAAACAAGCCTACTGGAAAAAAAAACAATCGAAAAGAAAAATAAAAAAACAAAATTACGAAACTGTCAAATCACGATTCGAATTTCGAAAAAAAATGGAAAGCTGGGCTCACCTCGCGTCTGAAGCGATCCAACATGGCGGCCGGACAAAGAGCGTGGAAAACCAACTGAAATCCTAAATCTTGATGCGAAAAACGTTGCATTCTTCTAAAGACCGTTCACTTTGTAGTTTTCTGTGGAAATTAGTTATTTTTCGCGATTTGTATGCGACATGCACTCGGGGTGGTGCATCCGGAGTCACTGAGGGCCCAGACAGAGGGCCGCACACAATCGACTGCACGCACACAGATGCATTATGCATCCATGTACATGCGTCTGGCGAAAGTAAGAACCAAGTACAGTGCGTTTTCCATAGCAACACGATAATATTTTAGTTTATTCATGCTCGATTCGGGCACGACCAGTCGAGACTTTTACCCCACCTCTGGCTCAATGCATCGACTGTGCAATGCCAGAAAAAAACAAGTCACGGGGTCTGAATTTTGAAATAGACTGCACATTTTAATATATGTTCAATTTATTTGTAGTTATTTTGCCAATACCCACAGAAAAGAGAAGTAAATAGAACGGAAATGAGAAGGAAAATCTGTCGCCAGGTATTATGACATAATCTTGCTTGAACATTCTCATGTATGTCAACGCATCGAACTCCGCATCCAAAGAACTTGGACCTTACCTTTTTGGGTTACGACTCAAAGTTCTTTGTCCGCATCACAGCTGCTAACTGATTTCAAATGACTGACGTTTCGTTAATATGGGTGCAACTGGCTACAAAAAAAATCTTACAAAAATGCCTTGACAGCCGTTCTGATTTAAACAATAACTTTTTTCTTTTCTGTGCCAATACCTACCAAAAAATCAAGACTCGACGATTAAAATTCGAAAAATTATTGCACATTTTTAATATTGACAAGAATATGTCTGAAATTCAAAAAAACTATTGCATATTTTTTAAAAGTTAAGTTTATCCGCAATTATTTAATAAATACTTACCTCCCATAAAAATCAAGACACTTATCTGAAAAATTATAACTTAACTAGCGGTCCGCCCCGGCTCCGCACGGGTATAGTGATATAACCTATTAAAATAGCCTGATAATGTAGCATTCAAATGGTAAAAGATTTAAAATCGGTCCAGTACTTTTTGAGCCAATTCGTTACAAACATACTTACATACCAATCTTTCCTCTTAATAATATTGTATAGATAAATAATAATTGTGATAATCTGTAAAAATTACGCTTTCTAAAACAACATCACTTACCTCTACATATTGAAACATATAATTTTTTTCCTGGGCGTTTGGATTGTTTTTAGACCTTCAACGGTCTATGGGCAGTCTAACTGTATTTGTAGTGTTAGTATTACCTTGTTTTTTGTTTAGTTAATAAAGGCACTTGCCCAGTAAAAAAATTGCAAGAGTCGGCTAATTTCTATTAGAATGTACAATGTAATCAAGAATCACTAAATCCAAGTACCAGGAATGCATAAACCATGAAGAGGTTTTGCCCCTCGCGATCTGTGATCACACACATTGTGAATCTAGAGTGAAATACCTCTCCGTCGTTTCTGCTATCCTGTTACCTGGTATCGACAAAAAGTAAAAACGCCCAGTAAAAACACATTATAATCAGCGAACATAATAGTAAGTGTCTGGTAATTCAACACCTATTGATAGTCCAGTGAGTCAGAACTGTTTAATTTTACACCAAATCTGGTGTTTAATCTGGTTAAAATAAACTGGCCGTGACATTCAGACGGATAAACAGACGGACGCGATAAAAATACCAACATATAGTATAATATTTAATTATGTAGCCCTTAAAATGGCCTACCGAAGCGTTTCGATTCCACATTTATTGTGCGAACTGCTAGTCTGTGGAATGCGCTGCCTGAATGGGTGTTCCCCGATGGTTACAACCTGGGCGTCTTCAAATCACGAATTAATCGGTTTCTTCTAGGCAAGCGTGCTCCGACGTAGACCGCATCATCGCTTAACATCAGACGAGTTGGCGGCCAAACGCAAGCCTATTATTTAATAAAATAATAAATTAATAAAAAATATCAAGGAAATCTGTGTGTACTCATGACAAAAAAAAAACATAAATAATAACTTTTATTTAATTAATTAATGCTCTTAATTTTAGTAAAATGTAAAAAAGTATAGCTCTCTAATTTTTCCCGAATTTTCTTATGTTTCGGGCAACTTAAAAAAAAAACACTTAAAACCTAACTAAAACTTTAATAAAATATAATGTATAAAATAAAAAGGCTTAACGAATTTACAGAACGATACACAGGTTTTCCGAGGTGAAAATGTATTTAAAAAAAATTATCTCTTCTCTGACATTGTTCTTTATTTGCGACTAGCGGGCCGCCCCAGCTTAGCACGGGTAAAGATTATAGCCTATGTCACCCGGGGATAGTGTAGCTTCCCAACAGTGAAAGAATTTTTCAAATCGGTTCAGTAGTTTCGGAGCCTATTCAATGCAAACAAACAAACAATCAAATCTTTCCTCTTTATAATATTAGTATAGATAAATCGATTTCCATGCAGTTGAAGCCGCGGGGCGCAAATGGTTTAAAATAAATTATATACCAGTCAACCTGCCTCTTACCTATCGACATTGGGTTTGAGTCAGTAAATTCATTGATCCTTTGAATTCAGGGCGTTAGTCAAAATAAGGAAAACGGGAATCACAATAACTGACCTAACTTTCCTGTTACTGTATATGAAACATTGTCTAGACAAATACGTGTATAATTGTATATTATAAAAAACTTATTAGCAACTACAGTTTATTAAATAGGTTGAAATTCAACCTCTAGATGTCACCAGGGGGATAGACAATACACTTTCTGTCAGCTTAACGCCTGCGGATAGATGAAATTGTATGAACATGACATTAGCTTGCGAAAACATCTCTCATGCTAATGTCATTTTCATACAATTTCATCTTTCCGCAGGCGTTGACGCTAACAGAAAGTGAGTCTTGTCTAACCCCCCAGGGCCCTTGGAGGTTAGACAAGAGTCACTTTCTGTTAGAGAAGACTCTAACTAACCGGTACCGTGCGACCGTGGCTTAGCGGTTAGAGCGCTCGGGACACAAACTCGTATGGCGTGGGTTCAAATCCAGCCGGTCGTCAAGATTTAGAATTTTCTGTAACTTAGATATAGTAAATCCTACAGTATAAAAAAAACCAGCCTTATCCACTAATCCAATGCTGGACTTTGGCCTACCCCCGAAAGGGTGATTGGGCCATATCCACCACGCTGGCTCAGTTGCGGGTTGGTGGATTCACATACGCCATTGAATTTCTTCTCCGTACGTATGCAGGTTTCCTCACGATGTTTTCCTTCACCGAAAAGCCAGTGGTATGAAAATCCGTACATAGTAATCCAACAGTATGGAACACTTGAAATATAAAAAAATACGATGGAAAGAGGCCTAACGGACACTTTAGGCGACTTATTTTCGGAAGTTGGGACGGCCCCTTTTATGGGACGCGATTTGTCGATACTTTGGCGCCGTCACATCTTCCTGAGACACAGGGTATAGGGCTGGTGCGGCTGCCAATTCTGCAGAGCAGCACAAGCAACGCAAATATGTTTGGGGTAGAGATATTGGGCCCTTGGGGACCGAGAGCTCACCTCATTTTCAAATCTTTTAGAGCTTTTGAATGCGACGCGTGACCAAAATGCTGGTATGTATCTGGCACAACGCATAAGCATTGCCATTCAGCGTGGCAATGACACCAGCATGCTGGTATTGAGCATTTGGATTGTCTTTAGACCTTCAACGGTCTATGGTCTAGCTGTTTTTGTTTAGCTAATCAAGCACTTGCTATTTTAAATTAAAAAATTAAAACCTGTTTAATTCCACCGCACAGATTTTATTTTTATTTTAAAGTGGCAACAAGGCAAGCTTTCCTCCTGATAATATAAGCGGTAATGGCTGCCTAAGACCTACCTGCACTACTTGCGGAGTTGTAGTTTTTTTTTTTATGTATAAAACTAGCTGCGCCACGCGGTTTCGCCCGGGAGTTAAAATCGTCGTTAAGGTTTCTGATATTTTCCAATTTTCTGTGCAATTTTTCTTTAAGTAAGAACCTTCTACAAAGTATTAGGAAACAAAAAAAGATGAATGAAGTCGGTAAAGTCGTTGTCAAGTTATGGCGTGACCAAGGTAAATAGGGATTCATTTTTACGTATATACTAGCTGTTGCCCGCGACTTCGTACGCGTAGACTTTCATATAAACTTTCAACCCCCTTTTGGAATCCTTAATTCAGCCCTTTCGCAAAATCCTTTCTTAGCGGACCTCTACACCTCATAAGGAATCTACCTGACAAATTTCAGCTTCGTAGGTGAAGTGGTTTTTGAGATTTCGTGTTTAACGAGTGAATGAGTGAGTAGATGAATGAATTTCGCTTTTATTTATATATTATATAGATAGATAGGTCTACGTTTGGCCACCAACTCACATGATGGAAAGCGATGTTGTGGCCGAAGATGGATCACCTAGAAGGTATTTATTCACTCTGGCCTTGAAGGCATAGGTTATAGTTTCCAGGAAACAAGGAAGGTGCCTAAGCATTCCAGTCCTTAGCGGTTTGCATTTGTCAGTGACTCAGTTTCTATTCTATTCAATACTGTAGCGTACACTATAATTTTACGTTAGTGTGAGTGCCAGGCTAGCCTTCTACTATAGCCTAGGTCCCGGGCAATATACCAGGAACTAGACCAGGGAACCGACTGCGCAAACACCCTGCGCAAATATTACAAGGGCCAGAATACTAGGTGCAGCGAACTCATTTGAAGTTTTTCTTCACTTATAATAATATATAATCTATACTATCTATACTAATATTATAAAGAGGAAAGATTTGATTGTTTGTTTGTTTGTTTGCATTGAATAGGCTCCGAAACTACTGACCGATTTGAAAAATTCTTTCACTGACGGGAAGCTACACTATCCCCGGGTGACATAGGCTAATCTATAGAGGAAAGTCACCAAATATGGAATAGTATCCTAATATGGAATTTCTTAATTTCTCTAAGAATATAAGTATGAAACGCAAAACACGAATATCTACGGTTTTATTCGGTCTATTTGATATCGCACTCATACCATTTGTGTAAGTTGCGCGAACGCTGCACGTGTGGCAGGCGTGTTTTGTTTTGTTGTCCCACAGAATTTTTTAAAGGTAAGTAATAAATTAGTATTATCTGTAATTAGGTAGGTATATATTATTATTAAACCATTTCGTATATCGATATCATGTTTATTTTTAAAATTTTGTGATATTTTGTGATTTAAATATTGTGACTTAAAAAATATTCAGACGAGTTTGAACTAGTATAAAAATCCAAATATGGACAGTCGTCGGTGTCTAATTATGGAATATTGAGGAACAGGACGTTATCCGGTTTGATGATGGCAGTGAACATGATGAGTTGATGGACCAAGTATCTACTGACTCTGCTGATGCTGAATGTATGTTCTGTTCGAGACTTTTTTCTATGGATGAACGTGGAGAAAGCTGGATAAAATTCTTAACGTGTGGGCTCTGGGCACATTATGATTGTGCTGGTCCGGAGTTTGATAGTCGGATCTGTGACTTTTGCAAGTGAATTAAGTCACTTCTTTCATTTATCGTAACATTTTAGTTGCATTTATTTGATCTCATAGATATTTCCGTCTATTTTTGTTAATGATTGTTGATATTCCATATATGGGTACCTATTCCATATTTGGTTACTCATTTGTGATTTTTGTTTTTGTGTTAGATTTTAATTTGATTACTGATATATTTGATTAAAGACTGTTAATTACTACAAAGAAATATATGACTGATTAGTAATAAAATTAAACTGTAAAAAAATGTATGAACTTTTTTTTTTATTTCCCTAAAACAAAATGGTATTCCATATTTGGTGACTTTCCTCTACCCGTGCGAAGCTGGGGCGGACCGCTAGTGTAGTATATAAGTATAATTCTTTATTCACTCTGGTCTTGAAAAGGCCAGAGTGAATAGGTGTCTACTGTCTTCTAACAGTTCTTACTCTGCGTGCTTCATCTTCGACCACATCTACGCTTACCAACAGACGAGGTGGTGGTCAAACGCGGACTTATCCAGAAAAAAAAAAATTGCTAGTGATTTTAACTATTGTTATTTTGTACTCGACTCGAAAACGATGGTGGCCGGATGGTAGCATGTGCGCTTTACAATCTGACTGCACTCGGTTCGATCCTCGGCCGTGCACCAATCACTTATTTAGTGCCTTATGTGCAGTTTCGATGCCATCGGTGAAGGAAAACATGATGAGGAAACTTGTATGTCAAAGAATCATAAATGACATTCACCAACATGCACTAGGCCAGCATGGTGGATTAGGACTAGGGTTGCCAGACACCCGGTAAATCCGGGATAGTTCCGGAATGAGGTGTCTAGTCCAGTGTTCAGTAATTTCACTTTACTGTCCCGGAATTCGCGAGTACTAGGGTTTTTACTAACTTTCGGACACCAAACTGAGTCGCTGGCATCCAGTGGAGGCAAAAGGCAGGCTGTCGTTCAGTGTGGAGGTTAAAGGGGGAGGCCTATGTTCAGCAGTGGACGTCTTCTGGCTGATGATGGACACCAAACTACGCACGCGCAGTCAAACCTCAGAAAAGACCAAATGAATAAATTCACATTACAGGGACACATTTTCCTATGGATAGAGCAATCAACTATTTGGCAGACAGGTATGATTTTGGCCCTGATGGAATTTACAATAAGTTTTTTACTTTACTCCCTCAAATAAGATGAATGGTAATGCCGCCAGCATGCTGGGTACGCTGCCAACTGGTAGTGGGCTTGAGCATTTGGATTGTCTTTAGACCTTCAACGGTCTATGGGCAGTCTAACTGTATTTGTAGTTTGTTTTAGCTTGTATTTTGTTTAGTTAATAAAGGCGCTAGCCCAGGAAAAAAAATAAGATGAATTAAGCGTCCTAACCCCAGAAATGTCCAGGAATTGATAAGCCAGGATCTGGCAACCCTAATTAGGATCCATCCTCTCTCTCTGAGAGAAGATCTGAGTCCAAGCAGTGGGAACATGATGATGATGAATCAGTGACCTTTCATACCTCCACATATCTACAAGTACCGTTGTTATCTCTTATCAGTACTGATAACCTGACCTCGTACCGCGTCCCTTTCACTCCGCGCTATCTCTTTCGCACAAGGACTTTTAAATCACTGCAATTAATACCTACTTGCTGTGCTGTTTCACCAGCGTGTATATTTTACACAATTATCTATTAAATAATAAACCGGCCAAGTGTATGTCAGGGCGCTGAGGGTTCCGTACCACCACAAAATTCAATAACGAAATTACTAGTATAAATTGGTAATGAACAGAAACTTATCACCGACTCGCACTTGGCTATTATTTATTATTTGTTATATTTTAGAGTGTGTAATATAATCGTACCAAATTTGACGCTTGTATGTATTACAGTTTTTCCATTAGAGCTAATACAAAAATACGTTAAAAACATTACATATTGTGAAAATTTTAGTTGGCTATCTATTACGGTTCGAAAGATATAACCGTTAATAGGTAGGACAGACAGACACACACACAAATGGACAGACAGACAGACATCGTAGGCTTAGTAACAGGGTCCCGTTTTTACCCTTGGGGTACGGAACCCTAAAAATAAAGTGGAGTTTGGTACATTATTTGTAGTTTCACTATAAAAAGCAACTACTTGAGGGAATTATTATTACGGCATAAAACGTTAGGTTGATTTGAAAACCTCTTCTTTTAAAGTAGGTTAAAACTGCCGCCAAGGTCGCCAGCATGAAGAGAAGCGGCGCGAGCGCGCCTCCCTGCACCACTCCCGATAAAAAAACTCAACAAACAACAAGTCTTGCTCTCTTATCAATTATTTTCAACCCGGTTCCAAGTCTTGCAAGTATTACATCTCCTTACACGCAATTATAAACTTTATAAACTTGTGAACACGGGTGAAAGTTGAGTGCAACAGTGTCAAAGGCCTTGTGGGAGATGAAAGTGGGGTAGGGTGAATTTAGTTGCTACGTGCGCGGTTGTAAGTAGAAAGCGCTTTTTGCTTTGAAGTTCATTTAAGCGCTTTATTGAATTACGTTTTATTTATGAGGTTAATAGGAGAATATGAAAAAAATAAGAATGATCATGCAAATAAGTGACGAGCCAAGAAAGTCACTCGCCATGCTTCAAATTCAAATTCAAAATATTTATTTTGCGGAGACACGGGTAACATGCAGAATGTATTTACATAATTTATGGAACACCATGCTCTAGGATCATGGCATGCAAATTTTATAAAACACTTTATTATTAATTATTTCTACGAGATCGAATCCGAAATGAGGAGATCCGTAGACGAACGAAAGTCACCGACATAGCCCACCGGATTAGCAAGTTGAAGTGGCAGTGGGCAGAACACATATCACGCAGAACAGATGGCCGATGGGGCCGAAAGGTTTTGGAATGGAGACCACGGACTGGTAAGCGCAGCGTAGGACGTCCACCCACAAGATGGACAGACGACCTAAAAGAGACCGCAGGGAAACGCTGGATGCAGGCCGCTTCCAACCGGCTCTTTTGGAGATCCATGGGGGAGGCCTATGTCCAGCAGTGGACGTCCTATGGCTGAAATGATGATGATGATGATGATTAATTATTTCTAAAATCTAACATCAAAACAATTTATTTTAACATTTTGTCATTTAAAAACTCCGTAAGAGAATAAGTCTTGTCAATTAGCAACTTCTTTAGTCAAAATTTGAAAATGTCAATATTACTTATCTCTTTTAGTTATCGTTGCTTGTCCATAACAGTTCAGTGGCACCCAGAATTTAGAATTTCATCTGTTCAAAACCCTGCGCGGCAATACTCAGCGCTTCTCACCCTGAGATTTATTACATGATTAATTTCTTTATACCTTGTTTGATATTTCAGGTCATCGATCAAAAAAAACCAAGTCTCAACTCAAGTGCAAAAAGTAAAACATATTCTTAAAAAATAATACAGATTACTTGTAATAATGACAAAAGAAGGCAGTTTTCCGATTTATTTTGACTTTTATTAAATAATTATTTACGGGATATTTACCACCCGGGTTATATGATTATTTACCACAGAAAAGAGAAGTAAATAGAACGGAAATGAGAAGGAGAATCTGTCGCCAGGTATTATGACAGAGTTTTGCTTGAACATTCTCATTTATGTTAACGCATCGAACTCCGCATCCAAAGAACTTGGACCTTACCTTTTTGGGTTAGGTCTCAAAGTTCTTTGTCCGCATCACAGTTGCTAACTGATTTCAAATAACTGACGTTTCGTTAATATGGGTGCAACTGGCTACAAAAAAAAACTTACAAAAATTCCTTGACAGCCGTTCTAATTTAAACAATTATTTTTTTCTTCTCTGTGTTATTTACCAACCGTGATAGTTTAAAACAGTGTGTTACTTTGACTTTACTTTGCTAAGACTAACATATGACAATTGTGATCTATTAAATTGATCCTACTTTCTTTGGTCTAATCTCAAAACGAAACGGCTTCAACGATACCCAGCCCTTATTACAATCCTACGTATATATCCTACTTTTAATATTATAAACGCGAAAGTTTGTATGTATGGATGTTTGTTCCGCTTTCACGCAAAAACTACCGAATGGATTTTAATGAAAGTTTACAATAATATAGCTTATACATTAGAATAACACATAGGCTATAACGGGTTGTAGTAGCGAGGCCGAAGGCCGAGCTCTACGCGTACCAAGTAGCGGGTTTCCGCTAGTATGTTATTATGTGTAGGATGATTCCCCATCTGCAAAATGACATAATGTTAGACATCGCAGGTAGTTTACAGCGATCGATCAATAAAGGCGTCTGCAACTATCTGGTGTGTTGAGAGCTGCACCGGGTGGTGGCTGCCTTATGTCGCGTCTACGTTACATGTTTAATTGTCTATGTCACATTGAGCCTTAATATTACAACATGGATCATCATCATCAGCCAGAAGACGTCCACTACTGAACATAGGCCTCCCCATTAGAACTCCACACTAAACGACAACATTCAGATAGTCATTGTACTAATCACTATGAACAACTAGTGTAACAGCTTGCCGCTATAAGCGATCTCAACCAGGCAAACTTAGCATGAAGAGGAAAAGCATGAAAACCACTCTAGATTCTTACCCGGGAAAATAAGCCAAGTTAGTCATAAGGGGGTATCCATTAAATACGTGAAATCAGAATGGGGGAGGGGTCCAGTCAAGACACATCAAATCTCAATAAAACTGAGGAAATCCTCTTTGAAAATCACACATCAACTTTTAAAGAATACCATTAAAACAAATAATAATAAAAGCATCATTGCGGAACATAGACCTCCGCACTGAACGACAGCCTGCCATCTGCATCCACTGGATGCCTGCGACTCTCACGATGTCGTTGGTCCATCTAGTGGGAGGCCTACCTGCGCTGCGTCTTCCGGTTCGTGGTTTTCACTCAACAACCTTTCTTCCCCATCGGTTATCGGTTCTTAGAGCGATGTGGCCTGCTCATTGCTACCACAACTTGCAAATTTTAATACTGTCTCTGATTCTTTGGTGAATATACATGTTCCGGATTCTATCGCGCAAAGAAACACCGAGCATAGCTCTCACCATTGCTCGCTGTGTGACTCTGAGTTTTTCTAAAAGGCCAACAGTCAAAGACCACGTCTCAGTCCCATAAAAAAAAAGATAAATCTATGTATACAAAATAATTTTATCTCCATTTCATGCGAAATGTTTCTTTTTTTTCACTGTACAGTACGCTTAGTCCCAGATTTGATAGTTTTCGAAAACTTTTTCGTTTACGTATTGTTCCATACATTTTAGTAAATCGCCTCTATCGGAAACGTGGAGGAACTAAAATCGGTAGTAATCGGCGGTATAGATTGCTTCACTCTAATACGAAAAAGTTTTCGAATGCCTTTTAGCCCAGCAATGTATGGAACAATACGAAAACGAAAAAAGTTTTCGAATACTATCAAAACTTGTACAAAGGGTACAGGAGAAAAAAAAGTAAAGTTAGTGTCTACGGGAAATGAATTGGACCATCCGATGTTCATGCAATTTTTAAGGAAAGTAGTTCATTCGAACACAAGTTGAGCAAAATCGGTCGAGGCTCTTGCGAAGATACAGGAGTCACCAGGTCAAAGTTCAGGGAGAATGACTATTTTATTTGTTACTTGAGCACGTTCTCGCAGGGAAGCACAGTGACTGCAGTACCGACAGGTGGGGTCTTATCACTTGGTTCTCTACCAGAGACAATTGACTGCAATGCAGTGCAAGGTGACGTTGTAAGGTTTGATAGTATACGTAGAGGCCGCGGAAGCAACGGGGGCGACGACCCCAGGACAAGTCGCGGGTTGGTACCTAGTGTAAGCGGGAGCGGAGGCGCAAGCGAAAGCGGGAGCGGGAGCGAATGCGAAAGCGGAAGCGAACGTGGGAGCGGAGGCGGAAATGAACGCAGGAGCGGATTCAAACATTATTTATGTTATTACTACGGGGGGCTTATAATAATCTTACCTTACATTGAGATTTGTCTCGCTCATTCGGCTAATGATAGAGCAAGACAAAACTCACAGTAAGATTGTTATAAGAATGTTTTTGCGATTGTGGTAGCCCACCAGATATATGTATCAGGTTAGGTGCCGCGAGTTGACGTAATTTATGCGTCTGTTTTCCGCACAGACCTTGAATTTACGCACTAGGAACTTTGCGTATCTGTTTTCCATCAGCGCACAGTTATCCCACTCTCGCATTTCAACGTTATCTATCTATTTATCTTAGATATATATAAATTAATAACTTGGTCACGCCATAACTTGAGAACGACTTTACCGATTTAATTCATCTTTTTTTTAGTTTTTTAATACTTTGTAGAAGGTTTTTACGGAAAGAAAAATTAAGAATATTGTACAGAAAATTGGAAAATATCAGTAATCTTAATGATGATTTAAACTTCGCGCGTTTGACAGTTCTAAGACAGTTATAACGACTGTCAGGTCAGCTAGTTGAAGACAAAAATCACTGAGTGAGAATTAAAAAAAATGGGCACTAAGTTTTTTTTTTTACTCCCCTACGCAAACAGTTTAAAATGTGTATCTGTGTGTCTGTCTGTATGTGGCATATCCAAACGGCTGAACCAATTTTGATTTAGTTATTTTGATTAAAAGGTAACTTGAACGAGAGTGTTCTTATCTGTTATTCAATAAAATCTCTTCGGAGTTTTAAATATAATCAGTTCTTTTACCGGAAGTTAAAATAAATATTTTATATATGTAGGTACATATATATAATACAAGCTGTTGCCCGCGACATAACATAAGCCTGTACTTCAATCTGGTCATAGATATTATATTATATTCATGAAAACTGCATTTAAATCCGTCCAGTGGTTTAGGAGATGTGCGTGCACAAACAAACAGACAAAAATTCAAAAAACTGTCTTAATAACGTGTTCAGCTGCTTATTTTAAGACGCCCTGTGTGATTTATTTTTGATATCTCGCTATTTTTTTATCTCTACAATTTTATTATAGATATAATATACACATATTATGTATTGGGTATATTGTGTTTTTTCTGACACAAATAATTTATGTTTTAACATCGATCTACTTCTTTGTGTTTTAATATAAATATTACAGGGAAAAAGAAACACAAAAACAAGCCCAGTTAAACTAATATTTTCAACCAAAGATATTGGGACCTATATACCTAAAAAATATGTACGATAAACGTTTAAAACATGTGTTCAAATCGCGAAAGTTTATAAATTACTAAAGATATTGGTTTCTATCATTGACCTCTAGCACTCGGACCAAACCCCAAACCCTGCCAGACGGCTTACAACGCCCAGACAGGAGGCATCCGTCTCCCTCACTCCTACACCTTCCTACATCTTCTCTCTCACTCGCACCCACCACACGGAGAAGTATGGATTTTGGGAGTGTAAGTACTTTATGTATGTTTACAAACTTTTGTTTGCGATTTAGTCTGTGAAGTGGTTAATCGGTCGGTTTTATAGTGGGTTGGTAGAAGGTTCGATTCTCGTGTATCACGCACTAATAACATTGAATAATTTTACACTTAATATTATATATTCATCATCATCATCATCCAATGAGCAGCCCACTGCTGGACATAAGCTTCCCCACTCAGCCTGATCTACTTTTCTCTTCCAGCCATTGCCAGTCTTACGTATATCGTCACTCTATGGAGTCTCAAGGCGTCCTACGACGCTAATAAAAAAAAACAATTTTATATTTATGTGGATGTTATCTTTTTGCTCCATTTAGTAGCTAACAAGTAATGTGGTGGTACGGAACCCTCAGTGCGCAAGTCCGACTCGCACTTGGCCGGTTTTATTCTCTTTCGCGTAGCAACAGAGCAACGGATTGATGTGATTTTGGATAGAGATAGTTGGCAGACTGGAAAGTGAAACAAGATAATTTTTATCTTGAAAAAAATTACGGCTCGTATTGGAAACAACAGGACACAGTAGTATTACAACAAATCGTCAAGTGCGTGTCGTGATACGCTCATTGGTAGGGTTCCGGAGCTATATGATAGATGTAAAACTTTTTTGTTATTTATTAGGGGGCCTGTATACCCTCTGCAGCTTTCTCTCTCGCACATTTTCACATTATTGAAGATATAAAATCAATGAGTGTGAATTTCCAAAAAGTAACAAAATCATGTCATGGTGTCTATCTTAACATTACAAACAAAGAAATTGTCAATTTGATATATTATTTTAATTTGACACAGTAAAATGGTAACAAGTGATTTTTATTTCTCGTGTCATGTTATTCCGTCAAATTACAAGATATCGAAACAAACATTTCTATGTTTGTAATGTTACGATAGACACCAAGACATGATTTTGTTACTTTTTGGAAATTCACACTTATTGATTTTATATCTTCAATAATGTGAAAATGTGCGAGCGAGAGAGCTGCAGAGGGTATACAGGCATATTAAGCAATTTATGTTATTTAGTTCGGGATCTTTAGCGCGACTAAGACTCGCACTTGGCCAGTTTTTATTATTTTATGTTTTACTTTACAGCTTGCAATGGCATAAAGATCGACGCTTCAGAATTACCGCGGATGCGTCGTGGGGTGAGGTTTCACAGCTCGAAATGTCTCGTTATAAAAGTTGGGTTCATCACCACCAGCCAGAAGACGTCCACTGCTGAACATAGGCCTCCCCCTTTAACCTCCACACTGAACGACAGCCTGCCTTTTGCATCCACTGGATGCCCGCGACTCTCACAATGTCGTCGGTCCATCTAGTGGGAGGCCTACCTACGCTGCGTCTTCCGGTTCGTGGTTTCCACTCCAGAACCTTTCTTCCCCATCGGTTATCGGTTCTTCGAGCGATGTGGCCTGCCCATTGCCTCTTCAACTTGCAAATTTTAACAGCTATGTCGGTGACTCTGGTTCTTTGGCGAATATCCACGTTTCGGATTCTATCGCGCAAAGAAACTCCGAGCATAGCTCTCTCCATTGCCAAAATTGGGTTATATCTGGTCATATAACATACACACACAAAAACTGCATGCATATAATACTAAATTTAGTTATTAGTTTGGTCAATATCTGTCACCATTACTTGGAAGGAACTGACTCCTATAATACAGGTGATACCTAGCATAGGAGGCAGAGATTCACATAGCTATATCGATTATTACGAGATAAATAAATATTTTTGTATTTTATTCATTTAGTAACATAAAAAATATATTTATGGAACTGTCAAAAATAAAATGTCATTAATCCCGAAATGTCCGCACTGGCAAATATTTGGCAGCAACACAAAAATGTTTGTGTTATACTCGTGGATTGAAACGCATTCCTTTGCGCACCAGTGTTTTAATACTCCTACATTTTATATTGTAGAGTTCTCATTATGAATTCGGTCTAGACTCGTGTTAGTATTTCAGATATTTAAGATAGCCCGTTGGTCCAGTTGGTAGTGAACCTGCCTTCTGAGCTTGGGGGCGTGGGTTCGATTCCCACCTAGGACAAACATTTATGCGATGAACATTTGTGTTTGTTCTTTATCTGGTTGTTAATATCTATTTACCCGACCCGGGTATGTCCTAAAACTGCGACCAGAACCACCGGAGGATGGGCAGCAGCATCCTATTAGTACACGGTGAACTTACTGCGATCCCCAAGCCGCCCGCCAAGCGTGGGGATTATGGCAACACTCCTCTTTAAGAGGGAGGCCTTTGTCCAGTAGTGGACGTTTGATGGCTGATGTGTGTGTGTGTGAATATCTATTTAAGTATGTATTTAAAACTATATATGTATGTATATCAGTCTCTGGCAGCCATATCACAAGCTTTGCTTAGTTTGGGGTCAGGTGACCGTGTGTAAAAAAAAATCCCGAATATTAAAAAAAAAAAAAAAAAACCCCAAAGATTTTCAGATTTTGGTTTCCGGATGAGAATTTGACCGCTACAATAAATACGAAAATGGCCATCTTTGGGCTGAATGTTTTAAAAACGGAACAATAAAACACGTTAGGAAATCTCGAAATCGTAAATTATAATAATATCTTCAACGACAGTATCGATGCAGAACATAAACGATTTTTAGAGTTCCGTACCCAAAGGGTAAAAAAGGGACCCTATTACCAAGCCTACATTGTCCGTCTGTCTATCTGTTTGTCTGTCTGTCTGTCCATCCGTCTGTCTGTCCGTCTTTCTGTCCGTCTGTCTGTCTTATTTGTGATGGTACGGAACCTTCAGTGCGCGAGCCCAACTCGCACTTAGCCGGTTTATTTCTTACATTGAAACTAAACATTTCTAACGAATTTTTTTGCTTGTACTTTAAATAATTATAATTCCTGGCATTTCGAACACTGCACTGTCCATGGAGTCACAAGTAGACTGGATGAAAGATGTCTATAGAAAATTAGTCAAGTCAAAACGTTCTGTATTACGATGTAGTCGCTCCCGGCGTCTCTTGCAGTTCTGCGTTAGGTTCGAGATTTTATTAATTTGATAACAAAAAAAAACTGTATTAAAACCTGATCAAAAATCTCGAAGAGCTAAGATTTTATTTTATTTGATTTTTATTTTGACGTTATCCTAGATGGCGTAAGTAACAATTTTATAATCATTACTATGTGTTTGACTCTACATTTAAATTAAATGTAACCAAATGTCATTAAAATGTCCCAAAGTTCGAAATATCGCTCAGAGTGATGTATTGATAAAACCTTTGCCCTTCATACAGTTCAAACACTGTTTTTAAATTAATTTTATTTACTACTAGCGGTTCGCCCCGGCTCCGCACGGGTATAGTTATATAGCCTATAAAATAGCTTATATTAGTCAGTGATAATGTAGGATTCAAATGGTGAAAGAATTTTTCAAATCGGTCCAGGACTTTTTGAGCAAATTCGTTACAAACATACTTACATACAAATCTTTCCTCTTTATAATCTTAGTATAGATTTTCAACCGAAAAGTGCCTACATAATCTATGGAAGTATAACTTTATGTTCAACCGCGCTGAACCATAAAAAAAAACATTCCTTATTCCCACCAAAACTATCTGTCAAAAATAAATCAGTCAGTGAGTTCCTAACGTAGGAAGGGCTCCTATTGGCCCGTTACTTTTTCTTCTAGTAGCGTCCCCATGGCCAGTATAAATATGTACAAAACTTATCTGTATCCGGTTGTATATTTAAATAGATGAAATAGATTCGGTTGGTAAAGGGCCCCGAGTTTTTTTTCTATGAGCATAGATAACCCAATGGCAGCGCGCGATGCATTCGGCTACTTTTTTTTCCTATTGGCTCTTGTGGTTATTATCTATTTAGTTTGTGTATCTTTTTTTTATAGTTGGGTCGGGATATGTTAGGATTACTTGGGATGGTGCAGGTAGAAGTGTTTTAAGGAAACAGCTTAGTTTGGTTTTCAGATAATGTTTTAACTTTTTGACTTTTTTATTATTTGTTAGTTAATCCGCCGTAACATAACATATTCTGTAAAAAAATCAACTGGCTATCTATTACGGTTCGAAAGATATAGCTGTTTAAAGGTAGGACGGACAGACAATGTATTATAGGTTTAGTAATAGGGTCCCGTTTACACTCTTTGAGTACGGATCCCTAAAAAGTGGGAGAAACAGGGAAATATTTCAACACGAACAATAATTTTATTCAAATTCAATTTATTTACATAACAGTTAAAAGCCATGGCGTAATACCTTATTTACTTACTACATAATATTATTCAAATTAAACTACCAACTATAAAACTAAATAAATAGTAAAGTAACATAAAAAGTTAGACAAAATTTAAAAACTACAATAAAAAATATTTACAAAAATAAAAACACTAGAAAAACTTAAAAAATTATAATAAAAGATAAAAATTTACATTAATTACAACGACAACAATGTTTGGTAATACTAAAATAAAATAACGACATTGTCCTTATAGGCTTATCTCTTGTTTTTTTAAATTGTATAATAGCCTTGATTAATAAACAAAATACAAGCTAAAAGGTAGGACGGACAGACAATGGATAGGCTTAGTAATAGGGTGCCATTTTTACCCTTTGGGTACGGAACTCTAAAAACGAATTGAGAACCCCCTAATTTTTTTAAAGTCGGTAAAAATACGTAGTATACTATAGAAATGGGAAAAGCACATTTAAATGATATAGACAATTAAAAATATTGGCGATTGACGGGATTCGAATCTGCTCAATCCATGTAGACCCGAGCGGTCTAAGCACTAAGCTACGACATAAAAGCATACCGCTTATTACGTCAACAGATATGCAAAATGTCCACCGTATCAGGTGGCCAGATCCGACCGATAGCACTGAGGTCACAGATTGGCTATCAGTTGACTTATCAGCTGCCTTGAGAGGTTCGTGAAAGGTGCTTCCTGGCCGGAGACCTTCCACTGCACCTCTCCATAATAATAATTTTCATACTAAAACTGTTTGTGGGTGACACGACAACTAGTCGAGTTTCCGGAACTGGTCATCATCATCATCATCAGCCAGAAGACGTCCACTGCTGAACATAGGCCTCCCCCTTTAACCTCCACACTGAACGACAGCCTGCCTTTTGCATACACTGGATGCCAGCGACTCTCACTATGTCGTCGGTCCATCTAGTGGGAGGCCTACCTACGCTGCGCCTTCCGGTTCGTGGTCTCCACTCAAGAACCTTTCTTCCCCATCGGTTATCGGTTCTTCGAGCGATGTGGCCTGCCCATTGCCACTTCAACTTGCAGATTTTAACAGCTATGTCGGTGACTCTGGTTCTTTGGCGAATATCCACGTTTCGGATATTATCGCGCAAAGAAACTCCGAGCATAGCTCTCTCCATTGCCCGCTGTGGAGTTTTTCCAAAAGGCCAACAATTAAGGACCACGTCTCAGTACCAAACTGGTACTTCGTGGTTTTAAGAACTGGGAATTTCGGTACTTTCTCGGTACTACCAAATTACTTTTTTTTTTAACGCTGATAAGTCCGCGTTTAACCACCAACTCGCCTGTTGGTAAGCGACGATGTGGTCGAAGATGAAGCACGCAGACTTAGAAGATACCCATTCACTCTGGCCTTGAAAAGGCCCAGGTTATATCTCTCAGGGAACAGGGAAGCTGGCAGGTTGTTCCAAACTTTGGCCGTACGGATTAGAAACGTAGAATCGAAACGTTTGGTACCTTATTGTTAACTAGCTGTGCAGCAGAAAACAGCAGAGGGACAGACCGGAAATATTAAAAAATTAGTAAAAATTTAATAGTCGATCCTCTATTGCACACCCCGTCTTCTACGTCTTCTATAAACCCTTTCCATTGTAAGGTTGCCTGGAAGAGATCACTTTTAGCGATAAGGCCTCCAGTTGTTACACTAGTTTTTAAGAGTTTATTGTCCACTGTATCAAATTTTATGGTGTGAACAATAAAGAGTTAATCAATCAATTCTAGTCTATCGGTTTTTTTATCGGATACATTTCGGAGAGTGTGCTACAGATCTGCATGATTTGATTCCCTGCTGCCCATTTTTCTATCGGACTGCCATAGTGGGTACGAAGAATCGACACCGCTTTATGGTTGATATTCCGAGAACCTGTACGAAGCGCTTTGATTCCACATTTATTGTGCAAACTGCTAGTCTGTGGAATTCGCTGCCTGAGTGGGTGTTCCCCGATAGTTACAATCTGGGTGTCTTCAAGTCGAGAGTTAATGGTTTCTTCTAGGCAAGCGTGCTCCATCGTAGGCCGCATCATCGCTTAACATCAGGCGAGTTGGCGGCCAGGCGCAAGCCTACTTAAAATTAAAAAAATTAAACGCTGCTGAAAGCCGTAACAGATGGTGGATTATCATAAGGAAGAAGTTGATGCCGTGATGGGTCACTACCCCCCAGCATTGGGGAATCGACGAACGGAGGAGCAGGATCGTCGGGTAAAAGCATACAACGGCCCACTACCACTTTGTGGATTTTCCTTGGATACGTACCAAACGTTTCGATTCTACGTTTCTAATCCGTACGGCCAAAGATTAGAACAATCTGCCAGCTTCCTTATTTCCTGAGAGATATAACCTGGGCCTTTTTCAAGGCCAGAGTGAATAGGTATCTTCTAAGTCTGCGTGCTTCATCTTCGACCACGTCGCTTACCAACAGGCGAGTTGGTGGTCAAACGCGGAACTACCTAAGTAAAAAAAAAAACGGAGACAGTCTCTAGCAAAATTTGAATTCATTAGACAAAGACTGCACCTACCTCAAAAATTACTTCTGTGGCCTACACAAACTGATCTCCGTCCACTTAAACCTGGCCTCTTGAAGCGCTACCATCGCTTACAAACTCGTATAATGAGTATATAAATAAATTGTTTCAATTTTCCGCACGGGTCTGTGTAAGCTGGCCGGTCGGGCATTGAACCTATGACGTATTCAGTCACGACCACTCACGACACTCGCACAGTTTTGGCAGAAAATTAATATGATGTAAGTGGGGCACGAGCGAACAGCCAGTGTTTAACCCTTAACTACTCGCGGGAAAAAAAACACTCGCTCGCACGCGGTCTCCCGGGACCCCATTTTGTTTCGAAAATGTCTGATACTAACTACCAATAAGATAGATGCATTTTTTTTTTATATGTTTCGGTCAAAAATTATGCCTCGCAATCCAGCGGGGCAATGCTGCCAGCATTCTTGGGACCCTGCAATTGCCCTGGTGGCAATTAGCTCACCTAGGTTTTTTATGTATGTATTATATTTTTAGTAGTAATAGTTTTATCAATAACTTGTAAATCTATCTATCTATATATCTATACTTATAATAAAACTGTAACAGGTCCAATTCTGTACATTGAAGATATTTTGAAAAAAAATATTGGACGGTTCTCTATAATCGATACTGAAGTAAAAAATGTATTTTTTTTCATTTTTGTCTGTCTGTCTGTCTGTCTGTCTGTCTGTCTTTCTGTCTGTATCTGGGCTGCGCATCACGCCGAAACTACTCAATGGATTCATATGAAACTTAGCATAATTTTAGTTCATACTACGAGGTAGGTTATAGGATACTTTTTATCCCGAAATTTTGCATGGTTCCCTTGGGAGAGGGGATGAAAGTCAAAATGTGTACTTAGTTGTAATTCATTACCGCGTAGTCCGATTTCATTAATTTTTTTTTTGTTAGAAAGGGGGTATATTAAATAACGTCCCGTAAAAATTTCAAGGTCATCGACTTCGTAGTTCAGAAATTACAGACATCACAACCCTCAGTATTAGGTCCAAATAACTTGACCTCCGGAATGTACGGGAACCTTTGAACATACGGCTCATCTTAAGCTGGCGATTGATTTGCAGCGCACTTTGTAGTGTACGTTGAGTAGGTACTTAATAAATCTATAAATTAATAAATCTTATTAAACAAATAAATGCCAAAAAGGGTCCGCAAATCACGT
Source organism: Agriopis marginaria (assembly GCA_932305915.1). Lineage (NCBI taxonomy): Eukaryota > Metazoa > Arthropoda > Insecta > Lepidoptera > Geometridae > Agriopis > Agriopis marginaria. The sequence goes on from OW029941.1 coordinate 1,741,291, forward strand.
GATGTAAATTAATGGGGGTTACTATATTTTGTAGAAGATTCTTGTGGAAAGAAAAATTAAGAAAATTGGAAAAATTCAGAAAACTTATCACCGATTTTAACTTCGCGCGTTTTTCATTTCTAAGACAGGACAACGTCTGTCGGGTCAGCTAGTGTATATATAAAAGCGAAATTCATCTACTCACTCACTCATTAATCACGAAATCTCGAAAACTACTTGACCTACGAAACTGAAATTTGGCAGGTAGATTTCTTATGGGGTGTAAAGATCCGCTAAGAAAGGATTTTGCGAAAGGGCCGAATTAAGGGAGGCAAATGGGGGGTTGAAAGTTTATATGAAAGGCTATGCGTACAAAGTCGCTGGCAACAGCTAGTAATATTATATTTTTACTAAACTAACGACAACGTAAATAAAAAACACAATTCAAACTTTTCTCTAATATAACTTTTGAGGCACAATGACATTTACGTAGATACATTTCTAATTGTTACTAACTAATTTTTGGCTTCGAGAGTGTGTGTTCCCCTTACACTCTGTATATTTGAAAAAATAGGAAGCTACTGTTGGCGGAAGCGATGCGTCTGAACAACAAAAGTAATTTTTTTTTGCGCGTAAGTGTGCGTTGTCCCCAAAGGTGTAGTAAAGGGTTAATACAATAGAAACTTAAAGTTTACCTACCTAAAAATAAATACCATTTATACAGGGTTACGCATGTAGACTGTACTAAGCCGAAAGAAGGTAAATTTACTCATCATTATGAAAAACTTTTACTACGGGACCAACCCTGAAATGATGAAAAAATATCAGCTGTTTCATAAATTTTTTTCAAGTGTGACTAAAATTTAATTTTTCTATGGAACTGTAGTTTTTTTGCGATTTCATTCGGTCCCGTAGTAAAAATTGTTCATAGTCATGAATACATTGATCTACTTTAGGCTTAGTACACCCACTCTGCGGAACCCTGTTTAGACTTTTTTGCTAATGCCTATTAGTTTTTTCAATCGCAACTAAATGATTTCTTATCCGACGAAAAAAGGAAAAGGTTCTCTAGGCGACGCGTATATATTTTTTGTCTTCAAATATATTATTTGCGAAAGAAGCTCTGGCTAGCCGCGGCCTTTAACTGATTCATGATAAGGGTTACCTGATGGAAAATATATATATATATCCGGAAATAAAACTTTTCTTTTTAATATGGAATACATCTGGTCACCAACTCGCCTGAACCCGCGACTTCACGGATCTCCCAAATAGGCTACCAGTTTTTTTTAAATACAGTTTCATATCTAGAATTCCGGACGTTTTAGAATTTCCCCCGTATTGCGGACAAAAGCCTAAATTTCTGGACATGTCCGGAAAATTCCGGACGTTTGGCAACCCTGTTCACGATCAAAATTGAATTAGGAAATCTGGACGTATGGCAACCCTGTTCACGATCAAAATTGAATTAGGAACTCCAGACGTATAGCAACCTTGTTCACGAGCAAAATTGAATTAGGAAATCTGGACGTATGGCAACCCTGTTCATGATCAAAATTGAATTAGGAAATCCGGACGTGTGGCAACCCTGTTCATGATCAAAATTGAATTGAGAAATCCGGACGTATGGCAACCCTGTTCATGATCAAAATTGAATTAGGAAATCCAGACGTATAGCAACCTTGTTCACGAGCAAAATTGAATTAGGAAATCTGGACGTATGGCAACCCTGTTCATGATCAAAATTGAATTAGGAAATCCGGACGTATAGTCTGGCTAATGAAAGTAGAGATTGAAAACGCCCGCCAAATTAAAAAAAAAACCGCATTACAACCCCAAAATTAATATGAAATGCAAACATTACTGTGTTCTGACTGTATTACAATAAAAAAAATTTACTTACAAGTATCAAGTGAGATTATTCCATGCATTTCATACACATTTTTGGGGTTTCAATATTTTTATTCGGATTTGACGCGCTTTTTCAGTCTCTACTTTCATTAGCGAGACTCTAGCTGCAACCTTGATCACGAACAAAATTGAATTAGGTTTGGACGTGTCCATCATTGGCCTCATTTTTTCAATGTACAGCGACATCTGCTAGCTAATCTGTGCCACGACTCGTGTATCCATTATCAAGGTATTCAAGGCTATAGATTATCATAACAATAAAATTATTTTCGACAAACTCTTCCGCAGACATTTTGGCGCCCTGAATTCGTTATCAGCACTATCAGTTCACACATCTGATAGCATATGAAGCTAGGCTGTATTTTAATCATCATCATTGTCATTCAGAAGACGTACATTGCTTAGGCCTCCATTTTAGAACTCTACACGGAACGACAGCCTGCCATCTGCATCCACTGGATGCTCGCGACTCTCACGATGTCGTCGGTCCATCTAGATCAGGGGTGTCCAACTATATTTTGTGGCGGGCCGGATTTATTAACTTTATAACTATGGCGGGCCAAGAGATGCTTCGTAACTGAGCAAATCAAGACTAATATAAGGAAAATGGTAGAAAGGTGGAGGTATGCACACTTACACTAGAATGACCATAATTGCTAAAAGTCGGAAAAGAGCGTCTTAATACCGCCACGGCGGGCACAAAAAATCGACATCGTTTTATGGTCGATATTCCGAGAACCCGTACGAAGCGCTTTGATTCCACATTTATTGTGTGAACTGCTAGTCTGTGGAATTCGCTGCCTGAATGGGTTTTCCCCGTCAGTTACAATCTGGGTGTCTTCAAGTCGAGAGTGAATCGGTTTCTTCTAGGCAAGCGTGCTCCATCGTAGACCGCATCGTCGCTTAACATCATGCGAGGTGGCGGCCAAGCGCAAGACTGCCCCGGTGGCTCAGTTGGTAGTGAACCTATCTTCTGTGCTTGGGGGCGTGGGTTCGATTCCCATCTAGGACAAACATTTGTGTGATGAACATTTGTGTTTGTTCTATGTCTGGGTGTTAATATCTATTTAAGTATGTATTTAAAAATATATATGTACGTATATCAGTTTCTGGCAGCCATATTACAAGCTTTGCTTAGTTTGGGGTCAGATGACCGTGTGTGCAAAAATGGCCCAGATATTTATTATTATTATTATTTATCTACATATTACTAAAAAAAATAAAAAAGCTGCAATTCTAAATACTTGTCGTATCGTACGGAAATTTTTGCATAAAGAAATATGTAATGAATCAACTTCTCAAAATGAAAAACACTTGGTTTAGCCTCGTGGACCCCGTGGTGTTTCATTTACAACCGAAATTTATAAAATTTCGAGAAAAAAATACATTTGAACATAATAATAATACAATAATGTCAGAATCACAGGTGTCATCCTCTGGCGACATGTGACATTTGGCCTTGAACGCGCGACTAGACGTTTCGGCGACCACGGTTTTTAATATTCCACGCAGGGAGGGCCGCGCCACATAACTAGTTCTATTTGCATATTAAAAGATGATCAAGCTTTCAAACCAGAACGTAGCTCTTGAACTGTGACAGACCAACTAAACAATTTAATAACTAGCCAAGAGCGTGACGAGACACGGATGTGGATATTCCGTATCCAAAACCATATAATTGACATCTTCTCTATCTCTATCTCTACACGTCTGTCTGTCTGTATGGCCGTTAACTCCTCCTAAACCACGCAACAGAATTTGATGCGGTTTTCACCATCAGTTAGATACATTTTCACGGAAGATTTATATATACGGGGTGTAAGGGGAACACTCTCGAAGCCAAATGAAGGTAATTGTACTCATCATTATGAACAAGTTTTACTATGGGACCAGCCCTGAAATCACGAAAAAAATATCAGCTGTTCTATAGAAAACGGTTATTGACACTCGACAAAATGTATGGAACAGCTGATTTTTTTTCGCGATTTCAAGGTTGGTCCCATAGTAAAAGTTGTTCATAATGATAAGTACAATGACCTCCTTACGGCTTAGTACAGTGTACTCTTACTTTACTAGTCTTAGTACATGAAAAAGGGCTACAGCCCTATACTTGTAGCCCTTTTTCATCTTAGACCACACCAGGTGAGCTGTGGTCAATTATTATCAGCCTATCATTTTCCCACTGCTGGGATACAGGCCTTCTCTCAGAGAGAGGATGGTCCCTAATCCACCATGCTGGCCCAGTGCATGTTGGTGAATCTCATATGTCTTTGAACTAATTGAATTTATGGACACAACTGTTTTCTCACGATGTAATAATTAAGCCATTGGTACATGGCCGAGGATCGAACCGGGTGCCGTCAGATTGTAAAACGCACATGCTACCGCTCAGCCACCAAAAGCCACCACAAAAAAAAATACACGTGCCTCAAACGCAATCTAAATAGGCAGCTTTAAGGCTAGACTGAGTGATTTCTTCTAGATCAACGTGTTTCATCCTCGGCCACACCGTTGCTTACCATCAAGCGAGTTGGTGGCCAAATGTAAACCTATATAAATATATTAAGAAAAAAAAAGAGACCTAAATAAATATTTTCTTTCTTTCTTTCATCTTTTATATTATAAAAATCCTCATACTTTCTTATGAGGCGTTTGTCCATCATCATTAGCCAGAAGACGTCCACTGCTGAACATAGGCCTCTCCCTTAGACCTCCACATTGAACGACGGCCATATGCATCCACTGGATGCTCGCAACTCACGGAGTGACAGACACACCTACCTATGCTGTGTCTTCCTGTTCGTGGTCTCCACTCAAGAACCTTTCTTCCCCATCGGTTATCCATTGCCACTTAACTTACTTATTGCGCTTGATTGAATCGAAAAAAACCCATTTAATTATTTTTTTAAGTTATGAGAAAAATGTGGCACGCAATCTTTTCCAAAATTCAAAATGGCTGACTCACACCATTGCCCGCCAAAAAACAGACACGACAGATTACGTGCGAGTTACTACGTCATTTCAATATGTGTGACCATGTCTAGGCGACCAACTTATTTGTAGAGCTGAATGAGGGCGCCACAATCGTTACTGAACAAAAACTTCCTTACGAATTTTAGTTCCATCATTAGACCAAGTTACAAAGTTGATGTCTGTAAGGTGCGCGATTTTTACGACCACGCCATAGAATATAATGTTGGTTATTCAATCGTAGACGTTGAAAAAATGTCTGCATCTGATAACAGCATGCTTACACGTGTTCCTTTATTAGAATTTACTACGCGGCTGGAGTCACTCAACTCACGAAGGATGCGGAGACACCGATAATATGTTATCAATGATTTTACAAATATATGGGGGACTGTTGAATCTATATAAGTAGTCTGATTTTTATGAAGAAAACGGAAAGACATTTCTCTTTTTAGTGTTCCGTAACCAAAGGGTAAAAACGAGACCCTATTACTAGGCCTACGATGTCTGTCTGTCCTATCTTTCGAACCGTAATAGATAGACAGTTGAAATTTTCACAGAATATGTAATGTCCACCGAACGGTACAGTTGGTAGTAAACCTACCTTCTACGCTTGGGAGTGTGGGTTCGATTCCCACCTAGGACAAACATTTACGTGATGAACATTTGTGTTTGTTCTATAGTTATCTAGTTGTTAATATCTATTTAAGTATGTATTTAAAAATATATATGTATGTCTATATCAGTCTCTGGCAGCCATATCGAGCTTTGCTTAGTTTGGGGTCAGGTGACCGTGTGTGCTAAAATGTCTCGAATATTTATTTAAAAAAATATTAAATTATAAACAAGACAATTTTTTTAAATGAAACCACACACAACAAACGTATTTTTTTTCGTATTGTTGTATTAGCTCTAATGTAAAAACGGTAATACGTAAAAGCGTCAAATTTGCTATGATTGTAGTAGGTACACACTCTAAAGTATAATAAAAAACAATTAATAATGGCCAAATACGAGTCGGTGACAAGTTTCTGTCCATTGCCAAGTTATAACTGGTAATTTCGTTATTGAATTTTTCGGTGGCACGGAACCCTCAGTGCGCGAGCCCGACTCGCACTTGGCCGGTTAATTTACTATAATCCTTTTCAAATAGCATGTCACTTGGTACCACCACTAATTGACAAGTTTTAACCGCCTTTTTTATAGTAGCGCTTAGCTATATGTTTTCGCCGCAAAATGTGAACCTTTAATTTAGTTCTGTGACGTCACATTCAATATTTACGAATCACGTTACATTCTATCGTACTATCAAACCACCTGCCAAGTGCCATGCTGTTTGAAATGGTCTATAATCACCATCGATGTTGACATAGACTTGGACATGATTTACTTGTGATAGAAAAAGGTCCAACAATGAAAGGTCAGTGAACTTTAAGTCATAATAATATAACAATAATTATAATAACTGAATTATTTTAAATGCAACAACAACAGCAGGTTGCATCATGACGCATTTTATCGATTATTTACTGCTAATTACTTATATTGTGTATTTGTCATTAATTTTATTATTGTGATAATTTAATTTTAGCATTTAATGGAGCGCAGGCAACACAGCGTCCTAAGAATCAAAAGGACAGACCGAGTCCGAAACACGACGCTGCGCTCAATTACTAGAATCGCTGATTTTGGTATCAAAGCTGCCATATTAAAGTGGGGTTGAGCGGGACACGTGGCCAGGATGCTCCCTGATAGATGGGCCCAGAGGATCACACAGTGGGTGCCTGAAAACCGACGGAGTCAAGGCAGGCCTAGAAAACGCTGGCGCGATGACATCGACACGTTCCAGATACAGTGGTCAAGTCTGGCGGGTGATCGCACTGTCTGGAAAGAAATGGGGGAGACCTTTGCCCAGGAGTGGGACAGTATAGGTTAATTAAAAAAAAACACTAATCCTTAGTTATTTAAGTGACATCTTAATCTTGGAATAATTAGTATTGGATTCTATTTGATTGCACATAAATGTATTTCAAAAAAACTATTTAATTTTTAGGGTTCCGTACCAAAAGAGTAAAAACGGGACCCTATTACTCAGCCTACGATGTCCGTTTGTCTGTCTGTCTTACCTATTAACGGCTGTGTCTTTCGATCCGTAATAGATAGACAGTTGAAATTTTCACAGAATATGTAACGTTACGGCGGAATAACTAAGAAATAATAAAAAAGTCAAAAAGTTAAAATTAAAGGAGGTCCCAACAAACGTATATTTTTTATTGTATTTATATTCATTAATTCCTCAAATTGGTACACCACTGTATACTTTTGAACGTCAGAACAACATAAACTTAATTGTTAACGTATTTTTGTATTAGCTCTAATGTAAATAATTAGAATTTTTAGAAAAAAAAGAACCGTCTTCATGACTACATTTACAAACTGACACTAAAAAGTAGAAAATATTGTTTAATATTACGACTGAAATACTTTGTATCCACGGTCATGAAAAATTTTACGAAAAACAACAGGGCCCGGTCGCCATGGAGACACTTCTTTGTTTTTTTGAAGTTCTGTTGTAGGAACACTTCCTCTATGTTTGCTGTTCAGTTGGCAGCGTCGCTAGTGGAGAACAAAGTATGAAATTCACCAAGAAATAACTGTAGTTCCAATTTTGCCCACCTTAACAGCTAAGTTGGTGGCACTGTACAATGTTTACATTGTACATTGAATTCGTTACTTATTGTCATGTTTTTGTAGATTTTTCAAAAAGCGCTGTATCAATGTCGATAAAAAAATTATGGGACCACCTATGAGATATGACCTACCAACCAAAAAAAAAATCATCAAAAACAATTCTAAATTGGCGGAGTAATCAGGTAACATACATTAAAAAAAAAATACAGTCGAATTGATAACCGCCTCTTTTTGGAAGTCGGTTAAAAAGGTAATACTCACAAGCGTCAAATTTGGTATTATTATAGTACACACTCTAAAGTATAACAACAAATAACTAATAATAACCAAGTGCAAGTCGGTGACAAGTTTCTGTTCAGTACCAAGTTATAACTGGTCATTTCGATAATGAATTTTGTGTGGTACGGAACCCTCAGTGCGCGAGCCCGACACGTACTTGGCTGGTTTATTTTGTATGGAACAGCTGTTTTTTTCGCGAATTTCGAAAACTTGTAGAACAAAGGTTGTTAATATTGCACCAAAGTCGTACTTGAGAGAGTCGTTGTTCTGCGTAATATAGGCTGTATGGAGACCACGGACCGGTAAGCGCAGCGTAGGACGTCCAACAAGATGGACAGACAACCTAAAAGAGAACGCAGGGAAACGCTGGATGCAGGCCGCTTCCAACCGGCCCTTTTGGAGATCGATGGGGGAGGCCTATGTCCAGCAGTGGACGTCCTATGGCTGAAATTATGATGATGATGATGATCATAGATTAGTTTTTTATAAAACATATTTAGCAAAATTTAATTAAATTTAGTTACATATTGTATAGTTTGCTATTTATTAGAATGCCATTGTCGGCAACGACAAATTTCTAAAATAAAGATTTAAAAAAAAGAGACCGCAGGGAAACGCTGGATGCAGGCCGCTTCCAACCGGCCCTTTTGGAGATCGATGGGGGAGGCCTGTGTCCAGCAGTGAATGTCCTATGGCTGAAATGATGATGATGATGAAATATTAAGGGTCATTTTTGTACACACGGTCATCTGAACCTAAACTAAGCAAAGCTTGTGATATGGTAATATATTAAGATAAATATGATGCTGATTAGTGTGACGAAGTAATATTTTTTCTTTCTCACGAATTATCCTGACTAGTATAACGAAGGTTTTTATTTCTTTTTGGCTTCTCACGAATTACAAATTTAACCACTATCAAGTATACAGTAGTGGTAAATTTAAGTTTACATTAATACAGTGGTGCCAACTGGTAGTGGGCTTGAGCATTTGGATTGTCTTTAGACCTTCAACGGTCTATGGGCAGTCTAACTGTATTTGTAATGTTAGTATTAGCTTGTATTTTGTTCAGTTAATAAAGGCACTGGCCTAGGAAAAAAAAAAAAAAAAAAAAAACAGTCACAGTCTAACTGTATTTGTAGTTTTAGTTTTAGCTTGTATTTTGTTTAGTTAATAAAGGCACCTGCTCAGGAAAAAAAAAAAAAGTAAAAAAGTATACAGTACATCCTAAAGTTAAAGACGTCAACACTAAAGATAATGGCTGAAATGATGATGATGAATATAGGCTGATTATTCAGATGTAGTCTAGGCATACGAGCGCACGAGATATAATGTAATTTCGTGCGGTGGCGTGGTCGTGACGTCATCATGATGTCAGTGCGCCGACGCCGACGCTTGCGCCCGCGCAGCGTCGCCTCGCGACTAACGGATATTGGCGTCGGAACTATTTCGCCCAGAACTTGCGACTACTATATCTTCTCAACCCTTGAACTGAATTTATTCACATTTGAACTCAAAGGAGCGTTCTTTAACAAACTTTTTCAAATAAAGCCGTCCAAGTGCGCATCGGGCTCGTGCACTGAGGATTCCGTACCACCACATAACTTGTTAGCTACTAAAGTTTTTTTTTTTTTCCAAAAAGATAACATCCCCTAAACGCCCAAGCGGTCACCCATCCAAATACCGGCCGCGCCCGACGTTGTTTAACTTCGGTGACCGTACGTCCCGTACGAAAATCGGTGGTGAACAGAAATTGGTCACCGACTTGCACTTGGCCATTTATTATAATTTTTTGTTATACTTTAGAGTGTGTACTATGTTCATGCCAAGTTTGACGCTTGTACGTATTACCGTTTTTACATTAGAGCTAATACAAAAATACGTTTGTTGTATTGGGGTCTTCTATGATGGGGAGTCCTTTCGTTCTAATCTTTTTTTATTATTTGTTAGTTAATCCGCCGTAACATTACATATTATCTCCGCCGCGACGCCATTGTCTCCCTAGTTTGTCTGATTTGAAGTTTCTTTTTTTTTTTTACATCGGACTAGGCTAACGTTTGACCGCGATCTCGCCTGATGGAAAGCGTCGATGCGGTCGAAGTTGGAGCACGTTTGCCCAGTAATAACATATTAACCCTAGACTTGAACACTCCAAGATTGTAATGCTGCGGAAACACAGAGAGTCTTTAATTGTATTACTACGGTAAAAAGGTTCCAGATTCTGATGTTCTTTAAACTAAACTAAATTTGACAGCTCTAAAATTGTTGCCATCCTTCTCTCACATATAAAAATGAAAAGAGAGGCAGACAATTTTAGTCCTGTCATATTAGTTAAGTGGTATGACAGAATCGACGCCAATGTCCGGCACGGCTGAGACTGATGCGTATGACGTCACTAGACAGCGCACGTTCCGTTTTTGTTATAAACAGTAATAATAATACGCGTCTGGGTCCACGCTAGATCCGCTTGCTGGCTGGACTGGTACAGACGTGATCCTAGCTCGTTACGGTACACATCACAAACAACGAAAACAGGCTGCGCTGCGACACTAGCGCCACTGGCAACTGGCGGCAGCAATCGTAAACAAAATAAATGAAATAAAATCATACTAAAGTCTGGCTAATGAAAGTAGAGACTAAAAACGTCCGCCAAATTTTAAAAAATCCGCATTGCAACCCCAAAATTAATATGAAATGCAAACATTACTATGTTCTGACTTTGTTACAATAAAAATTAATAACTTACAAGTATCAAGCGAGATTATTTCAGGCAATTCATACAAATTTTTGGGGTTTTCTATGCGGATATTTTTGAATTTGCCGCGCTTTTTCTGTCTACTGTCATTAGCCAGACTCTAATTATACTTTGTTGGTTACACTTTCACGCAGCAACAGCACTTTTACTGAACCCTCAGTGCGCGAGCCCTTGCACTTGGCCGTTATGTTTTGTTTATCACGAATTATGCTGACTAGTGTAACGAAGCTTTTTTTTTCTTTTTGGCTTCTCACGAATTACAAATTTTGCCAGTATCACGTATAAAGTATATCCCAAAAGTTATATTTTTTTTTTAGCGCCTTTATTAACTAAACAAAATACAAGCTAAAACTAAAACTACAAATACAGTTAGACTGCCCAACTAAAAGTTATATGATTATTTACGAGATATTTACCGTGGTAAGGTTGTGGAATGAGCTACCGATATCAAAGCACATCCTATTAAGATTCTATTTTCAAAGACAGGTTAACCCCTTGACATTGAGAGTACCCTAAAATTTAAAAAAACCAAGGACATTCTCACATGTTTAATTTAAAAAAACTTGTTTCTACGAACAGGTTCAATGTTATTGTTAGTATTATAATAATATATTATAATTATACAAAAGGGTGAATTTTTAATCCACTGTTGCTATTGGCTTAGAAAATGATTTTTATTTCTTGCGATATTCGTCTAGGATAGGACAAACTATCTATTATTACGGTAATTTCAAATAATTGCCCCTCATATCAGTGATGGAGACTTTCAATAGAGGGTGAATTTTATTGGCTAAAAAGGACCGTATTTTAAAAGCTACTGTGATATTTATCTAGGATAGGATAGAGTAAATTATAATCGGTTAATAATTAAATCGGTTTCATGTCATTATTAAAGACTTTCAAAAGAGGGTGAATTTTATTAGCTACAATTGATCTCTTATTTTAAAAGTTGCTAAAAGGATAGGACAAACTATCTATTATTACGGTAATTTCAAATAATTGCCCCACATAGTAGTAATGGAGACTTTCAATAGAGGGTGAATTTTATTGGCTAAAAAGGACCGTATTTTAAAAGCTACTGTGATATTTATCTAGGATAGGATAGAGTAAATTATAATCGGTTAATAATTAAATCGGTTTCATGTCATTATTAGACTTTCAAAAGGGGGTGAATTTTATTAGCTACAATTGATCTCTTATTTTAAAAGTTGCTAAAAGGATAAGACAAACTATCTATTATTACGGTAATTTCAAATAATTGCCCCTCAGTAACGGAGACTTTCAATAGAGGGTGAATTTTATTGGCTAAAAAGGACCGTATTTTAAAAGCTACTGTGATATTTATCTAGGATAGGATAGAGTAAATTATAATCGGTTAATAATTAAATCGGTTTCATGTCATTATTAAAGACTTTCAAAAGGGGGTGAATTTTATTAGCTAAAAATTATCTCTTATTTTAAAAGTTGCTAAAAGGATAGGACAAACTATCTATTATTACGGTAATTTCAAATAATTGACCCTCAGTAACGTAGACTTTCAATAGAGGGTGAATTTTATTGGCTAAAAAGTACCGTATTTTAAAAGCTATTGTGATATTTATCTAGGATAGGACAAACTATTTAATCTACTATTAAGGTAATTTTAAAATAAATAGGTTTCATATCATTGTTAAAGACTTTCAAAAAGGGGTGAATTCTATTGGGTAAAAAAAGATGTCTTATTTTAAAAGTTACTGTGATATTCGTCCAGCATAGGATAAACTATAGATTATTATGGTACTTGCAAATAACTATTTCTTATTTGAAACTTTAAACTGCCCCCCCCCCCCCCCTGTTTAAATAATGTTATTATAGGGTTTAGTTAGTTATAGGGCAGTTATAGGGTTTAGTTATATTGGCTAAGGTACTATGATATTTGTCTACGATCAGTCATCATCATTTCAGCCAGAGGACGTCCACTGCTGGACATAGCCCCCCCCCCCCATCGATCTCCAAAAGGGCCGGTTGGAAGAGGCCTGCATCCAGCGTTTCCCTGCGGTCTCTTTTGGGACGTCTGTCCATCTTGTGGATGGATGTCCTACGCTTGTCTATGAAAGGATAAACTTATCTATTATTATGCTCATCATCATAATCAGCCTTTTTTAACAGTCCACCGCTGGACTTTTAGCCTACCCACGAAAGGGTGATTGGGCCATATCCACCACGCTGGCCCAGTGCGGGTTGGTGGATTCTACTACGCCATTGAATTCCTTCTCCGTACGTATGCAGGTTTCCTCACGATGTTTTCCTTCACCGAAAAGCCAGTGGTATGAAAATCTGTACATAAACTCCAAAAAGCTCATTGGTACGGGCCCGGGGATTGAACCCGAGACCTCACGCTTTCAAGTCACGGTCACGGTCTCCCAAATAGGCTACCACAGCTTTTATTATGCTAATTAACCTTAATTAAAATATGTTATTTTTCAAAACTTCAATAGAGGGGTATTGCAATAGCAAAAAAATAACTTATTTTATTTAAAAGTTATGTTTTTTTTATAGGATAGATATAGATAAACTATATAGTGTATACGTATAGTTAATGCAAATTAATTATTTACAACTTTGCTGTACTATAAATAAAAATACAGGTTCTTTTAAACACCTCTTTTTATCAGGGTTTACTTGTCAATAAATCTCGTAAATTCTAATAAGCCCTAATTTTAATTTTTTTTTCTCCATCAACCTAGTTTTATTTAGAGACCTATATTTAAGGGTCCTGTATACCCTCTGCAGCTCTCTCGCTCGCACATTTTCACATTATTGAAGATATAAAATCAATGAGTGTGAATTTCCAAAAAGTAACAAAATCATGTCTTGGTGTCTATCGTAACATTACAAACAAAGAAATGTTTGCTTCGATATCTTGTAATTTGACGGAATAAAATGACACGAGAAATAAAAATCACTTGTTACCATTTTACTGTGTCAAATTAAAATATATCAAATTGACAATTTCTTTGTTTGTAATGTTACGATAGACACCATGACATGATTTTGTTACTTTTTGGAAATTCACACTCATTGATTTTATATCTTCAATAATGTGAAAATGTGCGAGAGAGAAAGCTGCAGAGGGTATACAGGCCCCTTAAGTACTTACATACTTATTTGTTTATAGGAAACAATAAACATACAATCAAGGGTTAAGAAATAGCGTTACCCTCTATTTCAATAGATAGATCTGATAGGCTGGATGTTATGTATAATTTATTGATGTATCCATATATCCATATTATATATGATCTTATCTATTTCGTATATCTATGTAGGGCATGTTAGAGGGTGCATAATATTAATCAAATAGAACTAGACAAAATCACAGAAGACAACAAAAAACTAGAAATAAAAGAAGAAAATTAAATTTAAAAAATTTATAAATCATGTAATAACTAGCAATCCTTACTAATATTATAAATAATATTATAATAAGCGAAAGTAACTATGTATCTCTGTCTGTATGTTTGTCGCGTTTTCACGGCTAAACGGCTGAACGGATCTTAACGAAATTTGGCAGGAAGATAGTGTGTATCATAACGACAGACATAGGGTACTTTTGCCCCCAGAAAGTGCGGAAAAACTGGAAAATCGGGGGTAACATTGCGGGATTCAGCTCCCTATAATTAAATAGGCAGATACTATTTGGATGTCATGTAGCTATATTAGAAAGGATCTTATCTATTTTGTGCATCTATGTAGGGCGTGTTATAGGATGCATAATATTACTAGAATAGAATTAGACGAAAGAAAAAAAATAGAAGTAACAAATTATATTTACATAGAAAAAAAAAATACATATAATCAAGGGTTAATAAATAGACAGACATGCCTGCTACTGTCTGGATGTCATGTATATATATTAGACAGGATCTTCTCTATTTTGTGCATCTATGTAGGGCGTGTTATAGGGTGCATAATATTACTAGAATGGAACTAGACGAAAGAAAAGAAATAGAAGTAAATAATTATATTTACATAGAAAAAAAATATACATATAATCAAGGGTTAATAAATAGACAGATAGGCCTACTACTGCCTGGATATCGTGTATATATATTAGACAGGACTTTATCTATTTTGTGCATCTATGTAGGGACTGATATAGGATGCATAATAATACTCGAATACAACTAGACGAAATAATAGATATGGAAGTAAATAATTATATTTATATAGAAAAAAAAAACATATAATCAAGGGTTAATAAATAGTCGTAATCTATAATTAAATAGTCAGATAGGCCTACTATTGGTTGATCTATGTTAGAAAGGATCTTATCTATTTTGTGTATTTATGTAGGGCGTGTTATAGGGTGCATAATATTACTAAAATAGAACTAGACGAAAGAAAAGAAATAGAAGTAAATAATTATATTTATATTTAAAAAAACATATAATCAAGGGTTAATAAATAGTCAGATAGGCCTACTATTGGTTGATCTATATTAGAAAGGATCTTATCTATTTTGTGTATATATGTAGGGCGTGTTATAGGGTGCATAATATTACTAAAATAGAACTAGACGAAAGAAAAGAAATAGAAGTAATTAATTATATTTATATTAAAAAAAAACATATAATCAAGGGTTAATAAATAGACAGATAGGCCTACTGCTGTCTGGATGTCATGTTTATATATTAGACATAATCTTATCTATTTTGTGTATCTATGTAGGGCGTGATATAGAGTGCATAATATTACTAAAATAGAACTAGACGAAAGAAAAGAAATAGAAGTAAATAATTATATTTATATTAAAAAAAAAACATATAATCAAGGGTTAATAAATAGACAGATAGGCCTACTGCTGTCTGGATGTCATGTATATATTATTAGACAGAATCTTATCTATTTTGTGTATCTATGTAGGGCGTGATAAAGGGTGCATAATATTCCTAGAATAGAACTAGAAGAAAGTAAAGAAATAGAAGTAAATAATTATATTTATATAAAAAAAAAACATAGAATCAAGGGTTAATAAATAGCCTTACTCTATAATTAAATAGTCAGATAGACCTACTATTGGTTGATCTATTTTTTAAAGCATTTTATATATTTTGTGTATCTATTTTAGCGTCTTATATAGTGCATATTAATACTCAAATCGAACTAGACGGAAGAATAAATATGGAAGTAAATAATTATATTTTTATAGAAAAAATAAATCGTGCAATCAAGGCTCAATCTTACTAATATTATAAACGCGAAAGTTTGTATGTATAGATGTATGGATGTTTGTTTCTCTTTCACGCTGCAACGGAACAACGGATCGACCTGATTTTTTGCATGGGTATAGTTGAAGAGCCAGAGAGACATATAGGCTACTTTTCAGATGATTTTTTATTTTTCTTTTTTTCTTTTCATCATCACCATTTTTCATCGCTACGCTGGTGAAACCGCAGGGAACAGCTAGTAAAATATAAAAATAATTACTACACCTGTCTATACAGATAGGCCTACTATCTATATATAGAATCATAGAGAAATATACTATACTAGATAGAATGCAGGCATGACTCTATAGTAAATGAATAATTATAAATTTATAAAAAAAATGTTTAGAGAATCAGATACAGTTTGTTTTTCTAAACAAAATTTCATTGTTCACAGTTAGTACTGTTGCATTTACAGTAATAAAAAACATATTAAAAAAAAACTTAAAAATTTATTACAATAATGTAAAAAACCTGTTTAAAAAAATAAAAAAATAATAGACTTGCGTTTGAATGCCACAGGTGGCAAACAAGCAGACGGGCCGCCTGATGGTAAGCAGTCACCGTCGCCTATGGATACTTGTAACACCAGAGGCATCACAAATACGTTGCACTCTAAAGAATCCCACGTATGTATGTATGTATTATTTATAGTATGTATTGGTAGGTAGGTGTATATTATTATTTGTATATTTTGTAATTATTCGCCTTTTAACAGTCCACTGCTGGACTTTTTAGCCTACCCCGAAAGGGTGATTGGGCCATATCCACCACGCTGGCCCAGTGCGGGTTGGTGGTTTCACACACGCCATTGAATTCCTTCTCCGTACGTATGCAGGTTTCCTCACGATGTATTCCTTCACCGAAAAGCCAGTGGTATGAAAATTATTATTCGCATGTATGTACATTCATCATCATCATCATCATCAGCCAGAAGACGTCCACTGCTGAACATAGGCCTCCCCCTTTAACCTCCACACTGAACGACAGCCTGCCTTTTGCATCCACTGGATGCCCGCGACTCTCACAATGTCGTCGGTCCATCTAGTGGGAGGCCTCCCTACGCTGCGTCTTCCGGTTCGTGGTCTCCACTCCAGAACCTTTCTTCCCCATCGGTTATCGGTTCTTCGAGCGATGTGGCCTGCCCATTGCCACTTCAACTTGCAAATTTTAACAGCTATGTCGGTGACTCTGGTTCTTTGGCGAATATCCACGTTTCGGATTTTATCGCGCAAAGAAACTCCGAGCATAGCTCTCTCCATTGCCCGCTGTGTGACTCTGAGTTTTTCCAAAAGGCCAACAGTTAAGGACCACGTCTCAGTACCATATGTCATCACTGGCAACACACACTGGTCAAAGACCTTCGTCTTGAGGCACTGTGGTATCTTGGACGAGAAGATGTCACGCAATTTCCCGAACGCTGCCCATCCGAGTTGGATTCTTCGGGCGACCTCTTTGCCTAAGTTAGACTTACCTAACTGAACAATCTGTCCAAGATAGGTGTAATGGTCAACAATTTCGAGAGTATTGTTCCCAACGAATGTATGTACATTACTATGTATTATCTACTCCGCCGAACCATACTCTTTTTCCAGTTATGTCCATCCAAAGGTCGTCTGGAAGAAGTTACTCACTGCGATAAGGCAGCCTATAAAACTGCCGATTACTTTATTAATTTTAACTTACTTTTTTTTGTTTATAATATTTGTGATATTGTATTCTATCTATACCTGGCTTAGGTATCACATCGGCAGCCATCAAACGTCCACTACTAGACAAAGGCCTCCCTCTTAGAGAGGAGTGTTGCCATAATCCCCACGCTTGGCGGGCGGCTTGGGGATCGCAGTAAGTTCACCGTGTACTAATAGGACGCTGCTGCCCATCCTCCGGTGGTTCTGGTCGCAGTTTTAGGACATACCCGGGTCCAGCCTTAGGTATAAGCCTTTGAATTAATATTTTTTGGAAAATATTTTAGGCCTACTGAGTATCGAATAAATAAATAACTTCTATAGATAATGTCCATAAGATCCACGTAGATAAATTCTGGAGACTTTTTCTACCACCAATGTGCTTTTGGGGTAGTATTTTAGTTTAGGTTTTTTTCTTGTCCTACTAATATTATAAACGCGAAAGTTTGTATGTATGGATATATGGATGTTTGTTCCTCTTTCACACTGCAACGGAACAACGGATCGACCTGATTTTTTTGCATGGGTGTAGTTCAAGAGCCAGAGAGTGACATAGGCTACTTTTCATCATCATCATCATCACTACGCGGGTGAAACTGCGGGGCGCAGCTAGTAAAATATAAATGTTAGTCATCATCATCACCATCAGCCTATTTGCTTTTTGTCCACTGCTGGACGTAGGCCTCTCCTAAAGAACGCTACAAGCCAAGATCTTCTAGTTTTCGCATCCAGTTGTCAGACGCCTTTCTCAGGTCTTTCCACCTGGTCCTACTCTACGTTTGCCAATACCCGGTCTCCACTCTAGAACCCGTCTATACCCTATCAGTTGTCAGTTCTTCTACAGATACGGCCAGCCCATTGCAGCTTGCTAATCCTAATCCTCTGCGGAAGACGCAGCGTAGATAGGCCTCCCGCTAGATGGACCGACGACATTGTGAGAGTCGCGGGCATCCAGTGGATGCAGATGGCAGGCTGTCGTTCAGTGTGGAGGTTAAAGGGGGAGGCCTATGTTCAGCAGTGGACGTCTTCTGGCTGATGATGATGATGATGATGATGAATCCTCTGCTATGTCGGCTACTTTAGTGTTCTGTCGAATAATTAGTTCTGATTCTACCTTTCAAAGAAATCAAGCATCTTGCTCTATAGCTCGCTGAGCGACTTTAAATCAATGGACTAGCCGCAGTCAATCATTAAAATTTTTATTTTTATATATATAAAAAAATATCTTTGTATATTTGAGTACTAGTTTGTTTATATATAGTTTTAAGTTGTTTTATCTATACTAGTATCATAAAGAGGAAAAATTTGTTTGTTTGTTTGCTTGCTTGCATTGAATAGGCTCCGAAACTAGTGAACCGATTTGAAAAATTCATTCACTGTTGGGAAGCTACACTATCCCCGGGTGATATAGTTCATAGCTCTAATCTTTCCTCTTAATAATATTAGTATAGATAATAATACCTAAATGTTATTCATAGTAATAGTAGGATGACTTATCTTACTATTACTTAAACCCGAAAACTATTTCTTGTGCAATTTTACCTGAATCGTTGGGTTGTAAAAATAATTTAGGAACTGAGACATCTATCCCCAATATCCTACTAATTACGGGAAGAGGTGGTATAATTTGGACGATATAGTGCACAAATCATATAGTTGTAATGTCATTGTTTTTTTTTTTTATTAATTCTGTTTGTGAAGGTATCGAATGTAGAGGTCTGTAAAATTTTAATAGCCTACTGGCGGCAAATGTGTAAATCCGCCACTAAATAAGCATTATCAATTTTAGATATCGTTATACATTTACTTTGTTAAAGTTAAGATTATAAACGTAATTTTAGTAATACTCACAAACCAATATCATATTTCATAACGATGTTTAATTTACTGTTACGTTCTTACTCTACCATTGATTTTTGAGTGCTCACCTTACCCAAAATCTTATTCAAAATATCTTTGTATTTTAGGATAGTGTCATGGGAGCTGGTTGGCACTCAAACAACTGTTTGAAAGCTTTTTTTTATCAACTGTTAACTTACAGTTTCATACAAATTGTTGATAGGTTCTTTGTCATAATTAACTCTTTACTGTAGGTATTATTTCTGTTGGATTAAGAAAGACATCTCAAATTTAAAAAAAAATAAGTTCTTTAGCTCTGTTTACTATGATGAAATGGCAACAAATTGTTTCCTAGTATATAAAAAATAGAAACAGAAGTAAATAGAATAAAAAATATATAATCATAAAAAAATATATTGTGGATATTTTCTCCCTCTGTGAGAAAGGGCCTTTGGGCCAGCTCTGGGAACAAGATATACCTACTGTACTTACTGATAAAGTATGTATATAAAAATAACTATACGATTACTTCGTATTGCATAGTTATTTGAAATATTTTAGGGGGAAAATTTTACTCTACCCCCTAACTAAATTAATGTACCTACGTAAAGATAGGTATAACAATTTATGAAATAAAAAAATTCTAATACTGCAATTTTTTTATACAGTGCTTAATTTAATATTGAGTTGTTATATAAATATTTCAATGTCATAAGTGAAATATCATTATTCTTTATAGATTGCCGAAAACTAATTAAAAATACATAATAAGAAATATTTTTTTATTTTATGTAATTCAAGAAGACAGACTTGTGTTAGTACAAAAAAAATTGTTTATAGTCCAAATGATTTAGTAGCTAACGTAATAAAAAATAGTTTATTATAATAACTTTTTTTTCACTCATATGTGTTTAGAATTGCTCACAGTTTTGCAAAGCGCTTGATAGTTTATGGTATTTTTTTTTAATATTACGTATCCAAACATACTAAAACTTGCCTAATTTGGATTCCTTGTCCTTTTTTGTGACGATTTTAACATAAAAACCAACAAAAACGAGTAATATAGATACTCAAATAAGCCTAAATAGACAGTTTGGAACTTGTAGAGAAAATATCAGTAAATAGCCTAATTCTCCTATTTAACATAATTATTTTTTATTATATACGTCTATTTCTCATATAATAAACAATTTTCTATAAGAATTATTCAAAATAAAATAAAAATATTTGATAACTGAGAATTTATACCCTTACTAAAATTTGGTAGAGTCGATGACGTTTCCAATATAATCAAAGTGACATTTTTATTGAACGTTTAATTTCCTTTTTGCTTAATTATCGTAAATTGGCATATAAATTCTTTTATTTAAGTTCATTTTGGGTGTTTTAGCCAAACGGTTAAGAATTAATTCGACTTTTGCAAACCACGTGACACAGTTAGCGTCATCACCGAAAAATCCCTAAAAATCACGAAAAAAATAGTTTTTTCGCACAGAAAAAACTTAATTACGGTAAAATTGTAAAAGTACTTACGGTTACATCAAAAATTGAAGAATTTAATCCACGTGGTCCTCAGTTTGAATCACTTCACCACTCCAAGGGACGGCTGCGCACAGTCACTCCACAAAATCGTTGAAAATCCAAATTTAAAAGTCGAAATTTGTCCAAAATCCATTTCAAACTTACATTTGGCAGTCCAAAGCACAGTTTTCAACAGTCTCCTAAATAGGCCTATAGGAATCTTATTGGAAAATAGAGGTCGAAAAGTTTGCAAAAATTTCGCGTTTCTGCGTCCGGGCCGCGCAAATGGGCCTAGACAGACGGCCGCGCGCGCGCCTTACGCCAACTAACGCAAATTCACCGATAACTATAACAACTGATAATTCAGGATAATATAACGATAAGGAATTAGGCTCATCGGCTTCGACATTTGCTAAATTTACCACAAGCACGTCACAAATTTTGTCAAAAAAAATTGGGTGGACACCGAAATTTTCGTTGTAAGTTTGCACACTGGGGTCAAAAATGGTTTGTATTTCCGGGGGTGGGTTGTTAGAGGGTGGATTTGAGGGTGCGAGGGTTCAATGATAATGGTTGTTGAGCTGCCGTGGTGCGCGCGCGACTTACAGTTTTAAAATGGCCGAGAGGCGGTCGACTCGGCCACCTTGCCTCGCTTGCGCTCGCGGCTTTGGTTATGTGCTCTGCAGAACGTCGTATGGCCCCGTAGCAATCTTCACACGGCAGAAGCTTGGTACATCTTGGAAAGAAGACTGAATTAAAATTAAAATTATTTATTGAGAATAAAAAAGGATAAATTCCACTAATATTTAAATCACAGACTGCTAAACTAAAATAGATTTCCTAGTAAAAATAGGAACAAAATTAAAAATCTAACATAATAAATACAACAAATTGCTGTAAAAATATGTAATTTTTTTTTTTTTGTCATAAAAAAATCATACTTAACATTATAAATGTGAAAAGTTAGTTGGTCTGTTGATTTGTTTGTTCCTCTTTCACGCAGCAACAGAGCAACTGATTGACCTGATTTTATGCATGGGTATAGTTCAAGGGCTGGAGAGTGACATGGGCTACTTTTCATCATCATCGTCACGACCATTTTTCATCACTACGAGGGTGAAACCGCGGGGCGCAACTAGTATAATATGATTGGAACCTAGACTTTTTTAAATAAATTTGTATCCAAAAGGATACAAATTTATTTATTTACTTATTTATTTATTTAAGTTTTTTTTTTTTATTTATAACCTTTTCCTTTTTTGAAGTCGGTTGTTTTTTACCGACAACCGAACCGACAACCGAACAACCGACTTCAAAAAAGGAGGAGGTTATCTTTTCGACTGTATGTTTGTTACACGAATACACCGCCAATTGTGATTTATTTTGATGATTCGTTTTTTGATTGGATACTTCAGAGGTTTTAGTTAATTTTACCGGAATTGATTCACCGCTTTTTGAAAAAAATCAACATAAACAAAAAATATATACACAGATGACGATTTGATTTGTGGTTCCTTCAGCAAAAGTTTCGATGTGGATTAAGAATTACAATCTCTGTTTTAATTGTCATTTTCTACTTTTTAGTTTAAGTTTGTACATGTAGGTATGGGTTTGCTTGAAGACTTCAGGGTTTTTTTTAATTTGTTTTACTTTTTTTAATTTGGGTATTCATATTTTTAGGTAGGATATAAAGTTAGATAACTATTTAGGCTTGACCATTTGGATTGTCTTTAGACCTTCAACGGTCTATGGGCAGTCTAACTGTATTTGTAGTTTTAGTGTTAGCTTTTTTTTCCTGGGCAAGCGCCTTTATTAACTAAACAAATACAAGCTAAAACTAAAACTACAAATACAGTTAGACTGCCCATAGACCGTTGAAGGTCTAAAGACAATCCAAATGCTCAAGCCCACTACCAGTTGGCAGCGTACCCTGGCGGCATTACCACGTTGAATGGCAATGCTTATGCGTTGAGCCAGAAACATGCCAGCATTTTGGTCACGCGTCGCATTAACCAGGTGTTAGCTTGTATTTTGTTTAGTTAATAAAGGCACTTACCCCAATAAAAAATAGATAATTATTCAACCCTATTTATTTGAAAATGAAACCTCGTATATATTTTTATTATTAATGCATATTACCTACACGCCAATACCTAGTTTGTGATGTGTAGAAATCATATGATAAATTAAAATAATAGATACCTATAATTATAAAGAATTTATTTGAAAAAATATATAAATTTGCTAGCAAGTAAATATATAAATTTCCTAGCATTTGCTCTATCATATTTTTTTTTTCGCGATTTCAGGGTTGGTCCCATAGTAAAAGTGGTTCATAATGATAAGTACAATTACCTTCTTTTGGCTTCGAGAGTGTTCCCCTTACACTCTGTATAAGCTTTTAAATTTTTTGGTCGAATTAGAAAGGGAAGCTCCTACAAAGATTGTCAGTATAAAATTTGAAAATATAGTGCACTCAGACAAAGTGAAAATTTAATCAAAATAATACGTACCTAGGTATACTGCGATATGCGAGAACCAGTTGTCTGGATAAATCTAACAGAGGTTTTAAGACAACTTACTAACTTGAAATGTAACGTAACATGTGTTTTAAAGTAAGAAGAAAACAACCAGTGAAAAAAATATTTGAATCGGCTTAAATTAAATTCTGAGATATAATACTTCGGTCGAATTACAGAGGAAAGCTCTGTCCCTTTCCTGCAAACATAATCAGTTTAAAATTTGTATGGAATACTAACAAGTGACGTCATTTGTAGGTAAGTTTAGTGCGCTCTCTAATAATGTTAACTTAACTGATATTCACAAACATAATATTTAAGTACCTTTTTTTTTCCTGGGCAAGCGCCTTTATTAACTAAACAAAATACAAGCTAAAACTAAAACTACAAATACAGTTAGACTGCCCATAGACCGTTGAAGGTCTAAAGACAATCCAAATGCTCAAGCCCACTACCAGTTGGCAGCGTACCCAGCATGCTGGCGGCATTACCACGTTGAAGTTTAAGTACCTATATTTTATTAATTATTTTACCTTACCAGCTATAAGTTTATATGAGTGTTGAGCTTGAAAACAAATTATTATAACATTTCTTGGTGCCCCTAGGACTTAATTAACACTAGAGATGCCCAATGTATAAAATGTTTATGTGAAATAAAAAAATAAAAAAAAAATAAGTGCGCTCTCTGTCTAGCAACACATCTAAAGGCTTATATTTATATTATACTAGCGACCCGCCCGCCCGGCTTCGCACGGGTGTAATTTACGTGCGAAGCCAGGACGGGTCGCTAGTTATATATATAAACCTTCCGTGAAAATGTATCTATCTGATGGTGAAAACCGCATCAAAATCCGTTACGTGGTTTAGGAGGAGTTAGCGGCCAAACAGACATACAGACAGACAGACGCGGAAAGCGACTTTAATTTATACTATGTAGAGATAGAGAAGAGATAGAGATTTTCCTTGATTATGAAAATATTTTATTTAATTGATGGTTAGGGACCGTCCATTAATCACGTAAGGCTTGATGAAAGGGGGGAGGGGGTTTAGCAAAAATCACGAAATATCACAATCAATACACAAACAATAGTCGTAAGCCTCACCAAGGGAGGGAATAAAAAATAAAAAAAAAAACATCGCGCGATTAATGGACGGCCCCTTACCGGCTTTGGTATCAGCTTTTTTTAAGGCAATAAAAATAAACCGGCCAAGTGCGAGTCGGGTTCGCGCACTGAGGGTTACGTAACACCACAAAATTCTATAACGAAATTACCAGTATACCAGTATATATATACTTGGTAATGAACAGAAACTTGTCACCGACTCGCACTTGGCCATTATCTATACTAATATTATAAAGAGGAAATATTTGATTGTTTTTTTGCATTGAATAGGGTCCGAAACTTCTGAATCGATTTGAAAAAAAATTTCGCTGTTGGGAAGCTACACTATCCCCGGGTGACATAGGCTATATATAATCTATACCCGTGCGAAGCAGGGGTGGACCGCTAGTATATAATAAACTAGCGGTCCGCGCTCAGCCCCAGCCGCGGTTCAGTAGTTTCGGAGCCTATTCAATGCAAACAAACAAACAAACAAACAATCAAATCTTTCCTCTTTATAATATTAGTATAGATTTATTACGGTTCGAAAGATACAGCCGTTAATCGGTAGGACAGACGGTCAGATGGACAGACGGACAGACGCAAAAACGGACAGACAGACAAGCAGGCATAATAGGCTTACCTAGTACTTAATAGGGTCAAAATTTGTCCAACTTTACAGATACATTGGAAGGTCTACAGCTACTCGTAGTGTCTATAATTGAGGCGTCCAATTGTCTGTGAGACATTACACAATTAGTTTAGTTGTCGCCTAATTAATAGCATTTAAACTAGCCGATGGTCACCGACCAGTGCGTACTTCACACTGGCTAAATAGACAAGATGTCTGGAGCCAAAATTTAAAAGAAAAAAGTTTTATTCCATGGTTTAGTCTGTGCAAAAAGAGAAGCGTCGTTGCTTATAGTGTTAAGGTGGTACGATTCACCTATGGCGGGAAATTCAAATTTTAAACAGTTTTTTGGTTCTAGTAGCCAGGCCAGGTAATTATTTTTAAATAACACAGTGTTTGCGCAAAATGTTGGCTGTTCTTTACATTATAATGTACAATTAATTAACTGTAACGCACCCTATTACTTACATTTGTGAATAAACCGTTTGAAACAGCAAAAATTTGTTTATTCACAAATGTAAGTAATAATGAGCATTAGAGATAAATAGCTTTACATGATTTTGTAAAGAATAATAATCAATTTGCGCAAACATCATGGTTGTTTACAATAATTACCCGGCCTAGCTACAAGGACAAGAAAACTGTTTGAAATTTGAATTTCCCGTCATTTGTGCAACGATCCACCTTAACACACGAGACGTATATGGTTGACGAACCGCCATCCAACCAAAGAGAGAGAAAGAGAAAATTTTCTCTCTCCCACCCGTTGGTTGGACGGCGGTACCTCAACCATGTACGTCTCGTGTGTTAACACTAGTAGAGTCGTAGGTCGAGCGTGTGCTAATTTAGTGTTTTTAGTTCACCGTATTGCCACGACGGTTTTTTTTGCATAGACTATCTGGGGCCTTACGGGCAACTGCCAACTATAATTCTTTTAAAATGTCGTCAACAAATATTAAAAGTTACTCAACTTTTGACTCGTTCGCGGGTCGGATTAGGAACCATCGGCGGGCCGCATTGTGGCCCGCGGGCCGTATGTTGGACACCCCTGCCCTAGTGTCTTTTAGTTTTAAGCCCAGGGGCATCGTATCTGGGCGCGTTAAGGTTCACGGTCGCGTGATTTTCCAACTGAGTGGATTTAACGTTAGTTTGATACCGAGTTAGTCGTTGGCCGTAAGCCCCTGGGCTTAAAACTAAAAGACACTAGGGCAGGGGTGTCCAACATACGGCCCGCGGGCCACAATGCGGCCCGCCGATGGTTCCTAATCCGGCCCGCGAACGAGTCAAAAGTTGAGTAACTTTTAATATTTGTTGACGACATTTTAAAAGAACGACGAGTCATATTTATGTTCGTAAAATATTCAACGCCGTTCTTTAAAAAATTACATCGATCGATCACAATACGAAAACGTGGCCTAGCATATCGGGAGCAACCAAAAAATAAAACGTAAATGCCATTTTAATTCTTGGAACAACACCTGCGCGCGAAAACGTTAACATTGCCGCCCCTCTCACACACCCACTCCCTCCGCGCATACAGGCCTAATATACCCTATCTACCCTTTTTCCTATATATTAGTCTTGATTTGCTCAGTTACGAAGCATCTCTTGGCCCGCCATAGTTACAAAGTTAATAAATCCGGCCCGCCACAAAATATAGTTGGACACCCCTGCACTAGGGTGTAGGTAATGTACAGATATTCGTAGAAAACCAAAAATAAAAGATTCAGCTAAACTGGTGTGCCGCCTAAAGTGGCGTTGGGCGGGGCACACAGCCAGGACTCGGGACAACCGCTGGAGTGAGAGGGTGCTCCACTGGTACCCACGAGACGCGCGCCGCCCGCGAGGGCGCCCGCGCTGATGCCAGCCGACGCTGGGCTGATGACATAACAGCCATTGCCGGGGTCAATTGGACACGTCTGGCCCACGATAGGCAAGAGTGGAACAGGATGGAGGAGGCCTATATCCAAAAATGGACAACCAATAACTGAAATGAAATTTGATAAATAATAATAGTAATAATGTTTTGTAATTATAAAATTGATAGCCTTGGTAGCCCATTTGGGAGACCGCTAGACTTGAAAGCGCGAGGTCGCGGGTTCAAACCCCGGGCCCGTACCAATAAGCTCTTTGGAGCTTACGGATTTTCATACCACTGGCTTTTCGGTGATGGAAAACATCGTGAGGAAACCTGCATAGGTACTGAGAAGAAATTAAATGGCGTATCTGAATCCACCAACCCGCACTGGGCCAGCGTGGATATGGATATAGCCCAATCACCCTTTCGGGGGTAGGCTAAAAGTCCAGCAGTGGACAGTAAAAAAAGGTTGACTATGATGATGATGAATTATAAAATTAAATTATGTTATTGAAATAAAAGGGCTATTGTATTGTATTGCATTGTGTTCTCCCGGCGACGGCCCAAGCCAAGGTTCGTACCTTCGAGGTGTCCTTGAGCTAGTCGCCCAAAACTTAATTCACCAAGTTATCACCAAGTATCGACATAAAAAAATATTATTAGAAATGTTCGTTTAGCATGTATCCTTTTTTTATGGACAGCTGATATATTTTTGCTATATCAGGGGCCTTACGAACAACTGCTTTTGCGGTACCAAACTAACGTTGAATCCGCTCAGTTGGAAAATCACGCGACCGCAAACCGTATCTGGGCGCGTTAAGGTTCACGTTCGCGTGATTTTATAACTAAGCGGATTCAACGTAAGTTTGGTGCCACAACAGCAGTTGTCCGTAAGGCCCCAGGATTGGGAACAACCGACCCTGAAATCAAGAAACAGTATTACAGATATCCAGTTAAGTCTAATTCCCTCCTGCCCATTTTTCTATCGGACTGCCAGAACGGGCACGAAAAATCGTCACCGCTTTATGGTTGATATTCCGAGAACCCGTACGAAGCGCTTTGATTGCACATTTATTATGCGTACTGCTATTCTGTGGAATTCGCTGCCTGAGTGGTTCCCCGATAGTTACAATCTGGGTGTCTTCAAGTCGAGAGTGAATAGGTTTCTTCTAGGCAAGCGTGCTCCATCGTAGGCCGCATCATCGCTTAACATCAGGCGAGTTGGCGGCCAAGCGCAAGCCTATCTATAATAAAATCGCGTTCCCTAACTAGTCCGGTCAAACTGTAGAGGCCAAAAGGCCAACAGTATACTGTATAAGTAAATATATCATCATCATCATCATCATTTCAGCCGTAGGACGTCCACTGCTGGACATAGGCCTCCCCCATCGATCTCCAAAAGGGCCGGTTGGAAGCGGCCTGCATCCAGCGTTTCCCTGCGGTCTCTTTTAGGTCGTCTGTCCATCTTGTGGGTGGACGTCCTACGCTACGCTTACCGGTCCGTGGTCTCCATTCCAGAACCTTTCGGCCCCATCGGTGTAGCAGTGCTACATTGAAACACTGCACATAGATGAATGGCATTTATTGATGCTTAGGTTTGCTGTGCACTTATTAGTTAATTAAATGGTAATTAACTGGATTATGGAACCCCCGCCGATGGCGACGTCTTAGGTGCAAGAGAGAGAAAAATATGTTGTGTGAATGAAGATGAGTTGATTGAATGATTGAGCGGAATTTAAACTGACAGATCAACAGAGACAATCAATATTTATGTTAGATTCGAACATATTGGGGGGCGGCCCATAATCCAGGATAAACTCCATCTCTTCTGCGTAAATATATATAAAAAATAAAAAAATGCATTGTATTGTATGGACCAGTATTGTATGAATCCTTCCAGAACGGCTGGACTGATTTTGACGGGACGGGACTGGACTGGTTTTGATTTTGACGGGATTTTGACTTTTACAGGCAGCAGATAGCTGATGATACCTATAAGGAGTACGTACCTACTCTGCGCGGGTGAAAATACAGGGCGTACCTACCTATCTAGTAGGTAGGTATATTTAATAAGAAAAAAAAAACCTATTGAGTACAACTATATATAAATAGATACGTATCTATACCTACTAACAAAAACTTAGTTACTTACCTACCTACAATTTTATTTTATTATTGTATGACCTCTTTTTAATTGAAACAGTTTATCATCTCTGTAGTGACCAAAGAATTGAGACTCTCACTGACTCTCCCTCTTTAGGGGTAGGTATATTATAAGATCTTTGCTCTCCTTTCAAACTACCAAGCTACCAATGTTGGGTAGGTACCTATAGTTACTTACAATTTTAGTTGCCTATTACCTATAGGTAATAAATTTTACACCATCAAAGTTATTATATTAGATTTCAGGAGATAAGTTCAATAACAAATTGTTATCGTGCGAAGTATATCTCATTCAATTTATTTTATTTCATTTTTAATGCATAATTTATTGATAGTATCTATTCTATAAAGTTTCCTTTCTCTGCCAACATACAAAATTAGCAAATAAAAAGATTCTACCTTAAGAAACTACTTGTGGTGACCTCTAGTTTAAATTTACTACAACTCTGATGTTAAGTTTCTTTTAGTTCCATCTACCGGTGAGTAGCGTATTCATTCAATATTGTCTATGGTTTTATTTTATTTTTTTAGGTCTTATGATATTTCAAAACAAGGTATAGGCAACGTATATGGTTGACAATGTAGTATTAATTTTAAATACTTAGCCTATGTTTTAAACGTAGTAGATCTGTGTTATAAACCGATAAATTTTATACAATAAAGATAATCAGCTGTTTTTTGAAGTGTCAAAATGTTTGACGCATGTCAAATGTTGAATTTTGATAATGGCAGCACAGTCACAAAAAGTCATTAAGTTTTATGGTATTTACTATTTTTACATATTAGACTTTGTGCCTTTATGCTAAGAGCTAAAATCGCTTTCAAAGTGCAGTCAATAAGACATTTTATAGCCTGAGTAGGAAGTGGCACAAAAATAGGATTGCCAACATTTGAGTGACGTCAGACAAATGGAGTCATGGAGCCATCTAAAATTACATAGGAGCTAGATAGAAAAAATATTTTTTCCTGCAATACTGCTCCACTAACAAACAAATAAAACTCGAAAGTGACGAGATACGTGTTCAACGCGTGTGATACAATAAGAATATATACTTCGAAGCAAGCCAAAGTGTGAAAAAACATTGTTTTTAGTGATCGTGATCGGATTGTTACTTGGTTACCAGTTATTTTTTCCAATATTTTGTGAGTATCCAGCGCATTTTCCGCTATTAACTCCCTAATTAGGATCGATAAACTGAGTTTACCGTTCCGAGCATGTGGTGTTTCATGGAAAAATGCGACCATCCAGTGTTTATTGGATCATAGAAGCTGTGTCACGCAAATTTCTGTCCGGCTAAAAATATATCCAGAGTGTATTTTGGGATATATATTTGGTGATTTAGCGAGAACGAGGCCGGGTGAGTCGTGTGAAAGTGATAATTACGCCTTTTGCGTGATAAAAATCCGATTTTCGAACGGCCTTGAAATTGCTAATCAATTATTATTTTCACACTGGTGTCGGATTTCAGCATTCCATTCTACCATGCCTGTTTGTTTTTTTAATTTATTTTTTTTAGTCTCTCAGTCTCTAGTACATAACACGGTAGCTCCAAAAAGGTTTTAATTCAATCAATGTTGCGACCTTGACTCAGCCAAGCAAACCTACCTATTGCAACAAAGTCTTCAAAATTCTCAAGGCTATTGAAAGTAAAATCAGTCTTACAGCGATATTTATCTACGTCATAAATTAGATAGTCGGTAGCATGTGTAAAGTTAAATCACAGATGTTTGTTTTTCCATTTAGAGTCTCAAGGTCAGTATACATCTATACAGAAATGACAATCATTAGTAGTCATCATTAGAAATCCTGGCAACTCTGCCAGGATTTCTAATCCAATAATGTAGTCATATACTTATCTATAGATTATGTAAAGAATAGGTAAACATTGGCTAAACCTTGACTTGTGAATTAGACATGAAAAATATTGACCTGAGAAAATGTATTTGCTGTAAGTAGCCAAACCCCAACTTCACCAGGGCACAAAAATTATTCAAATACATAATTTTTTTATTGTATATAATATTACTGTTCGAAAAACGGGGCCTCATTTGGTAGATTTTTTATTGCACAGAATTTTGTTTTATCTGTGTTCATACACATCCATTTAAAGATTTCAGAACTAAAGTTATCAGAAATATAGTTTTCAATTTGTTGTTTTATTTACAGACATCAAGCTAACAATTTTTTTTTATTTTTTTTTTACACACGGTCCCCATACTAAGCAAAGCTTGTAATATGGCTCCCAGAAACTGATATACGTACATATTTTTTTTTAAATACATACTTATATAGAATATTAACACCCAGACATAGAACAAACACAAATGTTCATCACACAAATGTTTGTCCTAGATGGGAATCGAACCCACGCCCCCAAGCACAGAAGATAGGTTCACTACCAACTGAGCCACCGGGGCAGTCTAATCTAATTTGATAACTATCTATAAATATATATAGTTGATAACTAGCTGTAAATTTCTAAATATTTATTTGATAACTAGGTATAAGAACACAGATTGATGTCAAACTAGCTGCGTCCCGAGGTTTCACCCCTGGGATTGTTCCTTATTACATCATGAACTGCCAGTGAAAAACCCATCAAAATCGGTTCAGCCATTTCAGAGTCCATAGAGAACATACTACATATACATCGCCTAATATATTTATACGAAATTGCTTATTTCTGTACATTTTCAAACCAAAAATGCTGCTCTTGCGAAATATTGTATTTTATTTAAGTAGTCAATATTAAATATAGGCTAAAAAAACCTGTTTAGGTTTTATTTTCACTAATATTAAGATCAAAAATAAACCAGCCAAGTGCGAGTCGGGCTCAAGCACTGAGGGTTCCGTACCACCACAAAATACAATAATTATCAATTTAAAAAACTATTTGGTCTGACTTAACGCCTACCATAAAAGCCAAGCAACTGCTGTGCCGTCATATAGTTAATATTTTGCAAGTGACGCTCGGTATAACTTTTAATGAACAACAATTTGTCACCGACTCGCACTTGGCCATTATTTATTATTTGTTGTTATGCTTTAAAGTGTGTACTATAATCATGGCAAGTTTGACGCTTGTACATATTACTGTTTTTACATTAGAGCTAATATAAAAATATTTAAAATACCATAAATAATATTATTATATCTCTAATTTAGGTAAGACATAAAATAATTTTTTTTGAGACAAACTATAGACTAAAGCAAGGTTGTCCAACATACGGCCCGCGGGCCACAATGCGGCCCGCCAAGGTTCCTAATCCGGCCCGCGAATGAGTTAAAAGTAAAGTAGCGAATGAGTTGGGTAACTTTTTTAGACGTAATTTTGTAAAGAACGGAGTTTCATATCTATATCAGTGAGCCTGTGCATGCAGTAACAAGTGAAACCTGCTGTGAATTAGGCCAAAAGGTTATACCCATTCTACCATTTTATTTATCCCTTTACACTCGGGCTGATAAGAGAGTGAGTTTGATATTAAAAAAAAATTGGCGCCAAACGTTTCACTTTTTCCGTGCGCACTCGGGGTCGATCGTAAACAACAAACAACGGTAAACAACAGTAAACTATAAATCTAGGATTTTTTTAACGTTTTTTTAGGCTTTTTAGACATAGCAGAAAACCAGAAAAAAGATTTCACAGTAAGAATCTGAAAAATGTTCCGGTTGTAAAGGGTTAGATCAATCTCGATTTGCTCAGTTACAAAACATCTCTTGGCCCGCCATAGCTACAAAGTTAATAAATCCGGCCCGCCACAAAATTCAGTTGGACACCCCTGATCTAAAGTATCTAAATAGGTACCTAACTGAATTAAGTTTAAATGTTACTTTTTGTTACATAAAAAATTTAATGTAACAAAAAGAAATGTCTGTTCATTCATAATTACCATCATCATCATCAGCCTATAATTTTCCCACTGCTGGGACACAAGCCTACTCTCAGAGAGAGAGAGAGGATGGGCCCTAATCCACCATGCTGGCCCAGTGCATGTTAGTGTATATCATAGTAGTGGTCCGCCCCTGCTTCGCACGGGTATAGATTCTGATTATAGCCTATGTCACCCGGGGATAGTGTAGCTTCCCGTCAGTGAAAGAATTTTTCAAATCGGTTCAGTAGTTTCGGAGCCTATTCAATGCAAACAAACAATCAAATCTTTCCTCTTTATAATATTAGTATAGATGTCTTTGAACTGAGGTTCTTGCACATACTGGTTTCCTCACTATGTTTTCCTTCTCGATGGCATTTTTTTTTTAAATATATGTAACTAGCTGCGGCCCGCGGTTTCACCCGCGTAGTGATGAAAAACGGTGATGATGATGAAAAGTAGCCTATGTCACTCTCTGGCTCTAATACCCATGCCAAAAATCAGGTCGATCCGTTGTTCCGTTGCAGCGTGAAATAGGAACAAACATCCATACATCTATACACACAAACTTTCGCGTTTATAATATTAGTAGGATAGGTTTGCGCTTGACCGCCTACTCGCCTGATGTTAAGCGATGATGCAGTCTACGTTGGAGCACGCTTGCCTAGAAGAAACCGATTCACTTGTGATTTGAAGACACCCAGACTGTAACTATCAGGGAAAACCCATTCAGGTAGCGCATTCCACAGACTGTGCAGTTCGCATAATCAAAGTGGAATCAAAGCGCTTCGTTCGGGTTTTCGGAATACCAACCATAAAGCGGTGTCGATTTTTTGTGCCCGCTCTGTTTTTTGTTTTTTGTATTATCAGATACATTTCGAAGAGAGTGCATCAGATCTGCATGATTTAATTCCCTCCTGTACCCTGGGTACAAGTTTTGATAGTTTACGAAAACTCTTTTCGTTTTCTTATTGTTCCATACATTGCTGGGCTAAAAGGTATTCGAAAACTTTTTTCGTATTAGAGTGAAGCAATCTATACCGCCGCTTACTACCGATTTTAGTTCCTCCACGTTTCCGATAGAGGCGCTTTACTAAAATGTATCGAACAATACGTAAACGAAAAAGGTTTTCGAAAACTATCAAATCTGGGAGCGTAGTGCTCATGATAATTTTTTTTTTGTTCCAGAACCAGCAAAACGATGCAAAGCAGACCTCCCCCATCCAGACACAAGCGACACACACACTAACTCACCATGCCTGTGGCTTCCCCCACCCGTTTCACCTCCACCTCCACCAGCCTCACCGGGTCTTACCGGTCTTCACTGGCCTCGTCTACTAGCCTAGACAAGCCTTACTACAGGTCTACTAGTGGCACGTACGTGTCTTCTACGTTAAGGAACTCATATGGCGACCGGGCTACTGAGTTCAGGTAAGAACAACAATTCATCATCTACATCATCATTTCAGCCGTAGGACGTCCCCTGCTGGACATGGGCCTCCCCCATAGATTTCCAATAAGGCCGGTTGGAAGCTGCCTGCATCCAGCATTTCCCTGCGGTATCTTTTAGGTCTTTGCGGTCGTTAAGAACAACAATTGCATGGGTTTTGATTACCAATGTGAAACTTAAAATTTTATTAGCACAAAAAAGCTACTATGAAATTTCAGAATTCCTTAATGATAAAAATGTTTTGATATGTAATGTAGACTAAATAATTGACATAAAATCGAGACTAGGTACTAGGAAAAGATAAAATGATAATAATAGCTTATATAGGTAGTAATAATTATCTAATTAAGGTATAAAATACAACCAAACCAAAATATGATTCTAACAATATTCTAACTTAGACATAATTTCGTGTTTTTTTTTACTTTAACAAAAACTAAAACTAACATTTGTACGCTGTAACAGGCAAGGACATGAGATACGTCTCCATTATTACGACCATGTATGCTACTTTATATGTATGTGTACCTACCATGTTCTGACAAATAAATATTTTGAATTTGAATTTGAATGTTCTTTTGTTACGGCTACCTGTTTTAAGCGATTCTGTTTAGGTGGTGCGAAAAGTTGCGCGACCACAAACCGTATCTCGGTGCGTTAAGGTTCACGTTCGCGTGATTTTCTGAACTGCGCTGTTTCCAGCCTGCTTTAAGAGGTAGCCGTAAGTTAGCCACCTAGTTAGCAACGCCATCTAGTGAAGATTTATGGAGCTCATCACTGAAAACCGCTGATTATCTTTTTACTTGCAGCAGCAGGCCTAGCACGGGCCGTGGACTAATTGTCTTTCCACCGTTTTTATCCCGCGAGAAAAAGACAAACGTATCCATATTCTAGCTTTGTCGCGTCTAGGCGTGGATAGAAACGGTGGAAAGACAATTTATCCACAGCCCATGCTAGGCCTGCTGTGCAAGTACCGTTCTTTAACGATGTACGAAATATTGTTTTTAAGGTCCATAATAAAAGTAGTTAAGTTTATTTAATATTTTTGTATCTAAATTAGTTTGTAATACTTTACCAATTACTGCATTAAAAAGAAACATGTTGTGTATACATATTTAGGAATATGGTTTAATTTAAAATTTTGTAGTCTACTCTAAGTTTAGATTGTTTTGACCATATTTTGTTTTGTGTGCCAATAAACTAAATAAATAAATAAAAATAGATCGTCAAACTTGACAGTTGAGATCGCCGAATTCAACAAAATGCCATTTGATCAATACTCACTATGATCGATTCTATGGCAATTTATCGAATTTGACTTACGATAAAGAACGATACTTGCACTGCAAGTTTGCGCATATAAACTGTACTAAGCCGAAAAGAGCAAGGAAAAATCAGCTGTTCCATACATTTTGTCGAGTGTTTTATTTTATTTTATTGTACAGCTGATATTTTTGTGTTAGTCCCATTGTAAAAGTTGTTCATGATGATGAGAATAATGACTTTTCGGCTTAGTACAGTCTATATGCGTAACCCTGTATATAAATACATAGTACTAAATGTGTGTATATAAATGTAAACATGTAAAACTGAGTGTTGTCCGGCAGGTCTCGGTACTTGATCGACGATGGTAAGCGCGAGCGGAAGTCCTCCCTCGTGGAGTATTCACGAAACTCCCGCGCACCCAGCGTCACCGTCTATATGCGTAACCCTGTATATAAATACATAGTACTAAATGTGTGTATATAAATGTAAACATATAAAACTGAGTGTTGTCCGGCAGGTCTCGGTACTTGATCGACGATGGTAAGCGCGAGCGGAAGTCCTCCCTCGTGGAGTATTCACGAAACTCCCGCGCACCCAGCGTCACCGTCTATATGCGTAACCCTGTATATAAATACATAGTACTAAATGTGTGTATATAAATGTAAACATATAAAACTGAGTGTTGTCCGGCAGGTCTCGGTACTTGATCGACGATGGTAAGCGCGAGCGGAAGTCCTCCCTCGTGGAGTATTCACGAAACTCCCGCGCACCCAGCGTCACCGTCTATATGCGTAACCCTGTATATAAATACATAGTACTAAATGTGTGTATATAAATGTAAACATGTAAAACTGAGTGTTGTCCGGCAGGTCTCGGTACTTGATCGACGATGGTAAGCGCGAGCGGAAGTCCTCCCTCGTGGAGTATTCACGAAACTCACGCGCACCCAGCGTCACCGACTCCGATAGCGGCATCTCCTCCAGGTAACTCATCATTTCAGCCAGGCAGGCTTTCTCTCTAGCCTTCTCTAGCCTTGTGCCTGGAGCCGGGGTCTTAGAATACTGCTTCGGCAAAAGCCGACCAAAAGGGGGCCTTTGGCATGTGGGTGGTCAGATTTGGGCCTCTAATTTAAGCGAGCCCTGTGAAGTCGGCGCGTTGTGGCCCACGTTGTAAAGGAAAGGAACGGAAGTGCTCTGAGCATTTACCGGAAGTGTTGCTACAGGCAATGCTAGGAAGGTACGGGTGCGTTCCTATGGAGATTCCGGTGCCCTCCCCTCCGTCTGGCACAGGGCGGTCACCGAAGATTTTTATTTTTTTTAAAGTAGATACATTTTTACCATGGTCTAAATCGTCCATGCCTTTATTTGCTCATTATTAAAAATATAAATATTTTCTAATAAAAAATATAAATATTTTTTAAATATTATTTTTTCTCTTAGGCATAATAACAAGACTTAAATTAAACTTAAATACTAATGAGAAATAAAACTCTCTCCCTTTCTCTTTTACTGCACTTCACAACTTTTTCTTAAATTATCATAATAAAATATAGTTAACACCGAGGAGGTTATAGTGGGTGCAATCTCACATAACTCGGCTTCACCCCAATGCAGCTGGGTATCTTTTGATGTTATAGGACAAACAACCGGTACCTTTTAAATTAAAGTAATTAATTCGATTTAATTTAACGTGCCACCCGATGTACTAAACTTCGCAGAAAAAACAGAAAAAGTAAATAAATAAATATTGGGCAGAACACATGGCCAGACGTAATGATGGCAGGTGGTGTACAGCAGTAACTGCGTGGTGGCCGAGACTAGGTTGGCGGAGCCCAGGGCGACCGAGGATGAGGTGGACCGACGACATCAGAAATACTGTCGGGAACGAGTGGATGCGAATAGCGAGAGACCGGGGAGAGTAGCATAAACAAAGGGAGGCCTATACCCAGCAGTGGGTCACTCAAGGCTGATGATGATGATGACGTAACACACACTGGCAGACTTTCCCGAGTTTGACTTGTTCAATACATCCTTGAATTCAATTAGACAACATATTAGCCGGTTTGGTGTGTCTCCCTGTCTCTCTTGTGTTTCATAGCATAGAAAAGTAATAAGTACTATTTTATTTTTACTGTTTAAATTGTATAATGACATGTATCTATTCTAACATAGTAATAATATCTTTCCTTCATCTCCTTGCGCAAAAATAATTGTTTCAATATGCGAAAACTGCTAATGTTGTTTAATTGTTTAATGTTGACTGCCCCGGTGGCTCAGTTGGTAGTGAACCTATCTTCTGTGCTTGGGGGCGTGGGTTCGATTCCCATCTAGGACAAACATTTGTGTGATGAACATTTGTGTTTGTTCTATGTCTGGGTGTTAATATCTATTTAAGTATGTATTTAAAAATATATATGTACGTATATCAGTTTCTGGCAGCCATATTACAAGCTTTGCTTAGTTTGGGGTCAGATGACCGTGTGAAAAAAAAATATATATTATTCAATGTCAGTAATCTAGTATTTTTTTTGACCCTATGTCATCAATCAATCAATCAAATCATTTATTTGCTAGAATACATAGAATTACATTGAGGTCTTAAGATTATTTTCGGTACATAGTATTCAGTCTGCATGCAGACGTGCAAATGTTCTTAAGCTAGATATATATTTATTTTATTGTTAGTTAGGTATATATTTTACGAAGTATTATTATATATTATTATCTTATTAAATTATATTATATTAAAAATTCCATAAATTCCTTATTACTATAAAAACAATTCTTAATTAGCCAATCAGTTAATACTTTTTTAAATTTATTACCGTCCAAAATTTTCAATTCATTTGGTAGTTTATTATAAATGTATATGCACATGACCGGAAAGGACCCGGGTATGTCCTAAAACTGCGACCAGAACCACCGGAGGATGGGCAGCAGCGTCCTGTTAGTACACGGTGAACGTACTGCGATCTCCAAGCCGCCTGCCAAGCGTGGGGATTATGGCAACACCCCTCTCTAAGAGGGAGGCCTTGTTCAGCAGTGGACATTTAATGGCTGATGATGTGATGATGTGTGTATATGCACATATTATAGACATTTTTTGGTACATCAAACATAAGCAAAACAAAGACCCCCACCCATTTCGTGCTTACGTAATACTTGAACCACCCCTAGGCGTGGTTGTAAATGGTCACCCATCCTAAGACTCACTGAAACGCCCGTTGCTTAACTTCGGTGATCTCAACTTGTGGTTGGTAAATATTCCAGTTTCCTTGATAGGTACCGTTCGGAGCGGTCCGAATCACGCTCGAGGGACATATCGACGACGCGCAGCGAGAGCAGCAAGGCGGAGCGCCCAAAGCGGAACCTCAGCTCGACGGCCCTTGCGATGTCCACCGCTGAGCTGTACGACAAATACTCTCCGGCCAACTATGTGCCACTCACGCAGCGGTTACAGCAACAGGCGAATAACTACGGGGATATAGCCAGGTATGACTTAATTTAAAAAAACCGGACAAGTACAAGTAGATTTCCAGGAGTGGATTTCCATGTACAATGTATGAAAGTGATTATTGCGATGCGACCCGGTAGCTGCGGCCCGTCCATAAAGAGTATCCAAATGTTGGATAATTATCGTGAAATATTGACGGCCAAACTTGAAAATTAATAGGAAAATGGACGAAGAAATATAATGGTGAATATTTAATCGCAATAAAAAGTATGCAAAGTAAGTTTTTTAAATCCTAAAGTTGACGGTCAATCCAGAAAATTGACGCCTATTATAAACGACGGACGAAAAAATAACATTATGAACATTTAATGAGGATTAAAAGTATCCAAAGTAGGATAATTTTTATCCCGGAAAGGACTTCAAACTAGAAAATTGCGGCTTAAAGGGCCGGCATAACTGTTAAGGAATAAAATTTAATTTGAAATGATTGTTATAGATCAAAGTCGATATCAAACGATATCGGGCGCCCTCCTGTAGCAGACAAACTGAGAAAAGCCAGAAACTCCGCCGCTACCATTATAGAGGTAAATACTCAATTCTGCTTCCGATCGCTTCAAAATGACACCAAAACTAGTTTTATTTCTTTATTTACTCGGCAGTCGCTTGCAGATGGTTTTCTTGGGGCCTAAAGCCTAGCGGGTCTGACTAGTTTTTTTTAGCTAATAAGCCTAGATTTTTGAGGTATTTTATCGATTGACTAATTTGACATTTGACATTGATAAAAATGTCTTGTCTGTGAATATTGTAAAATATGACATTTAGCATCGATAAAAGTGTTTTGTCGAGGAACATTGTCAAATAATGAAATATTGAATTGATAAGTGTTATGTCACAGAATATTGCCAAGTATGACAGAATCGACAGTCTTGTCAATGGTAATTGTCAAATATTACATTTAGAATGGGTAAACGTGTTTTTAAAGATGAATATTGCCAAGTATGACAAAATCGACAGTCTTGGCAATGATAATTGTGAAATATGACATTTAGAATGGGTAAACGTGTTTTTAAAGATGAATATTGCCAAGTATTACATAATCGACAGTCTTGTCAATGATAATTGTGAAATATGACATTTAGAATGGGTAAACGTGTTTTTAAAGATGAATATTGCCAAGTATGACATAATCGACAGTCTTGTCAATGATAATTGTCAAATATGACATTTAGAATGGGTAAACGTGTTTTTAAAGATGAATATTGTCTAATGTGACATTTAGAATCAGTAAAAGGATTTTGTCGGTGACTATTATCAAGATGAGATAGAATCGTTAGTAGTATTGTCATTATTGGGTATTACCAAATATGACATTTAGAATCGATAAAAGTGTTTTGTCGATGATTATTGCCAAATGTGACATTTAAAATCGATAAAAGCATTTTGTCACTGATTATTGTCAAATAGGACATTTAAAATAGTTAAAAATGATTTGTCGATTATTACTGTCAACAAAAACACCGCAAAAAGTATTTTTTCCATGAATATTGTCAAATACAGACATTTGACATTGATAAAAATGTTTTGTCTGTGAATATTGTGAAATATGACAATTAGCATCGAATAAAAATTGTCACATATGTCAATCGATAATTTTTTTTTTTTATATTGACATGTAATGTTGGCCTTTTGGCCTCTACAGATGGACCGGACTAGTTAGCGAACGCAGAGTGCGTTCGGCACCGTCAATCGATCAAATACCGTGCTTGCTTTTGTTTTCTTCC
Source organism: Agriopis marginaria (assembly GCA_932305915.1). Taxonomy (NCBI): domain Eukaryota; kingdom Metazoa; phylum Arthropoda; class Insecta; order Lepidoptera; family Geometridae; genus Agriopis; species Agriopis marginaria. Next base: position 1,782,266 of record OW029941.1, read on the forward strand.
CACTCCATTAAATCCAAATCGATTTCCTTCGTTCGCCTACTCGAACTTAGAGCAAAATATTCTAACTCGCCGGTCGCTCGGGGTATTATGACCGAGTCCAAGCAACTAGCTGTTCTAGGTCCTAAGCAAGCCACCTGCCTTGCCAGTTGCGGCCCCAACAGTTCCCCGAAGCTATGTTATTTCCATACAAACATACTATTAAATCTTTTCGGAAACCACCAATCCCATTGTAGCATAATATTTAATACTAGCGGTCCGCCCTGGCTCCGCACGGGTGTAGTTATATAGCCTATTAAAATAGCCTATATATTAATCAGTGATAATGTAGCATTCAAATGGTGAATGAATTTTTAAAATCGGTCCAGTACTTTTTGAGCCAATTCGTTACAAACATACTTACATACAAATCTTTCCTCTTTATAATATTGTATAGATTATATTATATTATATAGTAATATAGTATAGATTGGGACTATGTAACTGTATACTTTTTTTATTGTTTTAATTTTGCGTATTTTAAAATAATCGTTACAAACATTAATGTTGCTAACTTAAATGTCACAGAAAATATATATATTTCTTTGTGTTTAAATTATTTTGTTTTTATTTATTTTTATTTTACACTATTCGGAAAACAAACAGCTAAAACGAACTAATTATAGTAGGCACAATAGTAAATTAGAACGGCTGTCAAGGCATTTTTGTAAGAAATTTGTTGTAGCCAGTTGCACCCATATAAACGAAACGTCAGTCATTAAAAATCAGTTAGTAACTGTGATGCGGACAAAGAATTTTAAGACCTAACCCAAAAAGGTAAGGTCCTAGTTCTTTGGATGCGGAGTTCGACGCGTTGACATAAATAAGAATGTTCAATCAAGGTTCTGTCATAATGCCTAGCGACAGATTTTCCTTCTCATTTCCGTTCTATTTACTTCTCTTTTCTGTGTTAAATGTACATGCTAAGTTTAATCAAAATTGGGCAAGTGGTTTCCGCAAAAATTAACTATTACCTACGTACGTTTGTGTGAAATTATTGAGCTTCAAAATCGCCTTTATTTGACTACGGAACCCTAAAAACCATATTGTTGATCAAAATACGATAAAACCATTGTCATTTTTAAGCGATTGAAGTTGAATTAGGCCTAGATATGTATTTGTCTGCGAAATTTATGGTTGGAAACTTATGATTTTTTATTATAATAATGCTTTATTATAGTACGTAGTTATATTACCATATTATATTACTTTGGACACACTTCTTAGGTAATTTGTATAAATAAATAATGCAATGCTACTTAGACAATGTAGGTTGAAACTCTGCCAAAGATCCATAAACATTTACATACAAACAATAAATATCTTAAATCACTGGTAAGTGTTATTGTTAAGGTGGTACGTTTCACCTATGGCGGGAAATTCAAATTTCAAACAGTTTTTTTGTCCTTGTAGCTAGGCCGGGTAATTATTATTAAATGACACAGTGTTTGCGCAAATCGTTGGTTGTTCTTTATATTATCATGTACAGCTATTTAACAGTAACGCACCATATTACTCAAATTTGTCAATAAACCGTTTGAAACAGCAAAAATTCGTTTATTGACAAATGTAAGTAATAATGTGCATTAGAGATAAATAGCTTTACATGATTTTGTAAAGAACAATAATCAATTTGCGCAAACATCATGATCGTTTACAATAATTACCCGGCCTAGCTACAAGGACGAGAAAACTGTTTGAAATTTGAATTTCCCGCCACAGGTGAAACGTACCGCCTTAAATAATTTAATATTCAAAAAATATACTTCGCAGTATAAAAACGTAAAAATAAATGAAAACATTAAATATAACAGTAATTAATAACCGTTTTTCAGAGTTTTACGAACTATTTGCAACTACTTAGGTACCCATACAAGGTGTTGTGATACTCGTGTCCGACGCACAAAGGGTATAAAATTGTCCCGTTAAACTATCGAACAAACAATAAAAGGAGAACACCTGCGTTAAAAACAATTGTTATTTTTTTTTAAATAAAATTAAATTTTAACCAATTTGCTAACTATTAGAAACTGGTAACACACATCAAGCTCCTCGTTAAGCAATTTTAATTTTATCTGTGGCGGGATACTCACAAATGTCAATTGTTTTAAAAGTTAGCTTGGAATTCGAGTTGCCATGCAAGTTTTCCTATTTAACTTAATTATAATAATAACGCAGTTTTATTTTATATTAATTATTCATCGTCATCATTGCCAGCCTGTATCAACCCATTTCTGGGTATAGGCCTCCTCTCCCTTGCGCCATTGATACCTGTCTCGGGCTAATCTCATCCACGTATGACCTGCAATGGGCCTGATGTCATCGACCCATCGGGCTGGTTGTCTGGCTACGGAATGCTTATCCACTATTGGTAACTATTAATTACATTCAATAATGATATAAATAGAATCACTTACCGATACCGAATGAAACTTTCGCAGATCGGACACGACTTACACAGCACCCTGTATAAATATATAAGAGTTATAACAGGTACACACATAACATGACCTACGGTCCGAACGCAACGTTACTCAACAGTCTCAACACAAACACTGTTGTATAGGCACACATACACACAAAGTCATACTAAAGTTTGAAATGTCATTCATTCATCATTGAGTGAAATGATCCATCTCTCATTGGTTCTCCATCACCCGTTGGTTTTGAAATAACGTTCTAGATCATGCCCGGATTCTACGGGGTGTAAGGGGAACACTCTCGAAGCCAAAAGAAGGTAATTGTACTCATCATTATGAACAACTTTTAGTATGGGACCAGCCCTGAAATCGCGAAAAAAAATATCAGCTGTTCTATAGAAAACGGTCATTGACACTCGAAAAAATGTATGGAACATATTTTGCGATTTCAGGGTTGGTCCCATACTAAAAGTTATTCATAATGATGAATACAATTACCTTCTTTTAGCTTCTAGAGTGTTCCCCTTACATCCTGTATATTCAAAAACGGATCGTTTTTCCTCGATTTTTTAAAATAGTTATAGTTTTTTTTAATGATACTTACCGAAACGAACATGTCGCTTGCTGGTAAGCGTCACGCTAGTCACGCTTATCAATAACAGTTCAGTGCCATAATTTAAAATCTTAAGGTGGTACGTTTCACCTTTGGCGGGAAATTAGAATTTCAAACAGTTTTTTTGACTTTGTAGCTAGGCCGGGTAATTATTTTAAAATGACACAGTTTTTGCTCAAATCGTTGATTGTTCTTTACTTTATCATGTATAGCTATTTAACAGTAACGCACCATATTACTTACATTCTTCAATAAACCGTTTGAAACAGCAATAACTAGTTTATTGAGAAATGTAAGTAATAATATACATTAGAGATAAATAGCTTTACATGATTTTGTAAAAGAATAATAATCAATTTGCGCAAACATCATGATCGTTAACAATAATTACCCGGCCTAGCTACAAGGACAAGAAAACTGTTTGAAATTTGAATTGCCCGCCATAGGTGAAACGTACCACCTTAACAATTCAAAACCCTGCGCGGCGATGCACTGCATTCGTCACCCTGAAATATTAGGTGTTAATCTCTTTTATATGCCCTGTATATTAATTGCATTGCAACACAGGAATGTTTGCACACTACCGTGAAGTTGTGGTATTTTCCGAGGAAGACTGCACGAAATTCCTGTCTCTTCTAATGCTATTAATCGGTAGGCAAAACGATCTGATTTTGAACATAATTTGCGCCGCAAGTACGGTTTTTGTGCGTCGACAAATTTGACAATTAAAGTTGACAAAAGTGAATTTGTCGATTTTTACCTTCGACCAATATTTAGTATATTTGTCTCAATGGCCCACCACAAGAAATTGACAAAATTGCGACAACTCCGCAAAAGAAAATTAAAATAGATTAGAAAAATAGATAAAATGGATCTAGATAATGCGTCGATTCTGTTTTACTACCTCCAAACTAAACTAAATTTGACGGCTTTAAAAAGTTGCCATCCTTTTCTGACCGCATCGAAATGAAAAGAGACGTATGTAATTTTAGTACTGTCATATTAGTTTATTTTGGAGAATGTTACAAAAAAATTGACGCTAGTAGAAGTTTTGAAGTGCCTAAATGTCAAGTGTGACATTTAGAATCGATATGACATCGACGTGAAATTTAATTGACAATTATTGCAATCGATATGGTAATGAATTTTATCGATTATAAATGTCAAATGTGACATTAAGAATCGATAAAACAGTTTTTTTTTACAGCAAAAATTTGATATTCGTTGTCAAATATTTCGATTGATGAAAACCTTACTTGCACTGCAGGCATTTCTGGTCGTTATTTTAAATTCGAAGCATGCGTGGTGAATCTTCCTTTTTTTGTTTCTTGTCTATTCTTCTTTAAAACTCTCTTCTTATCTATTGTTTTTCTTTTTACCTATGACGGAACGGAGTATATTTAAAATATAAATACTTGACACTGGCAAATGCAAAAGATGTGCGACGCCAAAATCCTCTCAGAAGGAAAAAAAGAAATAAAGAGGGTGTGTTAGGGTAAATGATTATTATGTTAGTATTTTTTTTTTTTACTAATTAGTATGTCTTTTACAATTTTTCTCTTAAACTTCATTTATTTATTTGAAAGCAAGTTTAATTGCGCTAGTTATTAGCTATGTTACATCAAAATACGTCCAGCAGTTTAAAATTACAAGCTCTTCCAATTTGCTCTGTTTTATTTATCCTTCAAAACTTTCTCCATGAAAATACAGTTTTTTTTTTTTTTTTTTTTTTTTTAATGTATAATTTGTAGTATATCGCTGGCTCACTATTACAAGGTTCTATGTTATTTTCTTAAAAGTTCTGTAATTTCAATTTAAAAAAAATTACTTTCTTAAATATTGACTTAGGGTTTATGCTAAGTGTTTTTAGTTGAAGTGGCAATGGGCAGGCCACATCGCTCGAAGAACCGATAACCGATGGGGAAGAAAGGTTCTTGAGTGGAGACCACGAACCGGAAGACGCAGCGTAGGGAGGCCTCCCACTAGATGGACCGACGACATAGTGAGAGTCGCTGGCATCCAGTGAATGCAAAAGGCAGGCTGTCGTTCAGTGTGGAGGTTAGAGGGGGAGGCCTATGTTCAGCAGTGGACGTCTTCTGGCTGATGATGATGAGAGTTTATGCTTAAGAGAGATATTTTCACTCAAGCATAAACCCTGCTAAGTTAATATTTATGAAAGTCAAAATTTTTAAATTGAAATTACAGAACGTGTAAGAAAATAACATAGAACCTTGTAATAGTGAGTCAGCGATATGTCTATATTCATAATATTAGTTAGTAGGTAAGTGAATTTGGTGTTTGTGGTGTAACTAACGCGCGAAGATCTAGCGTGGATACAGCAATAATACTGATTTTATAGCAAAAATTTGATAATCAACAGTAAGGGTCTTTTCCACCAGTGATGCTAGAGATAGATGAGCGGTAAGCGAAGAAAGAATTGACCAATAGGATTGCTTCATTCCGTCTCGCCTCGCCTCCTATTGGTTGATTTATTCCTCGCACATCCTAAGGCAGCCTAATGGCTCAAAATTAAAACTAGCGTACTAAAAGTAAGTAAGTGTATTCTCTCTAGAGAATACCCTGTTTTATCTATTTAGCGAGGTTACTTTGGCTCTCGAACGAGCACTATTTCTCTCTCTTTCGCTCTCTGGCGATCGCTTCAGCCAAGCGAGCGATAGCATGTATAAATTTTAAAATGTGACGTCCAGTGTATTTCTATCATAGAATCTGGTAAAGCCAAATGAACTGGCAACACCGACATAAATTTCGCAGACACACGTACAAGCTATGAACGTTTACACGTGTGCGTGTGTGTGGTGTGTTTTACATTCATTGAATAACATTTGCGCACTAAAAGAGCCATCTACATGAGGAAGGAGCGAATACCTATCTCCATCTCTGTCTATTAGGGCCTAAGACTTAGGCGGACAGAACGAGATGGCGATATGTATCTTTCTTCCAGCGCGTTCAGCTTCAGTTTTAGTTATCACTATATCTATAGAGGCATTTTGAAAGACGAGGATTTTTTGCTTCTCGAAAATTGCCTCTGATAGATATATGCATTGTAGAAAATAGATGCAAGCTGTGGTACCTAAACACATCTGTGATCTTCGTCATATATAAAAAAAAATGCTTCAATACTTGACAATGGGCACTTTGACAAGAACAAGGATTGTTTTAAATGTTTATCAGGACTTATCACGTATTATTTAATATGTAATGTACCTAACATGTGTTCAAATGGCGAAAGTTTAAAAATTACTAAGTGCAAGGAATCACTAAAATCATGACTTTAAATATTGAAATACGTTGGAAACATTATTAAAACTATATAATTTTTATTTTAAAGAGATTATAATTTTGTTTAAGCAAAATCATAGAATACAGCAATCCGCCAAAGTGACACACCAATCAGGGCAAATGACGTCACAATTATTATATATTTTTTAGTAGTAAGTATAAGCTTAAAAACATCGTAGAATACATATATCGATTAAAATATTTGTTATCGTGCCTATTAAAGTCACTAAATAAGGATATCCATATTAATTATGAAGCAATCAAGATAAATGCTACAACAATAAACATGTAAATAGATATAATATATGACGTAAATCTCCCACTGGTACCACAGCGCATGATGTAAAACTAACACACACTCACACACGCCATCTAGATATATAGAAACGAAACATATGCATAAAAATTTGTAGAAACCCGAGGGACGTCGATACAAAGAAATTTCTCCATCACCGAGCTACAGTAAAAGAAGCTCTATGTCTAACGGCAATAAGGACTCGAATGGAAACGAAGTGCCATCTGTCTCGGAAATAAGAAAAAGATTCGATCCAAAAATGACTGTCACAAAGTTGCCAGCAAACGATATTAGATACAAGAAATCTACCGTAGAACAATATTTAAACCAACTGAAAGATAGTGAAAACGGTACCGTTGGGTACACAAAACTATACAAAGATGACAAACCTGTTCCCGTCCATCTACCTTATGTAGAAAAGAATGGTACCACTAAATGGGACGTAGGATCTAGTTCTAGATCAAATTCTAACTCGGATCTGTCTATTAGTAAGACTTTATCCGAACCCGTGTCTTTAGCAAAGCCTTTAGTTGAGAAAAATAATTCTATGACAATGTCCTTAACCGCCAAGCTACCATCAGAACGCTTAGCAAGTATTAAAAGTCAGTTAGACCCTAACAATCCTATAGGAAAAATCTTAGAGAAATCAACAGTAATACAAGTAGAAAACGGCGATGCCGATTATAAGAAACTTAGAAATAGCCCCGAAGTTAAACTACGTAACAGTCCCGAAGTTAAACTACGTTACAGTCCCGAACTTAAACTACGTAACAGTCCCGAACTTAAACTACGCAACAGTCCCGAACTTAAACTAAGAAATAGTCCTGAAATGAAATCTAAGGAAGCATTGAAAAATGAAATAGAGAAACAAGTGAAAACACCTAAACATACATCTAATTTCGCATCTTACATACAAATTTCGCAGCCCATAGCCACCGGCACTTCGACACCAAAAAACAAAGAAATTAATAACATAAATGAAGAATACGTCAATGGCAAAGCCGAACCAAGAAAAGGCAAAGTCAGTTTAAGGTATATAGACTCTGAGGAAGATAAAGCCGTGTTAAACGACAATGATATCGAATCGCCAAGTGGGACAGGGTTCGAAAATAAGACTTTCGAACATGAGAATTTCCTCAAGAAACGTACAGAAAAGGTGGAAGATAGAGTCGAAGATGGAGTTAAAAGTATGGAAACAAGTACAGAGAGTACTATAAGTGAGCCCACAGAAGACTCCAGCCCCGAAACGCCGTCCGCTAGAAGAAGAATCTTGGACCTGAAAGACTACGACGACGCGAGGGGGGTAAGTAATATAGTAGCTATTTTTAATCGCCGTTGATAGATTATTTCGATTTGTTTTAAGAATTTAAAGTCCATAGCCTTATATAACTGTTTTGCTAGTTCTACGAATTTTTTGGTGACTTGATTGACATCCATTCTTGCTCATCAAATTTAAGCAAATTTAACTTAGTGTGCTCACGCACGTTAAGATAAATTTGCTTATTATATACACAGTTTCACTTTAGTGTTTAGGTCAAGGGACATGCCTTCATCTTCGTGCATTGACTAAATCATATCTGTATTTGTATCATTGACGTCGTTTAAGGACCGGTCCAATGGGTTATTTCAATGGTACACTCAGTGGTCAAGCATAAGTTAAAGGGGGCCATACCGTCGCCTGTTTTAAGTGTTTCAATGTAAAAAAAAAACTACGGAAAATCACGCGAACCTTACGTGTCGAGATACGGTTTTCGGTTGCCACTTTTCGCCATCTCCTATAGAGGATCGCCTAAAACAGGTGAACGGCCCTAGCACACCAGTTTAAACCTTGTTGTAAGCCGAATTCGTTATAGAACGGCTGTCAAGGCATTTTTGTAAGAAATTTTGTTGTAGCCAGTTGCATCCATATAAACGAAACGTCAGTCATTCGAAATCAGCTAGCAACTGTGATGCGGAGTTGGACGCGTTGATCTAAATAAGAATGTTCAATCAAGGTTCACTAATAATGTCTGGTAACAGAATTTCCTTGTCATTTCCGTTCTATTTACTTGTCTTTTTTGTGGTTATTACCTAGAGCTACTGACATGCAATCTGCATATCCATATATATCATTGCGATTGATACATTGCAATCACAATCGATTATCCCAAAGCTATAATTATCAGCACTTGTTATTGGGTGTTTATGGCGTAAATTTGTTCGGTGCTTTCGAATTTAATCTCGACGGAATACCGCAATTAGTCGTTGGGAGCGAAAGCTATTTTATTTGGATTCAGGCCAAATTTTTTTGATAGAATTTCTTTTTTAATACTATTTTCAATTTAACTACGAATAAGAAAAGTACGTACTGTCCTACAACTCCTACAGGTTTCTGCTACGTAGATGACGTTAGAATGAGAAGGATGTCACATTGTCTCACTTTAAACCCGAAAAAGAAAACTAAGACGGATTGACTTGGTTGTCTATTGATTTTACTATTATTAATTGTATTGGTTTGTGTAATATTTTAAGTTAAGCGTTGCACTGTAAATTGACTTGCCCAGTGTAACGAATGTTATAAGGCCAATAAATGATTCTATTCTATAAGTTCCAGATTTAACCACGTTGGTTTATGCCTGATTTTGTTTCATTAACAAGTATTATTGACCGAACGAAGAGAGGTCTCACATTCTAATGCGACAAGTCGGCGTTTCTCTATTCATGTTTTGTTCGACGATAACTTGCTTATCGTTAATCCGTACTTCATGAAACTTTGTAGGCAAGTAGTTCGTTTCAATACAATTTTTAAGTTCGAACATGGACAAATCGATCGAGGGAAGTTCCGAAGATTCATAGGTCACGAGATCACAGATTTTTTAATACAGTGTAAACTCTATATAGGGACTGGGAATTTTATGACGTTATTGCGAGTTGTCGTTAAATGGAGAGAAGAAAAATCCGTATTATTTGACTATTATAATATGTATTTACTAGTAAAGTATTACAATTTACAAACGAGAAACAAAAATGGTGTTATAAACTGTACATGCTATGTAGCATCACAACCACTCTAAATAACGACAACAATACGTCATTATGAAAGCAATAAACAGTAAATTTATATGACTATTAACGGGATATTTACCGTGGTAAGGTTGTGGAACGAGCTCCCGATATTACACCAACAACAAACAAACAAACACAACAACAACAAATAAACAAACAATAAACAGTACTTTAACACCTCGTATTTAAAATAAAAACGTCAGACGAAGATAACAGACTATATTCAATAAGCGTTGTTATTTGTATCAATATTAATGTTTGATGTTTGTAAATTATAATAATAGTCAAATAATAATTGTTTTCTCTTCATTTAACAACTCTCAATAACGCCATAAAATAAGCAGTCCCTTAAGTGTCATAGTCATAGTCATAGTACTTTATTGGTAACAAATTACAATTACACGTCACAGAAAATAATTGATAATAAAACTATTGCAATAATTATAAAAGAAATCACATTTTCATACAAAATAGAAAAACAATAGTATAATAATAGTCAAAAATAAAATAAAATAATCAAAATTAAATTAACTTCATCTTTGTCACGTCATTGAAATTATAGAATGCCTGTTCGACAAGCCAGTTTTTTTAATTTTTGTTTGAAGGACACTTGTTTGTCTCTATATAGAGTTTACACTGTATAAAAAAATACGGCAAGTTCACCAAGAAAATCCATGTAGTAATTTCGTAATGCTTGACAGTTTTCTATGAAATCTTTTCGCTGATACTCTTAATAATCTATCAACGCATTCGAGCACTTGCCGTGTATGTAGTAAGTGGCTCTTTTTTGTGCACCTTTCATTTCATTTCTATGTTATAAGTGTGTTCCGTTTTGTGATTTATTTTGTCCAGTTTTATTTTTAGGAACAGATGCCTTATTATGGATGATTCGGATCGCGATCGCGTGCCATCTCACTTACGCGGTGCGAGTATATAGATGCGAACGGGACGGCATGCAATCTCGATCGCAATCAAACTTCTACGGGGTGTAAGGGGAACACTCTCGAAGCCAAAAGAAGGTAATTGTACTCATCATTATGAACAACTTTTACTATGGGACCAGATGCCTTATTATAGATGTCTTATCGTGATTCGGATTGTGATCGTGATCGCGTGCCATCTCACTTACGCACGTGGTGCGAGTAAGTAGATGCGAACGGGACGGCATGCAATCTCAATCACAATCAAACTTCTGTAATAAGGCCGCAGCCCTGAAATCGCGAAAAAAATATCAGCTGTTCTATTGAAAACGGTCATTGATACTCGACAAAATGTATGGAACAGCTGTTTTTTTTTTTTTCACGATTTCCGGGCTGGTCCCATTGTAAAAGTTGTTCATAATGATGAGTACAATTACCTTATTTTGGCTTCGAGAGTGTTCCCCTTACATCCTGTATAATACGGTCGCAGCTTTTACGTTACTAGGTCTGCGAAGTCTGCAGATTATTATTATGTTTACGGTATATTTTAGGTATTCTTTCTTGTACCATGTTTACGATAGCAAAATGTGGAAATTTTGTAGATTTCATCTAGATCAACGTGTTCCATTCTCGGCTGCAACGTCGCTTACCATCAGGCGAGTTCGTGGCCAATTGTAAATCCAAAATATAATAAAAATCTACCTATAATAATAAATAATAGTTTTTAGAAACAAAAATAACCGACTTCATGACTATACGTACATTTACAAACTGAAACTAAAAAGTAGAATATATTGTTTAATATTACGACTGAAATACTTTGTATCCATGGTCATGAAAAATTTAACGAAAAACAACAGGGCCCGGTCGTCATGGAGACACTTCTTTGTTTGTTTGAAGTTCTGTTGTAGGAACAGTTCCTCTATGTTTGCTGTTCAGTTGACAGCGTCGTTAGTGGAGAACAAAGTATGAAATTTACCAAGAAATATCTGTAGTTCCAATTTTGCCCATCTCAACAGCTAAGTTGGTGGCACTGTGCAATGTACATTGAATTCGTTGCTTATCGTCATGTTTTTGTAGATTTTGCAAAAAGCGCTGAATCAATGTCGATAATAAAAATATGGGACCACCTGTGAGGTATGACCTACCAACAAAAAAAAAGAATCATCAAAAATAATTCTTAATTGGCGGAGTAATCGCGTAACAAACATACAAAAAAAAATAACATACAGTCGAATTGATAACCTCCTCCTTTTGGAAGTCGGTTAAAAAAGGGGGTTGTCTGTAAAGTCGGTTTACGGATGATAATTTTACGTGATAACGCTTAGACCGATCGTGCCTCTCTATCGCTTGTTGCGCGCTCTCGCTTGCACGCGCGGCTCAGGTGGAACGTGAAAATTTTTCGTGCGTGCAGCCGGCGTTCATAGAGTTATAAGACGTTATCAAGTAAAGGAAAAAATATTAGTATTTTTTTATTGAAACTGACGTGGTTTTCACGCATTTTATTTATATTACACGGGAAAAAGACCGTCTAATGCGGTCGAAACTATAGTCGGAGTAACCGGCTTAATCTTACGTGAGTAATTCCCGTGTAATAAAAATAAAAAACTGTATTTCCTCACTTTAAGTTGGACTATTTCGGTTGTTATTGATTTACGATTTTAATCGGGGTTTTCGGTAAATTTGATAGCTGTCCTAGGTAGACAGCCCAGTCTTTAACGAAGTTTGATTATTTTTGATTAAGCACTTGGTTTTTTTTGTTCTATTTCGTTCGCGTGATTTTCCAACTGAGCGGATTAGGTGCCGCAATTAGCTGTTGTCCGTAAGGCCCCAGGTCTCTTCGATCAGCGGTTTACTGTGCGTTGTTCCGTCAGTCAGTCATTCAGGACAAATCGTTTTATTTGTATAGATTTTGAACCCTCAGTGCGCGAGCCCGACTCGCACACTTAAACTAACATAAAAAACAAATATACGGCAGTATAATGGGCGGCCTTATCGCCTAAAGCGATTTCTTCCAGGCAACCTTTGGATGGACAGAACTAAAGAAGTTGAAAAACGGTCGGTGGTGCACATAAGATATGAATAAATATATATATATACATACATAAACTAAATACGCAATGCTGAATACATACCATAAATATTATAAATAAAATACATAATATATATACGTAACAATTAACACGAAGAAAAATATGAGGCGAGTTGGTGGTCAAACGCGGACTTATCAGCGTTTAAAAAAAAAAAAAAAAGTGTATAGACTTGATTCTTAAAAATAGGAAGAGATTTGGCCTGCCTGATAGAAGCAGGCAGCGCATTCCACAGTAGGACAGCTTGAAAAGTGAAAGACTTACAGTAGGAAAGATTGACGTGAGAAGAAGGAGGAATTTTTAATCAGTACATAGTTAGGTACCTACTACGAATGAGTCAGATATACGTCGGACTCACTCGACCCGATGCGCGAAATGGCAACGAACTCCTGAAGCTTTTTATATAGATCCGTTCTCATTGAACTTTCGGACGGCTCGCCACAAGTGGGGCTTCTATAGGCCTGGAACGTCACGAGTTAACATAATAATAAATGAATATCTGGGACATTTTTGCACACACGGTCATCTGACCCCAAACTAAGCAAAGCTTGTAATATGGCTGCCAGAAACTGATATACGTACATATATATTTTTAAATACATACTTAAATAGATATTAACACCCAGACATAGAACAAACACAAATGTTCATCACACAAATGTTTGTCCTAGATGGGAATCGAACCCACGCCCCCAAGCACAGAAGATAGATTCACTACCAACTGAGCCACCGGGGCAGTCTTACATAAGTAATACCATAGATAAACATATATGTAAGACGAGACGCAAAAGTTCGGATGGTTATATCTTGATATCTACCTCTATGCTTCGACCCGAGAACCCGTACGAAGCCCTTTGATTCCACATTTATTGTGCGAACTGCTAGTCTGTGGAATTCGCTGCCTGACTGGGTGTTCCCCGATAGTTACAATCTGGATGTCTTCAAGTCGAGAGTGAATAGGTTTCTTCTATGCAAGCGTGCTCCATCGTAGGCCGCATCATCGCTTAACATCAGGCGAGTTGGCGGCCAAGCGCAAGCCAATTTATAATTTAAAAAATATATATTACAAAAAAAAATTACGGGCCCAGAAGAAGCGATGATTTGATGATAATATTTGAAGATCCCAAATGAGTGCCGGCGCTCACTTCGTTTCAGTCGGTCTCTAGCCGTAGGAAGTGCGACACAAGACTATTGTTACATGATAACGAAACATATGACAAAATTATGCCTTTGTGTGCTTTCCCGAAATGTAATAACACAACAAAAAACCGCTATCTAGTATTTGTAACGAATGTACTGTACATGGTTATAATTAGGTGTTGAAGAACGGTTTTGGCTCGTTTTTACTGAGCAAGTTCAATGGTTATGGGCCCGTCCATTCATTTTATTTGGTCCAAGCTTCTATGGGTAATATCGATCTGCAGCTATGCGTGTCCGCGTCTCGTTAGCTCGTTTATCTATGACTCCTCGGTGTTCTAACCTCCTGGTACTTTTGTTTCCAAATTATCGATGACTTCTTGAATATTCTGATTACCTGGTACTTTTGTTCTCTAACTCACATAAACTCTTATTCATGAATGCTTGATAAGCTAGTCGAGTATGTCATCATCATCATCATCAGCCTTTTAACAGTCCACTGCTGGACTTTTAGCCTACCCCCGAAAGGGTGATCAGTCCTGGCATTGGTAATTTCGTTATTGAATCTTGTGGTGGTACGGAACCCTCAGTGCGCGAGCACAACTTGCACTTGGCCCTATAAAAAAAATAGTTTTGAGTTTGCCCGCCACCTCGCCTGATGTTAAGCGATGATGCGGTCTACGGTGAGACACGCTTGCCTAGAAGGAACCGATTCACTCGTGATTTGAAGACACCCAGATTGTAACTATCGGGGAACACCCACTCAGGCAGCGCATTCCACAGGCTTAACAGTTCACATAATAAAAGTGAAATCAAAACGCTTCGTACGGGTTTTCGGAATACATCCTACTATCCTACTAATATTATAAACGCGAAAGTTTGTTTGTATGCATGGATGTATAGGTGTTTGTTCCTCTTTCACGCTGCAACGGAACAACGGATCGACCTGATTTTTTTGCATGGGTATAATTCAAGAGCCAGAGAGTGACATACTTTTCATCATCACCATTTTTCATCACTACGCGGGTGAAACCGCGGGGCCATAAAGCGATGACGGTTTTTCGTGCCCTCTAGCAGTCCACTCTCTTTTCCCAAAATGGCGGATTAACTTTTTTCTAAAGTACGGGACTCTGCGAATGCGACCGCTGTGCCGATTTCCCGCGATGTATATTATTTCTAGACGTTACTAGAACACGTGGGTTATTTTCGGAGTCGAATTCTCGCTGCGATTGTCAACTGAAATATATAATACAGGCGCGCGCAGAGGTGTTTCTGCCATTCCAATATAATATTATATTAACTAACCAAAATGTCGAATCATCATTGAATCTTTGCCATCGCTAGACATAATAATACATTGGCCAAATTTGACCATATTTGACTCAAGACCGTTCTCCGCAAAAATATTTAAAACTGGCGGTCCGCCCCGGCTTCGCACGGGTATTATTGGAGTTTTAGTAAGGATCCCTAATTTTTTTTAAAAATATAATATAGCCTATGTTACCCGGGGATAGTGTAGCTTCCCAACAGTGAAAGAATTTTTCAAATCGGTTCAGTAGTTTCGGAGCCTATTCAATGCAAACAAACAAACAAACAATCAAATATTTCGTCTTTATAATATTAGTATAAATAAAACTGCTATTCTCGTGTAACTAATTTAGAATGTCTGGTATTGAATATTAAAGCATAGAAAATATGAGACCTTGAGAGATTTAGACATTCCTAAGAATACAAAAGAATTTTTGATAGATGTACAGACTTTACGTCAGTAAAGTCTGGGTGTCTTCAAGTCGAGAGTGAATCGGTTTCTTCTAGGCAAGCGTGCTCCATCGTAGACCGCATCATCGCTGAACATCAGGCGAGATGGCGGCCAAGCGCAAGCCTATCTACTATAAAAAATAAAAAAACGTTTAGATTCGTCCCACGGTTTCTTCCGATCAATCAAAGATTGAGGTTGGATTTTAAAAAAAAAGTAACCTCTTGATATTTCTACCAGTCCTTTTTTACCAGTTATAACTTGGTAATGAACAGAAATTTGTCACCGACTCGCTCTTGGCCATTTTTTATTATCTGTTGTTATACTTTAGAGTGTGTACTATAATCGTGTCAAGTTTGACGCTTGTACGTATAACCGTTTTTACACAAGAGCTAATACAAAAATACTTAAAAAAATACGTTTATTGTATGCGGACACTCAACTTTAATTTTTATTTTTTGTATTATGTCTTAGCTAATCCGCCGTAACATTACATATTCTGTGAAAATGTCTACTGGCTATCTATTACGGTTCGAAAGATACAGCCGTTAAAAGGTAGGACAGACAGACAGACAACGTAGACTCAGTAATAGGGTCCAGTTTTTACCCTTTGAGTACTTTTCCCCTAAAACACTATTTTTTGGGCAATCGTATAAAAATTTATACTTGTCGAATTTTGCCGAGATTAGGTTGTTCTATTATATAGTCTGTTCCATCTCTTCTCTATCTCTACATAGTATAAATTGAAGTCGCTTTCCGCGTCTGTCTGTCTGTATGTCTGTATAGCCGCTAACTCCTTCTAAACCACGCAACGGATTTTGATGCGGTTTTCACCATCAGTTAGATACATTTTCACGGAAGGTATATATATAACTAGCGACCCGCCCCGGCTTCGCACGTAAATTACACCCGTGCGAAGCCGGGCGGGCGGGTCGCTAGTTAGCAATAAAACCTTTTTGCGCCAAGTTTCCAACTTCCTTGGTCCATTCAATTTTGTGCAATAACTTTTCAAAATCGGAAACGTGTCTCATTTGACAGCTGTCAAGCGGATTTTCTATATTTTTTCGGTGCCAAAGTTTATACGTGTTTTCATTTGCTGTTTTCTATTCAATATTGGTGTTTTGTGCACATTTTTAGAGGTTGGTAAGGAACTGGTTGTGTGATTTCGTAATTACGATATTCATTTTTCTATGCAAAACTTAAAAGAACAGAAAATTCACGATAATTCAAAATATTAACTAAAAAGTGAAAATAACGAAATATATACTTAAACTAAAATACCATTAGTGGAGAGAAATGTCCAAGAATGCTGCCACGTTCTTTGATTTGTATTGCACTAGCTGCGCCCCGCGGTTTCACCCGCGTAGTAATGATGATGATGAAAAGTAGCCCTATGTCACTCTCTGGCTCTTGAACTACACCCATGCAAAAAATCTGGTCGATCCGTTGTTCCGTTGCAGCGTGAAAGAGGAACAAACAAACCAACAAACAAACACACTTTCGCATTTATAATATTAGTCTGATTAGTATGATAGTATGATTTATATTCGTCAAAGGCCACGTTGAATGGCAATGCTAAATTTCTGGGCGAAATAAAAGCCAGCATTCTGGACACCCGACGCGTCGGGTGTCCGTGTGGGGGAGACGTTGCGACGTCTCCACTGGTCGCCTGGCCTAGTCGCGATAAAGGCGCAAAGTGACCACGAACCCATCGACTCATCGCAAAGAGTTACGACAGACAGAGAGGCAACTTCTTAGGTTAATATAACTGTAGGTAGCTAGCGCTCGCGCGTCCAGGGGCCTTACGGACAACTGCAATTGCGGCACCAAACTAAGGTTAAATCCGCTCAGTTGGAAAATCACGCGACCGCAAACCGTATCGGGGCGCGTTAAGGTTCACGTTCGCGTTTTCCAACTGAGCGGATTTAACGTTAGTTTGGTACCGCAAAAGCAGTTGTTTGTAAGGCCCCTGATATAGCAAAAATATATCGGCTGTCCATAAAAAAGGATACATGCTAAACATTTCTAATATTTTTTTTTAATTCATACAGCTTATTTTTTTTAATAAATTCATTGAATTTCCTCATAAATGTCAAAATGAGCGAGCGTGATAGAAGACGGATTTAATAAGACCTTAAATGAATATGTACATACTCTCGTATATTTTGTGACGATACCTTGATAGACGACAAACCTAAACACCGATAGGTTAATATACCGGCTAGTAGTCGCAATATTTGGCATCAGTAACTGGCACCGGTCAGCCAGCCGTCCCACAAGTTTACACCGAGCGACGGCCATTGCCTGTTTCAATAAAAAAAAATGCTCTTCCGCCCCGCGGGAATCACCTGACGCGCCAATCAGCCCGTTTCCCGCGTTCTCATCTGTCAAACTCGAATTGACAGATGTCAGATTACACAACCAGTTTCTTTTTCTTCAACTTTTCATGTGCAGTGTTAAATCGAAAGTGACCTTGTGCCGTATAGGTCTGTGCCCTTGTGATTGTGAACTCTATTTTAGAAGTGTCTCGGACTATTTTTACATGACGCGTCAGTGATCTTTGACTTTGGATACGAACTCTTCAAGTGGATATGTGAACACTCACTGAACTCTGTTGTGCTGTCCTTAATCTGTGTCAGTGAAAAAACAAGACTAAGTTGAAATAAGTCGTGTAAATTTCATACAGGAGGCTAAGACTTCATATCTGAAATTCGGAGAAGCTATTCTAAAGCTCTCAAGGCGTCTGATGGCTTGTGGTCCCAACGAATTGCCCTGCTCCAAATCCTACCGCGGTCTAAAATAACAATGTTAATATTCCTTATCTAACCAGAGTCCCAACTGTTAGTTAATTTCACCTGGTTTCTTATTTTATTCTTTATAATTTTTAGTTTACTAGGCTTTGCCTTTTGTTGTCTGAAGTAGCTTACCTTCTTGCTATTTCCTCAATTTCGGATTTAATATCCTAAATCGTACATAAGTTCTTAAAGACTTGGAATTATACGTCTCCTAACTTTAGACTATTCCTGCAGTTTCTCTCAAAGCATTTGGAGTTGACGTCTTTCTTCTTCGTCTTTCTTTTCTTTCTCTTTCTTTGTCTTCAAAAGCGAACGATATTTTGTTCGCCAAGCATTATTCCTGAGCTGTGTTCCTCACGATCCTCCTAAGGAATCTCATCTGTATACATTCCACTTATATTTTGCGCATTCAACCAGAGCCATAAATCTGCTTTTGACAAAACCCTTCCAAAAAAAATTTGCAAAATTACTACTCATAGAACCTGTCCTATACTTTCTTGTCTAACTACTAAACTTCTTTAATTCACGACTCCCATTCCCGTGTTCTCTAAGCTCATCAACTTAACAATCAGGGGACTTGACTGGAATTCAGACCAAAAGGATCAAAGAGACTCTGGAACCTTGTGCTTACATTTAAGCGTTAGAAAAGCCTGCTCCAAAAGATCATATATTCAAGCCAGAGAAGCTGGCTTCTAGACCTTAAAAGTGAAGTTTAAAGGGTCTACCTTTACGAATCGTCTCAAGCAAGACTTTCGACCCTCAACGCTTTTGTACAGCGACAGCCAGCTTTAACAGAAAACAGATTTCAAAAGCGAAGAATCTAGACCTTTGAAAACCGCCAGACTTTGGTTTTCAAAAGGATACACACCTTTGATCAAATATTTTGATAGCACCTAAACCAATTTACTATTTAAAGGCCTTGAAAAGTGAAGATCTTAAGGCAAAAACGAATAAAAGACTTCCAACATTCAGATTGGACAGCAGACAAAAAAGCCTTACACCATACACGCACATCTGAAGCTGAAGGCTTAAAGCGTCCAGTGTTGCCTTGGATCAAGTCAAAAAGGCCTTAGACCTAAAAATCACTAATATCAAGCTGTGTGGCTGTGTCTAGAGCTGCCTTAGACCAAGTCAAAGAGGCCTTAGGCTAATAAAGGACCTGCAGCAGCATTCCAAGTGTTCAGTGTTGGTTTAACCACGACGGAGGGCGGTGGCTTCTCGTTGTTGGATCCTTGTATGCTGACGTACTTGGTGCTAGTTCTGGCGGCATGTGGCGCTCGGTTACTGCAGCATGAGGTGCGGCTGTCGGCGGCGAGAGCCGCGTCCGCTCTACGCCACCCACGCCTTGCGCCAGGTCTGCCCTACACACTACAATCCCGTTGTCAGCGATCGCCGGTAGCACACCGCCGCGAAACTTAACAGCGAAACCGCTACTCGTTGAAATATGAACCTTATATAATGTTAAATTATTATAACACCGGCTTGCACTCACGATATAATTATAATGAATCCTCACGCGAGTTTTGATGAAGTTATATAATGTTCTTTACATTATTACATTACTCATTAATGCGCTGCCTGAATGGGTGTTCCCCCATAGTTACAATCTGGGTGTCTTCAAATCACGAGTGAATCAGTTTCTTCTAGGCAAGCGTGCTCCATCGTAGACCGCATCGTCGCTTTACATCAGGCGAGTTGGCGGTCAAACGCAAGCCAATTAATAGATTTAAAATAAAAAAACCTTACAGTAGAGTTTTAACTACGCGTGGGAGGAGCGCTAAACCTGTCAAAATGCGCCTGCGTTCCAAGTTTGCTGTTTAAATTACTGCTGTATGTTATAGGTATAAGGTTTACATTTAAACTAGTATATGTTCGCTGCTACGGTTTCGCGGCGGAGGTGTGTTACTGGCGGGAAGCGGCAAATTGTAACGCGATTCGATGCGAGCTGCATCAAAACAGTCACGCAAAATTTTATAGGTGACAATGTACAAACACTCGTGGGTACAGCATTTTTTTTTATTGGCACTAAGAAGAAGAAAAGGATAGTGTGGGATCACTATTCGAGAAGAGAGAGAGAGAGCTCTGCATCGGATCGAGTCGCATAGCCGCATTTGTCGCTTGCATAGTACCTTACTCCATATGTAGGTTCATATTATACTCTGTGCGTTGGAATTTACTCTGTACTTAGTATCTTCGTCTGTGAATCTACCGTGCGATCTACCCTCTTTCTTAGTCAAAAAAAAAAAGTTAAAGTTATTTTTATATTTACGCACCAAAACTTTTGAAATTTTTATTTCTAACATATTCCTCGGGTGTTAGACCGCATGCAGACGCGGCGACAATTTGTCGCTGAGAGCGGCGGGCGGGTCGCCGTCAACAGTCGCGTCCACAGTCGCTATGCGGTTGCCCTCGCCGCGGTGACGTTAGCTCGAATGGTAACATAATGTCGACTTGACAATCGCTTGTCTGTTTTCAAATTGTGATGACTAACTCTAAACTGCAACTTTTATTTTGTAGCTGTTTGTTTTTTTATGAAATATTTAGTAAGAAGTCGCCCCTTACGACAAATTTGAATTTATCTCGGGTCGTATGCGGTTACTCTAAAAAGCGTCAAAATTGGAATGTAATTTCGCAAAATTGCTATAAAGTTGAAGTTATTTTGCAAAATTACATATTTATTTTATTTTATTACATCGACTCGAAATTTTTAGTATACGATCCATCTTTACAAATGTTCACCGTTGATTTTCCTACTTTGCTAATACATGGTACAAGAAAGAGAAATGTAGACAAGTGTTAAAAATTTAAAGCGCGTTCCGAATCCCACAACACCGCCAACGGCGCTAATAGAACCAACAAGGCACGAAGAAATGGCGCTGTTAACTTTTGATACGGAACGCGCCCTTACTTTATAGAAACTAAAGTGTTTGTAAATTAAGACGAATCATAAGCCTACCGTTTTTATAGTGTGTATTTCGTATAAGTACATTTTATATACCTGACAATGGCAATACTATTGCTCGGTAAGTAAGTACTCTACGTTTACAAAAAGTATTCGTTCATTAATGAGTGAATGTTTCGTTTTATATTGCATGGTTTTCTCATCACGAATTAATTTCCATATTAATATGAGTTTGTGCATTTTGTAAATATCGCATTTGTTACCCCGAACGCTGGTTCGGCAACTAAAAGTTGCCTAGCCACGTTTGGAGAGTACATTTTAACAAGCGCGTAAATGTGTTTCGTCTAAATGTTGCCGATCAATGTTCGTCGAATAAATGTTGCCGAGCAATGTTCGTCAACTATAAGTGGTTCGCTGATATTGCAGGAGTTGGCTGGCGGTAAGAGCGGGCCGAGTGGGTTGCGGCGTAGTAGCGAGCGCGACTCCATACCAGAAACAAAAGAGAAATCATCTAGTCAAACAAGCGGTGAGTTTCCGGTTCATCTTGAATAGATCATTTATTATTTTCAATGGAACGCCTTGCCCCTGTCTGTGTTTCCGCAGCATTACAATTTTGGAGTGTTTAAGTCTAGGGTTAATAGGTTATTACTGAGCAAACGTGCTCCATCTTCGACTACATCATCGCTTTCCATCAGGCGAGATTACAGTCAATCAAACGTTAGCCTAGTCCGATGCAAAAAAAAAAACTTACGAATGTATCTTTAGATATTTAGGAAATAGATTTATTTGTAATTATGTAATTTAAAAAAATCGTCTGTTTCCACTGCGGTAATATTTTAGGTGTCAGCAGGCCTAGCTGACAGGCCTAGACCGTAGACAAATCGTCTTTCTACCGTTCTTGTCTTGCAAAAAAGACTAGCAGACCCATATTCTAACTTTATCTCGTTTACGCGCGTATAAACACTGAAAGACGGTCACGGCCCGTGCTAGGCCTGCAGAACCGTGGACGTACGGTTCAAACGAATCATAATATTGAAACGATTCTAGTAATAATTACTTTATCAAAAACTGTTACGGAACTCCGGTTTCGTAGACGGCCGATGGGGTTTTTGATGAAGCAATGGATCTTAAACCCGGATCTTCGGAAATAGCTAACAATCTCTCGCAGGTAGCATCCCTACAGCATGCAAAACAACTTTAATTTCATGACTTAAAATAATTTGCAATTTTTCCCCATAAAATAACAAAAAAAAATACGAACTACCTGTGAGAGGTAATTTTTAATAATGTTATATAGACAAATGCCATTATCGCAAAATTTCCATAGCAAAAGTACAAAAAAAATAATGTTACCGCCAATTTGACAGTTCCTGATCTAGTGTCCATAGTGAAGTTACGAGTAGTTTTTTTTTTCGTGGAATGGGGTAGTTTATAGGTTGGTAACTTATTATGCTTATCACAGATTTAAATAGATGATGTTACCGGAATGAACAAGTGCTTACTTGTGAAATTGTAATACACAGGTACCTCTAAGTACTTATTTGTAAACGTTAGGTGTATTTTTAATATTTAAATTTATTTAAGTTTGCGCTATTATGTCAGTGCGTATAGTGAAGCTTAGTATTGATACAAACAGCTTAGTTTTTCGATACTAATGTAGATCAATTATGTGTTTATAATAATATATGATATAAATGAATTTAAAAAAAAATTGTGCGTGGAGTCCCTCCACGCGGAAGAAGTTAAACTTCAGGCTGCAGGCTCGTTGTGTAATTCGGAACATACTGTCTGTGGAGAAAATCAATGCAGCTGTCATTGTCAAAGTGACATATTTCTTAAATAATCAGTTTCCTATTTCAATTCATTTCATTCGTGCTTCGAGTCGAGTTACAGTCCCTCCGCGCGGAAGAAGTAAAACTCTCGCTCTGTCTCTTTCTATTCCCCCTCCATGGTAGCGTTAAACGTTTAACGCAACCTTGTTTGCAAGTCGCATAAGAAGTATAACTTCATTTTTTTTACCAAATGCAGGTCTGAACGGGCTCCGCAACATAGGGAACACTTGTTTTATGAACAGCGTGATTCAGTGCCTCTCCAACACGCGGCCTCTACTGGAGTACCTCACGGCGGACAAACACGCCTCCGAGATCAACACCACGCTGTCGTGCATGCGCGGAGCACTTATCGGAGGTACGGTGACTAAAAATCTAGTTGCCGAACATGCCCGGCAACTTTTTGCAGATTGTGCTCGGCTACTTTTGTTGCCCTTCATGTTCGGCTGCTGAAAATGTGTGGTGCTGAGGAAAGGGGGATGAGTTATAAAACGTTGCTTATTGATTCGTCATTTTTTTATATTAACTTTCAACACGTTTTTTGCCCCCCTTATTTCGGTTCTCCCAAATTTCGAATTTTGGGCTACATGCGCGATCAAGTGGTTATAATTATTATCTCTGGGTGTTATTCCGTATAACCGTATTCGTCCACCCACTAGATGGACAGACGACCTAAAAAAGACCGCAGAGAAACGCTGGATGCAGGCCGCTTCCAATCGGACCTTTTGGAGATCGATGGGGGAGGCCTATGTCCAGCAGTGGACGTCCTATGGCTGAAATGACGATGATGTTATTCTCTCTATCTCTCTCTCTCTCTCTCTCACGGTGAATAAGTATGTTGTACCTCGCTTGCAGCGTTCGCGTGCGTTGTCAAGTGGTTATATTATCTTTGGATGTTATTCTCTCTCTCTCTCTCTCTCTCACGGTGAATAAGTATCTTGCACCTCGCTTGCAGCGTTCGCTAGCGTGATCAAGGAGCTGTGGCGCACAGGCGAGCGGGACTCGGTGGTGAACACGACGGCACTGAAGTCACAGGTGCAGCGGTTCGCGCCTCGGTTCATGGGGTACAGCCAGCAGGATGCGCAGGTGAGGGCTCACTGCTAGGTCACATGTGACTCCGTGGTGAACACGACGGCACTGAAGTCACAGGTGCAGCGGTTCGCGCCTCGGTTCATGGGGTATAACCAGCAGGACGCACAGGTGAGGGCTCACTGCTAGGTCACATGTGACTCCGTGGTGAACACGACGGCACTGAAGTCGCAGATGCAGCGGTTCGCGCCTCGGTTCATGGGGTACAGCCAGCAGGATGCGCAGGTGAGGGCTCACTGCTGGGTCACATGTAACTCCGTGGTGAACACGACGGCACTGAAGTCGCAGATGCAGCGGTTCGCGCCTCGGTTCATGGGGTACAGCCAGCAGGACGCGCAGGTGAGGGCTCACTGCTGGGTCACATGTGACTCGTAGACAACGGTGACTTTATACAAAGTTATTATAATAATGTTATAGACAATAAAAAAATATTATAGATGACATTATAAAATGTAATATTATAGACAATGTAGTATATCTTTAATATCATCATCATCATCATCATGCTTCATCATCATAGTAGGTAAAATGCAGTGGCCTGTGCGTAACAAAAAAAAGGAGTTAGCATAAATTAGAAAAAAAGGATTGATGAAGCAAAATGATGATGATGATATTAAAGATTTACTACAACAATAAAAAAATGGGATAGGCAATTTTTTTATGTTTACTAGGTTTTTTTTTATGGGTTTGACAATTTAAAAAAGATTATGTTGTAGACAGTTCAATATTTTTTATGATATAGACAAACCAAACCACTAGAGGATGGGAAGCAGCATCCTCCTACTTGAATGGTGGAACCTCCTGCGATCCACAAGCCGCCTGCCAAGCGTGGGAATTATATTATAGCAAACCTCCCCCCTTAGGGGGAGGCCTATTTTCAGCAGTGGACGTCTTCTGGCTGATGATAATGATGATGATGATAGACAAACCAAAAATTTTAATATTATTGATTTAAAAAAATCTTTACATTTTTGATTTGTATTACATGTTATAGAATGGGGATTATGGCACCCTTAGGGGAAGGCCTATGTTCAGCAGTGGACGGCTTCTGGCTGATGATGGTGATGATGATAGACAAACCAACAATTTTAATATTATTGATATAAAAAAAAATCTTTACATTTTTGATTTGTATTACATGTTATAGAATGGGGATTATGGCACCCTTAGGGGGAGGCCTATGTTCAGCAGTGGACGGCTTCTGGCTGATGATGGTGATGATGATAGACAAACCAACAATTTTAATTTTATTGATATAAAAAAAATCTTTACATTTTTGATTTAAAAAAATCTCTAGATTTTTTTATGTTATAGAAAATTCAGAACTTTTTATGTTTTCGATGGTTATTTTTTTACTGTTGTTTGTATTGCAGGAGTTTCTTCGTTACCTGCTGGAAGGTCTGCACGAGGATGTGAACAGAATCACCGTGAAGCCCAAACCCATACTCACCGAGATCGACGACACCCTGAGGTGAGAGCAAGACCAAATGTCCTTGTATTGTATAAAGATATATAAAAAAATATTACCTTCCTTGAAAATGTATCTAACTGATGGTGAAAACCGCATCAAAATCCGTTGCGTAGTTTAGGACTTAGCAGCCATACAGGCAGACAGACAGACGCGGAAAGCGACGTCAATAAATACTATGTAGAGATAGAGAAGAGATTAGATGTACGTTATATACGTTATTTTTTTTTCCTTGTACTTAGTTTTGATTGGAGGTCCATTGTTGTCCACTTGTGGTCACATTACTAATGGTTGTGAATTCCCCGTGTTGCAGCGACTCGGCAAAGGCCGCCGAAGCATGGCAGCGCTACCTGCGGACGGAGGAGTCCCGCGTGGGCGACATATTCGTGGGACAGCTGAAGTCCACGCTGCGCTGCACGCACTGCAACCACGACAGCGTCACCTTCGACCCATTCTGGGACCTCAGGTCAGTTTTATCGATGTCGATGAAAAGTATCGATAAAGTCCCGTTTCTATTAAGTATGTAAGTTAGTGGTTGGTTTTTAAAAAGTATCGAATAAGTCCCGTTTCTGTTAAGTACTAGCTGCGCCCCGCGGTTTCACCCGCGTAGTGATGAAAATGATGATGATGAAAAGTATCCTATGTCACTCTCTGGCTCCTGATTTTTGCGTTGCAGCGTGAAAGAGGACCTCAGGTCAGTTTTATCGATGTCGATGAAAAGTATCGATAAAATCCCGTTTCTAATAAGTACTAGCTGCGCCCCGCGGTTTCACCCGAGTAGTGATGATGATGAAAAGTAGCCTATGTCACTCTCTGGCTCTTGAACTATACCCATGCAAAAAATCAGGTCGATCCGTTGTTCCGTTGCAGCGTGAAAGAGGAACAAACATCCATACATCTATACATACAAACTTTCGCGTTATTAGTAGGATGTTTTCTGTGTATGTAAAGCCTGTATTGTATTGTATATAAGATATTGGCTGATTTTTATACAAAAAAAAATCGTCACCGCTTTATGGTTGATATTCCGAAAACGCGTACGAAGCGCTTTGATTCCACATTTATTAGCACAAGCCTATTATTAAATACTAGCAACGCACCCCGGCTTCGCAGCGGTGTAAATTTTTTTTTTAAGACGCAGCGTAGTTAGGCCTCCCACTAGATGAACCGACGACATCGTGAGAGTCGCGGACATCCAGTGGATGCAAAAGGCAGGCTGTCGTTCAGTGTGGAAGTTAAAAGGGGGGGCCTATGTTCAGCAGTGGACGTCTTCTGACTGATGACGAACCCCCCTCCCCCAAAAGGCATGATGACTGATTTTCAAAATAAAATACAAAATTCTGTGATATTCAGAAGTATCCAATATGTCAAAAATATATCATATTTCTTAAAAAAAAAGGATTTTATGCAATAAAATGACAATAAAATTTTAAGTTTCAAATTCACACCAAAACGCTTGCCGGTGTCATGGCGTCTGTCAATACGTCACGGCTCAGTAGTCTCAGTACGTCAAAGTCGTCATCAGGTAAAGCGAAAACAATATTTTTTTGCAAAAAAATGCAGAGATTCAGTGTATGCTTATACGAAACAAAACGATGTTTACTGAGCCGTGACGTAATACGTTCTGATTGGTGTTTAAGCTAGTATGGCCGATTGTTGTATTTTGTACATTTATTTTAACAAATAAATTATTAATTTGTATATGTCGAATTTCTAGTGTAATTCCGCTTCTACGTCGTTTCGAGTACAATAAGGATTTTGGTTAAACTATTTTCTGTATAGATAATTGTGATTCTAATTTGAAAAAAAAAAAAAATGGACTATTAAAATGGACTTCCGCAAAGTAACGCCTGATTCAATCAACTAAATAAATTATTAATCTCGCCATTAAAAGGAGAAGAAAAATATTTTTTTTACATCCTCGAATCCAATTTTAATAGATCAGTTAAATATTTTGGCGATACTTGATTACTGTTATCATGCCTATTATCCATGGTGATGATGAATGTTTGTTTTGTTTCAGTTTGCCGATACCCTCGCGTACGGGTAACCTGAAGATACAGCAATGTCTGCAACACTTCACCAAGGAAGAGGAAATGGACGGTGACGAGAAACCGGTATGTACGACACTTTGCCATCGTTGATATTTGGTGGAACCCCCCCTCCCCCCGTGAGAATGGGACAGACCAATAAGACATTAACATACCTTTTTTGAGTCACCGACATAGATCTCCTGACATAGTTTGACGACAAACGACATAGATCAATGCACTCCTTGCTACCAACACTGATTGTGATATTATTTGTGACAGTTGGAAAAATGTAACGAAAGTATTTTTGACTTATTGTGAAAATTTAACTGATCAATGGGACAGGGGCAAAAAAGCCGATGACTATAATGACAATTTGTATGACATACTAATTTTATGTTGACATATTTTTACAGCAATTTGTTGTATTTATTATATTAGTAATTTTATAATATTATTCCTATTTTTACTAGGAAATCTATTTTAGTTTAACAGTATGTGAGATAAATGTTAGTGGAATTTGTCCGTTTTTATTCTCAACTAGCGGTCCGCCCCAGCTTCGCACGGGTATAGGTTATAGCCTATGTCACCCGGGGATAGTGTAGCTTCCAACAGTGAAAGAATTTTTCAAATCGGTTTAGTAGTTTCAGAGCCTATTCAATGCAAACAAACAAACAATCAAATCTTTCCTCTTTATAATATTAGTATAGATTGGTCTCAATAAATAATTTTAATAATATGAATAGATGTTAAAATATGCAAGTTGCAGTGGTAATGTTATTTAAAAAAATGTCACACTAAATTCAATATGGCCGACGCCTAGAAGCTTGTTTTAAAAAAGTTATACAATTATTTACGGGATATTTAAAGGTTTTTTTTTATCGGAAGCTCATTCCACAACCTTACCACGATAAATAAGCCGTAAATAATCATGTTACTTTAGACTGAGCAAGTGCCTTTATTAACTAAACAAAAACAAGCTAAAACTAAAACTACAAATATAGTTAGACTGCCCATAGACCGTTTAAGGTCTAAAGACAATCCAAATGCTCAAGCCCACTACCAGTTGGCAGCGTACCCAGCATGCTGGCGGCATTACCACGCTGAATGGCAATGCTTATGCGTTGTGCCAGAAACACGCCAGCATTTTGGTTACTCTAATGAACAAACGTGATAGTTTAAAAAAATAGTTTTTTTTTTGTAATATTACAAAAAAAAACAATTCAAATTCAAATTGTTTATTTCAAGTCACCATGGGCCAAGGAAGTTGCAAGGAAAGGAACGCGTTCTGTCAAAATATTCCCATACAAAACTAAACCTTAACGTCTAAATGTAAGGTTCATAATAATGTGGCTAGGAACATGGAGGTAAAACGAGCTCACTGAGATAGCTACCACGAAGGAAGTGTATCCCTTTCTAAAGATTGCCATTACATAAAACATATATTTTAGTAAAACTCTGTTTTAAACTATCTCGGTTGTTCACTAAAGCTAAAGGATGTTGTGGAATCTTATTCCACAACCACCACGGTAATTATCCCGTAAATAATCATAATTATATTTTAGTAGTTTTACTTATTCAGTAGGACATACCAGGCAGGCCCTATTTTGGGGTGTAAACATAAAATTACTAACAATAAAATAAAGATTATATTTTATTTCCATTTTCTAACGGATATTAATGTAGATATATCTAATGTATCATGTACCTATTAAAATTTTATTTTTAAGTATCCATGTAGGTTACAAGTATAATTACTAGGAACCTTCATGGTTCTATTGTACCATGAAGCTACTGGCAGCATTAACGACATGGCGTTTTTGATTGTTTGCTTATTTTGTTTTTTTATGCATGATTTTTGAATAATTATTTTAAGATGGTGAAAAATTGTTGTATAAGAAACTGTGCTAGTGAATCATTCGGTGGCTGCGGCATATCTTTTCACAGGTAGGTACACAAAGCTTGAAATACAAGAAAATGTTTATTAGGGTGTCCATACTCGTGTGAACATGAACAATTATTTTTATACATTATGTTTTAGCATGACCTAGGGATATTTTAAAGTAATTCGCATTTCGGCGAGTGTGCGCAAAAGCTTCGAGCCCTTGTTCCACCCTCCCCCTTTCACTTAGGAAAAGTAGAACGGCTGCACACTACCACCCCTTCCTAGTGAAAATTCCAAAGATTTGAACTCAACGATTTGGGTCTTCATTTATGATACGTACTGCCCAAGAATGGAACTCCCTGCCGTCCTCCTTGTTTCCTGAGAACAACAAACTAGATATCTTCATGGCTAGTGATAGACATGTATTGTATAGATAGATATGAATAGATTTCTAGATCAACGTGTTCCATCCTCCGCCACACCGTCACGTACCTACCATCAGGTGAGTAAGTGGCGAAACGTAGATCTAGTACTACCATCCAACGGTGAACCGAGCTTTCTGTGTACAGTTGTATCGTTCAAGGGTGTTTCGACGAATCGTACGGAATCATTCTAAATATTATATAAAAAATGAAAGTACCTAAATTCATCGCTGAATATATTTCATGTTACAGTATACCAACAAAAGAGGATGTAAGAAAAATGTGGTTGGAAGTAATTCTTAGTCGAACAGCAAGAATAACAAAAAACTCCAGGGTGTGCAGTTTGCACTTCAACACAGAAGATTTTATAAAGACACTAGCGACCCGCCCTGGCTTCGCACGGGTGCAATGCTAAAAATAAAATTATATACTACAGAATGTGTTTATATACTACGTTCACAGTTTTTTTGTCATTAGGCAAAACAAACAAAACATGTTGTTTTCATAATTGGTCATGTGAAAAACACGCCGCCGGTACGGGCCTGTTGTGGTACTGGGCACTGGCTGAGGGGCCGGTACCGCCGCAACCGCTATGTCCCTTCATTTTAAATCTAATATCTTAGAAAATTTTCATTTAAATTACATGCTGTAAACAGCCATATCGGTCTATATTAAATGCATTAAATACATATTTAAGGTACTTAATTGGATAAAGA
Source organism: Agriopis marginaria (assembly GCA_932305915.1). Classification (NCBI taxonomy): domain Eukaryota; kingdom Metazoa; phylum Arthropoda; class Insecta; order Lepidoptera; family Geometridae; genus Agriopis; species Agriopis marginaria. The sequence continues at coordinate 1,813,014 of OW029941.1, forward strand.
TTAATGCTGTATTGTTTAAAATCCCTACGTAAATAAGCCATTATTTCTCGTAAAAAATAAATAATATAAAATGGTTATTGTGGGTTATCCCTAAGAAATAGACATATACCATCGTGGACTTTTTTGTAGACCTTTTTAAGGTATACAATATTGTCGTACATTATTTTGATCTATCTCGTAGGGTTCAGCCAGCGTTTGCAACGTAAAGCGCAAAAAAAATTCTTTATTGACGACATCTCATTAGAAACCTCTACAATTATCAGTGTTTCTCTACTATGTTTTTTCTCTACTATATTATGCATTTATTATATATATAAACCTTTCTCTTGAAAAATCTCTTGAAATCTCTTTCTCTTGAATTTTCTATCTATTTAAAAAAACCGCATCAAAATCTGTTGTGTAGTTTTATAGATTTAAGCATACATAGGGACGGACAGACAGCGACAGCGACTTTGTTTTATACTATGTAGTGATGATAGTGATAGTGATGTAGTGATGCTCTCGACAAACTTTGAAAATGAATGTAGTTCCATGTCATTTTCCCGCAGTAAGTAAAATATGCCAAATAGTAGTCATGCCAATCTTCTATATTTATAAAAGCTAAATTTACTCACCCACTCACTGACTTGTCACGAAATCTCAAAAACTATTTGACTTACGAAGCTGAAATTTGGCACGTAGATTCCTTATGGGGTATAGAGGTCCGCTAAGAAGGATTTAGCGAAAAAGCCGAATTAAAGAGGGCAAATGGAGGTTGAAAGATTATATTAAAGTCCTTTGTTTTTGATGATACTTAGGAATAAAATTTGGTATTCAGTCTAATAGTTTAAAATAAATAAATACTGTTATAATATTTTCACAAAAAAGAAGGATTAAGGAGGTGGAATTGGAGTTTGTATGTTGTGTTGAAAGTTATGCAACTACGAATTTGTAATTTGACAAGTGGGTGTAAAAGTTCATTTAAAAATATTTTACGAAAGGGCCGAATTAAAGGGCCCAAAAAAGGTTGAAAGTTTAGGTGAAAGTGTACGCGTCCGAAGTCGTGGGTAACGGCTAGTTTATTATAAATGCAAAAGTTTGTCTGTTGTATGTGAAAGAGGAACAAACATCCATACATACAAACTTTGGCGTTTATAATATTAGTAGGAAGTAGGATAGGATGCGAAAGTGTGTTTGTTTGTTACTTTTTCACACAGCAACAGAGCAACAAATCAACCAGATTTTTTGCATGGGTATAGTTCAAGGGATGGAAAGTGATAGCCTACATTCATCATCATCGTCATCTAATAGGTGTTGCTAACTGATCACCGAATTTAAGCAACGGACTACACGGTCAATCTTAGGTAGGGTGATTGCGAGTGGCATTTAGAAACCGAACGTTACCGTAGGTCGAATGAAAAGTTAACAATCTGGGTGGGTGCCTTCAAGTCGAGAGTGAATAGGTTTCTGCTAGGCAAGCGTGCTCCATCGTAGGCCGCATCATCGCTTAACATCAGGCGAGTTGGCGGCCAAGCGCAAGCCTATTTAAAATTAAAAAAATATATATGTCACGTGACACGTATGTCCCGGTTGAGTCTTATAACAATAGCCGCTAAGCCATCTCAGAGGCCTTCAGGCGTCCTGGCGGCCTAAAATTCTGACATTAGCGCAAGTCACTGGGCCTATATGAACTTCCTGTATTTGCTGAGAGTACCTATACGATGATTATAGGAATTACCTACATTATTTATTATTATTATATATATTATATAATATATATATTATTATTATTATTTCATACATTTATTTTCTTTCTTAAATTTAAGTTTTTTTTACAATATATATACAAAAACAAAATATTATAAAAAAAACCTAAACCTAGAGTGCCGCCGGCAGCGGGGCAGGGCCCAAGCTACCGGTGGTTAGGGCTGCAGAGTTATTATTATTATTTTTACTTTAGTATTTTTTTTCTCAAAGTGTTTAGGACACTTCGGTACGTAATATGAAATCACGGGCCTAAGCCAAGTGAGTTTCATGTTCTGTTACGAGTTGGTTATTTAGGTCTTCTTATTATTATTTATTATTATTTCAATATAAACACGGGTCTAGCCCGGACATTTGGTAGGCATTGGTGGAGCCGAAGCCAACACCAAGAGGCCCCGTTGAATATAAAAATACAATTATGTGATGTGGATTAAACTATTGTACAGTATAGGATATAAAAAGTCTGGGCTATTGAGGTGAACAACTTGTTGATGGGAAAACAGGTCTATGGTATGAGGTACGGCACCCGCCAATTATGCCTCATTTCAAAATATTTTGGCGGGTGATGACTTGCCACCCACTAAATGGACCCCCCATAATGGCTGCCGCATTTTGGCACCGGAGAGGCAACATTGGCGTGGGTGGCTTAGGGTGTCGAGAGGTGTGCTGCACTTTCACTGAGAGCTACTAGCGGCGTTATGCCCTTTAACACTTCCACCCTGGAGCTTAGGTTCTTAGCTCTTGCGGTTTCCACCCCCAGACGGCCGGTTAAGGCAAGCCAGGGGTCAGGGTCTCTGGGGTTTTAGACCCATGGAATCGGGGTACGCGGTGTCGCCACTCACCGACGGCTCGCCATAAAGCCGCCCCTGCGTTATTATTATTATTATTTCTTCGTTTCCTCAAAATCATGAACACCCTACAAGAAAAGGACAAATTACTCCGTGCTCGCTTTTCCCTCGGACCGTTTTTTTAGCATGAGTACTCTATCCAGGTCCCTTTAGGGTATATATAAAATCCTTGCCATGGACTCAGACTTAGCAATATTCGGACAAAGAGTTAGATATAAAAATAATTGTAAAAATGTCAGTGGAAAGTCAAAATAAAATTAACATAACATACAATGTCAAATATTAATAACAAACAAAAAATAACCTAGACCAAAAAAATATATTATTAAAATGTCACATGAAAATTTTAGTACTTAACAAAAAAAGTCACAGAAATAAAATACATAAGAAAATAATAGAATTAAAAGATCATTATAATTATAGAAAATTACAATAAATTATGTAAATATAATTCAACTAGCGGTCCGCCCCAGCTTCGCACGGGTATAGATTATAGCCTATGTCACCCGGGGATAGTGTAGCTTCCCGTCAGTGAAAGAATTTTTCAAATCGGTTCAGTAGTTTCGGAGCCTATTCAATGCAAACAAACAAACAATCAAACAATCAAATCTTTCCTCTTTATAATATTAGTATAGATAATAATCTCTTCTCTTCTCTACATAGTATAAATTGAAGTCGCTTTCCGCGTCTGTCTGTCTGTCTGTATGGCCGCTAACTCCTCCTAAACCACGCAACGGATTTCGATGCGGTTTTCACCATCAGTTAGATACATTTTCAAGGAAGGTTTATATATATAACTAGCGACCCGCCCCGGCTTCGCACGTATATTACACCCGTGCGAAGCCGGGCGGGCGGGTCGCTAGTAAAAAATATATCTGGGACATTTTTGCATATACGGTCATCTGACCCCAAACTAAGCAAAGCTTGTAATATGGCTGCCGGAAACTGACATACGTACATATATATTTTTAAATACATACTTAAATAGATATTAACACCCAGACATAGAACAAACACAAATGTTCATCACACAAATGTTTGTCCTAGATGGGAATCGAACCCACGCCCCCAAGCACAGAAGATAGGTTCACTACCAACTGAGCCACCGGGGCAGTCATACATAACATCATAACATTGTCAACATTGCAGACGTGAAACACTGTTTTAAACTATCACGGTTGTTCACTAAAGTTAACTACTACCTACCTACTTACCTTGTTTACTTACTATTTTGTTACTTTTTAACTGTTCGACCAACCACCCGCATTCTTCAGTCTTCCCGTGAACATGGTGCATGTAACTGCGCCGAAATACGCCTTGCCCCTGTCTGTGTTTCCGCAGCATTACAATCTTGGAGTGTTCAAGTCTAGGGTTAATAGGTTACTATTGGGCAAACGTGCTCCATCTTCGACCGCATCGTCGCTTTCCATCAGGCGAGATCGCGGTCAAACGTTAGCCTAGTCCGATGTAAAAAAAAAAAAATCGGGAACTCATTCCACAACCTTACCACGGTAAATATCCCGTTAATAATCATATAACTTTATTACAGACGTGTTCGAAGTGCGGCGTGCGACGCAAGTGTCTCAAGTGGTTCACCGTACAGAAGTTCCCGCAAGTGCTCGTGCTGCATCTCAAGAGGTAACCGAGCGCTGACGTATTGCGGATGGCATTTGTATCAGAATTGTTTTTTTTTAAGTGAAGGAAAACATACGTACGTACTTACATGCATACGTACGGAGAAGGAATTCAATGGCGTATGTGAATCCACCAACCCGCACTGGGCCAGCGTGGTGGATATGGCACAATCACCCTTTCAGGGTAGGCTAAAAAGGCTGATTATGAAAATGATGGCACGTCGGTCGCGGGGGGCAGCTTGTGATTGGAGACTCGACGCGACTCGACGCTTGATTGGAGAATCAAAAGTCATTCATTCAATTCGCGTTTAGAATTGGCACCGCACGAAATAGTTTAGGTTATATGTTCCTAACATATATATTCTATGTCTACGTGTTCTATTTCGATTAAAAAACTGAACCGATTTTCATGAATCATCGATCAGAAATCGATCAAAATCGGTTTAGTTGTTTGGGAGATACGATGCCACAGACAGACAAACGCACAGATATATCCGCTATTCTTATAACACCCTTTTTGTTGTTGGGGGTTGAAAAAAATAAAATGTAAATTTTTAAATATGAACCTCGCTTCTTCGGGTTGAAGAACTTTATTTTCTTAACAAGAAATTTACAATTTCACTTATGTGAGAAATTAAACTAGATGGACCGACGACATAGTGAAAGTCGCTGGCATCCAGTGGATGCAAAAGGCAGGCTGTCGTTCAGTGTGGAGGTTAAAGGGGGAGGCCTATGTTCAGCAGTGGACGTCTTCTGGCTGATGATGATGATGAGAAATTAAATTAAATATCCACCAATCCGCACTGGGCCAGCGTGGTGGATATGGCCCAATCACCCTTTCAGGGGTAGGCTAAAAGTCCAGCAGTGGACTGTTAAAAGGCTGATTATGATGAAAAATTAAATTTATTTAGTAACTAATGCTTCCAAATGTTGGTAAAGTTAAATAAACTATAATTAATATATTATGTTTAACAGTATCATAAATATAAGCACTAACTAACATTATTAACTACATACTCTGCCGCTAACTCCTCCTAAACAACACAAGGGATTTTGATGCAGTTTTCACCATCAGTTAGATACATTCTCACGGAAGGTTTATATTCCTATCTGCGTGCAATTGCACTGTGGCGCGGCGCGCTCCTGCATACTAACTGATAATGCGCGGTGCTAAAGAGACCGGTCAAAACGGACCATTTTTGACAAATAAATGTAGGTAATAGGTATCTTCTAAGTTTGCGTGCTTCATCTTCGACCACATCGTCGCTTACCAACAGGCGAGTTGGTAGTCAGACGCGGACATATCCGCGTTAAAAAAAAGGGGTAGATACAAAACAAAATAAAATAAACTATTATATTATACTAGCGACCCGCCCGTCCAGCTTCGCACGGGTGTAATTTACGTGCGAAGCCGGGGCGGGTCGCTAGTTATACATATAAACCTTCCTCTTGAATCACTCTATCTATTTAAAAAAACCGCTTCAAAATCCGTTGCGTAGTTTTAAAGATTTAAGCATACATAGGGACGGACAGACAGCGACAGCGACTTTGTTTTATACTATGTAGTGATAAATATATAAAATGGCAGGTTTTCCCCGACGGAGCGTTTCCGCGGCAAGCTGAACGTGCTAGTCGAGTTTCCCTTGTCGGGACTCGACATGGCGCCCTACGCAGCCGCGAGAGGACAGCAAGCCACCTACAACCTCTACGCCGTCAGCAACCACTCGGGTAAGATCCTAACCTAGCTACCTTCTAGGACTCGAAAGGTATCTCGAATGAAGGTGGATGTGGGTTGCAGCAAGTAATAAATAAACAAATATTTGGGGGCCCACTAGATTAGCAAGTTAAAATGGCAGTGGGCAGAGCACATGGCACGCAGACAGATGGCCGATGGGGCCAAAAGTTTCTCGAATGGAGACCACGGACTGGTAAGCGCAGCGTAGGACGTCCACCCACAAGATGGACAGACGATGTAAAAGAGACCGCAGGGAAACAAATAAATCCTAACCAGAGTGAATGATCATAACCTACTACCCGGTAGACTGCTGGTGGTCTCTAGTCTTAAGAACAAGTTTTCTCAACCGACCACCCAGGTGGAATGCTGGTGGTCTATTAAGAACAAGTTTTCCTAACCGACCACCCAGGTGGAATGCTGGTGGTCTCTTAAGAACAAGTTTTCTCAACCGACCACCCAGGTGGTATGCTGGTGGTCTCTTAAGAACAAGTTTTCTCAACCGACCACCCAGGTGGAATGCTGGTGGTCTGTTAAGAACAAGTTTTCCTAACCGACCACCCAGGTGGAATGCTGGTGGTCTGTTAAGAACAAGTTTTCCTAACCGACCACCCAGGTGGATGGTTTGGGTGGTGTTAGTAATAAACGTCTGAGACCAGGCCTCTTCCAACCGGCCTATTAGGAGGTCGATAGGGGAGGCCTATGTCCAGCAGTGGACGTCCACCCTCAAGATGGACAGACGGCCTAAAAAGACCGCAGGCAAACAAATAAATCCTAACCAGAGTGAATGATCCTAACCGACCACCCGGTAGACTGCTGGTGGTCTCTAATCTTAAGAACAAGTTATCATAAAATATATTATTAGTGAATATTGTACAATATTTGAGTTTGAATATTGTACAATATTTGAGTTTGAATATTGTGCATTGCAGGTACGACGTATTCGGGTCACTACACGGCGTACTGCAAACACCCATACACGGGCGACTGGCACGAGTACAACGATTCCAGGTACGTCCTCTCCAATGATGTCTCCTCGGCTGGCTGATAAACTCCTTCCGGCCGCGAGGTTCGATCAAGCGAACCGCAAGGATTTTTAGGTCCTTACAGTTCGATTCAATTAAATTTATTTTCACCATAGGAACACAAAAGTACATAAATTTTCTTAATAACATAACAATTTAAGTACAAATTTAAATGCGGCTGTAGATGGGCCTTGTCACCTTAAAAATAATAATAAATTAATAATAAAAAAACTTTAATGATTAAAACGTTTGTGTGCGGCTTTTTTTTTATGCCATAGGTGGCAAACAAGCAGACGGGCTGCCTGATGGAAAGCAGTCACCGTCGCCTATGGATACTTGTAACACCAGAGGCATCACAAATACGTTGCCGACCCTTTAGAACTCCTGTAAAAAGGCCTTGTCAATCTAATTACTATTGTGCAGAACTACACCGGTCCATGCAGATTTATCTTCAACATGATCTTTAATCTTATAATAAGCTTTACTAATTAAATTTGTTTTGACTTCATTTTTGAAGTTTTTTTCATTTAATGCTATGCTATTGGTAATGCTATCCATCGCACTATGAGGATTTGCAATTTCTCGTAGGCCAGTGTATATTTGAGCCGCTAGGCGTCGAAACTTTTAGTCCATGGGGTCCATGTAACAAAAAGTTTTTTCAGTATTTAATAAAATTATTTGATTGCTTTTTTTTCCTCTAGGCAAAGACTCTCTATTTGTATTATAAAAAGGTGTCGGTTCCAGGTACCGGGATAGCAGAAACAATACAGAGGTATTTTACTCTAGATTCACAAAGAGTGTGATCACGGGCCGCGAGGGAGAAAATCTGTTCATGGTTTATGCATTCCTGGTACTTGGATTTGGTGATTTTCATAACGTCGAATTATTTCGAATATTGTTTTATTAGTTTCCAAATGTAATGCAGTGTGTTCAAAGGTGAATGCGAATTGCCCGTGCACTGGTGGGTAGAAGGGGCATGACCCATTTTATTTTAATATTCCTGGTCGCGTGGGCATCTCTACATAGTATAAATTGAAGTCGCTTTCCGCGTCTGTCTGTCTGTCTGTCTGTATGTCTGTATGGCCGCTAACTCCTCCTAAACCAAGCAACGGATTTTGATGCGGTTTTCACCATCAGTTAGATACATTTTCAAGGAAGGTTTATATATATAACTAGCGACCCGCCCCGGCTTCGCACGTGAATTACACCCGTGCGAAGCCGGGCGGGCGGGTCGCTAGTATTATAATAACAAAACTGCACAGCTCGATCATTCAATCGAACCGTAAGGACCTAAAAATCCTCGTGGTTCGCTGGATGGAACTACGCTATCGAACCTTGCGGCCGGAGCGGAAGGACTTGCAGCCAACGTGAGGAAATCACACCGTCTCATTGAACTCTTCACGAATATGCAGCATTTTTACCATTGCACCTCGAATAATTATCAATTTTAAATTAAGTAAAGTAAAGTAAAGTAAAATTTTATTGTGGTTTAAACAAGTTTACATACCTACCTAAAAATCTATTCTAGTACAATTATTTTTCTTCCTCGTTTTTGTATTTTATTCGTAGTAAAAGTATGTATTGTAATTTTATCAACTAGTGGGTATAACAGATTTGTAATAGGCTGGTATTTGATTAGGATTCATGCTACCCTCCGAACTAGATTAAACTGTGACTCGGACGGCATTAACCAGCCAAGTTCCAGCCGGCCTCGCGCACTGAGGGTTCCGTACCGCCACAAAATACAATAAGGTCGTCCAAGTAACCGAATTACCAGTTTTTATACCTTCCAAAATAGTCGAAGCAATAGGCATGATGAGTACCAAATTTTTTTTTATTAGGTACATCATAAAAAAGCTGATCATAAATAGAGCACATAAACAAAAATAATAATTAAAATTAGTTTAAAAATAAATAAGATATAAGCATTTTAATTTCATGCTAGACAGAGAGCGCACTATACTGAGCCGTGACGTCACGGCTCAGGTGCGCCATACAAATGCTATACTAACACACGCTTTGCGAGAAAGGAACAGAGCATCCCCTCTCTATCCCCACCTAAAACTTTAAACGCTCATATCTCAGAGATTTATCAGCCAATTTAATTTATTTTTTCAGTATGTGTAATGTATTTAGTTATATCAATCGCTAAGCCGGTTATTTGTAATAAATTAAACATTAGGACACATGCCTATTGCTACACAGCCACAGGTAATTATTTTGCTACAGGCGGTCGAGTGTACACTTTTTTTAAATTTGTAAATTGTTGTTGTAACACATGTTGCAGAGTATCTCCCATCAAGCCTCGTGACATCGTGTCTCCGGAGGCCTACGTGCTGTTCTACGAGCTCGCGGCTGGCTCCACGCGCAACCACTCGTAGCGACCCTCCACGCCATGAGGTTTGCATATACTGTACTTTTGTATCGGCTGTACGGGGTTCCAGGGTGGTTTTGGGGATCTTAGGGTGGTTTTGGGGTTCTTAGGATGGTTTTGGGGATCTTAGGATGGTTTTGGGGATCTTAGGGTGGTTTTGGGGATCTTAGGGTCGTTTTGGGGATCTTAGGATGGTTTTGGGGATCTTAGGGTGGTTTTGGGGATCTTAGGGTAGTTTTGGGGATCTTAGGGTGGTTTTGGGGATCTTAGGATGGTTTTGGGGATCTTAGGGTGGTTTTGGGGATCTTAGGGTCGTTTTGGTGATCTTAGGGTCGTTTTGGAGATCTTAGGATGGTTTTGGGGATGTTAGGGTCGTTTTGGGAATTTTAGGATGGTTTTGGGGATCTTAGGGTAGTTTTGGGGATTTTAGGGTCGTTTTGGGGATCTTCGTGTGGTTTTTGGGGATCTTAGGGTCGTTTTGGGGATCTTAAGTCAAAGTCATTTATTAGTAAATTTAAATTTACAAGTCAATCCTACTAATATTATATACGCGAAAGTTTGTATGTATGTATGTATGGATGTTTGTTCCTCTTCACGCTGCAACGCAACAACGGATCGACCTGATTTTTTGCATTTGATAGTTCAAGAGCCAGAGAGTGACATAGGCTACTTTTCATCATCATCATCAGCATTATTCATCACTACGCGGGTGAAACCGCGGGGCGCAGCTAGTTAATAATATAATTATATTGAACATGGAATATAAAAAAAATTATACAACAAACAAAAAAAATAAAAAGTTATGTCAGTTAGCATTAATTATTAATATTTCAATTTCACCAATGTATAATTATACTCTATATTATTCTCGAACTAAATCACGACCGAATACCCAAGTATGTTTGAGAAAAATACATTATCAAAGTTAAAGAATGTTCCACTTTTTGTTGCAGAACAAATATCGTGAAAACTGAACAAGTGTTATCACCCGGACTTGCCTTTAGATAGATACGATGACGCGGTAACGTTAAGTTTTTCTATTTTATTTAACACATTAAGAACGCCATTTTGTGTCATGTTTCATTTATTTATTGTACTAAAACCGTTGGTATAAAGGTCGGTTATTTTAAGCTGGCGCTTTGGCGCACGCGAAAGCGTTATTTCGCGTCGCTAGCCATAAACTTTATTTCTGGTGCTATGACTTGACGCGAAAGAGTAATTTCGCATCGCCAGTAATAAACTTTATATCTGACGCATTGCGAAAGCGTAATTTCGCATCGCTAGCAATAAACTTTATTTCTGGCGCTTTGACATGACGCGAAAGCGTGATTTTGCGTCGCTAGCAATGAATTTTTGTCCAGAACAAAAATTCATTTGCTTTGACTTAGCGCGAAAACGTGATTTCGCATTGCTAGCAAGAAATTTTATTTCTGGCCCTTTGATTTAACGCGAAAGCGTAATTTCACATCGCTAGCAATAAACTTTATTTCTGACGCTTTGCGGAAGCGTAATTTCGCATCGCTAGCAATAAACTTTATTTCTGACGCTTTGCGAAAGCGTAATTTCGCATCGCCAGCAATAAACTTTATTTCTGACGCTTTGACATGACGCGAAAGCGTAATATCGCGTCGCTAGCCATAAACTTTATTTCTGGCACTTTGACTTGTCGAGAAAGCGTAATTTCGCGTTGCTAGCAATAAACTTTATTTCTGGCGCTTTGATTTAACGCGAAAGCGTGATTTCACGTCGCTAGCAATAAACTTTATTTCTGGCACTTTGACATGACGCGAAAGCGTAATATCGCGTCGCTAGCCATAAACTTTATTTCTGGTGCTATGACTTGACGCGAAAGAGTAATTTCGCATCGCCAGCAATAAACTTTATTTCTGACGCTTTGCGGAAGCGTAATTTCACATCGCTAGCAATCAACTTTATTTCTAACGCTTTGCGAAAGCGTAATTTCACATCGCCAGCAATAAACTTTTTTCCTGGCGCTTTGACATGACGCGAAAGCGTAATTTCGCGTTCCTAGCAATAAACTATACATCTTTGTCATGCGCAATAAAGATTCTAAAGTGTGAGAGAGACAGATTGGTATTCAATGAAAGGTTGCCGTGTCAGCTGTCAGATTAAAATAACCGTCCTATATATATATATATTTCATTGTCATTATTTTAGATAGGTTGTTATATTTAATATATTCATGTTATATAATATATGAATTGTTGGATTTTCTTTTTTTTTGTAAATTATGCATTTTTTTAAATCACATGCTGATGATATTTTAGAAGGATAAAATAAGCCATTATAATTTTCGCTGTTGTTTAAAAAATAAAGCCTTTGCAAGTTAGACGTTATAAAAAAATATGTAAGGTAAAAATTAATTTAAATTTGCTCGAATACGCAGTTTAGTATTGAATTAAGGTGCTTATTCTTCACCAACTTGATTTGCCTTGATTGGTCTGAGCTCTTTAAAAAGCATTTTTTCAAACATGTTTAGAAATTTGTTTTTTACTAACGTGTTATCTCTACATCATCATCATAGTCATAGTCATAGTAGTCATAGTACTTTATTGGTAACAAATTACAGGTACACGTCACAGAAAATAATTGATAATAAAATAATTTAAAACTATTACAATAATCATAAAAGAAATCACATTTTCATACACAATAGAAAAACAATAACATCATCAACCCTGGCCCCTGAGTGACCCACTGCTGAGTATAGGCATCCCTTTGTTTATGCCACTCTCCCAAGTCTATCGCTATTCTCCACATAGTATAAATAAGTCGCTTTCCGCGTCTGTCTGTCTGTCTGTCTGTATGGCCGCTAACTCCTAAACCACGCAACTGATTTTGATGCGGTTTTCACCATCAGCTAGATACATTTTCTCGGAAGGTATATTTGGTAGGTATATAGGGTTGCCAGTTATATATATATAACTGGCAACCCGACCCGGCTTCGCACGTAAATTACACCCGTGCGAAGGCGGGGGGACGGCTCGCTAGTTTAATTATATTTCAATGTAGCGGCAGCCCTGGCGCACTCCGCACTTTAGGCATGAAGCTACATGTACCCGACTTGTCGGACCTGCCGCGCGATACACAGAGATAACGCGACAAAATTACGCGATAGACAGAGAGGCAATTTCTAGGTTAATATAGATGTAGGTAGTTAGCGCTCGCACGTCCTGAATTGCACTTTATTGTGTAGAAGCAAGAGTCGCTACTTATTTTAATGATTTTGCCAGAGCCCAGGCCAATTTTGAGACCAATCAAGTAGAAGAGATGCCTAGAAAATGGTAAACTACACTACTTGTTAAGTAATGTCATATTTACCTACTCTTTGTTATTTGAAATGCTTTATATGACAGAACTTGAGTAACTATAATACATATATATATATTTTCAAAACTATAGACTAATGCAGGGGTGTCCAACTAAATTTTGTGGCGGGCCGGATTTATTAACTTCCCGATATGCTCGTCCACGTTTTCACCGAGTCGTATTGTGATCGATTAACGTAATTTTGAGAACGACATTTCACTATTTTACGAACATATGACGCGTCGTTCTTTACAAAATTTCGTCAAAAAAAGTTAAAAGTTACCGAACTTTTGACTCGTTCGCGGGCCGGATTAGGAACCTTGCCGGGCCGCATTGTGGCCCGCGGGCCGTATGTTGGACACCCCTGGACTAAAGCAACCAAATAGATACTAACTGAATTAAGTCTGAATTAAACTCACTACCTATGTTAGTTTCTCTACCTATATTTAACTAATTGTAAGTTTATTTATTAAATTCATTGTACTTGATTCGACTTAAGTACAAAGCGCTTTGATTCCATTTTTATTATGCGAACTGCTGGTCTGTGGAACGCGCTGCCTGAATCATCGCTTAACATCAGGCGAGCTGGCGGTCAAACGCAAGCCTATAATTAAATAGATAAAAAAGAAATAAACACTTGAGATTTGTGTAAGAAACATCTTAACATCAAACCGCGTATATATTAAAGATGCCTGCCAGGATTGTTAACGTTGTGAAGAAACCAGCTTTTTTTTTTCTCCTAAGAAAACTTTGGCTAAGCACAGACTTTGGTTAGTCAAGTTCTGTCATATAAGTTAAAATCTACTTTTAAAAACATGGTACAAACATTAAATATAAAGAATTGAATAAGAAATATGATATTAGCTGGAAGAATTATATTGCGGGTGTGTTTTTTAACTAACCTCTCGTCAGCGCTGCTTCGAATCAACAGGTTATTATTGTTTATTTTCTCAAGGCCGTAAAATTAAAAAAAAAAGGAATAAAAAAATTGTACGGTCTTTCTGTTGCCAGCCCGCAATGGAAGGTTTTCCGAAAGGCAATTTAAAAAATTATTCACAAAATGCGATAGATGGCGTTGAAAAGACATGGATGTGATGATTTAGCAAAACCACAGACGAAAGAAGGTCAAAAAACTTGCAATATGTCAGACACTGTCTGTCATGCTTGTTTTTTTGTGTTATTTTATTTCGTCGTATAGTATTTATATCAGCGGACCACAAATTCAGTCTCTCAGAGAGGCCATGGTCCCGCATGAACTTGTCTCTTAGGGCAGTCTCCGAATGGGGCGATGCCAACCTGGTCAAGTTCAATGCTGCTAAGACCCAGGCGTGTCTGTTCTCCGCAAAAAGAACGCCGTTCCAACTGGCTCCTACTTTCCGGGATGTATCCATTCCGATAACTGACCAGCTTGAGCGTTGCTCTGTCTCCTACCCTCAACTTCGTAGACCGCATCGTCGCTTGACATCAGGCGAGATGGCGGCCAAGCGCAAGCCTATCTACTATAAAAAAAAAGTATTTTGTTATCCCTTTGCTTATTCATTGAAGAAATGCGGAAAAAAATAGAATAATTTCTCTTCAGCGCCATCTATCGATGGTTGTAGCACTATGTTTCTCCAACTGTCAAAAAACCTCCCATTGCTTTTGTTTTTAAATATCTAAGCTAGATTAATAGGAATGGAAAATATATTTTATTTTATTGTTTCAGACAGGCTAGGCGCTTGACTATAGCTCGTTGGTGTGATCGAAGACATTAGCCCGCCTAGCCTGCAAACTATTTAAATTGTAAGAGTTCCTTGTTCCTACGGAACCTTAAAAAATGTACCCGCAATAATAGGTAGGAATCTAGTGTTCAAAAAAGTAAATATCTAAATTGTAAGCTGTAAAAATAAACTTCACAGTACCAACTTATCTGCGGAGTTGAATGATGGAGCCACTTATGTATTTTCTGACAGCCGTCCGTAGAATATTTTTAGTTCCATCATATCGACAACTCCGCAAGTTAAGTTGGTAGTTCTAATTTTAAATTTCTGTTATCAGTATTTTGCTTTCGAAATATTAAAATTGAAATTGTAGTCTACCCTCGATTCTTACTATTTTCTTAACTAAATTTGACAGCTCCTAAGTTGAAATAATGAAACAGACAGATAGTTTTTATTTATGTCAAATTAGTTTGGGGAATACAACATAATTGTCATTATTATAAATATACACCGTGTGGTCGAAAAATCATGTTAACTAAAAAAAATATACATAAAGTTCGTTGTATAGTGTTTTTATTTAAGAACTGTCAAACGCAAATTGTTCACAAAATTGTAAAATCATGTAATTTAGTTTACGTTTCCGTCACTCTTATTGGGATTTACAAGAGTGAGATAGGGACGGAGACAATAGTTTACGTCTCCGTCACTCTTATTGGGATTTACATGAGTGCGATAGGGATGGAAACAATAGTTTACGTCTCCGTCACTCTTATTGGGATTTACATGAGTGCGATAGGGATGGAAACAATAGTTTACGTCTCCGTCACTCTTATTGGGATTTACATGAGTGCGATAGGGATGGAAACAATAGTTTACGTCTCCGTCACTCTTATTGGGATTTGCTTGAGTGCGATAGGGATGGAAACAATAGTTTACGTCTCCGTCACTCTTATTGGGATTTACATAAGTGCGATAGGGACGGAAACAATAGTTTACGTCTCCGTCACTCTTATTGGGATTTACATGAGAGCTATAGAGACGGAACAATATAGCAGGAAGAATAACCAGCAGCTTTACGGATAACTTAACGCGGGCTCGTATTAGCGCTGAAACAGTGCAGTTCGGAAAATCACGCGAACGTGAACCTTAACGCGCTTATATACAGAATAAATATACCTAAACAGAATCGCTTTAAACAGGCCCCAGTCAGTTCTTGAATAGAAAATTATTTATTTAAACATGTTAAACATATAAACATATTCCTTGGAAACATGTGTTTCTAATAATGTTTCAGAAATAAAAATTTGTTTCTATTATTTTGCAAGGCTGTTCGTACAATAGGCGTCAGATGTCGGCGACTAGTCAGAAAACCATAGCATTACTTCAACAAAACTCACTTTTGTAAGGTGAGTGTGAACCGTTTTGTCATAGCAACTATTTTTACTATTTCCAACGGTTAATGAAGAAATGTAAGTCATAATGTATAATACGCAATAGACAATATTTTATTTGTAACAAAAATTCACACACACACTTAGCTTACAAATTTAAAGTAATTTTTTTTGCCACAATTTGGATTTTTGCCACAATCCTAAAATATATATAAAAAGCAGACAAGTAAAGTTTTTTCTACATATTTTTTCGTTTTCAAAAATGTTAAAATCGTGGGAACGTGACAGGTGTGGCGGGAATCTGGCTCTTTATATGACACTAGCGGTCCACCCCAGCTTCGCACGGGTATAGATTATAGCCTATATCACCCGGGGATAGTGTAGCTTCCCAACAGTGAAAGAATTTTTCAAATCGGTTCAGTAGTTTCGGAGCCTATTCAATGCAAACAAACAAACAAACAATCAAATCTTTCCTCTTTATAATATTAGTATAGATTACCGTTGAAATACCTTTAATGGAGAGCGACCAAGTCGCCTAGTGTACGAACGGCGTCACAGAAACTTAATTCAAATTCAAATTCAAAATTCATTTATTTCAGGCTTAACCCATATAAGAACATCAAAATAAAAATTATAATTATTCAATATTAAAAATTAAAACAACATAAACACAATAAAATTAAAGCAAGTTAATGTAATTCTGATAAAATTTCCAAAAACGTTCAATTTTTACGGGAGTTTTCTGAAACATTGTCGAGAAACAACATGTCACCAAGTAAATATAGGCCTTTATTTAAGTACGCTTTGTTGAAAAGAGTGAACATGTTTTTTTTTAATGTTATTTGTAATAATTTTATTCAATTGTTGAGTTTTTAGTATTATACTTCCTTTTTTTTATATCACAAAATGAATCTTAAATTTAACCAAAGATGCTTAAATTATGAAATGTTAGTAAAATATTCGCTAAAGGTGCTTTTTCAACAACTCGATTGGCACAATTGGCCTGGAGATGTGCTATTCAAATAACATCGTCTGCGTGCTTCAGCTTCGACCACATCGTCGCTTACAAACAGGCGATTCGGTGGTCAAACGTGGACTTATCCGCGATATCACTACATAGTATAAAACAAAGCCGCTGTCGCTGTCTGTCCGTCCCTATGTATGCTTAAATCTTTAAAACTACGCAACTGATTTTGAAGCGGTTTTTTTTTAATAGATAGTGATTCAAGAGGAAGGTTTATATGTATAACTAGCGACCAGCCCCGGCTTCGCACGGAAATTAAACCCGCTAGTAAAAAATAAAATAAAAAATCAACAAGGAATAACTAACATAATATTTTTGTAGCTCAGAAAGGTTTCTCAGAGTTTTGTGTGGATACTAATAGTTAACCAACCGCAAAAAAAACTAAACTTATAAGGAATTTAAACAGACACATGTCCAATATAATTGCACATTAACCAACAAATAACTTTGAATTGATCTAATGACATCACTATAGGTAAGTTTTTTAAATAATTATACCTCAATTTGCATCCCTCCAATTTCCAAATCACCTGTTAAATATAGTAATATTGTTTCCTATAGTTAAATAAATTAACCTATGAATATTGTAAAAATATTTATTTCACCCGCATATAATTATATGCAGCCGGCATAGTCTGGACATATTACGAAGGCTCACACCACCATCCTTTTTTTAGTATGGTGCGTGCCCTCGTAACTTATCCGGATTATAAGGTATCGGCTGACACGGCTAGAGACAGCCAGATTTAGACTTTATTTCAATGCTGATAATGATGTTATTTAATATCGCATCCGCACATTAGTTGCCCCAAGATCGTTTTTGTGATTTTTTTGTTGATGTACATTGTTTTTTACCTATCCCACTTAGACGCTCTAGAAAGGTCGGAATTAAATTTCAAACTTGAAAAGTTTTATTTTCAGAGCGTTTTATGTTGGACAGCTCAAAAGCTTACGAACAAAAACGAAAATTTCTCCAGAATGACCTTGCAGATGCATAAAGGCCAATCGAGGTGGGTCGTGTTAGTGAAAAAGCACCTTAAGAAGGCATTTTAATAATAGTCTTATTAAGATGTCTTGTATTATTAATAATAGTAATTTATAAATGTAACAGTTGGGACCCCGGTCCAAGATAATTATTTATGTAAAATACGTAACAGATTTCTATTACAGAAATATATATTTAAATGATTTAATTATGAAGGTGTTTTATTTTTAACTAGCTGCGTCCTGCGGTTTCACCCGCGTGGATATTCCCACAGGAACCATACATTTGTCTGGGTTGAAAAGTATTCTATGTCACTCTCCGGCCATCCATGTGTAGGTTCAAATCCCGGACGTTTTCTCGTGGCATAACTAAGTAGCCAAACTGATTTGGACACTAAGAATAAGATTTCTTCGTGTGCAAGTATAGTTCCTTGGAAAATGGTAAGTATCTAAAGTTCCTTTTTTTTTTTGTGTATTTTTATTTTCCACTGACTCCGGGGTATGTGCCCTTTGTCAACTTTTACAATATATTTTTTAACTATATTTGATATAACATAAAACTAATGACTATACAAGAGGAATATACAAATTATAAAATGTTATGACTATGTTGCGTGTATACACCGAGCAGTCCAGCTCCCGCAAGCAGCACGTTCACGAGTTGACGCGTGTGCCAGCCATCGCTCTCCTCGCCATGTTTGAGGGAAGAGGGCGACCTGCCACACGACGGTATACACACAATACTTAACTAGTATTGCAGCAATTTCTTTTAGCCTTCGCTTCAGGGCCTCCACCACCGCCTCGTTCCGGTCTTTATCAGCCATTTGTAAGTTATATTCTGCAATAGTCCTCGGTGACACTGCCGTCGCTCGCCGCACGAAATGGCTGATGCCATCCCCTTCATCGTCGGCGTCATAAGTGAAGGTCCCGGTGTGCCGCGAAACAGCTACGACTGCGTGCGAGACGCTTTCATGCAGCTTCAGCCCGCTCCTGGAGATCTAAAGTTCCTTGGAAAATGGCAAGTATCTAAACATCCTAGGAAAATTGAGATTTAAAGCTCACTGTTTCAAAACGACTATAGTCTATAGTCACTGTCTAAAAAACATTAAAATATTTCAATATACTGGCAAATACACAAAATGTTTAACGCCTAAATCCTATCAAGACGAAAGAAAAAGTAAATTCAGTGTCATAATGTTAACTGTTGTCAATGTCATGGTTATATAGACATTATTTTTACGTTTTGGCTCCTAACATTTTGTTTATTTAACCAGTATCGAATACTTTGATCTTTAATAATTATAGTGCCGAAAAAGTCTGCCAAAAACTAAAAGGGCGAGGTAAACACGTATTGCACACACTGACATATTCTTACTAGTTCTACCACAGAAGACATAATAGGTTCTACCAAGAGTTCTACAAACGCACACTTCATTATTGAGCGGCATACAACTGCAAACGAGATACTGAGAAACTGTAGGTATAGTGTAATACACTTTATTATGGCCATCTGTCGTAAATTATGAAACTACGGTGTGTAAGAATGTACGTGAAAGTCGTGAAACACGGGAGACGAAGACCGCTGACTGACAGATCAATAACCCACTGATTGACGTAGTTGAGCTACTGAACCACAGATGGCGCTATATCCAATAACACGTGGAATCAATAAAACATTTTGAGAATGAAGATGCCCCGTCAATGGACCAATTCATATCAATGATAATGTAGGCGTTTTATCAAACAAACCTCTATTACCTACTCTAGAGTATTGTGGTCTAAGATATCTATTTTTGTTCAAGTAATCACTTACCCTATTCAATATGTAATAAAGCTTAACAATTTTTTTCCTAGATACATAGCTTGCTTCAATGAGGATTTACCTCAGTACCTACCTATAAATTAATGGATACTATTCTTTATTTATAAATAAATGCCTTAGTTAGTAATTTCTATAATAACTAAGAAGTATAATTAAGTTAAATCACTACAATTTGGAATGACATGAATAAAACTCTTCCCGTCCACTTGGCTCCCATTACCTATATCAAAGATCCTCTGTGGGATTAATTTGGATTGCTTTGACATGCCGTTTTTTATAAGGCGCATAATTTTTATTAACTGTACCGTTAAATAATTTCAATTACAACAAAAGAAAAAGAATTCAGCGAAATCGTTTGGGCCTTTGTTATGTTCTTACGTAGTTAGCTTGTAGTTAGCCGTATCTAGGTAAGTATGGTAAAAGTCGATATTTGGCTGACGTACGCCCCACACCGTCTAGCAATTTGAAATTGCCGCGTGTGACGTCAGCGGTAACGTCTGACGTCACAGCCAAGCCGCTTGACGAACATAGCTATACCCATCTCTGTTTATCGTTCGAAAATTGAACCAGCGCGTACGAGATAGCACAACTCGCGTAAACGTTGTGAATCGAGTTATTTTTTTCGTGACGAGTGATGTACAATGCGATCCAAAGGGATTGATAAGAGAAATACTGATAAGCACTACTGTCAAAGTCACTGTGCTGTTTGCACCGTCGTTAAAATAGTAGAAAAGACTACTGATAGCAGTTTAATTGTGAAAGGAGTGCTAAAACCCAGATTGAATGATAATAAAATTGAGTTTGTTAATGAAACATCGAAGACCGCCGCTGAACGTCCCAATCCGAATGACGTGAGAGACGGTGGCGCCGCTGGTGGCAGGCGCGCAGAACTAAACAGTAGTCGAAAATCTCGCAATGGATCCTTAGCTCCAGGCCAAATTTCACGCGTTTTCACGAAAATGGCCAGCAATGTGAAGCCGATGCACAAAAGCAAACATTTCCCGATTGACCAGCTCGTGTGTGTTGGCAACTATGAGCTCGAAAAGACTATCGGGACGGGCAACTTCGCTGTTGTAAAACTTGCTACACATGTTATAACTAAGAGTAAGGTGCGTACCTATCGTTGTATCGTCGCGTATTCCAGTGGTTATAGGTGTTTATTAGTGTAATTTACCTGTACCAAGTGCATAGTGCGACGTGTGTGTTACCTGTGTGTTGTTGTGCTTGTTTAACTTGTTGGAAACCTGTGGTTTTTTCCACTGGGGCGAAGGTTCTTAGCTGCGCTGCGCTCAGGTTTGCCAAAGTTTACACCAGAGAACCAGTTTCGTTTACTATCTGATGAGTGTGGACGGAGAAAGAACGTGTTTTTACAAAAAAATAACATAACGCGACTTAATAGAAAGCACTCTGTTTATCATACGACGGCTTGTGACTGGCCACTTTCGAATTCAGCTGGATTACACTGGTTTTTTTTTTCGAAAAAACAAAATAAACACGATTTGCATTCCTAAATCTAAAATCCAATGTTTTCACCGTAGAAAATTGGGATTAGCCCTGTTTTGAGAATTTGCATTATTCTATGGATGACCTTCAGTAGTATTTTTTTATCACTATTATCAATTGAGTATGTTTCCTCCTCTGTAGTCAATTATGAAGCTTGTCTTTTCATTGGAGGACTCTATTTGTCTAATTATTTATTTCCTTGTCTGAGACGTGGGATTAAATTCTTGTTAGACTCCTATTGGTAAGTTAAAAGTTCTCACAATCTGGTTTTATCTAGTTTTTTTATCAATTTATTGAAGACTGCATCTGTGTCTAGCGTTACCAATTCGAAATTTAAACAATTCTGACCTGAAAAACCAGGACATTGCAATAATCAACGAATTCAAGCAATAATAAACTAATTTTATTAATTGGAACAACAAGATGTCTCTAAAGATGAAAGTCTACATAGAGTCTTTGACAAAAATAAAATCAATGGACGGGCCATAACCATTGAACTTGCTCAGTAAAAACGTATCAAAACCGTCGGACATATACTTCAACACCTAATTATAACCAGTACAGCACATTTGTTACAAAAAATTGATAACGGTTTTTTGTTGTGTATTTACACTACGAGAAAGCACACGAAGGCATAATTTTGTCAGATGTTTAGTTATCATGAACAATAGTCTCGTGTCGCACTTCCTACGGCTAGAGACCGACTGAAAAGGAATGAGAGCCGGCGCTCATTTTGTAATCTTCAAAAATGCGCTTCTTCTGGGCCCGTCCATTAATTTTATTTTGGTCAAAGCATAGAGTATGAAAAAGCCACCTGCCACCACCTTTACTGCCAAATATTACCATTGCTCAGTTTTAAATATAGTTTTTGGTATGCATAAAGATGCAGTGCATTAAATGTATAGAGAAAGCCAGGCTGCTGGAATACTGGCTAGTGCTAGAATGGAACTACTGAAAAGCCTCCATGTGCTGACAACTTACCATTGTCCTGAATAAACAATCTATTTTTATTTTATTTTATTTTTTGCTTAAATGGACGACCAACAGCTTGGTTTCAAATGTCTTATAAATAAACTTAAATAGATACACAAATCCAGTTACAGCTCATCACAGATACAAATATAGTAACAATAATATCTAACAATGAACACTGAGGATACAATAAAAACATAATGAAAAGAAAACAGAATTAAATTGAAAAAGAAAACAGATAATAAACCAAATTAGTTAAATAATTCACTGCTCAACAACCGCCTGGCCGTTGTAATGCTAGTACAGAATAAGTCTAGGCCTATTCGCTTATCAGTGGAGTTAAATGTATTGCTCACTCGACACAAGTAAGAATTTTGCCTATAATTTGTATTGATCTTAGAAATGTTGATAAGGGGATTAAACCGAATACTAATGGAGGAACAATTTAGCTTTACCACGCTAAGAAGCTGGGGCTATCAATTAGTCTGTCGGGCTTAACATAAGCTGCTTGCTATTGTATCATCTGACATAACACCAAGTTGGCCAAAGTGGGACTACACAAAAAGGCTCTCTTGCAGACGATGCATAGTAAAAGTACAAAGTTGCAATTCCCTACTACACACCGTCTGCAATAGTGTGCTTAGTGCAAGTGTCAGTGAAAATACTTAGTAGCACTGGTCGTTGCGCAAGTGATGCTTTGTTTCCCCGCGCTACTCACCCGATGCCCACTGCGCATCGTTCGTCTCATTCGAACATTCGCGCAAGTACGCATTCGAGTTGTACATGTCATCGCGCAAGTGGCTACTTAACGTTTGAACACTTGCACTTGCAAGCTAAAGCAAGTGTCAATTCGTATTGGGCTTAAGGTCCAGTATAATCTGTAATCATTATAAGCTAAGCTAGTTAAAATCTGCTGCAGGCCTAGCATGGGCTGTGGATAAATTGTCTTTCCACCGTTTTTATCCACGCCTAGATGCGACAAAGCTAAAATATGGATACGTTTGTCTTTTTCTCGCGGGATAAAAACGGTGGAAAGACGATTTGTCCACGGCCCATGCTAGGCCTACTGGTGATCTGGCTGGTGAAGCTGGTGATCTGGTTAAAATTAGGGTCACCATCTGACCGTCCAAATTTTCTGGCTTTCAAATTTCCAGAATATGTCCAGATTTTTTATTTAGATGGAAAACTTCTTGCTAGTCTGTGAAATGTCCTGACTCAATAGGTGTTCCCCGATATTTACTATCTGGATGTCAAGTAGCAAGTGAATCGGTTTCTTCTAGGTGATCATGCCCCATCTTAGACCACATTATCACTTAACATCAGGCGAGATGCTCATTCCGGACCCAAGGCACACCTGGAGGACACCCCTGGAGGTTCCACAGGAACTTGGATTCGAACCCCAGGTCCACAAATCCATACAACAGTGTGCCAGTAGTATCACGGGTTCTATATGTTTGTATTGGTTAATATAAAGCAAAATATGTAAAAAATTTGAATTCAAGTAATTAATTTTCATCATCAGCAGCCATTAAACATTAAACCTCCCTGTTAGAGAGGGGTGTTGCCATATAATCACCACGCTTGGCAGGTGGCTTGGGGATCGCAGTACGCTCACCGTGTACTAATAGGACGCTGCTGCCCTTCCTCCGGTGGTTCTGGTAGCAGGTTTAGGACATAACTGGAATTATTATTATACCAAAATTTATGGAGCCAAAGAGAGAACAGATCTGAGATATGATAATAACATCATAACTGTTAAAGTAGTATTTACACTTAATACGGGGTGTAAGGGGAACACTCTCGAAGCCAAAAGAAGGTAATTGTACTCATCATTATGAACAACTTTTACTATGGGATCAACCCTGAAATCGCGAAAAAAAATAAGTTCCATACATTTTGTCGAGTGTCAATGACCGTTTTCTATAGAACAGCTGATATTTTTTTCGCGATTTCAGGGTTGGTCCCATAGTAAAAGTTGTTCATAATGATGAGTACAATTACCTTCTTTTGGCTTCGAGAGTGTTCCCGTTACACCCCGTATATTATTACAACTATCACATACTCATGATGCAAACTCATACTCTGGATTATATTATTGTATATTAACTAAAACGGTTAACACCAATTACATTAGCAGCACAAGCGACGCAAATATGCTAACCTCGGCAGTGGTTACATATTTGAGGCGTTTGGGGTCGAGACATTGGGCCCTTGGTGACCGGGAGCTCACCTCATTTTCAAAAATCTTTCAGAGCGCCTGGTTAATGCGACGCGTGACCAAAATGCTGGCGTGTTTCTGGCTCAACGCATAAGCATTGCCATTCAACGTGGTAATGCCGCCAGCATGCTGGGTACGCTGCCAACTGGTAGTGGGCTTAAGCATTTGGATTGTCTTTAGACCTTCAACGGTCTATGGGCAGTCTAACTGTATTTGTAGTTTTAGTTTTAGCTTGTATTTTGTTTAGTTAATAAAGCCGCTAGCCCAGGAAAAAAAAAATAAAAAAAAAATTACATTAGTTAAATTACATAAATTATAAATATTAAATATTTAACAATATTCGTCAAAATAAATGAATTAAAATAATAATATTGTACAATGTCAAGATGAATAAGTAATTTTACTTACAGACTATAAACAAAATGAATTAAAAATTATTGTTACAAAACATTAAAAAAACATAAATAAAAGTCATGAAAAAATAAGTCATGAATATCACACAAGTAATGAATATAAGTCATGAATAAGTCATGGATGCAAAAGGCAGGCTGTCGTTTAGTGTGGAGGTTAAAAGGGGAGGCCTTTGTTTAGCAGTGGACGTCTTCTGGCTGATGATGATGATGATGATCACATACTCTATGGCGAAGGGGCCTTGCACTTGAAACAACGTTGATCTCATTCTGATCAGAATGGTAATATTTGACTTTCCGGCCTACTTTCAAAATCGAGAACTTTCCTGGGCTAGCGCCTTTATTAACTAAACAAAATACAAGCTAAAACTAAAACTACAAATACAGTTAGACTGCCCATAGACCGTTGAAGGTCTAAAGACAATCCAAATGCTCAAGCCCACTACCAGTTGGCAGCGTACCCAGCATGCTGGTGGCATTACCACACTGAATGGCAATGCTTATGCGTTGAGCCAGAAACACGCCAGCATTTTGGTCACGCGTCGCATTAACCAGGCGCTCTGAAAGATTTTTGAAAATGAGGTAATGAAATGTTAGAACTTTTTTTTGTTAGAACTTTCCATAAAATATTTAGGAAGTACGTCACAATTATCCAAAATCAATCTATTTAAATGCACACACATGTGGCAATGTTATTGCGGACGGGAGCACAAACAGTCAATATTATGACTGGCTCCACTTCAAAGGACAGACTACTTGTTTGTGACTACCATAAAAAAACTTTCCATATACTAAATATCCCTGCAAAATACTTTAGAACTGGCCATGTTAAAGTTAAATAGTAATATTTAAAAAAAAACTTCATGGATACAGTGTAAACTACAGCCTGCCTTTTCTATCCACTGGATGCCCGCGACTCTCACAATGTCGTCGGTCCATCTAGTGGGAGGCCTCCCTACGCTGCGTCTTCCGGTTCGTGGTCTCCACTCCAGAACCTTTCTTCCCCATCGGTTATCGGTTCTTCGAGCGATGTGGCCTGCCCATTGCCACTTCAACTTGCTAATTTTAACAGCTATGTCGGTGACTCTGGTTCTTTGGCGAATATCCACACGTTTCGGATTTTATCGCGCAAAGAAACTCCGAGCATAGCTCTCTCCATTGCCCGCTGAGTGACTCTAGAGTTTTTCCAAAAGGCCAACAGTTAAGGACCACGTCTCAGTACCATGTGTCAACAGGCTGATGATGATGATGAATTACTTTTCAATAAAAAGAAAAAACCTATTCCTAGTTTCAACGCTGTTTAAACATCTCTAGAAGTGTCGCGCGGGGTCACCCGCTGGCCTTGTAAAGGTCGCGCGGATTACGTAGGTATAGGCATCAGGTTAGGTATACCTTAACATCTAGATTGACCCTTCCTAAGGGCATAGATCATCAATGACGGTGTCCTTTTCATTGGCATAATAATACTTGTCATAATATCATCCCTTTATATATTACTAGCGGTCCGCCCCGGCTCCGCACGGGTATAGTTATATAGCCTTTTAAAGTAGTCTATATTAATCAGTGATAATGTAGCATTCAAATGGTGAAAGAATTTTTAAAATCGGTCCAGTACTTTTTGAGCCAATTCGTTACAAACATACATACAAATCTTTTCTCTTTGTAATATTGTATATAGATATAGATATAGATGCCATCATCATCATTTCAGCCATAGGACGTCCACTGCTGGACATAGGCCTCCCCCATCGATCTCTAAAAGGGCCGGTTTGAAGCGGCCTGCATCCAGCGTTTCCCTGCGGTCTCTTTTAGGTCGTCTGACCATCTTGTGGGTGGACGTCCTACGCTGCGCTTACCGGTCCATGGTCTCCCAGAACCTTTCGGCCCCATCGGCCATCTGTTCCATATAATGTTCGGCCATATAAATATCAATTTGATACCTTTACGCGTTTCTGAGGAAAGGGTTTTGACAGAACAGACAACAAAGTGATCCTATAAGGGTTCCGTTTTTTCCTTTGACGTACGGAACCCTAAAAAACGTCAGATGTGCGAGTGAGATAATGTGCCGTATTGTGGGTCATATTTTTTTTTTAAAAGTAAAGCTGATTTATGCGATGAAAGTCACCTGCCCTTTTATCTCAACGCTTTTTTAAAGCCTTCCTTTAAAAAAAAAAAAGAGAACGTATTCAGTACACTTACTCAAAGCAGAAAAACCGAGTCAGTGACCAGCCTCGAGGCGACCTTGTCTCCGCAAAAACACTCTTCACGGTTTTTGCTGACTACCCTCGTTTTTGCAGGAAAAGCGTGTGATTGCGCATTCATTTAGTTAAAGTTTTTGTGTGAGACTATTCAGTTAAGGCCGCGCTCACCGGCCAGAACTATCTCTTTAATTACGCACATTTAAACGCTCACACATTTAAAACAATTGGAAGATATGAAATCACTAAGTAATAATCAAAATTAGATTGGGTATTATCTCTAGACTTTAGGACATTGAACGACTGGTAGAAAATGTTTAGCATTAACAGTGTGTGACGTGTGACGTATGTGTGTGGGTCGCTTGCATTGTTTAGCACTCCATATAAATTCATACTGACCAGTCGGTCGCTTGCTGTGGGTCGCTTGCATTGTTTAGCACTCCAATTCATACAGAGCAGTGGGTCGCTTTCATTGTTTAGCACTCCATAAAAAATCATACTGAGCAGTGGGTCGCTTGCATTGTTTAGCACTCCATATAAATTCATACTGAGCAGTGCGTCGCTTGCATTGTTTAGCACTCCATATAAATTCATACTGAGCAGTGGGTCGCTTGCTGTGGGTCGCTTGCATTGTTTAACACTCCATATAAATTCATACTGACCAGTGGGTCGCTTGCATTGTTTAGCACTCCATATAAATTCATACCGATCAGTGGGTCGCTTGCATTGTTTAGCACTCCATATAAATACATACTGAGCAGTGGGTCGCTTGCATTGTTTAGCACTCCGTATAAATTCATACTGACCAGTGGGTCGCTTGCATTGTTTAGCACTCCAATTCATACAGAGCAGTGGGTCGATTGCATTGTTTAGCATTCCATATAAATTCATACTGAGCAGTGGGTCGCTTGCTGTGGGTCGCTTGCATTGTTTAACACTCCATATAAATTCATACTGACCAGTGGGTCGCTTGCATTGTTTAGCACTCCATATAAATACATACTGAGCAGTGGGTCGCTTGCATTGTTTAGCACTCCATATAAATACATACTGAGCAGTGGGTCGCTTGCATTGTTTAGCACTCCATATAAATTCATACTGAGCAGTGGGTCGCTTGCATTGTTTAGCAATCCATATAAATTCATACTGAGCAGTGGGTCGCTTGCATTGTTTAGCACTCCGTATAAATTCATACTGACCAGTGGGTCGCTTGCATTGTTTAGCACTCCAATTCATACAGAGCAGTGGGTCGATTGCATTGTTTAGCATTCCATATAAATTCATACTGAGCAGTGGGTCGCTTGCTGTGGGTCGCTTGCATTGTTTAGCACTCCGTATAAATTCATACTGACCAGTGGGTCGCTTGCATTGTTTAACACTCCATATAAATTCATACTGAGCAGTGGGTTGCTTGGATTGTTTAGGACTTCATATAAATTTATACTGAGCAGTGGGTCGCTTGTATTGTTTAGCACTCCAATACATACTAAGCACTTCGACTAAAATAAAATTAAAAGACGGGCCATAAGCATTGAACTAGCTCAGTTAAAATGAGTCAAAACCGTCGGAAATATACTTCAACACCTAATTATAACCATGTACATACAGTACATGTGTTACAAAACATAGCTAGCGGTTTTTGTTGTGTATTTACACTTCGGGAAAGCACACGAAGACATTATTTTGTCAGATGTTTCGTTATCATGTAACAATAGTCACGTGTTGCACTTCCTACGGCTAGAGACCGACTGAAACGAAGTGAGCGCCGGCGCTCATTTTGTAATCTTCAAAAATGCGCTTCTTCTGGGCCCGTCCATTCATTTTATTTTGGTCGAAGACACAGACACAGAACAGATAATTTTTTTTTTCTTAGTTCTCTATTCTGTGATCGCAACTCGCGGCCGACGCCTGATGTCGCCATTGTCGCATCAGCCGCGATACACGGAAGTCTACCTTAAATATATTTACCTACCTAATTTACGCAGCACTGTGCCGTAGATAAAACAATAGTTTGTATAAGAGCCACGGGCATTGAGTGAGCTGTAGTAACTATGTATCAATCTGGCTCAACTCAAGGATAAATACAGCTGTGTCAAGGATTCCGCGCGAGGACGCGGTTTCTATCACGGTATAAAACAAATATTGTTTTAAACTAGTACACTTTATAACCTACTAGCGGCTAGCCCCGGCTTCGCACGGGTATAGATATATAGCCTATGTCACCCGGGGATAATGTAGCTTCCCAACAGTGAAAGAATTTTTCAAATCGGTTCAGTAGTTTCGGAGCCTATTCAATGCAAACAAACAAACAAACAAATCTTTCCTCTTTATAATATTAGTATAGATAGAATAGATTATATATAGTATAGACTAGCTGACCCAACAGCATTGTCTTGTCTTAGAATTCTGTCAAACGCGTGAAGATAAACTCGACTTTAAGTTTTCTGAAATTTTCAAATGTTTTGCGCAATTTTCTTAATTTTACCTTTTACAGAGTATAATAAAACTTAAAAAAAGAGATTAGTGAAATCGGTATTTAAAGTCGTTCTTAAGTTATGGCGTGACCAAGGAAAATAGGAATTCATTTTTATATCATTAACTACTAGCTGAATCCCGCGGCGTTACCCGCGATTTCCCAGTGATACCGCATTTCTGAGAGAAAAACTACCCTATAAAATAAAATAATCATTTATTAACAGACACAAGTTCCATAAATAAATTAAAGAACCTAAATAAAAAAATAAATTATAAAAGTATTGTTTCATACAACGTTAACAATGTTTTTTGGGTTCCGTACCTAAAGGGTAAAAACGGGACCCTATTACTAAACCTACGATGTATGTCTGTCCGTCTGTCTGTCCTACCTTTAAACGGCTGTATCTTACGAACCGTAATAGATAATTTTTTGCAGAATATTTATTGTTACGGCGGATTAACGAAGATATAATAAAAAAGTCGACAATTAATAACGAAACGGGGGTTTCTTATACAACAAACGTATTTTTTAACGTATTTTTGTATTAGCTCCAATGTAAAAACGGTAATACGTACAAGCGTAAAAATTGGCATGATTATAGTACACACTCTAAAGTATAACAAAAAAATGAAAAAAAAATGCCAAGTGTGAGTCATTACCAAGTTATAACTGACTAGCGGTCCGCCCCAGCTTCGCACGGGTATAGATTATAGCCTATGTCACTCGGGGGTAGTGTAGCTTTCCGTCAGTGAAAGAATTTTTCAAATCGGTTCAGTAGTTTCGGAGCCTATTCAATGCAAACAAACAAACAAATCTTTTTTCCTCTTTATAATATTAGTATAGATAAATCCATACTTGGATGACCTCTTTCTCATATCACCGGATCGAAATGCCATATCTTACTAATTATGAAGTCGGTTTTTTAAATTAATAATCATTGTATTTTGTAGTGGTTTTGTCCGGTTTCGATAAAATAAACAATATTCGGGACATTTTTGAACACACGGTCATCTGACCCCAAACTAAGCAAAGCTTGTAATATGGCTGCCAGAGACTGATATACATCTATACTAATATTATAAAGAGGAAAGATTTGATTGTTTGTTTGTTTGCATTGAATAGGCTCCGAAACTACTGAACCGATTTGAAAAATTCTTTCACTGACGAGAAGCTACACTATCCCCGGGTGACATAGGCTATAATCTATACCCGTGCGAAGCTGGGGCGGACCGCTAGTACATAATATAATATATAGTTTTAAATACATACTTAAATAGTTATTAACAACCAGATATAGAACAAACACAAATGCTCATCACATAAATGTTTGTCCTATGTAGGAATCTTACCCACGCCCCCATGCGCAGAATGTAGGTTCGCTACCAACTGGACCAACGGACTATCAACAAACAATACTGTAGGATAGCGACCTAGCGGGTGAAATCGCGGGGCGTTGCTAGTTATATGTAAACAGAATTTCAGACAAGGTAAACACGGAAGATTCGATCTATAGTTCTTGTACTATAACTGCCGTCCACTATCTATAATGCCGTTAAGCCTCAAAACTAAGTTTAGAGATATCAGCAAACAACGCGGGAGAATTTTAAAATTGTCTTAAAAATATTGCCTTTTAGTCGTACTTTCAAATAGATATATGTACTTCAAAGTTAAAGCATCTATGTTGAGTTATAGCTATGCTATAAATTTGGATTAACACTTTAAATCACACGCTTCTTAAATTCTATAATAATTACAATACAAAACTCAACTTAAAAGCAGTTAAAGCACGTTAACTACGTTTTAGGATACTAAACGCAATTAACGGCTTTATAGGTAGGCAAAAATTTGTTGTTTATTAATATATTTATGTAGTTATGGGATTATAGCGGTTTTTTAGTTAAGTAATGATGGATAACGACTATAGTAGCGTGTAAAGTTGAAAAGAAATGTCACATAGCGGCATTTTCGCTATTTTTATTTCAGAAACTAAAACAAAGGGATGCGATTCTTAGACAGATCGATAGACAATTTTGAACTTCATCCTACTATGTTTAAAAGTAAAAATTGACCACCTGTGTCTTAACGGCATTATAGATAGCGGAAGGCAGATAATATGAATTATGTGTACAACCTCCCTTATCAACAACGATATTGTTTTTCTCGGAACCCTCTGAGGAGGGTTCAAAGAGTGGAATAAAACTTTTTTCATTGTATATTTGTACTTTTTTGGCTTCGAGCGGTCCTTGTTGTAGTTAGGCTTCACATAGAATAAGTGGCAGTTGCTGTATAAAAAAGTCTGTTTTAGGGTTCCGTACCCAAAGGGTAAAAACGGGACCCTATTACTAAGCCTACGATGTCTGTCTGTCTGCCCGTCCGTCCGTCAGTCTGTCGTACGTATTTAACGACTGTATCTGTCGAAACGTAATGGATGGCCAGTTGAAATTTTCACAGAACATGTATTGTTACGGCGGATTAACTAACAAATAATAATAAAGTTTAAAAGCAAAAACGAAAGGGGGCCCCATACAACAAACGCAGTATTTTTCAACGTATTTTTGTATTACATAGCTCTAATGTAAAAACGGTAATACATACAAGCGTGAAACTTGCCATGATTATAGTACACACTTTAAAGTATAACAACAAATAATAAATAATGGGCAAGTGCGAGTCGGTGATAATTTTCTGTTCATTACCAAGTTACTTATAACTGGTAAGTAATTTCGTTATTGTATTTTGTGGTGATATGGAACCCTCAGTGCGCGAGCACTTGGCCGGTTTTTTTTATAGAAACAAAGAGTGGCCTTATCTAGATGGATAGTAATCTGCGTAAGAAATGGTCAGATAGCGCGTCTATTTTATGACAACATATCTACGGATCAATCACTGGACAGATAAAAAATAAGTCAGTATATAGTAGGAACAAATTCAGATTGTTTATTTACCTCATAACAATTATATTATTGAAACTGACGTGGTTTTCACACATTTTATTTATATTACACGGGAATTACTCACGTAAGATTAAGCCGGTCACTCCGACTATAGTTTCAACCGCATTAGACGGCCTTTTTCAAGGTGAATGCGCGGGTGCGGCTGCGACTCGCTTTGCTTTATAACAATAAATTATACTAGGTAGGTCAAATAAATTAAATTCTTAAAAACCAATATGCACTGGTGCCTTACGGCTAGCTGTATAAAGCAATCCAGTTTAGGTGATGAAAAAACGGTGCGCGACCGCAAACCGTATCTGGACGCGTTAAGGTTCACGTTCGCGCGATTTTCCGAACTGCGCGGTTTTAACGTTTGTTTGAGACCGCGTAAGGAGTTGGGCGTAACGCCCCATTTAAATATAAGTTACAAAGTTCACATAAAATTAAAATATAGGTACACGTAATAGCATTAAAATTGATTAAAAATTATTTAATACTAGCGACCCGCCCGCCCGGCTTCGCACGGGTGTAGTTTACGTGCGAAGCCGGGGCGGGTCGCTAGTTACACATATAAACCTTCCTTGAAAATGTATCTAACTGATGGTGAAAACCGCATCAAAATCCGTTGCGTGGTTTAGGAGGAGTTAGCGGCCATACAGACATACAGACAGACAGACGCGGAAAGCGACTTCAATTTATACTATCTTCTTTTATACTATGTAGAGAAGAGATATATTACTAGCGGTCCGCCCCGGCTCCGGGTATAGTTATATAGCCTATATTAATCAGTGATAAAAATTTATCTTAGTGATTAAATTTAGGTCATCATGATGTAGGTACTAGGTATAGTCATGAAGTCGGTTCATTTTTTTTCTAAAAATTCAAATTATATTTATTATGTAATTGTGGCAAAGGCGATTGCGAGTCGGTTGTTGTGTTTCCTGTTTAATGTATAACATAATTATGTAAGTAATTCATTTATTTATTTTTCGTTCCAGGTTGCAATTAAAATAATAGACAAATCTCGCCTCGACGAGGACAATCTTAAGAAGACTTTCCGGGAAATAGCAATAATGAAGCGACTGAGGCATCCGCACATAGTTAGGTTATACCAGGTGAGTGTATCACACCAATCATCATCATAATCATCATCATCATCATCACCACCACCATCACCATCATCATCACCATCATCACCACATCATCATCATCTTAAGAAGACTTTCCGGGAAATAACAATAATGAAGCGACTAAGGCATCCGCACATAGGTTATGCCAGGTGAGTGTATTACACCAATCATCATCATAATCATCATCATCACCATCATCACCACATCATCATCATCTTAAGAAGACTTTCCGGGAAATAACAATAATGAAGCGACTGAGGCATCCGCACATAGTTAGGTTATACCAGGGGAGTGTATTACACAAATCATCATCATCATCATTTCAGCCATAGGACGTCCACTGCTGGACATAGGCCTGCCCCATCGATCTCAAAAAGGGCCGGTTGGAAGCGGCCTGCATCGAGCGTTTCCCAGCGGTGTCTTTTAGCTCATCTGTCCACCTTGTGGGTGGAGCGTTACTTACTCTAATTGGGTTCCATGCCTGAAATAAAGTTTTTTTATTTTATTATATGATTATTTACGGGATATTTACCGTGGTAAGGTTGTGGAATGAGCTCCCGATATTTCGGCGCCTTTACCTTACCACGGTAAATATCCCGTAAATAACCATATAACTTTAGTGAACAACCGTGATAGTTTAAAACAGTGTTTTATTTATTTTTTATGCATTTAATGTTATGTTTATTTCTGCTTCAGGTCATGGAAAGTGACCACACGATATATTTAGTGACAGAGTACGCGCCGAACGGAGAAATATTTGGTAAGTCCCTCGCAGTGACCATGAAAGTATTATATTTTTCCTTTTATTATTTTAAACAATTTACACTGTACTTTTTCCGGTAACCGCGCACTCGAGCCCCAAGAAACAGACCTTATGCTTAGTTTGGGGTTCACCGCCAATCTATTTCAGACGTAGTACGGAACTACTAACTACTAGTATTTAATTTATTAGTTAAGCACCTCTGTACTTATTTTGGTAAATAAATATTATTCTTATTCTTATTATTTCTTATATATCAGTCTCTGGCAGCCATACCACAAGCACAGAACACAATAATATTATACACAACTACCGACCCGCCCACCCGGCTTCGCACGGGTGTAATTTACATGCGAAGCCAGGGCGGGTCGCTAGTTATATATATCAACCTTACGGGAAAATGTATCTATCATATATAAATCAGGTCGATCCGTTGCTCTGTTGCTGCGTGAAAGAGGAACATACAAACATACTTTCGCATTTATAATATTACTAGTTGCGCCCCGCGGTTTCACCCGCGTAGTGATGAAAAATGGTGATGATGCTGATGAAAAGAAGCCTATGTCCGTCTCCTAGTTCTAAGCTACCTCCCCACCAATTTTCAGCCAAATCGGTTCAGCCGTTCTTGAGCTATAAATAGTGTAACTAACACGACTTTCTTTTATATAATATATACTAGCGACCCGCCCGCCCCGTACGTTACCCCACGTAAATTACACCCGTGCGAAGCCGGGGCGGGTCGTTAGTTATATATATAAACCTTACGTGAAAATGTATCTAACTGATGGTGAAAACCGCATCAAAATCCGTTGTGTGGTTTAGGTGGAGTTAGGAGCGGCCATGCAGACAGACAGACAAAGCGACTATGTAGAGATAAAGATAAACAAACAAACAAACAACAAACAAAGTAATTTATTTTGACTTTTGACATTAATTTAGTTTTACATAACGTGATTTTCCATAGGCTCCCGAACTAGTCTGGGACTGTGTGTCGGGTGCTAGTGGCTTCTCTTATTACAACAGTACAATTATGCCAAAGCAAACAGTTATATCATGCAAAATACAAAATATAATTTAGAATTTAGAATTATTATATAAATTTATCAATATATATATAAAGCCAAAAAGAGAAGAAAAAAAAAAGAACACAACATACAAAACAATAAAAATATTCATCAAAATTTTAAATTTATAACATGCGCGTGTGTTTTTAGTAGGGTTAAGTGTTTCAATAGATCTATCCATTATATTTTATTAAATACGTAAACTATCTAGCATATCTTCAATTTCTTTATAATCAAATTTCTTATAATTCTTTTCTTATAATCAAATATATTTATAATCAAACCAAGTAGTTAAAACTTTTTTTATTTCGTTATTACTGAGTTAAGATAAACATAATCGCCCGATAAACTCAATATTATAGCTTCTTTGCGTACCCTAGCGCTACGGCGAGTAGGCTATTAAAATCAATTCAGACGGACCCTACTTTCTGTACCCTTTATATTCTGTAGTACAAGCTAGGCTTAGTTTGGGGTCAGATGACCGTGTGTGCAAAAATGTCCCGATTTCTTTTTGTTTTTTTTTATTAACTAAACAAAATACAAACTAAAACTACAAATACAGTTAGACTGCCCATAGACCGTTGAAGGTCTAAAGACAATCCAAATGCTCAAGCCCACTACCAGTTGGCAGCGTACCCAGCATGCTGGCGGCATTACCACGTTGAATGGCAATGCTCATGCGTTGAGCCAGAAACACGCCAGCATTTTGGTCACGCGTCGCATTAACCAGGCGCTCTGAAAGATTTTTGAAAATGAGGTGAGCTCCCGGTCCCCAAGGGCTCAATGTCTCGACCCCAAACGCCTTTTATTGATTGATTGATTATTATTATTATTATTTATTTATTTCAAGTAACACAGACTCATATGCACAATAATTAAATTTAGGGTAGTCACATTACAAATCATACATGTCAATCACTACAACACAATATAAAAATTCCATTACAACAAATCAGATTAAAAATAAATTAAAATTAAAATATATTCCTACAATGTCAACATCATAATATTAACCTAACACAACTATACCGGCACCTTATAGCCCCTTACCTTATATGATTGAAGTTAATTTTCCGCAGACCACCTAGTCTCTAGAGGTCGAATGCCAGAGCTTGAAGCGGCGCGCGCCTTCAGCCAGATGGTCTCCGCGGTTGGATATTGCCACTCGCACGGTGTAGTGCACAGAGACCTCAAAGCGGAGAACCTACTGTTAGACCAACATATGAACATAAAGGTAAGTGAACCATACAACAAGGTTGTTAAGCCATATTCCGTAAGCTTTACTTGGCTATCAAGCCATATTTATGTAAGCCATAGCTAAGTAAGCTTTACGTGGCTATCAAGCCATATTTATGTAAGCCATAGCTAAGTAAGCTTTACTTGGCTATCAAGCCATATTTATGTAAGCCATAGCTAAGTAAGCTTTACTTGGCTATCGAGCCATATTTATGTAAGCCATAGCTAAGTAAGCTTTACTTGGCTATCAAGCCATATTTATGTAAGCCATAGCTAAGTAAGCTTTACTTGGCTATAAAGCCATACTTATGTAAGCCATAGCTAAGTAAGCTTTACGTGGCTATAAAGCCATACTTATGTAAGCCATAGCTAAGTAAGCTTTACTTGGCTATCAAGCCATATTTATGTAAGCCATAGCTAAGTAAGCTTTACTTGGCTATCAAGCCATATTTATGTAAGCCTTAGCTAAGTAAGCTTTACTTGGCTATCAAGCCATACTTATGTAAGCCATAGCTAAGTAAGCTTTACTTGGCTATCAAGCCATATTTATGAAAGCCATAGCTTAGTAACCTTACTTGGCTATTAAGCCATATGTATATAAGCCATAGCTTAGTAAGCTTTACTTGGCTATCAAGCCATATTTATGTAAGCCATAGCTAAGTAAGCTTTACTTGGCTATAAAGCCATATTTATGTAAGCCATAGCTAAGAAAGCTTTACTTGGCTATCAAGCCATATTTATGTAAGCCATAGCTAAGTAAGCTTTACTTGGCTATCGAGCCATATTTATGTAAGCCATAGCTAAGTAAGCTTTACTTGGCTATCAAGCCATATTTATGAAAGCCATAGCTTAGTAAGCTTTATTTGGCTATCGAGCCATATTTATGTAAGCTATAGCTAAGCAAGCTTTACTTGGCTATCAAGCCATAGCTAAGTAAGCTTTACTGGCACGGATTAGACGCGTGACACCAAAACAGCAGTGCAAGTACCGTTCTTAATCGATCGTCAAATTTGTGTCAGTTGAGATCGTCAAATTCGATGAAATGCCAGTCGATCAGTACTCGCTATGGATGATTAAAAATAATATTCAAAATTCATTTATTTCAGGCTTATTAACATGAGGATTCAATGGAATTTTATCGACAATCGATAAAGAACGGTACTTGCACTGCTGGAGCCAAAAGCAACACGTCTGCGTTCGCATACGCTATGAAATCAGCCCATCGCGTCGTTGAACCGCAATCAAGTTTTAACGTTCATTTTGTTTCCAGCTGGCAGACTTCGGGTTCAGTAACGAGTACAGTGCAGGTTCGCCGCTGGCCACGTGGTGTGGCTCGCCCCCTTACGCCGCGCCCGAGCTCTTTGAAGGACGGCAATACGACGGGCCCAAGGCAGATATATGGGTGAGACTTGTTCTAAGAGCTGTTTAAGCTGATCCCGTCAATCAATTTCCGCCATAGGTCATCGAGACGGACATTCCATCCTTACGTCGTGAACTTTGGTAAAGTCCGCACGCAGCGTTTCCAAAATTCCTTCATAATACGAACTGCACAGGAATGGAATGCGCTTCCTGCCTCGGTGTTCCCTACAAAGTACAACCTGGGTCTCTTCAAGACAAGAGTGAATAGGCACCTCATGGGCAAGCGTGCTCCATCTTAGACTGCATCGTCACTTACCATCAGGTGAGTTGTGGTCAAACGCTAGCCCATATCATAATTAAAAATAAAATAAAAAAAAGTGCGAGCTCGATGCCTCGCAAGAGCAACGCGAACGCGGAACGTGGTTGCTCGCAACCTGGCCTCTTTGAAACAGCGTTGGACTGGCCATATAGTCGAGGTGGCGTTTACCAGGCCCCCGCGGGCCTGGCTTTCGGGGCTTGCCGTAAGCGAGGCGGTAGGTAGGATAGAGTATCTCCAGTCTCGGGCCTAGGCCTTGTGGGGAGCCAGCCGGGCCCTTCCGGTCCAGTCCGACATTGCTTGGAAGGACTGCAATACGACGAGCCCAAGGCAGATATGGGTGAGGCTTGTTACTGAGGGCTCAGTGTGGACGCTGCCTTACGCTGCGCCCGAGCTCTTTGAAGGACGGCAGTATGACAGACCTAAAACAAAAAGCAGGAGTTTAAAATTTGATTTGTAAATTTTATTTTTGCAGTCACTTGGCGTAGTCCTATACGTGCTGGTTTGCGGCGCGCTCCCTTTCGATGGCGGAACATTACACGAGCTACGCAACGTCGTACTCAGCGGCAAGTTCCGGATACCGTACTTCATGAGCCAAGGTGAGACATGAGCCAAGTTGAGATATAGTGAGCCCAGTGTTATCGAGAGCGGAACATTACACGAGCTAATCAATGTCGTACTCAGCGGTAAGTTTCGGATACCGTGCTTCATGAGCCAAGGTCAGATACAGTGAGCCGAGTGAGATCGATGGCGGAACATTACACGAGTTACGCCACGTCGTGCTCAGCGGCAAGTTTCGGATGCCGTACTTCACGAGCCAAAGTGAGTTATAGTGAGCCAAGTGAGATCGATGGCGGAACATTACAAGACCTACGTCACGTCGTGCTCAGCGGCAAGTTCCGGATACCGTACTTCATGAGCCAAGGTGAGATATAGTGAGCCCAGTGAGTTAGATGGCGGAACATTACAAGAGCTACGCCACGTCGTGCTCAGCGGCAAGTTTCGGATGCCGTACTTCACGAGCCAAAGTGAGTTATAGTGAGCCAAGTGAGATCGATGGCGGAACATTACAAGACCTACGTCACGTCGTGCTCAGCGGCAAGTTCCGGATACCGTACTTCATGAGCCAAGGTGAGATATAGTGAGCCCAGTGAGTTAGATGGCGGAACATTACAAGAGCTACGTCACGTCGTGCTCAGCGGCAAGTTCCGGATACCGTACTTCACGAGCCAAAGTGAGTTATAGTGAGCCAAGTGAGATCGATGGCGGAACATTACAAGACCTACGTCACGTCGTGCTCAGCGGCAAGTTCCGGATACCGTACTTCATGAGCCAAGGTGAGATATAGTGAGCCCAGTGAGTTAGATGGCGGAACATTACAAGAGCTACGCCACGTCGTGCTCAGCGGCAAGTTTCGGATGCCGTACTTCACGAGCCAAAGTGAGTTATAGTGAGCCAAGTGAGATCGATGGCGGAACATTACAAGACCTACGTCACGTCGTGCTCAGCGGCAAGTTCCGGATACCGTACTTCATGAGCCAAAGTGAGTTATAGTGAGCCAAGTGAGATCGATGGCGGAACATTACAAGACCTACGTCACGTCGTGCTCAGCGGCAAGTTCCGGATACCGTACTTCATGAGCCAAGGTGAGATATAGTGAGCCCAGTGAGTTAGATGGCGGAACATTACAAGAGCTACGCCACGTCGTGCTCAGCGGCAAGTTTCGGATGCCGTACTTCACGAGCCAAAGTGAGTTATAGTGAGCCAAGTGAGATCGATGGCGGAACATTACAAGACCTACGTCACGTCGTGCTCAGCGGCAAGTTCCGGATACCGTACTTCATGAGCCAAGGTGAGATATAGTGAGCCCAGTGAGTTAGATGGCGGAACATTACACGACTCTAAGCTCACATACGATAAACACATTGATGATATCGCTAATAGGGCCAACAAGTCTATGGGATTTATCAAAAGATCCTGTTCCCAATTCTCTAGTATCAAAGTTATCAAAACGCTATATTGTACGTATGTGCGTAGCATACTCGAGTATTGTTCACATATCTGGAACCCTCAGTATGACATATATGTCAACAGACTAGAATCAATCCAGCGTAGATTTGTTAGGTATCTTCAGTACAAGTGCAAAAAATACGATAGTGATTATGAGACGAGATGCAGGAGACATCACATGCTACCACTTCGTGAGAGACGCAAAATAGCTGATATCCTATTTTTAACTAAAATAGCGCAAAGTCATGTTGACTCTCCACATCTCCTCTCTAACATTAATTTAAACGTCCCAAGAATATCTGCAAGACATCCTAAATGTTTAAATATCCCCTTTAGTGCGACTAATTACAGGCAAAACTCCTTCTTCTTAAGAGCATCTAACTCCGTAAACACACTGGAAGACTTTCCCGACTTTGACTTGTTCAATACATCCTTGAATTCAATTAGACAACATATTAGTAAAAGTTGGTTTGGTGTGTCTCCCTGACTGTCTTGTGTTTCATAGCATAAAAAGTATAATACCTATTCTGTTTTTATTATATCATAATATTAATTAATATCTTTATTTTCATCTCCATGCGCAAAAATTGTTTCAATATGCGAAAACTGCTAAATGGTGTTTAATTATAAAATATATTAGTAACTTAGTTATTTATCACTGTATGTTTTCCAAATAAAATAAAATAAAAAATAAATAAATAAAATTACAAGAGCTACGCCACGTCGTGCTCAGCGGCAAGTTTCGGATACCGTACTTCATGAGCCAAATTGAGTTATTATCATCATCATCAGTCCGCTGCTGGGTATATGCCTGTATCAAGGCACGCACGCTGACAGATTTTGACGTGCGAGGTGTCGTTACATTCGTCTTTATGTCCGAAGCTTCATAGACTTACTTTTTTCTAAGATATTGGCATCGATTCTGTCATACCACTCACCAAACCAAACCAATCTGACAGGACTAAAATTATCTGCCTCTCTTTTAATTTCAATATGTGAGAGAAGGATGGCAACAATATTGGAGCTGTCAAATTTAGTTTAGTTTAGAGTGCATCAGCATTAATGCCATAACATCAGGTGAGTTGGCGGACAAGCGCAACATACATACATACATCATCAGCCATTAAATGTCCACTGCTGAACAAGGCCTCCCTCTTAGAGAGGGGTGTTGCCATAATCCCCACGCTTGGCAGGCGGCTTGGAGATCGCAGTACGTTCACCGTGTACTAACAGGACGCTGCTGCCCATCCTCCGGTGGTTCTGGTCGCAGTTTTAGGACATACCCGGGCCTATTTATAATTTAAAAAACTACATTTTGCAGATGGGTTTTTTTAAATATGCTTTTGCGTGTTTGATTCCAGAGTGCGAGAACCTGATCCGTCACATGCTGGTAGTAGAGCCGGAGAAGCGGCTCTCGCTGCGCTCGGTCGCGAGGCATCGGTGGCTGCAACAACACAACACACACGGTTAGTCACACTGTATGTACAGGGTTACAGAGAACCTGATTCGTCACATGCTGGTAGTAAAGCCGGAGTAGCGGCTCTCGCTGCGCTCGGTCGCGAGGCATCGGTGGCTGCAACAACACAACACACACGGTTAGTCACACTGTATGTACAGGGTTACAGAGAACCTGATTCGTCACATGCTGGTAGTAAAGCCGGAGAAGCGGCTCTCGCTGCGCTCGGTCGCGAGGCATCGGTGGCTGCAACAACACAACACACACAGTTAGTCACACTGTATATACAGGGTAACAGAGAACCTGATCCGTCACATGCTAGTAGTGGAGCCGGAGAAGCGGCTCTCGCTGCGCTCGGTCGCGAGGCATCGGTGGCTGCAACAACACAACACACACGGTTAGTCACACTGTATGTACAGGGTTACAGAGAACCTGATTCGTCACATGCTGGTAGTAGAGCCGGAGAAGCGGCTCTCGCTTCGCTCGGTCGCGAGGCATCGGTGGCTCCAACAACACAACACACGGTTAGTCACACTGTATATACAGGGTTACAGAGAACCTGATCCGTCACATGCTGGTAGTAGAGCCGGAGAAGCGGCTCTCGCTGCGCGCGGTCGCGAGGCATCGGTGGCTCCAACAACACAACACACACGGTTAGTCACACTGTATGTACAGGGTTACATTCCGCGAGGTTGTTAGCCAATTATCAATCTCTTTTATATCTAGGACTAGCAACGCACACCGGCTTCGCACGGGTGTAAATCAAATTTTTTTTACACCTTGGGTTACATTATTGGAGTTTTAGTAAGGAACCCTCCCTATTTTAAAAAAATATTGTAGCCGGGGATAGTGTAGCTTCCCAACAGTGAAATACTTTTTCAAATCGGTTCAGTAGTTTCGGAGCCTATTCAATGCAAACAAACAAACAAACAAATCTTTCCTCTTTATAATATTAGTATAGATGATTATGACTGCCCCGGTGGCTCAGTTGGTAGTGAACCTATCTTCTGAGCTTGGGGGCGTGGGTTCGATTCCCATCTAGGACAAACATTTGTGTGATGAACATTTGTGTTTGTTCTATATCTGGTTGTTAATATCTATTTAAGTATGTATTTAAAAATATATATGTATGTATATCAATCTCTGGCAGCCATATCACAAGCTTTGCTTAGTTTGGGGTCAGATGACCGTGTGTGCAAAAATGTCCCAGATATTTATTTATTTATGTGGAGATTGACTTTACAGTGAAGGTCATCTATTCTACATAGACATAGTCCAAATTGCGGGAAATACTCAAAAATTTTACTTTATAAAAAAACCCTCTCACCTGTTATCTTTTCACGACTGTTACACCACGAATTATAAGGAAAGGGTGTACTAAGCCGAAACAAGGTCATTGTACTCATAATTATGAACAACTTTTACTATGTGACTAACCCTGAAATCGCAAAAAAACATCAACTCAACAAAATGTATGGAATGGCAGATATTATTTTGGCGACTTTTTGTTTGGTCCCATCGTAAAAGTAGTTTATAATGATGATTATAACGAACCCCTTTCGGCTTAGCTTACCC
Source organism: Agriopis marginaria (assembly GCA_932305915.1). NCBI lineage: Eukaryota > Metazoa > Arthropoda > Insecta > Lepidoptera > Geometridae > Agriopis > Agriopis marginaria. Next base: position 1,856,237 of record OW029941.1, read on the forward strand.
TTTCGTTATAACCTTGTTTAAGTGATTGGGTTGAATGACTGTCATCTGATTCTGTTTTAAACTATCGCGGTTGTTCACTAAAGTTATATGATTATTAACGTGATATTTACCGTGGTAAGGTTGTGGAATGAGCTCCCGATATTTAGCTTCGGGTTTGATTTTCGAGTCTTCCCGTGAACATGGTGCATGTAACTGCGCCGAAATATCGGGAGCTCATTCCACAACCTTACCGCGGTAAATATCACGTTAATAATCATATAACATTTTTTTGTCATCTGATTGTTTATTCACAGATGTGGCAATAGACGTGTCGGTGGGGCAGTGCGGGTGCCACGCAGGTGGGGACGCCCCCCCAGGCGTGGAGGGGGGAGGGGCGCACGACACCGTGCTCGCACACATGCTCACCATACCCGGCCTCACGCACACACACATACAACAGGTAAATAGAGAGCTGCGGCCTTATTATAGAAGTTTGATCGTGATCGAGATTGCATGCCGTCCCGTTCGCATCTATTTACTCGCACCACGTGCGTAAGTGAGATGGCACGCGATCACGATCACGATCCGAATCATCCATAACTTGATAGCCCGTTGGTCGAGTTGGTAGTGAACCTGCCTTCTGAGCTTGGGGGCGTGGGTTCGATTCCCACCTAGGACAAACATTTGTGTGATGAACATTTGTGTTTGTTCTATATCTGGGTGTTAATATCTATTTAAGTATGTATTTAAACCTATATATGTATGTATATATCAGTCTCTGGCAGCCATATCACAAGCTTTGCTTAGTTTGGGGTCAGATGACCGTGTGTGCAAAAATGTCCCGTTTTTTTTTTATTTTTTTTTTAATAAGGCATCTGTTTTCAGTTTTAACCGACTTCTGGCAGAAGGTTCTCAATTCAATCCGTATTTTGTAATTCTTATTTTAAGGGTTCTTCAGCGTAGTGTGTAGCTTTTCACGGTGCTGTTGACCTACTTAGGCCATCTCTTTGGTTTTTAGGGTTCCGTACTCAAAGGGTAAATGCGGGTCCCTATTACTACGCCTACGCTGTCTGTCCGTCCGTCTGTACTACCTATTAACGGCTGTATCTTTCGAACCGTAATAGATAGCCAGTTGAAATTTTCACTAAATATGTAATGTTACGACGGATTAATTAAGATATAATAAAAAAAAAAACAACATTAAAGGTATATTTATGTATGTACATCAAATGAACCGGCCAAGTGCGATTCGGGCTCGCGCACTGATGGTTCCGTACCACCACAAAATACAAAAAGTAGTGCAAAGACAATAATTATCACGTCCAGGTGGTCGCCCATCCAAGTACCGACCGCGCCCTACGTTGCTTAACTTGGTAATGAACGCACACTGTGCGTTTGCAAGTTGAAGTGGCAATGGGCAGGCCACATCGCTCGAAGAACCGATAACCGATGGGGAAGAAAGGTTCTGGAGTGGAGACCACGAACCGGAAGACGCAGCGTAGGGAGGCCTCCCACTAGATGGACCGACGACATTGTGAGAGTCGCGGGCATCCAGTGGATGCAAAAGGCAGGCTGTCGTTCAGTGTGGAGGTTAAAGGGGGAGGCCATATATACACTTGACGCCGTACGATAATAAATATATCATCATCATCCAGAAGACGTCCACTGCTGAACATAGGCCTCCCCCTTTAACCTCCACACTGAACGACAGCCTGCCTTTTGCATCCACTGGATGCCAGCGACTCTTAATATGGTAGTTCGATATGGTGCCATGTCAGTTAGAAATAAGTGAGTCAGTTAGTTATGTGTGTATGTCCAGTTTTGTGAACCTATCACTAAAAAAAAAAAAAAGAGTTTGTTTTTAAATAAAAAACAGAAAATTAGTGAAAACATAAAATATAAACAACTAAAAACTACTTGAAAAAATACAAACTAATACTAATATATAAAACTAAACTAATCTAATAATCCGCTGCCAGCAGGCACCGTACCCAAAATGCTGGCTGCATTGCCGCGTTGAATTGCAATGCTAATACGCTGTGCAAGATATCGGCCAGCATGTTGGTCACGGGATGCTTCGATCAGACGAGTTGATAAATCTTTAAAAATATTTTTAGCGCCCGGTCCCCACGGGCCTAAAGTTTCGACCCCAAAAGGCTCAAATATATACCCACTGTCTAGGTTGCTATATTTGCGCCTTTTGAGGCTTTCTGCAGATTCAGCTGCTGTACCAGCCTTATTTTGCGTTCTAGGAAGATGAGACGGTGCAAGGGTATCAACGCAAGTAGCGTCCCATACTAATGGCCGCCCCATCTTCCAAGGAATCAACGTCATACCGTCCGGTCTTTTACCATCACCACGTACGAGGCCACTCGGTTCAAGAACGGCCACGCAGTTGGCACTGGTAAAAGCCCGGATGATGTCGTTAAGGCTGGCGTGACGGGGAATTCTTCCCGCGCTCCTTGTGCAGGAAAGCCCGTGGTGACCGAGCTGGTCGACAGCAACGCCACATTCCATTTTAAATATAGTTCGAGACTTCGCTTTTCGTGATGATGAGATGTTTGTTTGTGCAGGCGGTGCAGGAGCAGCGGTTCGACCACATCTCTGCCATTTACCACCTGCTGACGGACAAACTGCTGCAGCGGACCAGCGCGAGGAACAGTCTCCAGCATCACGGTAAGTAATACTAGCAGGCCTGGCGCACTCCGCACTTTAGGTATGAAGCTACAGGTAGCCGACTTGTCGGACTTAACGCGCGATACACAGAGATGACGCGACAAGAGTAAAGATAAGATAAGATAATTTATTTGCACGAAACACGAGTATATCATATAGGTACACATTTATAAATGCATGCCCAATAGATGGATTAGTATATTTCTCGAAATTTGGCTTAATCAACTAATAAGCTTCAGACCCCTAAACTAAGCTTAGCATACTTAGCTTAGTGTAGAGTTACCTGTACACTCCATAAGGAATCTTCCTGCCACATTTCAGCGTCGTAGGTGAAGTTTTCTAGAAATCGCGATGAGTCATTGGTATTTCGCTTTCACTGTCTGCCATTTATATCATCATTTCAGCCGTAGGACGTCCACTGCTGGACATAGGCCTCCCCCATCGATCTCCAAAAGGGCCGGTTGGAAGCGGCCTGCATCCAGCGTTTCCCTGCGGTCTCTTTTAAGTCGTCTTTCTGTCTTGTGGGTGAACGTCTTACGCTGCGCTTACCGGTTCGTGGTCTCCACTCGAGAACCTTTCGGCCCCATCGGCCATCTGTTCTGCGTGATATGTGCCCTGCCCACTGCCACTTCAACTTGCTAATCCGGTGGGCTATGTCGGTGACTTTCGTTCGTCTACGGATCTCCTCATTTCTGATTCGATCTCGTAGTGAAACCCCGAGCATAGCCCTCTCCAATTAGCTCGTCGTGCGAGTTTGAGCTTGCTTATGAGGCTCATAGTGAGAGACCATAATATAAGAATATAAAATTGTATGTGTTGTTTGTTATTTTAACAACTTGTTATATACGTGGAAGTCCTTCGAAAGCCCCAAACCTATGTCAGATACAAAACAACCAAACATTTTTTTTTTTGTTAAAATTTTCATGAGCGTGGATTCAATGTCCTTTACTCGTAATATTAAACATTTTTACAATGTCTTAATAGCGTCTAACAAGTCATAGTCACAGTCAGAGTCAAGCTAAGTAAGTCACGGTCAAGTCAAACTCATGCCCTGTAAAGTGGTGGAGACTTTACAAGAGGCTCCAATGGAGTTTTGGAAACAACACAAAAAGACACGTTTCACCTCGTTATATCACTTGCCCACACTCGAGCACGTTTACGAGCACTTAAAGAATATTAATTCACCATTTAGTACACATTAACACTCGAAAATACACAAGTTTAGGAAAATTGATTCACCTTCGCTTCTTTCAAGTATTAATATAAACATCAAGCCTAGAGCCCGATATAGCTTTTTAAAAACCTTTGTGTTACAGATATATAGGAATAATACTTCGTTTTATAACCCAATAGTGAGAATGTGTCGCCAATACAATGAAATTTTGGAAAACCACCATGACTCTATTGATATCTTTAATAAAAAACTATTGAAATTTAAAAAAGATGTACGAAATATTGTTTTTACGGTCCATAATAAAAGTAGTTAAGTTTATTTAATATTTTTGTATCTAAATTAGTTTGTAATACTTTACCAATTACTGCATTAAAAAGAAACATGTTGTGTATACATATTTAGGAATATGGTTTAGTTTAAAATTTTGTAGTCTACTCTAAGTTTAGATTGTTTTGACCATATTTTGTTTTGTGTGCCAATAAACTAAATAAATAAATAATCCAACGAGCCGACATGTTTTTTCCACCTTGGCGCCAAAACTCCATAACTAAACAATCTTTATTAAACATTGCCTTTGTGTATTTTTAGATTCCTTGGAGTCCACGTCGGGCCAGCCACTCGATCTCACTAGTTGTAAGGTGAGTTCTACTGTTTCACAACACACACATCACACATCACACCATCAGCCATTAAACGTCCACTGCTGAACAAGGCCTCCCTCTTAGAGAGGGGTGTTGCCATAATCCCCACGCTTGGCAGGCGTTTACAACACAGCTCGCTCAATATTATTGTCTTTTTTTTTATGCCATAGGTGGCAAACAAGCAGACGGGCTGCCTGATGGAAAGCAGTCACCGTCGCCTATGGGTACTTGTAACACCAGAGGCATCACAAATACGTTGCCGACCCATTTATTCTATTCACCTGTAATTATTGTGACATATCGTTATATTTTTATTTCTGTTTAACATATCATCATCATCATCAGCCTTGAGTGACCCACTGCTGGGTATAGGCCTCCCTTTGTTTATGCCACTCTCCCCGGTCTCTCGCTATTCGCATCCAACATATAGATATATTTTATTTAACATATAGATATATTTTATTGATGTACACAGTGTAGGTGGATATAAATAAATAAACACTTTCATATCATCATCAACATAATCAGCCTTTTAACAGTCCACTGCTGGACTGGTGATTGGGCCATATCCACCACGCTGGCCCAGTGCGGGTTGGTGGATTCACATACTCCATTGAATTCTTTCTCCGTACGTATGCAGGTTTCCTCATGATGTTTTCCTTCACCGAAAAGCCAGTGGTATGAAAATCCGTACATAAGCTCCAAAGAGCTCATTGGTACGGGCCCGGGGTTTGAACCCACGATCTCACGCTTTCAAGTCTAGCGGTCTCCCAAATAGGCTACTACGGCTTAACACTTAACACTTTCATATAATTTTGGGGAAATTTCCAATTTTAATGACCGGTATGGCTCAGTAGTAGAACGTCTGCTTCATGAGCAGGGGTCCGGGTTCGATTCCCGGCCGGACAGATGTTTGAATATTGAGTTTATATTTGCTCTGGGTGCGGAACAAAAAAGAAAAGCGCCTATTGTCATAATTTTGTTCGTGAAAACAGAATTTAGTTAATCAACTAATCAATTTAGTTATCATCATCATCATCATCATCATCATCATCATCATCATCATCAGCCAGAAGACGTCCACTGCTGAACATAGGCCTCCCCCTATAACCTCCACACTGAACGACAGCCTGCCTTTTGCATCCACTGGATGCCCGCGACTCTCACAATGTCGTCGGTCCATCTAGTGGGAGGCCTCCCTACGCTGCGTCTTCCGTTCGTGGTCTCCACTCCAGAACCTTTCTTCCCCATCGGTTATCGGTTCCTCGAGCGATGTGGTCTGCCCATTGCCACTTCAACTTACAAATTTTAACAGCTATGTCGGTGACTCTGGTTCTTTGGCGAATATCCACGTTTCGGATTTTATCGCGCAAAGAAACTCCGAGCAATTTAGTTATAGTTTTAGTAAAATAAATGAATTCAGCAGTATTTTTTTATATTTTTTTTAAGTATACAATTAAGTTAAATGTAATTTTAGAAACATGATTGGTGAAAATTTTCTCGATAGAATAATTCGGCGAAAACTGACTTTCTAAAATACGTTTTAAGTTTTTTCTCCGCGTCTGGAAGTTCGTAACAATTTATTTATTCATATTCTAATGGTCATTTGTATAATGGAAATTAATGTAAATTCGTTTTATTTAAAACTAGCGGTCCGCCCCAGCTCCGCACGGGTATAGTTATATAGCCTATTAAAATAGCCTATATTAATCAGTGATAATGTAGCATTCAAATGGTGAAAGAATTTTTTATAATTATTTTTAAAATCGGTCCAGTACTTTTTGAGCCAATTCGTTACAAACATCATCATCATCAGCCAGAAGACGTCCACTGCTGAACATAGGCCTCCCCCTTTAACCTCCACACTGAACGACAGCCTGCCTTTTGCATCCACTGGATGCCCGCGACTCGTTACAAACATACTTACATACAAATCTTTCCTCTTTATAATATTGTATAGATTAAAATAGTTCTTGAGTAATTTGAAGTTTTTAGCATAATTATGTCGCTTCCGTAATTTAGTTCCGAGGCGGGTGCCGATTCGTACGTATGTCTTCCTGCAGGCCTAGCATGGGCTGTGGATAAATTGTCTTTCCACCGTTTTTATCCACGCCTATTCGCGACAAAGCTAGAATATGGATACGTTTGTCTTTTTCTCGCGGGATAAAAACGGTGGAAAGACAATTTGTCCACGGCCCGTGCTAGGCCTGCTGCAGCCGTAGATAGCATATTTATGTCCCCGTTTCGCGCAGAGGCAAAACTTGAATTTGAGCTGACGACATATCGACTCTATTATCATGTTTTCCTTTCCACAGAAGCCTGAAGAAGAACAAATGGAGTCTGAAGACACGCACACATCGCAAGACTGCCTCGTGTCGTTACCCGACGGTACCACAGACTGCCTCACGCACACTACTCACAACTTGGAGAAGGTAACAACTACAATCGGTTTAACCTTCTCTTAGCTCTGACAGCTGCAAAAGTTTGTAAAAAGCTTCTTTTTTATATCGGACTAGGCTAACGTATGACCGTGATCTCGCCTGATGGAGAAGTAAAAGTTTTTATTTGCTTGCCAATGGGTATAAAAGGTCTTAAAATATTACATGTTCATCCATTAAGGATCATCATCATAGTCAGCCTTTTAACAGTCCACTGCTGGACTTTTAGCCTACCCCCGAGAGGGTGATTGGGCCATATCCACCACGCTGGCCCAGTGCGGGTTGGTAGATTCACATACGCCATTGAATTCCTTCTCCGCACGTATGCAGGTTTCCTCACGATGTTTTCCTTCACCGAAAAGCCAGTGGTATGAAAATCCGTACATAAGCTCCAAAGAGCTCATTGGTACGGGCCCGGGGTTTGAACCCGCGACCTCACGCTTTCTAGTCTAGCGGTCTCCCAAATGGGCTACCACGGCTTCTATACCAATTCTTTCAATTTTCATTAAGGATAAGGGCGTGCAAATTTGTATTAGTTTATAAATATGTAAAAAGTATTAATAATTAATTTAAAACTAAAAATTTATCAACAAGCCAAATCATAAGCGGTTGAAACTATAGTCGGAGTGGCCGGCTTAATCTTACGCGAGTAATTCCCGTGTAATATAAATAAAATGTGTGAAAACCACGTCAGTAAGTGAATGTTATATTCTTACTAGCGACTAGTCCGCCCGGCTTCGCACGGGTGTAATTTACGTGCGAAGCCGGGGCGGGTCGCTAGCTATATATATAAACCTTCCTTGAAAATGTATCTAACTGATGGTGAAAACCGCATCAAAATCCGTTGCGTGGTTTAGGAGGAGTTAGCGGCCATACAGACAGACAGACAGACGCGGAAAGCGACTTCAATTTATACTATGTAGAGAAGAGATGAGATTAATAAAAAAATCTGAAACCGTAGTTTCTATTATAAAGAACCTCTTTGTTTAGTTTTAGATATGTTGACTCTAGTTTATGTTCTTTCCCCCCAGTTTGGGTCGTGCGTGGCGCCGGAAGAGGCTGCGCCGGCGGTGGCGGGTGGTTCGCCCCCCGCGACCCGCCGCCACACCGTCGGCCCCGGGGACTGCAGGCACATACCGGTAACTAGACACCAAACGGTTCAATGTTACACTTGTACGGTACCTACCATTGGGTATTTGCAAGAACAACAGGCATGATGACTATTTTTTTTATTACGTCATAAAAAAAGCTAGTTGATTGAATCAGGCGTTACTTTGCGGAAGTTCATATTTAATTTGTATATGTTGAATTTCTAGTGTAATTCCGCTTCTACGTCGTCTACTCGAAAGAGTACAATAAGGATTTTAGATTAAACTATTTTCTCTATAGATATTTGTGATGCAAATTTGAACCTAACCTGAATTTAAATATTAATTACATAAAAGAACAAAATTAACCTAACCTAAAACAAAAAGTAATTAAATCTGTAACAAAAAATTCCTTATAACAATTTGTTCTATTGAAATTATCTATACTTCTATACTAATATTATAAAGAGGAAAGATTTGATTGTTTGTTTGTTTGTTTGTTTGCATTGAATAGGCTCCGAAACTACTGAACCGATTTGAAAAATTCTTTCACTGTTGGGAAGCTACACTATCCCCGGGTGACATAGGCTATAATCTATGCCCGTGCGAAGCTGGGGCGGACTGCTAGTTTTAAATAAAATATATGTAAGTTTTGGTATTAATATGAAGTTACTATAAATATTATTTAATTAAAATGTAAATGAAATAAACAATTAAAACCGTTTCCTCAGTGCATATTGTCGACACGTGTTTCGCCTCTTCACGAGGCATCCTCAGGACGTGTCGACTCTCCGAGCGCGATGCGGAATTACACTAGAAATTCGACATATACAAAATGCCAATACCAGGGCGGGCACAAAAATCGACATCGTTTTATGATTGATATTCCGAGAACCCGTACGAAGCGCTATGATTCCACATTTATTGTGCGAACTGCTAGTCTGTGGAATTCGCTGCCTGAATGGTTTTTCCCCGTTAGTTACAATCTGGGTGTCTTCAAGTCGAGAGTGAATCGGTTCCTTCTAGGCAAGCGTGCTCCATCGTAGACCGCATCGTCGCTTAACATCAGGCGAGATGGCGGCCAAGCGCAAGCCTATCTACTATAAAAAAAAAATACAAAATTAAAAGGCAGTTTTTTTATTTACCCGGATAAGTCCTCATTTGACCACCAACTCGCCTGTTGGTAAGCGATGATGTGGTCGAAGATGAAGCACGCAGACTTAGAAGATACCTATTCACTCTGGCCTTGAAAATATATAATCTGGCCTTTGTTTATGTTATAGGGCAGCGAACTCGGAGTGTGCGGCGCGGCGTCAGCTGATCTCAGACCTTCGCCGCTTTACGTATCTACGCATTTCAACGTAAGTGCTCCATCTTAACGGGCGGTTATCCGAGTCGCGTAGGCAACAAAACGCTCCCTCAGCCCCCGCCAAGTTATAGCGACGCCATGTTAGAGTCAGGACGCCCGCGGGGGAGTACAACGACAAAAACGAGCATAGGTCCGACCTCGATGACGCCTGGCGCGGCACTGAACGCGGCGCGCCAAAATTCTCGCGTCCTTTTTACGCTTTTAATTTCACTAAAAAACGACACTATTCACTATCAAAAATCTATCCAAATAAAAGAATGTTGAATAAAATTGCCTTTCAGTACATGCAATTTCCAGGTTGTTACGAGCTTTCATTAGAGCATAAAATGAAAAAAATAAACTAAGTCTACTTTGTTTCAGATTTTTTTTATCGAGGAAAGTTTATTCCATCGTGTTTTGAACCAAATCATAAACTCAAACACAGATGTATCTGTGACATGTATTTTTTTTCAGCTCAAATATTGTAATTTAACTGATTTTTTTTTATTTAAAACCGTCATATTTGGTATAAGAGGCTCTTAAGGACCAGAATATGGCGTGCGGCTATCTCGCGCGTATGATGTTTTTTTAATATAAAATTACTGTCTTTTTATGAAAAGTGTGCTTCGGTCATTTTGCGAAATTAATATTTCCAAGGAAGATATACTAAGAGGAAAGACAATAGCGGAACATTAGAGCGTAGATCGGAAATTTGCCTAAAAACGGTATAAACTTCAATGGTGCCGTAATTTGAGCGTGATATAGGTTATCTCGCGCATTTCTTTATTCTTTTGAAATGTTGCGATACTAGCGCTACGGTAATTTGTAGAACCCTTTCGTACGCTATCTGACTGCAGCGCTTACGGAAGTTCGAGACAACCTATAGCACGCTCAAATTACGGCGCCATCTAAGTTTATACCGTTTTAGGCAAATTTCCGATCTACGCTCTAATGTTCCGCTATTGTCTTTCCTCTTAGTCTGATCTTCCTTGATATTTCTAAATATTTAAAACTAATTTTTGTTGTAATATTTGTTATTTGAATATAAAACGCTTTGTCTGTAGGGAGGCGCGAGAGTTTCCCTACTACCTCATACAAACTTGGCGGCCAAACTACCGGCCGTGCAGCACCAGCCGCCAGCTTACTTCAGCGTGAAGGACCAACATCTACTCAAGCCGCCCATCGCTATGCAGAGCCAATGTGAGTCACTAGTGTAGTATCAGCGCCAGAGTGAGTCACTAGTGTAGTATCAGAACTGTCACTAGTGTAGTATCAGAGCCAGAGTGAGTCACTAGTTTAGTATCAGAGCCAGAGTGAGTCGCTAGTGTAGTATCAGAGCCAGAGTGTGTCACTATTGTAGTATCAGAGCCAGAGTGAGTCACTAGTGTAGTATCAGAGCCAGAGTGAGTCACTAGTGTAGTATCAGAGCCAGAGTGAGTCACTAGTGTAGTATCAGAGCCAGAGTGAGCACACCATAGTGTAGTATCAGAGCCAGAGTGAGCACACTATAGTGTAGTATCAGAGCCAGAGTGAGTCACTAGTGTAGTATCAGAGCCAGAGTGAGCACACTATAGTGTAGTATCAGAGCCAGAGTGAGTCACTAGTGTAGTATCAGAGCCAGAGTGAGCACACCATAGTGTAGTATCAGAGCCAGAGTGAGCACACTATAGTGTAGTATCAGAGCCAGAGTGAGTCACTAGTGTAGTATCAGAACCAGAGTGAGCACACTATAGTGTAGTATCAGAGCCAGAGTGAGTCACTAGTGTAGTATCAGAGCCAGAGTGAGCACAGTATAGTGTAGTATACGAACTAGAGCCAGAGTGAGTCACTATAGTAATAATGTAGTCTATATACACAGATTACCTTAATAGTTAGTATGGTTTTAGTCTACTTTGTCTAATTTTTCGGACGCTAACCCGATATGCTTAAATCTCAATATTTTTGAAATCGATTACAGTTTTTTTCTGATATTACAAATATCACAACGAAAATGTTGAACGAATATCTGAGCATGTTTGTGAGTTTGTTGTCTGTTTTTGCAGCGTCTACGTTTGGTCGGCGTGCTTCTGACGGCGGTGCGCATGTGCCGCGAGGGAGGGAGAGAGCATGCTGTCACTCTGCGCCGCCCCATCACGTGAGTACACTTAGATCTCAGGGCTCTTACGGCTGCCTGTTTTAAGCGATTCTGTTTAGGTGATTCGTTTTTTTTTTCTTTTTCAACCGTTTGTTGTTAATAGTATTAAAATTGTTAAACAAGTCATAGACACAGTCACAGTCAAGCACAGTAAGAGCACGGTCAAGTCAAACTCAAGCCCCTGTAAAGTGGTGGAGATTTACAAGAGGCTCCTTTGGAGTGTTGGAAAAGACATGTTTCACCTCGTTATATCACTTTCCCACACTCGAGCACGTTTACGAGCACTTAATAAATAATAATTCACCATTTACTACACATTAACACTCGAAAATACACAAGTTTAGGAAAATAATCCAACGAACCGACACGTTTTTTTCCACGTTGGCGCCAAAAACTCACGTATTTGTAATGCCTCTGGTGTTACAAGTATACATAGGCGACGGTGTCTGGTTACCATCAGGCGGCCAGTCTGCTTGTTTGCAAGTGTATTTAATTGTGGTATGTTTGCAGGTATCAGACAGCGGGGCGCCTTCCCGCGCGGACTCCGAGGTGACCGGGGATGCGGTCGAGGACTACAATACTAACCTATGCAGGTCACTCTCTTTTACTAATAGTCACTAATAGGAAAGACAATAGCGGAACATTAGAGCGTAGCTCGGAAATTTGCCTAAAAACGGTATAAACTTAGATGGCGCCGTAATTTGAGCGTGTTATAAGTTGTCTCGAACTTCCGTAAGCGCTGCAGTCAGATAGCGTACGAAAGGGTTCTACAAATTACCGTAGCGCTAGTATCGCAGTCAAGTTTCGCAACATGTCAAGGGAATAAAGAAAAGTGCCATCTACTGGTGTGAGTTGCGCTTCTCTTGAAATGTTGCGAAACTTGACTGCGATACTAGCGCTACGGTAATTTGTAGAACCCTTTCGTACGTTATCTGACTGCAGCGCTTACGGAAGTTCGAGACAACCTATAGCACGCTCAAATTACGGCGCCATCTAAGTTCATACCGTTTTTAGGCAAATTTCCGAGCTACGCTCTAATGTTCCGCTATTGTCTCTCCTCTTAATATATCTTACTTGCTAATAGCCAACCCGACTGCTGGATTTAATGATTGATTGATTGCTTCATTTCGGATTGATTATGTTATCAAAATATACAGGGTTACGCATATAGACTACTAAGCCAAAAGGAGGTCATTGAACTCATCATTATGCACGACTTTTACTGTGAGATCAACCTTGAAATCGCGAAAAAAATCTGCTGTTCCATACATTTTATCGAGTGTCAATGACTGTTTTCTATGGAACAGCTGATATTTTTCCCGATTTCAGGGCTGGTCCCATAGTAAAAGTTGTTCATAATAGGCATGATGACTAATATTTTTTATTACCTCATAAAAAAGCTGATCATAAAAAGAGCACATCAACAAAAACAAATTTAATATTAGCTCAAAAATAAATAAACTATAAGTATTATAAAAAAAACATGCTACACAGAGAGTGCACTATACTGAGTTATGACGTCACGCCTCAGGTGCGCCATACAAATGCTATACTAACACACGCTGTGCGAGAAAGGGATAGAGCATCCTCTCTCTATCTCCACTTAAAACTTTAAACACTCATATCTCAGAGATTTAGCAGCCAATTTAAATTTTTTAGGACTCTTTTAAAGGACCACCCATTGCAGACTTGATCTGTGGGCTTACTCTTGACACTCGATTTCAATCGTAATTTGGGATTGGGATCGAAAACATGCCATTTGGTACTCTTCAATCGCGTCAAGAGTACCGAAAGCGTCGAGTTGAGTCGATTTTATTTAGTTCCATATAATTCCACCATTATCGGTTCCAATCGTGCGCTAGTTTAGAATTCAAGAGTACCAAAATGGCATGTTTTCGATCCCAATCCCAAATTCGATTGAAATCGAGTGTCAAGAGTAAGTCCACTGGTCGGTCCATCGCATGGGTGACCTCCCGCGCGGTCTAGAACCACTTGAATAGGCATGTCCTAATGTTCAATTTATTACAAACTAGCGGTCCGCCCCGGCTTATATCTATACTAGATATATTATATCTATACCCGTGCGACGCCGGGTAAGAAAATTGCAGAGAGAGATGGCGAGACATCGTAAAGCGCATCCTATGACCTATCTGTCCCGTCCAATACTACTTGACGACCACGACCGCTCTGCCAAGAGCGAAACGACTTAGAAGAAGAAGATTCAAGTGGTTGTTTGTGAGTTTTATCGTGGGTATTGTTCGTGCAGGTACATGGTGACCCGGGGGAGCAGTAAGCGGCATACGATGGCGAGCACCGAAGACGCGCACAACACGCCTCCACACAACACGCAAAACAACGTGAGTACAGAGATAAGGAGGCCTTCAGGGGACGAAAACTTGCCTCAGCCCCGTACATACGTTTTACCTGAATGCGCCAGAAAGTTTACAATATTTGTTTGATAATGGAACTTACACTATTTCCATTTGTTTATTTGCTCTGACAGCGGCAATATAAATAAATAAATATTCGGGACACTTTTGCACACACGGTCATCTAACTCCAAACTAAGCAAAGCTTGTAATAAAGCTGCCAGAGACTGATATATATACATATATAGTTTTAAATAGATATTAACACCCAGATATAGAACAAACACAAATGTTCGTTACATTAATCTTGTCCTAGGTGGGAATCGAACCCAATCCCCCAAGCGCAGAAGGCAGGTTCACTACCAACTGTACCAACGGGCTATCAATAACATAATAAAAGCATAACATAATATAATATAACATTGTATCATCATCATTTCAGTCATAGGACGTCCACTGCTGGACATGGGCTGAGTTTAATAGGCTACCGAACTCAATATGTTTTAATTGTTTTATAAAAAAAGCTGATCATAAATAGAGTCGATAACCGAAAACAAAATCTAAGTCACACAAACACTTCTATTAGCCACCATTCTAGGTTGAACACATGAAGTACAAAAATACAAGAGCTCAGCTTAAACTGGTTTTATAAAAGATGTAAGCTATCAGTTTAAGCTGAGCTTGTGTCTGATCGGTAGTCCATAACCGAAAACAAAATTAAAATCACCTATTAGCCACCATTCTAGGTTGAACCCATGAAGTATAAAAAATACAAGAGCTCAGCTTAAACTGGTTACTTATAAAACAAAATTAAAATCACACAAACACTTTTATTAGCCACCATTCTAGGTTGAACCCATGACGTACAAACGTCACAAACACTTCTATTAGCCACCATTCTAGGTTGAACCCAGGAAGTACAAACGCCACAAACACTTCTATTAGCCACCATTCTAGGTTGAACCCAGGAAGTACAAACGCCACAAACACTTCTATTAGCCACCACTCTAGGTTGAACCCAGGAAGTACAAACGCCACAAACACTTCTATTAGCCACCACTCTAGGTTGAACCCAGGAAGTACAAACGCCACAAACACTTCTATTAGCCACCATTCTAGGTTGAACCCAGGAAGTACAAACGCCACAAACACTTCTATTAGCCACCATTCTAGGTTGAACCCAGGAAGTACAAACGCCACAAACACTTCTATTAGCCACCATTCTAGGTTGAACCCAGGAAGTACAAACGCCACAAACACTTCTATTAGCCACCACTCTAGGTTGAACCCAGGGAGTACAAACGCCACAAACACTTCTATTAGCCACCACTCTAGGTTGAACCCAGGAAGTACAAAAGCCAATCATACAAGAGCTCAGCTTAGTGTCTTATCGTTTTGTTTTAATCTCATTTCTCTTTCTTCCAGTCGAATAGTTCTCCCGGATCGTCGTCGAGTCTCCGAGTGAGACGCACAGGCTTGCTGACCGTCACCGAGCGCCCGCCAGGTATACACACTACACACTACCACACACTACTACACACTACACTCGTACGGCTCGTAGTACGCTACTGGAGTATTTGCACTTGTTTTTACAACTACCCACGTAAAACAAAATTTGATATTTTGATATTGTTTGTTACAAAAATTATTGCTTCGTTGAAATATAACTGTCAGCTTCTAGAAATCATAACAAGATAATCTATACTAATAATATTTATAATATTAATTAATAATATTATTATAATTATAATATAACTAGCGACCCGCCCGCCCGGCTTCGCACGGGTGTAATTTACGTGCGAAGCCGGGGCGGGTCGCTAGTTATATATATAAACCTTCCGTAAAAATGTATCTAACTGATGGTGAAAACCGCATCAAAATCCGTTGCGTGGTTTAGGAGGAGTTAGCGGCCATACAGACATACAGACAGACAGACAGACGCGGAAAGCGATTTTAATGCTACATTATCACTGATTAATATAAGCTATTTTAATAGGCTATATAACTATAACCGTGCGGAGCCGGGGCGGACCGCTAGTAATAAAATAAATTTTTAAATAGAAATGAACAAATACCGTCTTCAAGATTTTACCTACATGTACATACTCAAACTAAAAAGAAGAAACTGATAGAAAATAACCGATAAAACAGAGATTGAAAATCTTCATCAAAACTTTTGCTGGACCAAAACCAAAACCATCTTTGTATATATTTTTGATTTCTGTTGATTTTTTCAAAAAGAGCTGAATCAATTTCGCTTAAATTTATATGAGAACAACACTGAAGTATGACCTACCAAACAAAAAAAAAACATCAAAATCAAGTCACAATTGGCGGAGTAAGGGTCGGCAACGTATTTGTGATGCCTCGGGTGTTACAAGTATCTATAGGCGACGGTGACTGCTTTCCATCAGGCAGCCCGTCTGCTTGTTTGCCACCTATGGCATAAAAAATATATAAAAAAACATTTTTTAACGTAACAAATATTTTTAAAAAAACATTCGAATTGAAAACCTCCTCTTTTCGTCGGTTAAAAAAAATACATATGCGGTCAAATATGGATTTAAGATTTATAAGTAAAATCCCTCCGAATCGCGGTAGCGCTCAGTTGCGAATACTCCGGTTAGTCTATAGCATTGCTTGTTGATATTGCTTGATGTTTTTAAAATAAGTTTTATGTTTTCATACAGGGTGTTGGCTGAGTGCAAAGCTCTGAGATGACCGTTTAACTAATTAGAGCATGCATTTAGAGCATTTCGAGAGATTATTTTAACAATGAAATAAGTGAATTTGCTAAAAATATAATACTTTTACTAAAGTTGTAAATTTTTTAATTTATTTAAATACTTTCTATTGCCGTTTCTTGAAATTCCCAAAGTTTTTTTGAACTTGCTGCTTAAAAAAAAACGTTTTAAACGGCTGTGTACTAAAGTGACTAATTTATCCTAGTAATTGTGCATGTTTTTATCGTATTTACGAATTAATAAAGACATTTTGCATTTGTCTCAACGATGTCTGATTTTTTTGCTGAAATGTTGAACAAACTTTTTCAAAGATGGATAAAAGTGCTAACAGATGTGTGAATTAGGTTGACGTCAACCAACGAGAGAAAAAGAGAGGAAAATATGTTCTCACTCTTTCTCTCCCGTTGGTCTTACGGCGGTCCGGCGTTCCAAATCCAAATAAAGAATATATTATTAAGAATATATAAATATTCATATATTATTCTTAGCACGATAAGAATAATATGTCTCAAAATGCACTAAATGTCCTAAACTCGTCAACACAGGTTCGCACCCAGCTAACAAACATTCTTTATAATGCTTACTAGATTTTGTTTAAGATTTGCTCTGATTTGATTTTGAAATCGGGATTGGGTAAATAAAGACTTTGTACTATTTATCAGGTTAAAGTCCTAAGGTAATAACACAGACAAACTAAATTATAAACGGTGCTCCTTAAGGCTTTCTTTTCCCACTTTTAGCAATATTGGTCATTCAAGTTTTTGTTTGTTACCTCCATGGTTAGCTTAAAATTATAAAAACGGTGTCATATCAAAATTGAATGTTTTATCTAGGAAACAGTAAAGACCGATACGTGGCAAAGGACATTTCGCTCGATAGAAAAAAAAAACGAACACTGATTTAAGCTTTTCTCCCTTTTTTTTGGATTCATTCAAACTCCTATTTATGTATAATGATGTCAACGATATCTTAATATATAGATTTCATAATTATGGAGAAAACCACAGTTTTTTTTGTCGATATTCGAACGGCTGTCGAGGCATTTTTGTAAGAAATTTGTTGTAGCCAGTTGCACCCATATAAACGAAACGTCAGTCATTCGAAATCAGTTAGCAACTGTGATGCGGAGTTCGACGCGTTGATCTTAATAAGAATGTTCAATCAAGGTTCATTCATAATACCTAGTAACAGATCTTCCTTCTCATTTCCGTTCTATTTAATTCCCGTTTACCGTAAAGGTACATTTTACATTACAGCTACACTTTTCGAAAAATATGATAAAACCTAAAAAAAATTAGCGAAACGCACGACTGTGTTTAAGCGCTATGGTTTTGCTCCACTAAATGCGACTTTAATATAACATATTAAGCATTATAGTCATCTGTAGTAACAAGCGTTGTTTAAAAGTGAAAGAAAGAAAGAAATTAAATAAATTTTATTCGACACCTTTACAAAAACTTATATCTAAAGGATACAGTCAGTGTCGAATGGGTCCGTCTCGGCATTAATGCTGAAAGTCAAGGACTAAAAAAGTGGGAAAACATCGCCTTAACTCTTGTGCGGTCACTGTAGCTGTGGAAATATCAGTTATTCCAAAAAATTAACTTGCAATTAGTCAAAATCTTCCCCGACCCGAATTATTTTGTTGTTGTTTTTTTTTTCTATCAATTAAAACGTATGATTGAGTCAACACACTGGAAAAAAACTTTTTAATAAAACAATTTTTTTATTTTATTTCTTTTACACAATTTGGCTCAGTCATTCGTTACTAGTAGACACTAATAGTTCACTATAAGCTCCTTAAAAAAGTTAAAAAAAACCGGATAGATCTAAGGCAAAAGAAGGTAATTGTACTCATAATTATGAACCACTTTTAGTATGGGACCAGCCCTGAAATCGCGAAAAAAAAACAACTGTTCCATACATTTTGTCGAGTATCAGTGACCGTTTTCTATAGAACAGCTGATTTTTTTTTCGAGCTTTCATGGCTGGTCCCATAGTAAAAGTTGTTCATAATGATGAGTACAATTACCTTCTTTTGGCTTCGAGAGTGTTCCCCTTACACCCCGTATTTTAATTTATACGTGGTAATGGGTCCAGCATTTTGGGAACGATTCCCACTGGTTACGGTTTAAGGAATTAATAGTTAGGTTTTCGTTTGTTGTGTTTAATTTTAATGTCACGAAGTTAGAGATGGCGTGTTATTTTCATTACCGAAAAATAAGCTTAAAGTGAACTAATTTATTGTTTTGAAAGCATGCCGCAAGCATTTTTGTTTTTTACTTTCGCTAATTTTGTTTTTTTTTTCACTCAACCTTTTTTAGTAATAAGTCCTGAACTGGTAATGGAGGTAGAAGCAAGAATGAATAGGGATTACCTACCGCCGTCTATACAGAACACGTATCAGAGCAGCAGTGGTCAGCCTCCTAGCCCAGGGACCCCTAATTTTAACCAGAGTCAAGGATCTATAATCGCGGGAACCTGTAGCTTTACCCAGAATCAGGGTTCTATAAGCGCAGGAACCCCTAGCTTTAACCAGAATCAGGGTTCTATAAGCGCAGGAACCTCTAGCTTTAACCAAAATCAGGGGTCGATAACTGCAGGAACCCCCAGTTTTAATCAGAATCAAGGATACAGTCAAAATCAAGGTTCTATTATGGCTGGCACACCTAATAGTCAAACTCAAGGGTTGATAACCGCAGGGAGCCCTAGTTTTAACCAGAATCAAGGGTCTGTCTCTGTTGGAACAAGTTATAATCAGACTCAGGGGTCGATCTCAGCGGGGACTAGTTTTATCCAGAATCAAAGCGTTATGGCTGCTGGAACCAGTTTTAACCAAAATCAGGGATCCATCATGTCTGGTAGCTCTAGCTTTAGCCAGAACCAGGGGTCTATCACTGCGGGAACCCCTAGTTTTAGCCAGACTCAAGGGTCAATCACAGCTGGTACTCCTTTTAGCCAAAACCAAGCATTGATCCCCGGAACATCGGGTTACAATCAAAATCAATCCATGACTGGGATCCCAAGCTTTCAGAATCAGGGGTCTGTAACCGCAGGAACCCCTAGTTTTAACCAGAATCAGGGGTCGATAGCAACCCCGAGCTACAACCAAAGCCAAAGCAACCAAAAACAGAGACTAGAAACAATACCCCAAGGGTCAATGATTGGTGCCCAAGGGTCTATGAGTGCCAAGGGGTCTATAATGACTGGGACCCCCATGAGTCCTACTGTGTCCAATTTTAATAGTCAATTTACAAGCCAAAGCGGACCGGTACCATCAGGAAACCAAGGATCCATAACATCTGGAACACCTGTCAGTAATATGGATGCTTACACCAATTATGGTGCAAACTATGGTACCAGTACAGGACCAATCTCGAGCGGTACTCCCGGTACAAACTTCAATAATTTCGGTACAAACGCAAATACACTTGGAATGACAAGTGGAAATAATCCGAATATTGGTACCAACATGACTGTCAACAATTTTGGTACGGGCAACACAAGTTATGGCTCCATCACCACTGGCACACCAATCAACAACTTCCAGAATTTAAACATACAAGGAAATAGTATGCCTGCTGGGTCGATCACCGCTGGGACGCCAGTGAACAACTTTTCTACCACAAACACTACCTACAACGCTAACACTAACTTTGGTGCGTCTACGTCCAATTTCGGTACCACATCACCAAGTTTTGGTCCTTCGAGCCCGAACTATGGAATGAATCAGTACACCAGTACGCGACAGAGAAAGAATTCTGGACCGCAACGAGTGAGACTTCAGACCTTGGCTACTGTGCAAGAAATGGGTAAATTATTTTGTTTATTTTTGGGTACAGGGCAATACATAAAAATATGTTCAGAGGTGAAGGAATAGCAATAGGTAAAAAAGGTTTTCTACTAAATTTCCTTGGACATCACTAATCTCGCAAAAAATATCATCTAACATCAAGGTGATTTTCTGTACAAAATTATTTTAATCACAGTATAATTTTACCATTGTTTTTCATATAATAAGGTTTTAGTAATGCATATTTTAAGGTAAATATTTTGTTGGGTAAGTGATTTTTTGCTTTGTAGTTGGGTTTTTCTGCATGTGGTTTTTGTGTGTGAGAGTTTTTTGCATTTTCGTAGTTGTGTGTGTGTTTTTTTTTAAATACAAATAAGTAGTTATTAAAAGAATGTCTGTTTTCTCTTTACGCTGGAAGATATTATTAGTTTAGAAGATGTTTTCTTCTGAATTTTCTGTTTGGGCGTACAGGCCGTCCAAACAGAAAATTCAGTGTCAAAGAATGTCAAATATTTCAAGGGTGTTACCAACATGTACTGGGCAAGCATGGTGGATTAGAGCCCATCTTCTCTCTCTGAGAGAAAGCCTGTATTCCAGCAGTAGCCACATGAAAGGCTGATAAAAATGATGACGTCACGTGAACAATTCAGTGGCAATTTAACTTTAAACAAATTACCTTAATTTTTCTTTTACCTATAATTTACTTATTTGGCAAAACTTAAAAAACAGGAAATTTACGAAAACTTAAATATAAAACTAAAAACTTTTAAAGTTTAATTTTACAGTTAACTTTGGCGCAATTTAAGGTGGTACGTTTCACCTGTAGCGGGAAATACAAATTTCAAACAGTTTTCTTGTCCTTGTAGCTAGGCCGGGTAATTATTGTAAACGATCATGATGTTTGCGCAAATTGTATATTATTTTTTACAATATCAAAGAAAGCTATTTATCTCTAACTAGCGACCCGCCCGCCCGGCTTCGCACGGGTGTAATTTACGTGCGAAGCCGGGGCGGGTCGCTAGTTAATACATATAAACCTTCCTCTTGAATCACTCTATCTATTAAAAAAAACCGCTTCAAAATCCGTTGCGTAGTTTTAAAGATTTAAGCATACATAGGGACGGACAGACAGCGACAGCGACTTTGTTTTATACTATGTAGTGCTGCGCATAATTACTTACATTTGCCAATAAACCATTTTTTGCTGTTTCTATCTAGGTTTTTAATAGGCGGCCTCATCGCTTAAAGCGACCTCTTCCAGGCAAGCAAGCACAGAAAAGTTATTTTTTTTTTAATATGGCTACTGGTTTTAATTTCTTTTGTGCAAATAAATATTTATGTTTGTGTTGTGTTGGTGATAAAGCGCGGGAGCACGGTGCGGAGCGCTACTCGCCGGTGCGGCGCGCGGAGTGCAGCCCCCCCAGGGCATCGCACGACATCGCGTCCGCCAGGCTCGAGTACCAGCAGCTACAGGTCTGTGTTACTAGCGGTCATCACGAACTACCTCTCGTAGGTGCCTACCCACATGTACACACGTCATCATCATCATCATGGTCATCACCAGTGTACCAATTATACTCCGTTTTTTAATCTTAGATATTTTATGTAAACAAAGAAATGTTACGATAAGTCACAGTCAAAGTGACATGCCAGTTGCTCTGAACATTTTTCACTTATGATCAATATTCTACTCTTTATTTTCCTCGGCTTTGCTGTCGCGCGGTACAATCGCGGGGTATATACTGATAGCTCAAAAAATTAATAAAAAACTTTATTAAAAGATTGTAATAGATGGCGTTATTATAGAGGCGTTATTAATAAGATAGAGGAAATAGAGGGCAAATCAAACGTTGGCCAGAAACGTATAGAATCCCTACTGTCCTACCAGTCTAATAAAATATTTTCTATCAAAATATGATTTTTTTATCATAACATTGTATTGTAACATATATTACGTTAAAATAAATAGTATAACACTATTTTTATTTCATAATTGTTCATATTACAAATAGAAAAACGTAATAAAATACTTTTTTGGTCAATATTGTAAACTGCCATTATGAAAGATATTTTTTGCACTGGTAACCCCTTTGTTTACATAAAATATCTAAGATTAGAAAACGAAGTATAAGTAGTAATCATCATAAATAACCTCACATATGCACACACGTAGACTACCTTATCGTCACAATTATCATCATCACCATCACCACCATCATTGACATTGTAAGAACTAAGTAGTAATCATCATGAATAATCTCTCATATGCACCCACTTCCACCTAAAACCCTTTACCTTCTTCATCATCGCCATCAACATCATTGCCATTGTAGCAACCAAGTAGTAATCATCATAAATAACCTCTCATATGCACACATGTACACACAAATCATCTTAATTATAATCATCACCATCATCGTTACCATTGTAAGAACTAAATAGTAATCATCATGATTAACCTCTCATGTTCA
Source organism: Agriopis marginaria (assembly GCA_932305915.1). NCBI lineage: Eukaryota > Metazoa > Arthropoda > Insecta > Lepidoptera > Geometridae > Agriopis > Agriopis marginaria. The sequence continues at coordinate 1,879,092 of OW029941.1, forward strand.
CCTACACTACATACACCTCCTCATCTTCACAATTATTGTCATTTTCATCACCATCAGTAACAACCTCTTTGCACGTTCGCATTTATAATATTAGTGTATGGTGTTACAGCGAGGCCTGGAGCGGCGTAGCGGCGGCCCCGGGGCTTCGCCCCCGCTGCCGGACGGGAGGCTATCTTCAGTCTCTATGCCAGGTAATTCAAATTATACGCACTCCCACTTTGAAATTATTTATCTGTATATCTCATTTTAAATTAAATAATAGTCACTTAGAGATTTGCCTAAAAACTGTTTCTTATTTATTTTTTTATTCTCGTTTCTAGGCGTAGGAGGTAAAATTAAATTTTGGGACTTTTTTGCACACACGGTCATCTGACCCCAAACTAAGCAAAGCTTGTGATATGGCTGCCAGAGACTGATATACATACATATATATTTTAAAATAAAAACCAAAATAGATATTAACACCCAGATATAGAACAAAATGTTCGTCACATGATTATTTTTTTTATTTGCCCTAGGCGGGAATCGAACCCACACCCTCAAGCGCAGAAGGCAGGTTCACTACCAACTGGACCATAAGGGTTATCTAAATGGAGGGGCCAGTCCTAGTAGTTTTTCAGATAATGCGTATAAATTAATTGGGATTTAAGAGGCGTATTACAAAATGAACCGGTAAATTTTAAGTATTTGTATTTTCGGGGATAAAACGAAAAAAAAAGCCGTAATTGTCAAGATAAATATAAAATAAGTAAACCATAACATAAACATCTTTATTTTACGACAGTAATTTAACGAAATCCATTCTCAAACTTTCCCTCCTAAAGTTTTACGAAAAACTACTTTTATAAATTGCATATGACAAATGGATATGACAAACAAACAAACAATCAAATCTTTCCTCTTTATAATATTAGTATAGATTATAGTATAGTAATCATATCAGGAAATGTTTCAATGATTTATAGTGTCGGTCTCTTGTTACATTTTTGATTGAGTTTGGTAAATTACGATGCTTTTTTCGTCAAAATATGTGATTGGACCCTTTACTGACACAATGGTCTCCGCTACGCGCAGGTTCCCCGATCCACTCCATGTGCTCTGGCGCGCCGGCCTCACTGGAGCTGTCGTCGATATCTCCGGAGGCTGCGCGCTCGCTGCTCTCTGCCGCGAGAGTCGTGCTGCCCGACACCGTCGCCGCGGAGCTGCACCGCGCTGGCACACTCACGCAGGTGACAATACACTCACGCAGGTGACAATACACTCACGCAGGTAACAATACACTCACGCAGGTAACATTACACTCACGCAGGTAACAATACACTCACGCAGGTAACAATACACTCACGCAGGTAACAATACACTCACGCAGGTGACAATACACTCACGCAGGTAACAATCACTCATGCAACTAACAATACGCTGGAACTGGGTAATACTACACTTACGCAGGTAATAATACATTGGGACCGGGTAACAATACACTCACGCAGGTGACAATACACTCACGCAGGTAACATTAAACTCACGCAGGTAACATTAAACTCACGCAGGTAACAATACATTGGGACCGGGTAACAATACACTCACGCAGATGACAATACACTCACGCAGGTGACAATACTTTCACGCAGGTGACAATACACTCACGCAGGTAACAATACACTCACGCAGGTAACAATCACTCATGCAACTAACAATACACTGGAACTAGGTAATACTACACTTACGCAGGTAACAATACACTCGCACAGGTAACAATACACTCACGCAGGTAACAATACACTCACGCAGGTAACAATCACTCATGCAACTAACAATACACTGGAACTAGGTAATACTACACTTACGCAGGTAACAATACACTCGCACAGGTAACAATACACTCACGCAGGTAACAATACACTCACGCAGGTAACAATACACTCACGCAGGTAACAATCACTCATGCAACTAACAATACACTGGAACTGGGTAACACTACACTTACGCAGGTAACAATACATTAGGACCGGGTAACAATACACTCACGTAGGTAACAATATACTCACGCAGGTAACAATACACTCACGCAGGTAACAATACACTCACGCAGGTAACAATACACTCACGCAGGTAACAATCACTCATGCAACTAACAATACACTGGAACTGGGTAACACTACACTTACGCAGGTAACAATACATTAGGACCGGGTAACAATACACTCACGTAGGTAACAATATACTCACGCAGGTAACAATACACTCACGCAGGTAACAATACACTCACGTAAGTAACAATACACTCACGCAAGTAACAATACACTCACGCAAGTAACAATACACTCACGCAGGTAACAATACACTCACGCAAGTAACAATACATTCATGCATGCCGTGGTCACGAGCTGACTGAACACTGCGGGTGAGTCCGGCGAGAAGAGCGTGTGTTTTGTTCTCCTACCCTCACTTGACACACAACACTGACTGTATCGGTAAATGTCCTAGTACCTACACCGCGGTTTGTACACTGCCATTGTAACATGGTCGAAACGTCGAGCGAAATGTACATATTTTTACCTATATTAAATAATACGTGATAAGTCCCGATAAACATTTAAAACATGTCAATGTTTTTCTTTCTGTAGGACGTGGCAATAGCCCTCGGGATCAACATCCACGCTCTGACCCCGTCGACTGCCTCCCGCGACATCCTGCAGTGTCTGAGACAACTGAACTACCCGCTCCCCCCTCCCGCCGCGCCCGCCGGCTCACCCCTCCACCAGATCACGGAGGGGCTGAGCTATCTGCACACTGGCTCTATCACACGGGGTGAGTAATCAATAACACTGGTGGAACCTCTAACGAAATCATCATCATCATCAGCAGCCATTAAACATCCACTGTTGGACAAAGGCATCCCTGTTAGAGAGGGGTTGAGGTAGAAAGGGGTTAAAATATGCCATTAGGATTAAATAGGAATGATGACAGACAGCGTAAGCTTAGTAATAGAGTCCCGTTTACACCCTTTGGGTGCGGAAACTTAAAAACGCAGTCCGAAAGATCACAAAATAACCAAACACTTCTCTCCCAGGTACACCACAAGCGTCCGCCACCCCCCTCGACCTCCGAAGCACGGTGGACATGGACACGGGTCAGTACCCCCCACTCCTCCCCATTATCCACCCCCAACTCCACCTCGTGGCTCACAGATCCCTCAACAACTCCCCCATTTCATCCCCACCGTCCCCCTTGGACATGATACAGGAAGAAATTGGCAACGGACACGAGAAGGATCCCCGATTGCTATATACACACCCCCAGATCAGCTTGACGGACTGTCTAGGATCAGAAATAACTCTAGTGGCTTCCTCATCAGAAGATTCCATGGATAGTTTAGAAAATTCCAAATATCCAATTCCACAGTTCGTGATATCGGAGCCGTCGGATTTGGACGATAGACCCTCTATAACTAAAGGTATAGGACGGAAAGTGAGCCAAGAAACGGAGGTAGAAAGAGATGAGAAAAGAGAGATGGAGGTTCAGTCTCCGAAAGATGAGCTGACAGAAGATTATCGCAGACGAGGGAGCGACAAATCTCTCGGTTTTAGCGATGACTCGCTTTCCAACGATTCGGCGAACGTCTCGCCGAATTGCGAACAAAATATACAAAGTATTTACTCGAATTTGGTATCTATCAGCTCGGGGTTTAGCGAGAATCGCGGCAGTTTCTCCGAGCACAGAGAATCGTTCTCCTTTTCGGATCGGGGTAGCTTTTCCGAACGGGGGGATTACACTCGGGGCAGTATTTCAGAACGAAGCGATCTCGGCCGGGGTAGTTTTTCTGAAAAGGGAGAGACGCCGAGAACTTCATTTTCCGCCCAAGGCACGCTAGGAGAAGTCAAAGAATACTGCGAAGATGTGTACATGCCGAAAAACGACCAAGAAATAGACAAGATTCAAAGGTCGACGATGGATCTTCGACTGACCGAAATATGTCGTCCCGCAGAAAGAATTCCCATACTTTTAAGTCCTCAGGACGTGTGTTGTGCTCAAGAATACTACGAAGTCACTTTATCAACTGTCTGTTCCAAATTGGACTCTATGATGATCATAGAACTCCTCAAAGAAGCTATTAACTCCCGGGTTCCGCCGCAGAACATCTACATCGAGACCACAGACCCAAAAAACACTGACACGGAGTCCCTAACCGGTTTCCTAAATCTGGTTTACTCCGGTGGGATCCAGATTGAACTGGTTGTGTGCGAAAACAAAGCGATGGAAAAGAAAGGCTTGAAGATGAGAAGGATTTCGGGAGACCAGAGGGAGTACGGCAAGCTGTGTCAGCAACTGATTACGAGCTTGACGGTGTGAGGGTCTTATGAGGGCTGACGCGGCTTGATGGCTGATGAGAAAAAGGCAAGCAAGCTCTGTCAGTACTTTATCACCGGGCGGCCTAAAGTCCCCTTCTGAGGCTTGACGGAAACTGACGGAGCTTGAATAGAAAACTGATTTTTTGCTATTCCTGTAGCACAAGCAAGCAAGCTTTCAGCTTGATATTGTAAGGGGGACGGCTTGATAGGGATTGACGGAGCTTGACGAAAAACTGACGGCTTGAATGTGATAGGTGGAAAGCTGTATTATCTATGTTTTATATAGGTATAATCAACGCCACCATGTTATCTTTGAAGATGACAACATTGCTAGGGCTAAGGCGCCACCATCGCAGTTTCTCAACAAAACTGAGATCTTCCTGTATTTTTTTTTATTCGTCATTTAGCCTTAATATTATTTTACAGATAATAAATTAGTTGGGCTGTAGTTTAAGTTTTTAACTTGAACAACAAAGCTGTGTAAAAAGTTGGCTAAATAGTACTAAAAATGTTCTTCGATAGGCTATCAATTTTGTTCAGAAAATGCTATAGTGGCTCCACTCAACTCTACGAATGAGTTGATCGCAATGTTCTGGCCTGGCTGGCTATTCTTGTGCATGCGATATTGTTTCCGTCTCTCTCGCACTTATATCAATACTAATGAGGGTGACTGTGACAAAGCTAATACCGTAGGTATTGGAATAGCCAACCTGGCTTTGTTTGATCTAAGTATTGTCAATCGACATGTAGTAAAAATGACTGCTGACGAGTTTGAACTGTCAGCTGACAAGATTGAAATGTCAGCTGACAAGTTTGAGATGACAGCTGATATTATTTAAATAGCAGCGGACAAGTTTGTAACGTTAGCTGACAAGTTTTAAATGTCAGCTGACAAGTTTGAAATGTTAGCTGACTAGTTTAAATGACAGCTGATATTATTTAAATAGCAGCGGACAAGTTTGTAACGTCAGCTGGTAAGTTTGAAATATCAGCTGACATGTTTGAAATTTCAGCTGACAAGTTTGAAACGTCAGCTGACAGGATTTAAATAGCAGCGGACAAGTTTAATTTGACTGCTGACAAGTTAGAAATTTCAGCTGACAGGATTTAAATAGCAGCTGACAAGTTTGAAATGTCAGCTGATAATCATGCTTGCGATTAGAAAGGCGTAGATAGAATAAAAATTATCAGACCTATAGGGTAACCTTGAGGTATGCCACAGCAGTTAGAACCCCTTTGGAAAACAGCGAATGCTTAAAGTTTCGCTCGAGTGAACGCTCAAGATTGTCTGAGCTTTAATAATAACTTTGGCCAGCGAATCGTGTCGCAAAAAAAAACGCCAACGAATTTGAAAATCAGTTTTTAAGTCTTTTTAAATGTTCAGGCTTCAAAACTTTTTTTTCATAAAATTTGTTTATAGTCAACCCAGCAAATGGAATAACACAAATTTATTACAGTATATCGTTATAATTTGGCTGCAGTGAAGTTAGTCGTTTGGCTGCGCAATGCATTTTTTAGGAACTAATTTGTTGATTGCGCATCTAAACGGCTAACCTCTTTGCGACCAAGTTATAACGGCCGTACTGTAGATGACAGCACTGATTGTAGTCAGTAAAAAAAGAGGGTTTTGGCGCCAACGTCGAAAAAAACATGTCGGCTCGTTGGATTATTTTCCTAAACTTGTGTATTTTCTAGTGTTAATGTGTAGTAAATGGTGAATTATTATTTATTAAATATTCGTTAACGTGCTCGAGTGTGGGTAAGTGATATAGCGAGGTGAAACATGTATTTTCGTGTTGTTTCCAAAACTCCATAGAAGCCTCATGTAAATCTTCACCACTTTACAGGGGCATGAGTTTGACTTGACCGTGACTTACTTTGCTTGACTCTGTCTGTGATTATGACTTGTTTGACGCTATTAATACTGTGTAAACTGTCTAATATTACGACTAAAGGACATTGAATCCACGGTCATGAAAAATTTAACAAAAAAAATATATTTTACACTTGGTTTCTTTGTTTGACGTTAACCATCATAACGATCATCAATATCACGTGTATTGAGTTTTTCGTCAAACGCGCGATTTCTAAACCGAAAAGCGACGTGTAGTGTGACCTTGCCAATCAAAAACAACCTTTCTGTCTACACACAATTTGTCATGGTCCTTAATTTCAGAATAAAATTAGATTATACTTAATAACTGTATTTAAAGATAATATTTCAAAAAAAAATAAGATTCTTTGTAGGTACTAAAAATACACGTGATTTTGGGTGGGGGCCCCGGGGCTAGTCTTAAACCTCACCACGTATCACCAAGGGGAAGAAGGGGGGGGGGGGGGTTTAAAAATTCAATTCTAAAAATCCATCACGTGATTAATGGACGGCCCCTTGACAAGATTGGCTGAATATACAATATTACTTGTCTACGATTATTATTGCATTTATATTATTGCTTGTGAGAAATATTCCATTCCTTATGTGTGAATGTGTGTTTATTATTTATATGTCATAATAAAAAGTACATTGTTAGTATAAATGGAAATGTTACGTCAATTCTGTACAAAATTGCAGTTCCAAAATTGTTGCCATACTTTTCTTACGTGGTGAAAAGGAAAGAGGTGGAGATGTTTTGAGGGTTGCCAGATTAATTAGCAGAATTAACGTTTTTTTACAATTAACAAATGTTGACACCAAAAAAGAGTGAAACTCTATTTCGACGACAGTTTCAATTGACTTAGTTGTATCAACTTTAAATTATACATTATAATGTATATAAAGCAGGTTTTTTTAAAAATAATATACCTAATTAATAATATAAAAATAAGTCTAAAGTTTAACATACAACAATTTGTACATAGTAATGTATCATGATAATTTTATAATTATTATCAGTAAGATAATGTATAATAAATAATAATTATATTTATTTTTTAAATATAAGCATGTATATTATTCAGGAAAACATCTTTTTACGAATGTAAAATTTTGTAAGATGGATTTCCAATTTGAATTTTTTATTATTAAGTGTTTTAATTTTCGTGATACAATTATAGTTTTAATAAATCGAAATATAAAAATGTGTATAAATTATCACATTTCATCACATTTGTATATATATAGAATAATTGTTATTTATTCCAAAAATATATCAATTTCTTAGGTATATAAAATTCCATATTTTTTGTAAAATTCTGTCAAAAGTGTCATATTTCGAAAAAAAAAAATTAGAATTTATATGTATAAGTAACATATAACATAATAAAAGCATGTACATTTTTGAAGTTTTTTTTATTAAATTATAAATGAAACAATGTATGTACATTGAAATCGTTTTTTGTTAAATAAAATTCAAAATTTTAGTTTTTTTTTGTTGTTGACACATTTGAAGTAAAATACACATAGTGAATAGTAGATAATTATATTAATTTAAATAACTGTAAATACTTAATTTTAAGTTGAATTAATAAAGTGGAAATGCTACACAATTTTATACATTCTATATTTTATATGAAGATTATTATAGAAATCAATTAATATAAAGCGTATGTTTGTTTATTTATTTAAATATACAATATTTATTTTATTTAATACATAATTATATGTTGAACACACGATTTTAGCTGGTTTTATATAAACATTTTTTTGTCGAAAACAATTCGTCCCAATTTGTGAGTTTTTTTTTTTTAATATTTTTTTCTTTTACGAACGTTAAAAATGAGTGAATCGGTTTCTTCTAGGCAAGCGTGCTCCGTCGTAGACCACATCGTCGCTTAACATCAGGGCCCTGATTCCGTAACTATAACACGCACGTAACGCACCGTGTTAAGTTAACCTCTTAAAATTTGGACTCTATTCCCTAGGAATAAAGACCAACTTTTAGAGGGAAACTTAACACGGCGCGTTACGTGCGTGTTTGTAGCTACAGAATCGGGGCCCAGGTGAGTTGGCGGACAAACGCAAGCCTATTATTAAATAAAATAAAATGTAAGCGTTATTATAAATTGTTTATTTTTGACAATGACAAGATGGGGAAGGATAGTTTTTTAAATTGTATTATTATAGTTATATTGCTCTATAATTTTGTAAACTTAAATCCCATATTTAGGAACTATATCAGTCAATTGAATCTGAGGAGGGTTTGCAGTAGATAACGCCACATTAAGGTGGTTCGATTCACAAATGGCGGGAAATTCAAATTTCAAACAGTTTTCTTGTCCTTGTAGCTAGGCCGGGTAATTATTGTAAACGATCATGATGTTTGCGCAAATTGATTATTATTCTTTACAAAATTATGTAAAGATATTTATCTCTAATGCACATTATTACTTACATTTGTGAATAAACTAATTTTTGCTGTTTCAAACGGTTTATTCGTGCGGTGCGGTGCGTTACTGTTAAATAATTGTACATTATAATGTAAAAAACAGCCAATATTTTGCGCAAACACTGTGTTATTTAAAAATAATTACCTGGCCTGGCTACTAGGACCAAAAAACTGTTTAAAATTTGAATTTCCCGCTATAGGTGAATCGAACCACCTTAACTCGATTTTACTGATACTGATACCGTGAAACTTCTAATGCGACTTCCAACACGGTTGCGTTAAACGTTTAACGCTACCATGGAGGGGAATAGAAAGAGACAGAGCGAGAGTTTTAGATGCCATCTATGAGGAAATTTTGTAACTTGTCCATCCTTCTCATAGTTTATTAGTTCACTAATATTTGCATAGATGGCAGAACATGCTACTTCCAACAAGGTTGCGTTAAACGTTTAACGCTACCATGGAGGGGGAATAGAAAGAGACAGAGCTAGAGTTTCACTTCTTCCGCGCGGAGGGACTCCACGCACTATTTTTTTGTTTTAATAATAACCATAATTCATGAGTAAGTTAACTCTTAAGTCAAAATTAAATGCAAAATTGCTTATTATTTTAATATAAATTAATAACGTCGACACGTCGTTGCTAAAAATATGAATTTGCTCCAAAAATATGCCTAATTATAATATTCACAATTGATGAAACTTAAATCGACGACGAGACTGAAAAAATCACTAGAATTTAGCATGAAAACAGTTGAAATTGTAGGTTATTAAAATAGATACTATATATTTATTAATAAAATATAGAATGTATATATTAAAGGTAGGTATGAGGTTGTATTGATAAGAGAGACGCTACAATAAAACCCATCGCCCACCTTACCTATGTATGTAAAAATAAAAAAAATACATAACCTGCGGGCTTGTTACAGAAATTACATCGGATCTGCACGATCTAATTCCCTTCCCATTTTTCTATCGGACTGCCAGAGCGCACGAAAAATCGTGACCGCTTCATGATTGGTATTCCGAGAACCCGTACGAAGCGCTTTGATTCCACATTTAATGTGCGAACTGCTAGTCTGTGGAATGCGCAGCCTGAATCGGTGTTCCCCGATGGTTACAATCTAGGTGTCTTCAAATTACGAGTGAATTGGTTTCTTCTAGGCAAGTGTGACATCGTAGACCGCATCATCACTTAACATCAGGCGTGATGGTGGTCAAACGCAAGCCTATTAATGTAAAATAATAAATAAAAAATTTTTTTGCTATTGCATGCCATCCCATTCTCATGTAATTACTCGCTCCGCGCGCGCGAGCGAGATAGCAGGCAGTCGCAATCACGAATGGATATCTATCTATAAAGAGTATAAAAAGTTATCAGTATCATTTCGTTCGGAACGCGAGCAAGTAAAGAACTTAAAAATAATAAATAAAAATGTTAAAAAAACACCTTTATACATCGAGATACAATACATAGTCACAAACGTGCAAAAAAACCGACCCAAAACTCTGCACACGCTATGCATTGGGCAGACTTTTTGCTTAGTTGTAAGGCAACCGCGATCCGACTACAACGCCTTGCGATGACATAGCGGCAACGTTGAACACTATGCAAGCGACATAACGTCTAAATTAAAGTAAATGTTTCATTTCGAACTATATAATTGATGTCTTTGTATGTACAACGACGCTCGGACGATTTTTGACTGTTTTCACGTGAATCTATAGGTATTGAATCTCGATGTCCTTATAACAAAAATTTTCTCACAATATTTGCGTCTTGATTATGAAAAATTGGTATAAATACAAAAAAAATGGAGTTCCAGATTTGTACACCGAATTTTAATGAAAATTACCCATTAATCACAGAAAAATGGGCTTGCGTTTGACCGCCACATCGCCTGATGTTAAGCGATGATGCGGTCTACGATGTCACACTTGCCTAGAAGAAACCGATTCATTCGCGATTTGAAGACTAAATTGTAACTATGTGGGAACATCCATTCATCAGCATGGTTAGGTTAGAGATTATCTCGACACAAACTCGCGCCGGTTTAGTTCCTCCGAGTTAATATTATATTTTGTCTCTCAAAATTGAACCTAAATAATTAAATACTAGAGTAGGTTTTGCCATAAGTAAGTTATAGCCATGATATCAAAGTTATTTATAAGAACTGTACATATTATTAAATAAATTCCAATTCCATAATGTTTGTCATTTGTTTTATTTTACTATAATAATATTCAGGCGCACTGAATTATGTTTTGGTACATCATCATCATAGTCAGCCTTTTTAACAGTCCACTGCTGGACTTTAAGCCTACCCCCGAAAGGGTGATTGTGCCATATCCACCACGCTGGCCCAGTGCGGATTGATGGATTCACATACTTCATTGAATTCCTTCTCCGTACGTATGCAGGTTTCCTCACGATGTTTCCTTCACCGAAAAGCCAGTGGTATGAAAATCCGTACATAAACTCCAAAGAGCTCATTGGTACGGGCCCGGGGTTTGAACCCGCGACCTCACGCTTTCGAGTCTAGCGTTCTCCCAAATGGGCTATGTTTTGGTACGCTCGGCCCCTATTCTGACGCGCTCGAGATTATTTCGGACACTGTCTCTCTCGCTGGGAATGTCATGTATAAGAGCATAGAGAAATATACTATAAGAGAGACGGAAATAAACTCGAGTGGACTAGATAATTCTAATGGCCGGAAGAAGTTTACCCAATGAGAAGTCACAGGCAAAACTAATCTCAGATGGCGCCACCTCCGCTGGTGCTGTCATTTGTGGTTTATTTGAGGTTATAAACATTGCTCTTGAATGCTCTTGGTTCAAGTGGAAATAACGTTTTATCTAGCCTCTAAAATCTACCATCATCATCTTATTTTAGGCCACAGTTAGACCCTCTTTTGCAATCTCTCGTTTTGTGCAAATCTCGCCGAGGTAAAGTAAAAAGGTCTCGAGATAATTTTTTACATACATAGGCCTCCACCATCGATCTCCAAAGGGGCCGGTTGGAAGCGGCCTGCATCCAGCGTTTCCCTGCGGTCTCTTTTAGGTCGTCTGTCCATCTTGTGGGTGGACGTCCTACGCTGCGCTTACCAGTCCGTGGTCTCCATTCCAGAACCTTTCGGCCCATCGGCTATCTGTTCTGCGTGATATGTGCCCTGCCCACTGCCACTTCAACTTGCTAATCCGGTGCGCTATGTCGGTAACTTTCGTCTACGGATCTCCTCATTTCTGACACCACTTATAATGTTAAAATAATAAACCAAATTTTATTACTATTCATATCTTTTATTCATATGGCAACACAATACAATATTTATTTATACATGGCAACTTTAGAAACTCATCCGATTTTCACTAATTACATTTTAAACGAAAACAATAACCAAAATGAGTAATTTTTTTAACTGTTTTATATATATTTTTGTAATTTCAGAAAAAACTGAATAATGAGTATTTAAATAGATTTACAAAAAAATGGATATCATATCAAACAGTCATTCAAACCGAAGGTAGACTAAGACCGTAACAAGGTGGTGGGCTTACTCCCAGCGGACATTTTTGGTATTTTTATTTCTTGGTAAAAAAGTGCCTGGTGTGGTAAATGTGTTTCGCAAATACCTCAAAAACTGCTAGACCAGGGGTGTCCAACATACGGCCCGCGGGCCACAATGCGGCCCGCCAAGGTTCCTAATCCGGCCCGCGAATGAGTAAAAAGTTGGGTAACTTTTAACTTTTTTTAGACGTAATTTTGTAAAGAACGGATATTCATATCTATATCAGTGTGCCTGTGCATGTAACAAGTGAAACCTGCTGTGAATTCCGCCAAAAGGTTATAATTATACCCATTCTACAATTTTACTTTTGATTTGCTCAGTTACGAAACATCTCTTGGCCCGCCATAGTTACAAAGTTAATAACTAGAGAATGTTAACTTATAAACTACACTATTGTATTAGGTTTATCCTGTAAAAATAGTTGTAATGAATGAAAAAAAAAAAAACCGGCCGACACAAAATGTTTTTGGACACCCCTGCACTAGACACACGTTAAAATTATAAGACACGTTGTCATGGCCAAAGCATACATTGACTGTAGAGTCAGAATATCTGCTGTACCAAGGAGAAGTCACAGGCAAAACTTATCTCAGATGGCGCCACCTTCGCTGGTGCTGTAATTTGTGGTTATAAACATTGCTCTTGAATGAAACAATAAAAATAAACTTTGCTTTTAACGGCCTGTTATCCGAGTCGCGTAGGCAACAAAACGCTCCCTCAGCCCCCGTCAAGTTATAGCGACGATGTATTTTGCCGCGCTACAGTAAGGACGCCCGCGGGGGGAGTGCAACGACAAAAACGAGCATAGGTCCGACCTCGATGACGCCTGGCGCGGCACTGAACGCGGCGCGCGCAAATTCTCGCGACCTTTTTACGGTTTTAATTTCACAAAAAAACGAAACTATTCACTATCAAAAATATATCCAAATAAAAAAAAAAGAATAAAATTGCCTTTCAGTACATGCAATTTCCAGGTTGTTACGAGCTTTCATTAGAGCATAAAATGAAAAAAATAAACTAAATCGACTTAATTTCAGATTTTTTTTTTGATCGAGGAAAGTTTATTCCATCGTGTTTTGAACCAAATCATAAACTCAAACACAGATGTATCTGTGACATGTATTTTTTTCCAGCTCAAATATTGTAATTTAACTGAATAAAATTGATTTAAAACCGTCAAATTTGGTATAAGAGGCTCTTAAACAGTAAAATGTTTCTCCAATGACAGTGGCGAATCTCAAAAGAGTTAATGCTTCCTGGTAAAAAGCGAATCTTTTGGCAAGGTAAGGTATGCAATAAAATTATCAATATTATTTTTCTCATCTGAAGGAAAACGGTGTGTACCTCTATATTTACACTGAAATGCACTACACAGAGGCATGTTTTAATACCAGACGATATTTTATTGTGTAATTACTAAAATTATTTATTGATATTTGACACTTTTGACAGTGAAACAACACCAGCGATAATGCGCCACCTGGCGTGATAAATAAGCAGTGTGTCTCCCCATTGGACCAATTTCCCAAATGGTCGAGTCTCGGGATGTTTAATGCCCTAGTGATTAGTATTACAATGGCATAGATTCTGATGTACTCATTGTTGCCATCCTTCTCTCATATATTAAAATTAAATATTCGGGACATTTTTGCACACTCGTCATCTGACCCCAAACTAAGCAAAGCTTGTAATATGGCTGCCAGATATACATACATATATAGTTTTAAACACATACTTAAATAGATATTAACACCCAGATATAGAACAAACACAAATGTTCATAACATGAATGTTTGTCCTAGGTGGGAATCGAACCCACGCCCCCGAGCGCGGAAAGCAGGAACACTACCAACTAGACCAACGGGCTATCAAAAATGAAAAGAGAGGCAGATAATTTTAGTCCGGTCAGATTGGTTTAGTTTAGACATCAGAATCGACGCCATTGTCCACTTCCCACAACGTACCTAGTGTAAGATCATACATAAAACATCAATATTCAAATCATGGAATTCGACACTTTTCCGCTGGTTGTATGCACATCAAGTCTATAATAACATAGACCGCATCATCGCTTAATACCCGTTTGCACTTTGATTAGTGCAAGTGCAAGTGATTATTGATTAGTAATTTTGCGAGTGATTAAAGTATACACGCGCACTAATTAGTTATGGTCCAAATTTGTGTTTAGTACTAATCACTAAGCACATGCATTAATCACTAATCAAAGTGCAATCGGGCGTTTAGGCGAGTTGGCGGTCAAACGCAATATTATTTATTTTTCGTGAATGCATTGACCCAATATCCACATTTCTCTAAATCTATGGTTACTTACCATTACATGTATTGAGATTCTTCAAACCTAATGAGTTCCAAAAATACCACAGCAATCAAAAACGTTAATATTATTATTACAAATCGCTTTTCCATACTAAAAAACTATATTTTACATTTTTCAAAGTAACTAACAGATAACCAAGTATTTTAACAAAAGAGATTCTATTACTATCAAATAAAACAGTGACTAAAGAGTATATTGTATAAAAGCTCCATCTATTGGTCGCTGTGGTGTACTAAGATGGTAACACAGCGCATGATATTCATATAACTGGCAAACCAGTGGGCTTACTCTTGACACTCGATTTCAATCGTAATTTGGGATTGTGATCGAAAACATGCCATTTTGGTACTCTTGAATTCTAAACTAGCGCACGATTGGAACCGATAATGGTGGAATTATATGGAACTATATAAAATCGACTCAACTCGACCCTTTCGGTACTCTTAACGCGATTGAAGAGTACCAAATGGCATGTTTTCGATCCCAATCCCAAAGACATCTTGCGAAAGTGGCATTTTGCGAACGTGACATTTTGCAAACGTGACATTATACGCCGAAAATGAACCTACTGTAGTAAGCTGAGAAAGGTGACTTTTTCACAGCGGTTACTAGCCCGCGCTTCGATTATTTGATCTTGCAAATAATACCCCCAAGAGATGACCACTGCGAATTATTAACATAGGGTTCTAAAATTCCTCGAGAAACATCTCTATCTCTACATAGTATAAATTAAAGTCGCTTTCCGTGTCTGTTTGTATGTCTGTATGACCGCTAACTCCTCCTAAACCACGCAACGGATTTTGATGCGGTTTTCACCACCAGTTTGATATATATATATAACTAGCGACCCACCCTGGCTTCGCACGTAAATTACACCCGTGCGAAGCCGGGCGGGCGGGTCGCTAGTATAGTATAAATTTAAGTCTGCCTGTCTGTATAACCGCTAACTACTCCTAATCCGTCGCTAGTTAATTATATTTTGTACACTTGGTAAATCAACTAGGCTTGATAGTTTAGACTTGTGTTTGTTCACAGAAACGACCAAGAGATGGAGCTTATATCAATATCATGATTCAACCAACCCAATGCCGTTAACTTAGGTTTAAGTCATGTTGTTAAAACAGCACTTATTTTCAACAACTTTGGCTTAGCAACACTTGAAAAGTATTTTTTTTTTCAATTTTCTTTATTAAACGAAAGTAATAATACGAAAACTTATAATTTTCAAGTATTGCTCGATTAAATTTGTTAGAAAATAAGACGCAGCTTTAATTCCTTAAACACAAATTCATAACAAAACTTTTATGATATTTCAATTTATGATAAGATTAAAACAGAAGCCCCATGCCTAATAATGTTTTTAAGCGATTCTGTTTATATGATGAGAAAAGTTGCGCGATCGTAAACCGTATCTCTGTGCGTTAAGGTTCACGGTCGCGTGATTTTAGAACTGCACTGTTTTGGCGCTAATTCGAATCCGTTTTAATAGGAAGATAAATAAAAGTAATTAAACAAACAGTTATATTTTTA
This sequence comes from Agriopis marginaria, assembly GCA_932305915.1. Classification (NCBI taxonomy): domain Eukaryota; kingdom Metazoa; phylum Arthropoda; class Insecta; order Lepidoptera; family Geometridae; genus Agriopis; species Agriopis marginaria. The sequence continues at coordinate 1,895,208 of OW029941.1, forward strand.
ATGTATTGGCTGAAATATATGTAAAAATCTGAGTTACCACCTTAACGAGCATTTATTTATTGTTTGTATAATTTTCCTATCACAAATTGAAATAACCAAAAGTAATGACAAAATAAAAATAATAATACTTTTTAAAACTTGTGTGATGATTTCGGTAATAAACGAGCATTATTAATTATTAGAGTAATAATAATAAATAAGTTAACATAACTATAACAAAACCTACAATATTTCAATATTTATTACAAGTTTATATGACATGTATAGTCAGTGACAAAATCAGTAGCATGTTTAGCTTTTTTCCTTGAATTAAAGATACAAGGGAGAAGATACGAAAAAGAGCTGGCATAAGCTATTCTGGGACATTACGGACAACTGCTAACGCGGTATCGAACTAACGACAAATCTGCTCCGTTGGAAAATCACGCACCCCGCAGTGCAAGTATCGTTCGTTATCGATCGTCAAATTCGATAAAATGCCATAGAATCGATCATATACTGATTTAGTGGCATTTTATCGAATTTGATGATCTCTACTGTCAAATTTGACGATCGATAAAGAACGGTACTTGCACTGCTGGTACGGTTTGCGGTCGCGTGATTTTCCAACTGAGCTGATTTAACGTTAGTTTGATACCGCGTTAGCAGTTGGCCGTAAGACCCCTGTAATTCAGCACAAAGACTTACGAAAAAACCTTTCCATAGCATGTATGAAAAATGGAACAGTGTCACCTATCGGGCGTAACCAGAAACTAAATAGTTCATATAAATACGATAGATGGCGTGAAGATCTGAAGATTTTGCAAAACCACAGATGACGAAAGATCAATAAAAGAACTTTCTTATTCTCATGGACAGACAATATCTATCCGTCTGTCTGTCATGCTTGTTTATGTGTTATTTTATTTCGAGTATTTTGTGATTATTATTGATAACAAACTATTCGGTTTTTCATTGAAAATACGAAAAAATTAATATCGTGTTTCGCCAGCGCCATCTATCGCTGGTTGTAGAACTATGTTCCTTCAACTGTCAGAAAACCTACCATTAGTCAAGGAAGATATATTAAAAGGAAAGACAATAGCGGAACATAAGAGCGTAGCTCGGAAATTTGCTTAAAAACGGTATGAACTTAGATGGCGCCGTAATTTGAGCGTGATATAGAACAACTCATACCAATACTGCGAAACTTGACTGCGATACTAGCGCTACAGTAATTTGTAGAACCCTTTCGTACGCTATCTGACTGCAGCGCTTACGGAAGTTCGAGACAACCTATAGCACGCTCAAATTACGGCGCCATCTAAGTTTATATCGTTTTTAGGCAAATTTCCGATCTACGCTCTAATGTTCCGCTATTGTCTTTCCTCTTAATATATCTTCCTTGCATTAGATAACGAATATGTTTTCGATAGTGTTTGTGTTACGTTCTGTACACCGTGATCAAAGTCGCAAGACACAAGACGAGCGCACTTCTTCAAAGTAATTTGACTATAGTGTCCTTTAGATACAAAAAAGGACTCGACAGCAGATGGCATGATTGGGCATGACGTTTTAATGGGAAGCCACAGGCAAAACAAATCTCAGATGGCGTCACCTTCGCTGGTGCTGTCATTTGTGGTTTATTTGAGGATATAAACATTGCTCATGAATGAAACAATAAAAATAAACTTTGCTTTTAAACAGTAAAACGTTTTCTCTAATGATAGTGGCGAAATTAAAAAAAGATTTAAGTAAAGAAATGCTTTCTTAGCTGGTAAAAAAGTTGATCTTGTGGCAAAGTAAGTATGCAATAAAATTATCAATATTATTTTTCTCATCGGAAGGAAAACGGTGTGTACCTTTATTTTTACACTGAAATGCACTACACAGAGACATGTTTTAATACCAGACAATATATATTGTGTAGATAATTACTAAAATTATTTATTGATATTTGACACTTTTGACAGCGAAACAACACCAGCGATAATGCGCCACCTGGCGTGATAAATAAGCAGTGTGTCTCCCCATTCGTCAAACACCCTACCTATCTCCAATGGTCGTAGGGAGAGAAAGGTATAGAGACGCTGCTAGCGTATAGCTATACAATACGAATTATTTTTGGTAATTGTAATTTTTCCTATAAAATACGGTTTAAATTCGACTAAATCTGACCTGACACGAAAGATAATCAACAACAACAATTCATGAAAGACTATTCAGTAATCGACTCGAAAATCAATACTTACGTGTGAAAGATTAAATTTTAATGTTTTCGTTCTGTGCGGCTTTTACAGCCTAAAATACTGCAATTCACCAATATCAAAGGTCAAATTTACAATAATTCACTAGAAACCAGCAGGTAAAAACGTTCAAAATACATTTAATGAAGCACATGCACAAAAATACAGGAAACAAAATTTTCGCAACCGGTTTGTCTGCCCCGAATGAGTTTTGGGGCAGATAAACGAATCGCATACGCCAGTAAGGGACAACAAATATCATCTTTCTATCGTTTAGCTAACGGTGTATAAGTTAATTTCACTTGCACAACTATTTTTATTCGAGCTGAGTCTCTATTCCTTCTTACTATACGCCAATGGACCCGGGTATGTCCTGAAACTGCGACCAGAACCACTAGAGGATGGGCAGCAGCATCCTGGTGAATGAATGGTGGAACCTCCTGCGATCCCCAAGCCGCCTGCCAAGCGTGGGGACTATGGCAAACTCCCCCTTAGGGGGAGGCCTTTGTTCAGCAGTGGACGTCTTCTGACCGATGATGATGATGATACGCCAATGGTACTTATGGGTGTTTCAATTATGTATGGAGGCTATCTTTTTTGCTATTTCTCCAAAAAAGTTTTTTTAGTGCATTTTTAGTTAAAAAGTTCCTTAGAGGTGTCTCAAGGAAAAAGAGTGGTTTTATTATCTTTGATCCGCCATCTCCTCTTCGTATATTCTCAGCAGCACTAAAATATCAGTTTAGCGACTTTACAATATCCAAATACGAATTCATAAGGCTAATATTAATAACAAACATGCCAGCGTTGAGACACGACGATTTCGAAGAAAATGGTATTATTTCATAGAGTGGCCAACGCAACTCGTCGCAAGGAAGATTAAGTTTTGGAAAGCGACCACGCCATCTCTTATCAGCAAATGGTAATTACAACTTACAAATCTTACAATAAAGCTTGTTCAACCGTTGTTCGAGGTGCTCTGAGTTTTCTGCTCGAATAAAGCCGCCATGTCGCGAATGTTGAACGAGGGCGACATCTTTTCTTTTCTGCTGGAAATAATACATAGAATATTTAATAAATAATTTTATATCCAATATTGATATCCAATGTTGGCCGCGCAACGTTTAAATTTCCCGCACCTAATATCTGATATTATGACAGCTGTTCGATTGGATTGCACCAAGGCGATCCGTTCCCACCAATCTTATTTAATCAACCGGAATGCTACCTTATTGTTAAGTAATTAAAGTCAAAAGAGGCGCGTCGATGCGACATACAAGCGACGGGGGACGAGATCTTAGTGATAAAAAGGGTGGGATGTATTTTTTACTATATACATGGTCAGCAATATCTAAATTTCAAAATTTCCAAGCCTGTTTGTCCTCTAAAAAGTTATAATATTATAATTTATTCATTTTTTTTTTATTGTCGTTTTAAAACTTTCGGGTAATCTATAGATTTATTAATATTAAAAAAATATATGAAAAAGTTATAATACTATAACTTTTTAGAGGACAAACAGGCTTGGCTTTTTATCTTAATATATATAAATCTCGTGTCACAATGTTTGTCCTCAATGGACTCCTAAACCACTTAACCGATTATAATAAAATTCGCACACCATGTGCAGTTCGATCCAACTTGAGAGATAGGATAGTTTAAATAATTATATAACTAGCGACCCGCCCCGGCTTCGCACGTAAATTACACCCGTGCGAAGCCGGGCGGGCGGGTCGCTAGTATCTATATAAAAAGCGATGTGTGTATGTATGTATGTATTTTCCCTATGGACACTGAAACGGCTGGATGGGCAGGCGGGTAAAAACCGCTGCTTAGTGCAGTTATCACACAAGTAATATAAAATTTGAATATTTGTTTGATATAAGTGTGTATGTTTATTGGCCCTCCGTAACAGCTAAACGGATTCGAATGAAATTTTCTAAAGATATAACTTACCTTGGATAAACACATAGGCTACTTATTATCCTAAGAAATAAGGTTTCAGTCAGATATCGGGTGAAATCGCGGGGTGTAGATCACAGAAAAGATTTTTTTTAAAAATTAGAACGGCTATCAAGGCATTTTTGTAAGAAATTTGTTTTAGCCCATATAAACGAAACGTCAGTCATTCGAAATCAGTTAGCAACTGTGATGCGGACAAAGAACTTTGAGATCTAACCCAAAAAGGTAAGGTCCAAGTTCTTTGGGTGTGGAGTTCGACGCGTTGACATAAATAAGAATATTCAAGCAAGGTTCTGACATAATGCCTGGCGACAGATTTTCCTTCTCATTTCCGTTCTATTTACTTGTCTTTTCTGTGTTCAAAATAGTTATACATAAAGCAATCAACTATTGTAACATATACTGTACAAAATTTAGTTCGTCCTACTTTTTGTATACTACATGGTAAATAGAGGCGTTGATTACAATGTAACAATTTCTAAACAAATTTGTGTTAAAAAATGTTGTTACGTGTCCTTTTCTCTGATGCTAAACTGGCTTAGATAATTTAGTGCTGTCCGACTAGCAGTGCCGTTTTTTATCGATCGTTAAATTTGACAGTTGTAATCGTCAATTCTGGCACTTTATCGAATTTGACGATCGATAAAGAACGGTACTTGCACTGCAGTTTCTTTTACATAATGGCGTCACTGAGGTCGCTTTTACAGCTAAACAATAAAAAGCCGAATAAAAACATTAAGACGGTTGTGTTGCATAGGGACCTTAGTTTTTACTTTTTGACTTTATTGTTGTTTGTTAGTCAATCCGCCGTAACATTACATATTCTGTGAAATTTTCAACTGGCTATCTATTACGGTTCGAAAGATACAGCCGTTAATAGGTAAGACGGACGGTAGGACAGGCAGCGTAGGCTTAGTAATAGGGTCCCGTTTACACCCTTTAGGACATCATCATCATCATTTCAGCCATAGGACGTCCACTGCTGGACATAGGCCTCCCATATCGATGTCCCCATCTCTTTGGGTACGGAACCTAAAACATTTTTTTAAATATTTCACAGCTACAGTTATTTTTGTAGTGTTTTAAACGTGAGATTCATAAATCTCACATTTAAAACAGAAACTGATAAGACTTAACTTATCAGTTATTTTAACTTTTAAAAAATCGGCTCGGGTATTAATATGACAGCAGTAGAATTACCTCAATTAGACAAGCACAGCAACATTTTTAGCGCGGACTTAGTTTTCTTTAGAAATTGGTACAGGAGAATTGACACCACTATGTATATTTAAAGAGGCAAATCGGTAACTAACTTTCACACATTTTTGACCTGAAATAACTTGAAATGTAAACCTGCTTAGTTTTATTTTGTAACATGCCGTTCACTGGAAGATAAAAAGATTTTAGCCAATTTTTTTATTAAGCTTATGTTAATTATGTGAAAAATTCAAATTTTACCTGGTCAAAATTGCGTGAACGTAGCGTTGGGTTAAGGCCTAAAAAAACTAACCTTTCAAAGTCTCGACTCCTTACACTGTCTCTATCTTCTCTTCTTAGCTCCAATCTTCTGCAAACTTCATCTGGACTAGAAGGCGACTGTATACTGTCTAAATTGCTAGCACTCTTAGCAAGGGAAAACCTCATCCTCTGGCCCAAATCTACTGTATTCCTTCTTTCGAATTTGTGTACATCTTTCCCCTCTAATTCTAAATTGGAAGTTTCGTCTTCTTTTTTGATCTTTATTCGGGTCAGTTGCTCCGGGTTGCTTCTAAATGATTGAGAACTGTACTTTTCTCTAAGGAAGTTGCGTCGTTCTTCTTTGTACTTCTCAATCCGTTCTCTGCTTAACTTCTTTTCAGTGTCAAAACTGATTAGTTGTTTAATATCTGTCGGTCGTTTTTCGTTGAATCTCTGTATTAGAGATATTTTGTTTTCCGTTGTGGGTGTTGTGATTTCTTTTTTTTCGTTTTCGACAGGATTCAGATTTAAATCTGGTAAGTATTTGGCTGGTCGCTTCCCGTCTCTGACTTCGAGACTTTTTCTTCTATTTTTCTCATTGCCAAACTCTTTGATGAATGCGTTTTCGTCTAAAGATCTGGCGGAGTTTTTCGACAGTTTGTAGCTTTTCGGCGAGTTGGGGACTTTGAGTTCGTCTTTCTTTATTTCAAGTGAAACGCGATCGCCCTTTGCCTCGTTATTTCGTTCGAGGCTCGGATATTTTATTTCAGCTTTAAATTTCTCAAAAGTAAAAGGTCCTTTTTGTTCCGTTGGACTCTCAAAACGTATCGCTAGTTCTCTCACATTCAAATTCTTAGCTTCGACCGCTTTTATTGTATTGCCATTGTCTTTTTCAATGTCTTTTCCGTTTGGAATGTCTTTCGCGTCCAATTGATCGCAAATCTTCAGCGTATCTACGTTAATGTTTTCGTAATCGTTGACTTCATCTGGTCTATCAAAGGAGACGTTTTCGTAATGTCTTTCTTCAGACTTTTGTGGAATTAAAGCATCTTTTGGATCTCCTTTATTAGGCGATTCCAGTATCATAGCATTAACTTCTTCTATACTCTTTTTGAAGAATTTCACTTGACTGTAAACGTCGATATCATCATCATCTAAGTTAGTTTCTTGTGTAGGCGTTTCTAGTATTATTAGATCTTTGTCGAAGTCGTCAGGTTGGCAAGCCTGTTGGGTAGGTAACGACGCGTCAGTTTGAGGAACTGTTGCCTCCTCGACTATAGACAAGTTTTTCTCCAAATCTATATCTTCGTATACCGAATCTCGGTCGCTATCTTTGGATTTGGTGGGAGATCTGAAAGTTATACTTATAGTAGACTTAAGAGGACTTTTCAAGGGACTTCCCGGCGAGCTCTTACTGCTAGACGATTGCAGGTTTATATAGTTAGGCCTTGTAAAGTTATAGCATTCATATAACTCGTCATGCTTTAAACTAACGTTGGAGTAACTTGAGGAGCTTTCATGCGATGAAGTCATGAGTTTCATATCATGTTTTTTGTCAGAGTTATGATCGGACGATGATGTGGAGACGGCCGAGAGTCTATTTAAATTTTGGTAGCTAATGTCTGAGTGTATTGGACTGGGGTCCGAGCCAGCTTCTACATTAACATGCTCATAATCAGCCGCTTTCAATTCACATTTGAGGCATTTATCTTCGGCACAATTGAGACAGTCGTTGCTTTCAATTTTGATCGTATGTTTATTGCTCTCGCTGACTTCGGAATCTGTTTCCAAAGGGTCATATAACGGAGTGACCGGTGTGATGGGACTAGAATTTAGAGTGCTAGTGGTAAGGTTGCTTATCGAAGAGTTTTCTATCGGCCAGTCTATCTTTATTAAGGTAGAGTGTCCGTCTTTCCCGTGCCAGCTGAGTCTGCTGACAATGTTTTTGTCTTCGGGATGGTTCATGCCGCTGTACCGTGTTGAATTTTTGGTTTTTCGAGGGGAGTTCCGTTCTCTGCAAGCGTTAGTGAAGCGATGATGTTGAGAATGTTACACGTTTGATTTTGGTTATATTTTGGGGTGATTTTAGTGGGGAATGTTGGATGGACGTAGCTGGTACATTTGAAATCTTGCTTAGATTCGTTTTTGTGAGCAGAATGTATTTTTGTGGGTTGCAGAGCTAGAAGTGTTTTTTTTAACGGGACTACTAAGTCTAGTTTGTGACTAAATATTATTAAACATACTCTGTTAAATAGGTACTAACTATAAGTATAAAGGAGAGAATGGGCGTAAGTAGTCTATATACTAATAGGGACATTGTTGTGTTTTTTTTTGTTGGGATCTTTTAAGTATACTGTGGAAACTTTAACAGGGACGGTGAGGCTACTACCATGGATTTTGGAGACATTTTGATGGACAGTTACAGGATTTTGCAAAAAGTTTTCGTTCACAAAAAATTACAAAACTATTTTCGATGTTTTATTTTATTTTATTTTATGTTTATTTAAGACCAACAGCACAAAAATATATACATAGTTTTAAATAATTATTTTAAATTACAGCCATTAATAGGTCTATACTAGTGATATAAGTAACATTGTCATGGAAAATCACTACTAAAAATCATATAAGTATTGCAAACAAGCGCTAGGTTATGTTCTTTATAATACAAAAGTCTCTTTAGGACCAACAGAGACATAGATCTAGGAACAACAGATATCTGGGGAAAACTGTGCTAAAATGAAGAGTATGTTTGTTCTAATATCTGTAAAATATCTCTGTAGACCGTTTTCATGTAGCTATAACGTACAAAGTAGCTGTCCATATTAAAGTTCCAGCATTATTTTTTCAAAACTGCCATGTCTGATTTTGGTGGCCCTTTGCACAAGGGCGTAGTAATGGCATCCCTACACAAATACCACAACCGTATCGCTATTGTTTCCATAGACCACTTCTCAATGAAATTTGCCCTATCTAAATTCGCAATATCTACTGAACTATATTATATACGGGGTGTAAGGGGAACACTCTCGAAGCCAAAAGAAGGTAATTGTACTCATCATTATGAACAACTTTTACTATGGGAGTATCCCTGAAATCGCGAAAAAAATATCAGCTGTTCTATAGAAAACGGTCATTGACACTCGACTGAAAATGAATGGAACAGCAGATTTTTTTAATCGCGATTTTAGGGTTGGTCCCATACTAAAAGTGGTTCACAATGATGTGTACAATTACCTTCTTTTGGCTTCAAGAGTGTTCTCCTTACACCCTGTATATGTTATAAGTTTTTGTCGCAATATTTACGCATGTATACTGTACGAAGCCAAAAGGAGGTCACTGCCGAGCACTGCCCTTTTTTGTCGCACTGGACACTACAGCGACAACTTAACATGTATTATTATTATTACTTTGTTGTTTCTGTTTTGTAATGTTGATGTTGTAGTGTTTTGTGCGCAAAATAAATGTTTTCTTTCTTTTTCTTTAACACTGAGTTCTAATATTACCACAAATAGAGTTGGCCGACAGAATAAGGATATTCATTTTCACAAGTACTTGTAGGTACGAAAAATTTGACACGCTTAGTTTTCAACCAGTTTGGACTGCTTGTGAAGTCTTCTTAGATATAGGTCTGTGGGATCAACCGTGAAATCGCAATAAAAATCATGACATGTGTTCCATAGAAACAGGCTTAGAATAGGGGCCCACTGCAAACATTCTGTGTTTTATAAATGTAAGTCTTTTATAGAAATTTCATGTACTGTCCTTTTGGACTGTAGAATCTGGATATAACAACCTTCAAGGGACCGCCAATACTATGTTGTACTAACCGGATGACGCACAAAACGGCAGGATTATTTCTTGAATACATTTATTATGAAACCTAATTTGAGTAAACAATATCGTCGCTAAAATAGGATAGTCGTTATAAGCGAAGTCGTTATATATGAATTCTACTGTAATTATATATGATTTATGAAAACATCCACTGACACGCGACAAAATGTATGGAACAGTCGTTTTTCACTATTTCAGCTATTGTCCCATAGTAAAAGTTGTTCGTAATGAATAGTACAAAGACACCCTTTCGGCTTGTTACAGTCTATATGCGTAACCCGGTATAACAAATTAATTTATTTCTAAAACTAAATTTTACCTAATTCAATAGTTATATACTTGTACATTCCATCAACATTTTCCACTATTCATGACATTGAGAGAGAGAGAGAGAGTGAGTGAGAGAGGTCACACTAAAATAGAGCATACCACAGTGTCACAACAAAATGCAATAGTAAAGAACTGAGAGAACTTGAAAAATCAATCAATCTTGGGGCTTAGTTCTGAATTGCTCTTATGATATGTCGCAATAAAATATCATGCAAATTTAAAAAAAAATCTATTGATAGAAGCAAATTAGAATGGTACAAACAACAGAAAATATATTTTTTTTGTTTAAATTAGAACGGCTGTCAAGGCATTTTTGTAAGAAATTTGTTGTAGCCAGTTGCACCGATATAAACGAAACGTCGGTCATTCGAAATCAGTTAGCAACTGTGATGCGGACAAAGAACTTTCAGACCTAACCCAAGAAGGTAAGGTCCGAGTTCTTTGGATGCGGAGTTCGACGCGTTGCTATAAATAAGAATGTTCAGTCAAGGTTCACTCATATGCCTGGAAACAGATTTTCCTTCTCATTTCCATTCTATTTACTTCTCTTTTCTGTGGTTCAAACGTTGCATTAGTTTATAATATGATTATTTAAAAAATTCAGTCATTTCGCATGATATTTTCGTGCGAAATACCCATAAGAGCGATTCGAAAATCGAGCCCCAGTCGAATGGGAAAATAAGTTTTACGAGAAACAGAATTAGAATTTCACTAAAAGTATCTTAAGTTACAATATACAGGGTGTCCGAGTACAAGTCACAGGCCGGAATAATTTTAATATGTATTTTTATGAAGCACCTCTAGAAAAAAAACCTTTAAAGCCAATATAAACTTTGACGAAACGGTTTAAACTCACGTTGTTTATCGGTCGAGACAAGCTCTTAAATCTCAGAGAGCGCGCGTATTATCTGATGAAGTAGTTTTAATGGCTCCGAAAGCAGTCGGGACCAGTCTCGACCGATAAACGTCATGTGAGTATAAACCTTTTTGTCGTAGTTAATAACGGATCCGCTACGAGTTTTGATAAAAATGGTTTGAAGCCAATGGCATCGATTCTTATGTACTCTAAACTAAACTAAATTTGATGACTCTAAAATTGTTGCCATGCTATTTTTCGTTATTTCAATTCATAGAGCTTAGATTTAAATAAAAATATCTAACAATTTGAAATACGTGAACGAGACAGAACGCACTAAGAGGCTCTTAAAAGAGGGTATATTTTGAATTTTTTTTTTTTTTTTTTTCTTATCATCAGTTTAACCAATAGCAACAAGTACTTCTAATTATTAAAATCAGTTTTAATTGATAATTTGGCATACATATTTAAATTCTTCTGGCAAATCACTTGTCGACCCATCCTGTATTAGAGACAAAAAGATTACGATGTTCAAAACATTATTACCTAACATTTGCAAGCAAGTAAAGGAACGTGTCTCACCTCAGTTTGACGTTTCCGAGAGACGTTTGAAAGTCAGACAGGGACGCCTTGGGACTCTCCCTGTCCTTGTCTTTACACAACCTGGAAGGCAACGGACTGATATGAGATGTTTTTTTAATCATGTCTTAAATAAAGTTTTATTATAGGAACAGCATCTGTAATAAAAATTCAGTCTTTATTTAATTCGTTCTTTTTATTCTTTTTTTGAAGTTATACTTCTTATGCGACTTGCAACAAGGTTGCGTTAAACGTTTAACGCTACTATGGAGGGGGAATTTTTCTCTCTCGTATGGTTGCGGAATGCGTATCCTTTTTTCGCGCTGCGACTAACAGATCCGTTAATGTAATGGTGTCGCTAATGGATAGAGAAGCCTAAGGAGCTAGGTTCGAATCTCGAGAAAAGCATGTTTTTAAATTGTTGATACTTTTTCCCTAGTTATAATTTTAGGGTTCCTCGTTGAAGTATAACTTCTTCCGCGCGGAGGGACTCCACGCACAATTTTTTTTCTTTAAATTCGTCTGAAAACCGGCGCTGATAGTCTTTGACTTTCAGCATTAATGCCGAGATGGACCCATTCGACACTGATTGTATCCTATAGATATAAGATTTTGTAAAGGTGTCGAATAAAATTTATTTTCTTTCTTTTCTTTCTTTCTTTCTTAATAAAAACAAAACTAATTATAATGTATCAATGTATATTCACATTAAGCCTCTCTTATCTAAGTCTTATATTAAATCGCACAAATGGAGAGGGCTATGCTCGGGGTTTCTCTACGAGATCGAATCAGAAATGAGGAGATCCGTACACGAACGAAAGTCACCGACATAGCTCACCGGATTAGCAAGTTGAAGTGGCAGTGGGCAGGGCACATAGCACGCAGAACAGGTGGCCGATGGGGACGAAAGGTTCTAGAATGGAGACCACGGACCGGTAAGCGCAACGTAGGACGTTCACCCACAAGATGGACATACGACCTAAAAAAGACCGCAGGGAAACGCTGGATGCAGGCCGCTTCCAACCGGCCCTTTTGCAATTTAGCAATCATCATCATCAGCCAGAAGACGTCCACTGCTGAACATAGGCCTCCCCCTTTAACCTCCACACTGAACGACAGCCTGCCTTTTGCAACCACTGGATGCCCGCGACTCTTACAATGTCGTCGGTCCATCTAGTGGGAGGCCTCCCTACGCTGCGTCTTCCGGTTCGTGGTCTCCACTCCAGAAACTTTCTTCCCCATCGGTTATCGGTTCTTCGAGCGATGTGGCCTGCCCATTGCCACTTCAATTTGCAAATTTTAACAGCTATGTCGGTGACTCTGGTTCTTTAGCGAATATCCACGTTTCGGATTTTATCGCGCAAAGAAACTCCGAGCATAGCTCTCTCCATTGCCCGCTGACTGACTCTCGAGTTTTTCCAAAAGGCCAACAGTTAATGACCACGTCTCAGTACCATATGTCATCACTGGCAACACACACTGGTCAAAGCGTTCAATTTAGCAATATCCTACTTCTATGTTTTCTGCGCACATGTATTTAGCATTCACATAATGTACTTTTAAATGGCTTTTTGATCTCTACCTATGTTTAATTTATTACAAATAACAGGCTTAGCGCTAAATATAACTAAATTCATTACACATACTGAAAAAAAATATTTAAATTGGCTGATAAATCTCTGAGATATGAGTGTTTAAAGTTTTAGGTACGGATAGAGAGGGGATGCTCTATCCCTTTCACGCAAAGCGTGTGTTAGTATAGCATTTGTATGGCGCACCTGAGCCGTGACGTCACGGCTCAGTATAGTGCGCTCCTTGTCTAGTATGAAATTAAAATGCTTATATCTTATTTATTTTTGAGCTAATTTTAATTTTGTTTTCGTTGATGTGCTCTATTTATGATCAGCTTTTTTATGAGGTAATAAAAAAATATTAGTCATCATGCCTATTATAGCCGTTAGGTTCTCTAAGATAATAAAAAAATTAAAGATTATGGAATGGACTATAAATAAATAAATATTCGGGACATTTTTTGCACACACGGTCATCTGACCCCAAACTAAGTAAAGCTTGTGATATGCCTGCCAGAAACTGATATACGTACATATATAGTTTTAAATACATACTTAAATAGATATTAACACCCAGATATAGAACAAACACAAATGTTCATCACATAAATGTTTTTCCTAGGTGGGAATCGAACCCACGCCCCATAGCGCAGAAGGCAGGTTTTTTTTTTTTTTTTTTTTTTAATGCCATACGTGGCAAACAAGCAGACGGGCTGCCTGATGGTAAGCAGTCACTGTCGCCTATGGATACTTGTAACACCAGAGGCATCACAAATACGTTGCCGAAAAACGGTTCACTACCAACTAACGCCAATGGCCAACGGGCCATCCCCGGGCTACTATAGTTGTTAACTCACCTCTTAGCGACGTCTCTGTTGTTGAGCTCCGGCGGGCGCGCCGAGTGGCGCTTCTCAGGCGGCGCGCGAGTCCGCGGGGACTCCCCGTCTATGTACCCGATCTGGGACAGCTGCTCCTCCAACGCCAGCCGCCGTCTGTTCAAACAATACCTTTATAACTAAGTAAGAAGTAGTTAAGTTAAGTAGTATAAAAGTAGTTAAGTTTATTTAATATTTTTGTATCTAAATTTTATATTTTGTATCTAAATTAGTTTGTAATACTTTACCAATTACTGCATTAAAAGGAAACATGTTGTGTATACATATTTAGGAATATGGTTTAGTTCAAAATTGTGTAGTCTACTCTAAGTTTAGATTGTTTTGACCATATTTTGTTTTGTGTGCCAATAAACTAAATAAATAAGATCTGTGCTACATAGCCGACATAGCTGTTAAAATTTGCAAGTTGAAGTGGCAATGGGCAGGCCACATCGCTCGAAGAACCGATAACCGATGGGGAAGATAGGTTCTGGAGTGGAGACCACGAACCGGAAGACGCAGCGTAGGTAGGCCTCCCACTAGATGGACCGACGACACTGTAAGAGTCGCTAGTAATATTATAAAGAGAAAAGATTTAATTGTTTGTTTGTTTGTTTGCATTGAATAGGCTCCGAAACTACTGAACCGATTTGAAAAATTCTTTCACTGTTGGGAAGCTACACTATCCCCGGGTGACATAGGCTATAATCTATACCCGTGCGAAGCTGGGGCGGACCGCTAGTAATATTATAAAGAGAAAAGATTTGATTGTTTGTTTGTTTGCATTGAATAGTCTCCGAAACTACTGAACCGATTTGAAAAATTCTTTCACTGACGGGAAGCTACACTATCCCCGGGTGACATAGGCTATAATCTATACCCGTGCGAAGCTGGGGCGGACCGCTAGTTGGTTAATATAAGGACAGATAAGATATGTGTATATTCTGTGAACCAAATAAACTTTTTTTTAAAGTTAGTCACAAAATGATAAACCGGCCAAGTGCGAGTCGGACTCGCGCACTGAGGGTTCCGTACCACCACAAAATACAATATTAATCAATTTCAAAAATCGTCGTCATAATTAGTCAAATAGGGCATTTCCATTCAGTGATATAATAAGGAACCCTTCTTTAGAAGAAGTCAAGAAGTTTCTTAAAGTCTCCACCCCTTTAAAAGAGCATGACTTGGACTTGACCGTAACTCTGAATTCACACACACACATATCATCATCATCATCATCATCAGCCAGAAGACGTCCACTGCTGAACATAGGCCTCCCCCTTTAACCTCCACACTGAACGACAGCCTGCCTTTTGCATCCACTGGATGCCCACACACACATATCAGCAGCCATTAAACATCCATTGCTGGATAAAGGCCTCCCTCTTTTTTTTTGTTATAATTTTCATGACGGTGGATTCAATGTCCTTTAGTCGTAATATTAAACAGTGTACATAGTCTTAATAGCGTCAAACAAGTCATAGTCACAGCCAGAGTCAAGCTAAGTAAGTCACGGTCAAATCAAACTCATGCCCCTGTAAAGTGGTGGAGACTTTACAAGAGGCTCCTATGGAGTTTTGGAAACAACACGAAAAGACACGTTTCACCTCGTTATATCACTCGTCCACACTCGAGCACGTTTACGAGCACTTAATGAATAATAATTCACCATTTACTACACATTAACACTCGAAAATACACAAGTTTAGGAAAATAATCAAACGAGCCGACATGTTCATTTCCACGTTGGCGCCAAAACTCGGCCTTTCTCTTAGAGAGGGGTGTTGCCATATTCCCCACTCTCATTCTCTGTGACTCTGACTTTATTTGACATCTATACTAATAATAATTATAAAGAGTAAAGATTTGTATGTAAGTATGTTTGTAACGAATTGGCTCAAAAAGTATTGGACCGATTTTAAAAATTCTTTCACCATTTGAATGCTACATTATCACTGATTAATATATGCTATATAACTATACCCGTGCGGAGCCGGGGCGGACCGCTAGTTAAATAATAAAACTTAAAAAAATATCAACACTAAACTTGACACGCCAATATTCTCTCAAGAGGAAAAAAGATCACTAACTTCTCAGCCATTTCATTGGCGGCTTCTATATCGACTCGCAGGTTCCGTCTCGGAGAGGGCTCCACGCTGCACAGCCCGGACTCGGGGGGCGTCGAGCACAGAGAATCACCCTGCGAACATAATGACATGACATTTTTATAATACCCAATAAATTCATTTGTATTTTTTTTATGTACATAGAAACTACGACCAGAGTCACCGACATAGCTGTTAAAATTTGCAAGTTGAAGTGGCAATGGGCAGGCCACATCGCTCGAAGAACCGATAACCGATGGGGAAGAAAGGTTCTGGAGTGGAGACCACGAACCGGAAGACGCAGCGTAGGTAGGCCTCCCACTAGATGGACCGACGACATTGTGAGAGTCGTGGACATCCAGTGGATGCAAAAGGCAGGCTGTCGTTCAGTGTGGAGGTTAAAGGGGGAAGCCTATGTTCAGGAGTGGACGTCTTCTGGGTGATGATGATGATGGAAACCTTCGACCAAAATAAAATGAATGGACGGGCCCAGAAGAAGCGCATTTTTTGAAGATAACAAAATGAGCGCCGGCGCTCACTTCGTTTCAGTCGGTCTCTAGCCGTAGGAAGTGCGACACGAGTCTATCATACTAATATTATTAATGCGAAAGTGTTTGTTTGTTCCTCTTTCACGCTGCAACGGAACAACGGATCGACCTGATTTTTAGCATGGGTATAGTTCAAGAGCCACTACTTTTCATCATCATCATCACCATTTTTATCACTACACGGGTGAAACCGCGGGGCGCAGCTAGTATTATACATGAGAAAAGTTTGTTCCTCTTTCACGCAGCAACAGAGCAACGGATCGACCTGATTTTTAGCATGGGTATAGTTCAAGAGCCACTACCTTTCATCATCATCATCACCATTTTTTATCACTACACGGGTGAAACCGCGGGGCGCAGCTAGTATTATACATGAGAAAAGTTTGTTCCTCTTTCACGCAGCAACAGAGCAACGGATCGACCTGATTTTTAGCATGGGTATAGTTCAAGAGCCACTACCTTTCATCATCATCATCACCATTTTTTATCACTACACGGGTGAAACCGCGGGGCGCAGCTAGTATTATACATGAGAAAAGTTTGTTCCTCTTTTACGCAGCAACAGAGCAACGGATCGACCTGATTTTTAGCATGGGTATAGTTCAAGAGCTACTACCTTTCATCATCATCATCACCATTTTTTATCACTACACGGGTGAAACCGCGGGGCGCAGCTAGTAATTATACATGAGAAAAGTTTGTTCCTCTTTCACGCAGCAACAGAGCAACGGATCGACCTGATTTTTAGCATGGGTATAGTTCAAGAGCCACTACCTTTCATCATCATCATCACCATTTTTTATCACTACACGGGTGAAACCGCGAGGCGCAGCTAGTATTATACACGAGAAAAGTTTGTTCCTCTTTCACGCAGCAACAGAGCAACGGATCGACCTGATTTTTAGCATGGGTATAGTTCAAGAGCCACTACTTTTCATCATCATCATCACCATTTTTTATCACTACACGGGTGAAACCGCGGGGCGCAGCTAGTATTATACATGAGAAAAGTTTGTTCCTCTTTCACGCAGCAACAGAGCAACGGATCGACCTGATTTTTAGCATGGGTATAGTTCAAGGGGAGAGTGACACAGGCCACTATTCATTATCATCATCACCATCACCATTTTTCATCACTACACGGGTGAAACCGCGGGGCGCAGCTGGTTGTTACATAATAGCTAAACATGTACGTACTTGCGCGTGCGCGTGCAGTATAGTGTCGTCCTCCTCGCTGAACATGTTGGTGTCTCGCTCTTGCGGCGATAAGCGCAGGCGCATGTCGGCTAGTTCCGCTTGCCACGGCTCGAAGTACGAGTCACAGGACGATGACCTGACAACGGAAACATACATTCAATGAGCGATTTTCTTTGACCTTAATCGCGTTTTTTTTTTTTAGTTATTTATTTATTGGGAAACCAACAACTTTTTAAACTAATATATACAATGAAAAAACGATGGGAAGCCAATTACAGGTTCTCACGAGTAGATATCTATACTAATATTATAAAGAGGAAATATTTGTTTGTTTGTTTGCATTGAATAGGCTCCGAAACTACTGAACCGATTTGAAAAATTCTTTCACTGTTGGGAAGCTACACTATCCCCGGGTGACATAGGCTATATTATTATATTTTCAATAAAATTAGGGATCCTTACTAAAACTCCAATAATACCCGTGCGAAGCCGGGGCGGACCGCTAGTAGATTATATAAGTTAAACATGTGCAAACACAAATGTTGGTACTTTCAAGTTCGTACCTTTTTGTCTAACGTCAGCAATTTTTGTTTTTATGTTTGCACATATTTTTAAGTTACAATCCAGATCTGGACCGATAATAGATGTAATATTTTGTAAGATTGTAATTTGTGTTGTGTATATAATAAATAAATAAATAAAATAGATTTTGTTTATTGAATTTTAAATGCAAAATTTACTTGAATAAATGTTAAATGGATATTACATTTTGAATAACAATAAATATTAAAGAAAATAATAAAATAAAAACACGTCGACTGGAGCAGATAAAAATAAAACCAATGTGTTTTTTTCGTAAATCATAACCCATAGGGAATTCTTCTTAAGCCCGTTGCAGACCATGTGAAGTAGCTTGCAAATACAAGTAGCAAGTACAAGTAGGCGGTCAAACGTAAATACTAAATAGCCAATCGCGCGCTGACGCGCACGACTCGCGTGCAAGTACGAACTCGCGCGTGTTCAAACGAGACGAACAATGCGCCCTTCACTTGCTTAAGTGCTACTAAGCACTTCCACTGCCACTTGCACATCACAACGAGCACATCTGACTGTCCTGCACAGTAAATTTAGTAAACCTACATTTTTTTCTGTTTCCTATGTCCTATTTGTTTAAATTGCATATAGATAATTAAAAATATATATATCTTAGAATAACTACACAAAGAAACCAAGTACATTCGCAAAATTTAAGCCATTCAAATGGTGTCACATATGGCTCCAAAAAATTATAAAATCTTTACTATGACAATTTGCGCGGTGAAATCGTACGACAACAAATCAGAAAAGCAGCATAAGAGTTATGGTGTGACATTCCACAGGTAATCCATTAATTTTCTTGCTTAATTCGTTTTAAATACCAATCGAAACGTAAGCTACAAAGCGAATTTGTAGCTTACGTTTTGAGAAGGCGTTGTTTGGAAACCTACCTTCTCTGAGTAGTTATTCTAAGATATATATGTAAATTTGTGTTAAGTGTAATGTAAGTGTAAACTCAAGGGTTCGTCGGTTGTCCGGCGCTGACAGTCCTTGACTTTCAGCATTAATGCTAAGACGGACCCATTCCCATTCGGATTTGTTGATTTTCTGGGGCAATTCAACAGAGGTGGAACGCGTATTTAAGGCACATAAACGATGCATTAGAGTAATGTTTGGACTTAGCAGCACTGATAGCTGTAGACCAAAATTTAATGAATATAAAATACTAACACTTCCTTCACTTTACATCTTTGAAGTAGCATGTTTTGTTAAAACTAACCCGAACTATTTTCCTCTTACAAATGATAAATCTAAACGTAATAGACGTGACAAACACAAGCTTCTCATTGAACACCGCAACAAGAAATTATTAAATGATAGCATTTTTTGTATGGGACCGGTAATCTATAATAAGATGCCTAGAAACCTTAAAGATCTAAATACTAATCTGTTCAAATTGAAATTAAAGAAAATACTACTGACTAAGTGCTATTACAGTGTAAAAGAATTTATTAATGATAAGAAATTAAATTGGAATACTAACATTGACTAACTAATAGCATATATAAATAATTATACTATACTAGAGCTAATAGTGACATTATAACATCGTAGACATTGTACCTAATTAACTTGACATTACTACTATACTATTTACTACTATTATTGTGACATTTTACTATACTATTACTATGACATTTTCTTTGTACACTAACAATACGAATAATTTATAATTAGAAAATGCCAGTGCCAATATTGCATGTCCATTTAGAGACAAGTTTGTTTTCGGAGCTCTTAACAACAGAATATATTCTGTATTACATCTAAGTTTACCAACAAACTGCAATATACATATATATTTTTGTATCCTTTATATATAAGTGTTTTGGTGTAAGATTTTTAGGTGTTTTGTTCATGTTTTTCGGTAATTTTCTGTCGTTTTCTATCTAAATTGTTATTATTCTAACGCTAATTTTTAGGTTTTAGTAATTTACAGGCACAGTTACACACAACTATTTGCATAATTTAATTTAATAAGTTAGGTTCGTAGTTTAAGGAATTGTGCATCTTAAATTTAACTTTATATTGTTAAAAATTATGTAAGCGTGTTGCACAAGGCTGTTTACGAACTAAAAAAAAAAAAAAAGTTTTTGTAAAGGTGTCGAATATTTTTTTTTTTTTCTTTCACTGAACTCACCGGGTGTGGTGTTTGAGCGGCGCCGCGGGGCGGGCGGCGAGCGGCGCCAGCGTGTCGCTGTCCGACGTGAGCGACTCGCACGACTTCACCGGACGGATTGTCGAGCACATCGGACTGTCCTGAAACACCATCATCCTAAGTTTTTTTTTTTTTTTTTTTTTTTTTTTTTTTTAATAGAATAAGTGGCAAACAAGCTACGGGCTACCTGATGGTAAGTGGTCACCGCTGCCTATAGACACCTACAATACCCGGGGCATTCAGTGCGTTGCCTACCCTTGAGGACTCTATTCACCACTACAGCGTTACCGGGACATCAGTGCTAACACCTGAACCAGAGTTTGGCTCGGGTCGATGCTGCCAGGGGAAATGCAGTTGCAATAGGTAACGTACAGTAAGCATACCATCAGTAGCAAAAGTACAGTAAGTCTATCCTCAGTAGCAAAAAGTACAGTAAGTTTATCCTCGGTAGCAATAAGAACAGTGTTGAAGATGGAGTGGTGAATCCACCGGAAAATGATAAAACCGCGTACTTTAGACTTTACTTTTTATTTGAATAAAGTAGGTATTAAAAACAAAGAATTGTAAGGCAACGCGCGTCGTGCGTGGAGGTGGCGCAACGACGACTGCCTGCAAAAACAGGCGAACCCCTCCCTCAGCACGCACCCCGCGCGTCCCCTTTCACAATATTAGTACATAGTTCTACCACAGGTGGCGCGTCGCTAACATATTCCACCCTAGTGATGCATCAGCATCACTCATTTTCAATAGGTACAATCAGTTTAGCAATGTGACTTCGTCCACCTAATATTCGGTATAGGATTTTTCATGTCAGGCAGAATTCCAGGAGCAGCACCGATGCGACCATCGACGCGCAGGACTTCCGTGTTCATCAATGTAAGGCGACAGGGTAAGTAGCTTACTCGTTTTCGGTACACATCTATCGTTTTGTATTTCGATTATTTCTTTCTCAAATGATTGTGCTTGAGATTGTTTCAGAAGCAGTGTTTCAGCTCGTTCCATGGTGTCGCCAAATGTGTAAGAACGATTCTTACATTTATTTATGAATTTCAGGACCATAGCAGTAAATAGAAGCAAGCAAAGCCAAGAAGAAAATCGAGTTGCATCGAGTTGTGATCGAGTTGCATCAGGTACAGGTAAGTTTACTCCTTTATTTTCTGTCTGTATAATATTTGTACATTCCGGATCTAATTTTATTTCTTTTCTTTCAGGTTCCAGATGCAAGAAATCGCGAGGCCACTGGTCTTCCTCACGGCGGAGAAAGGTAGGTCCATGCATCCATTCTTTTTCTGGCACTGAACAGTCATAGCATGATCGTGTGGCGGCGTCAGCTACGTTCAATTTTGTATTGATGTATCTCCATTCGTTTATTTCAGTTAACTCGTCTATTTCTTTGAGCCGATGTGCGACGTATTGTTTATAGTTACGCGCGGTGTTTCGTATCCAAGTAAGTGCCGTACTAGAATCACACCAAAATATTTTTCTTTCCGGTTTCATTCTATGTTCATTTATAATTGTTTCAGCGAGTCTGGCAGCCATCACTGCTGCCTGAAGTTCCAGCCGCGGCACGGTAACCGGTTTGACGGGCGCTACTCGGCAGCCACTAGTTATAAAAGCAACGATTACGCTATAAAACTTAGCGACCTAGAACCTGCACCAAAGACGTGGTACTTACCGCATTTCGGAGTCGATAACCCGAACAAAAAGAAGCTACGCCTAGTATTCGATGCTGCTGCAAAAACTAACGAATTATGTCTCAATGACTACTTATTAAAGGGACCTGACCTACTTACGTCATTATATGGAATTATGTTGAGGTTTAGAGAAAACCCAATAGCTGTAACAGGAGACATAAAAGACATATTCTGCAAGAGATCCAGGAAGATGTACGAAGATCATTTTCCATCGACTCCATGGGCATTTCTTCCAAGCCCCGACAAAACTCCGAAGATCTACGCGCTGAAAAAATTCTAGAAGAAACTTCTACATTAATTAATAGTCGATGGCAAGCCGACTGGGAACCGGTTTTATTTCCATCTCGCTCGCGCTTGCACGCGCGGTCACGTCTTGATAGTACCTGGGAAGGCTGACGTGACGTATCGATTGCAACATTGTTATCCATTTGACCCACTTATTGAATATTATGTCGGGCACAGGATCATCCCAGCTGATGTTTTTTTTCCATCTTTCTCGCAAAATACCTTCGGTCTCCATCACGTCTCGTTTACCGTGGCTGGCAACGAACAGCGTGGAGTGACGCACAGAGTCAGGTGAGTTGGTAGGTACCTTTCCATGTAGGCACCAGCCCAGAGGAGTCCGGGTGGCAATGGGTTCGTTGGGTCGACCCATCATCGTTTCGAGAGGAACGAGTAAGTGATAATTATCTTGGCCGATTAAAACTTGCGGTTTCAGTTGCTCTGTACATAATTCACGACTGACTTTTCGTAAGTGTTCAAAGTTCATCACATTCACTCTGGTTAGGTTCTGTTTAGGTAAGTTAAGTTCATCAACCACGCGCGCACTGATTGTAAAGTTTTTTTTATCAGCACCGGACAAAGACAGGTTCACTAGCTGAGCGTCGCACACTAGCTCCGTATTGTTCCATGCGCCCCGTACACGTAAACATTCCCGGCGCCCGCTTACCCCCACCCGTGCAGCGAGTGAGGCGCTTATCAGCGTCAAGGTCGAGCCATCGTCGAGCAATGCGTTTACGGTTTCTATTCCATTAGGTCCGTGAATATTTACAGGTAGCACTTTTAATAACGCGGAACTGTTTATGTCCATATTATGATTCACGTTTTCAGTTTCTAACACTCTCACTGGCGTGGTGGATTCACTGACGTCGGTCGGTCGGTTCGGTGTCGGCGGTTCATA
Organism: Agriopis marginaria; assembly: GCA_932305915.1. Classification (NCBI taxonomy): domain Eukaryota; kingdom Metazoa; phylum Arthropoda; class Insecta; order Lepidoptera; family Geometridae; genus Agriopis; species Agriopis marginaria. The sequence goes on from OW029941.1 coordinate 1,918,374, forward strand.
GTGAAGCAGACGGTGATGAGGCTGACCACAATTGTTCACGTCACATGTACTAGCGGGGCAGGTTACTCGGCTATGGTGCGCTACGAGGCACTTATAGCAAATGCCGAAACGTTTCACATGCGCCCATCTGTCCTTACGTAACGATTTTTTAAATTTCTTACACTCAGTTAGTTTGTGAATATGCGTACGGCAATAACGGCACTTTTGTTCACTTTGTTCGTTTATATTTGATACTGTTTGTACACTGTTCACTTTTTCGTGGAATTGTTTACGTTTGAAAATGTCTAATTTGGGTTGAATTAGAGTAGCACTACACGTAGAAATCTTTATTGCTTCTTCGGTGAGAAAATCCGATAGTACTTCTAGTCTAGGCTTAGGTGAGCGGGCAGTGATTAATGGATAACTATAGTCGGTCCATTTGGATAGCAGAGTAGTGGGTAGCTTTAATAATATAACGGTAGCTACTTCGACTCCTTGTAGGTACTCTTCACGACCAAGGGCTCGTACTGCCGCAACGTAATTCTTCACTTTGACCGAGAATTGCACTATTTCTCGATAGTAATCAGTACATAAGTTATTCATTTTCTTTATGTCTGTCATAATGTAAGACAGGATGACATCAGCGTTTCCAAACTGTAGTTCTAAAGTAGCCATTACAGCTGCAGGCGATGTTCCACTGACCAGTAGCGCTGATACAGCTTCCTGAGCTGCACCACGGAGACACTTTCGTAACCGCCAGAGGTTTTCTTTTTCAGTGAAAGTGCACACTTCAGTGGATTCCTGGTAAGCCTGTTTGAACTGAAGCCATTCCATTGGGTTCCCGTTAAAAATAGGGAGTTCTCTCGGCGTACAGAGACGGCTGAGGAGATGAGTGTTCTGCTGGACGGTCGAGGAGGTGACTAAGTGATTGAGCGCGCTGGCGAGCTGCTGAACTGGACCGTCTGTGCCGGTGTGACCCGACGTTTGCGGCATACCGTTGTGGTTTCCAATCATAGTGGCATGCTGCAATTCCAGTTCCTGTTGACTGCGCTCCACCCACTTCGCAATATCACTACCGCGATCGTTCGGCTCCGATCTTCCTGATGGTGGACTGTATTCTTCATCGATGTCGGCAAGGTCTGCCGCTAATTGCTTATCAATTAGTTCCATTTCAATTCGTGCCTTTGCCTTGGCTGCTTCTAGTTCCAGCTTCTTTATCTGGGCGTTTTTGGAGAAAGACGATGAAAGTTTTTTCAATTTGACGGCAGATTGACGTGAGTTTTGTGAAGGCGGTTTCGTAACCAATTGTTCCGACTTCACAAAGCTGCCGTTGCATGATTTTGCCAATTTAGGTTCTTCGTCTTTCTTCGAAGGTCCAGGCGTAGGCAATGGGACTCCGGTAACCGTTTGTGGCTTTGCCTTCTTTTCTTGTTCCAGTTTTTTTTCTATACTGCGGGTAGTAACCATTGTATTCGCTCTTTTCGCCGGTGGAGTGTTAAACATATTTGATCCGGTTCGAATGACCAATGTTGAAGATGGAGTGGTGAATCCACCGGAAAATGATAAAACCGCGTACTTTAGACTTTACTTTTTATTTGAATAAAGTAGGTATTAAAAACAAAGAATTGTAAGGCAACGCGCGTCGTGCGTGGAGGTGGCGCAACGACGACTGCCTGCAAAAACAGGCGAACCCCTCCCTCAGCACGCACCCCGCGCGTCCCCTTTCACAATATTAGTACATAGTTCTACCACAGGTGGCGCGTCGCTAACAAACAGTAAGTTTATCCTTAGTATCAAAGACTCCAGTAAGTATACCTTAGCAGCGAGGGGTACAGAGATTAATCCCTAGTAGCAAGGAGTATAGTAAGTTTATCCTCAGTACCAAGGAGTACAGTAGAGTACGTTAACCTCAGTAGCAATGGGTACAGTACAGTAAGTATACCTTAGCAGCGAGGGGTACAGTAAGTTTATCCCCAGTAGCAATGGGTACAGTACAGTAAGTATACCTTAGCAGCGAGGAGTACAGTAAGTTTATCCTCAGTAGCAATGGGTACAGTACAGTAAGTATACCTTAGCAGCGAGGGGTACAGTAAGTTTATCCTCAGTAGCAATGGGTACAGTACAGTAAGTATACCTTAGCAGCGAGGGGTACAGTAAGTTTATCCTCAGTAGCAAAGAGTACAGTAAGTTTATCCTTAGTGTACAGTAAGTTTATCCTTAGTAGCAAGGAGTACAGTAAGTTTATCCTCAGTATCAAGGAGTACAGTAGAGTACGTTAACCTCAGTAGCAATGGGTACAGTACAGTAAGTATACCTTAGCAGCGAGGGGTACAGTAAGTTTATCATCAGTAGCAAAGAGTACAGTAAATTTATCCTCAGTAGCAAAGAGTACAGTAAGTTTATCCTCAGTAGCAACCGGTACAGTACAGTATAAATACCTCAGTGGTGAGTGGCACGGGCGGGGTGATGGTCGGAGGGTGCCGGGGGGTGCGGGCGCGGTGTTGCTTGTTGCGAGTGAACAGACCGCGCCAGCCTGATGGCGAGCGCTTCAAACCGCGCTTTGTACCTGTAAACAAGTTCCATCATCATCATCATAGTCAGCCTTTTAACAGTCCACTGCTGGACTTTTAGCCTACCCCAGAAAGGGTAAACAAGTTTATTGTTAAAGAAAAGAGTTTATTGTTCGAGAAAAGATAATCCCAATTGCAAAATATACAGGACCAAAAGTAACTAACGCAAAATATCTTAAGAGCTAACAACTTTCGTTCGACATGTTTTTGAAATTCGCAAAAAACCAGATGTTTCATACATTTTGTTTGGAGTGAATAGTTTTTTTGTATGGAACCGCGGTTTACCTGTTTTTCGCGAACATCGAATCTTGTAGAGCTAACATTGTTAGTATTGTTGCACCGAAGTCACCCTTATTTTGCGTTAGTAACCTTTGACCCTGTATATTTTGCATCCTGTATATTATATATACTGTATATATTTTTTTGTATCCTGTATGATAGTGATTTATTTGCTAAAGAAATAATGCTTTAAGGGGGAACTTTTTTACTTATGGCGGGAAATTCAAATTTCAAACAGTTTTTTTGTCCTTGTTGCTAGCCCGGGTAATTATTTTGAAATGACAGCGTTAGCGACAATAGTTGGGTGTTTTTTACATTATCATGTAAATAACTGTAATGTAATAATTACAGTTATTTATTAGTGACTTACATTTGTCAATAAACTGTATGAAACAGCAAAAATTTGTTTATTGACAAATGTAAGTAATAATGTGCATTAGAGATAAATAGCTTTACATGATTTTGTAAAGAATCAATTGTCGCAAACATCATGGTTGTTTACAATAATTGGCCGGCCTAGCTACAAGCACAAGGAAACTGTTTGAAATAAGAATTTCCCGCCATTTGTGAAACGTTGCACCTTAAATACAATATTTATGTGTAAAATATACATGTGTTTTTTATCAGAAACATTTCGAAAAGTTTACGTCGGATTTTCATGATCTAATTCCCTCCTGCCCATTTTTCTACGTGCGAACTGCTAGTCTGTGGAATGCGCTGCCTGAATTTCCTCGATAGATACAATTTGGGTGTCTCCAAGTCGCGAGTAAATTATTTTCTTCTATGCAAGTGAATTTATTTTGACATAAGTTTTACATAACGTGATTTTCCATAGGCTCCCGAACTACTCTGGGACTGTGTGTCGGGAGCCAGTGGCTTCTCTTATTATAACAGTACAATTATGCTAAAGCAAACAGTTATATCATGCAAAATACATCAAAGAATTTAGATGATGAAGTGAGCTACATCGTGAAACACCCTTTTTAGGGTTCCGTACATCAAAAGGAAAAAACGGAGCCCTTATAGGATCACTTCGTTGCCCGTCTGTCTGTCCGTCTGTCAAGCAAGACCCTTTTTCTCAAGAACGCGTAAAGGTATCAAGTTGAAATTTACACTAAATACTTGGGTCTACGGTTTCTTTCGGCTGTAAAAAAAATAAAATTTGTAGGTCGCAACAAATATATGAATGTTTATGTCGCATATTTTGCGATTTAACAGGGGAATCAAAACCTATTGGGTACTTTACGTTGACCTAGAATCATTAATTTTGGCAAGAGGCAAGGTTTTACAGCACATATAAAGGAATAAATCTGAAAGTTGTTGATTTGAAGTTATATCATATAAAAAATACTGTATTGCAATTACAAACTAACATTCTCAGTTGTTATGTATCGAAGAACCTTATTGTCAACTACAAAGTTAAGTTTGTCTTTCAATATTTCAACTTCAGTAAGTTTTTTTTTGTACTCTCGCTCTGAGGGTCCGTCCAACGGAACCCTCAGAGCACGAGTCCTACTTGTACTTGTCCGGTTTTTTTTAAATGTTAATGTTTACTATTCTTGCTTTACTAACCTGAGAGTGGTAAGTCCAACACGGTGTGATACTGAGGTAGATTGTTGGGTCCGTTGCCAACCTGCAAATATTTGTTTATAAATCAATGACTTGTATGCTTGTTGTAGTAATTGCAGACAAAGGCCTAGAATATACAGGGTTATATAGGGGCTCGGTAAACTTCGCAACGTCGATGTAGGCTCCACTTTAATATACCTACATATACTTACATACATAATAATTCGACATATAAATATTATAAACATTTGTGTTTGTTCTATATCTGGTTGTTAATATCTATTTTAAGTATGTATTTAAACCTATATATGTATATATATCAGTCTCTGGCAGCCATATCACAAGCTTTGCTTAGTTTGGGGTCAGATGACCGTGTGCGCAAAAAAAATATGTCCCGAATATTATATATTTTTTTTTTTTTTTTTTATATTTAATAACCACTTTTCATCAGTAAATAAAAAATAAAAAAAACTTAGTGCCTTAATACAATACAATACAATTATTTATTAATAACTCCATAGTTACAAGTCAAACTTCTCCAGTACACTTTCTACATCGATGTATATAAACTTATATAAACAGTATATGTTAATAATATTATTATGTGTACATAATTCAAATTAAATAATCTTATTCAATTAAAAATATTATGAGCAAAAATGTATTACAATATATTATGTCAGTATTTCATATGTCAAATTAATTCATTAATAATTATTTATTAACGCAGCTGCCTGAAATATTTATGGACGAATCCATTAATATTTCAGGCAGTTTAACATAGGTGCAAAGTTTCACAAATGGCGGGAAATTCAAATTTCAAACAGTTATCTTGTCCTTGTAGCTAGGCCGGGTAATTATTGTAAACGATCATGATGTTTGCGCAAATTGATAATTATTCTTCACAAAATCATGTAAAGTTATTTATCTCTAATGCACATTATTACTTACATTTGTCAATAAACTAATTTTTGATGTTTCAAACTGTTTATTGACAAATGTAAGTAATAAGGTGCGTTACTGTTAAATAACTGTACATGATAATGTAAAAAACACCCAACTATTGTCGCAAACGCTGTGTCATTTCAAAATAATTACCCGGCCTAGCTCAAAGGACAACAAAAAAACTATTTGAAATTTTAATTTTCCGCCATAGGTAAAACGTTCCACTTTAAGACAAAGGCCTAAGGTCTACCAGCAGGCCTAGCATGGGCTGTGGATAAATTGTCTTTCCACCGTTTTTATCCACGCCTAGACGCGACAAAGCTAGAATATGGATACGTTTGTCTTTGTCTCGCGGGATAAAAACGGTGGAAAGACAATTTGTCCACGACCCGTGCTAGGCCTGCAGTGTGTGTTGCCAGTGATGACATACGGCAGTGAAACGTGGTCTCTCACCGTGGGCCCCATGAGCAAGCTCAAAGTCGAAACAGATTTTCTACAGACTGTGGTTGTTCATTATGCGTGACACTTCACTGAGTGAGCGGTAACCGTCAATAAAGTACGACAATATTTGTAGTACATTTTACCGGAAAAAATACGAAATTTCATGGGCGTGAGCCGTCAAAATTATCATCCTAAATTTGACAGACGATAGTATGAATTATGTAAATTAACTTCATCATCATCATCATTTCAGCCGTATGACGTCCACTGCTGGACATAGGCCTCCCTCGATCTCCAAAAGGGCCGCTTGGAAGCGGCCTGCATCCAGCGTTTCCCTGCGGTCTCTTTTAGTTCGTCTGTCCATCTTGTGGGTGGACGTACTACGCTGCGCTTACCGGTCCATAGTCTCCATTCGATAATTTTTCTTCCCCATCGGCCACCTGTTCTGCGTGCTATGTGCCCTGCCCACTGCCACTTCAACTTGCTAATCCGGTGTGCTATGTCGGTGACTTTCGTTCGTGTACGGATCTCCTCATTTCGGATTCGATCTCGTAGAGAAACCCCGAGCATAGCACTCTATAGCTTGTTGTGCGACTTTGAGGCCCATAGTGAGAGACCACGTTTCAGTGCCGTATGTCATCACTGGTAACACACATTGGTCGAAGACTTTCGTCTTAAGGCACTGAGGTATTTTTGGGGTAAATTAACTTACTTCTATATATTTAGGTGCGTGAGTTTCGTCTTAAGGCACTGAGGTATTTTTGGGATAAATTAACTTACTTCTATATATTTAGGTGCGTGTGTGTGGGGTCTCAGTTGCACGCCGGCGGCGGCTGCGATGGCGCCGGAGGCAGGCGGCGCCGCGGGCGGCAGCGGGGCTGCGGCCAGCACTCCGCCACGCCGGCGAGCCTCCTCCAAACTAAACACAACACGAAATAACGTTTATTAATATGGAACATAAACATTTATTAATATGGAACAAACATTTATTAATATGAAAAAAAAAGAAAACCTAAAAAAAAAAAAAAAAAAAACGCCTATAAAGAGGTTGTTACCTGAGCAGCTTGGTAGGAGGGTTGACGGGTAGACTCTTGGGGCGTCTGCCGGTCTCAGCGCCGCGCATTTCCACTTGAGATTCAAAGTTCACCTTTACCAACAAAAATAACACAAACATAAATAGGCATCGACATAATATAATTCCTATAAAGTCATTTAGTAATAGGGTTGCGTTAGACCACAAACTCGCCCGATGCAAAGCGATGATGCGGTCTACGATGGAGCACGCTTGCCCAGAAGAAACAGATGCTTCGGACTAAGCTTCTTAGTGTTGAGCATCGACGTAAAGTTGCTATTCTATCGGTTTTTTATCGGATACATTTCGGTGAGTGTGCATCAGATCTGCACGATTTAATTCCCTCCTGCACATTTTTCTATCGGACTGCCAGAGCGGGCACGAAAAACGGTCACCGCTTTATGGTTGAAATTTCGAAAACCCATACGAACCGCTTTGATTCCACATTTATTGTGCGAACTGCTAGTCTGTGGAATGCGCTGTCTGAATGGGTGTTCCCCGATGGTTACAATCTGATTGTCTTCAAATCACGAGTGAATCGGTTTCTTCTAGGCAAGCGTGCTCCAACGTACCAACCTACACGAACCGTACGAACCTCCTCCTTTTTTGAAGTCGGTTAAAAAGAACGTTTAAACCATGAATAAATACCTGTTCCAGAGATTCCGGGCCGGAGTCCGCCCCTTGTTCTTGCGCGAACAAATCCTCCGCATAACATATCAGGAACTCTGTCACCACCGCCTGAAATATAAATATATACATGTATTTTTTATTGGTTCACTAAACTAGCCGTAACATCTTTAATTTTTTTTTTTTTAATACATATAAATATGGCAATGTACGACCTCCTACAAGTGAACACTGCATGCACGTGAAAGAATCAATAGTAATAATTAATACATTACTTAAAGGTTGTATTGACTACTTAAATTACAATGTTTTTTGATACTGCCTGATGTAGTATTAAAAATATCCAAATCGTTGCAAATGTTATTAAAAGACATGGCTGTTAATAAATTTGCAAGTTGAAGTGGCATTGGGCAGGCCACATCGCTCGAAGAACCGATAACCGATGGGGAAGAAAGGCTCTTGAGTGGAGACCACGAACCGGAAGACGCAGCGTAGGGAGGCCTCCCACTAGATGGACCGACGACATTGTGAGAGTCGCGTCGTTCAGTGTGGAGGTTAAAGGGGTAGGCCTATGTTCAGCAGTGGACGTCTTCTGGCTGATGATGATGATGGTATACCTGCACAGCGACCCCCTGCAGCGCGTGCTGCGGCGCCGGCGAGCGCAGCAGGTTGGGCGCCCACACGATGGCCATGTTGCGAGCCGTCATGCCAGTCAGCGAGCCCAGCAGCGACACTCGCCTCAGGTGCCGCATCAGGTACGACAGCGTCCTGCCAACAACACAACAACAGTCGTACAGCTGGCATGTACACGGCGGGTTCTCAGGGACCGTCCATTAATCACGTGAGGCTTGAAAGGGAGGGAGGGGGTTTAGCAAAAATCACGAAATATCACAAGGGGAGGGGGGTGTAGTAAGATATCACGTGTATTTATTTTTTCGTCAAATGCGCGATTTCCAAACCGAAAAGCGGCGTAGTGTGACCTTGCAATTAAAAACAACCTGCAACCTTTCTGTCTACACAATTTGTCATGGTCCTTAATTTCAGAATGAAATTAGATTATACTTAAAAACTGTATTTAATGATAATATTTAAAAAAAATAAGATTCTTTGTAGGTACTAAAAATACCCGTGATTTTGGGTGGGGCGGGGGGGTTAGTCTTAAACCTCACCACGTATCACCAAGGGGGAGGGAGGGGGGGTTATAAAATGCTAATAAAACATCAAGTGATTAATGGACGGCCTTTCACCTGTAGTGCGGTGTCTCGCACCGCTCTCAGCCGCGCCGCCTCGGTCGGCTGCTGCACGGCGCTCACGAAGCTCTCGTACAGCTGGTATGTACACGGCGGGTTCTCACCTGTAGTGCGGCGGGGGCAGCTTGACCGCGGTGTCTCGCACCGCTCTCAGCCGCGCCGCCTCGGTCGGCTGCTGCACCGCGCTCACGAAGCTCGCGTACAGCTGGTATGTACACGGCGGGTTCTCACCTGTAGTGCGGCGGGGGCAGCTTGACCGCGGTGTCTCGCACCGCTCTCAGCCGCGCCGCCTCGGTCGGCTGCTGCACCGCGCTCACGAAGCTCTCGTACAGCTGGTATGTACACGGCGGGTTCTCACCTGTAGTGCGGCGGGGGCAGCTTGACCGCGGTGTCTCGCACCGCTCTCAGCCGCGCCGCCTCGGTCGGCTGCTGCACCGCGCTCACGAAGCTGTCGTACAGCTGGCATGTACACGGCGGGTTCTCACCTGTAGTGCGGCGGGGGCAGCTTGACCGCGGTGTCTCGCACCGCTCTCAGCCGCGCCGCCTCGGTCGGCTGCTGCACCGCGCTCACGAAGCTGTCGTACAGCTGGTATGTACACGGCGGGTTCTCACCTGTAGTGCGGCGGGGGCAGCTTGACCGCGGTGTCTCGCACCGCTCTCAGCCGCGCCGCCTCGGTCGGCTGCTGCACCGCGCTCACGAAGCTGTCGTACAGCTGGTATGTACACGGCGGGTTCTCACCTGTAGTGCGGCGGGGGCAGCTTGACCGCGGTGTCTCGCACCGCTCTCAGCCGCGCCGCCTCGGTCGGCTGCTGCACCGCGCTCACGAAGCTCTCGTACAGCTGGTATGTACACGGCGGGTTCTCACCTGTAGTGCGGCGGGGGCAGCTTGACCGCGGTGTCTCGCACCGCTCTCAGCCGCGCCGCCTCGGTCGGCTGCTGCACCGCGCTCACGAAGCTCTCGTACAGCTGGTATGTACACAGCGGGTTCGGCAGCTCGCTGGAAATTACACAAATATATAATAGTAGCCTTATAACCGGCCGGTGCCGGTAGTCGTTGGGAACGATACTCTCGAAGTTGTTGACCATTACACCTATCTTGGACAGATTGTTCAGTTAGGTAAGTCCAACTTAAGCAAAGAGGTCGCCCGAAGAATCCAACTCGGATGGGCAGCGTTCGGGAAATTGCGTGACATCTTCTCGTCCAAGATACCACAGTGCCTCAAGACAAGGGTCTTTGACCAGTGTGTGTTGCCAGTGATGACATATGGTACTGAGACGTGGTCCTTAACTATTGGCCTTTTGGAAAAACTCAGAGTCACACAGCGGCCAATGGAGAGAGCTATGCTCGAAGTTTCTTTGCGCGATAAAATCCGAAACGTGGATATTCGCCAAAGAACCAGAGTCACCGACATAGCTGTTTAAATTTGCAAGTTGAAGTGGCAATGGGCAGGCCACATCGCTCGAAGAACCGATAACCGATGGGGAAGAAAGGTTCTGGAGTGGAGACCACGAACCGGAAGACGCAGCGTAGGGAGGCCTCCCACTAGATGGACCGACGACATTGTGAGAGGCGCTGGCATCCAGTGGATGCAAAAGGCAGGCTGTCGTTCAGTGTGGAGGTTAAAGGGGGAGGCCTATGTTCAGCAGTAGACGTCTTCTGGCTGATGATGATGATGAATGAGTTAAACTGACCGGAAGTACATCTTGAGCAGGCTGGGCACGGCGTGCGGGTCGCGCTGCAGGTCGTGCGCCGCCAGGTCGGGCGCCGCCCCGCTGTCGAACGCGGCCCGCAGCCGCTGCGTGAGCCCCGAGCCGCCCGACAGCCGATACACGCCGTCCACCGCGCCGCGCGACTCTATGGCGCGCGCGCACTCGACCAGCACCAGCGGTACTGAACAACATAAACAACATAATATATACCAAGGAAGATAGACCAAGAGGAATGTGATGAGCGGCCTTGTATGCTCGAGACCACCTGGACGAGTACCCGCGCATGCACGTCGCGCTGCACGCGCACGTGCTGCGCGCGCCGGCCCGCCGCCTCGAGAAGTCTTCCAAGCAGGTGCACGTAATGGCGACAGACGTGTACAACCGTCTCCCACACGATATAAAAGATGCACCTTCCCTTAATTTGATTAAGTTTACAGCGAAGAAATGGCTTGTTGAGCAAACATTTTATAGGGTGGGTGAATTTTTGCATACTGTAGCTTAATGCAGCAATCACAGAAAAGAGAAGTAAATAGAACGGAAATGAGAAGGAAAATCTGTCACCAGGTATTATGACAGAATCTTGCTTGAACATTCTTATTTAGATCAACGCATCGAACTCCGCATCCAAAGAACTTACCTTTTTGGGTTACGTCTCAAAGTTCTTTGTCCGCATCACAGCTGCTAACTGATTTCAAATGACTGACGTTTCGTTAATATGGGTGCAACTGGCTACAAAAAAAAATCTTACAAAAATGCCTTGACAGCCGTTCTAATTTATACAAAAAAAAAATTATTTTCTGTGGCAGCAATTAATTATTAATACTTTTAATTTTTATATTATTATTATTAGATTAATTTTTGACTCTTTTATTGCCCATAATTGGTAATCTATACTAATATTATAAAGAGGTAAGATTTGATTGTTTGTTTGTTTGCATTAAATAAGCTCCAAAACTACTGAACCGATTTGAAAAATTCTTTCAATGTTGGGAAGCTACACTATCCCCGGGTGACATAGGCTATATATCTATACCCGTGCGAAGCCGGGGCGTTAATAATAATTTGATGTTTATTGTATTATTTATTATTGACAGTATGATGTATAATTATTATTGTTGATAAATGGTTATTGCAATTAGCTAATTACACCATGACATGTAACTTGTGTTACGAATAAAGAGTATGTGTATCAGGCTTGTTTGTGGAAGTTTATTCTCAAAACTGTTTCTTTGACGGATCTCTAGTGTATTTCCACTTCTAAGTCAAAGTAAGATGCCAAAGATGCCACAGACAGACACACAGATGTGTGTCTGTCTGTGGCATCGTATCTCCCAAATGGCTGAACCAATTTTGATTTAGTATTTTTTTTTGATTGAAATGTCAATCGATCGAGAGTATATTCAAGAAAATCAATTCAGCCGTTTGAAGATTATCAGCTCTTATACCGGGGTTTTTTTTAAATCAATTTATACTTGTTATAATAGAAGCGTGATAAAGACTGTATGTATGAAAGAAGACAGTATATAGGTACTGTCTTAATAAAAGATAGTTTAAAACAAAAAAAAAACAAAAAAAAAAAAAAAAAAAAAACTTTTTGTCTTTGCATATATTACGGACGGTTCCGAGGGGGGTAAAAATGGGTCACTTAGTACGTTCCCTTAGCAGTCTAGCGTTCACCGACTAGGCCAAATCTGAACATACCTTCGTGTCCACAGTTAAGCAGGTGTTCCCCCAAGTCACAGCCGAAGACCCGTTCCCTCAGTATGCCCTGCTGCTTGAGACTCCGCCGCGAGGGTCGGGAGAGGATGAAACTCCTGAAGAGGGAGATCAGCTTCCCGTGCTTCCGGAGGACTGGTTTGATCGGTGCTACGGCTACAGACCTGTAGGGAGAAAATAATATGTAAGCAAAGATATTCGGCCTTATAAACGTTACTTACAAGATAAAAAAAAAAATATAAAAAAAAAAAAAAATATGCTTAAAATTAGGCGTGATGGTGGTCAAACGCAAGCCTATTATTTATAAAAAAAAGAAGAAAAAAAAAGATTGCCACAGGAAATTGTCACAGGTGAAAACAAGACAGATCAATTTTAAGCTTCGCTTAACTTAAGTAACGTTTATAAGTAAGGCTGATTATGGTTTTTTTTCAATGTATTTTGTTTAATTTAACATTTAATACTATGCTATACTATACTATACTAACACACGCTTTGCGAGAAAAGGACAGGGTGTCCCCTCTCTATCCCCACCTAAAACTTTAAACACTCATATCTCAGAGATTTATCAGCCAATTTAAATTATTTTTTCATTATGTGTAATGTATATAGTTATATTCATCGCTAATCCTGTTATTTGTAATAAATTAAACATTAGGACACATGCCTATTAATTGTTGTGACATTATTTAATTTTATATTTTGTGTGATTTTATTATTGTCAAATTATGTTATAATGGATGATGTTATAACCTGAAATAAATTAATTTGAATTTGATAGCCCTTCTGGCCCAGATGGTACTTGATGCATCTACCTTCTGCGCTTGGGTGTGGGGTCGATTCCCACCTATGTGATATCCATGTGATGAACATTTGTGTTTGTTCTATGTCTGGGTGTTTATATATATTTAAGTATGTATTTAAAAATATATATGTATGTATATCTCCTTTTTTTATAAATATTAGGCTTGCGTTTGACCGCCAACTCGCCTGATGTTAAGCGATCATGCGGTCTACGGTGAGGCACGCTTGCCTAGAAGAAACCGATTCACTCGTGATTTGAAGACACGCAGATTGTAACTATCGGGGAACACCCATTCAGGCAGCGCATTCAAGACTAGCAGTTGCATAATTAAAGTGGAATCAAAGCACTTCGTTCGGGTTTTCGGAATACCAACCACAAAGCTGTGTCGGTGGATATCAGTCTCTGGCAGCCATATCACAAGCTTCGCTTAGTTTGGGGTCAGATGACCGTGTGTGCAAAAATGTCCCGAATATTTACCCGACGATGGGCGGCGGTGTTGTCATGTGTCGAGGCACTTTGTCCCCGATGACAGCGACGCAGTGATGGGGGAAGAACCCGACGCGGAAGCCGCGCTTACCGCGCCACCACACGGACTCTTGCGGACCTACAATATATATATATTTTATTAATTTATTCAAATAACTAGCGACCCGCCGGCCCGGCTTCACACGGGTGTAATTTACGTGCGAAGCCGGGGCGGGTCGCTAGTTATACATATAAACCTTCTTCTTGAATCACTCTATCTATTAAAAAAAACCGCTTCAAAATCCGTTATGTAGTTTTAAAGATTTAAGCATAAATAGGGACGGACAGACAGCGACAGCGACTTTGTTTTATACTATGTAGTGATACGGCTTGCGCCAGTTACATATCATATCAACGAGACAACGTTAAATTAAAAGAATTTGTACAGAATGGGGACGATTCTGTCATACCACTCACCAAACTAAACCAATCTGACAGGACTAAAATTATCTGCCTCTCTTTTCATTTTAATATGTGAGAGAAGGATGGCAACGACTTTAGAGCTGTTAAAAATTAAATTAAATTAAATTTATTTATTGAGGAAAAAACGATGTGAACAATTACATTTACCTCACACAGTAACACAGAAAAATAATAATTAGCGACAATAATAAAAAACAATGATTAAAAAAAAAAAAAAACCTACAATTCCATAAAAGTAAACAATGTCAGACTTATAATCTAAAATAATTAATAAATAAATAAAATAATATCCATTACAATTTTCAAAATGTCAAATAAAATATTAGTACTAATGATTTCCTAAATGTCAAATAAAAATAAAATTAAGTCATGAAGTCCAAATCTCTATCGTGAATTATATTAAATTTATACATTGATATTAAATTTAGTTTAGTGTAGAGAACATAAGAATCGATGCCAGTGAGGCCTATTCTGTCATACCACTCTCTAAACTAAACCAATCTGACAGGACTAAAACTATCTGCCTCTCTTTTCATTTTAATATGTGAGAGAAGGATGGCAACAATATTAGAGCTGTCAAATTTAGTTTAGTTTAGAGAACATAAGAATCGATGCCAATATAATGCATAATAAATCATAAGCAAAATTTAAATAAGAAAAATATACAATCGTTTATAAATTACTAGCGACCCGACCGCCCGGCTTCGCGCGGGTGTAATTTACATGCGAAGCCGGGGAGGGTCGCTAGTTATATATATAAACCTTCCGTGAAAATGTATCTAACTAATGGTGAAAACCGCATCAAAATCCGTTGCGTGGTTTAGGAGTTAGCGGCCATACAGACAGACGCGGCATTTTGACGTATCGAAGTAACTGTTTGCCAACTACAAAGTTAAGTTTGTCACTCAATATTTCAATCTTTTTAACCTTTTTCGTCAAGAATCGATTTTAGGAATGGATACATACAAATACGAAAGTGTGTTTGTTTGTTTGTTCCTCTTTCACGCAGCAACAGAGCAACGGATCAACCTGATTTTTTGTTTGGGTACAGTTCAAGAGCTGGAAAGTGACATAGGCTACTTTTCATCATCATCATCACCATTTTCATCACTACGCGGGTGAAACCGCGGGGCACAGCTAGTTACTAAACAGTTTTTCATCATCATCACCATTTTTCATCACTACGCGGGTGAAACCGCGGGGCGCACCTAGTTACTAAACAGTTTTGTTAGTGTTTCTATACTAAGCAAATAAAAAAAAGCGAATCCAAATTACCTGCGCGGGACATACCTGGCATATCAATGATAGATATCATATCGCCCACTTCGAAGCTGATCTCATCTCGAGCCTGTTAAACAAACGTTTCCACTTCAAAACTACTTGTAATACTTGACATACTATGTCCTTTTTTTCATCATCATCATAGTCAGCCTTTAACAGTCCACTGCTGGTGTACGGTCCCAACCGCACAGACTTTGTACCTTGGCCTAGCGGCCGTATCTGGGACACACGTGTCTCTACCGCGGAAGTAAAAGTTAACCTTATTAATAGAATTAACTAGTACTATTGAGTAGTAATTAAGACACCACACGTGTAGCATCGCTGGAGGAAATTATATATCAACAACTATCAAGCAGAGTTTCTCTCCGGCACCCACTACTCCACAACAACGCTGTACAGCCTCAGCCACACTACGGCAGACTGTACAGCTGGATTTTTAGCCTACCCCCGAAAGGGTGATACTATATACTAAGCACATTTTTTTTTATTCATCATCATTTCAGCCATAGGACGTCTACCGCTGGACATAAGCCTCTCCCATCGTTCTCCAAAATGCCCGGTTAGAAGCGGCCTGCATCCAGCGTTTCCCTGCGGTCTCTTTTAGGTCGTCTGTCCATCTTGAGGGTGGACGTCCTACGCTGCGCTTATCGGTCCGTGGTCTCTGTTCGAGAACCTCTCGGCCCCATCGGCCGAATTATTTTCACCAAGTAGGTTTTATTCCACCCGATTTTTATTTTCATGCACATATTTCATATATTATTTCTGCACTGTTTTGGTTTTAAGCAAAAAGTACGTCCTTTGTGATCGGTTTTGTAGTAATTAATGATAACATTACTACGTAGCTAAAAGAAAATAAATTAGCAGTACTTTAAATCGTCAAATAGATTTTTATTCAAAAAACAAACATTTGTTTTTGTTTTTTGTTTTTTTACAAACAGCCGGTGTCATCACGTGCGCGCCGGCCCGTGCAAAGCGAGACGCAGCCGCGCGCGCGCATTCACCTTGAAAAAGAGCGCCTAATGCGGTTGAAACTATAGTCCGAGTGACCGGCTTAATCTTACATGAGTAATTCCCGTGTAATATAAATAAAATATGTTTTTTATTGTCTTCCCAAGTCGCGCGCATTCACCTTGAAAAAGACCGTCTAATGCGGTTGAAACTATAGTCGGAGTGACCGTCTTAATCTTACGTGAGTAATTCCCGTGTAATATAAATAAAATATGTTTTTTATTGTCTTCCCAAGTCCAACGGGTACAAGGTATATTTTTTGTAAAGCATTACTGTACCTGTGATACATATTTCCTGACAGAGTAGGCCGCCGCGACCGCCGGGGTGTTGATGGAGCTGGAATCCTCGTTCGCCACCAGCAGCTTGTGACCTGCACATCAGAACAACCATTACAACCAGCTGGCACCCATCTGGCACCTGCATCCCAGCCTGTCATGTTACCCACTGCTGGGAGACAGGCCTTCTCAGAGAGGATGGGCCGTAATCCATCATGCTGGCCCAGTGCATAGGTGAATGTCATACGTCTTTAAACTTTTGAGGATCTTGGAAATACCGGTTTCCTCACGATTCTTATTCTTATTCGAGATGGGGGCGATAAGTCCTGCACTGACGTCCCGCTTGGGGTGTATTGTGCATTTCCCCCTACCAGCACCTACCCGAGCCAACCCAACTCCTTGAAATATCGGAGTGAGGCTCTGGGGTGCTAGCACAGTTGCTCCAGTGGCGTAGATGGTAATGAAAATAATGATGATGAAAAGCAATCCAGCTGTTGTGGCGACGATCCAGCTGTTGTGGCGACGATCCAGCTGTTGTGGCGACGATGTTTTCCTTCACCGTTTCTTATAAGTTTTTTAATGCAAAATGTAGCTATTGCGACCTACAGGTTGCATGTGCGGTTTACAATCTGACGGCACTCGATTCGATCCTCGACTCTGCACTAATGACTTGTTTAGTACCGTTTTTTTTGAAGGGGAAATCTTCCTAAGATACCCGGCTGCATTGGGGTGCAGCCAGGTTATGTGGGTTATACCCAGTAAAACCCTACAGGTGACCAGCCTTAGGGCTTGACAAGAGGGCTCCGGAATCTCCAGAGGAACGCACCGGAGCCTTCAAATTAAGTGCAGTTTCAAAGACCTTGCTCAAAATATAATTTGATCAACTGTATACAGGGTGTAAGGGGAACACTCTCGAAGCCAAAAGAAGGTAATTGTACTCATCATTATGAACAACTTTTACTATGGGAATCTGAAATCGCGAGAAAAAAATCTGCTGTTCCATACTTTTTGTCGAGTGTCAATGACCGTTTTCTATAGAACAGCTGATATTTTTTTCACGATTTCAGGGCTGGTCCCATAGTAAAAGTTGTTCATAATGATGAGTACAATAGGCATGATGACTGATTTTCAAAATCTATTCTATGTTATTCAGAAGTATCCAATATGTCAAAAATATATCATATTTCTTTAAAAAATTAAGGTTTTATGGAATAAAATGACAATAAAATTTTAAGTTTCAAATTCACGCCAAAACGCTTGCCGTGTCATGGCGTCTGTCACTACGTCACGGGTCAGTAGTCTCAGTACCTCAACGTCGTCAACAGTAAACATAAAACCTCCTCCAATCGCTTCATTATAACATTTTATTTCTGTAAATAATATTAAATTGTAATTATTTTAATTTTGCAGCCCTATAATATAAGTAACATAATAATTGTAATAAGTGTTCATTTTGTTTTGTTATAACATTAATTCACCTCTGTATTATAATATAAAAGATATTTTCTTTGTTTCTGCTAATAGATTCTAAATTCCGTCTTCTATTTTCTCTCTTCAGCAATACTTGTTGCTGGCAAAAATGTTATTTAAACTTTTGCCATAAAAAAAAAAAGAACTTTAGGAGCCTATAAAGTCTATAAACCAAGGAATATACTACACTATAAACTAAATCAAGTTATTTTGCGCAATAAATATGACTTCGAAAATATATGTGTTGTGTAGTCTGTGGTCCCTCATTGTAACAACACATCTGAACACATCTATAAAAACTCCAAATAAGTTATTTGTTTACGTCCCAAAAAACAAAACACCCATACAGAACTTATCTTACATTTTAAATGCTTACATTGTTGGATATATGATGAATTAATGTACTTACATAGAAGTTTTGACGCTTCCAAATTCCGCTGAACAGAAGTCTTTGTTTGAAGCCATGAACACTCCGACCATCAATAAATCAACTCTAGGCAAATTAGCGGAATTTGCCTTGGTAAATCCTTGTTCCATGGCTGATGTCTTTTGTGGGAATGGATAACAACGACTATTAAGTGTATTTTAGAGACAGGTAAAGCGAAATCAATATTTATTTGTAAAAAATGCAGAGATTCAGTGTATTTTTATACGAAACAAAATGATGTTTACCTACCCGTGACGTAATTCGCTCTGATTGGTGTTTAAGCAAGTATGGCCGATTGTTGTATTTTGTAGATTTATTTTACCAAATAAATTATTAATCTCGCCATTAAAATAAGAATAAATGTATTATTTTAAATCCTGGAATCCTATTTTATTAGATCAGTTAAATATTTTGGCGATACTTGATTACTGTCATCATGCCTATTACCTTCTTTTGGCTTCGAGAGTATTCCCTTTACACCCTGTTTAGATTTTTAAGGATTTTTGCTCACCAAGAGTATATCTCACTTATCTTGTCACTTTCAAAACGTCACTACTTTCTGTGAACTTTGTGAGTGTGTTACTTTTTTTGACAAATACTTGAATTATTCCTATGGTATAGATGTAATATTCAAACCTCTGTAATAATGTCAGTCCATACAGAATACCAGTTGAATTATAACTATTATTGGCTTTTTAAGGAAAAGTATAACAAATACTGTCTGTGGCTTATTTATTTTACTTGATATAGTTTATTCATAGGTAGTATGCTTATAGGAAAATTCTTTGTTTTTATTTATGATTAATTTCCTTATTTGCTAGCATTGTTAGTTTTATTAAAGAACTAGCAATGCAGCCCGGCTTCGAACGGGTATAAATTTTTTTTTTTTACACCTTGGATTACATTATTGGAGTTTTAGTAATGATCCCTATTTTTTTTATAAAAAAAAAGAAAGAGAGAAAAGATAAAAGAGGAAAAAAAGAGGAAAGATTTGATTGTTTGTTTGTTTGTTTGCATTGAATAGGCTACGAAACTACTGAACCGATTTGAAAAATTCTTTCACTGACGGGAAGCTACACTATCCCCGGGTGACATAGGCTATAATCTATACCCGTGCGAAGCTGGGGCGGACCACTAGTAATATTATAAAGAGGAAAGATTTGATTGTTTGTTTGTATGCATTGAATAGGCTCCGAAACTACTGAACCGATTTGAAAAATTCTTTCACTGACGGGAAGCTACACTATCCCCGGGTGACATAGGCTATAATCTATACCCGTGCGAAGCTGGGGCGGACCACTAGTAATATTATAAAGAGGAAAGATTTGATTGTTTGCATTGAATAGTCTCCGAAACTACTGAACCGATTTGAAAAATTCTTTCACTGACGGGAAGCTACACTATCCCCGAGTGACATAGGCTATAATCTATACCCGTGCGAAGCTGGGGCGGACCGCTAGTAATATTATAAAGAGGAAAGATTTGATTGTTTGCATTGAATAGGCTCCGAAACTACTGAACCGATTTGAAAAATTCTTTCACTGACGGGAAGCTACACTATCCCCGGGTGACATAGGCTATAATCTATACCCGTGCGAAGCTGGGGCGGACCGCTAGTAATATTATAAAGAGGAAAGATTTGATTGTTTGCATTGAATAGTCTCCGAAACTACTGAACCGATTTGAAAAATTCTTTCACTGACGGGAAGCTACACTATCCCCGAGTGACATAGGCTATAATCTATACCCGTGCGAAGCTGGGGCGGACCGCTAGTAATATTATAAAGAGGAAAGATTTGATTGTTTGCATTGAATAGGCTCCGAAACTACTGAACCGATTTGAAAAATTCTTTCACTGACGGGAAGCTACACTATCCCCGAGTGACATAGGCTATAATCTATACCCGTGCGAAGCTGGGGCGGACCGCTAGTAATATTATAAAGAGGAAAGATTTGATTGTTTGCATTGAATAGGCTCCGAAACTACTGAACCGATTTGAAAAATTCTTTCACTGACGGGAAGCTACACTATCCCCGGGTGACATAGGCTATAATCTATACCCGTGCGAAGCTGGGGCGGACCGCTAGCCCTGAATAATTCCAATCTTACAGGAGGTATGTTGAGTCGTAAATGAGTATCTGTTCTCTTGCCAAAAGAATCAAAAGGAGTAAATAAAGACTGATTGTTTTTTACAAATTTTGCCATTTCGTAAATATAAATACACGGCACTGTTAGTACATACTGGGACTTGAAAACAAGCTTCGATCCACTTCGTACCAAATATAGCACGAATGCATTTTTTCTGAGCTTTGAAATCATTATTTACAAGGTCATCACATGATAATGTACAATACCCGGGGCATTGGCGGTGCGTTGCCTACCTTTGAGTACTCTATTCACATTGAGGTCATATTTAGGAGGAAAAACCGAAGGTTGTTAGCCTTTAAGGTGGTTCGATTCACAAATGGCGGGAAATTCAAATTTCAAACAGTTTTCTTGTCCTTGTAGCTAGGCCGGATAATTATTGTAAACGATCATGATGTTTGCGCAAATTAATTATTATTCTTTACAAAATCATGTAAAGTTATTTATCTCTAATACACATTATTACTTACATTTGTGAATAAACAATTTTTTGCTGTTTCAAACGGTTTATTGACAAATGTAAGTAATATGGTGCGTTACTGTTAACAAGTTGTACATTATAATGTAAAGAACAGCCAACATTTTGCGCAAACACTACACACACGCACTGTGTTGTTGTGTATATTTAAAAATTATTACCTGGCCTGGCTACTAGGACTAAAAAACTGTTTAAAATTTGAATTTCCCGTCATAGGTCAATCGTACCATCTTAAAAGGTTTTAAGGAAGGTATACCTTTATTATCGCACTGCAGCCAGTTGAGCACGGGTCCGCAGTTGATGGAGTCGTCAGCTATGATGGACAGGTGGTGCACGTAGTCCGATATCAGCCGGTAGTAGCTGTCCGGGTCCAGGTCCGGAGTCAACTCTTCAGATAGGTTCGGCAGACCGGACACTTTGCGGTCGTATATGCATCTAGGGAAAAGAAAGTTCTTAATCATAAGTTTATACTAACACAACACCAGCAGCCATTAAACGTCAACTGTTGGACAAAGGCCTCCCTCGAGAGGGGTGTTGCCATAATCCCCACGCTTGGCAGGCGGCTTGGGGATCGCAGTACGTTCACCGTGTACTAACAGGACGCTGCTGCCCATCCTCTGGTGGTTCTGGTCGCAGTTTTAGGACATACCCGGGTCCGGGTATACTAACACAATCTAAGCCAATTTCATCATCGTCATCGTTTCAGCCATAGGACATAGGCATCTCCGATCGATCTCCAAAAGCGCCGGCTGGAAGCGGTCTGCATCCAGCGTTTCCCTGCGGTCTCTTTTAGGACGTCTCTCCATCTTGTGGGTGGACGTCCTACGCTGCGCTTACCGGTCCGTGGCCTCCATTCCAGAACCTTTAGGCCCTGCCCACTGCCACTTCAACTTGCTAATTCGGTGAGGTATGTCTGTAACTTTCGTTCGTTTACAGATCTCCTCATTTCTGATTGGAACTCTTAGAGAAACCCCGAGCATAGCCCTCTCCACAGCTCGTTGTGCGACTTTGAGCTTGCTTCTGAGGCCCGTAGTGAGAGACCAGGATAACCGTCACGTTTGCCCATAATAGTTCATTCGAGAATACGTTACTTGCTTCACTTTCATCACTCACAGTGACTCACACTGCTCGTTTCGCTCACCTGTGCAACATATTATTATCGAGCCGCAGCAGATTGTCCCAGTTCTGGCTGATCATCCATTCACTCACACTGTTCACTTCACTTTCATCGCTCATACTGCTCGTTTCGCTCTTTTCGCTCACCTGTGCAACATATTAAAATCGAGCCGCAGCAGATTGTCCCAGTTCTGGCTGATCATCCATTCACTCACACTGTTCACTTCACTTTCATCGCTCATACTGCTCGTTTCGCTCTTTTCGCTCACCTGTGCAACATATTAAAATCGAGCCGCAGCAGATTGTCCCAGTTCTGGCTGATCATCCATTCACTCACACTGTTCACTTCACTTTCATCGCTCATACTGCTCGTTTCGCTCTTTTCGCTCACCTGTGCAACATATTATTATCGAGCCGCAGCAGATTGTCCCAGTTCTGGCTGATCATCCATTCACTCACACTGTTCACTTCACTTTCATCGCTCATACTGCTCGTTTCGCTCTTTTCGCTCACCTGTGCAACATATTAAAATCGAGCCGCAGCAGATTGTCCCAGTTCTGGCTGATCATCCATTCACTCACACTGTTCACTTCACTTTCATCGCTCATACTGCTCGTTTCGCTCTTTTCGCTCACCTGTGCAACATATTATTATCGAGCCGCAGCAGATTGTCCCAGTTCTGGCTGATCATCCATTCACTCACACTGTTCACTTCACTTTCATCGCTCATACTGCTCGTTTCGCTCTTTTCGCTCACCTGTGCAACATATTAAAATCGAGCCGCAGCAGATTGTCCCAGTTCTGGCTGATCATCCATTCACTCACACTGTTCACTTCACTTTCATCGCTCATACTGCTCGTTTCGCTCTTTTCGCTCACCTGTGCAACATATTAAAATCGAGCCGCAGCAGATTGTCCCAGTTCTGGCTGATCATCCATTCACTCACACTGTTCACTTCACTTTCATCGCTCATACTGCTCGTTTCGCTCTTTTCGCTCACCTGTGCAACATATTAAAATCGAGCCGCAGCAGATTGTCCCAGTTCTGGCTGATCATCCATTCACTCACACTGTTCACTTCACTTTCATCGCTCATACTGCTCGTTTCGCTCTTTTCGCTCACCTGTGCAACATATTAAAATCGAGCCGCAGCAGATTGTCCCAGTTCTGGCTGATCATCCATTCACTCACACTGTTCACTTCACTTTCATCGCTCATACTGCTCGTTTCGCTCTTTTCGCTCACCTGTGCAACATATTAAAATCGAGCCGCAGCAGATTGTCCCAGTTCTGGCTGATCATCCATTCACTCACACTGTTCACTTCACTTTCATCGCTCATACTGCTCGTTTCGCTCTTTTCGCTCACCTGTGCAACATATTAAAATCGAGCCGCAGCAGATTGTCCCAGTTCTGGCTGATCGTCCATTCACTCACACTGTTCACTTCACTTTTATCGCTCACACTGTTTTTTCGCTCACTGTGCAACATATCATCGAGCCGCAGCAGATTATCCCAGTTCTGACTGATCATCCATTCACTCACACTGTTCACTTCACTTTTATCGCTCACACTGTTTTTTTCGCTCACTGTGCAACATATCATCGAGCCGCAGCAGATTGTCCCAGTTCTGGCTGATCATCCATTCACTCACACTGTTCACTTCACTTTTATCGCTCACACTGTTTGTTTCGCTCTTTTCGCTCACTGTGCAACATGTCATCGACCCGCAGAAGATTGTCCCAGTTCTGGCTGATCGTCCATTCACTCACACTGTTCACTTCACTTTTATCGCTCACACTGTTTTTTCGCTCACTGTGCAACATATCATCGAGCCGCAGCAGATTATCCCAGTTCTGACTGATCATCCATTCACTCACACTGTTCACTTCACTTTTATCGCTCACACTGTTTTTTTCGCTCACTGTGCAACATATCATCGAGCCGCAGCAGATTATCCCAGTTCTGACTGATCATCCATTCACTCACACTGTTCACTTCACTTTTATCGCTCACACTGTTTTTTTCGCTCACTGTGCAACATATCATCGAGCCGCAGCAGATTGTCCCAGTTCTGGCTGATTATCCATTCACTCACACTGTTCACTTCACTTTTATCGCTCACACTGTTTTTTTCGCTCACTGTGCAACATATCATCGAGCCGCAGCAGATTATCCCAGTTCTGACTGATCATCCATTCACTCACACTGTTCACTTCACTTTTATCGCTCACACTGTTTTTTTCGCTCACTGTGCAACATATCATCGAGCCGCAGCAGATTGTCCCAGTTCTGGCTGATCATCCATTCACTCACACTGTTCACTTCACTTTTATCGCTCACACTGTTTTTTTCGCTCACTGTGCAACATATCATCGAGCCGCAGCAGATTATCCCAGTTCTGACTGATCATCCATTCACTCACACTGTTCACTTCACTTTTATCGCTCACACTGTTTTTTTCGCTCACTGTGCAACATATCATCGAGCCGCAGCAGATTGTCCCAGTTCTGGCTGATCATCCATTCACTCACACTGTTCACTTCACTTTTATCGCTCACACTGTTTTTTTCGCTCACTGTGCAACATATCATCGAGCCGCAGCAGATTATCCCAGTTCTGACTGATCATCCATTCACTCACACTGTTCACTTCACTTTTATCGCTCACACTGTTTTTTTCGCTCACTGTGCAACATATCATCGAGCCGCAGCAGATTGTCCCAGTTCTGGCTGATCGTCCATTCACTCACACTGTTCACTTCACTTTTTTCGCTCACAGTGTGCGTTCCGCTCGTTTCGCTCACCTGTGCAACATATCGTCGAGCCGCAGCAGATTGTCCTTGTTCCGGCTGAGCGTCCATTCACTCACACTGTTCACTTCACTTTTATCGCTCACCTGTGCAACATATCGTCGAGCCGCAGCAGATTGTCCTTGTTCCGGCTGAGCGTCCATTCGCTCACATCGCTCGCTTCGCTCCAGCTGTTCTGAAGCCGCGCCTCCACCGACTCGTCCGGCGACGTGTTCACGTGTGAGCGCACCTTTAGGCATACCCAACCTGGGAAATATAAGGCAAGTTCTAAACAAACAATACATCTCATTATAGAAACTGACGTGGTTTTCACACATTTTCGGTTTTTTTCGGAGTGACCAGCTTTTTTTTTTTTATTCTTTAAATTTTTTGGGGGTTTTTGACAACATGTCTATGTCAGCCCCATCGTATCCTGACAAAACACAAATTTCCTAAATAAATGTATCTAAAACTAATTACTTTTTTACACAAACACAAACTTACCTAAACCACAGACCTACCTAGCCGGTCAATTATACTTATGGTATAATTAACCAACCGGGCAAGCCTGTGGTGCTAGAATGGTTTAAAGCCTGTACAAAAGAATTTGCCAGACCGTAAACCATTCCAGCCTCCATAGAATTTGGATCAGATAACATAAGTTGTATTACCCCTACATTGGATTCACAAATTCCAAGTTCGGTAAAAATCTCTTCCCTCTCACGTGGAGTGAGTGACCGGCTTAATGTTACGTGAGTAATTCCCGTGTAATATAAATAAAACAATACACCTGTTGCCTGTTGACCAGTAATAGGCTATCGGACATTATTTGTTGTTTTCACCCCTGTGAATATGCTAAGCTATTATTGTTTACGTCCATCGATAGTGTATAACACCGTTAGTGTATATTTTCGTAAGTGAAGTATAAAACCATTAGTGTTTACGTCCATCGGTGGTGCATAAGACCGTTAGTGTATATTTTCGTAAGTGAAGTATAAAACTATTAATATTTACGTTCATCGGTGGTGTATAAGACCGTTAGTGTATAACAAATACCAACTCTGATACCGTTCAGGTGTACAGTGTATACCTTAATCAGTGGTGTAAGTGTAAGACCGGTAGTGTATAAAACCGTTACCCCCTTATTAATAAACGTGGAGTAATCTTGGAATAGATAAGCCGTGTTTTGTCTGTATAAAACCGTTAGTGTATACCTTCTTCGGTGGTGTCCGGGGGTTTGTTCTCGCAGGGCACGGTCTCAATACTAAGCCCTCCCAAGCACACACGCTCGTAGTGGAAATGTGCACACTCTTCCAGTTTTGGGAATCGACACGACGACGGCGGCGGCGCGGGCTGGAATAGGTAAACAATATTTTATTACAAAAACGTGGTTCGTGTTTTATGTATTTTTATACTGCTTAGTGCCATGTCAGGCGAGTTGGCGATCAAAAGCAAGCCTATTCCTAAATAAATCTATACTAATATTATAAAGAGTATAGTAAGACTCGCACTTGGCCATTATTTAATATTTTTTGTTATACTTTAGAGTGAGTACTGTAATCATGCCAAGTTTGACGTTTGTACGTATTACCGTTATTACAGTAGAGCTAAACAAAAATACGTTTGTTGTAGACCTTTAATTTTAACTTTTGCCTTTTTTTATATTTCTTAGTTAATCCGTTACATATTCTGTGAAAATTTCAACTGGCTATCTATTACGGTTCGAAAGATATAGCTGTTAATAGATAGGAGAGATGGACAGACAAACATCGTAGGCTTAGTAATAGGGTCCCGTTTTTACCCTTCGAGTACGGAACCCTAAAAAAGAAATTTTAATTTTTAAGATTTTAAAATTCAAGTTATTCTCAGGCTTAGCCTTAAATTAAATTGTATTTATTGAGATTTAACACGGTCAAGCCATCTACATTAGTATCTCACAAAATAATTATTATGCATATCAATAAAAAATAAGAAAGGAATTAAATTAATTACAAAAACAAGCTCACAAAAAATAAAGAATAAAATACAAATGTCAATAACAATTAAGAATAATAAAATTCTAGCCAATAAATTACAAATTACTAATGTCAGAGAAACAAAAACACACTAAAAGTCCAAATAATCATCAAAGCCAAAGGGTGTTTCACTTTACCCATCAAATGTGCGGGCTAAGCCTGATAATAAAAATAGGTAAACTACTAACCGATTCGTCGAGATCGAACATAGCGGAGGGCGGAGGCGCCGACTGGCTCATGGCACCCTGTGACGTCACCGGAGTCACCGCCAGCGCTGTCAGCGATATCGAGCCTGGAATGCACAGATTATACTGTTACTCACTATAATAACGTCAGTTGAGCAATGGTGGACAAACGGTAGTATGTGCGCTTTACAATCTGACGGCACCCGGTTCGATCCTCGGCCCTGCACCAAACACATATTTTTTTTTTTTTTTTTTTTTAACCTATGCTGTCCCACTGCTGGGCAAAGGTCTCCCCCATCTCCTTCCATAAATCTCGGTCCTTCGCCACCTCTTGCCAACCTCTCCGGAATGAGTCAAGATCGTCACGCCAGCGTTTCTTGGGCCTTCCTTGACTTAATACTTAAGTAAAAAAATTGCAACAGTGAACAAAAACATCGTGAGGAAACCAGTATGTCCAAGAGCCTCAAAAATTCAAAGAAAGACATAATTATGTCATTTACCAATACAAATTGCACTGAGCCAGCATAGTCTATTAAGACCTATCCTCTCTATCTGTCTTAGAGGCCTGTGTCCCAGCAGTGGGAATACGATAGGCTGAAATAATAAATAATGTAAGTCCATATCGGGCTGAGTGATAAGCCTTGGTGTTAAAATTTTGAAGCCTCCTGTAGACTCACGGGACTCTGAACTCCCCCTCGGGTCACCCAGAATGCTTTGAGAGGCCTGCACCGGTCTACAACTTTCTCCAAGAAGGCTAGCACCTGCAGCGAGGTCAAAACCTACCTTCCTAGAGGCCACTAGGAGGGATCGTGCACGGGCCACGCAGGCATAAGCGAGCTGCTGGCGTTCCTGGAGGAGACCGGGTGGCTGAATTAGCTGCAGCCGGGTGACGCAAAATGGGCCAATGAATGGCCTTGTTGCGAAAAACGCCCGCTACACAAGTAAAGATGGCTTTACCTGAATTTTCCCGCTTGCATTCTGTATCACTCGTGGCTCTGGTTGAGCTCCTGGAATCTGAACTGAACCGTACTGATCTGGAATCATGAAAATAACACTCATAACGTTTTTCAACATTTCTGTGCATTGTGTACATCGGATCTGCACAATCTAATTCCCTCCTGCCCATTTTAATATCGGACTGCCAGAGCGGGCACAAAAAATCGACACCGCTTCATGGTTGATATTCCGAGAACCCGTACGAAGCGCTTTGATTCACCTTTTATTATGCGAATTGCTAGTCTGTCGATGCGCTGCCTGAATGGGTATTCCCCGTTAGTTACAATCTGGGTGTCTTCAAGTCGAGAGTGAATCGGTTTCTTCTAGGCAAGCGTTCTCCACCGTAGACCGCATTACATCAGGCGAGTTGGCGGTTAAAAGCAAGCCTAAAATAAAAAATAAATAAAAAAAACACCGGCCTTTCTCTAACTATCTTGCTTGCACTTGAGGCTGGATCAGTTTTGGACATTTGAGCTCTCTCTCTACAAGGCACCGAGCGACTATCGTTGCCTAAAGATTGACCCTCTCGCTCTCACCTGTGGAAGCTGGTACAGTGTGTCATGCTATCCTTCTCTGGCTCGGCGAATGCACGCGCCGCGAGCGACTGGCACGACATCACAGACCCGTGAGGGGAGCCCTGGAATAGAAGAATATAATTATTAATTACTTGTGTAAGTTAGGATCTGAAAGTCAAATGTTACGATAGACACCAAGACATGATTTTGTTACTTTTTGGAAATTCACACTCATTGATTTTATATCTTCAATAATGTGAAAATGTGCGAGCGAGAGAGCTGCAGAGGGTATACAGGCCCCTTAACGGCCGGTTATCCGAGTCGCGTAGGCAACAAAACGCTCCCGCAGCCCCCTCCAAGTTATAGCGACGATGTTTTTTGCCACGCTAGAGTCAAGACGCCCGCGGGGGGCCCCTTAAAAAACCCTTTTTTAAGGGGCTGTTGCCGCCTGCATATTTTTTGCTCGCACATTTTCAGACATTGAATACCTATCTATGTAAAATCACTGATTGTGAATTTCCAAAATGAGACAAATCCATGTTTTGCTGTCTTTATGTATCAAAGACATTTTCAATTTGATCATCAGATGATACACTAATGGCAACCCTGACAACGATTTATCTAAAGTATTTCGGCACATTACGAAGAGTGGTAGATAAAGTCAAGTGGCGGAGGGATTGTTTACGATCTTCTAACGAGCAAGCTCGTCTTATCTCAAGTGCTTACTCGGGCTCTAAATTAACGGGTTCCGGTGGCTTTGTACCTTTAACGACTTGTGTCAGTTTCAAACAAACTTACTTTATATACTGGGTGATTTACCAAAACCTTTTCGTATATTGAACTATTATGGGCAAGCGCGACGCTTATTATCAGGCGAGCGAGTTGCTCGTTTCAACACTAGGTTGAATAAAATAATAATATTTTATCAAAACAAAACTTCTCTCTCTCTTTACAGCAGAGTCCAGTTAAGATAGTCTTGGGGAGGGGGACCTTGGAATACTTTGACGGCTGATAGAGGTAATGACGGTGATCGGGAAACCTTTGGAAGATAGTCTGCATTGACTGCAGAGACGCGCGCGGCTACGATCGGCTGCGATGTACGGAATTAAACTATGTTCGCGGCCAGTACCGGCGTTAGGGTAGGGCCTGGTGGCGCGACCGCCTGGTGGCGCCAGGGCGCTATAGGCACCTAAAAAGGGGCGACGCAGGTAAATCTATAATATCTATTCTACCTAATCTACTCTGCCTTTTTTCGGTTTGAATGTAGAAATCTGGCCCAGGGCGCTGGTAGTGCTAATATTGGCACTGTTCGCGGCCAAACTTCCCATGAACTAAGCATACGATTATACCATTAAAGTACAGACCACCAACAGCCCGTCGACACTTAGCCAAGTTCTGTTGAATCATCAGCATTGTTTTGTCTTATAGAAGCATTGTTTTGTCTTATAGAAGCAATGCTTTGCAGACTATGACACGACAGATGGTCAACTTTCGTATTGGGCTCTAGTACTTTAGGACCCGGGTATGTCCTAAAACTGCGACCAGAACCACCGGAGGATGGGCAGCAGCGTCCTATTAGTACACGGTGAACGTACTGCGATCCCCAAGCCGCCTGCTAAGCTTGGGGATTATGGCAACACCCCTCTCGAGGGAGGCCTTTGTCCAACAGTTGACGTTTAATGGCTGCTGGTGTTGTGTTAGTATAAACTTATGATTAAGAACTTTCTTTTCCCTAGATGCATATACGACCGCAAAGTGTCCGGTCTGCCGAACCTATCTGAAGAGTTGACTCCGGACCTGGACCCGGATAGCTACTACCGGCTGATATCGGACTACGTGCACCACCTGTCCATCATAGCTGACGACTCCATCGACTGTGTACGCTTAATGGCTGCTGATGTGTGTGATGTGACTCTAGTCCCGTTTTCGAAGACGGTAAATCTTCTCAAGGTAATGCTGTGATGGGGTGCAATGCAACATAGATCCCACTTTCTGCCACAGCTATCTCCATCATCATCATTTCAGCCGCAGGACGTCCACTGCTGGACAAAGTCCTCCCCCATCGATCGCCAAAAGGGCCGGTTGGAAGAGGCCTGCATCCAGCGGTTCCCTGCGGGCTCTTTAGGTCATCTGTCCATCTTGTGGGTGGACGTGTCCATAAAATATCAAAAATGCAATTCACAAAAAAATACGATTGGGCCTTATCGTCAGAATAACATCTATAGCGCAATTAGCAATTTTCAGGTTGATATTATATTTATTTTGGCGAAAGATCTAAAAAAATATTTTTTCGATCTGCTCGAAAAGCGCTGCAAAACATTTGCAGTGTTATAAATTATGCCCAATCTGGTATTTTTTTGGTACTCAAGGGTTTTTTTTTTACTAAAAATGTGCGAATAAGATGGCTCTAACCGAAGAATATGCTTTTAAAAGAACGGTGTCTTAATTCCATCTTCCCTCCTAAGCGTGATATACAGAGTGTAAGGAAAACACTCTCGAAGCCAAAAGAAGATAATTGTACTCATCATTATGAACCACTTTTAGTATGGGACCAACCCTGAAATCGCGAAAAAAATATCAGCTGTTCCATACATTTTTTCGAGTGTAAATGACCGTTTTCTATAGAACAGCTGATATTTTTTTCGCTATTTCATGGCTGGTCCCATAGTAAAAGTTGTTCATAATGATGAGTACAATTACCTTCATTTGGCTTCGAGAGTGTTCCCCTTACACCCCGTATGGATGGCTAATTGAGAGTAACACCACACTCTACGCCGTAGAGTGGATTGTCTGTCTGGAGCACGTAGACTCTACGGGCTCCAGATAGGTAATCCGTCAGTCTCGTCCAAGCTGTCCATCTGTTTTTCTATAATCTGTTGTAGCTTGTTGTGATGCCATGTGAATAGACACACGCATTGTGTCGATTGTTGCGAAACAGTAAGGAAAGACGTCGCTTGCCATAAATACCGGGAATTAAACAACAACCCGATTTATATAACGGAATGTCTCGAATTTGTTATTTATTGTCGTTTATCATATAATTTGAAATGTTTAAAAAATACCCTTTAAAAATGTGACTATCTTCAAACGGCTGAACGATTTCCTTGAATCATATCTAAAAACCAAAGATAATATAAATTGTCATTGCTAAAAACACTTTCGATCAAGACACCTTTCAAAAAAGCTTCTTATTCTTGAGCATTGATGTAAAGTTGCTAGTCTATCGGTTTTTTATCGGATACATTTCGGAGAGTGTGCATCGGATCTGCACGATCTAATTCCCTCCTGCCCATTTTTCTATCGGACTGCCAGAACGGGAACGAAAAACCGTCACCGCTCTATGGTTGATTCCACGTTTATTGACGAAACGCTTTGATCCCACGTTTATTGTGCGAACTGCAAAAAGAATGCGCTGCCTGAATGGGTGTTCCCCAACCCAATAGTTACAATTTGGGTGTCTTCAAATCACAAGGGAATCGGTTTCTTCTAGGCAAGAGTGCTTCAACGTAGACCGCATCGTCGCTTAACATCAGGTTGGAGATGGTGGTCAAACGCAAGCCTATTATTTATTTTAAAAAAACGCTATCTTCAACCTCGTTTCTTCAGGTATGCTTTACCTACAACCACATCATCACTTACCAACGGTTGGTGATCAAACAGGGCTATATGCGATAAAAAAACAACACAATAGTTTAAAAAAAACAGTAGCCTAAAAACAAAAAGTAATTATAATAAGAAATGCACATAAGGTACACACGTTGTAGACGCGTTGCACCAACTAAATATATTTTATAGACGTAATAAAGAATCTGAAAAGTAGGTTAACAGCTGTCTCTACGAATTCCTATTTCACTGGGCCACGGCGCGTCTGCGAGCGGGTAGCGATTAATTATAATGCAAATAATTTAAATGCGTTTTTTTTTAACCTATACTGTCCCACTGTTGGGCAAAGGTCTCCCCCATTTCCCTCCATAAATCTCGGTCCTCCGCCACCTCTTCGGAATAAGTCAAGATCGTCACGCCAGCGTTTCTTGGGCCTTCCTTGACTGCGTCGTCCATCGGGCACCCACTGGGTGACGATCCTGGCCCATGGCAATGCGAAAATGCATTTGTTTATTGATTTATACGTACACTAGCTGAAACCCGCTACTTCGTACGCGTGGAGCTCGGCCTTCGGCCTCGCTGCTACAACCCGTTATAGCCTATGTGTTATTCTAATGTATTTATAAGCTATATTATTGTAAACTTTCATTAAAATCCATTCGGTAGGTTTTGCATAAAAGAGGAACAAACATCCATACATACAAACTTTCGCGTTTATAATATTAGTAGGATTTATTTAATAAAACGTCAGTGCAGATAATCACAACTGGAGCGAAAAAGCTATTTGAATATGAATAAAAAAACTTGTTGTTATAAAAACCAAGGTTAGTATTCGTAGTCATTTTCGTCAACAGTGAACGAATTTATTGAACACTAGCGACCCGCCCGCCCGGCTTCGCACGGGTGTAATTTACGTGCGAAGCCAAGGCTGGTCGCTAGTCATATATGTAAACCTTCCGTGAAAATGTATCTAACTGATGGTGAAAACCGTATCAAAATCCGTTGCGTGGTTTAGGAGGAGTTAGCCGTCATACAGACATACAGACAGACAGACGCGGAAAGCGACTTTAATTTATACTACGTAGAGATAGAGAAGAGAAGCTCAAAGCTCGCGCGTCCCAACAGCCCGCAAGTCGCCGGCAGTGCGACCACCGCCTTATCCCGACGTTTATAGGCAATAAACATGTCTGCTGAAAACGAATTATTGGGCGCCTGTAACGCGATACTTCGAGATTTTGACGCATTTGAAGGAAATTTTATTTCGGGTGGTACATAGTGTACATAGATTACTGAAACAGTCCGAATCATAAAAACCAACCAAAAATAGAAACCAACCTAAGGTTGCCTGGAAGAGCAATAAGACCGCCGATTGTTGCACTAGTTTTTTTAAAGCTTTGATAAATGTAATTTGTGGTGTGAACAATAAAGATATTTATCACAACCTACACGTACCTATCCTGGACAACCTGATAGTGGAAATGGTGCTGGTGATACAGACTGAATGTGTATATTTAAGTTAAAAAAAATAAAAAAATTTAAGGTTGTTAAGCATAAAATTAACTAATAGTACTGTAGAGTTTAGTATCAGAGAATAAAGGCTATTTTTATTTTATTTTATTTTTATTTATTAAACGTACCTATCTAACCAAAAACCTAATGTCAATACTGAAATATCTATTGTCATATTGTAGGGTACAAAATACAGTCGGCAAGAATAAAAATGTTTTATGTTGTTTAATTCTTTTGTAAGTATCAAGACTAAGGGACCAACATCGGTCTTCTTCTTTCGAGTCAGTTTCGTAAATGATTTATTTGTTTGAAATTTAGTTTTTGGAGCAAAATTTGGCCACCTCAATGGCCTCTCCGTGGCTTCATTCAACATCGGTTAGAGTAAAGGTTAGTTTAGTTAAAATTCAAAACAAATTACTTTCCTACATACTTAATTCATTAATATATTACACTACAAAGAACCAGAGTCACCGTCATAGCTGTTAAAATTTGCAAGTTGAAGTGGCAATGGGCAGGCCACATCGCTTGAAGAACCGATAACCGATGGGGAAGAAAGGTTCTTTAGTGGAGACCACGAACCGGAAGACACAGCGTAGGGAGGCCTCCCACTAGATGGACCGACGACATTGTGAGAGTCGCGGGCATCCAGTGGATGCAAAAGGCAGGCTGTCGTTCAGTGTGGAGGTTAAAGGGGAAGGCCTATGTTCAGCAGTGGACGTCTTCTGGCTGATGATGATTACACTACCATTTTTGTATTTAAAAAAGAATCAGAAATATGTTCATGCAATGCATTTTAAATAACAAAGACTAACAGTCAAGAAACATAAAATTTGATGCAAATGCATTGAAGGAGTTATTTAAAAAGGTTATGCTGGAAATAGAAAATTCAGTCCATACATATTTCATAATAAGAACATTAAAAGAGTGCTTGATCTTTAGGATTCTATAGCAAAACAAGAACATCTATGTTATAATTGTTTATTGGGACTTATTGTGCATTATTTTATTTGGGTAAAAATAGGTACTTTTTGCTCGACGTTTCGACCATGTTACAAAGGCCGTGGTCACAAGCTGACTGAACACTACGGGTGAGTCCGGCGAGAAGAGCGGGTGTTTTGTTCTCCTACCCTCACTTGATCTTGAAAAGTCGCAGGGTTGTCACTACGACACACAACACTGACTGTATCGGTAAATGTCCTAGTACCTGCACGGCTGTTTGTACACTTGATTACTGTGGGATTTTATGACCGCTAACTTAAATTCATCTTTGCGGTAGAAATTGCGATATCAATTATTTCAGAACCATTCTTGAAAAATAATGTTTTGTGAGGACCTGGACCACGGTTTAGGTACTAAGACATTTACCGACACAGTGTTGGGTGTCGTAGTGACAACCCTGCCATTTTTCAAGATCAAGTGAGGGTAGGAGAACAAAACACCCGCTCTTCTCGCCGGACTCACCCGCAGTGTTCAGTCAGCTCGTGACCACGGCCATTGTAACATGGTCGAAACGTCGAGTGAAACGTATCTATTTTTATCTAAATAAAATAATGCACGGTAATTCCCCATAATGCACAATACACCCCAAGCGGGATGTCAGTGCAGGTCTTATCACCCCCACTTTGAATTCCCCATAAACATTTAAAACATGTGTTCAAATGGTGAATATTTAAAACTTACTTAAGAACCTCTATTTTAAATGAAAATTCAGTTTTTTCTGTAATCACACATGCCTGGGCCCTTATACACATTTTTCCTACCAACAGTTTTATGATAAATTAGAAATTTGACATATTTGCCATGGCATTTGCAACTAGTTAAAAGCCGTCATGACGAAATTTGTGGATAAGGGTCCTGGATAGAAATAACTAGTTAAAAAGTTAAATAAAAATATAATAAGAGTTTTGCCTGAAGACTTTTCAGTGGAAGGTATAAATCACGCACGCTATTAAGCCTCACAGTTTAACTCGCATGACTCCTGTAAGAGCATAATAATATCATTCATATTCTTAATCTATACCAATATTATAAAGAGGACAGATTTGATTGTTTGTTTGTTTGCATTGAATACGTTTCAAAACAACTGAACCGATTTGAAAAATTCTTTCACTGACGGGAAGCTACACTATTCCCGGATGACATAGGCTATAATATATACCCGTGCGAAGCTGAGGCGGACCGCTAGTTTCTGATAAACGCATAAGCATTGCCATTCAACGTGGTAATGCCGCCAGCTTGCTGGGTACGCTGCCAACTGGTAGTGGGCTTGAGCATTTGGATTGTCTTTAGACCTTCAACGGTCTATGGGCAGTCTAACTGTATTTGTAGTTTTAGCTTGTATTTTGTTTAGTTAATAAAGGCGCATTCCAAAGAAAAAAAATTTTCTGATTCTTCATTAAAAAACCAGAGTCACCGACACAGCTGTTAAAATTTGCAAGTTGAAGTGGCAATGGGCAGGCCACATCGCTCGAAGAACCAATAACCGACGGGGAAGAAAGGTTCTGGAGTGGAGTCCGCGAACCGGAAGACGCAGCGTAGGGAGGCCTCCCACTAGATGGACTGATGGCATAGTGAGAGTCGCGGGCATCCAGTGGATGCAATAGGCAGGCTGTCGTTCAGTGTGGAGGTTAAAGGGGAAGGCCTATGTTCAGTAGTGGACATCTTCTGGCTGATGATGAATGAATGGATGAGGTGTCAGTGGAAATCTAAAGCAGGAGAGAATTCCACTGCTGTGTGTCAATAAAAGAATCCTTCAATAACTTTGTTTCGAATAGTAAGTACTTGAATAACAAAGGTATTAGAATTCTTTCAGAGTCTAGTGGTTCTATGATGAATTTTAAACAGATAGACAATGTGCCTATACTTTTTGTTTTGAAAAAATTATGGTTTCTAAAGGATAGCGAGTAAAACTGTGGAGTGTCTCAATATAAATGATGTTATGCAACATCGGCCTTACTTATAAATGTTACTTAAAAGTTAAGCAATGTTTAGAGTTGTCAACTTCTCGTTGACGAAAATTATCACAGATGAAAACAAAACAGCAATTATTGTGGGGTCGAGATCTCAGTCACTACGCCTACAGGTCCGTGGGGGCCGGCCGCCTATTTTTTATATAGGAACTTGGCCAAACGCTTGATGGAGGCGACATGTGACCAGAATGCTGGCGCCTACTTTGGTCAAAAAATTTGGATTGCCATCCTTTTTTTTTTGTTATAATTTTCATGACCATTCAATGTCCTTTAGTCGTAATACTAAACATGTTTACATTGTCTTAATAGCGTCAAACAAGTCATAGTCACAGTCAAGCTAAGTAAGTCACAGTCAAGTCAAACTCATGCCCCTGTAAAGTGGTGGAGATTTACAAGAGGCTCCTATGGAGTTTTGTAAACAACACGAAAAGACACATTTCACCTCATTATATCACTAGCCCACACTCGAGCACGTTTACGAGCACTTAATGAATATTAATTCACCATTTAGTACACATTAACACTCGAAAATACACGTTTACGAGCACTTAATGAATATTAATTCACCATTTAGTACACATTAACACTCGAAAATACACAAGTTTAGGAAAATAATCCAACGAGCCAACATGTTTTTTTCCACGTTGGCGCCAAAACTCCGCATTGCCGTCCAGCGTGGCAATGCTGCCAGCATTCTGGCCACTTTTACCTCCACCGAGGGGCTTTTAGATTAGTATTTTTAATGATTTTTATTTCAATTTGTATATAATAATTAGGTAGTGATAGTTTTAGTTTTTTAGTTTTTGAATATTTTTCGTGTAAATAAATGTCACAAACAGCAATTTTAAGCTTTGCTTATCTTAAGTAATGGTAATAAGTAAGGCTGCATATCTTCTGTATCTGTTAGTCAGTCTTCAAGCAAAACTCATAGAAAAACAACAAAAAAACACAAAATTGAACAACATACAGACAACATCTATTGACAGCTTCTTGCATCGCTCACATTCTGACCGCACAGAAGCCAGCCGTCCGAGCAAACGCCAAACACCCTCCTCATGGTAAACTCGCACTAAAATATGCTGATTTCATTTGAGAAATTGCCATTTAGTTCGCTTTAACTTTTCACTACACTTGGGAAATATTCAGTATCACTGCAATACCAAATACTCTAAAATTTTCGATGAATTTCCACTCTGGCACATCACTATTTATTTTTTACAAAAATCTTTGTTATTTTTTTTTATAGCACTGGCACTGGCCGGTTAAATTCTTTTGTTTATGTTAAGTTAAATTATACCAAAAATGGGCAATTTAGCTCAGCTCTAAATGGAAGTCACAGATGGAATGCGTTTGTTCACAGACTATACGCGCACTGAACAAACTTGGCACAAAGTTTTAGGTAACAAAAAACCGTTTTTGTACTTGATTTGGCACCATTTCGTAGTGAATTTCGAAAGCGCTTTTTCTGCAATGTGCAGGTTCTGCAACACAGCTTTTACGTTCTCATTTTGTATACGGTCCAGTGACCGACACGAAGATGGAAAATACTATGAAGAACCCGCACTGGAACACTGTATTTCGACACTAAGAACAATATTTACAATAAAACTGGGCTACAAAACAAAAATAGCCAATGCCTCCAGCGGCGATGAGCGACCGAGCAAAACTAAATAAAATAGTTACACTTTTTGCCAGCTTTTCTCGCCTGTCGTGACGAGAAGGCGTTTTATCGCGAGAACGACGCGGAGTTATTCCATAAATTAATTCAGTAAAAAGCTTTTTCTAATAAAATAATTGCGAAAATTATTACTCAGGAGCTGTAATTCGATTTGACAGCAGCGCTCCCCCCACTCTGCTCCCGTCGCTTCGCGACGGATTGCGGTCGATCGCAGTGTTGCTAGTTGGGAAAACATTCCCCTTCAATTGGGAGTTTGGAGATGTCACGTTTTTAGGGTGAGCGATTTACGTGAACAAACCATACATAATACGAAATAATATTATAATAATTTGAAACTCTTGTACAAAATAATCTAGTATTACGTTACTATATTCTGAATTTTCAATTGAATGACTTTAATAATAATAATATAATATTGTTTTCATACAATGGGGTCACGTCTTGAGCCGATTGAACTAACCACATCACATTTTGTGGTTTTTCAGAGGTCAGTTGATTTCTTTAGAGTGCAAGTCAAGTTTATACTACTTGTCTTTTTTCCAGTGGACTAACGTACGAAGTTGATTTATAATTTCTACGTAATATATGAATCCATACGACTTAATTGTCTTTTGTCCACACTAACCTACGAAGTTAATTTATAATCTCCTACGTAATTTATGAATCTATATAACTTATTGTATTTTGTTTGTCCACACTAACCTACGAAGTTAATTTATAATCTTCTACGTAATATATGAATCCATATGACTTATTGTCTTTTGTTTGTCCACCTATGAAATTAATTTATAATCTCCTACGTAATTTATAAATCCATCACCACAGCACAGACCTATTACAACGTCGTATTAGCGCACGCTAGTGGCGTCACGCGAGGACGTTTATTATTATGACAGACGTCGTCTAAACGCCTACGAAAACTATACCGCGACCATTTTTCTGTAAAGTTTAATAGGGGAGCCACTATCGTATTTTTGTACGAAACCAACAGCAATCCGGGGAAATAAATTAGTTACATCGTTTAGCTAACTTTTTTGATAAGTGTGGTGTGTAGTATACAATGAGACATCAATGCAGTATTTTTTGAGAGGCAAATAAAAAACAGCTCACTTAGCACATTATGACTAGAAAAATGATTGAATAGTTCAGAGCGATCAAGCGATAACGCCATCCGCTTTATTCAAAGTAAAATCAAAATTAAGTCACTGCAATAGGCTAACTTTGCACACACCAAGTTTGAAGTTATAATATCATTTTTAGGATTCCGTACCCAAAGGATAACAACGAGACCCTATTACTAAGCCTACGATGTCTGTCTATCCGACCGTCCGTCCGTCGGTCTGTCCTACCTTTCAACGGCAATATCTTTCGAACCGTAACAGATAGCCAGTTGAAATTTTCACGGAATATGTAATGTTCGGGCGGATTAACAAAAAATATTAAAAGTCTAAAAGTAAAAATTAAAGGGGGTGTCCTCAATTCCCCATACAACAAACGTATTTTTGTATTTGCTCTAGTGTGAAATCGGTAATACGTACAAGCGTCAAACGTGGCATGATTATAGTACGCACTATAAAGTACAACAAATAATGAGATAATGGCCAAGTGCGAGGCGGTGGCAATTTTTTGTTATAATTGTGTTATGCTCAAGCGTGACTGCCGCACAAATGATTATTTGACAGCGTGGCAATTGCTTCGACTTTTTTGGAAAACGTTAACTGGTAATTTGTTTACTTGGACGACCTTATTGTATTTTGTGGTGGTACGAAACCCTCAGTGCGCGAGCCCGACTCACACTTGGCCGGTTTATAATAAGTTTAAGTTTTGGCTTCAGACGTTATATCTATTTAGCCGGTTCAAATATTTTTTTATCGGGTAGTCAATAATTTCAAGTTTTAAAATTGTCATTCAAGCCAAAAGACAATAATGCCTCATGTCAAGTCATGTCAAAACATTGTGGCGGATGATGACTTGCCAAGTTGCCACCCTCTAAATGGGCCCCCATGCCCCCCATAAAGGCAGCCCTTTAGTGGCTTTATTATTATTATTATTATCAACGTGACCTGCACGACTCGGAAACATAGTAGAATTCTACTATGTCGGAAATGTCAGACGTAAAAGTTCAAATCAGCCATGATATAGCTAGCTGTTTGCCACTAAAAGGTTACGACTCCGTCCGTGAACTTTGCAGCGACATCGACAATCGACACTCACTGAAGGAGTGGGGAAACAGTTGCTTTTTTTTTTGCAAAAAAATTTTCTTTAAATCTTTTATTGCACTGGATAATACTGAATAATACTGGATAATACTGGATAGTCGCGGGCATCCAGTGGATGCAAAAGGCAGACTGTCGTTCAGTGTGGAGGTTAAAGGGGGAGGCCTATGTTCAGCAGTGGACGTCTTCTGGCTGATGATGTGATGTACTGGATAATAGTATCGATTTTGATAGATGATTTTATACTACATGCAGGATTGCCACCTTTGTTTGATTTTTTTTTTCTAAAATGGGTAAAATGTGCTGTAAGTCTAACTAAACTCTTAACGAATAGTGTTTTGTGCAAATAAATAATCTTTATCTTTATTGAGCGATCGTAGAATGTTTTAAAAAATGAGACAACATTATAGGTTGTCGGGATGCTGGACAATAACATCAAAATCGGGACTGTCCCGGCAGAATCAGGACTGT
Organism: Agriopis marginaria; assembly: GCA_932305915.1. NCBI lineage: Eukaryota > Metazoa > Arthropoda > Insecta > Lepidoptera > Geometridae > Agriopis > Agriopis marginaria. The sequence continues at coordinate 1,959,430 of OW029941.1, forward strand.
CCCGGCAGAATCAGGACTGTCCCGGCAGAATCGGGACAGGCGGCAAACCTACTTACATGTACGGAGAGGTGGATCAACGGCTGTTGTAGTAGTGTGGACTGAAAATGAACTGAATTGAATCCTGTGAAAATTACAAAAAAATGTAGAAAAAGCTTTAGTTCTTTTTATTTTTTATTAAAACATTTTATATTATGCAAGCAATAGAGCTCATCGAGACACGTATATAATAGCCAGAGACATATAATTGTCGTCACATAGTTCACGAATTTGTAGTTAGGAAAAAAAACGAGCAAAACTCGGTGGGCTTAGCCCACCAGTTATTAATTCCATTTATATTTGTCTATATATTTATGTTCCCATCCCAATCCAAATATATAAGTTTTTGCGACGTGATATTGACAATAAAAAAATGGCGGACCGGGACTATGCCAGCTACATACAAAAATAAACAAACCCCTTTAATAATAAAGTATCTGTATCCACACCGTGAGCCCTACAACACCCTTTTTTGTCCGTAATATCGCCCACCTGGCCAATAAACGTCATTTTTACAACACAAAAGACATATTAACATAGGAAGATGGACGGTAATCGTCTCCAAGCGGCAGTAGGCGTGATACTATGACTTGAATTCCAAATGAGGTGAAACTGAATTATCAAGCTGAGAATGTCGAGACGGTTTCGGGAAATTCTTGGCATGACGAGTAGGAATTTGACTTGTTTGAAGGCAGATGGCATGGTGGAACAAGTAAAGAGGTCACAAATGAAGCGCGTACCAACATTGATTTCTTTCTGGCAGCCATATAAGCTTTGATCACATATAGCTTAGCTCGAGCTAGTACCGAATAAAGTCTGCCAAAAACTGAAAGGAGCGAGGTAAACACATATTGCACACACTGACATATTCTTACTAGTTCTACAAACACACACTTCAATATTGAGCGGCACACAACTGCAACGAGATAATTAAACGGACAACCAAGGGAGGGTGTAAGAGCTAATGGTATAATTATATATCACATCACATCAGCAGCCACTGCTGAACAAAGACCTTCCTCTTAGACAGGGGTGTTGCCACAATCCCCACGCTTTACAGACAGCTAGGAGAATGCAGTACGTTCACCGTGAACTAATAGGACGCTGCTGCCAATCGTCCGGTGGATCTGTTCGCAGTTTTAGGACATGCCCGGGTCCAGGTATAACACTTCAATTTATTTTTTCTGAGGATATAAGCATTAAAGTATAAGCTCGTAGCGTCGCAAAGATAATATGACCGCGCATGTAGTCAAAATTCTCTTTAGCAAAATGATACCACGTCGGTCGCGGGGGGCAGCTTGTGATTGGAGAATCAAAAGTCATTCATTCAATTCGCGCCTACGATCGGCCCTGCTAGAAATAGTTTAGGTAGTGATGTTAGAACCTTTGCCTCAAGCGGGGTAAAGGATGAGCAGTCAAGTGGTTATATTGTCATTGTGGTGTCGTATAGCTAATGTGGTTGAGACAAGAGCACATTAAATGAAAAATTGCCACATCATTGCAGTGAAACTCATAAGCCACGCAAGAAACTTGCACGAAACTCTCACTTCCGTAAAGAGGTGACAATTTATGTAAGAACACCGTAATGTGTGCATATCACTTACTCGTACAACCGTATTAGATTGACGGAACTGCGGACTACATACTAATGTCGTTTCTTTCTAACCCGACGCAAAACAGAGGGCTGTTACAAGTTTATTTGCGTGTATATATATATATTTATGTGTGTGTATATGTGTGTCTGTCTGTGGCATTGTAGCTCCCGATCATTATATAGTTAGGATCTACCTTAAGCCCGAGGAAGTACTGATAAGAGTGCAAAAAACTGAAGCGGGTGAGGTAAACACGTATTGCACACACTGGCATTATTCTTACTAGTTCTACAAACGCACACATCAATATTGAGCGGCACACAACTGTAAACGAGATGGTCAAAATGTCATCAAATGGACGACGGGTGGGTGATTTCTAATGGTATAAGTAATCCTTCCATTTGTTTTTTTTCTGAGGAAAATTTCTTCCTAGAGATCCACAAGCATCCCACAGCGCTCGCCGAGCTCAAAAAGCTGTGGTCTACCACGATGGAAGACCAGCTGTCTCTGGCGTGCGTGACTGATGATGCAGACGCGACCATGGTCGCAGTCAACGTGCTGACTAAATAAATAAATTGAAAAATAAAAAAGTATAATAAATTAATTTGTTTGTTTGTTTGTTTTTGACTGTCGCAAGGAAAGAGGACAAGCATGAACTGTTTCATGTGAGTACAGTTTATTTACAAGGGAATATAAACAAGAGTACACGACATAGCTGTTAAAATTTGCAAGTTAAAGTGGCAATGATGAGCAGGCCACATCGCTCGAAGAACCGAAAACCGATGGAGAAGAAAGGTTTTTGAGTGGAGAACACGAACAGGAAGACGCAACGTAGGTAGGCATCCCACTAGATGGACCGACGACATAGTGAGAGTTGCGGGCATCCAGTGGATGCAAAAGGCAGGCAGTTCAGTAAAGGGCCTCCCCCTATGTTCAGCAGTGGACGTCTTCTGGCTGATGATGAACTCCCAAATGGCTGAACCGATTTTGAGTAAGTTTTTTTTGTTTTAAATGTGATTAGTTCGAGAGTGTTCTTTGATTTGATTCATGAAAATCTGTACAACCGTTTGAAGATTATCAGCTCTTTTATCTTAAACTAGCGGTCCGCCCCAGCTTCGCACGGGTATAGATTATAGCCTATATCACCCGGAGATAATGTAGCTTCCCGTGAGTGAAAGAATTTGTCAAATCGGTTCAGTATTTTCGGAGCCTATTCAATGCAAACAAACAAACAAACAATCAAATCTTTCCTCTTTATAATATTAGTATAGAAAACAATGTAAACTTGTTAATAAAAACTATCCCTATGTACGCAGTATGCATCAGGCATTATAGTAATGAAGTAATGATCCAATATCCGATCATGTTTGCGAAATAAACATTATTAGAACTCGCCAAATCCAGATGATGAGTATGACCGTGAATGTCCTACGACAAGTGTCTCCCCACAATGGTAGCTGAGGTCATCCCACCAACACTTGGGACTCCGTTACGTCATGCCGACACAAACATCTGGCTTGTTGACTTTTTGTTTCAATTGCTAAACAAGTTAAACAACGTAGGCATCGAGACCTACGAAGAGTGAGAACTCTTTGGTTAACGACCATTGCATTATTACGCAAGTTATTTATGTGTCGTTATGATATCTTAATATATATAAATCTCGTGTCACAATGTTTGTCCTCGATGGACTCCTAAACCACTTAACCGATTATAATAAAATTCGCACACCATGTGCAGTTCGATCCAACTTGAGATATAGGATAGTTTAAATAATTATATAACTAGCGACCCGCCCCGGCTTCGCACGTAAATTACACCCGTGCGAAGCCGGGCGGGCGGGTCGCTAGTTATAATATATTTTTAGGGTTCCGTACCCAAAGGGTAAACCTTAGAACATAGTCAGTTGTTATGCTATGTTACATTTATCAACCGTTTTTAGGGTAAAAACGGGACCCTGTTAATAAGCTTACATTGTCTGTCTGTCCATCTGTCTGTCTGTCTGTCTGTCCTATTAAGGGCTGTATCTTTCGAACCGTAATAGATAGCCAGTTGAAATTTTCACAGAGTATGTAATGTTACGGCGGATTAACTAAGAAATAATAAAAAGTCAAGAAGTCAAAACAAAAGGGGGGTCCTCTTACAACAAAAGTATTATTTAACGTATTTTTGTATTAGCTCTAATGTAAAAACGGTTATACTTACGTACAAGCGTCAAACTTAGCATGATAATGGTTCACACTCGAAAATATAACAACAATTAATAAATAATGGCCAAGTGCGAGTCGGTGAGAAATTTCTGTTCATTAAAAGTTATACCGAGCGTCACTTGCAAAATATTAACTATGTAACGGCGTAGCAATTATTTGGCTATTTTAGTAGGCGTTAAGTCGGACCAAATAGTTTTTTAATTGATAATTATTGTATTTTGTGGTGATACAGAACCCTCAGTGCGCGAGCCCGACTCGCACTTGGCCGGTTTATTTCGGACTAGCTCGAGTTTAAGGCAAATCCAAACATAATTATTACATGTATGTATTATGATCTAAGCTGCAGGGTTAATTCGACTAAAGGCATCAAGCATGAATTAGGCAGGGCGCAAACGTGAACACTTTTGTGTCTTGTGTCGGATACAAGCTACCAATGAATATTTGATTTCTTTATAAACAGTACGAAATCAGCCACTCTCTACGCAGACTTTGTGTCCAGTTGCTTCCACTTGATTGGTACTGAGTGTGCCGTGTCGGCAACAAAATGTGTCTACGTATGCGCAGCGCCTTAGACCACGTTACCATATCTCCCTTGTATGTCTGATCTGAGGTAGATACTCTCCGTTATTTGAATCACGTAAAAGCTTAACAATTATTTCCAATTCTCCGTCATCGTACCCAAAAACACTCGAGCGGTCATCGGCTTTTGCCAATATATTTTTTTGTACCAAACAATCCAAACACGGCTTCCACAACACAACAAAAACGGTGAATCAACTTACAAAACGGTAAGCTTAGTTGATTTCAGCACCGCATTTATGCGTCATGTAAATTGACCCATTTTAATTTGTTATTCATCCCAATTCCCAATACATCCCACTCATTCTTATTATAAGAATAATTAATTTTAGAAACAAAAACTACTTCCTATACCACATACTACATTCTACACGTACAAACTTAAACTAAAACGTAGAAAAATTATAGTTAAAACAGAAACTGAAAGTCCTCATCAAAAATTTTGCTGAAGGGAACCACAAACCAAAACGTCATCTGTGTATAATATATGTATATCTATTTAATACAGTTGATTTTTTCGAAAAGAGTTGCATTAATTCCTATACAACATTACCAACCTCTGAAGTATGCCCTAGCAAACAAAAAAATAATCATCAAAATCAGTTCACAATTGGCGGAGTAATCGCGTATCGCGTAACTAACATACAAAAAAACATACAGTCGAATTGCGAAGCTCCTCCTGTTTTGAAGTCGGTTAAAAATTATGCTATAACAAATAAGTTGCCGACCCTTAGGATTCTGAAGAACTCCATGTTGAACGCTGCCTTAAGATAAATTATACAACCTGTTCGATCCCAACAAGCAAAAGAGGGTAGATGGAAAATAACTTCATCAATTCTTTTATTTTCTATCGTTGATCGGTAGAAGCGATTCCGTCATAGCGATTCGCTTGGGACGCACGTTGCGTACCTACTTTCGCGGCGCGTGCGCAGAAATCACCACCATCCAGGACATTCCTTTAGAACCTCTGGGTTCGTAACTCAGTGCTGTGAGCTCACAAAGAACATTGGAGAACAATATTTCACCAGTGCAGTTCAGTGGCCGTGCCCTGGCTGTGCCACATAAGACCGAGATTGCTGCTGAAGCCGTATGGGCGATCGTGGATTTAAGGTTGGTGAAGTTTTCCTTTTTACCTTCGTCAGCTTGCAGGGATAGTTGTCCGTTTCATTACCTGATCGTTCTGGATGCACCTCATACAGTCCACTAACAAAATCTTCTCCCAGAGACTGTACGTGTATCGTACACAACCAAAATACCTAAATAGCAGATTAGAAGACGTAATATACTCGTATGTCCAATATAAATCGTACATAACTAGTCGTTTTTCGCCAATCAACGGTAGCGTGCAGTCAAAACAAGTCGCGTTATCAATAAACACGACGCAAACCTGTCGCCTGCATATTAAATCGTTCACACGCGAGTTATCAACTTGATTGGTGGCTCTCATCTGAGTCACTTGTCTAGTGCGTATATATGTTTATCTATGCTAGTGCGAGTTTTTCAATTGCGTTTGCCACCTCGATCGCGTTAACATTAACTACGGGTTGTATGGAGTAATACAAATCGTAGTTAACGTTAACGCGATCGAGGGGGTGGAAAAACTAGACACAGCGTGTCTGATGCCAACAGCAAGTCGTAATTAACCGTCGTTTTTTTAACCTGCAACACAAGCTCTGCTTAGTGTAGGTTCTGTGAACCAACCAATTTGTTACCAGAAGCCGATTTATTTACGAATATCTTGCATTTTCAACTTTTTGCATTTTGTTGTCGTTCAGTGTGGTGGTTAAAGGGGGAGGCCTATGTTCAGCAGTGGACGTCTTCTGGCTGATGATGATGATGATCTTGCATTTATCAAAGCCTTATTTTTAAGCCTTTACATACATACTTTAAGCTACTATGTATTACTTATATTTTAGATTTATTTCTATTTTCTCTTTGTGATATCGGCTTTTTTATCCATGAAATAAAGATGATTAATAAAAAAAATGTTATCGCTATAATTGCAGAGCGTCGCCGTTTTTCGCTCGCTGTCATGGCGTCGCGTTTGCGTTCGCGCAAACAAAACAGCGATGGCGATTATGGCGAACGAGCTTGCCGTACCCATCGGCGAAAACGCTTGGTCTGTCTCCGGCATGACATGTGAGATCATTATAACTGTTTTGAATAATTCAACGGGAAGCAAGCGGAACTTGATCATCGGCTTGTTACGATTTCCGTTTCTATTTGCTATTCAAACCATAGCAGTACCAGAAGTGCTCAGTTGTAGCTTGATCGCAAAATTCGCAAACGGTATTTACTACTAGCGTTACAATACATGTCTCGATAGACACGATGATAAAATGTAGGTAGAGATATTTCAAGCTAGAACTGCGTAAACAAACTGAGATATGACTTACTATAATAAAACTATCGTTCATGTTCAAACAAAGACTTTCTATAAGTAGACATTTAATGTAAGGCGAACGACTTGCTACATGACTTACTATAATAAAACTATCGTTCATGTTCAAACAAAGACTTTCTATAAGTAGACATTTAATGTAAGGCGAACGACTTGCTACATGACTTACTATAATAAAACTATCGTTCATGTTCAAACAAAGACTTTCTATAAGTAGACATTTAATGTAAGGCGAACGACTTGCTACATGACTTACTATAATAAAACTATCGTTCATGTTCAAACAAAGACTTTCTATAAGTAGACATTTAATGTAAGGCGAACGACTTGCTACATGACTTACTATAATAAAACTATCGTTCATGTTCAAACAAAGACTTTCTATAAGTAGACATTTAATGTAAGGCGAACGTGTTCAGTCACTACATCTGATGAAAACATCTTATGAAAAAACACGCCCCCTGAAGGCACTGAGTGTCACGTCAGTACCGACTAAGCTTGCGATCCGTCAACGTTTCTGCGCTCGTCTTATAATTGTCTATTTAAAACCGCGCTACGTCTTGTTGTAGCAAAAAATATTGCGACAAAAATTGCCAATCCCTCACTCCGCTCCTCAGACATTAGGCTGAACTGTTTCCATTGAAAATAATAAAATTGTAACTACAAGTCTGGGCTAAGTAGTAGCTTTACCTAGTCTGTGTGTTCAAATGTCTTCGTGTTTCACCTTTTTTTCATTATCTCCTTCTGCTGTAAGTACGGCACAATTATTCCTTTTTTCAAAGTGAGTTCAACTAAAGGCATGAAGCCTGATTTAGACCTGATGCGTTTGCAACCACCACGACAGGCTGGGACTAATCCTATACTTTATAATATCTCGGCGGCGGCGCTAAAATATGCTTATAATTGACTAAAACGTCAAAGCAATATTCTTGAACCGAGAAATTTTCAAAGATACAATTAAATCAATTAAATTTCAAGATTGATTACAATTACCCGTATCGAATCTTACGTTGCAGACAAGCTAAATGTTGGGAGACCACTAAAGGCAGTAGCAAAAAATCTAACTGTACTGCGGTAAACGAGAAATTTAATTGGGGCCTTGGCCGTGAGCCCGTGACTCGGCGGAAATTGTTCGGTTTAACGAGCCACTTTACCACAGATTGATTTTGGCTAGCTGGTGACTCCCACGTGCAAATGTTGTCATTTATCAAAGAAGTCTGCATTATTGTCATTTTCGTTTTTTTTGTTCTCTTACAAATTTACTGGCTATTCAAGAGGGAACTTAAAAGCCATAAACCCAAGAAAAAAAAAATCGTTAACGACGGGTTTTCTCATTCACTGAGACAGATTTACTCCAAAGAATAAAGAAACTCAAGTTCTTAAGATAAGAACAATTTTTTTCAGAAAATCAGAATACAGAAAAGTTTTTTGTGACAATAACCAAACCACCGAACACCAATGTTTTTTCAGAGATTTCGGTATTTATTTGTTTTGTTGTAGGTAGGGTTTTTTTGTTGTGGTCATCATGTCATCATATTTCGCAAACGGTGCATCTGGCTAAAAGTGATGGAACAAATTTCACTTTTATTTTATAAGATCTATTCAATTCAATGATACCACATAGGTTGCAGTAAAAAGAACACCCACCCACTATATCCCTACCCCACTTTATCTGTATGGGAATGGGAACTAGTTTTTTATCTATACTAATATTATAAAGAGGAAAGATTTGATTGTTTGTTTGTTTGCATTGAATAGTAGCTCCGAAACTACTGAACCGATTTGAAAAATTCTTTCACTGACGGGAAGCTACACTATCCCCGGGTGACATAGGCTATAATCTATACCCGTGCGAAGCTGGGGTGGACCGCTAGTTCTCGTATAAAGTAAGTCTTAGTACCTATAAAGCAATTTTCGTGTTAATATATAAAAGGATGGCGGAAGAGATGAAAAAAAAACACTCAAAAAATATATCTATTTCGGATTTTTATAGTTTTCATTTAGTGATTGCATATCTTCATAAGTGTTTTATGCCATAGGTGCCAAACAAGCAGACGGGCTGCCTGGTGGTAAGTAGTCACCGTCGCGAATGGATACTTTTAACACTAGAGGCATCACAACTACGTTTCCGACCCTTAAGAATCTATGAACACGCTTTTTAAAGAACCCCACGTTCTAGCTTAAACGCGCGATCGAGAAAGCCACGTGCTTTGATCTCAGCCTTAACCACAAACCCCTGTTGACGTCGTGAACGTTATGCATAGATTTTTTCCATAAACGTATAATTTGCAAACACCGCAAAAAACGGCATAACAGTTAAAATGAACCGTTAATAAAAACTAGTATGCCTTTATGTAAGCCTCATTCGTGACTGTATTGATTAAACAAAAACTCGTAATAGTGGTGTGATAGGTGTTTTTTACCGTCCGTCATGCACTGATGCTATTCAACTGTATACTCAGCTTGATTACTCATTAAGACTATCGAAATCTTCTTTGTGGGGTTCGACATGGTTATGACGTCATCCAAGGAAAGTCATCGTCAACCCCTATTCTCACTGCGTGTTGTTTTGATTTTTGGGATTATGAACTATTAAAAACATCTTTGTTGGGTTACAACAATGACGTCATCGAAGAAGATTTATCGGCAACCTCCAATTCCCACTGCGTCTATCACGTTTATGACTATCGAAATCATCTTTGTTGGGTTCCACGTGATTATGACGTCATCCACGAAGGTTTATCGTCAAGGTTTATCGGGAGGGAGTGGGGGGGGGTCGCAAAAATCACGAAATATCACAAGGGGGGGGGGCTGTAGTAAGATATCACGTGTATTTATTTTTTCATCAAACTTAATTTCAGAATAAAATTAGATTATACTGTATACCTGTATTTAAAGATAATAAAGAAAAATTAACATTCTTTGTAGGTATTAAAAACTACACGTGATTTTGGGTGGGGGGGTAGTATTAAACCTCACCACGTATCAACAGGGGGGGGGGGGGGGGGGGGATTTAAAAATGCTAAAAAGAACATCGCGTGTTTAATGGACGGTCCCCAACGCCAGATTACTACATTTTAATAGTGGGTGAGCACACTAATACGATATTTTTGGTAGATTAAATGCCGTTCACGGTACACCTGATAAAATTATACATCAAACTTCCATTTTATTTTAAACGACCTATTTAATGAGAGGGGTGCAGTTTTTTTTAGTTTATGGGTATAAACAAACAAAACTCACTAACGACTTTAAATGTCGGCGACATTTAAACATGTTGTATTTATGATGACGTCATCGACTCAGTGACCATCCCTGAACTTACACGAATCTTACTCTGACAAATAATTTATCAAAATCAGTTAAGCCGTTTAGGGTGTAGGTGGGAACATATTATACGGGTTAAACGTAACAAATACCTTCCTCTTGGCTTTGCATCGTCATCAGGTATTTATACTTGGACTTGAATAACGAGAACATGATTGTCAGTTGATAGCACAGTATAGGTCTGTGGTTGATAGGCTATACGTTACATGTATCGACCGTTTTTACATCAAAGCTAACAAACAGCGTCTTAATGCTGTCATCGTTCAATACAAACGAGCTGTTTAATTCAATTTAAACGCAATGTCGTTCATACACACCGCAAAAACTGATACTTCACTACGCCATAAAACCGACACCATCACGCTACAAGCTAAAATAAACTCTCAAGTTTTGTGGAAACAGACTAATTTTGTATTCAAAAGAAACAGAAGAACACGACGCTCGATTATATACTGTAAACATAACAATCATAAACTTCTATTTGGTTTACTAAACATTCGCATGTTTATAAAATCACCAGCAAAGTCCGTCAAAGTAAAATCAGCTCTAACAATTTAGCAGTAGCGTTCATTGAGTATTCACTTCGATTTAGCTAATTTGTTTTTTTTTAGCATGCAACACACGCGAGTACGCGCGGAAGTCCGGTCACGCATCGTTGCCCGATACCCGTCATGGGGTAATTTTACTGGTGCATGTGGCAACTGGGAATAGGTACTCGTTCGAAAACTTATTGCATTATTTTTTTCGCGCAGGTGTCATGCTAAAGGTTTAATGCCCATATCGCAAATTCCGATTTAAAAAATCACATGCAAAATAAGTTTTTCCCACAAATATTTTTTTTTTGGAAAACATAATTTAAGTGTTTTTCTTTTTATTTTGACTTGATTTTGACAGTTTAAAAGTATTGAAACTAATAGATATTCTCTTCAAGTTTTAAAATAAAGTTGTATGGAAATTAGTCGCTGAATTAACACGTTTTTGTAATCTTGTTTTGTGATGTTTGATGTTAAAACAGTCGATAATTTGTTACAGTGACACAATTAACAACCAGCATTCTTTTTAGAATAAAAATGCGAATGTTTTAAACTAAGTTTATTTCCTTCAACGGTCCTCCTTCCTAAGACCTTCAACGGTCTCTGGGCAGTCTAACTGTATTTGTAGTTTTAGTTTTAGCTTGTATTTTGTTTAGTTAATAAAGGCGCTAGACCAGGAAAAAAAAAAGTTTATTTCATAAATTACCTCTATATTACTTAACTAGTTGAAACCCGCTACTTCGTACGCGTAGAGCTCGGCCTTCAGCCTCGCTACTACAACCCGTTATAACCTATGTGTTATTCTAATGTATAAGCTATATTATTGTAAACTTTCATTAAAATCCATTCAGTAGTTTTTGCGTGAAAGAGGAACAAACATCCATATATACAAACTTTCGCGTTTATAATCATTGTAGGATAATCGCGCAACCAGTGGATGCAGATGGCAGGTTGTCGTTTAGTGTGGAGGTTAAAGGGGAGGCCTATGTTCAGCAGTGGACGTCCTATGGCTGAAATGATGATGACAATGCCGGTAGAGTCATGAAATTAAGATCTATAAAAATCCAATCATGATAGTGTAACCAAATGGTTGCGTACGAATTATGATTCACAATTTGCCGATCTATGCTACCGGGTGATCCAGTTAGGCAACAGTTGTACATAACCGATGCAACGTTTGCATAAGCAGTTTCTTAACTCTCCTCTGGCCAACGGTTCTCGCATCTTGATCTTGGATATTTGGAGCCAGTTCTTGTTTTAGGGTCATTGTGATACCCGTCTTGATATTATCTCCATTCCATTTTAATTAGCCTGCATCCAGCGTTTCCCTGCGGTCTCTTTTAGGTCTTCTTGTAGGTGGACTACAAGACTACGCTGCGCTTACCGGTCCGTGGTCTCCATTCGAGAACCTTTCGGCCCCATCGGAAATCTGTTCTGGGTGCTATGTGCCCTGCAGGGCAATCGCGCTAAAAAATCACAGACGAATCCTTGACGAAACGCAAACGCACCACAACTTTTGGTCGATTTCGTATCGGGCTAATGATTTTACTAGGAGACTAGGTGACGCGAAATGAGCCAATGAATGGCCTAGTTGCGTATACTTAATGCCCGCTACACAAGTAACAAGTAGGAATAAAGCAGGCGGAAGAATTGGACGGTGAGAGATTTCCAGCTTTACAAGACGTTGGGGTGAGCATTTTGACGGTGTCGTCATTACAAATAACTCAAGTTGAGTTAAATAGTACAATGAGGCGACATGTTTTTTTCCTCGTTGGCGCCAAAACTCGCCTCCGATATTTTTTTATTTCATGACCATGAATGCAGAGTCTTTCAGTCGTAATATTAACTTTAACTTCAACTCTTATTTGATGGCTTTATTTGTGGAGTGGAGGAGCCACCACAATTCCGCCACTGCTACGTTTTGGGATAAACCATCAAACGCAGGAGATTGTCCGGTGATCGTAATATTAAACAAGTCAACATTAAATAACTTCAAACAAGTCGCAGTCACAGTCAAGCAAAGTAACAACTTCCTTCGATAGTTTCTTACAGTGTTACCAGTTATCAAAATTCCTCAAATTCCCCAAAAGGTAAGGTCATTCATACCCACTATCAAAGGCCATTCATTATGGTAATGCCACACAACGGTAACCCTATCGGCATAATAAAATACGTAGTAACATCTAATAGAACCCGTTTCCGTCCGAACCGGCCCGGCAAGGTTTCTCTTCGGTTCATCTGTTCTCTGATATTACAAGGTGATAGAATATAAGTATACCTAGATAGATCCCTGGAGCCGGGGTCTTAGAATACTGCTTCGGTATCCCCTGTCTGTCGTAAAAGCTGACTAATAGGGGCCTTTGGGCTTGTGGGTGGTCAGATTTGGGGATCTGACCTCAGCTTCAGCAAGCCCAGGGAAGACAACGGCGCGATGTGGCGCACGCCGTTATAAAAGTGATAAACGTTGAAAAAAATATAGATGAGCGATGGTAACCGAGCGGTAGCATGTGCGCTTTACGATCTGACGGCACCCGGTTCGATCATCGACCCTGCACCAATAGAATAGATAGCCCGTTGGTCCAGTTGGTAGTGAACCTACCTTCTGAGCTCGGGGGCGTGGGTTCGATTCCCACCTAGGACAAACATTTATGTGATGAACTTTTGTGTTTGTTAATATTTATTTAAGTATGTATTTAAAACTATATAATGTATGTATATCAGTTTCTGGCAGCCATATCACAAGCTTTGCTTAGTTTGGGGTCAGATGACCGTGTAGTTGCAACCATATAAACGAGACGTCAGTCATTCGAAATCAGTTAGCAACTGTGATGCGGAGTTCGTCGCATTGATCTAAATAAGAATGTTCAATCAAGGTTCTGTCATAATGCCTGGCGACAGATTTTCCTTCTCATTTCCGTTCTATTTACTTCTCTTTTGTGTTCTATTCATCGCTAAGCTGTTATTTGTAATAAATTAAACATTAGGTCATATGCCTATTGTCTAATGCTATATTGAAACCGGCGTTTATCTATCGAATATGAATGCCAGCTCGAAGGAGAAAGCGAACAACGTCTGCCGACGTGATGTATCAAGAGTAAATGTCTCGATGCTCAGAGCAAATAAAAATACAGAGTCCCTACGGCGCACTGCCAAAGTGACGCCAAAATCGCTTCCAAAACTACGCGAATAACAATACACGACTCACGCACACATACGCATTCAAAACTACGTGAATTTCTTGTCAGAACGTCGTACTGAAAACATCCGTATTAAAAAGAAACGATGACTTCTTGCAGTGTTAAGAACTGCAAGAACAACACAAAAGTAAATAAGAAGAAGGATGGAATATTTCCACACTTAAGTATTTATATTATCACTTATTTTGATGAATTACACGACACGAACTTCGATAGTAATTTTTAAACTTTCGCGCTTTGAACACATGTTTTAAATGTTTATCGGTACTTATCACGTATTATTACCTATATTAAATAATACGTGATAAGTCCCGATAAACATTTAAAACATACGAACTTCGACTTTGCGAACACGAAAAGTGAAGCCACTTTTTGAAACATGTGAACACATGTTTCAAAAAGTGGCTTCACTTTTCGTGTTCGCGGTAGTCCCTCTGTATTTTTATTTGCTCTGAGGTCTCGATGGTACCGATCACCGCACCAGTTGGACATGTAACACGATGATTGCAGCTTTCTACGTGGATGAGCTCGGTTCATTAATGGCCTCATTCTCACGACCACTAAGTACATCAATTTTGTAACACGCTTTTATTAGCTTCACTCTTCGACCAAAATAAAATGAATGGACGGGCCCAGAAGAAGAGCATTGTTGAAGATTACAAAGTGAGCGCCGGCGCTCACTTCGTTTCAGTCGGTCTCTATAATAATACAAATACAAATTAATTTATTGGGCATTATAAAAATGACAAAATAATATATGAATCCATTGACTCCGAACTAGTAATAATTACTGTGTTTCGGGAGCCAATCTCTAGCCGTAGGAAGTGCGACACGCGACTATTGTTACATGATAACGAAACATCTGACAAAATTATGCCTTCGTGTGCTTTCCCGAAGTGTAAATACACAACAACATAAATCCGATGTCTATGTTTTGAAACAAATATACTGTACATGGTTATAATTAGGTGTTGAAGTATATAATATGTCCGACGGTTTTGACTCGTTTTTACTGAGCAAATTCAATGGTTATGAAGTCCATTCGTTTTATTTTGGTCGAAGGCTTCACTTCTATTTATGTAAACAAATCTTGGAAGTCGATTTTAATATAACTACTTCTAATAGACACGTTGACAAATATATTTTTGACCGACCTCAAAAAAGAAGTTCTTAATTCCTTTATTTTTTAGGATTCCGTACTAGTTTATGAATATTATAAAGAGGAAAGATTTGATTGTTTGTTTGCATTGAATAGGCTCCAAAACTACTGAACCGATTTGAAAAATTCTTTCACTGCTGGGAAGCTACACTATCCCCGGGTAACATAGACTATATTATATTTTCAAAACGAATAGGGATCCTTACTAAAACTCCAATAATGTAACCCAAGGTGTAAAAAATAAGATTTACAATATTAACTTTGCGTGTTTGACAGTTATAAGACAGGACAACGTCTGTCAGGTCAGCTAGTAGGGTATAAACCGGACCCTATTACTAAGTCTACGCTGTCTGTCTGTACGTCCTATTGAAATTTAGTAACGTTACGGAGGATTTACTAAGAAGTAATACGTAATAAAGTCAAAATGCAAAAACTATTGGGTACATATATCACAACAAACGTATTTTTGTATTAGCTCTAATGTAAAAACGGTAAAACGCACAAGCGTCAAACTTGGCATGATTATAGTACACACTCTAAATTATAAACAAATAATAAATAATGGTCAAGTGCGAGTCGGTGACAAGTTTCTGTTCAATACCAAGTTATAACTGGTAATTTCGTTATTGAATTTTGTGGTGGTTCGGAACCCTCAGTGCGCGAGCCCGACTCGCACTTGGTCGGTTTTTTATTATTTCTTATTTAATCCTCCGTAATATCACATATTCTGTGAAAATTTCAACTGACTATCTAAGTATTACGGTTCGAAAGATACAGTAGGACGGACAGACGGACAGAGAGCGTAAGCTCAGTATTAGGGTCCCGTTGGGTACAGAACTCGAAAAAACAATTGAATACAGTTAATAATTCCAAAATACTGTTTATTTTCTTTTTTTAATATAAATAATAGGCTTGCGTTTGACTGATGTTACGATCCGGTCTACGTTGGAGCACGCTTGCCTAGAAGAAACCGATTCACTCGTGATTTGAAGACACCCAGTTTGTAACCATAGAGGTAGAGTACTGGTAGGGAGTCATCCCTACCAGCCTAATAAACTTTATTTCTTGTGCATAAAGTTGGCAACCCTAAAACACCCATTCAGGCAGCGCATACCACAGTTAATTATGAAGATAAGACGAAACTGCCTTTCTCAAGTAAGAATAAAATTAAACGAAGTACTTGTGACCGTTAAGCAGTATACGTGTACAACTAACTTTTGAACCCAAAACAGTCCCGTCGCCAGTTAACTCTCAGAGCTCGCGGAAGGTATAAAACTGTACGCTGTATAATTATGGAAATACGTCCAATGTCGGTCACTGGCGCACGCGCAGGGACGCATCAAATCTAAATACATTAGTAATTTTATCATTGGAGTTAGATATGTCATTTATATGCGAGCGTATCTATTTTGATCAGACAAAGAATTTAAATCGAATTTATTTGAACGTTTGTATTTACTTTCTCAAACCGTGGAAGCCGTGGTAGCCCATTCTGGGAGACCGCTAGACATGAAAGCGTGAGGTCGCGGGTTCAAACCCCGGGCCCGTACCAATGAGCTCTTTTGAGCTTATGTACGGATTATCATACCACTGATGATGAGTGTTACTTTAATTTTTTTTTCTATCAAGCGGAATATCCGTATTCGTTTTTTTTTATTCAATAATAGGCTTGCGTTTTACCGCCAACTCGCCTGATGTTAAGCGATGATGCGGTCTACGATGCAGCACGCTTGCCTAAAAGAAACCGATTCACTCGTGATTTGAAGACACCCAGATTGTAACCATCGGGGAACACCCATTCAGGCAGCGCATTCCACAGACTAGCAGTTCGCATAATGAAAGTAGAATCAAATCGTGTTTCGGTCAGTACGGTTTCCTAAACATTAAATTTTGATATGACACCATTTTTATAATTTAAGCTAACCATGGAAGTAGACAAACTAAACCTAGAATGACCAAAAGTGGGCAAAAAGGCCCTTAAACTTATAAAAACAATGCAAACAGTGGGGACTGTTTGCATTGAATAGGCTCCGAAACTACTGAACCGATTAAAAATAAAATTACTGTTGGGAAGCTACACTATCCCCGGGTAACATAGGCTATATATATATATGTATATATATATATTTTTAATATCCTTACTAAAACTCCAATAATGTAACCAAAGATTTTTTATAATTTTATCAAAGAATGTAACCCAAGGTGTAAAAATATAAGATTTACAATTTGCGTGTTTGACAGTACTAAGACAGGACAACATCTGTCAGGGCCTCAGGGGGTCTAGACAAGAGCCACACACTGTTAGCGTTCACGCCTGCGGAAAGATGAAATTGTATGAAAATGACATTAGCTTGAGTTAATTTCTCTCAAGCTAATGTCATTGTCAATGTCATTCAACTTCAACTCTTATTTATTGGCCTCTTTTGTGGAGTGGGGCCACCACAATTTCGCCAATGTCAATGTCATTTTCATACAATTTCATCTTTCCGCAGGCGTGAACGCTAACAGTGTGTGGTAGTTGTCTAGACCCCCAGGTCAGCTAGTGAGTAAACAAAAACCGCTCCATCATCTCGTGTAACATTGCACTCAGCAGGATAAGCCGGGCAAGTTGTAAATCTAACGGCTCACCAGCTGCCCACTTCTCACAAAAAAAAGAAATAAAAACCTTCAATTTAACTTGTCAGCATGAGTCTTACCACATCATCAGCCATTAAACGTCCACTGCTGAACAAGGCCTCCCTCTTATAGAGGGGTGTTGCCATAATCCCCACGCTTGGCAGGCGGCTTGGGGAGTCTTATCGCGATGACTTAAAGTCACTGTACCAAAGAGATCAGTCAGAAGTCATAATTATTAAAAAAAACTGGAAAAACAAGTATAAATACCACACCTTTGATTCCACATTTATTGTGCGAACTGCTAGTCTGTGGAATGCGCTGCCTGAATGGGTGTACCCCGTCAGTTACAATCTGTGCGTCTTCAAATCACGAGTGAATCGGTTTCTTCTAGGCAAGCGTGCTCCAATGTAGACAGCATCATCGCTTAACATCAGGCGATGTTATCAAAAGCAAACATATATATATATATATATATAAAAACCTTTCTTTGTGTTTGCACATGTTTAACTTATAATAATCTATTTCTACTCGTGAGAACCTATAATTGGCTTCCTATCGTTTTTCCATTGTATATTTTAGTGTAAAAAGCTGTTGGTTTTCAAATAAATAAATAAATATTATATATTATTTAAAAAAAACCTGTAATAAAAGAGCTGATAGTCTTCAAACGGCTAAACAGATTTTCTTGAATCATTAGCTATCTGAGAAAAAAATGCAGCAGCCAATTCGGCACAGCAGCACATGTGCATAAACATAAAAATAATGCAACCGAATTGTGAACCCCCTCCTTTTTTGAAGTCGGTAAAATAATCGACCAACCAATGTATTAGATAGCCCATTGGTCCAGTTGGTAGTGAGTGAACCTAACTTCAGAGCTTGGGGGCGTACGTTCGATTCCCACCTAGGACAAACAACAAAAAAAAAACAAAAAAACATGAACATTAATTAATAATTTTTTTTTTTATTTTTTTTTGTGATGAACATTAATTTGTGTTTGTTCTATATCTGGGTGTTAATAAATTATGTATTTAAAACTATATAATGTATGTATATCAGTCTCTGGCAGCCATATCACAATATCACAAGCTTTGCTTAGTTTGGGGTCAGATGACCTTGTGTGCAAAAATATCCCGAATATTTATTTATTTACTAGGTGCGCCCCGCGGTTTCACCCGGTGTAGTGATGAAAAGGCGATGATGATGAAGAGCCTATGTCACTCTATGGCTCTTGAAATATACCCATGCCAAAAATCAAGTCGATCTGTTGTTCCGTTGCAGCAAACATCCATACATCTATATATACAAACTTTCGCGTTTATATTAGTAGGATTTATTTAGTCCACCTCCGGCTAGACCTATCACAAAACTCAACAGACAAACCGACATCGTGTAATTTAACAAAGTAATAATCACCTGCACAGTTATCTCCGTATCATTACAACGGCAAAACACGGTATCTACGGCAAATACAATGGGTACGGCAAAACACAATACCACCGTATGTCAATGCGAAGTTCAATGGATACCATTGACATCGTGCCTTGTGAAGAAAGTGCAAGTCAGTGGCTTGAGTTGTACGGGTTCCGTGTTACATTTCAGGGTTCCGTACCTCAAAAGGAAAAAACGGAACCCTTATAGGATCACTTCGTTGTCCGTCTGTCCGTCTGTCAAGGCCCTTTTTCTCAAGAACGCGTAAAGGTATCAAGTTGAAATTTATACTAAATACTTGAATCTACGGATTCTTTCGGCTGTAAAAAAATAAAAATTGTAAGTCAACGCAATCAAAAGATATGAACGTTTATGTCGCATATTTTGCGATTTCACAGAGGAATCAAAACCTATAGGGCACTTCCCGTTGACCTAGAATCATTAATTTTGGCAAGAGGCAAGGTCTTATAGCACATATAAAGGCTTAGTAATAGGGTCCCGTTTTTACCCTTTGGATACGGAACCCTAAAAACGACTATTGTCGCTTATAAACTCAATAATTATCAGGTTCCTAAAACGCACGGAACCCTGATCTTGTTTCCCACATTCGCGTTTACTATACACCGTTATTGTGAAAAACTAACTTCAATCGCGGCGCGGGCGCAGCGCGGCGTGACCCCGAGCGATGACTCGCGCTTGGCCTTTGCGGACCTAATAACAGAAATTAACAGAATTTCCTACTTACCTACTTATTTGAGACAAGCTGTTCTGTTTTTGCTCATCATCGGACCCACAGAAAAGAGAAGTAAATAGAACGGAAATAAGAAGGAAAATCTGTCGCCTAGGTTAGTAGATCTGTGGTCGCCAGGTATTATGACAGAATCTTGCTTGAACATTCTTATTTAGATCAACGCATCGAACTCCGCATCCAAAGAACTTGGACCTTACCTTTTTGGGTTACGTCTCAAAATTCTTTGTCCGCATCACAGCTGCTAACTGATTTCAAATAACTGACGTTTCGTTAATATGGGTGCAACTGGCTACAAAAAAAATCTTACAAAAATGCCTTGACAGCCGTTCTAATTTAAACAATTATTTTTTTCTTTTCTGTGATCGGACCCTTAGGGTAAAAACGGGACCCTATTACTAAGCCTACGATGTCTGCCTGTCTGTCCGTCCGTACGTCCGTCCGTAGAATATGTAATGTTACGGCGGATTGACTAACAAATAATAAAAAAGTCAAAAAGTAAAAACGAATCAACGGATAACGGATACAACAAACGTATTTTTTTTACGTATTTTTGTATTAGCTCTAATGTAAAAACGGTAATACGAACAAGCGTTAAACTTGGCATGATTATAGTACACACTCTAAAGTATAACAATAAATAATAATAAAATCCCAAGTGAGAGTCGGTGGCAAGTTTCTGTTCATTACCAAGTTGTAACTGGTAATTTCGTTATTGAATTTTGTGGTGGTACGGAACCCTCAGTGCGCGAGCCCGACTCGCACTTGGCCAGTTTATTTTTTATCTATACTTATAATAAAACTGTAACAGGTCCAATTCTGTACATTGAAGATATTTTGAAAAAAAAAATTGGACGGCACTCTATAATCGATACTGAAGTAAAAACTGTATTTTTTTTAATTTTTGTCTGTCTGTCTGTCTGTCTGTCTGTCTGTCTGTCTGTCTGTCTGTCTGTATCTGGGCTGCGCATCACGCCGAAACTACTCAATGGATTCATATGAAACTTAGCATAATTTGAGTTCATACTACGAGGTAGGTTATAGAATACTTTTTATCCCGAAATTTTCCATGGTTCCCTTGGGAGAGGGGATGAAAGTCAAAATGTGTACTTAGTTGTAATTCATTACCGCGTAGTCCGATTTCATTAATTCTTTTTTTGTTAGAAAGAAGGTATATTAAATAACGTCCCGTAAAAATTTCAAGGTCGTCGATTTCGTAGTTCAGAAATTACAGACATCACAACCCTCAGTATAAGGTCCAAATAACTTGACCTCCGGA
Organism: Agriopis marginaria; assembly: GCA_932305915.1. Lineage (NCBI taxonomy): Eukaryota > Metazoa > Arthropoda > Insecta > Lepidoptera > Geometridae > Agriopis > Agriopis marginaria. The sequence continues at coordinate 1,980,535 of OW029941.1, forward strand.
ATATACGGGAACCTTTGAACGTACGGCTCATCTTAAGCTGGCGATTGATTCGCAGCGCACTTTGTAGTGTACGTTGAGTAGGTACTTAGATAGCCTATCTGAAGACATCCTTTAGAAAGGAAATACCTACTCTATCTATAATGTTCGAGAAAGTTCTAGAAATTTTGGAATGATCGATATAATTCTAAAATGAGTACAAACTATTGTAATCGATTTGGAATGTTCGAGAAAGACCTAGATCAATCTGTTTTTTTTTTCTCGCGATTTCAGGGTTAGTCCCATACTAAAAGTGGTTCTTAATGATGAGTACAATTACCTTCTTTTGGCTTCGAGAGTGTTCCCCTTACATCGCCTGTATAATCGATACTGAAGTCAAAACTGTATTTTATTTCATTTTTGTCTATCTGTATCTGGGCCGTGCATTACGCCGAAACTACTCAATGGTTCAAATTAAACTTTAATTTTAGTTCATACTACGAGGTAGGTTATAGGATAAGTACTTTTTATCCCGAAATTTTGCATGGTTCCCTTGATCGAGCAGATGAAAGTCAAAATGTGTACTTAGTTGTAATTCATTACCGCGTAGTCCGATTTCATTAATTATTTTTGTTATTAGAAAGGAGGTACATTAAAAAACATCCCGTAAAAATTTCAAAGTCTTCGATTTCGTAGTTCAGAAATTACAGACATCACAACAGTAATGTCCAAATAACTTGACCTCCGGAATGTACAGGAACCTTTGAACTTATGGCTCATCTTAAGCTGGCGGTAGATTTGCAGCGCACTTTGTAGTGTATGTTGAGTAGGTACTTAGATAGCCCTATTGTCAAAGTCAGTAACACCACCCTGAAGACATCCATAAGAAAGAAAATACCTACTCTATGGACTATCACGTAAAAGAAACAAGTTTTCAATGCCATAATTTTTAGGGTTCCGTACCCAAAGGGTAAAAGCGGGACCCTGTTACTAAGCCTACTCTGTCCGTCTGTCCGTTTGTCCGTCCGTCCGTCTGTATGTCTGTCTGCCTGTCTGTCTGTACTACCTATTAACGGCTGTATCCTTCGAATCGTAACAGATAGCCAGTTGAAATTTTCACAGAATATGTAATGTTACAGCGGATTGACTAACAAATAATAAAAAAGTCAAAGGGGTAAAAATGAAAGGGGGATACAACAAACGTATTTTTGTATTAGCTCTAATATAACAACGCTAATACTTACAAGCATCAAACTTGACATGGTTATAGTACACACTCTAAAGTATAATAACAAATATAAATAATGGACAAGTGTGAGTCGATGAAAATTTCTGTTCATTATCAAGTTATTATACTCGAGCGCCTGTAGCAAACTGCGTAGCAAATTTCTTACCACAATTTTGGAAGGCGTTTTAATAACTGGTAATTTGGTTACTCGGACAAGTATTTATTGTATTTTGTGGTGGTACGGAACCCTCAGTGCGCGAGCCCGACACGCACTTGGCCGGTTTATTTAAAATAAATTCGGATTTAATTTAATTTAAATTAAGTTCTTTTCAGAACTATTTACTCAATTATTATTGGCCTTCTAGAAATATTACTTGGTTTCTTATGTATTTTTAGGATTTTGTTTAGGTTATAGGTATAAGCAGGCGTTTTTTGGTGTAAATAATTAGCTAACCTAGAACATCACCGCATTGAGTCTATATTTGTCTAAACTATCTGTCTTTTACCGGATACATTTCGGAGACTGTGCAATGCAACTGTACAATTTAATATCCTTCTGATATCATCTTTCTTTCACCAACAAACAAGGAGAACCTCGGTGACAAGACTCCATTTTACTGTCGAAATTCCAAAGACTCGCACAAAGCACTTCACTTCAACATTTAGTGGTCGAACAGCGAAGGAACTGCCTACCTGAGTTATTGTCTTCTGAGAAATACCACCTGAAAGTTTTCAAATCCAAAGTAAAAAGCTCCTTTCTTGATAAGAGTGCTTCACCGCAGACCACAGTGTTGCTTAATATAAGAGAAACGGAACTGTGCCCAAGTGCGAATAATTAGTCTGCAGGCAATCGCTGACGAAGTCGCGGGTACAGCTAGTTATTAATAACAGGCTTGCGTTTGACCACCATCTCGCCATGATGCGGTCTACGATGGAGCACGCTTGCCTAGAAGAAACTGATTCACTCGCGATTTGAAGACACCCAGATTGTAACCATCGGGGTACACCCATTCAGGCAGCGCATTCCACAGACTAGCAGTTCGCACAATAAATGTGGAATCAAAGCGCTTCGTACGGGTTTTCGGAATATCAACCATAAACGGGTGACGATTTTGCTTGCCCGCTCTGGCAGTCCGATAGAAAAATGGGCGGGAGGGAATTAGATCATGCAGATCCGATTCACACTCTCCGAAATATATCCGATAAAAACTGATAAGACTAGCAACTTTACGTCGATGCTCAAGACTAAGAAGCTTGGCCCGAACTAAGGATTCGTTGCTGATGATGGAGACAAAGGTTCAACGGTTTACAAGCGAAGCTAATAAAAATGCGCCAAAAAGGCGTGTCTCGCCCACACCCCAACTAATCGCCCAGCACTAACATCACATGTCACATGCCAAAGTGACAGCCAACGGAAACGACAATGAACTTGGCGGGAAGCGGTGTCATTCTTAATTTGAAATATCAAAAAGTTGCCTCGAGGTCGTTCCGAGACTTCTTTGTGGATCTCTAAATTGTTCGAGTGGGATACGCTTAATTGAACCAATTTTGTGTTCTTTGTTTTAGAAATATGGAGGTAAATAAAATAAAAACAGTTTGGATTGGATAGTCCTAAAGACTACCACCAACATTGGTTATCGGAAATTTACAAAGTTAAATTTGCCCTTTAACTGTTTTCGTCGAGACTCGATTCCCGTGATGGATGAACTATCTACATACACGTTTATTTTGTACGGAACCCTCAGAGTGCGAATCCTACTCACACTTGTCCAGTTATTTAAATCATCATCATCCGTAGGACGTCCACTGCTGGACATAGGCCTCCTCCATCGATCTCCAAAAGGGCCGGTTGGAAGCGGCCTGGATCCAGCGGTTATTTACATACCAAATTGTTAATTTTTATAGAATAAATGTGAAGCAAGCGACGGGCGCCTGACCACCTGATGATGATGGTAAGTGGTCACCGCCGCTTATGGACACCTACTGTCCTACAAAACCCAGAGAATTGTCAGTGCGTTCAGGGCCGGATTTAGAGGTCCAGAGGCCTCGGGGCAACAAAGGAGCGGAGGCCCCCTCGCCCCAAATTATTTTCCAAATAAAGTAAACAATTTTTTTATTGTGGGGGCCCCCCGTTTGTGGAGGCCCCGGTGCTTTCGCCCCGGTTGCCCTCCCCTAAATCCGGCCCTGAGTGCGTTGCTTACCTTGGAGGACTGTTTTCACCTTTCGTTTGGAGCAGTCCAAATTAGACTTGACGCGGAGTGGGTACCTACTTATAATCGAGTTCAGCAATATTGTGAAAGTACCTGAAACAAAATAATTATCAATTTTAAAAACCGACAAAATTAGTAAATACCTATGTAACGTTCCAAGATCGTTACCTACTTCTAATTTCATGGCAAATGGCACATACGCTAGAAGCCAAACTTAATGAATAAAAAAGGTCATAAACTCTTTCCTTTGTAACACCTATCCACTGCTAGGTAGGACTTCACCAAGCTTCACTTGGTGAACGTTTCACCTACGCAATTTTATTTACTTGGATGACATAATATGTCATCAAAATTACTAGAAACAAATATTATTTTTTCTAGTAATTTTGATTTAAAACCCAAAGTTCTGTACCGATTTTGATGACATTTCTATGGAACCAATCTGAAAGTGTTTCCTTAAAAAAACAAGTTTATTTTTACAAATGACAGAGCTCTGAGAAAACAAACATAGTAAAAAAAAAGTACGTGGAGTCCCTCCGCGCGGAAGAAGTTATACTTCAACAAGGAACCCTAAAATTATAACTAGGGCAAAAATATCAACAATTTAAAAACATGCTTTTCTCGAGATTCGAGCCTAACTCCTTAGGTAGCGTTTTTTAAACGTTTAGCGCAACCTTGTTGCATGTCGCATAAGAAGTTTCACTTCAAAAAAACCATCTCAAGTTATGGTCACGCACGTCATAACTTGAGAACGACTTTAACAATTTCATTTACTTATTTGTTTTCTTTTTAAGTTTTCTAATACTTGGTAGATTGTTCTAATGGAGAGAAAAATTAACCCTTTACGGCGCTGGGTTGCACTTCTGCAACATACCGATTTTTTCCACATAAAAATATACCCTGAGCGACTAGACGAGTTTAACACCACGTTGTCATACTGCAACAGACCGCTTTGGAGGTGTAATAACTGAATGGATCACTAGATGGCGTCAGTTGTATGTTTTGGTCGTTCAAAGTGGCAAGCAGGTATAAAAAAATTCGCAGCGTTTGATTATTTTTTCAAAATTTGTTTTTTATTGAAAAAAATTACAATTGCTTTTTGAAATTGATATGGTGTAAAGGTAAGTGCTTTATTAGTACTTTTCCAGTATAGTTTTATTGAAAAATGTTGTAATTCCAGACTTAGGATAGATTTTTGTTTTGTTGTACATCTGCAACATTGCGCTTTAGTGTTCAAGTTGGTAGTTCTGTCCTATTTGAAATTGATAGTTATTTTTTAGGGTCAAAATAAGTTGTGAATTACGCAATTTGACTGAAAAAGACTTGCAAGCCATATTGGAAGAGTGGAAGGTCAGTGAAGATGGCCTAGCTTTCTCGAGTGACAATGACGTAGCTGATTCAACGTACGCTTTGCACTTGATGAAAAGAAATCTCAGATGATGAACAAAATGAATTCGAAAACAGAACTCTGGCTGCCACTTGCTTGCCCTAGATTACTGCTAGTGATGAGCCAAATGCCAGCACATCAGTAACCCCAAAAACTACGTATCTCATCGACAACGCCTTCGGCGGCACCAGCGCCTTGGTTCCAGGTAATACTCATGATCCTCGGGCAAATGTTACATGGGGTACAAACAATTTAGAATTGAATCAGGACTAACTGATGTTCCGAGGATCGGCAGAACTACTTCCAGAAATAAAACAAAAGAAAACGCCTTACAATAAATTTTCAAACCTGTTGACTAATAACATTATTGTCCTCATACGGGATCAGACCAACTTGTATAGCGTACAAAAAATGCTGATGAGCCCGCAAGTGTCACCAGTTAGGAGATCAAACAATTCATAGACATAGGCTTTTTTCAATAGTTTGCGTGCCTAAGTATAAATGTATTGGTCAGAAAAAATTGGCTTCTCCCAAAATACAAGAGACTATACGCCATTGAAGCCACAACAAACACGGGCAACTATTGCATTTCAATGATAACAGCGCCATATGAACATCAAGATTCTGACAGACTATATAAAGTCCAACCATTGATAGAACAATATGTTTTATTGAATTCCTTTTGAAGCACATTATTTTGTCTGTAGATGAACAAATGTGTTGGAGAAAATGGAGGTCCTAAGTAAGATTCTCAACTCCGCTGAATTTAGATTAAATACAGCTGAGACCTTATGCAAATATAAAACTAGACGAATAAAGAGTACAAGCGATATCGAAAGCCTGATTCAAATAAAAAAGAAGAAAGGCTCTAGCTCTGCACATACCACCCAAAGAGATGAGACTGGACCAGGCAGAGCACTGGTCGGGGTGGGTAAAAAAATGAGTGAGATGTCAATTTCCCGGCTGCAGCGGCTACACGCAAACAGACTGCGAAAAATGTATAGCTGCTTTATGTTTTAATGTACAAAAAAAACTTTTTAAGATTTTTTTTTTTACTCCTAACTAATATATGGAATTTGTTGGAACAATTATGAAGAATAAGCACAATGTTGCATATCTGCAACATGTATAAAATTAGTTTAAATATATAATTGATTTCAAAAAATCTTTTTTTTATTATTTTTCCTGTTATCTATACACTATTTAGCATAACATACCAAAAAAACAACACTTTCAATGCTCTTGCGCCGTAAAGGGTTAAGAAAATTGAGCTCATCAGCAACGAATCCCTGGTTCAGACAAAACTTCTTAGTCTCGAGCATCGGCGCAAGGTTGCTAGTCTATCGGGTTTTTATCGGATACATTTCGGAGTGTGTGCTACAGATCTGCATGAGTTGATTCCCTCCTGCGCATTTTTCTATCGGACTGCCATAGTGGGCACGAAGAATCGACACCGCTTTATGCTTGATATTCCGAGAACTCGTACGAAGCGCTTTGATTCCACATTTATTGTGCGAACTGCTAGTCTGTGGAATTCGCTGCCTGAATGCGTGTTCCCGGATAGTTACAATCTGAGTGTCTTCAAGTCGAGAGTGAATAGGTTTCTTCTAGGCAAGCGTGCTCCATCGTAGGCCGCATCATCACTTAACAACAGGCGAGTTGGCGGCCAAGCGCAAGCCTACTTACAATAAAAAAAAATACTATACTCTGAAATCGCAAAAAAACAGCTGTTCCATACATAATTATGTATGTTCCCTATGGACTCCAAAACGGCAGGACCGATTTAGACGGAACTTTCACTGGCAGAGTGGCAGATAACTGATGATATTATAAAATAATAACTGTTTGAAATAAACTAACGATAAAAATAAGTTTACCCAAACAACAAAAACAAACCAAAAACTTCATTAAATTGTAGAATAAATTCCACGAAAAACCACCAAAAAAAAAAACCATAATTAAAGTGAGCTCGCTAAAAGAATGCTGCTGACAGTTGCCTGTAATAAATTTTACTGGTAGTCATGGTGTCAATTCTCAGTTCTCTAAACTAAACTAATTTGACGGGACTACAATTATCGGCGTCTCTTTTTAATATCAGAAAAAGATAGCAACATTTTTAGAGCTGTCAAATTTAGTTTAGTTTAAAGAATAGTACAACAGAATCGACCCTAATATATACTGGAGTAAAATAAAAAAAAAAAAAGTTTTCATTAATATTTTTACTATGTTAATTGCAGTTGTCACACATTTGACACATTATTTCAGCGGCAGGACTACGTTTTTTCTTCAGTTTAGTCAAAATTAAAAACAAAAAGCATTGTCGCCCAACGTGGGGCTCGAACCCACGACCCTGAGATTAAGAGTCTCATGCTCTACCGACTGAGCTAGCCGGGCTGGTATCACGTGCATACAATTTTTAGCTTACTTAATTTGTCTGCGAAAGCTATTTTGGCAAGTTTCCTTGTTTGCTAAAATTAAAATCCCTCCAACGGCATTTTTGGCGGTGCTTACCATCAGGCAGCCCGTCTGCTTGTTTGCCATGGCATAAAAACATTTTGAAGATAAAATATCATTGAATATAGAATAATTACTTATATATTTAAAAAACCAGCTTCAAAATTAGCAAATACGCAATTTCTTTTACTCAATGTGGAAAACCTTAATTTAGAATTCATCTCCGACACCATTTTTTTTCAGTTATTATGATTTAAAAACCAAACTACTTAAACAATTTTGATAAAAGATTCTATGGGATCAATCTGAATGTACATAATTAAATCCTTTATTTTATTTTTCCATAACTGTTTATAATTGACGGAGTTCAGAGGTACCAAATAATTAAAAAATATTGCTATTATATCTAGTCTAAAATCAAGGCTAGATGAAATAGATTTATTCTAGATCAACGTGTTCCATCCTCGGCCGCAACGTCGCTTACCATCAGTCGAGTTGGTGGCCAAACGAAAATCTATTCCATAATCTATATATATATATATATATATAAAAGCGAAATTCATCTACTCATTAAACACGAAATCTCGAAAACTACTTGACCTACGAAGCTGTAATTTGGCAGATAGATTCCTTATGGGGTGTAGAGGTCCGCTAAGAAAAGATTTATCGAAAGGGCCGAATTAAGGATGACAAAAACGGGTTGAAAGTTTTATGAAAGTCTACGCGTACGAAGTCGCGGGCAACAGCTAGTCTATATATATAAAAGCGAAATTCATCTACTCACTCTCTCATTAAACACGAAATCTCAAAAACTACTTGACCTACGAAGCTGAAATTTGGCAGGTAGATTCCTTATGGGGTGTAGAGGTCCGCCAAGAAAGAATTTTGCGAAAGGGCCAAATTAAGGATGACAAAAGGGGGTTGAAGGTTTATATGACAAGTCGCGGGCAACAGCTAGTCTATATATAAATGAATCCCTATTTGTCTTGGTCACGCCATAACTTGAAAACGACTTTACCGATTTCATTATTTTTTTTTTACGTTTTCTAATTCTTTGTAGAAGATTCTTACGGAAAGAAAAAAATAAGGAAATCACGCAGAAAAACGGAAATTTTCAGGAAACTTAACGACTATTTTAACCGCGGGGCGCAGCTAGTAAAAAATTTAATTAAATACTACCGAATTAGGAACTAAGTACCTCTTTTTTTGAAGTCGGTAAAAACTAGGACCGAATAACCCCCTTGCGCAACGCAATGCGCCACTCTGATATGTGTCAAGGTGAAACATTCGTAACGCTATTGAGCGTAAATATAGGACGAGGAAGAAATAGTAACCGGTTAGGTCAGACTATGCTCGCTCCAAGCATGTATTTGCTCTGACAGCTGCAATAACATCGTAAAAAAGCCAGCCAAGTGCGAGTCGGGCTCGCGCACTGAGGGTCCCGTACCACCACAAAATACAATAATTATCAAAAAAAATCATTTAACTTTAGTAAATAAAATAAATATTCGGGACATTTTTGCACACACGGTCATCTGACCCCAAACTAAGCAAAGCTTGTGATATGGCTGCCAGAAACTGATATACATACATATATAGGTTTAAATACATACTTAAATAGATATTAACACACAGATATAGAACAAACACAAATGTTCATCACACAAATGTTTGTCCTAGGTGGGAATCGAACCCACGCCCCTAAGCTCAGAAGGCAGGTTCACTACCAACTGGACCAACGGGCTATCTATAGTGAACAACCATGATAGTTTAAAACAGTGTTACAATAATTATCAATTAAAAAAACCGACTTCAAAATTTAAAATATGCCATTTCGATTCGGTGCATAATATGATAAGGTCATCCAAGTAAGGAATTACCAGTTACAGCTTGGTAATGAACAGAAATTTGTCACCGACTCGCACTTGGTCATCATTTATTATATGTTGTTATACTTTAGAGTGTGTACTATAATCATGCCAAGGTTGACGCTTGAACGTATTACCGTACATCAACCTTTTGTGAAAATAAATAAATATTGGTGGTTTCTAATTTCTTTGGCACTAATTTCTTTGGATTTCTCTGGCATACCGCGCCAAAGAAGTTAGTGTTGGTACAAAGAAATAAGAAAAAAATATTGTCATAGGGAACTATAAAGCACTATTAAAACTTTAAATGCATTCAAATGTCTATTAAATACTACTTACTTTATCTACCCTGCTGTAAAAATAATAATATGTAGGTACTTAATGCCAGACTGACAAAAAAAATTGGTGGTATGGATTCATAGTATTTTTTTTTTTAAATATCTGTAATTCTTTCCATCCAATGGTTGCCTGGAAGAGATCGCTTTTAGCGATAAGGCCGCCACTTGTGGCACTAGCTCGTAAGTGTTTTCTATCGTGTTGTAATTTTTATTTCTGGTGTACACAATAAAGAGTTTCTATCTATCTATCTATCTGGGACATTTTTGCACACCCGGTCACACATCACATCGTCAGCCATTAAATGTCCACTGCTGAACAAGGCCTCCCTCTTAGAGAAGGGTGTTGCCATAATCTCCACGCTTGGCAGACGGCTTGGAGATCGCAGTACGTTCACCGTGTACTAACAGGACGCTGCTGCCCATCCTCCGGTGGTTCTGGTCGCAGTTTTAGGACATACCCGGGTCCACACCCGGTCATCTGACCCCAAACTAAAATTTTCAAATCGGTTCTGTAGTTTCGGAGCCTATTCAATGCAAACAAACAAACAAACAAACAATCAAATCTTTCCTCTTTATAATATTAGTATTTTTTATTACTGAAGACCACGAGGATCAAAATAGTTCTTAAAATGGATTTGTGACCAGATAACCTTCTCGGTTACGTAATGTACGTAAATACATCAAGGGAATACCTACGTGACCTCTTTATTGAGTGACCTCCGATCTTTTTATCCGACATCAAAAGGAAGTAGAGTTGCAAATTGAAAAAAAAAAAACAGTAGGTATTTTTTTTGCCATATGTGGCAAACAAGCAGACGGGCCGCCTGATGGAAAGCAGTCACCGTCTCCTATGGATACTTGTAACACCCGAGGCATCACAAATACGTTGCCGACCCTTTAGGTATATGGTATATGGAGATATATGGCACTTACAATTTACACGAGTGTGTTTTAATTTTTAGGGTTCCGTACCCAAAGGGTAAAAACGGGACCCTATTACTGAGCCTACGCTGTCTGTCTGTCACATCCTAGCTTTTAAGGGCTGTATCTTTTGAACCGTTATAGCCAGTTAAAATTATCACTAAATCTATAATGTTACGGCGGATTACCTAAGAAATAATAAAACAGTGTTTTTTAACGTATTTTTGTATTTACTCTAACCTTTCATTTCAATTTTTTGACTTTTTTTATTTCTTAGTTAATCCGTAACATTAGGTACATAATCTGTGAAAATTTCAATTGGCTACCTATTTGGGTTCGAAAGATACAGCCGTTAACAGGTAGAAGGGACAGACAGACAGCGTAGGCTAAGATTAATAATAGGGTCCCGTTTTCACCCTTCATCATCATCAGCCAGAAGACGTCCACTGCTGAACATAGGCCTCCCCCTTTAACCTCCCCACTGAACGACAGACTGCCATCTGCATCCACTGGATGCCCGCGACTCTCACAATGTCGTCGGTCCATCTAGTGGGAGGCCTACCTACGCTGCGTCTTCCGGTTCGTGGTCTCCACTCAAGAACCTGTCGTCCCCATCGGTTATCGGTACCCTCACGTGGTTCACCCTTAAACCACGTTAAACTTATAACAACCCCTTTTTTACGTCGGTGGTTAAGAGTCCAATTGAGATCCTACTTAGGGTTGCCACCTTTTTTTAAAACAAATAGAGTATATTTAATTTTTTAGGCTAAAATAAAAGTACGACATCTGAAAATAAAGTACCATGTATTTACCAAACTATTTCTCGTCCATACATATTTCAATAATGACAAGTTGACGTGACATTATATTGACATTGACGTTTTAGGTTACGTTCCAAAGCAGTCCGTTCTGTTACACGTTTAGGGTATATATAACGTCCTTGGTTACACGTAAAAAATAGAAGTCCATTTAAAAAAAATCTTCACAGGTAAAAATAAAGTATTTTCACGTACTTTACTGCCCTCATAAAGTATAAGGTACGTTTGGCCAAAATAGAGTACAATACTTTATTATAAAGTACGGGTGGCAACCCTAATCCTACTTCTATTGCAGTCAGTTGAAAATCCAATCACTTACTTTTAATTATTGTTATTTCTCTAAATTCACCCTCACTCAGGCTCGGTGGGTAATAGGTCACTAGGGAGGAAAGGCTTGGTAAGGCTTCCGAAGGTCAGGCCAAGCCTTTACTGACTCAGCACCGCTAAGTAGTTTGCTGACGTCACCGACTATATTTTAAGATTTCATAACTTGATATATCGTCAACTTGGTTTTGGCTTTAATCTACTGTTAGCGACCGGCGGGTGCGGAAGAGAGAAAAGGCTGTTTAAATAACCACAAAAAGGCGTTTATTCAGCAAAAAACCATGTTCCCATTTTTTCATATGTTCGATTGATATATTATTTAAAATTAGATTGACGCGTCGTGTCAGTCGTCCTTCGCCAGCCTCCTGCTCGCCCATGGAGGCTGCACTCTACCGAGGAGGCTGGTGTAAGACGACTGGCTTTACCGCTGCGTGGCCAACTATTTTTTGTTGGAAGACAGGTTCTTGAGTGGAGACGACGAACCGGAAGACGCGGCGTAGGTAGGCCTCCCACTAGATGGACCGACGACATCGTGAGTCGCGGGCATCCAGTGGATGCAGATGGCAGGCTGTCGTTCAGTGTGTATATATGAAAATCTTGGCGTACGAAGTCGTGGGCAACAACTAGTATCTAATACTTCCTAGTTTGTGTAAGAATACCCTATGTATATCCAATATTAAAAGTCGTATGTATAACGCAGGTCTATATTAATTATTAAGAGTTACTTTTACAGAGACTAATTTTTAAATTATATTCACAATTATATGTTATTCGTTCCGATGTAGAATCCAAAGTAAAATCAGTCGCTGGCCTAGCACCATCCCTCGATCAACCATCCCCTCCAAACCATCTTTTAGTTCCTCGTGTGTACACGGTCCATGATTGGTCGATGGTGCTACGCCAGCGCCCTCTATGTTAAACTTAATTCAAATAACGTGCTAAAGTCAAATCAATATAAATTATACAAATCAACAATGATACTATAGGTGGCGCTGATGTAGTTCCGACTTAAATTATAGGTAAAAGCGAAGGCGACAACATTTGTATATTTTTTAGAGGCAAAAGGTATACCGACCACGTACGCCTTCGCATCATAACCAGCGAGTTTCCGGTCCCAAATTCGACTACAAAGCGGACTGAAGCCACCCGACTAATTGATAATCTAATTATGTAGATACATATTATTATATTATGCGTAAGTACCAGAAAGTTGCGTAACTGCTGAGCGTTAGTGAACCAGAAATTATGCCAGTGAGACGAGCCCTCGTGCACACTAGTCTATACTAATATTATAAAGAGGAGAGATTTGATTGTTTGTTAGTTTGTTTGCATTGAATAGGCTCAGAAACTACTGAACCGATTTGAAAAATTCCTTTACTGTTGGGCTCAGAGCAAATAAAAATACAGAGTCACTACGGCGAACACGAACAGTGAAGCCACTTTTTGATACATGTGTGCGTAGTCGAAGTGTTGCCAGTGCAATTTTCTGACGCGAAATTCACGTAGTGTTGAATGCGTATGTGTGCGTGAGTCGTGTATTTATTGGAAATTCACGTAGTGCGATTTTGGCGTCACTTTGGCAGTGCGCCGTAGTGCCTCTGTATTTTTATTTGCTCTGAGCTGTTGGGAAGCTACACGATCCCCGGGTAACATAGGCTATATTATATTTTTTTTTAAATAAGGATCCTTACTAAAACTCCAATAATATAACCCAAGGTGCAAAAAAATTAGATTTACAATTTTAACTTTGCGTGTTTGACAGTTCTAAGACAGGACAACGTCTGTCAGGTCAGCTAGTCTATACTAATATTATAAAGAGGAAAGGTTTGATTGTTTGTTTGTTTGTTTGCATTGAATAGGCTCCGAAACTACTGAACCGATTTGAAAAATTCTTTCACTGTTGGGAAGCTACACTCTCCCCGGGTAACATTGGCTATAATCTATAACCGTGCGAAGCTGGGGCGGACCGCTAGTTGGATATAAATCTTAGAAGTCAATTTTAACATATTTATAATTAGTTGATTGAATCAGGCGTCACTTTTCGGCAGTTCATCTTCATAACTGTTAAGGTGCTTGCAGACGATGCGTAGTACAAGTAACAAGTAGAAGTAGCAAGTACAAGTAGGCGTTCAAACGTAAATAGCCACTAGCGCGGTGACGCGCACAATTCGCGTGCGAGAATGTACTGCGCATGTTCGAACGAGACGAACGATGCGCAGTGGGCGTCGCTCGAGTAGTGCGGGGAAACCGAAGCATCACTTGCGCAAGGACCAGCGCGAGTACTACTAAGCACTTGCACTAAGCAAACCGTCGCAGACGATGCGTAGTAGGCACTTGCAACTTGTACTTGTTACTTGTACAGTTTTACTACGCATCGTCTGCGCCTATAGACTTGTAGCTTTACCTAGTCTGTGACCCGCATTCTTCAGTCTTCCCGTGAACATGGTGCATGTAACTGCGCCGTAATATCGGAAGCTCATTCCACAACCTTACCACGGTAAATATCAGCTGTAACTGTAGTAAGCAACCGTAATAGTTTAAAACAGTGTTTTAATTAATTGTTTATTGTATTAATGATTTTCTTTATAGAAAATAGAAGTAAATAGAACGGAAATGAGAAGGAACATATGTTACCAGGCATTATGACAGAAACTTGCTTGAACATTCTTATTTAGATCAACGCATCGAACTCCGCATCCAAAGAACTTGGACCTTACCTTTTTGGGTTAGGTCTCAAAGTTCTTTGTCCGCATCACAGTTGCTAACTGATTTCGAATGACTGACGTTTCGTTTATATGGGTGCAACTGGCTGGCTACAACAAATTTCTTACAAAAATGCCTTGACACCCGTTCTAATTTAAACAAAAAAAAAAAGAGATTTTCTCACATCAAATGCATGCATATAGTGGACAGCGATCTTCGTGTAAAACGGTCTAATGTGTGGCGCCGGCATTAGAGCTTCACAATCGTCAGCGCCAATGCGAACCAGAAATTGGAAAGTGGCAGTGAAAACCTACCATAGTGAATCACGCTAACTTGACCGATTACTCGACAATTTTATAGATAAAGGCCGCATCGAATCGATGCTTCAATTATTTTTTGAATCAAGTTACTTCCGTTCAATCCGTGCCGTGTTCTCAAATGCTTCTTAATGCCAACACTTGTATGGCGTTGTGCTGAAGAAACAAAACAATTTGATAACCCGTTGGTCTAGTTGGTAGTGATCCTGCCTTCTTCGCTTGGGAGCGTGGGTTCGATTCCCACCTAGGACAAACATTCATGTGATGAACATTTGTGTTTGTTCGATATCTGGGTGTTAATATCTATTTATGTAAGTACATATTTAAAACTATACTTGTATGTATATCAGTCTCTGGCAGCCATATCACAAGCTTTGCTTAGTTTGGGGTCAGATGACCGTGTGTGCAAAAATGTCCCGAATAATTATTTATTTATTTATATATTGTTATTTTTTAAATCCCCGACATCGAGATACAATAAATATAGAGAAAAAATCGTGCCAAATAAAAAACCAAACCAAAACTCAAACGCTACGAATTGCGCCGACTTTTTGGTTAGTTACAAGGTAACCGCGATCCGAGTACAACGCCGCGCGATGCCAGAGCTACGATGACAAGGCGGGCAACTAACTTTGAACACTATGCAACTAACTTGACAGATAAAGTTGGTCGATTTAGGATAGGTACTATTCATCACGCAGATTTTTAGGGTTCCGTTACCTCAAAAGGAAAAAACGGAACCCTTATAGGATAACTTTGTTGTCCGTCTGTCAAGACCCTTGTTCTCAAGAACGCGTAAAGATATCAAGTTGAAATTTATATCAAATACTCAAGACTACAGTTTCTTTCAGCTGTGAAAAAATCAAACTTGTAAGTTTACGCGATCAAAAGATATGACCGTTTATGTCGCATATTTTCGCATATTTTGCGATTTCACAAGGAAATCAAAACCTATAGGGTACTTCCCGTTGACCTAGCATCGTGAAATTTGGCAAGAGGCAAGGTCTCACAGTACATATAAAGGAATAAATCCGAATGTCGTAAATTTGAAGTAATATCATAAAAAAATATTATTTTGCTATTACAAACTTACATTTTGTAGTTGGAATATATGGAAGAATCTTATTTTCCACTACAAAGTTATGTTTGTTTTTAAATATTTTAACTTTTTTGTTGTTTTTTCTTTGTTTTGACAGAGAGCGATCCCTGAGGGTTCCATGCAACGGAACCCTCCTGTACGCGGCTGCGACATTTTCTCCCTGTGACGTCACACTGCCATGAGGGTTGATAGCAATAAAGGGAGGCACTGATAATATCTCCCCCTGCGTTTTTATGGCGAATCGAGACTTCACCTGTATTGGGGAATATCGATTTAGAATCAATAGGATGTTGAACTTTTTATGAAGCTTTTTTATTTTTAACTAGCGGTCCGCCCCAGCTTCGCACGGGTATAGATTATAGCATATGTCACCCGGGGATAGTGTAGCTTCCCGTCAGTGAAAGAATTTTTCAAATCGGTTCAGTAGTTTCGGAGCCTATTCAAAGCAAACAAACAAACAAACAAACAATCAAATCTTTCCTCTTTATAATATTAGTATGTATAGATAATGCTTACGCTTGGCCGCCATTTATGCGCTCTACGTTGGAGCACGCTTGCCTAGAAGAAACCTATTCACTCGTGATTTGAAAACACCCAGACTGTAACTACCGGGGAACACCCATTCAGACAGCGCATTACACAGACTAGCAGTTCGCGCAATAAATGTGGAATCAAAGCGCTTCGTACGGGTTTTCGGTATATCAACCATAAAACGTTGTCCATTTTTCGTGCCCACTCTGGCGGTCCGATAGAAAAATGGGCAGGAGGGAATTAGATCATGCAGATCTGAAGCACACACTCCAAAGTCAAAGTCAAAGTCAAAGTAATTTATTAATAAACATTATGTTTACAGGTCAGGCAATTGTAATATTGTTATATAAGAATGTATACATAATACACAACATTTAAAATATAAATAAAATTATATAATGTAAATACCAATACAAAATAATGATACACATTAGATTTTTTTACCGTCAGGGTTCACCAACTCATTAAAATCATAAAACGCCTGATCGATAAGCCAGCGTCTTAATTTAAATTTAAAACAGCTCAGATTGAGCGCATCTGTCACTGTTTTTGGCAACCGATTGTACACCATCGGCCCCATAACGTGCGTTGACTTGCCGGACTTAGCGAGGGAGTGCCTGATACCAACTAGCCTATCAGCGTTACGTATGTTGCAAGTGTGCGTGTCGCTGAGCTTATGATAGAGGTGAAGGTTAGTTCTCACATACACTGCCACCTGGAATATCAGAATGGCAGGTAACGTGAGTATTCCGAGCTTTGTGAAGTAGGGTCTCACGGAAGTGCATCGCGACACCCCCACGATGGCACGTACAGCTCGTTTCTGTGATCGGAAAGCGCGCATCCAGTCGGCAGCACGTCCATACAGTTCTGCGCCGTACTGCAATCTCGAGTGCACCGTGGCGAAATAACACGCACGAGACACCTCCGCAGACACCACTCGGGACACCCGCCTCAAAGCGAAGCACGCACTACTTACTCTGCCGCAGAGCCCGTCGATGTGGCGCTCCCACGTCATGCTCCGGTCTAAATCAAACCCTAAAAAGGTTGTATCCGTCACCTGCTCAACCCTGACGCCGTTAAGTAACACCTTCAGTGGCTTCGTGACATGACCTGAGAGACAGAAGTGCAGAAAGTGAGTCTTTTTTAAGTTTAGCACAAGGCCATTGGCACTAAACCACTCGGCTCCGAAATGTATCCGATAAAAAACCGTAATAGAAACCGGAAAAGCTGTACGAGAAAAGCAAGTCTCTCGCCTGATGGTACACTTGCCTATAATAGTTCAGTGCCACCACACTTCACATTTTTTTTTCAGGACGTGCGAGCGCTAACTATCTACAGCTATATTAACCTAGAAGTTGCCTCTCTGTGTATCGCGTAACTCTTGTCGCGTTATCTCTGTGTATCGCGCGGCAGGTCCGACATGTCGGCTACTTGTAGCTTCATACCTAAAGTGCGGAGTGCACCAGGCTTGGTGCCACCCAGAATTTAAAACTTGAACAGTTCAAAACCAAGAGATATTAAAAATTCAAGGGATTACATGTAACTTCTGCGTGCTAAGTGCCCTGCCCACTGCCACTTCAACTTGCTAAGGGGCCGTCCATTAATCACGTGATGTTTTATTAGCATTTTATAACCCCCCTCCCTCCCCCTTGGTGATACGTGGTGAGGTTTAAGACTAACCCCCCCGCCCCCACCCAAAATCACGTGTATTTTTAGTATTTACACGTCTTATTTTTTTTAATATTATCTTTAAATACAGTTATTAAGTATAATCTAATTTTATTCTGAAATTAAGGACCATGACAAATTGTGTAGACAGAAAGGTTGCAGGTTGTTTTTAATTGGCAAGGTCACACTACACGCCGCTATTCGGTTTAGAAATCGCCCGTTTGACGAAAAAATAAATACACGTGATATCTTACTACACCCCCCCCCCCCCCCTCCCCTTGTGATATTTCGTGATTTTTGCTAAACCCCCTCCCCCCCTTTCAAGCCTCACGTGATTAATGGACGGTCCCTAATCCGGTGGACTATGTCGGTAACCTTCGATCGTCTACGGATCTCCTCAATTCTGATTCGATCTCGCAGAGAAACCCCGAGCATAGCCCTCTCCATAGCTCGTAAACCTAAAAGTGACCGCAGGGAAACGCTGGATGCAGGCTGCTTCCAACCGGCCCTTTTGGAGATCGATGGAGGGACGCCTATGTCTAGCAGTGGGCGTCCTACGGTTGAAATGATGACATGTAAGTTAGAGAAGTAAGGCTAAGGCAAGGTTGCAATCTAGCTCAAGCCTATTATTCCATAAAAAAAGGAAATGGCGTCACCTTGTCTAGAGTTCGTGTATATTTCTGGAAAATTCTCTTCCCCCATAAATTAGGGTAAATTCTCTTCCCCCTCGCGTCTCTATTACCCCTATGGGTAGCGGTGACGTCACTCGTCTAGGTCGACTGGCGCGACTGTCTGGCGCTGGGCTATGAGAGTTTTGGACAAATTCCGTCAGGGCTGAAGTCAATCACTACATCTTAATATATATAAATCTCGTGTCACAATGTTTGTCCTCAATGGACTCCTAAACCACTTAACCGATTATAATAAAATTCGCACACCATGTGCAGTTCGATCCAACTTGAGATATAGGATAGTTTAAATAATTATATAACTAGCGACCCGCCCCGGCTTCGCACGTAAATTACACCCGTGCGAAGCCGGGCGGGCGGGTCGCTAGTAGTATCATAGAGAAATATACTATACTAGAGATAGTATAAAACAAAGTCGCTGTCGCCGTCTGTCCGTCCCTATGTATGCTTAAATCTTTAAAACTACGCAACGGATTTTGATGCGGTTTTCACCATCAGTTAGATACATTTTCAAGGAAGGTTTATATATTTTATTATTGACTGCCCCGGTGGCTCAGTTGGTAGTGAACCTATCTTCTGTGCTTGGGGGCGTGGGTTCGATTCCCATCTAGGACAAACATTTGTGTGATTTGTGTTTGTTCTATGTCTGGGTGTTAATATCTATTTAAGTATGTATTTAAAAATATATATGTACGTATATCAGTTTCTGGCAGCCATATTACAAGCTTTGCTTAGTTTGGGGTCAGATGACCGTGTGTGCAAAAATGTCCCAGATATTTATTTATTTATTTATATTTATATATAACTAGCAACCCGCCCCGGCTTCGCACGTAGGTAAATTACACCCGTGCGAAGCCGGGCGGGCGGGTCGCTAGTTAATAATAATTATAGTAAATAATAAAAAATAAACTCCATTATAGCATTACTAATAAACCTTAGTGGTTTTTAAATGCTGTGATATCCTATTTGTATACTTTTCTTTTTTTAAATGATAAATAAATGAAAAAAAATATGAAAAAAAAAACACCAAGATCTATGCGAGGCCTATGTCCAGCAGTGGACGTCCTACGGCTGAAATGATGATGATGATGATGATGAACAGTTTTTCTTGAATCAGGACAATCTCGATCAAGTCTTCTTTCAAACAAAAAAACGAAATGAAAATTGGTTTAGCCGTTTAGGAGCTACGATGCCACAGACAGATACACACGTTATACTTATAACAACCCTCTTTTTGCGTCGGGCGTTAATAATAAATAAATAAAATAAATATTTCGGGACATTTTTCACACACGGTCATCTGACCCCAAACTAAGCAAAGCTTGTGATATGGCTGCCAGAGACTGATATACATACATATATAGTTTTAAATACATACTTAAATAGATATTAACAACCAGATATAGAACAAACACAAATGTTCATCACATAAATGTTTGTCCTAGGTGGGAATCGAACCCACGCCCTCGAGCTCAGAAGGTAGGTTCACTACCAACTGGACCAACGGGCTATCTAAATCTAATAAAACACGTGAGTCAGTTAAGAGGGGAGACTTCAGTGGAACCTTATTATCCTTAGAGACGAAATTCTGGGAAACGTTTGAATCCCGCTTTTATAGACTGGAAAAGGGTGACTCAAGACGTGCTATATTTACAATAAGAGATAGCCAGTTGAAATTTACAGAATATGTAATGTTACGGCGGATTAACTAACAAATAATGTTAAGGGTCCTGTATACCCTCTGCAGCTTTCTCTCTCGCACATGTTCACATTATTGAAGATATAAAATCAATGAGTGTGAATTTCCAAAAAGTAACAAAATCATGTCATGGTGTCTATCGTAACATTACAAACAAAGAAATTGTCAATTTGATATATTTTAATTTGACACAGTAAAATGGTAACAAGTGATTTTTATTTCTCGTGTCATTTTATTCCGTCAAATTACAAGATATCGAAGCAAACATTTCTTTGTTTGTAATGTTACGATAGACACCATGACATGATTTTGTTACTTTTTGGAAATTCACACTCATTGATTTTATATCTTCAATAATGTGAAAATGTGCGAGCGAGAGAGCTGCAGAGGGTATACAGGACCCTTAAAGTCAAAAAGTAAAAATTAAACTAAAACCTATACAACATTTTTTTTTTATTTTGTTTTTACTAGTTTTTACGTACAAGCATCAAACTTGACACGATTGTAAAGTAAAATAGCAAATAATAAATACTGGCCAAGTGCGAGTCGGTAACAAATTTCTATTCACCGCCGGTTCTCGTGTCGGGCGCGGTCGGCACTTAGATGGGTGACCGTCTGGGCATTGACGGGATGTTGTCTTTTTGCACTACTTTTTTGTATTTTATTAGTTAACATTTTGTGTGTATGGTACGGAACGTTCAGTGCGTGAGCCCGACTCGCACTTGGCCGGTTTCATTACGGAATAAAAGCAACAAACAAACCATCATCATCAGCCAGAAGACGTCCACTGCTGAACATAGGCCTCCCCCTTTAACCTCCACACTGAACGACAGCCTGCCTTTTGCATCCACTGGATGCCCGCGACTCTCACAATGTCGTCGGTCCGTCTAGTGGGAGGCTTCCCTACGCTACGTCTTCCGGTTCGTGGTCTCCACTCCAGAACCTTTCTTCCCCATCGGTTATCGGTTCTTCGAGCGATGTGGCCTGCCCATTGCCACTTCAACTTGCAAATTTTAACAGCTATGTCGGTGACTCTGGTTCTTTGGCGAATATCCACGTTTCGGATTTTATCGCGCAAAGAAACTCCGAGCATAGCTCTCTCCATTGCCCGCTGTGTGACTCTGAGTTTTTCCAAAAGGCCAACAGTTAAGGATCACGTCTCAGTACCATATGTCATCACTGGCAACACACACTGGTCAAAGACCTTCGTCTTGAGGCACTGTGGTATCTTGGACGAGAAGATGTCACGCAATTTCCCAACAAACAAACACTTTCTCATTATAGAGTAGGTATGATTTAATTAGTCTACAAACTCAAGCAAGTATAACATCGCTTCAGTCCGGGCTACGTTTTGCGGTTTCAAAGAAATACGAGTTGACCAGTAAATTACGGATACATGATAATATCTATGTATGATGTAGATATCTCTACGTATAGGCAAATCAGCAGGCTTAAGGCGAGATTTTACCATTTTTAAGCAACGCTTATTACTACAGATGACCATAACGCTTGGTTTATTGTATTAAGGCCGTGTGCGACCTCCTTTTAGCTGTTTTGAAAGTGTGTTATCTATAATTGTATAGAAATTAGAACTATCAATTTGGTGTCATATCAAAATTGAACATTTTATCTAGCTGTGACCTGTGACCGAAACACGATTAGTAACAATTTTCTCGATAGAAAAAATTTATTTATTTTATAGTTTATTATTTAGTTATTATTTTATAGTCGTATTTAGTGGAGCAAAACCATGACTCTTACACGAGTCGTGAGTTTCGTTACTCCCATTTTTGAGGTTTTTCTCATATTTTTCGAAAAGTATAGCTGTAATGTAAAACGTACCTTTACGGTTCCCTCCATAATTATGAAATCTGTGTAAGATATCGCACGTAGACATAATTTAATAAATATTTGAATGAATTAATAAAAAAAACAGGGAGAAAAGCGCAAATTTGTGTTATTTTCATATTTATTTTCTATCGAGCGAAATGTCCTTAATCGTGTCTTTGCCTAGATAAAACATTCAATTTTGATGACACCGTTTTTATAATTTTAATCTAACCATGGAAGTAGACACACTTAAACTAGAATAACAAATTGCTAAAAGTCGGAAAAGAGGGCCTTAACACGGGCCGTGGACAAATTGTTTTTCCACCGTTTTATCATCATCATTCCGTGCGGAATAGAGGTCAAATTATTAGTACGGGCATGTTTTAGTGAATCAGTGCCCAGAGCTATACTTTTCGAAAAATTTGAGAGAAACCAAAAAAAACTAGTAGTGAAACGCGCGACTGTGCATAAGCGCCATGGTTTCACTACACTAAATGCGCCTATGTTAAGCCTTATGGTCATCTGTAGTAACAAGAGTTGCTTTAAATGGGAAAACCTCGCCTTAATAGACAGTAAAGTATTTCACAATGAGGCGCATTAAAGATAACCACTACAATGGAGTAACTGTTATTTAATCTACGAGAAAGGGCCCTAATCGTCTCTGGGGA
The DNA here is from genome assembly GCA_932305915.1 of Agriopis marginaria. Taxonomy (NCBI): domain Eukaryota; kingdom Metazoa; phylum Arthropoda; class Insecta; order Lepidoptera; family Geometridae; genus Agriopis; species Agriopis marginaria. The sequence goes on from OW029941.1 coordinate 2,003,263, forward strand.
CAAACAAGCAATTGAGGGCAATGCGCGGCTTGGATCGACCAATTTATCTGAACCGCTGCATGAGGGAGCCACCGACGAAACTCAACACAAGTTTATTCTTTAAAATTAGAATTTTTAGAAAAAAAAAGAACCGACTTCATGACTATAGGTACCTACATTTACAAACTGACACTAAAAAGTAGAAAATATTGTTTAATATTACGACTGAAATACTTTGTATCCATGGTCATGAATTTTTTTACGAAAAACAACAGGGCCCGGTCGCCATGGAGACACTTCTTTGTTTTTTTGAAGTTCCGTTGTAGGAACAGTTCCTCTATGTTTGCTGTTCAGTTGACAGCGTCGCTAGTGGAAAACAAAGTATGAAATTCACCAAGAAATAACTGTAGTTCCAATTTTGCCCACCTTAACAGCTAAGTTGGTGGCACTGTACAATGTTTACATTGTACATTGAAATGAAATGAAATGAAATGTTTATTAGCCAGATTTGCATCCATTATTACACATTGTTAGAATACATATATAAAATTAAAAAATATCAGAAAATAAAAAAATATAAACTTAGCATAAATACAAAATAAATAATAATTAATTAAGTGATGGGCGTGTGATACGCCCTCCACGTGCGATGTATCGGGCTGGTGTGCCACTCTCGTACCGCAGCCACCAGTGCGTTATCAGAGCGGTGCAGGGCGGTGCGCACGGCGGCCGACCGGCTCCGCAGCAGCGCCTGCCAGCAGGGCGCGCGTCCCTCGGCGAACATGCTGCTAGCGCTGCACCACCGCGGCAGCCGGAACATCACGCGCCATGCGTCGTTGTACTGCACACGCATCTCGCTCATGGCGGCCTTGGTGTAGTTCGTCCACAACTCTGTGGTGTACACACTGGTGCAGTAGCTGATGAAGAGTTGGGCCTTGACAGAGTCGCTGCAGCGGGAAAATCGCCTTGCCAGCATGTTACCGCGCACTGCTATAGCCCGCCTCTGTCTCTCTATGTCAGCGTGGTCTGACAGGTCTGATGTGATCATATGACCGAGGTACTTGACCTCCTCGACTTGTTCCAGTGCAGCTTCGTATAGTGTGAATTCGTGATTCATATAGTGTTCATATAGAGCTTCGTATAGTGTGACATTGAATTCGTTACTTATTTTTGTAGATTTTATCAAAAAGCGCTGAATCAATGTCGATAAAAAAATTATGGGACCACCTATGAGATATGACCTACCAACCAAAAAAAGAATCATCAAAAACAATTCTAAATTGGCGGAGTAATCAGGTAACAAACATACTTTTAAAAAAAAACATACAGTCGAATTGATAACCGCCTCTTTTTGGAAGTCGGTTAAAAAGTCGTCAAATTTGACAGTGGAGATCGTCAACATCGATAAAATGCCATTTGATCAGTACTCGCTATGATCGATTCTATGGCATTTTATCAAATTTGACGATCGATAAATATCGGTACTTGCACTGCTGATTCCGTAAGTAAAGTTACGCGCCGTGTTGGGCAAACCTCATTTTTTTTTCTCTATTTCCTAGGGAAAAAAAAACAACTTTTAGAGGCCGTTTGAAGTTATGGAATCAGGGCACCTACGCTGCGTCTTCCAGTTCAAATATTCCAGTTAAGTAAATATCCAGTTCAGTATCTGGTAGCCATATACATGTATATCACAAGCTTTGCTTAGTTGTGGGTCAGATGACTGTGTGTGAAAAAATATTTATTTAGTTAACATGGTTAGTATTCCTAAAAAAATATGTAGTAGACCAACTTATGTGCTTGTAAATCAATGAATCGATCAGTGAGATTGTTCGTCTTGCACAATGTGTGAGGAATTCAGAACATTTCCCGGTCGCGAGAATGTTAACTGCAGCCATTGAGGGTTAAATTAGATGTCACTCTTTGTTAGCCAATTTATCTGCTGAGAGATTAGTCGAGTATTAACATGGCTGAAATAGATATGTCCGCGTCTAATTGATTTTAGCGTTCATATACATTATATTGGTTTTTATTTTTATTAAATCGTGTTTTAGAAGGTGAATATAGTTAGAATTCATCATCATCATCAGCCAGAAGACGTACACTGCTGAACACAGGCCTCCCCCTTTAACCTCCACACTGAACGACAGCCTGCCTTTTGCATCCACTGGATGCCAGCGACTCTCACTATGTCGTCGGTCCATCTAGTGGGAGGCCTACCTACGCAGATATAGTTAGAATTATCTTTGTTTTATTAGAGTACCAAACCTCAAAAGGAAAATATAGGATTACTTTGTTGTCCGTCTGTCCGTCTGTCAAGACTCTTTTTCTCAAGAACGCGTAAAGGCATCAAGTTGAAATTTATATCAAATACTCGAAGCTACGGTTTCTTCCAGCTGTGAAAAAATCAAACTTGTAAGTCAACGCGATCAAAAGATATGATCGTTTATGTCGCACATTTTCGCATATTTTGCGATTTCACAAGAGAATCAAAACCTATATGGTACTTCCCGTTGACCTAGAATCCTGAAATTTGGCAAGAGGCATGCATGGTCTTACAGCACATAGAAAGGGAAAAATCGGAAAGTTTATCATAATTATGAAAATATTGATTTGAAAATACATTTTGTAGATGGTATGTATGGAAAAACCTTATTGTTGACTACAAAGTTAAGTTTGTCTTTAAATATTTCAAATTATTGTGTAGATTATTCTTAATTTTTCTTTTCAGTATGAGAAAACATAAAAGGAATATGAATGAAATCGGTCAAGTCGATTTTAAGTTATGGCATGACCTAGGTAAATAGGGATTAGTTTTTATATATACATATATAGAAGACTAGCAAACCCGGCGAACTCCGTTTCGCCACCAGATGAACCTCACGGAGCCCGAGACCTTTCCAACGAATGCAAAACCGTGGAAATCGGTTCGTGCGTTCTGGAGTTATAGCGTCAGGAAGGAAAACCCGACTTATTTTTATATAGTAGAAGACTAGCTGACCCGACAGACGTTGTCCTGTCTTAGAACTGTCAAACGAGAGAAGTTGAAATCGTCGTTAAGTTTTCAGAAAGTTTTCCAATTTTCTGTGCAATATTCTTAATTTTTCTTTCCGTAAGAACCTTCTAATAAGATATTATAAAACATAAAAATTAAAGATGAATGAAATAGGTAAAGTTGTTCTCAAGTTATTGTGTGACTACAGTAAATAGGAATTATTTTTTTATATACAATGGCATCGATTCTGATGTTCTCTAAACTAAACTAAATTTGACAGCTCTGAACTTGTTGCCATCCTTCTCTCACATATTAAAATGAAAAGAGAGGCAGATAATTTTAGTCCTGTCAGATTGGTTTAGTCTAGTGAGTGGTATGCCAGAATCGACGCCATTATGTAGATTATTTTTTCGATTTCACTGTTGGTCCCATAGTAGCAGTGGTTAACATGAAGTTGACCCCCTTTCAGCTGAACAAAGCAGTTGTCTAACCATACATTTGTGATTCAGAAAACTAGAATAATTAGATTACACTTAGCACATAGCTTTCTCTCAAATTAAGTAGATTTGCAAATTAATTAAGAACAAAAAACTAGAACATGTGAAACTAGAAAACTTGATAGCCCGTAGGTCCAGTTGGTAGTGAACCTACCTTCTGAGCTTGGGGCGTGGGTTCGATTCCTACCTAGGCCAAACATTTATGTGATGAACATTTGTGTTTGTTCTGGTTGTTAATATCTATTTAAGTATGTGTTTAAAACTATATTTATATATGTATACATGATGATAGGTACAGGTCACTGTGATCTAAACTATCACTTATACAAAATTGGAGCCACTGACAGCCCTCTGTGCCGAGGCTGTCTACAGGAGAACGAGACCGTGGAGCATGTACTACTACATTGCAAGGCCACAGAAGATATACGATTAAGGTACAGACTACTTGAAGAAACTAAACAACTACAAGTCTCCAATACCACAACACCTGGTGAAATAGGGGTAGAGCAGTTTAGACAGTGACCCAAACCCGTGCTTCGTTATTTTAGGGAGCTCGGCTGGTTTGTGTAGGCTGGCAGGGGTATGCATAATACACCCCAAGCGTTTTTTTTTTTTTTTGATATTGACTTGTAACGTTGGCCTTTTGGCCTCTACAGATGGACCGGACTAGTTAGCGAACGCAGAGTGCGTTCGGCATAACTTGATGGTTTAAGTTTTTGGGCGACTAGCACAAGGGCACCTCGAAGGTACGAACCTCGGCTTGGGCCGTCGCCGGGAGTGGGAATCAGACTTGCCCAGGCACCCCAGAAGGGGTGTGCCCTGGAGCCCTAGCAGTTTGTTGAACTGAATGATTATTTGGAGAGAATCTAACAGATCCTGAGGGTCTACAATCCTGTGTGTGTGTGTGCCTCTGGTAACCGACGCCTGTACCAAAAACGGAATATTTCCTATTGCTAGGAGCAGTCGGATCGGGGACCCCAAGCGAGACGTCAGTGCAGGTCTTATCACCCCCCCCCCCCACCTTGAATTAGAATTATGTGTATCAGTCTCTGGCAGCCATATCACAAGCTTTGCTTAGTTTGGGGTCAGATGACCATGTGTGCAAAAATGTCCCGAATATTTATTAAAAAGAACATAGAACATACCTAAAAAAGAAAATAGACTAAACAAATAAAACTATACTTATGCAAGAAATCGAAAAGACAACACAAAAAACTACTTATATTTAGAATTTCTATTTTATATTTCGGTGTATCTAAGGGTTGTTTTTGTCGTCATGTAATAAATGCTATTAAAATATAATCTAGGCAAGGTTATTGTCAAGGCGCAACGGACTACGGAATGCACACTAGTTTGTAGCAATCCTGAAAATCTCGAGATTAGCCAAGTACAATCCCGGGTTTTGCGGGGCCAGAAAATGGCCGGGATTGTATTCTCTAGACACAGGCCTCTCAGAGAGCGTGGATGGGCCTTAATCCACCAACCATATTAGACTTAGTTATTAGACTATTAGTTATCTATACTATAATAATATTATAGAGATGAAAGATTTGATTGGTTGTTTGTTTGCATTGAATAAGCTCCAAAACTACTGAACTGATTTGAAAAAATATTTCACTGTTGGGAAGCTACACTATCCCCGGGTGACAAAGGCTATATAAAAAAAAAAAATAGGGATCCTTACTAACACTCCAAGGTTTAAAAAAATAAGATTTACACCCGTGCTAAGCCAGGGTGCATTGCTAGTCTATACTAATATTATAAAGAGGAAAGATTTGATTGTTTGTTTGTTTGCATTGAATAGGCTCCGAAACTACTGAACCGATTTGAAAAATTCTTTCACTGTTGGGAAGCTACACTATCCCCGGGTGACATAGGCTATAATCTATACCCGTGCGAAGCTGGGGCGGACCGCTAGTTATTTATAAGACGGGTGCAGAAACGTTGACAGATTACAGGTTTGGGTGATACTGACGTGACATTCAGTGCCTTTGGGCGTGTCTTCACATAAGACGTTTGTTTACATCAGATGTAGTGGACCAGATGTACTGGACATTTTCACCCTACATTAAATATCTAGTTAAAGAAATTCTTTGGGATGTAGTAAATGGTGCTAGGGCTTTATGGCTACCTGTTTAAAAGATTTTGTTCAGGTGATGCGCGACCGCAAACCGTGTCTCGGCGCGTTAAGGTTCACGTTCGCGTGATTTTCTGAACAGCGCTGTTTCAGCGGTAATTCGAGTCCGCGTTATGAGTAAGCCGGCCCAGTACACTCTTCAAAACCTGGCCTAAAATGTTTAGAGAGTGAGTTTAAGAATAAGATCTATTGTGATAACCCTAAAAAACATATAATAGACATGGCTCAGAAAGTGTGTATTTGTCACGTAAATACGTTTGTCGCCACAGGGGGGTGCCTACAAAAATAGTTTGCTATAAATATACCCTACTGGAACCCCAAAACATTTTTATGGATAAAAACATACCTTTTATAGATCGGGCTGATGTGAACAAAGTAGAAATTCCATGTTTACAAACTAAAGCTGCATTTTGGAAGCACAAATCACAAACTATATGGGTAGTTTTTTGACACTTTCCACTCACAGAAGTTAGCAATTTCTTGTGTAACTTAGCGATTGAACACTTAAAACTCTTTCACAGTAATCACAGGAAATGGTAAAATGAAACCAACGTCGTGGATAGTAATTGATCTTTTTTAAAACAGGATGTGAAATCAAAACAAAATTGCACTGTGTTCGATTTGATGAAAATGAATGTTGAAGAAGGGGAAGACAAGGTAGTATTAACGAATTTTCACTGCTATCACTAGAAATTTTATTGTTCTTTAGTATTTCAATTACACAGGTATACAAATGTTTTTATTTCTATAATAAAAGCGAAACACGAAAGTATCAACTCCCGCAGAAGTCAACAACCGTTTGACGTGCGTGCGTGTGATTGAAAGACATGACCAATGACCATGACAGCTTTATTTCTTTTGACACACCGTAGACGACATTTTTTTCATGACTATGGATACGGAGTCCTTCAGTCGCAATATTAGCTAAGTTTACCTGTAAATAACGTCAAACAAGTCATAGTCACAAATAGAGTCAAGCAAAAAAATCATGGTCAAACTCATATCCCAGTAAAGTTGTGCGCTTAACAAGAGGCTTCTATGGAGTTTTGGAAACAACACGAAAAGACACGTTTCACCTCGTTATATCACTTACCCATACTCAAGCACGTTCACGAGCACTTAATAAATAATAATCCACCATTATTATACAATAATACTCGAGAATACACAAGTTTAGTTCGGAAAACGAGCCGACATGTTTTTTTCCACGTTGGCGCCAACACTCCCGTAGACGCCATCTTTGCATTGAGCTGCTAGGCTGCCAGGCGAATTTTAATAATTACCCCAATAGTCATGGTCGTCATAGATTACCGATTTTAATTTCGGGTAGTTTTATTATTTTTACATTTTTAAAGGTCCATGTATAAAGAATTTAAATCCATTTTATTTCTAAATAGTACGTGGTTTTAATATTTACTATTTCTGTTTTTTTCAGTATGTCCATCTAGCGCTTTTTGTTTTAACTAAATTTAATATAGTCACATTAACAGTCGGAAGATGGCCCTCGTGAGGCCTAGCCTAGCTACATGGCTAGTTACCTCCATGAGTAATAGTTCCGTGCTGGTTACATGGTACCGCTACTCGACGCTAGATGGCAATAATATCTTCATTCTCAAGCTTGCCGTGGAATAATGATAAAAATATTGGTATTAGGTATGTGTCTAATAGTAACTAGCTGTTCCCCGCGGTTTAACCCACGCGGTGATAAAAAGTAGCCTATGTAACTCTGGCTCTTGAACTATATAATACCCATGCAAAAAATCAGGTCGATCCGTTGTTCCGTTGCAGCGTGAAGGAGGAACAAACATCCATACATCTATACATCCATACATACAAACTTTCGCGTTTTTAATATTATATAAGTAGGTAATATTATATACTATCTACATTTTATAACTACTATAATAAGGTAACTAGAACTAAGTACTAGAAGTAAGAAGGACTAAGGTAGCCACCCATAAGGTACCTAGTACCTATACCACACATAAGTATGCATGTATAATGTAGGTAAGAAGATTGGGTAAAATATCGTATAAAAAATCATTTTCCATTATGGTTACATTATAATAATCCATTTTATAATAATTTACAATTTGGTAAATAGGTAGGTTTATGTACATGTAGGCGATACGATAGATTATAAGCTAAAATATTATTCTAATGATTAATATGATATGGCAGGTATAATCATAAAGACAGCTAAATATATTCAGGTACCCACATAACACCAATCCACCAACCCGCACTGGGCCAGCGTGGTGGATATGGCCCAATCACCCTTTCGGGGTAGGCTAAAAGTCCAGCAGTGGACTGCCACATAACTACTTATTTATAACTACGTAGTAAGAATGTGATATTTTTTTTACTGGGCAAGTGCCTTTATTAACTAAACAAAATACAAGCTAAAACTAAAACTACAAAATACAGTTAGACTGCCCATAGACCGTTGAAGGTCTAAAGACAATCCAAATAATAATTTGTCCCTAGTGTTGGCCACGCAGCGTTAAAGCCAGTCCTACACCAGCCTCCTCGGTAGAGTGCAGCCTTCATGGGCGAGGAGGCTGGCGAAGGGCGACTGACACGGCGCGTCACTAATTCAAAATTAATTATTAATCGAACACATGAAAAAAATAGGAACATAGCTTTTCGGAATAAACGCCTTTTTGTGCTTAATTAAAAAGCCTTTTCACTCTCTTCCGCACCCGCCGGTCGCCAACACCTAGCTAAGATAGAAAGACAACAAAACAATGCTATAACCTACTTGTAAAAAATGGTACCGGTAGGTAGATTTCTCTATAAATTACAAAACATAATTAACATAAAAAAATATAAAAAAGTTTACTTATTCTGAGAGAAAATGTTCGATCTACTTATCAGGGGCCTTAAGGACAACAGCTAATTGCGGCACCTAATCCGCTCAGTTGGAATATCACGCGACCGCAAACCGTATCTGGGCGCGATAAGGTTCACGTTCGCGTGAATTTCCAACTGAGCGGATTAGGTGCCGCAATTAGCTGTTGTCCGTAAGGCCCCTGTAGAATAATACTCCTTTGGTAATCTACAAAATCATATCACAAAATTGAGATCAATAATCACAGATAGGCAAAATAAAATTTCAATACCAACTTGAGTAAAACGTTATCTCTTCATAGTCTTCGACCAAAATAAAATGAATGGACGGGCCCAGAAGAAGCGCATTTTTAAAGATTACAAAACGAGCGCCGGCGCTCACTCTTTTTCAGTCGGTCTCTAGCCGTAGAGAGTGCAACACGTGACTATTGTTACATGATAACGAAACGTCTGACAAAATTATACCTTCGTGTGCTTTCCCGAAGTGTAAATACACAACAAAAAACCGCTATCTATTTTTTGTAACAAATGTATTGTACATGGTTATAATTAGGTGTTGAAGTATATGTCCGACGGTTTTGACTTGTTTTTACGTCCATTCATTTTATTTTGGTCGAAGTTCATAGTATAAAATAAAGTCGCTTTCCGCGTCTGTCTGTCTGTATATGCGCTAATAAGCCACGCAACTGATTTTGGTGCGGTTTTTTTACATATTTTTTCTCGGAAACTTTATATATCTATACTAATATTATAACGAGGAATGATTTGATTGTTTGTTTGTTTGCATTGAATAGGCTCCGAAACTACTGAACCGATTTGAAAAATTCTTTCACTGACGGGAAGCTACACTATCCCCGGGTGACATAGGCTATAATGTATACCCGTGCGAAGCTGGGGCGGACCGCTAGTGTAATAAAACTTACACCCGTGCGAAACCGGGGCGGCTCTAACGTAACTTTTTAGGGTTCCGTACACAAAGGGTAAAAACGGGACCCTATTACTAAGCTTACGATGTCTGTTCGTCTGTTCGCCTGTCCGTCTGTCCTACCTATTAACGGCTATAATATATTTCGAACCGTAAAAGACAGCCAGTTGAAATTTTCACAGAATATGAAACGCTAGCGCGGGTTAATTAAAAAATTATAAAAAAGTCTAAAAGTAAAAACGAAGTGGTCCCCATACAACAAAGATACATAAATCTCTGGACCAATTTTTTTTCTTTACTGTGGTTTGACTATATAATACTTGTTAGTTCAAAGATACATAAATCCCAGTACCCTTAGTACAAGTTATGATAGTATTCAAAAACTTTTTTCGTTTACGTATTGTTCCATACATTGTAGTAAAGCGCTTCTATCGGAAACGCGGAGGAACTAAAATCGGTAGTAATCGGCGGTATTTTTAAATAAATAAGTAAATAAATATTCGGGACATATTTGCACACACGGTCATCTGACCCCAAACTAAGTAAAGCTTGTGATATGGCTGCCAGAGACTGATATATATACATATATAGGTTTAAATACATACTTAAATAGATATTAACACCCAGATATAGAACAAACACAAATGTTCATCACACAAATGTTTGTCCTAGGTGGGAATCGAACCCACGCCCCCAAGCTCAGAAGGCAGGTTCACTACCAACTCGACCAACGGGCTATCAATTTATAGATGGCTTCACTCTAATACGAAAAAAGTTTTCGAATACCTTTCAGCCCAGCAATAATACGAAAACGAAAAAAGTTATCGAATACTATCAAAACTTGTACTAAGGGTACAGGATATCGGTCCAGCGTTAATAATTATCAAACGAAAGGAGAACTAATATCTTTTAACTAAGTATTAAGCTTTTTCACTCGATAACTAAAGCCATGAGCTTAGAAGATTTAGTATCTTTCTCCACCCCGGGGAACACGAAGCCCTTCTTCGCCAGTTCCTCATATGTTATCTGGAAGAGATCTTCAAAGCCTGCCTTCTTCGCGAGGGCCTGTGAAGCGCCTGCAGTGAATACCGTCGCTGTCACCTTCACCCCGAGTGCTTTGCAGAGAGGGATCCTGGAAAATACGGAAATAAAATCTAGATTATTCTAGTAAGTACAAGGAACATTATTACTCCTAGCGGAGTAGCACAGAAAAAAATATAATTAGGTTAGTTTTCTCAAAGGGTAGTAGTAGGGGGAAGTACCGAAGTTTTGGCGCCAACGTGAAAAATAAAATATGTCTTCTCTTGTGTTAAAAAAAAAGTTACATATTTGTACTCACAGATATCTGACCGCAAACCTCGTAATATGGATGCCAGATACTGGTAGTAGGGGGAGTTACCGAAGTTTTGGCGCCAACGTGAAAAATAAAATATGTCATCTCTTGTGTTAAAAAAAAAGTTACATTTTTGTACTCACAGATATCTGACCGCAAACCTCGTAATATGGATGCCAGATACTGGCAGTAGGGGGAGGTACCGAAGTTTTGGCGCCAACGTGAAAAATAAAATATTTCATCTCTTGTGTTAAAAAAAAAGTTACATTTTTGTACTCACAGATATCTGACCGCAAACCTTGTAATATGGATGCCAGATACTGATATATGTATTTTTAAATACATACTTAAGCACATGATACCTATTACCCTGTATCATGCTTAAACATAACACCTAGATATAAAACAAACACAAATGTTCATCACATGAATGTTTGTCCTAGGTGGGAATCGAACCCACGCCCCCAAGCGCAGAAGGGAGGTTCACTACCAACTGGCTAAAACTAATCTAAACTATTTTCCTTAACTTGTGTTATGTCTAATGGTAGATTATTATTGCACGTTCACGATCATAATTTACCTTTGTTACACATGTTCAGAAAATAATACAAATAGGTAACATGTTTTTTTTCCCATGGTCTTATTTTTTAGCGCTCTTTCTATAAAACCTCTTTCAAAAAGTGCTAAATACTCAGGCTAAATAATCAAAAACTATGGTGTCATAAATGACAATTAAAAACACGGTATTAGGTAGGAAATCTATGGAGAAACCTGGAGAAACCCTGGTTTTAATTTTCCGCACAAAGCATGCCTGCCAGTTTTTATTGTTCGAATAATTTTTATTCACCCAAGGAAAGCTATTGCTAGGAAAACCAATTTCCAAAATAGTTGCGAATAAAATAGCGAAATGATCACCTGTGACAGCTGTCAAATCCATACCAATGCAATGACAACAGCTGCTCCATAGTCTTCCCTGCAAAAATCACGCTCCAAATCAATCAAATTATTTTTTTTACCTACATCAATGATTTTTTTACATTTTTTGTAGGTTCTGTTTTGTGAATTTTTAAACAGTTTACTCAGTAATGGTCACCAAATACGCAAGACGAACAAGCCCGCGAAAATGCATCTGCAATACCAAAGCTATCCTAAAAAAGATAACCGGCGAACCAAAACCCCTAAAATCCACAGAACTAAACGCCGTACGACTCAACTTATTCACTGAAAGAAATTCAGATGGCACCGGCTTCCTAATTCTACGAGGAAACGATATTTACAGCAGGTATTCCAGAAGAATCCAAGACTCTGATATTAAAGCCATTTATTTGTATGCCAGAGCGTTGCCGAGACGTATTACAATGATCGATTTAAGCTACAACAAAATCACCGATGTTGGCTTCTTTAAACTGCTCAAAAAGCTCCTCATTAAAGGACGGTCTGGCGTTATCAACCTAAACTTTATGAACAATGATATAACAGAAAAATCGATCTTAAATCTGGCGAAATACGCAAAGTTTGTCCGATTGAAGTATCTACGATTGAACGGAAATGATTTTGGTACGAAAGGCGGCGAATATTTGGCTTCTTTCTTAAGAAATAATGACTCCGTTGAATTTCTTGATATCGGAGAGACAGGGCAGACTTTGACAAGCGTTGCTCATATTATCACCGCTTTACGATTCGAACACGGTGCGAACACAACGGTAAAAGTATTCGATTTTAGTCGAATAATCCCATTATTCAATCGATATTCGTACGAAACGAAATGGCTGGCATATCACATCGAATATCTACTGGAAAGGAATTCGAGTATCATCGAATTGCATTTGCAGAAAAATGAGTTTATCGGACACGATATGGAATACTTTGCTCGAGGTTTACGTCGAAATAATAACTTGCTTTATTTAGATCTGGGTTATAATAAGATAGGTGATTATGGGGCTGAGCTACTTGGAGCATATCTATCAGAAAATCCTCAATTAATTTTACTAAACATAGCTGGAAATGGCATCAAAAACACAGGAGCGAGAGCTCTAAGTTTCGGCATGCCTTATTCAAAAATCCGCGCATTAGACATAGGACATAACAAAATATCAGACAGAGGTCTTTTAGACTTGTTGAATACTATCAAAAAGGCTTATTTCATGAGATTTTTTAATATTTGGGGTAACCAGATTGGAGATATGACTTGCAGAGTAATTGAGAGAATGCTTATGTCTGGAGTAATTTTCCAGCATACAATAGATGTCAAGCTTTATGAGGTAGATGACGTACTTTATGCAGCGTATTATCCTAATCCAGCGGACAGAAATAAGCATATATACTACTGCGAAATGGAGTATGGTTATGCACAGCCTATTTTGCATATCACAAGGAATGTGGTTGTAGAAAAGAAACCAGTTAAAGTAGACTGTAAACAGAGACACAAATTGGATAAAACTGACCGTAGATATTTTTGATTCATTGTCGATTTGTTATTAAGTAAAGTTATATGATTATTTACGGGATATTGACCGTGGTGAGGTTGTGGAATGAGCTCCCGATATTTCGGCGCAGTTACATGCACCATGTTCACGGGAAGACTGAAGAATGCGGGTGGTTGGCGAACAGTTAAACGCAGTGATACAGTGAGTGTGTTTTGTCGGGACTTAGGATCGAGTTCGAGTTCCAGTGATAACCGTAGCAAAACACTAAGAAAGAAGGTAGATCGTTATGTCTGCACCTAACTTTTTAACTGTTCGACCAACCACCCGCATTCTTCAGCCTTCCCGTGAATATGGTGCATGTAACTACGACGAAATATCGGGAGCTCATTCCACAACCTTACCACGGTATATATCCCGTAAATAATCATATTGCTTTAATGAACAAACGCGATATTTTAAAACAGAGTTTTTTTAGTATATTTTTATTTTGGTTACTTTTGTTGGTTATTTAGTAAATTTTACTTTGTTTTCTCTATTTTCTCTTTTGATTTCCATTATAATATATACAACTGGGAAACGCATATGAAAGTAAACGTATCTAATTATATCATTTCCCATACTCAAATACGAACTTAATTAAATTATCGTCTCATATACAAGCAAAGAAGTTAATTTAGATCGATGTAGGTATACAAGGGTTTTTTTTTTCTTCTTCCCCGTATTGGGGCTTTTGGCTCCGCATGATTGACGCAGTTGCCATATACAACAAGCACAGATATACACAACGATCTGTGACACCAAGCAACAAGGGTTTTATAATTAACTAGCTGACCTGACAGACGTTGTCCTGTCTTAGAACTGTCAAACAAGCAAAGTTAAAAATGTAAATCTTATTTTTTTACACCTTGGGTTACATTATTGGATTTTTAGGGCTCCCGCACACGGGCCACCGGCCACAACCACAAAACGCCGCCACTGGCATATTTCCTGTAATTTTCTTATATTTTATATGGACTCGCTGCACACGGTTGGCGCCGGTGGCGGCCACACGCTACAAACACTCCTAGTACTTCTAGCTTCTCGTGGCGGAGTTTGTGGCTGTGGCCGGTGGCCCGTGTGCGGCGACACTAAGTAAGGATCCCTATGTTACCCGGGGACAGTGTAGGTTCCCAACAGTGAAATATTTTTTTAAATTCTTTCACTGTTCAGTAGTTTCGGAGCCTAGTCAATGCAAACAAACAAACAAACAAACAATCAAATCTTTCCTCTTTATAATATTAGTATAGAAGTAGGTATAGATAATTTATACTTGTTAAAGAATTTAATCCGAGATTAAACGATGATTTCACGAAACCGTTTAAGAATATAATTCATATTCCTCAGAGCGGATTAATTCCCGTCGCTGGGACGCGCCATCTCGACCGACATTCTCCTCTTTCCCGGCATTCCCAACGTTTCATAACGTTTCCCGATAAATATTCCATTAGAGGTGAAAGAATTCCTGGTATTGTCCCGGTATTTTATCATCTCGGCTCAAACTAATTTTTCTCTCAGTAATGGAAATAAGTAAAATAAAATAAGTCTCTAGACCACAAAAACAATAATCTACACCAATAATATAAAGAGGTAAGATTTGTATGTAAGTATGTTTGTAACGAATTGGTTCAAAAAGTACTGGACCGTTTTTTTTTTTTTTTACCATTTGTATGCTACATTATCACTGATTCATCATCATCATCATCATCAGCCAGAAGACGTCCACTGCTGAACATAGGCCTCCCCCTTTAACCTCCACACTGAACGACAGCCTGCCTTTTGCATCCACTGCTATGTCGTCGGTCCATCTAGTGGGAGGCCTACCTACGCTGTGATCACTGATTAATATAGGCTATTTTAAAATAGGCTATATAACTATACCCGTGTGGAGCCGGGGCGGACCGCTAGTGTTTCATATATTACAATGAAACTATTATTTAGGCTATTACAGGCGGCCTTATCGCTTGTCGCGATCGATTCCAGGCCACCAAGCACAGAATGAAATTACGATAAGAAAAATTGTGACACTAAATTAAAATAATTCAGAATTATTTGCAAACCTGTGCAGTTAACAACAAACAATGAATATAGGCTACAAATAAACAAAATACAAGCTAATACTAAAACACTACAAAGACAGTTAGACTGCCCATATAACGTTGAAAGTCTAAAGACAATCCAAATTGTCAAGTCCACTACCAGTTGGCAGCGTACCCAGCATGCTGGTGGCATTACCACGCTGAATGGCAATGCTTATGCGTTGAACCCGAAACACGCCAGCATTTTGGTCACGCGTCGCATTAACTAGGCGCTCTGAAAGATTTTTGAAAATGAGGTGAGCTCCCGGTCCTTTGGCCCAATATCTCGACCCCAAACGCTGGTTAAATGCTGTATTGTTATTTTTTTATGTAGTTTGCCACAAGTAAACTTTTAATTTGTAGGTTCTGGAGTGGAGACCACGAACCGGAAGACGCAGCGTAGGGTGGCCTCCCACTAGATGGACCGACGACATTGTGAGAGTCGCGGGCATCCAGTGGATGCAAAAGGCAGGCTGTCGTTCAGTGTGGAGGTTAAAGGGGGAGGCCTATGTTCAGCAGTGGACGTCTTCTGGATGATGATGATGATGACGATGATGAAACTTTTAATCTATACTCTATACTAATATTATAAAGAGGAAAGATTTGTATGTAAGTATGTTTGTAACGAATTGACTCAAAAAGTACTGGACCGATTTAAAAAATTCTTTCACCATTTGAATGCTACATTATCACTGATTAATATAGGCTATATAACTATACCCGTGCGGAGCCGGGACGGACCGCTAGTTTTATATTTTTTTAATGCATAGAGTTCATTTATGCATCATACTATATACGTACTTACTAAAATAATTTATAGCTAATTATCTATAATTATAAATACATAGGTAAAATTGACTGTTTTCGTAGACCTTGCTACGAAAGGTCTACGAAAGCGTAGAGGGTATGCAATGTCATGTTACTGTTTTGTACTGGTTTTTTTTTGCACATATCATCATCATCATCATTTCAGCCATAGGACGTCCACTGCTGGACATAGACCTCCCCCATCGATCTCCAAAAGGGCCGGTTGGAAACGGCATGCATCCAGCGTTAGTCGTTTCCCTGCGGTCTTTTTTAGGCCGTCTGTCCATTATGAACCACTTTTAGTGTGGGAGCAACCCTGAAATCGCGAAAAAAACATCAGCTGTTCTATAGAAAACGGTCATTGACACTCGACAAAATGTATGGAACAAGAGAGTTTTTTTCGCGATTTCTGGGTTGGTCCCATAGTAAAAGTTGTTCATAATGATGAGTACAATTACCTTCTTTTGGCTTCGAGAGTGTTCCCCTTACAGACCAGACAGAAAATTATCGAAGAAGACTTGGGTCTTTGCTTATTTAAGGTACACACCTTGAAGCCTTGACCGCAGAAATGTTTGGTCTTCTGGCCTATTGAGAAAATAAAAAGGAGGAAACTGAACCCCACCTGGCCTCCAACATGTGTCTTCCAATGTTCAACCCTCGCCATGCTGGGTCAACCACGAGGCCGTACGCAGTCAGGTACCGGTCTACTGCGTACTTCTCGAAGATATCCGCCCCCTTGGAGACCAGGTCTACTGCGCCAAAAAGCGCCGCCCAGACTGGGTCTTCTGTCTGTGGAGAAGAGGTTGTAAGTAATTTCTGTCACGGCAGAAAAAACCCTTTACTATTCATACTATACTACGATATCTTAATATATATAAATCTCGTGTCACAATGTTTGTCCTCGATGGACTCCTAAACCACTTAACCGATTATAATAAAATTCGCACACCATGTGCAGTTCGATCCAACTTGAGATATAGGATAGTTTAAATAATTATATAACTAGCGACCCGCCCCGGCTTCGCACGTAAATTACACCCGTGCGAAGCCGGGCGGGCGGGTCGCTAGTATACTTTAAAAAAATACGGTTGGTGTATGGGATCATAGACAAAAGGAATATTCTAATACTAACACTACAAATACAGTTAGACTGTCCATAGACCGTTGAAAGTCTAGAGACAATCTAAATGCTCAAGCCCACTACCAGTCGGCAGCGTACCCAGCATGCTGGCGGCATTACCACGCTGAATGGCAATGCTTATGCGTTGAGCCAGAAACACGCCAGCATTTTGGTCACGCGTCGCATTAACCAGGCGCATTATTAATTATTATTATTGTTTTGCTTACTCTGGTTTGTATTTTTATTTATATTCTTGTTTATATTGTGCCTTTTATTGATTAACTAGCGGTCCGCCCCGGCTCCGCACGGGTATAGTTATATAGCCTATTAAAATAGCATATATTTATCAGTGATAATGTAGCATTCAAATGGAGAAAGAATTTTTAAAATCGGTCCAGTACTTTTTGAGCCAATTCGTTACAAACATACTTACAAATCTTTCCTTTTTATAATATTGTATGTATAGATTGATTAACTCTTTATTGTTCACAATATAAAATTTGATACAGAGGACAAAAATCTCTTAAAAAGTAGTAAAAATAAAACATAAAAAAATAAAAATAAATAATAGATACTGCTACCTACTGGAAATGCTAGGCGGATAGAGCTAGAAGTGTCGAGTTTGGGCTCGTTTCATTTGTCTTCATGAGATCTTCCTCCAGGAATATTTTGACTGACCTGATCGAGGACTTAACGACTGGCGGCCTTATCGCTAAAAGCGATCTCTTCCAGGCAACCTTAGTATGGAAAGGACTTATAGAAGACGGGGTGTGCAATAGAGGATAGACTATTAAATGTTTACTTATACCACACACATACATTCAAATAGTCATCATCATCAGCCAGAAGACGTCCACTGCTGAACATAGGCCTCCCCCTTTAACCTCCACACTGAACGACAGCCTGCCTTTTGCATCCACTGGATGCCCGCGACTCTCACAATGTCGTCTGTCCATCTAGTGGGAGGCCTACCTACGTTGCGTCTTCCGGTTCGTGGTCTCCACTCAAGAACCTTTCTTCCCCATCGGTTATCGGTTCTTCGAGCGATGTGGCCTGCTCATTGCCACTTCAACTTGCAAATTTTAACAGCTATGTCGTGTACTCTTGTTTATATTCCCGTGTAAATCAGCTGTACTCACATGAAACGGCTCATCTTTGTCTTCTTTCCTTGCGACAGTCAGCACGTTGACTGCGACCATGGTCGCGTCTGCATCATCAGTCACGCACGCCAGAGACAGCTGGTCTTCCATCGTGGTAGACCACAGCTTCTTGAGCTCGGCGAGCGCTGTGGGATGCTTGTGGATCTCTGGGAAGAAATATGTATTACTAGCTGAACCTTGCGAATTCGCCCGCGTGGAAATTGATGTGTCGCAAGTGGATAACAATACAGGGTTACGCATATAGACTGTACTAAGCAGAAAGGAGGTCATTATACTCATCATTATGACCAACTTTTAATATGGGAACAACCTTGAAATCGCGAAAAAACAGCTGTTCCAGGCACTGTCGAGTGTCAATGACTGTTTTCTATGGAACAGCTGATTTTTTTTTCGCGATTTCATGTTTGGTCCCTTAGTAGAAGTTGTTCATAAGACGTGTATAACGGGCCCATTCCAGCTTAGTATACCCTTTTTGCGTTGGACCCGTTTTGTGGACCCGGGTATGTCCTAAAACTGCGACCAGAACCACCGGAGGATGGGCAGCAGCGTCCTGTTAGTACACGGTGAACGTACTGCGACCAGAACCACCGGAGGATGGGCAGCAGCGTCCTGTTAGTACACGGTGAACGTACTGCGACCAGAACCACCGGAGGATGGGCAGCAGCGTCCTGTTAGTACACGGTGAACGTACTGCGATCTCCAAGCCGCCTGCCAAGCGTGGGGATTATGGCAACACCCCTCTCTAAGAGGGAGGCCTTGTTCAGCAGTGGACATTTAATAGCTGATGATGTATGTATACCCTTTTTGCGTAACCCTGTGTATGCCCATGGTGTTTGATAGACCCGTCGTCGGTACAGTTTTAGTGAACCTAGCTGCCTTCTGCCCTTGAGGGTGTAGGTTCGATTCCCACCTAGGACAAACATTGATGTGATGAACATTTGTGTTTGTTCTATGTCTGGGTGTTAATATCTATTTAAATAAATAAATAAATAAATAAATATCTGGGACATTTTTGCACACACGGTCATCTGACCCCAAACTAAGCAAAGCTTGTAATATGGCTGCCAGAAACTGATATACGTACATATATATTTTTAAATACATACTTAAATAGATATAGATGTTATTTCAGTATGTATTTAAAAATATATATGTATGTATATCAGTGTCTGGCAGCCATATCACAAGCTTTGCTTAGTTTAGGGTCAGGTGACCGTGTGTGCAAAGGTCCCGTTTTTTTATTGATTTATTTAATTTTTATTATCTTAGTTAGAGAAACTAACGGTCTTAAATAACAGAATTAATAATTAGCTAGAGACAATTGGCACCGGAGGGGCAACATTGGCGTGGGTGGCTGAAGGTGTCGAGAGGTGTGCTGCACTTTCACTAAGAGCTACTCGCGGCGTTATGCCCTTTAACACTTCCACCCTGGAGCTTAGGTTCTTAGCTCTTGCGGTTTCCACCCCCAGACGGCCGGGCCAGGGGTCGGAGTCTGGGGTTTTAGCCCCATGGAATCGGGGTACGTGGTGTTGCCACTCACCAACGGCTCGCCACAAAGCTAGCCCTGCGTATTTTTTATTTTTATTTTTTACCAATGTACTTGCACGGAGGCTCGTCTGCAGTGAAGTGGCGAGTCAGCAGCGCCAGTGCAGCGGGGAACATGTCTGCAGTCAGGTCCTGGATACGGAGCGAGGTTGACCCGCGGACGGTGACCCTGCGCCATATAGTGGGGCAGGGCAGAGATGATGGACGGGGGTACACCATCTGGGGGAAAGTTAGGCTATAAGTACTTATGTAGTGCAATGTGTTCGATTTGCTGTGCCAACTTACTCGCATGCATAGTTTATTGTTTATGTTAATGTTCGCACCGAGCCCCAAGATACAGGCCTTGTGCTTAGTTTGGGGCTCACCGCCAAACCTGTTTAGAGATAGTACCCGCTGGTGTCAGTTTAATATTAAATAAGTAGTTTAAGTTTCCAAATTTTTACTGTACTACTTTGTCTTTTTGGTAAATAAAGAAAGATATTATAAAGACAAATAATTATTACTCGTATAATTTTAAAAACTAAACGCTGTTTCTCGTTAAAACTGTGAAATGATAAAGAGGTCATCCAGGTAAGTATTCACCAGTTATAACTTGGTAATGAACTAAAATTTGACACCGAATCACACTTGGCCATTATTTATTATCTATATCCTGTTATACTTTAAAGTATGTACTATAATCATGCCAAGTTTGACGCTTGTACGTATCACCGTTTTTACATTAGAGCTAATACACAAATATGTTTGTTGTATGGGGACCCCCTTTCCGTTTTTACTTATAAACTTTTTTATTATTTTTTAAATGAATAGCGAGAGACCGGGGAGAGTGGCATAGACAAAGGGAGGCCTATACCCAGCAGTGGGTCACTCAAGGCTGATGATGATGATGATTATTTCTTAGTTAATCTGCCGTAACATTACATGTTCTGTGAAAAATTCAACTGGCTAACGGTTCGAAAGAGGTAAAACGGACGGAGAGACAGCGTTGACTCAGTAAAAGGGTTCCGTTTTTACCCTTTGGGTACGGAACCCTAAACACAATCGAATTAAGGACTCTCCTATTTTGAAAGTCGGTAGAAAAATTATAAATTTGAACACAAACGATACCTGTACAAAAGAGAATCTCCCTTGTTTGCTTGTTTATCTGCAAATAAGTACCAAAATTACTCCCCATTCAAAGGGCCGATAGCAAAACTTTCGCGGGAAAAAGCCACAGGAACAAACTTACAGCGTTACAACTGTGGTTACAAGTTAGAGCTTCCAGTGACGTCACGCACCCCCACTGTTTGTCCTCTCCTCACCACAGACGGGCTCCGAATGAGTCCACGGGGATGAAACAAGTTGAGGACACACTGGGACACACTGAGTGTGTGAAAATTAAAGAAGCAAACCGGCCAAGTGTGAAATGAAATGAAATTTATTGATAACAAACGTCTTCTTCATCATCAACATAATTATAACATTTCTGTACGCTTAGTCCCAGATTTGATAGTTTACGAAAACTTTTTTCGTTTTCGTGTTGTTCCATACATTGCTGGGCTAAAAGGTATACGAAAACTTTTTTTGTATTAGAGTGAAGCAATCTATACCGCCGATTACTACCGATTTTAGTTCCTCCACGTTTCCGATAGAGTAAATTAAAAAAGTTTTCGTAAACTATCAAATCTGGGACACAGAAATGTTATATGAAATAACATTATTGCAGAGTTTTCATTAATGCCACAGATTAATGCACTGTTTTTGATTTTTGATTTAGATATAAATTTACCACAGAGGTTTAATGACTCCTATTATGTCACTACATAGTATAAAACAAAGTCGCTATCGCTGTCTGTCCGTCCCTATGTATGCTTAAATCTTTAAAACTACGGATTTTGAAGCGGTTTTTTTAATAGATAGAGTGATTCAAGAGGAAAGATTATATGTATAACTAGCGACCCGCCCCGACTATATTACACCCGTGCGAAGCCGGGCGGGCGGGTCGCTAGTAAATTATAATCATCATCATCATCATCATCAGCCAGAAGACGTCCACTGCTGAACATAGGCCTCCCCCTTTAACCTCCACACTGAACGACAGCCTGCCTTTTGCATCCACTGGATGCCAGCGACTCTCACTATGTCGTCGGTCCATCTAGTGGGAGGCCTACCTACGCTGCGTCTTCCGGTTCGTGGTCTCCACTCAAGAACCTTTCTTCCCCATCGGTTATCGGTTCTTCGAGCGATGTGGCCTGCCCATTGCCACTTCAACTTGCAAATTTTAACAGCTATGTCGGTGACTCTGGTTCTTTTGCGAATATCCACGTTTCGGATTTTATCGCGCAAAGAAACTCCGAGCATAGCTCTCTCCATTGCCCGCTGAGTGACTCTGAGTTTTTCCAAAAGGCCAACAGTTAAGGACCACGTCTCAGTACCATATGTCATCACTGGCAACACACACTGGTCAAAAACCCTCGTCTTGAGGCACTGTGGTATCTTGGACGAGAAGATGTCACGCAATTTCCCGAACGCTGCCCATCCGAGTTGGATTCTTCGGGCGACCTCTTTGCTTAAGTTGGACTTACCTAACTGAACAATCTGTCCAAGATAGGTGTAATGGTCAACAACTTCTAGAGTATCGTTCCCAACGACTATCGGCACGGGTTCAACATGGACATTCGACATGATTTTTGTCTTGTCCATGTTCATTTTAAGACCCACCTGTTGGGAAAGGCTACTGAGGTCGCTGAGCATGGTATTTAGGTCCTCCAGCGACTCTGCCATGATGACTATATCATCGGCAAAACGAAGGTGAGTGATGTATTCGCCGTTGATGTTGATGCCTAATCCGTTCCAGTCCAAGAGCTTGAAAACGTCCTCCAATGCGTTCGTGAACAGTTTCGGAGAGATAACATCTCCCTGTCTCACGCCTTTCTGCAATTGGATTGGTTCCGTGCTCTCGTCCTGTAATCGGATCGACATGGTGGCGTTTCTATACAAACACTTTAACACTTCGATATACCTATAGTCGATATGACAACGCTGGAGGGACTGCAATACTGCCCAGGTCTCGATTGAATCAAAGGCTTTCTCATAGTCCACAAACGCTAGGCATAATGGCCGATTATACTCCTCAGTCTTCTGTATAATCTGGCGGAGCGTGTGTATGTGGTCTATGGTGCTCCAGCCTTTACGGAAACCGGCTTGTTCGGGAGGCTGAAAGTCATCAAACCTGTTTTCGAGACGGTTCGTAATGACTCTGGAGAACAACTTGTACACATGGCTCAGGAGTGAGATGGGTCTATAATTCTTCAATAAGGTGTTATCACCTTTTTTGAAGAAGAGCACCACCACACTCCTGTGCCATGCTTCAGGCGTAGTACCATCGAGTATGACGGAATTAAATAACTTCTGGAGGACTAAAAGTACCGGTTTTCCACCCGCTCGCAGTAGTTCTGTCGTGATTCCGTCATCACCCGGTGCCTTGTTGTTCTTAAGCTGTTTCAGAGCCATACTAATCTCGTACAGGCTGATGTCTGGGATGTCCTCAGTGTAGTGTCGGGTCAGTTTAGCTCTCTTGTCCTGAGCTGTACTGACAATAGGCTGTCGTGTCGAGGTGTACAACTGTCCATAAAACCTCTCAAGCTCTCTCAGAATCTCCGACTTTGCCGAAATGATACTGCCATCCTCGATCTTCAGCTTTGTCATTTGGCTTTTCCCAATAGACGAATTCTTCGCGAACACTTTCGAGCCCTGGTTCCGCTCAATTGCCTCCCTAATACATCTTGTATTGTAGGAGCGCAGATCGTGTCGCACCGATTTCGAGATTCGTCTATTAAGTTGACCATATTCCGACATATCAGCTGAAGATTGCAGTCTCATCTCGGTCCGGTCTTTCATTAGTTTAATGGTTTCGTCTGAGAGCTTCTGGGGTCTTTTTCGGGGTGGGGTCTTAAAGAACTTGGACCCCACTGCTTGGACAGTTTCCACCAGCCCATTGTTTAGTTCGTCCACAGTTCCGCTTTCGGCTAGGCCCTGGAAGCGATTATGCAGTTCAAGTTGGAAGTCATTTGGGTTTTGGATTTGGGCATGACCAGGACGGAGCGTGGACTTCACCAGACGTGACCTCTCTAGCTTAATGTTGATATTCAATGTGCCTCTGACAATACGGTGATCGCTACCGGTTTTCACCTTGCTGATCACAGAGACATCATTGAATATTCGCTTCTTGGTCGTCATGATGAAGTCGATCTCATTTTTGGTCGAACCATCGGGGCTCATCCACGTCCACTTCCTGGATGGTCGCTTTTGAAAGAAGGAGTTCATCAAATAGAGTTCCTCCTTCTCCATAAAGTCGACCAGCCGTTGGCCTCTCGGATTCCGCCGTCCATACCCATATGACCCCACTCTTAACTCATCGACATTCCGTGTGCCCACCTTTGCGTTAAAGTCACCCATAACAACGGTGAAGTATGCTTCGGAGGTATGTATGGCCTCGGATATCTCCTCATACAACGCCTCTACTTCATCATCAGGGTATGTCGAGGTCGGCGCATATACCTGTATGACCTTCAGCGAATAACGATCGGTTATTCTGAGTATAAGGTATGCTACCCTGCTCGACACACTATCGACTTTGATCACGTTGTTGATGAGTGACCTGCGGACGAGAAAACCTACACCACCCTGGGACTTTCTTTCTCCTTCCCGGAAGAAGAGCATGTTCCCGGAATCCAGAACTATCGTATCCTGTCCCTCTCGTCGGATTTCAGATAGTCCTATGATGTCCCATCGTATTTTGCTCAATTCTTCCTCCAGCTCGACAATCTTCTCGTCGGTCCGCAGTGTGCGAACATTGTGCGTTACCAGGGCCAAATTATGTTGGGGGTGGTAGCGGGGCAACTGCCGGTGATTCTTAGCACCCCTTGCTCCACCGTTACCTGGCCCGCTACCTTGGCCAGGGATAGAGGAGCTGCCGGGGACTAGGGGCCGTGATATTACTTTGTCTGACATGGGGGGGGGGGGTTGCCATAATCCCCACGCTTGGCAGGCGGCTTGGGGATAGCAGAAGGTTCACCATTAAATTAGGAGGATGCTGCTGCCCATCCTCTGGTGGTTCTGGTCGCAGTTTTAGGACATACCCGGGTCCTTTACATATTAATATTCCTAGTGGCAGTGCATTGGTACCCAAACTAGGAAATCCTGTGAGATGGCATACCAACACCCTCCGCCGAACAGAGGTGGTTGGTCATGTGACGATTACACGTTAGTTATTGTACAAAGAAACAAAAAAGGAAAATAAAGCATGCAAAAACTGACGTTATGTTAGTAGGTCTGAGTTAGACTTTGCCACGCAGTTATACCCCATATGGAGTTGGACTGTTGCGACATTGTCCAGGAACAAAGTGTGAGTCGGGCTCGCGCACTGAGGTTTCCGTACGAAGCGCTTTGATTCCACTTTTATTGTGCGAACTGCTAGTCTGTGGAATGCGCTGCCAGAATGGGTGTTCCCCGATATTTACAATCTATTCTTTAAATCACGAGTGAATCGGTTTCTTCTAGGTAAGCGTGCTCCACCGTAGACCGCATCATCGCTTTACATCAGGCGATTTGGAGGTCAAACGCTATTAAAAAAAACTTTAAAAAAAGGCCTGTCACCCATCCATCCAAGTACCGACTGCGCCTGACGTTGCTTAACTTCGGTGATCGTACGAGAACCGGTGGTGAACAGAAATATGTCACCGACTTGCACTTAGCCATTATTTATTATTTGTCGTTATACTTTAGAGTGTGTACTATTATCAAGTTTGACGCTTGTACGTATTACCGTTTTTACACTACAGCAAATCCTACTAATATTATAAACGCGAAAGCTTGTATGTATAGATGTATGGATGTAATTATGGATGTTTGTTCCTCTTTCACGCTGCAACGGAACAACGGATCGACCTGATTTTTTGCATGGGTTATAGTTCAAGAGCCAGAGAGTGACATAGGCTACTTTTCATCATCATCATCATCACCATTTTTCATCACTATGCGGGGGAAACCGCGGGGCGCAGCTAGTACAAAAATACGTTTGTTGTATGGGGATCCTTCAGATCTCGCTCTACCCGGATTAAAGGTTATGGCCGGCGCTGCCTTCTCGTGGGATAAAAACGATGGAGAAATTGTTGTCCACGGCCCAAGCTAGGCCAGGCCTAGCACGAGCCGTGGACATAATTATTGTCTTTCCACCGTTTTTATCCCGCGAGAAAAGACACACGAATCCTAGCTTTGTCGAGTCTAGGCGTGGATAAAACCGGTGGAAAGACAATTTATCCACAGCCCATGCTAGGCCTGCGGAGAGGAATACATACAAAAAGAACCCAGCTCGTGCAGCCATATCCAACTGGAGCTGACTGTGCATCTTCATCCAGCGATCTCCATCACGAGCTGACTGTTCTCTTCTCCGTGAAATTCGGACTGCAGCTCACTTGATATAAAGCAGATCCATCTACCCAACCTGAAAAAATTAAACCGGACAAGTACGAGTAGGACTCGTGCTCTGAGGGTTCCGTCCAACTGAGGAAACTGGTAAACCAAAAACAGCAAACGTTCAAAGACATTTGTTATGACATTTACCAAATGCACTGGGCCAGCATGGTGGATTACGGCCCATTCTATCTGTCTGAGCCTCAGCAGGGAACATCATCATCATCATCATCAGCCAGAAGACGTCCACTGCTGAACATAGGCCTTCCCCTTTAACCTCCACACTGAACGACAGCCTGCCTTTTGCATCCACTGGATGCCCGCGACTCTCACAATGTCGTCGGTCCATCTAGTGGGCGGCCTCCCTACGCTGCGTCTTTCGGTTCGTGGTCTCCACTCCAGAACCTTTCTTCCCCATCGGAGGCAGGGAACATGATAGGCTGAAATGATGATGATTTTATTTGTTAATAATTTTAGTGATAATTAGTAATCATTAATAATTAAGTCTTTTTTATTTTCTTCGTTTGATATATTGTACCTTTGTACTCAAATAAAAAATACTTTAGCTAGTTTTCTAATAGTAAAACAATTATTATATACATCTCAATTTTCCCGCCGCTTTCTTGTAAAAAGCATCTAAACGAAAAAAAAAACTTGGATGTGACTACAGATAATGAGAGAGGCTGTTATAAAAAAAAAACTTACCTTGTCTCTGTTGGTTACGAAGTAGCAGTTAAGATAGCGGCTTCGTACACAGAAAAATAAGTCTTCGCTCGTAACTGGAATCGTACAAAACATCGCTTCGATCGTAACTGGTTACGAAACTACGGTAACGGAGGCTGCCGAAGCGTTTTTATCTCTCGGTGTGTCCCGAACCATTAAGATGCCGTCATAAGCTAATCTGAGCCTTCTAAATGGCATTTATTCCCCCCGGGGGAGTCGGGGGTCGCGTGGGGGGAAAATTTATATTAATGAATACCTAATCAGGATAACCTTGTTGTTTTAATTAATGAATTATCTTGTTATTTTTCTTTCAACTACGTAGTAATGTTATCATTAATCACGTAAGGACGTATTTTTTGCTTAGAACCAAAACAGTGCAGTACTCTCAGTACAAGTTTTGATAGTATTCGAAAACTTTTTTCGTTTTCGTATTGTTCCATACATTGCTGGGCTAAAAGATATCCGAAAACTGTTTTCGTATTAGAGTGAAGCAATCTATAACGCCGATTACTACCGATTTTAGTTCCTCGACGTTTCCGATAGAGGCGCTTTACTAAAATGTATGGAACAATACGTAAATTAAAAAAGTTTTCGTAAACTATCAAATCTGGGACTAAGCGTACAGAAATGTTATATGAAATAACATTATTGCACAATTTTCATTAATGTCACAGATTAATGCACTGTTTTTGATTTTTGATTTAGATATAAATTTACCACAGAGGTTTAATGACTCCTATTATGTGACTACATAGTATAAAACAAAGTCGCTGTCGCTGTCTGTCCGTCTTTAAAACTACGCAACGGATTTTGAAGCGGTTTTTTTAAATAGATAGAGTGGTTCAAGAGGAAGGTTTATATGTATAACTAGCGACCCGCCCCGGTTTCGCACGTAAATTACACCCGTGCGAAGCCGGGCGGGCGGGTCGCTAGTTTAATATAAAATGTATGCATTAGATCAAAAAGATACTGGCTGAAAATAAAAATCGACGGAATAAAACCGACTTGGTGAAAATAATTGTAAGTTTTAAATGTTTGAGAAGATGAATTAAACTTTGTTTTCTTTAACTGAGCTTTTTTTTGAGCAGGTATATTTTATCACGGTAAGTAGAAGATCTATATAACATTCATTACCATGCACTGGGCCAGCATTGTGGGTTAGGGCCTTAGGGCCCATCCTCTTTCTGTCTCTATCTCTCTCTCCTGAGAAGGCCTGTGTACCAGCAGTGGAAACATGAAAGGCTGATATTGATGGCTTTAAATGAATACGATAAAACGTAAGTTCATTGCGCTAAAAATCTTTGTTCTCAAAAGGTAAATACAAAGAGGAACGGTGCGTCGATGCTTAGGGTAAACGAGGCAAGTTTGGCGCATTGCAAATAAATATTTAGTTCATTCATTTTTAAGCCTTTCATTTCTAGCCGCCACCGCCTGAAGGCTCATCCACACATAATAGATCAGTGGAAATCGCACACCGTGCGTTTTACACGATCCTTCTTGCCTCATACCTGCAAAATGTGGAATGAGCTACCTTCTACGGTGTTTCCGAGAAGCTACAACATGGGGTTCTTCAAAACTAAAGGGTCGGCAACGTATTTGTGATGCCTCGGGTGTTACAAGTATCCATAGGCGACGGTGACTGCTTTCCATAAGGCAGCCCGTCTGCTTGTTTGCCACCTATGGCATAAAAAAAAACCACTTACGAAAGTCTGTCTTTATGAACAACTTTTACTATAGGCCAGCCCCATACGCGAAATAAACAGCTGTGCCGTAGAAAAATGTCTAGAATCTTTGTTAGTAATATTTATATGGTTTGGATTTGCCTTAAACTCGAGCTAGTACCGAAAAGACTCTGCCAGAAACTGAACGGGGTGAGGTGAACAGGTATTGCATACACTGACCTAACATATTCTTACTGGGACAAGTGCCTTGATAATATTAACACTACAAATACAGTTAGAATGCCCATAGATCGTTGAAGGTCTTAAGAAAATCCAAATGCTCAAGCCTAGTATCAGTTGGCAGCGTACCCAGCATGCTGGTGGCATTACCACGCTGAATGGCAATGCTTATGTGTTGAGCCAGAAACATGTCAGCTATTTGGTCACGCGGCCTCTTATATACCAAATCTGCAGTGCAAGTACCGTTCTTTATTGATCGTCAAATTCGACAAATTGCTATTGAATCGACCATAGCTAGTACTGATCAAATGGCATTTTATCGAATCTAACGATTTCATCTGTCAAATTTGACGATCGATAAAGAACGGCACTTGCACTGCTGATGGTTTTAAATCAATTTTAAAATATTTGATCTGGGTAAAAATACATGTCACTGATACATCTGTGTTTGAGTTTATGATTTGGTTCAAAACGCGATAGAATAAACTTGACTCGATCAAAAAAAGATTTGAAACAAAATCGATTTAGTTTATTTTTTTCGTTTTATGCTCTAATGAAAGCTCGTAACAACCTGGAAGTTGCATGTACTGAAAGGCAATTTTATAAAAAAAAAATTGGATAGATTTTTGATACTGTATAAAAGCGTAAAAAGGTCGCGAGAATTTGCGCGCGCCGCATTCAGTGCCGCACCAGGCGTCATCGAGGTCGGACCTATGTTCGTTTTTGTCGTTGCACTCCCCTCCTGACTCTTGCGTGGCAAAACACATCGTCGCTATAACTTGGCGGGGGCTGAGGGAGCGTTTTTTTGCCTACGCGACTCGGATAATAGGCCGTTAACCAGGCGCTCTGAAATAAATATTTTATTCCTACATCTTACAAATGTAAAACATTGTTTTAACCATCACGGTTGATCACTAAAGTTATACCTATGATTATTTACGGTAAATATCCCATAAATAATCATACAACTTTAGATTTACAATGTATGATTGTATGATTTTATTGTAGGATTTCACACCTGTGATAAAAAATCCGAAAAGTTCACGTTTCGTGAAACCTACCAGGGCTACTAGAAGTACATATAATGTATTGTGTAATATTTACAGTCTAATTTACCCTCATTTACCCCACTCAAAGAGATCACATGTATCTACTCACTCCGTACTTGGCACGTCGCCATTTTGGATTCCCTCCAAAACAACACGCACTGAAACCACACCAACAGTACACATTTGACTAGAAAACTGAACAGACGTACCTATTTTCTCCCGTTTTTAACAAAAAACGAGATAAAATCTAACATTTCGAGTTGTTTTGTTATCTTGATTGTCAAGTTTTGAGGTTAGTTCTGCGCGAAGAACTTTTGGCGGTTGTTTTTAATTTTTCGAGACAAAGAACGTTTTGTGCTTTTGCGTTGACGGAATTTGAACTTGGAAACTCAGGTAAGGAAACTATTTATATTTTCATAGATTTGTAGAACTATTTTTAAGTGCCAATTCTGCGATTAATTTGTATACATTTTTCAACCAGCAAAACTTGGGAACCTACCTACTTATCTCTATCTCCTCTCTATCTCTACATCTCTTCTCTACATAGTATAAAATAAAGTCACTTTCCGCGTCTGTCTGTATAACCGCTAACTCCTCCTAAGCCACACAGCGGATTTTGATGCGGTTTTCACCATCAGAAAAATGTTCGCGGAAGGTTTATACAATATAACTAGCGACTCACCCAGGCCTACGCACGTAAATTACAACAATTCGAAGCCAGGGCGGGTCGCTTGCTTCTTATATTTTAGTACATACTGTACATCCACAGAGCAGAAAGGTATGCCGTTAAAATAAAAATAAATGTTTTTGCGATGTTTTGATTAAAGTCACTACATAGTTATGTGCGAATTTTGGCGCCAATAATTTTCGACTCATCATCATCATCAGCCAGAAGACGTCCACTGCTGAACATAGGCCTCCCCCTTTAACCTCCACACTGAACGACAGCCTGCCTTTTGCATCCACTGGATGCCAGCGACTCAATTTTCGACTGTTAATGTGTAATAATGGTATTTTATTAATTATTTAGTATTCGTGAACATGCTCCAGCTTGTGCACGTGATTTATTGTAGTGAAAAGTGTATTTTAATGTTATTTCCAAAACTCAATAGAATCCCTCTATAGTAAAGTCTCCTCTAATTTGCTCAGCTTTAGAACAAATGGCTAAATGCTCTAAGACTGGAGGCCTACCACAGAAAATATTTTTTTCTCTTTTCTGTGGCTTACCTAATACAGTGACACCTGTAATATCATTGCAAAAAATCGGAATAAAAAATATAATACATGCCTATATTATTTTAGTGTTGTTTATTAGCTCCCATCTACAACCTTACGTTCAAAAAGCTATGAAAATATAAGTGATTTCAGAATTTGCCTTTGAGAATGGAAGACATATATTCGTTCAGGTTTCTACAAAGATCTTAGGTATCTACAATACAAACTGTCATACGCGTTCTTTCAGTATAGTAAAATCCCTTTAGGATATAATTATAATTATAACGTCCTTGAGTAAAATCTAAGAGTAAAATACGTAAGACGAGGCGGTATAGCCTTTATTGCTTTAGCTTTTTCAGCTGAGAAAAAATTAAAAAAAGGTAAATAGTAGGCTAACAAAAAAAAAAATAAAAAAAAAAAAAAAAAGTAGGCTAACAAAATAAAACAAAAAAGCTAAGCAAAAAGGTTTATTAGAAACTTAATTATTTTTTCGGTGATCGTAGCTGTATTTATTGATGGAACAAGTTGTTAGGTGCGATGTAAGAATGCCTGTGAGGGATTTGTCAGATAAATTATCAATTCCTGCACATAATTCAGAAAATAAAAAAATAATTCAGTTTTTTTTTTCTTTTTTTTTTAGTTTCATTTGTATTTTCGGTGTGTAATAAAGAAATATTGTATTGTATAATTATGACATATATGCAGGAGTGCATAGTTATTTATACATATACTAAATGTATAAATAACTATGCACCTGTAAAACTTTATTTCAAAGTCAAAATATTATGAAAACTTATTATTAGCTAGTTATTACTGGAACGGAAATAATGCGTCGAACGAGTGGGCGTTACAGTGGTTTGTTTGTTTTCGATTGATTCCATGTTTTGGATGGCGCGTAAAACAGTACATCACAAGCTAAATCACAACAAACACATCAACTAGGTACATTACGCAGGTTGTCGTGTTAGCAAACATACTCGTCACGATTATCTATACTTTTTTTTTTTTTTTTCTTCTTCCCCGTATTGGGGCTTTTGGCTCCGCATGATTGATGCAGTTGCCATATACAAGTCTTATGAGTTTTGGTTTTAGGAATTATCTATACTTCTATACTAATAATCTATACTAATATTATAAAGAGGAAAGATATTTTTTTTTTTTAACGCTGATAAGTCCGCGTTTGACCACCAACTCGCCTGTTGGTAAGCGACGACGTGGTCGAAGATGAAGCACGCAGACTTAGAAGATACCTATTCACTCTGGCCTTGAAAAGGCCCAGGTTATATCTCTCAGGGAACAGGGAAGCTGGCAGGTTGTTCCAAACTTTGGCCGATTGATTTGATTGATTGTTTGTTTGTTTGTTTGCATTGAATAGGCTTCGAAACTACTGAACCGATTTGAAAAATTCTTTCACTGTTGGGATGCTGCACTATCCCCGGTTGACATAGGCTATATATCCCGACTTCGCCCTTGCGAAGCAGGGGCGGCCTACTAGTATAATATTATAAAGAGGAAAGATTTGATTGTTTGTTTGCATTGAATAGGCTCCGAAACTACTGAACCGATTTGAAAAATTCTTTCACTGACGGGAAGCTACACTATCCCCGGGTGACATAGGCTATAATCTATACCCGTGCGAAGCTGGGGCGGACCACTAGTAATAAATAATTTTCAATTTCAACTTAACCCAATATACCTACCTACTTATTTACTTTTTGACCACTACTCACCTACTGTTATACGACGGCGTGATCAATATAGAAATACTCCTATATAGGCTGGAATTGTAACTTGCTCTCAAACGTGCTTGCCGGAAACGGGAACACCCATAAATCGACGAGTCGATTCAATTATTTTAGAGATCGTTAAAGTTTGACTGAAAGCCAGGAAGGTTAATGGCGAGTTTCTAAAATTAGCCGCCATTTTGGTTGATATCATCTTGACGCGTCTGGTTTTTGACCTTTGTTCATATATTAAACTTTAGTGCCATTTAAGTGCATTATTTTGGTTTTAGTGCGATTTAGGTTATCTTTAAATAAATATATAAATAAATATATTCGGGACATTTTTGCACACACGGTCATCTGACCCCAAACTAAGCAAAGCTTGTGATATGGCTGCCAGAGACTGATATATATACATATATAGGTTTAAATACATACTTAAATAGATATTAACACCCAGATATAGAACAAACACAAATGTTCATCACACAAATGTTTGTCCTAGGTGGGAATCGAACCCACGCCCCCAAGCTCAGAAGGCAGGTTCACTACCAACTCGACCAACGGGCTATCAAACGGGCTATCTTTATAGGTTGGTTTTGGGTTGTTTTTCTTTGGGGGTTCTTTAGGTTTTTTGGCTTTGTTTTATTCTTGTGTAACCTAAGTGTGTATGTCACTGAATTCCTTCTAAACAGCTGGACCGATTTGATGATTTTTATGTGTGTGTTTGAGCCAACTCATGATGGTTGAAAAAAGCAGCTGTTCCATAGAAAACGGCCATTGAGAGTCGACAAATGTATGGAACAGCTGATTTTTATTCGCTTTATCACGGTTGGTCCCATAGTAACAGTTGTTCTTTGATGGGTACAATGACTTCCTTTCGGCTAAGTACAGTCTATATGCGTAACCCTGTATAAGAGTACTTATGACGGAGGTCTCTGGCGCTGGTAGCAGAGTTTAATTACTAGTACAAACGCTAGTTAGTCTCATACAGAAACAATTGTAATTTTTAGATGTACTACTGCTAAGTAATACGCCTATTTTAAGTTTGTAAACAAATATTGATTCGACATTATTATTTTTATTATGTTTGTCAAAAGCGGTAAAAATATAAATTCTGCATCTTGACAAGTCTCATAAACAATATTCGTGAAACAAAATCTATCATAAATTAAACAGTGTAAACGCCCTATCAAGGTCACAGCGTACGGATCGTATGTCAAACGTCCGGCGTTGTCTCGGCAACGCGTGTTTCATTGGCAGACTATTCAAGCCAGAGAACATGCGGTGGCCTTGTAGTGACGTTGCATAAATTAATTTGAACTTTGAATTGTATTGCACTTTCATGCAATGTGCAAATATTTTTACTAGATTTTGGCATTTAGCCATATGTTGATAGGAATTTTTGTGTTAGTTTCTGTGCTGATAAATAAAGATGTATGTCAGTGGCGTAACGCTCCTAGCGTAGCTGAACTTGACGTTCTTAATACGGGGTGTAAGGGGAACACTCTCGAAGCCAAAAGAAGGTAATTGTACTCATCATTATGAACCACTTTTACTATGGGACCAACCCTGAAATCGCGAAAAAAATATCAGCTGTTCCATACATTTTGTCGAGTGTCAATGACCATTTGTATAGAACAGCAGATATTTTTTTGCGATTTTTGGGCTGGTCCCATGGTAAAAGTTGTTCATAATGATGAGTACAATTACCTTCTTTTGGCTTCGAGAGTGTTCCCCTTACACCCCGTATATCGGTACTGCATAGAATAGTTTTTAGCCGAAAGGGGTCCATAGTCATCATCATCATTTCAGCCTTAGGACGTCCAGTGCTGGACATCGATCTCCAAAAGAACTGTTAGAAGCAGCCTGCATCCAGCGTTTCCCTGCGGTCTCTTTTTGGTCGTCTGTCCATCTTGTCGGTGGACGTCCTACGCTGCGCTTACCGGTCCGTGGTCTCCATTCGAGAACCTTTCGGCCCCATCGGCCACTCAGCATTATGATCAAGTTTTACTATAGGAACAACACTGAAATCGTGAAAAGAAAAACAACTATTTCATAGAAAATATTCAATTACATTCGAAAAAATGTATAAACAGCTGATATTTAAAGCCAAAGCAAGTGCTACGCATCGTCTGCAACGTTTTGCTTAGTGCACGTGACAGTGGAAGTGGTTAGTAGCACTGCCACTATACTAAGCAAAACGTGACGTAGCATTACCTCCAATTTTTACTTCGCATGGTCTGCTACGGGCTTTAGTCGCAATTTCAGGATTGGTCCTATAGTAAAAGTTGTTCATAATGAACGGACCCTTTCAGGGCAGGATCCAGGATTTCATTTTGGGGGGAGGCCATTCTGGATTTCATTTTGGTGGGGGGGGGGGGCATTCTGACAAGGTTCAAAGGAATTAAATCGAAAAATTGTGTCGCATGTATGGAATTGTTAGGTGTTTTGGGGGGGGGGGCTATGGCCCCCATGCCACCCCCCTGGATCTGCTAATGGACCCTTTCCGCAAATGGTACACCCTTTCCGCGTGACCCTGTATAAATTACCCTAATTAATAAATAGAGGTTGATATTAGTAAACAACTCTTTGATACGCAAAAAGAATTCAAATAATACGCAATACAAGTTACGTATGACAATAAATCATGTAACGTCAGACACGATTCGTAGGTAGACACGATACGCCAAAATACTATTTTGGTTAACCAATGACAATATAAATCTGATAGCACACGTGCACCACGCCTGTCGTTACGCTTACCATCGGGTGAGTGACTTGCTCGTCTCGTTGTAAACAAGTAAATTAAAATAATAATATAACTAATACTTAAAATGCACAAGAAGTGCGACGCCAAAGTCCTCACAGAGGAAAGAAAAAAAGACGCCATTTTGTGCAATCAACGAGGCACATCACGTGGCCTTGTTTCGTATACCGTATACTTAAAACGTCCTTGGCCGTAGTGGAGTATCCTAGGATCGTAGCCAAAGAATTCGGACCTTACCTTTCTAGATCCAAATTCTTTTATCGTAGCGGAAGATGAAATATTGACATTGACAGATAAAGCCACGCTACAAAAGTCGAATTAACTAGATTTGTCAACAGATGAAGAATTTGGTATGTACTGCCAGCATCTAAAGCTGTCTTCTATTAATCGATTTATCTGAAAGCATGTCCCTCAAATAATGAACGAATATACGAACACGTTTCAGAAAACTACTTACAATGAAAGATAGTTGGATGGATGACAAATAATCGTTACGTGGTGGGAAAATCAGCTGATCCTTTATTATAGAGTCAAAGGTCATTTACCTGTACGCTGTAACTATTATCTAACCTAATATTCCGTGTTGGCAAAGAATAACCTAACTAGTACGTATGTTTTTTTGGCACGTTAAAGCTTTTGTGATAGACAAGTGACACCCTGCACCTCAGAAACTATAAATGGAAGTGTGTAAAACACTTTCCTCTGCAGTTTTTTTTTTTTTTTTTTTTTTTTTTTTTTTTATTGTACCTTGGCAAGTGCCTTTATTAACTAAACAAAATACAAACTAAAACTACAAATACAGTTAGACTGCCCATAGACCGTTGAAGGTCTAAAGACAATCCAAATGCTCAAGCCCACTACCAGTTGGCAGCGTACCCAGCATGCTGGCGGCATTACTACGTTGAATGGCAATGCTTATGCGTTGAGCCAGAAACACGCCAGCATTTTGGTCACGCGTCGCATTAACCAGGCGCTCTGAAAGATTTTTGAAAATGAGGTGAGCTCCCGGTCCCCATAAGGGCCCAATGTCTCGACCCCAATGTTTTTGAAGTTATACTTATTATGCGACTTCCAACAAGGTTGCGTTAAACGTTTAACGCTACCATGGAGGGGGAATTTTTCTCTCTCGTATGGTTGCGAAATGCGTATCCTTTATTCGCGCTGCGACTAGCAGATCCAGTAGTGTAATGGTGTCGCTAATGGATTGAGAAGCCTAAGGAGCTAGGTTCGAATCTCGAGAAAAGCATGTTTTTAAATTGTTGATATTTTTGCCCTAGTTATAATTTTAGGGTTCCTTGTTGAAGTATAACTTCTTCCGCGTGGAGGGACTCCACGCACTTTTTTTTTAATGTACTATTAGACAAACAAGCGACTGGTCACCTGATGGTAAGTAGTCACCGTCGCCTATGGACACTTACAATACCCGGGGCATTGGCGGTGCGTTTTCGCAATCGGCTTGTGTCAGAAATTATTGTTATTTATTTTATTATATTACTAGCTGCGCCCCGTGGTTTCACCCGCGTTGTGATGAAAAATGGTGATGAAGATGAAAAGCCTATATTCACATTTACTGGTTCAATAATTTTTGAGATTTCTGTGATTTTGACTGGACGCTACAAACGCTACAAAGTAATGCTACTACGTAGCCAGTCTTTGCTACGAAGGGTCTACGAAATCGTAGACCCGTCGTAGCAGCTTCGTAGAGGCTTTACAAAACGCATTTTTTTTTAAACCTTTCAAAACCGATTCTAGATTACTTAGCTTTTAGGGTTCCGTACCCGAAGGGTAAAAACGGGACCCTAAGCCTACATTGTCTGTCTGTCTGCCTGTCTCTCCCTCCTAACTTTAAACGGCTGTATCTTTCAAACTGTTTAAATTAAGCCAGGTCATCTGTCAGGTCAGCTAGTTTGAACAAAATTTTAGGGTTGCCATACGTTCAGAATTTTTCGGACATATCCAGAAATTCAGGCTTATGTCCGAAATTACGAACCGTCCGGAATTCAATGAAATGAAAAAGACCTCTACACGAGTTCATAATGCCGCGAAATATGAACTTTGAAGGAAATGTCCAGAAATTTATTTATTCGGGTTTTTGCCCGATATAGCCGTGGTAGCCCATTTGGGAGACCGCTTGACTTGAAAGCGTGCGGTCGCGGGTTCAAACCCCGGGCCGTACCAATGAGCTCTTTGGAGCTTATTGTACGGATTTTCATATCACTGGCTTTTCGGTGAAGGAAAACATCGTGAGGAAACCTGCATACGTACGGAGAAGGAATTCGATGGCGTATGTGAATCCACCAACCCGCACTGGGCCAGCGTGGTGGATATGGCCCAATCACCCTTTCGGGGGTAGGCTAAAAGTCCAGCAGTGGACTGTTAAAAGGCTGATTATGTTGGGTTTTTGCCCGATGAATTTATTCTTCATGTGGTAACCCTAATCGCGGTCATTACCCCAGTGAGGCCAGTACCTATCTGCCAATATTTCCTTCTGGCGGCTGCATCTTTACTTATACGTATATGGCAATACCTTGACGAAGCGGCCAATAGTACCAAGTACCAACCTTCACCTAGTAAGGTTTAATTTTAGTTTTATTTAGGTTGGTACTTACCTAGAAGTAGCGTCATACAGTCTCTCGTAGTACTTTTTTGAAGTGAAACTTCTTATGCGACTTCCAACAAGGTTGCGTTAAACGCTTAACGCTACCATGGAGGGGGAATTTTTCTCTCTCGTATGGTTGCGAAATGCGTATCCTTTTTTCGCGCCGCGACTAGCAGGTCCGGTAGTGTACTGGTGTCGCTAATGGATTGAGAAGCCTAAGGAGCTAGGTTCGAATCTCGAGAAAAGCGTGTTTTTAAATTGTTGATATTTTAGCCTAGTTAATTTTAGGGTTCCTTGTTGAAGTTATACTTCTTATGCGACTTGCAACAAGGTTGCGTTAAACGTTCTACCCCTTCCTATTTTCATCTCCACATGACGAAGTTTCACTTCTTCCGCGCGGAGGGACTCCACGCACAATTTTTTTTCTCCTACTGTCTAGCCACTGAAAGAATATATCTGATATCGTCCATTAATCACGTGATGTTCTTTTTGCATTTTTTTAAGCCCCCCCCTCCCCCTTGGTGATACGTGGTGAGGTTTAAGACTAACCCCCCCGCCCCACCCAAAATCACGTGTAGTTTTGAGTACCTACAAATAATCTTTATTAATTTTATTATATCTGTAAATACAGATATAAAGTATAATCTAATTTTACTCTAAAATTAAGGACCATGACAAAAATATCTAGACAGAAAGGTTGCAGGTTGTTTTTGATTGGCAAAGTCACACAACACGCCGCTTTTCGGTTTAGAAATCGCGCGTTTGACGAAACAATTAATACACGTGATATCTTACTACACCCCCCCTCCCCCCTTGTGATATTTCGTGATTTTTGGAAACCCCCCTCCCCCCTTTCAAGCCTCACGTGATTAATGGACGGTCCCATAGCTGTAATAACCTTGTTAAAACCTGAATAAAAACATTTTCTTTTAATATTTTACTGTAGTATAAGTATCTCTACACAGGATAAATTAAAGTCGCTTTCCGCGTCTGTCTGTCTGTCTGTATAACAGCTAACTCATTCTTAACCACGCAACGAATTTTGATGCGGTTTTGACCATCTTTTAGATCATGTTTACATCAGGTGGGCCATCGCTTGTATGTAACATATAAAAAAATGCTTTTTAAGGGTTTTTAGGGTAAAAACGGGACCCTATTACTGAGCCTACGATGTCTGTCTGTCTGTCCGTCCATCTGTCTGTCCTACATATTAACGACTGTATCTTTCGAACCGTAATAGATAGTTGAAATTTTCACAGAATATGTAATGTTACGGCGGATTAACAAACAAATAATAAAAAAGTCAAAAAGTTAAAACAAAAGAGGGGTCCCGATACAACAAACGTATTTTATACGTATTTTTGTATTAGCTCTTATGTAAAAACGGTAATACGTACAAACGTCAAACTTGTCATGATTATTTACACACTCTAAAACTTAACAACAAATAATAAAAAACGGCCAAGTGCGGGTCAGTGACAAATTTCTGTTCATTAAAAGTTATACCGAGTGGCACTTGCAAAATATTAAAACTATTTTGGTAGGCGCTAAGTCGGACCAAATAGTTTCTTTTTTAAATTGATAATTATTGTTTTTTATGGTGGTACGGAACCCTCAGTGCGCGAGCCCGACTCGCACTTGGCGGTTTTTTCTATTAATATATAGTAGGTACGTAGGTACGTATCTACTTATACTCTCTACCTAATTTAGGTC
Organism: Agriopis marginaria; assembly: GCA_932305915.1. Taxonomy (NCBI): domain Eukaryota; kingdom Metazoa; phylum Arthropoda; class Insecta; order Lepidoptera; family Geometridae; genus Agriopis; species Agriopis marginaria. The sequence goes on from OW029941.1 coordinate 2,043,295, forward strand.
TTAGAATAAGTAGTAACCAAACTGTAGAACTATATATTTGCAGAATTCAAGAATAATAACCTCTGTACCTTCAACCAAAAATAAAATGAATGGACGGGCCGAAAGAAGAAGCACATTTTTGAATATTACAAAATGAGCGCCGCCGCTCACTTCGTTTCAGTCGGTCTACAGTCGGTCTCTAGCCGTAGGAAGTGCAACACGCGTCTATTGTTACATGATAACGAAACATCTGACAAAATTATACCTTCGTGTGCTTTCCCGAAGTGTAAATACACAACAAAAAAACCGCTATCAATTTTTTGTAACAAATGGACTGTACATGAATAGAATAGAATAATATACTTTATTAGCGACCCGCCCGCCCGGCTTCGCACGGGTGTAATTTACGTGCGAAGCGGGGTGGGTCGCTGGTTATATATATATAAACCTTCCTTGAAAATGTATCTAACTGATGGTGAAAACCGCATTAAAATCCGTTGCGTGGTTTAGGAGGAGCTAGCGGCCATACAGACAGACAGACATACGCGGAAAGCGACTTCAATTTATACTATGTAGAGATTGTTCAACTGTGTACAAAGGTCTTCTTAGGCTTATTAAGTTATTTAGTCACAACAGTTGTGTTCATATAGAACATACAACAATATATATATATATTTTTTTTATATACGGAGCTAGCGCCTTTATTAACTAAACAAAATACAAGCTAAAACTAAAACTACAAATACAGTTAGACTGCCCACATACCGTTGAAGGTCTAAAGACAATCCAAATGCTCAAGCCCACTACCAGTTGGCAGCGTACCCAGCATGCTGGCGGCATTACCACGTTGAATGGCAATGCTTATGCGTTGAGCCAGAAACACGCCAGCATTTTGGTCACGCGTCGCATTAACCAGGCGCTCTGAAAGATTTTTGAAAATGAGGTGAGCTCCCGGTCCCCAAGGGCCCAATGTCTCGACCCCAAACGCCTCAAATAATTAGGTGTTGAAGTATATGTCCGACGGTTTTGACTCGTTTTAACCGACTTCAAAAAGGAGGTTACCAATTCGACTGCATGTTTTTTTTTTTGTATATGTTACGCAATTACTCCACCAATATAGAATTGTTTTTGATGAATCCTTTTTTAATTAGGTAGGCCATAAATCATAGGTGGTCTCATATTCTTTTCACTGCTATTGATTCAGCGGTTTTTTACTGAGCAAGTTCAATGGATAGGGCCCGTCCATTAATTTTATTTTGGTCGAAGCTCTGCAAAATGCGCTGAACATTTTCCGTTTGGCACAAAACCAATCTATATCTGTAATTTCACTTCCACAAGAATGTTTTATAAACATTACACCGATCAAAACACAACGGTTCACTTTATTGCGCAGTTCTCGAAGTTTGCTAATGGCCGAACAGCATGCCCTGTATTGACCTATTTACCTATTAAAATAAACCAGACAAGCGCGAGTCGGGCTCGCGCACTGAGGGTTCCGTACACAAAATACAATAAGGTCGTCCAAGTAACCGAATTACCAGTTATAATAACGCCTTCCAAAATAGTCAAATTCAAATTATTTATTTGTCAGAACATGGTAGGTACACATACATATAAAGTAGCATACATGGTCGTAATAATGGAGACGTATCTCATGTCCTTGCCTGTTACAGCGTACAAATGTTAGTTTTTTATACAATTTTTATTCGTTTTTGCTAAAGTTAAAAAAATAGTCGATTGCTACGCAGCCACAGCTAATTATTTTGCTACAGGCGCTCGAGTAAAACACAGTAATGAATAGAAATTCGTCACCGACTCGCACTTGGTCATTATTTATTATTTGTTTTTATACTTTAAAGCGTGTACTATAATCATGCCAAGTTTGACGCTTGTATGTATTACTGTTTTTACATTAGAGCTAATACAAAAATACGTTAAAAAAAACACGTTTGTTGTATGGGGTGCGGACCCCCCTTTCGTTTTTACGTTTTTATTTTATTTTTAGTTAATCCGCATTTACATTCATACCTATTCTGTGAAAATTTCAACTGGCTACCTATTACGGTTTGAAAGATACAGCCGTTAATAGGTAGACATCGCTTGACATCAGGCGAGTTGGCGGCCAAGCGCAAGCCTATCTATAATAATAATAATTAAAAAAAAGATACGGATAGACGGAAAGAACGACAGACGGGCAAACGGACAGACTGACAGACTGATAGACGGAAAGACGGATAAACGGACAGACAGACAGACATCGTAGGCTTAGTAATAGGGTCCCGTTTTAACCCTTTGGGTTTGGAACCTTAAAAACTGATCATAAGACTGGCTGAAAACACGAGTTGAGGATAAAAAGATAAAAACAAATATGGCGGACGTCCAACGCGTGCCCGACAAACTTATCTGTACAGTTGAAGCGGAGACCCGTCGATGGCGTCGTTGTATAGTTTGAACAAAACTGCACGTTTCTCGTGGAAAATTCTAGTTCCTTCATTTAGCCAACTGCATAGATAAGCTGGTCGGCGTATTTTCGCGCCAATAAGTCTGCGTCAGGGAATTTCCTCGCAGAATCAACATGGATTTGAATAGTTTGTTTGAAAACAAAGTGAGATATGAAAGTGATGTTTTATTTTTATGTTCCTAATGAACTTGCATTGCCAATTGCGATTTGACCGGCCAATTTACTAGCTCAAGGTTACCTACTCGAAACGAAGGTACCTAGTACCTACTCTGCCGAAGACACTTTTTGAAACAAAATTAGTAAAATATGGCATTTCGATACGGTGGAATGACTTATAAGGTTCGAATGATATGGTACAGCCGTTGAAAGGTAGGACGGACGGACAGACACAAAAACAAACATCGTAGGCTTAGTAACCCTTTTTACCCTTTGGATACGGAACCCTAAAAACTAGCGAAGGCTCTCATACACTGCGGTAACCACTTACCACCAGGTAGATCACCTGCTACAGTGTGTTACAGCAAAAAATAAGAGTCAAAACAATGTCTAGTTCAAAATAATACGTAAAACAACGGAAATACCCCCAAACCTGGCACGTACCCAAAACCATTCGACGAAGATATATGATTTCCCTCAAATATTACGAACGTATAAATAACCGAGGGATCTTTCTACACTGGATTATTTGGCCAATAACAGTAGTTCGCGGTTTAATTATAGATGGCGCCACGTGGCTTCTGTTTATAAACAGCCGAAATAGTGCGTTGTTTTATTGCTTTTTGGCGTATTTTATTGGCGTTTTGGTATTGGCCGAGCAAAGCGAAGGTTTCAGAGTCTACAGAAAAAAGCTTTGTGCTATTTTTGATAATAACTGGCATACCATTGATTGATCTAATTTATTAAAAAACTAGCGGTCCGCCCCGGCTCCGCACGGATATAGTTATAAGCTATTAAAATAGCCTCTATTAATCAGTGATAAAGTAGCATTCAAAAGGTGAAAGAATTTTTTAAATCGGTCCAGTACTTTTTGAGCCAATTCGTTACAAACATACTTACATACAAATCTTGCCTCTATAATATTAGTATAGACGTAGTTCACGGAGTTTTTATTTGAAATTTCGTTTTCAATATGACCTTTATCTCTTCCCGTCCACAGTTCTCTCGCTCGCACATTTTCACATTATAGAAGTAAAATCTCTTCTCTATCTCCATCTCTACATAGTATAAATTAAAGTCGCTTTCTGCGTCTGTCTGTCTGTCTGTATGACCGCTAACTCCTAAACCACGCAACGGATTTTGATGCGGTTGTCATCATCGGTTAAATACATTTTCACGGAAGGTTTATATAATTATACACTAGCGACCCACCCGCCTTCGCACGGGTGTAATTTACGTGCGAAGCCGGGGTGGGTCGCTAGTATATAATATAAATAAACATATCTATATATCATCATCATCATTTCAGCTGTAGGACGTCCACTGCTGGACATAGACCTCCCCCATCGATCTCCAAAAGGGCCGGTTGGAAGCGGCCTGCATCCAGCGTTTCCCTGCGGTCTCTTTTAGGTCGTCTGTCCATCTTGTGGGTGGACGTCCTACGCTGCGCTTATGTCCGTGGTCTCCATTCCAGAACCTTTCGGCCTCATCGGCCATCTGTTCTGCGTGATATGTGCCCTGCCCACTGCCACTTCAACTCATATATCATATCTATATAATTGTATAAAAGCGAAATTCATTCATCTACTCACTCATTCACTCATTAAACACGAAATCTCAAAAACTACTTGACCTACGAAGCTGAAATTTGTCAGGTAGATTCATTATGAGGTGTAGAGGTCCGCTAAGAAAGGATTTTGCGAAAGGGCCGAATTAAGGCCTCGATAGCCCGTTGGTCCAGTTGGTAGTGAACCTGCCTTCTGAGCTTAGGGGCGTGGGTTCGATTCCCACCTAGAACAAACATTTGTTTGATGAACATTTGTGTTTGTTCTATATCTGGGTGTTAATATCTATTTAAGTATGTATTTAAACCTATATATGTATATATATCAGTCTCTGGCAGCCATATCACAAGCTTTGCTTAGTTTGGGGTCAGATGACCGTGTGTGCAAAAAATGTCCCGAATATTTATTTATTTTATTTATTTAAAAAAAATATTTATTTATTTATTTAAGGATGAAAAAAGAGGGTTGAAAGTTTATATGAAAGTCTACGCGTACGAAGTCGCGGGCAACAGTTAGTAAATATATAATAGTGAAAATGAGTGTTCGTTTAGCGTGGTCATAGCACCGCGGGATTCAGCTAGTCAACCATAAAGCGGTGACGTACTAGGTATTTACTTAGTACGTATGCTTGGTCAAGGATGTTGGCACGACACGCATCTACGTAATATTATTTGTCAATGACATTAACATTAGCCCAATTACCCAGAATTGTGATACGCAGCGAAGTGCGACCAACATAACCGATGAGCTGACCAAATGGCAGTACTACAAATATTCTACGGGCGATCATCAGCTTTGTTCAGAAAACGCGACGCTAGCTCCCCCACTCAAATCTACTACGGATAAGTCGCACGAGGGACGTCGGTAATACGCCTCTGGGCATCTTGCCACGTCCGACGACCTCAAAATGGCGAAAATACGTTTTTTTTTTATGCGGTCACTGGTTCATGTTTGATACGTAGTAGAGAAGAGACTCTGCAAAAAGAGGACCGTCGTAAAATTGAGCGCAAATAAGACAATTTCTTTTGTTTGAAAAATAGGCCCACCACAAACTAACACCGTATAGTAATGAAACTCATGTCGATTTGTTCCTCATAATCTCTAGACTTAGTGGTAATATTAGCTATATCCGATCAAACCGGAATATTGACAAAAGCCGATTACTATGGCCACTGTTGTAAAATATGGTCTATTTATTTTTGTATAAAAATTCCTAAGCATGCATCCTTTTTCGTATTAAAAACGTTCCGATCAAGTGACTTTATAAGGGAAATGAATGAATTGTGGCAAAAATCAAAACAACACATATTATTCTTTATATTATTATTCCGGTTTCATTTTTACCTTATCTTTCGTCCGAATGGTACAAAAAAAACCGATGAATTTTATAGTGTTATACCCATCAATATACGGTAAATTCGGTGGGCCTAGAAAAAATTGTCTTCTTTACTGAATAAAACACCCGTCTTTTTGCGTCGGGCGTTAAAAAGTCTGATGGATGTTAGTTTGCTAATTGTATACTTAATATATCAATAGGTAGAGTCGTTCATCTTATGCATGTATGCAAATAAAACGGCCAAGTGCGAGTCAGGCTCATGCAGAGAGGGTTCCGTACCACCACAAAATTCAATAACGAAATTACCAGTTTTAACTTGGTAATGGACAGAAATTTGTCACCGACTCGCACTTGTCCATTATTTATGTGTACTATTGTATGTGTACTACAATCATGCCAAGTTTGACGCTTGTACGTATTATCGTTTTTACATTAGTGCTAATACAAAATAGTTTGTTTTTATTATTTGTAAGTTATCTATACTTTAATAATATTATAAGGAGGAAAGATTTGATTGTTTGTTTGTTTGTTTGTTTGCATTGAATAGGCTCCGAAACTACTGAACCGATTTGAAAAATTATTTCACTGTTGGGAAGCTACACTATCCCCGGGTGACATAGGCTATAATCTATACCCGTGCGAAGCAGGGGCGGACCGCTAGTTATTTAATGAAAAAAGACGCAGATAATTTTAGTCTTGTCAGATAATTGGTTTAGTTTAGTGAATGACAGGATCGACGCCATTATTTCTTAATAATCCACCGTAACGTTACATATTCTGTGAAAATTTCAACTGGCTATCTATTACGGTTCGAAATATATAGCCGTTAATAGGTAGGACAGACAGACGGACGAACAGACAGACAGACATACAGACATCGTAGTCTTAGTAATAGGGTCCCGTTTTTACCTTTAGGGCATCTTTAGGGTACGGAACCCTAAAAAAGAATGTAGAGTCGAGGTCTTGCGTGTGCTAATTTACTGTTTTTAGTTTTTGTACAGACTACTTAGATTGGTTTAATGGTTGATTCGTCATCATCATCATCAGCCAGAAGACGTCCACTGCTGAACATAGGCCTCCCCCTTTAACCTCCACACTGAACGACAGCCTGCCTTTTGCATCCACTGGATGCCAGCGACTCTCACGATGTCGTCGGTCCATCTAGCGGGAGGCCTACCTTTCCGGTTCCTGGTCTCCACTCAAGAACCTTTCTTCCCCATCGGTTATCGGTTCTTCGAGCGATGTGGCCTGCCCATTGCCACTTCAATTTGCAATTTTTAACAGCTATGTCGGTGACTCTGGTTCTTTGGCGAATATCCACGTTTCGGATTTTATCGCGCAAAGAAACTCCGAGCATAGCTCTCTCCATTGCCCGCTGTGTGACTCTGAGTTTTTCCAGTGAGTATTTCCGTGGTGATTCCAAAGCTCCATAGAAGCCTCTTGTAAAGTCTCCACCATTTTACTAGGGCATGACTTTGACTTGACCGTGACTCACTTTGCTTGACTCTGACTAACTCGTTTGACTTTAATCAAACTCGATTACAATTGGCAAATGCACAAGAGTGCGACGCTAAACTCCTCACAGAGGAATGAATAAAAAAAGTGTCTATGTCAAGTCAATCAATGTCAATCAAATTATCAATCACTTTTGGGTGTTTTGGCGCCAAAGTGAAAAACATGGCGCTCTATTAAATTATTTATTTTCGTTTGTTATTGTGTAGCTATGGTTCATTATTAAGGTGGTTCGTTGCACAAATGGCGGGAAATTCAAATTTCAAACAGTTTTCTTGTCCTTGTAGCTAGGCCGGGTAATTATTGTAAACAACCATGATGTTTGCGCAGATTGATTATTATTCTTTACAAAATCATGTAAAGTTATTTATCTCTAATGCACATTATTACTTACATTTGTCAATAAACAAATTTTTGCTGTTTCAAACGGTTTATTCACAAATGTAAGTAATATGGTGCGTTACTGTCCTCTTCCCCCTCGGATCTGATATCAATATCAGATCCGAGGGGGACGTGAACACGTCTGTTCAATTGAACAGACGTGTTCACGTAAATACTCTAATTTTTAAAAACATTCGATAATTCTGAAGTTTAATAGTGACCGAAAATAGGAACACATAACAAGAAGGAGCTGTATAGCAATTATATTTCAACTTCAGTTAGTTTTTTTTTTTGGACTCGCGCTCTGAGGGTTCCCTCAGAGCACGAGTCCTACTCGTACTTGTCCGTTTTTTTAGTTTAAGTCTGTACATGGAGGTATAGTCTGTAAGATTTAGTTTTTTTTCTTCTAAAAGTTCATTATCTTTGTATATATTACATGTGGCATCCCCGACACGGAACAATAAATATTTCGAAACACTGCACGAGCAAAGAGGGGACGAGTCACTAATTACGGAAAATTGTGCAATTTTCTGTTTTAAAACCATGAAATCACCGGCAAAGTCGTGACTATTGGGTCTTTGTCAACAAAAGAAGTCATTGCACTTGAAACTGTTCCAAGTTTCCTTAGACTAGGTGTTTCTATCATATTCCTTTAGACACAAAGTCTGGTGGAATTTCTGGTGTAATGATTATTTACGGGATATTTACCGTGGTGAGGTTGTGAAATGAGTTCCTTATAATCCTAACCCTCCCCCCCCCCCCCCCCCATCCCATAAATAATCAAATAACTTTAGTGAACAACCGTGATAGTTTAAAACAGTATTTTCAGGTGTGTATGTTGGGTTGACTGTATACTGATACTCCGTTGGTCCAGTTGGTAATGAACCTGCCTTCTGAGCTTGGGGGCGTGGGTTCGATTCCCACCTAGGACAAACATTTATGTGATGAACATTTGTGTTTGTTCTATATCTGATTGTTAATTTCTATATTTAAGTATGTATTTAAAATATATATGTATGTATATCAGTCAATATCAGTGTATATGTATGTAGTACAATTTTTAGCTTTAGTATAATCTATCCATGATATCCATGGCTTTGTTTAGTTTGGGGTCAGATGAGCGTGTGTGCAAAAATGTCCCGAATATTATTTATTCATTTACTGAGGTCTTGTTTCGGCACCATATTGTTTTGAGGCACTGCGGAATGACCGATGTATTGATGGAGTTAGTTTTAGGTCCATAAAGAACGAGTATACTTATCATGAAGGTAACGTCTTGTTCCAGAGAATGCCGTCGGAGGTAGAAGAACGCAGGAGGTTGAAGGAAGAGAAATCTCTGCAGCGCGAGCTGGCGGACTCCATCATCAGGATGGTGCCACTTGACGAGATCAGGATCCTGCTTGCGTGCGGGGCCAAGGTGGGTTTGAACCTTGTTCAAACTATCATGTAAAAGGGCTTTCAAGACTTACGTATGGAGGGAGGCCTGGCGCTTTAGGACATTATGTTATATGTTTTTTTTTTGTTTATATGAGTTTCCCTTATCCAATTATTATGAATTTCATTAATTTCATAGTGCAGCGCGATTATGAAAAAAAATGGCGGTTGATGTTAGGGCTACAATATTCAAAGCCCTTTCAAATGATGGGCTTAGTATTGTTATTTGTTCTATTTTTGTGGTGAAACCTCCAATGAAATACGTTACTCGAATCTAGCGTGCAATAAAATTGAAACTGCCATTCACGATAATATCACAAATTAAGACTGACAAGCACAAAAAAAGCAAAAGGGCCGGTTGGATGCGGCCTGCATCCAGCGTTTCCCTGCGGTCTCTTTTAGATCGTCTGTCCATCTTGTGGGTGGACATCCTACGCTGCGCTTACCGGGCTTGTGAAGTGTTGTCTGATACTCTGGTATTTGTCTGTTGGTTTTAAGAAATAAAATTGGTTCCTTCAGGTGAACGAGCCAGTGACGCAGGGTCTTCGTCCGTTGCACTATGCTATCTGGCAGAGGCACTTGGAAGCCACCCGCCTGCTGCTAGTGCGAGGGTGTGATGTCAACGCAACCGACGACTGCGGGTACAGTGCGCTGCATCTCTCCGCCGAGCATGGGTAAGAACACTAAGAACAGACAAACATATATTATTTCTACATTTATCCAAACAAACGGCAAAGCATCACCCTTTACATGGTCCAATAACATTCATCCGCACCTAGCGTTTTTTTTAATTATAACGGCAAAACATTGAAATGCCTTGTCTCTGGCTTTGTTCCTGCAGCATTACAATATTGGAGTCACAGGCGTAGCCAGGGGGGTTTGATTGTTACAACTGCTAGTCTGTGGAATGCGCTGCCTGACTAGGTGTTACCAAAAATAGAGTGAATCGTTTCTTCTAGGCAAGCGTGCTCCAACGTAGACTGCATCATCGCTTAACATCAGGTAAGATGGTGGTCAAACGCAAGCCTATTGTTTATATTAAAAAACCGAACCAAGAAACAAACCGAAAAAAATAATTGTAATACCTATATTGAAATAGGAGAGACGATGTCGCATGTCATACACATTTTTGTTGTTGTTGTTTTAACCTACTCCTTTGCTAAACTATGAGAGGTAACATAAATAGTGAGATCGAAATTAAAAAACTACAATAAAACTATTTTCACAATAAAACAATAGCAAACTTAAAAATAATAATAAGAACCAAAAAATAGAAATTGAGAATGGAATTAAAAATATTTTACGTGTGCGTATTATTCGCAGGTATACGGAGTTAGTGAAACTGTTGTTGGAGAATGGTGCGGCGGTGGACTACCGGCCCGACTCCGGAGAACAGTTCCCGCGCACAACGCTCTGCGACGAGCCGCTCCGGCTCGCTATACGGAACAAACACTATGTAATTATATATGTATCTGTATTTTGCTGTCGGTAACCTTCGTTCGTCTACGGATCTCCTCATTTCTGATTCGACCTCGTAGAGAAACCCCGAGCATAGCCTCTATAGCTCGTTGTGCTACTTTGAGCATCTACGCATTGTCTGCAACGTTTTGCTTAGTGCACGTAGCAGTGGAAGTGCTTAGTAGCACTCCACTGGGCCTTGCGCAAGAGAAGCTTCGTTTCCCCGCCGTAATCGCGTGATGCTCACTGCGAATCGATCGTCCCGTTTGAATACTCCCGCGAGTACGTACTCGCACGCGAGTTGTGCGCGTCATCGCACGAGCGGCTATCTACGTTTGAACGCCTACTTGTACTTGCAAGCTACTTCGCAACACGGCACGGTAACACACACTTAGAAAGTTGTGGCGACATCAATGAACTTTCCCTAGTTTGTCCACCTGAGGAAAATTCTCAGGGAGTTATAGGCCGAAGTTTTATTTTCTTTACCGCTTGGGAAAGGTTTGGGGGAGGGGATAGATGGAACAGCCCAGTGCTAGCTGTCCAAGTAGTATTTGACATAAATTCTAGAGAAAATTCATCACCTGTTCATTGAATCTTTTTTATTCCCGTTCCAGGAGGTGGCCCGACTTCTCCTGGAGCATGGCGCTGACCCCAACAAACGCTACTTCTTCGGCTCTGAGATCAACCTGGTCTCCGACCCTGAGTACCTGGAGCTGCTGCTGTCTTTCGGAGCCAACCCTGACTCCAGGGACCGCGCTGGACTCACGCCACTTATGAAGGCTGCACGCCAGAGAAAGGTCAGTGAGAGATCAACCTGGTCTAAACCCTCAGTAACACTATATCACATTGTATCCCATATTTTAGGGCCCCTTGGTTGGCGGTTTACTTTTGTCTCATTGCTACAAGTAGTTCGCCCCGAGGCAGGACTCCTCCTTCCTCGGAGCGAACGATAAGTGGCAACAAAACAAAATGAGTCAAAAAATCGCCTAAATAGGCATGATGACTAATATTTTTTTATTATCTCGTTAGAAAGCTGATCATAAATAGAGCACATCAACGAAAACAAAATTAAAATTAGTTCAAAAATTAGTAAGATATAAGCATTTTAATTTCATGCTAGACAGAGGGCGCACTATACTGAGCCATGACGTCACGCCATACAAATGCTATATTAACACACGCTTTGCGAGAAAGGGATAGAACATCCCCTCTCCATCCCCACCTAAAACTTTAAACACTCATATCTCAGATATTTATCAGCCAATTTAAATAATTTTTTCATTTATGTGTAATGTATTTAGTTGTATTCATCGCTAAGCCGGTTATTTGTAATAAATTAAACATTAGGACACATGCCTGGACGTCCCCTTAACATGTGAGTTGGCGGCCAAACGCAAGGCTATTATTAAATAAATAATAATAATCATCACCATCAACAGCTAGAAGACGTCCATTGCTAAACATAGGCCTCCTTTGAACAACACACTGAACGATAGCCTCATCATCATCATCATCATTCTCAGCCCGTATCAACCCACTGCTGGGTATAGGCCTCCTCTCCCTTGCGCCATTGATCCCTGTCTCGGGCTAATCTCATCCACGTATGACCTGCGATGGGCCTGATGTCATCGACCCATCGGGCTGGTTGTCTGCCTACGGAACGCTTATCCGCTATTGGTAACCACTCTGTCAGGGCTCTACTCCACCTGCCGTCACCACGCCTAGCCACGTGCCCTGCCCAGCGCCACTTGAGTCGCATGATACAGTTTCCGACATCCGTGACTTTTGTCCTTCGACGGATTTCGGTATTTCGGACTCGGTTTCTCAAGCTGATACCCAACATGGCACGCTCCATTGCCCTCTGTGCGACTCAAATTTTATGCACAGCCTCTTTGGTTACTGTCCATGTTTCGGCACCGTAATTCGGCAACGACAGCATGCTATCTCCAAATAATAATGAATGATGTAAAATGATGTTGTGATGTGCAGGATCTAAATAAGAATATTCAAGCAAGGTTCTGTCATAATGCCTGGCGACAGACTTTCCTTCTCATTTCCGTTATATTTACTTCTCTTATTTGCTGTGGTCAATGATGTAAAATGATGTTGTGATGTGCAGGATCTAAATAAGAATGTTCAATCAAAGTTCTGTCATAATGCCTGGCGACAGATTTTCCTTCTCATATCCGTTATATTTGCTTCTGTAATTTGCTGTGGTCAATGATGTAAAATGATGTTGTGATGTGCAGGGAATAGAAGCCGTGCTGCTGTTGATCAGTTCCGGCGCCGACGTGAACGCGATGGCGGATGTACGTAACGACTACCGCACCGTGATGCACTACGCCGTACTCAGCGGTATGACACGTTCTCTTCTCTCAACTAGGGGCGGATTTGATACCTTGGCTGCCCTAGGGTAAGATTGCCGCCCTCTGCTCCTGTAAGGTGCGTTCACAGGCGGCGAAGCACGGGACGTGGCGGCACGGCACGCATTGGCATGCCGAAATCGCCGAAGAATCCTGTGGCATTCCACGTCGTAACGAAAGCAACCGTGTTCTGACGCTCACACTGTGCTTCTCTAAAGTTAAAACACTGGTTTAAACTATCACGGTTGGACTGAGAAGTATAGGTAATTTCATGTCGTTAAAGGAATGTGAGTACTAAGTAATTGAAACAAGGTTGAATCTAGCTCGTTCTAGCAGCGATCTCAGCGCTGGCGCGAGTGTTCGTCTTCAGCGACAATAATTCATCATCATAATCATCATTTCAGCCATAGGACGTCCACTGCTGGACATAGGCCTCCCCCATCGATCTCCAAAAGGGCCGGTTGGAAGAGGTCTGCATCCAGCGTTAGCCTGCGGTCTCTTTTAGGTCGTCTGTCCATTTTATAGGTGGACGTTCGACATTCCTACGCTGCGCTTACCGGTCCGTGGTCTCCATTCCAGAACCTTTCAGCCCCATCGGCCATCTATTCTGCGTGATATGTGCCCTGCCCACTGCCACTTCTACTTGCTAATCCGGTATACGTATACATATAATAAAACCAATAAATATATTCCCGCAGGTAATCCTGAAGTGGTAAACCTCTTCATAAAGCAAGGAGCGAGAGTGAACTACCAATGTCCAGAACTGAGCAAACCGAGCCCTCTGGACCTGGCAATACTGAAAGGAGACGTGGAAATGCTGCAATTGCTGTTAGCTGCTGGTGAGCTTGAACTTTTCTCTATATGTTCTCTCTGTCTCTGTTTGTTTTAATCTGTCTTAACTTGTCTCAATCTGTCTTAATTTTTCTTAACTTGTCTTAATTTTTCTTAACTTGTCTCAATCTGTCTTAATTTATCTTAACTTGTCTCAATCTGCCTTAATTTTTCTTAACTTGTCTTAATTTATCTAAACTTGTCTCAATCTGTCTTAATTTATCTTAACTTGTCTCAATCTGTCTTAATTTTTCTTAACTTGTCTCAATCTGTCTTAATTTATCTTAACTTGTCTGTTTGTTTTAATCTGTCTTAACTTGTCTCAATCTGTCTTAATTTATCTCTTTCTGTTTTTATTTGTCTCAATATGTTTTAACTTTTGTCTTAAACTGTCTTGTGAATGACAAGAAATCTCACATGAATGTTTTGCCTAGGTGGGAATCGAACCCACGCCCCTAAGCTTAGAAGGCAGGTTCATTTGAACTAACGGACTATCTAAAATGACGTCATTTAATTATTAACCATGCATTGACATTGATTCTGGTGTTCTCTAAACTAAACTAAATTTGACAGCTCTAAAATTGTTGCCATCCTGCTCTCACATATTAAAATGAAAAGAGACAGATAATTTTAGTCCTGTCAGATTGGTTTAGTTTAGTGAGTGGTATGACAGAATAGGCCTCAATGGCGTCAATTCTGGCATACCATCATTATCTGCCTCTCTTTTCGTTTTAATATGTGAGAGAAGGATGGCAACAATTTTAGAGCTGTCAAATTTAGTTTAGTTTAGTGTACATCAGAATCGATGCCATTGTCATCCAAACTAAACTTGTATTTAAGTAGGTACCTACGTATAAACGTAAAACGTAACAGTTCAATCGATTAGGGATAACTGTTTTAAAATTCAGTTGCAAGATTAGGCAAGGTAAAAAAAAATGTTCGTGGAGTCCCTCCGCGCGGAAGAAGTGAAACTCTAGCTCTGTCTCTTTCTATTCCCCCTCCCCAGGAGCGTTGAACGTATAACGCAACCTTGTTGGAAGCCGCATGTTCTGCCATCTATGCAAATATTAGTGAACTAATAAACTATGAGAAGGATGTACAAGTTTCAAAATTTCCTCATAGATGGCATCTAAAACTCTCGCTCTGTCTCTTTTTATTCCCCCTCTATGGTAACGTTAAAAGTTTAACGCAACATTGTTGCAAGTTGCATAAGAAGTTTCACTTCAATAAACGCTTGTAACATGAATACCCAACATTTCAGGTGCACTAGTGAATGCGTCAAGTTCTGTCATCGGGTCTCCGCTTCACGTCGCCTGCTCCGACAATATCGCTAATAGGAAGGAAATCGTTAAAGTGAGTTGTTTGTACGTCCACCTACACTGAATTCACACTGGGCCTTACGCCTAGCTGTGAAATAAACCAGCCAAGTGCAAGTCGGGCTCGCGCACTGAGGGTTCCGTCTACCACCATAATGATTGACGTTTCGTTTATATGGGTGCAACGAAAGAAAAGTTTTTTTTTGTTTAAATTAGAACCTGCCTGTCAAGGCATTTTTGTTAACAACTTAACATTTGAGACATTTTCGCAATTATGAAAATGTATTGTTACACAAAACCATGAATTTCTAACAATCCGTGAAAATATACGAAAATGCGGGCTGTAGTTCGCGCGTAACTAAATTGATTTGTTTTTTTTTTTTTTGGCTGGCGGCGCGACTATGTGCCGTCGTACCAGCCAGTCTTTATTCAAACAATATTTGCGTTTGATTTCTTTGGCGCTGAACATTAACATGTTCCAAATTCAAAAAGTGCGCGGCAAAGATAATTGCGGCGCACTTATAAAGAGGAATTAGAGGAATTACTGCCCGCTAAAAGTTTCTTATAGAAAACACCATGGTATAATAATATACGAAAACACCACCTTTGGGTGCGAAGGCGAACCAAGTCGTCCTTTTCGAATAGATGGGATGGATTAATATTTAACATCGTTTAATAAACATACTTCAGTTCTTAGTCGGATAATCTCATTTCTGATTCTATCTCTCAAAGAAACGCCAAGCATTGCTCGCTCGAAGCTCGCTGAGCGACTTTGAATCGATGGACTAGCTTCACTGTCAGTGTCCACGTTTCGGCTCCGTATGTTAGTACAGGTAGGACGCACTGATCGAAGACTTTAGTCTTCAGGCATTGTGGAATGGACGACATAGTAACCGACATAGCTCAAAGAATTAGCAAGCTGAAGTGGCAATAAGCTGGCCATATCTGTAGAAGAACTGACAACCGCTGGGGTAGACGGGTTCTAGAGTGGAGACCGCGTATCGGCAAACGTAGAGTAGGACGCCCTGCAGCCAGGTGAAGTGACGACCTGCGAAAGGCGGCTGGTGGCAAGTGGATGCGAAAAGCAGAAGATCGTGCCTTGTGGCGTTCTTTAGGAGAGGCCTACGTCCAGCAGTGGACGAATATCAAATAGGCTGATGATGATGATTATACATGGTCTGCAACAGGTTTCTGATTGCGTGCGATTGTTCCAGATCCTTCTAGAGAGCGGCGCGGACCCCAACCTGAAGGTGTACAACGAGGAGGAACTGGCGCAGCTGCGGCCCGCGCTGGCGGAGTACCTCGCCAGCAACTCGGAGCCCCGCGCGGACATCGTGGCCATGCTGCTCAGATACGGCGCCAGGGTGAGACACGCATTACAAAACACTCGGCTTTGTTAGGTTTCCGTACCCAAAGGGTAAAAACGGGACCCTATTATTAAGCCTACGATGTCTGCCTTTTTTAAAAATATATATAAAGGGTGTAAGGGGAACACTCTCGAAGCCAACATCGTGGCCATGTTGCTGAGATACGGCGCCAGGGTGAGACACGCATTAACAAAACACTCGGCTTTGTTAGGTTTCCGTACCCAAAGGGTAAAAACGGGACCCTATTACTAAGCCTACGATGTCTGCCTTTTTTAAAAATATATATAACGGGTGTAAGGGGAACACTCTCGAAGCCAAAATAAGGTAATTGCACTCATCATTATGAACAACTTTTAGTACGGGACCAGCCCTGAAATCGCTAAAAAAATTTAGCTGTTCCATCTTAGAATAACTACTCAGAGAAGGTAGGTTTCCAAACAACGCCTTCTCAAAACGTAAGCTACAAATTCGCTTTGTAGCTTACGTTTCGATTTAAACGATTTAAGCAAGAAAATTAATGGATTACCTGTGGAATGTCACACCATAACTCTTATGCTGCTTTTCTGATTTGTTGTGGTACGATTTCACCGCGCAAATTATCATAGTAAAATTTTTATATTTTTTTTTGAGCCATATGTGACACCATTTGAATGGCTTAAATTTTGCGAATGTACTTGGTTTCTTTGTGTAGTTATTCTAAGTGTTCCATACATTTTGTCGAGTGTCAATAACCGTTTTCAATAGAACAGCTGATATTTTTTTCGCGATTTCTGCTGGTCCCATAGTAAAAGTTGTTCATAATGATGAGTAGATACAATTACCTTCTTTTGGCTTCGAGAGTGTTCCCGTTACACCCCGTATATAGAATAAGTGGCATACAAGCTACGGGCCACCTGATGGTAAGTAGTCATCGCTGCCTATAGACACCTACAATACCCGGGGCAGTCAGTGTGTTGCCTACCTTTGAGGACTCTATTCACACTTCGTTTGAAGCAGTCCAAATAATACTTCGGAGGAAAAACCGAAGGTGGTAAGCCATTCCACAACTTACAGGTGCGTGGCAGAAACAATCGATCAAATCGAACAGTGCGAGACTTCCACGCATCTATAATGTGCGGATGGCATTTCTGGCGATGGCGACCGGTTCGGTGGTAAAACCGGGATGGAGGGATGAGGTCAAAAAGTTCATCAGAGCATTCCCCGGTATAATATAATATAGGTCCTACCTTTAAACGGCTGTATCTTTCGAACCGTAATAGATAGCCAGTTGAAATTTTCACAGAATATGTAATGTTACGGCGGATTAACTAACAAATAATAATAATAAATTTAAAACGAAAGGTTCCAACAGACGCATTTTTTTACGTATTTTTGTATTAGCTCTAATGTAAAAATGGTAATACGTACAAGCGTTAAACTTGGCATGAGCATACTCCAAAATATAACAACAAATAATAAATAATGACCAAGTGCGAGTCAGTGACTTTCGTTTTTGTATTTTGTGCGGTGGTACGCGGGCCCGACTCTCACTTGGCTGGTTTATTTTTAAACGAGTCGCCTATGAGTTCTTTAAAACTAAAACAAATCACGCATAAAAAACTTTAAAAAAAAAAACGCATTCACCTTGAAAAAGACCGTCTAATGCGAATCTAAAATAATGTATTTTCCAGGTCATAATGAAGACTCAGTTCCGCGATCCGGACGGCATCCTGAACCACCTTCAGAACGTCACAACAGAAGAGAACGAGCACATCTTCTATCTCCTTCTAGAGGCAGCTGAATCGTTCGACCTCTGCATGATAAAGAGAAACAATATCCTCAACGCCAGGCAAAAACAAACCTTAATGGAACGCGCTAAGACACCCCTTCCCTTGCTTACCCAGACCAGGGTCTGCATCCGTAGATTCTTAGGCACTTCCTTAGTTCACATCGCGAAGAAATTGGAGATTCCTAAAATTCTTCACGAATATCTCCTTTTTGACTGTCGCTAAGGATTCTGGTATACAAACTGGATTTCGTTTCTGGCGGAATGGCGTAGGCCATCCCTATTTAAAAAAGATATTCGGTGTTGCTAGTTTTTGATGGTTTTGGCGTTTTTCGGGTAATAAACTAGAATGGGCGTATACGTTTTGGATTTCGTAATAGGATAGGGTTAAACCCTTTGTTATAAAAAAATATGTAAGATCTCTAAGGCTTGGTACATTCAGGAACGATAATCTATCTATATTGTACACTAGCTGACCTGACAGACGTTGTCCTGTCTTATAACTGTCAAACACGCAAAGTTAAAATTGTAAATCTAATTTTTTTACACCTTGAGTTACATTATTGGAGTTTTAGTAATGATCCCTATTTTTCATGAAAATATAATAGAGCCTATATTATCTGGGGATAATGTAGCTTCCCAACAGTGAAAGAATTTTTCAAATCGGTTCTGTAGTTTCGGAGCCTATTCAATGAAAACAAACAAACAATCAAATATTTCCTCTTTATAATATTAGTATAGAAGTATCTATATAAATAATAAAAGCGAAATTCATTCATCTACTCACTCATTCACTCATTACACACGAAATCTCGAAAACTACTTGACCTACGAAGCTGAAACTTGGCAGGTAGATTCCTTATAGGGTTTAGAGAACCTTTACGAAAGGATTTTGCGAAAAGACCGAATTAAGGGGGGAATTGGGGGTTGAAAGTTTATATGAAAGGCTACGCGTACAAAGTCGTGGGCAACAGCTATTAAATCATAGTTGTAAGTTTTGTCACTTATTTATGTGTAATTAAATATCCGAATAATTATCGTTGGTATAATATTTATTTTATAAACTATTTTATTTCATTATCGCATGATTATTACCTATAACTCCTCGAAAGGTTTTTTTTTTAAATTATTAATAGGCTTGCGTTTGACCACCATCACGCCTGATGTGAACAATGTGTGTGCCTGTTTGTGACAATTTAAACCGACCTAAAAATGAGGTTTTAAATTTAACTATAATATATTTTTCTTTCAACTACGTAGTAATGTTATCATTAATCACTACAAAACCGATCACAAAATACTTATTTTTTGCTTAGAACCAAAACAGTGCAGAAATGTTATATATGAAATGTCAATGTTGCACAGTTTTTCATTAATGCACTTTTTTTTATTTAGATTTAAATTCACCACAGAGGTTTAATGTCTCCCATTAAGTTTAATATAAAATGTATGCATTAGATCAAAAAGCTACTGGCTGAAAATAAAAATTAGCGGAATAAAACCGACTTGGTGAAAATAATTATACCTAAGATTTAAATGTCTGAGGAAAGATGAATTAAACTTTGTTTTCATTAACTTGAGTTTTTATTTTGAGTAGGTATATTGTCACGGTAGGTAGATTGGTAGTTGAAAGAAAAGTAGACTAAGCCCCTCGTTAAAGTGAGTAATTAATGCACTCGTGTTAATTCAGTGCCCTCACATGCGCTCGGCACTAACATAACACTCGTGCATTAATAACTCACTTTGCGCTCGATGCAACAATCTAATATTTTATGTATACCTCTTTGCTGATCGAGAACCAGTTTTTGAATGATATTTTTATATGCTTTGTCTTAGGGACTACCCTCCCTTTTTAGGGTTCCGTACCCAAAGGGTAAAAACGGGACCCTGTTTTTAAGCTTACGATGTGTCTGTCGAACCGTAATACACAGCCAGTTGAATTTTTTACAGAATATAACAAATACTAAAAAAAAAAAAAAAAAAAAAACTGGTTTGCACTCACGATTTAAAAAATAAAAATAAAAAGGGGGTCCCCCCCTTTTGTTTTAGACTTTTTTAGCCCCTTACCGTTTTTACATTAGAGTTAAAACAAAAATACTTACGTTAAAAAATACGTTTGTTGTATGGTGACATCCCATGAATTTTTACTTTTTGACTATTTTATTTGTTAGTTAATCCGCCATAACATTACATATTCTGTGAAAATTTCAACTGGTCGTAGGCTTAGTAATAGGGTCCCGTTTTTACCCTTTGCGTCATCATCATCATCATCAGCCAGAAGACGTCCACTGCTGAACATAGGCCTCCCCCTTTAACCTCCACACTGAACGACAGCCTACCTTTTGCATCCACTGGATGCCAGCGACTCTCACTATGTCGTCGGTCCATCTAGTGGGAGGCCTACCTACGCTGCGTCTTCCGGTTCGTGGTCTCCACTCAAGAACCTTTCTTCCCCATCGGTTATCGGTTCTTCGAGCGATGTGGCCTGCCCATTGCCACTTCAACTTGCAAATTTTAACAACGGTTATTTTTTTTCGGTGACTCTGGTTCTTTGGCGAATATCCACGTTTCGGATTTTTCGGATTACCCTTTACGTACGGAACTCTAAAAATGAATCCCTATTTACGGCGTGACCGACGCCGTAACTTGAGAACGACTTTACCGATTTCATTTTTTTTTTTTAATTTTCCTTTACTCTGATTGATTATCTAAATTTATTTATTTATTTAAATTTATTTAAAAACACATTGTACGTTACATTTCGAGTTAGTAAGTATGTTAGATTTATCCAGACAACTGGTTCTCGGTATAGTATATAATTTGTAAATGATTTTGTAATTTATTTTATGTGCAAGTTCATAGTCTGATTTATTAGGAATTAATTGTGATACGCTGTGATAGTTTATCTGTGTATTTATAAGATTATTTGCACGTGATTATTGTGATTCTTAATTATCTTAGATATTTTTCTTGTATCGAATGTATTTTGGGTTTAAATTTTTTAATAAAAGTCTCGAAAGTACAATAATTATATTTTTATTTCGTTTCTTTGATCTGTTGAGAGGGACATCCTCATCATCATCATAATCAGCCTTTTAACAGTCCATTGCTGCACTTTTAGCCTAACCCCGAAAGGGTGATTGGGCCATATCCACTACGCTGGCCCAGTGCGGGTTGGTGGATTCACATACGCCATTGAATTCCTTCTCCGTACGTATGCAGGTTTCCTCACGATGTTTTTCTTTCACCGAAAAGCCAGTGGTATGAAAATCCGTACATAAGCTCCAAAGAGCTTAATGTATGGGCCCGGGGTTTGAACCCGTTTTACATGTCAATTGTAAAGTATTTAAATTATTACCCAACATTTGGGGAAGACCTATGTCCAGCAGTGGACGTCCTATGGCTGAAATTATGATTGATGAAACATTATTTGTACAATACAAGCGCCTTTATTTACTAAACAAAATACAAGCTAAAACTAAAACTACAAATACAGTTAGACTGCCCATAGACCGTTGAAGGTCTAAAGACAATCCAAATGCTCAAGCCACAATACAATATCAATAAATTATTACAAATATAAATACAAAATATCCAACAACCAAACAAAATACAAAGTAACTTAAAATCAGTTCTTATCCACCGTCCACCTCCTGAGATCACCTGGGTGAACCATGGAAACTTTTTTTTTGCACCGGCTCATCTCTCAGATAAATCTTGAATGTTCCTAACTTTAGGTAGGGTTTGGGTAGGGTATTAGGTATTAGCCGTTGTAAAAAATACTTTCCACAGTTCACCCAGGTGGTCTCAGGAGGTGGAAGGTGGGTAAGAATACAATGAAAAAAAAAATGGTACATTACATTATTGAGATTCATAATTAAATCAAAAATATAAAAAGGTTTGACAAAAATACAAAACACAGATAAAATATTATTATATAAAAAATCTTTGACAAAACATAAGTAGGTCTATAAAACACGTGAGCCTGAACTTGGTAATCCTGGGTTTCGGGCGAAAAGAGCTTATTAATAAGTGATAAATAATAACATGAATTATTAGATTCTAATAATTCATGTTATTATTTATCATTTACTAGTAGGCCGCCCCTGCTTTGCACGGGCGAAGCCGGGATATATAGCCTATGTCAACCGGGGATAGTGCAGCATCCCAACAGTGAAAGAATTTTTCAAATCGGTTCAGTAGTTTCGGAGCCTATTCAATGCAAACAAACAAACAATCAAATCTTTCCTCTTTATAATATTAGTATATATATTATTAAGCTTATACTTTGTATTTTTGCTTATGTTTTGTATTTTTGTCAGACCTTTTTATATTTTTGATTAAATTATGAATTATAAATTATGAATCTCAATAATGTATTCTTATTTTTTTCTTCTTTTTTTTCGATATATAGGTACTAAGAATGATTTATAATAAAAAAATCTCAGATGTTACAGTAATAGCATAGAGAAATATACTATACTAGGTAATAGGTATATCATTTCCGAGAAATTGTACCGCTAGAATAGTCTTTTTTAACTAAAATATGACCCATCAGGATGAACGCTAATAATTTATGTGGCTTTTTGGCATTGGACGAGGGAGAAGAAGCGAACAGCGCTTAGTCCCAGATTTGATAGTTTAAGAAAACTTTTTTCGTTTACGTATTGTTCCATTGAAGGAACTAAAATCGGCGGTAAGCGGCAGTATAAGTAGATTGCTTCACTCTAATACGAAAAAAATTTGGAATACCTTTTAGCCCAGCAATGTATGGATCAATACGAAAACGAAAAAAGTTTTCGTAAACTATCAAATCTGGGACTGAGGCACAGAAGACATAATAGACAACTGAGGGTAGGAAACCCCAAATACGCGACACCAGCAACACCGACCCCATTGTAGTCACCACTTGGTATACCATAATATTTTTTAGAAAAAAAAGAACCGACTTCATTATTATACCTATATTTACAAACTGAAACTAAAACTAAAAAGTAGAAAATATTGTTTAATATTACGACTGAAATACTTTGTATCCATGGTCATGAAAAATTTAACGAAAAACAACAGGGCCAATCACAGTATATCTGGTCCCTTTAGGCTGTGCCTTTAGGGTATATATAAAATTCTTGATCTGTAGGGCCAATTTAAAATTAATTTTAGTTTAATATGTCAACGTAATTATGTACATCGTATGACATCGTCAAAGGTCGTCTCATTGTATAATTTTCATAAACTTGTGTATTTTCGAGTGTTAATGCGTAATAATGGTGGATTATTATTTATTAAATATTAGCGGACGTGCGTGGAGCGTAGATAGTGAAGTATAACGTGAATTATATTGACTCTGGCTGAATATGACTTGTTTGACGCTATTTAATACTATGTAAACATCACAGGTAAACATGTATAATATTACCACCGAAGGACCTTGTATCAATGGTCATGAAAAAATTACAACAAAAAAAACCTGTCAACAAATCTTAAATATTTTATGTCACAGTTTTATGTAAACAAAGAAATGTCACGAAAAGTTACTGTCAAAGTGACATGCCAGTTGCTCAAAACATTTTTCACTTATGAAAAATATTTTCCTCTCTATTTTCCTCGGCTTAGCTCTCATGGGGGATATTCTGATATTTCAAAAAATTCACAAAACACATTATTAAAAGATTGAAATAGATGGCGTTTTTATGGAGGCGTTCTATTATGATAGAGGAAATAGAGGGCATATCAAATGTTGGCCAGAAATGTTTAGAACCCCTACAGTCCTACCAGTATGATAAAATTTTCTATCAATTTTATTTTTTTAAATCATTATTTTGTATATAACAGATATTACACTAAAATAAATAGTACAAAACGATTTTAATTTTATAGTTGTTCATATTACGACTAGAAAAACATAATAAAATACTTTTTTGGTCAAATATTG
Organism: Agriopis marginaria; assembly: GCA_932305915.1. Taxonomy (NCBI): domain Eukaryota; kingdom Metazoa; phylum Arthropoda; class Insecta; order Lepidoptera; family Geometridae; genus Agriopis; species Agriopis marginaria. The sequence goes on from OW029941.1 coordinate 2,067,154, forward strand.
TAAACTACCATTAAGAAAGATATTTTTTGCACTGGTAACCCCTTTATTTACATAATAAACGAATTAAAGGTCATGGTCAATGCATTTTTTATAAAATACAATAGGGCCGATGCAAAGAGAATTATAATTTATACGGGCCGATATGTTTAGTTATTCTAAGATAGCAACATACCGGGATATTAGTGTTTGAATTCTCTACTTAGTTGTTAACTCTGTTATTTTGGTTACAATGAGATTGTTTTCCTGAAAGTGTTGTTATTGTAGAGGCTAAACAAATGTGAGTATTACTAGACTATTGTATTCTCTTTGGTTCATCATCATTAGCCGGAAGACGTCCACTGCTGAACACAGGCCTCCCCCTTTAACCTCCACACTGAACGACAGCCTGCCTTTTGCATCCACTGGATGCCAGCGACTCTCACAATGTCGTCGGTCCATCTAGTGGGAGGCCTACCTACGCTCGTGAACCACCGTGAACCGGTTCGTGAACTCCACTCCAGAACCTTTCTTCCCCATCGGTTATCGGTTCTTCGAGCGATGTGGCCTGCCCATTGCCACTTCAACTCGCAAATTCTAACAGCTATGTGGGTGACTCTGGTTCTTTGGCGAATATCCACGTTCCGGATTCTAACGCGCAAAAAAACTCCGAGCATAACTCTCTCCATTGCCCGCTGTGTGACTCTGAGTTTTTCCAAAAGGCCAACAGTTAAGGACCACGTCTCAGTACTATATGTCATCACTGACAACACACACTGGTCAAAGACCTTTGTCTTTAGGCCATTTTAAACACTGTGGTATCTTGGACGAGAAGATGTCACGCAATTTCCTCTCATAATCTCTTTGTACTTATCGTAAATTGTAGTTAATATCTTATGCTTATATCTCAATTCCTTGTCAGGAAGATAAGGTACCGATTGGAGATTTACCATTCATAGGTATTAAAAAATCCTTGACGTAGGTACCTACTACATACTTGATTGAATCAGGCGTTACTTTGCGAAAGTCCATTGTTAATCTATACTTAATAATAATATAATATACTAGCGGTCTGCCCCTTTTTTTTTATTTATTTTTTGATAGTGACTTGTAATGTTGGCCTTTTGGCTTCTACAGATGGACCGGACTAGTTAGCGAACGCAGAGTGCGTTCGGCATAACTTGATGGTTTAAGTTTTTGGGCGACTAGCACAAGGGCACCTCGAAGGTACGAACCTCGGCTTGGGCCGTCGCCGGGGCGGTCCGCCCCAGCTTAGCACGGGTATATATAGCCTATGTCACCCGGGGATAGTGTAGCTTCCCAACAGTGAAATTTTTTTCAAATCGGTTCAGTAGTTTCGGAGCCTATTCAATGCAAACAAACAAACAATCAAATCTTTCCTCTTTATAATATTAGTATAGATATGTAATATTATAAAGAGGAAAGATTTGTATGTATGTTTGTGAGGAATTGGCTCAAAAAGTACTGAACCGTACTTTTTTTAATATTTATTAGGTTAGGTTTAAATTAGCATCACAAATATCTATAGAGAAAAATTGTTTATCCCAAAATCCTTATTTTACTCGAAACAACGTAGCAACGGAATTACACTAGAAATTGGTCATATAAAAAAAATATCACTACTACATATATGTTGAATTACTTTATAGTTGCCGAACAATCAAGCTTCACTAATGTATGGTCTATTTTCAGTTATTGACGTGAAAAGAGAAAGAAGTCTGAACTTCAATATGCTGAAGAGAAATTATCACTCGTCAGAGGCTGATGGTATTGGTAACACTTCAGATATTGTGCGAGGTATATGAGTTTTTTCACAGATAGGTAAAAAGATATATGTACTCCTTAATCCGAGCTCTAAGACACAAGCTGTATGCTTAGTTTGGAGGTCATTGACCCAACACATACAATGTCTTACTTCATTTCATTTCATTTATTCAATAACATACAAAACAGAATGCAATAATATTAAAATAATATTGAATTTACATTTAGTCGATCTGTATCACATTCTAAAACTATGTATGTCTAGGTGCATTATAATAACATCATTGTGGGTGTTTATAAATTGATAATTAATAAAATATTGAACAAATAATATACTTACTAAATTACTCTTATTCCTAGGAGATTTATTTAATTTTATTACTAAATTTTATTTTTGGATGAATAAAATTTATCTTATCTTATCTTAATCCCTGTGCTATTACTCTTATTCCTAGGAGATTTATTTAATTTTATTATTTTATTTTATTTTTGGATGAATAAAATTTATCTTATCTTATCTTAATCCCTGTGCTATTACTCTTATTCCTAGGAGATTTATTTAATTTTATTATAAAATTTAATTTTTGCATGAATAAAATTTATCTTATCTTATCTTAATCCCTGTGCTATTACTCTTATTCCTAGGAGATTTATTAAATTTTATTATTTTATTTTATTTTTGGATGAATAAAATTTATCTTATCTTATCTTAATCCCTGTGCTATTACTCTTATTCCTAGGAGATTTATTTAATTTTATTATTTTATTTTTGTGTGAATAAAATTTATCTTATCTTATCTTAATCCCTGTGCTATATTACTCTTATTCCTAGGAGATTTATTTAATTTTATTATTTTATTATATTTTTGGATGAATAAAATTTATCTTATCGTATCTTAATCCCTGTGCTATTACTCTTATTCCTAGGAGATTTATTTAATTTTATTTTTGTGTGAATAAAATTTATCTTAGCTTATCTTAATCCCTGTGCTATTACTCTTATTCCTAGGAGTTTTTTTATTTTTTTTATTTTATTATATTTTTGTGTGAATAAAATTTATCTTATCTTATCTTAATCCCTGTGCTATTACTCTTATTCCTAGGAGTTTTTTTATTTTTTTTATTTTATTTTATTTTTGTGTGAATAAAATTTATCTTATCTTATCTTAATCCCTATGCTTACAATATGGTGATACTGGTTTGATTGTTGACTTTAACCAAAATAAAATGAATGGACGGGCCATAACCATTGAACTTGCTCAGTAAAAACGAGCATGTTTCGTTATCATTTAACAATAGTCATGTGTCGCACTTCCTACGGCTAGAGACCGACTGAAACGAAATGAGCGCCGGCACTCATTTTTTAACCATAAAAAATGCGCTTCTGGGCCCGTCCATTCATTTTATTTTGATCGAAGATTGCTGATATCACAAAAAACTCAAATTTTTAGGGTTCATACCCAAAGGTGGTAAACTGGACCCTATTACTAAGCCTACAATGTCTGTCTGTCTGTCTTTATCCTTTGGGTATGGAACCCTAAAAATGGGCAGGAGAGAATTAAATCATGCAGTTCATCATTTCAGCCATAGGACGTCCACTGCTGGACATAGGCCGCCTATCGATCTCCAAAAGCGCCGGTTGGAAGCGGCCTGCATCCAGCTTTTCCCTGCGGTCTCTTTTAAATCGTTTGTCCATCTCGTGGGTGGACGTCCTACGCTGCGTTTACCGGTCCGTGGTCTCCATTCCAGAACCTTTCGGCCCCATCGGCCATCTGTTCTGCGTGATATGTGCCCTGCCCACTGCCACTTGCTAATCCGGTGGGCTATGTCGGTGACTTTCGTTCGTCTACGGATCTCCTCATTTCAGATTCGATCTCGTAGAGAAACCCCGAGCATAGCCCTCTCCATAGCTCGTTGTGCGACTTTGAGCTTGCTTAATCATGCAGTTAATTCAGTTTAACTTCTTCTTTTCGGTCTCCAGATCTGAAGTCCAAAGACCAGGCGACACAGATAGGAGCCGCACGCACCGCTTGCAGCATACTCTGCAAAGATGATTCTCCGGTAACTTCCATGGTGCAGGATGGTATCGTCCCACCACTTGTCCAAGCTTTGAATAGAGATGACTGGTGAGAATTTTAAAATACATATCGTCGCAAGAAAGGCAGAATCACTGAAGCGCCAAAATAGGCATATTGAGTTATATAGATATTCGGAATCAGTGTTTTTTTCTGCGTTGATCAGTCTGGGTCCCATAGCGATACGAGCACTATTTTGGCGTTTCAGTAAAAGGAAAAAAGGGGTTTTTTCATCAAACAGAGTCCTTAAACGACACTTTTTTGGCATTTTATTTGTGCCTGTCACCTAAGTAATTTTGTTTTCCTGCAATAAATTACAAGTAAATTTTAAGTAAATTTGGCTTCCGGCAATTTAAAAGCTAATATTTATAAGCATTTTTGAGTTATAAGTAATTTTGATTGCTATAAATATTTGAATCAAATGGCGGTTAAGAAATTTTGCTTTACTGTAAATTGAAGTCATTTTTACTTAAGCGCCACTATATCACAAACCAGCAGTCAATTTATTATGGTTTGTACTTCTGGACATAGAAAATGACAAATTAATAAAACTTTACCTTGACGTCATCGAAATTCTTGTGCTGGGGAAAAAGTTATGAATTAAAAACGAAAAAAAAAAACTTAAAACGGCTTTTTCTCGAAATGGTCATTTAGAGCTTCAGTAAATTTGCCTTTCCTGCGACGATATATTTTAAGATGTTCAAATAGACAAATAGAAAAAAAAAATCTAAACTAAACTATTATTTATTTTGGTAAATAATATATATATTTTGGTAGTTGATTGAATCAGGCGTCAGGTTTCTCGGCATCGAGCTCAGAGAGTCGACACGTCCTGAGGATGCCTCGTGAAGTAATAATGCGACGCGTGACCAAAATGCTGGCGTGTTTCTGGCTCAACGCATAAGCATTGCCATTCAACGTGGTAATGCCGCCAGCATGCTGGGTACGCTGCCAACTGGTAGTGGGCTTGAGCATTTGGATTGTCTTTAGACCTTCAACGGTCTATGGGCAGTCTAACTGTATTTGTAGTTTTAGTATTAGCTTGTATTTTGTTTAGTTAATAAAGGCACTTGCCCAGAAAAAAAAATGACAATAACATTAAATAATATTTATAGTAATTTCATAAGAATTTCAAAATTTATTGTTTATTTCATTTATCTGGCACTCTGGCAGTTGTCCCAGAATTACGTCACTGTCTAGTTGCCACTTTGTTGCAACCACAGATATTGGGAAACAAATTCGTTAATCATCTATTAAATGAAATACAAACAGCATTTCAATTGTCATTTTGTTCGGCCGCTCAAGCAAAGCAATTTAAGTATAGACGAATTTAATCATAAACAAATTATTTCTATCAAAACCACATAGATTTATTGGATTCCCACAGGTAATATACGAATATTGGGGAGTTATAATTTCACGCTATTGATAACACAGAAAACCAGAGTCCGCCATTGTTTCGTGTATCGTCATCTCTCTCGAACTTGTTGTAAGTTACATATTCTGCTCTTGTTTATGCACGTGTACGTGTATCCACGACATTGATGACATCATTGCGGGATGCCCACGTCACATTATTTCTCGGAGTGCTATACCTGGCTGGCGGAGTATATTATTGTACCATGGGTGCAGTGCAGACTTAACGATCTACCCTCTTTCTTAGTCTTTTGCTACGGTTATCACTGGAACTCGAACTTAAGTCCCGACAAAACACACTCACTGTATCATATAACTTTAGTGAACAACCGTGATAGTTTAAAACTGTGTTTTAATAAAAATGTATGTTATTCACTAAGATCATACTAATATTATAAATGCGAAAGTGTGTTTGTTTGTTGGTTTGTTTGTTCCTCTTTCACGCTGCAACGGAAAAACGGATCGACCTGATTTTTTGCATGGGTATAGTTCAAGAGCCAGAGAGTGACATAGGCTACTTGTCATCATCACCATCACCATTTTTCATCACTACACGGGTGAAACAGCGGGTCGCAGCTAGTAAATAATAAATAAAAAAATAAACATGATTCCTTTCTATTTTTCAGCCCCGATCTCCGAAATCGAGCGCTGGTCTTACTTACCTACATTGCGTTTAGTTCATGTGAACACGCGGAGGCTTTCGTAAACGTAAGAAGAACTTTGATTTATCTACCTTAAATAAACCGGTCAAGTGCGAGTCGGGCTCGCTCACTGAGGTTTCCGTACCACCACAAAATTCAATAACGAAATTATCAGTTATAACTTGGTAATGAACAGAAATTTGTCACCGACTCGCACTTGGTCATTATTTATTATTTTTTGTTTTACCATAGAATGTGTACTATAATCATACCAAAGAAGACAATTTCTTCTAGGCCCACCGAATTTACCGTATATTGATGGGTAACACTATAAAATTCATCGTTTTTTTTTTGTACCATTCGGACTAAAGATAAGGTAAAAATGAAACCGGAATAATAATATAAAGAATAATAATTATGTGTTGTTTTGATTTTTGCCACAATTCATTCATTTCCCTTATAAAATCACTTGACCGGAACGTTTTTAATACGAAAAAGGATGCATGCTTAGGAATTTTTATACAAAAATAAATAGACCATATTTTACAACAGTGGCCATAGTAATCGGCTATTGTCAATATTCCGGTTTGATCGGATATAGCTAATATTACCACTAAATCTAGAGATTATGAGGAACAAATCGACATGAGTTTCATTACTATACGGTATTAGTTTGTGGTGGGCCTATTTTTCAAACAAAAGAAATTGTCTCATTTGACGCTTGTACGTTTTACCATTTTTACATTAGAGCTAATATAAAAATACGTCAAAAAATACGTTTGTTGTATGGGGACCCCCTCTATCGTTTTTACTTTTTTATTATTTCTTTCGTTATTTTTTAAACCGCCGTATCATATTCTGTGAAAATTTCAACTGCCTATATATTACGGTTCGAAAGACACAGCCGTTAATAGGTAGGACAGACAGACATACAGACATCGTAGGCTTAGTAATAGGGTCCCGTTTTTACAGGACAAGTAGGAAAACGGCCCACTACCACCCATACATTGTGTATTTTCCTTGGATACGTAACAAACATTTTGATTCTACATTTCTAATCCGTACGGCCAAGGATTGGAACAACCTGCCAGCTTTCTTATTTCCTGAGAGATATAACCTGGGCATTTTCAAGGCCCGAGTGAATAGGTATTTTCTAAGTCCGTAAGTGCTTCATCTTCGACCACATCGTCACTTACCAACAGGCGAGTTGGTGGTCAAACGCGGACTTATCCGCGTAAAAAAAAAAAAAATCCCTACTAGAAGCCCTACCCTAAAAGAACCCTGTTTCAATGAATGATACGATTTTCCACAGAGTGGAGTTATTCCCAAGCTGATTACCCTACTAGCTTACGAGGATTTGGCAGAACGTGCCATTTTGGCACTCGGTAACTTTGCCTTACATCGGCCAGAGACAAGAGATGCAGTGCTGAGTCACGGGGCAGTGCCAGCCATGCTGCCGTACCTGCGACCTGATACACCAATCAGGCTGTTGAGGACCTTCGTGAGAGCATATAGCAACTTATGCACAGAAAACAAGTAATTTTTTTTATCGAATTTTTTTTTAAAAATCTTATCATATCTGAATAGAACGGAATTGAGAAGGAAAATCTGTCGCGAGGCATTATGACAGAACCTTGATTGAACATTCTTATTTAGTTGATTGAATCAGGCGTTGTTGCGGAAGTCCATTTTTAATATTTAAATTCAGGTTAGGTTCAATAAATTATCCCAAAATCCTTATTGTACTCGAAACGACGAAGAAGCGGATTTACACTAGAAATTCGACATAATTATACAAATTAACATTCTTATTTATGTCAACGCGTCGAACTCCGCATCCAAAGAACTTGGACCTTACCATTTTGGGTTAGGTCTCAAAGTACTTTGTCCGCATCACAGTTGCTAACTGATTTCGAATGACCGACGTTTCGTTTATATGGGTGCAACTGGCTACAACAAATTTCTTACAAAAATGCCTTGACAGCCGTTCTAATAAAAAATATTTTCTGTGCTTATATACCTAATAATTTGTGTTGTTTTGTGGAAAAACAAGTAGTTTGTTTGAAAACAAAATACTTTGTCTAATACGAGCGATTCAAAAATAGAGCCCCAAATACTGTTTGCGGTCGCGTGATTTTCCAACAGGGGCCTTACGGACAACAGCTAATTGCGGCACCTAATCCGCTCAGTTGGAAAATCACGCGACCGCAAACAGTATCCGGGCGCGATAAGGTTCGCGTGATTTTCCAACTGAGCGGATTAGGTGCCGCAATTAGCTGTTGTCCGTAAGGCCCCTGAGCTGATTTAACGTTAGTTTGATACCGCGTTAGCAGTTGGCCGTAAGGGCCCTAGGGGGTTAGACAAGACCCACTTTTATTAGCGTTAACGGCTGCGGAAAGATGAAATTGTATAAAAATGACATTGACAATGACATTAGCTTGAGAGATATTATCTCAAGCTAATGTCATTTTCACACAATTTCATCTTTCCGCAGGCGTTAACGCTAACAAAAAGTGTGTCTTGTCTAACCCCCTGTTCGGAGAACCTCCCGTTATCTTTATCTTTTATCTTTAGCGATGATGGAGAGACAATGTTGGAGTCTGTGTCGCCGGCGCTACCCATCATGCCTGACCTGCTCGATATCGAATACGAGGAGTCCCTAGACCTGGATGATAAAGAAATTCCATACATAGCTCGCGATGTTGTAGGTATGTACCCAATAGCCCGTGTAGTAAGAGGCTACTAAAAGGGGACCTCCGGGCTCGGGATGGTCAAAGTTGGGGCTCTGACCATCCACTGCGTGCCCAGGGAGAGACTTACTTGTTACTGGTGTAGCGGGCATTTTCCGCAACTAGGCCATTCACTGGCCCATTTTGCGTCACCCGGCTGTAGCTAATTCAGCCACCTGGTCTCCTCCAGGAAAGCCAGCAGCTCGCTTCCCAGAGCGTCCTCGGTGATCCGAGGATAGTGTTTCGTTGTTCTGCCACGCTGCTGCACTCCAGCAGCAAATGCGCGGCCGTTTCTTCAGTCTCCAGACACCCTCTACATAGGGGACTGTCAGTAACCCCAATTTTAAAAAGGTGTTTGTTTAAAAGGCAATGACCTGTGACAACCCCAACAATTTGCCGGAGTTTGTCACGTAGGGAGAGGACGACAACGTTGTGTGACCAACGTTGTCGTGGGCGGAGGGGCTGAGACAACACGGTTGTCTCGGGAGGAGCCGTAGCGCAGTGCCGAGGGCTCCGGTGCGTTCCTCTGGAGATCCCGGAGCCCTCTTATCAAGCACTAAGGCTGGTCACCGGGGGTTTTAGTGGGTATAATCCCACATAGCCTGGCTGCACCCCAATGCAGCCGGGTATCTTAGGAAGATTTCAACCTCGAAAAAAAAGGTTATAACCCAGATTCAGTTGGTACTATTTCCAAGGTCCAATGAGGTCCACATTTTAACAAACTGGCTGGCAAACTTAGTTCGGCTGCTCATGCAGTTCGTCAAATAAGAAAATTTGCAGATGTGGCGACTGCTAGGCTTGTATAGTTTGGACACTTCCATAGCTAGATGTCGTTTGGAATATTATTATGGGGATCGGCCGCAGACTGCAAAAAAATAGCAATTAGTCTTATTTAAAATATAATCCAGCATATATTATATTAGATTATAGATTATATTATAATCTAATATAATCTATAATCTATGTATGTATAATAAATGGCAGATCTTTTACACAGGGTTGAACGAATTGTTTAAATGTCTCTGGGAAATCAAGGGACCCCAAAATACAGGCTCGGCCTAGTTTGGGGCCCACAGCTAAAAGTTAAAATACTTAGCTTAATTCAATCTAATTAATTTGTAATGATTTGGATATTATTATTAGATAAATAAATTATTTGAATTTGAATTTTGAATTTGAAAATTCAAGATCTAGGATATCACCAAGGAAGATATAGACTAAGAGGAAAGACAAAAGCGGAACATTGGAGCGTAACTTGGAAATTTGCCTAAAACGGTATAAACTTAGATGGCGCCGTAATTTGAGCGTGCTATAGGTTGTCTCGAACTTCCGTAAGCGCTGCAGTCAGATAGCGTAAGAAAGGGTTCTACAAATTACCGTAGCGCTAGTATCGGAGTCAAGTTTCGTAACATTTCAAGAGAAGCTCAACTCGCACCAGTAGATGGCGCCTTTCTTTATTCCCTTGAAATGTTGCGTCGGTTCGAAATGTTTGTCGGTTCGAAAGATACAGCCGTTAATAGGTAGGACAGACAGACATACAGATATCGTAGACTTAGTAATAGGATCCCATTTTTAGGGTTCCGTACCTCAAAAGGAAAAAAACGGAACCCTTATAGGATCACTTCGTTGTCCGTCTGTCTGTCCGTCTGTCCGTCTGTCAAGACCCTTTTTCTCAAGAACGCGTAAAGGTATCAAGTTGAAATTTATACTAAATACTTGAAGTCTACGGTTTCTTCCGGCTGTAAAAAAATCAGAGTTGTAAGTTAACGCAATCAAAAGATATGAACGTTTATGTCGCATATTTTGCGATTTCCCAGGAAAACCAAAACCTATAGGGTACATCTCGTTGATCTAGAATCATGAAATTTGGCAAAAGGCAAGGTCTTATAGCACATATATAGGAATAAATCTGAAAGTTACAAATTTGAAGTTTCATTTAAAAATAATTATTTTGCTATTACAAACTTATATTTTGTAGTTGGAATGTATAGAAGAACCTTATAATCAACTACAAAGGTAAGTTTGTCTTTCAATAATTCAACTTTAGGTTTTTTTTGGACTAGCGCTCTGAGGGTTCTGTCCAACGGAACCCTCAGAGCACGAGTCCTACTCGTACTTGTCCGGTTTTTATCCTTTGGGTACGGAACCCTATTCATCATCATCATTTTGCAAAAGGGAATTTTGATTACATGCGCGATCAAGTGGTTATTATTATCTTTGGAAAAATTCTCCTGCACAGGCGGAAGGTGGCTTGTTTGTCCATTTTTTATCGCGTTCATTTTGGAGAATGTGCACAAGAGCTGTTTAAGCTGATCCCGTCAACCAATTTCCGCCATAGGTCATCGAGGCGGACATTCCATCCTTACGTCACCACCCACGCCCCACGCCACGCCACGTTGGGCGCCACTGAAACGTTCACCAAGTGAAGCTTGGTGAAGTTCTACCTAGCAGTGGGTAGGAGTTTCAAAAGAAAGAGTTTATGATAGTATAAGTTAAGATTTAATTAAGCAAGAATGAATTTACAGGAGACTGAGGGTCGTGTGAACTCGGAAGGTGATGGCGATAAAAAACGTGTTGGTCCCTTGTTTAGAGACTTAGCTTGAAGAGCTGGGGCGCCGATCGCCGCGTGGCTCGACGCGGCTCGTGGCACGTAGGATGTCAGCAGGGCAGCGTAGCGACGAGACGGCACGTGAACTTTTTCAGGGCGTGGCCGGAGTGCGGTCAACGCGTAGTAGTTTCTGATGTTTGTGCGTGGCCGGAGTACGGCCAACGTGGTAGAAGGGTTCTGATGTTGGGTGTGGCCGGAGTGTGGCCAGCGCGTCACGACAGCATGGTAGAACTCGTGCGTGGTCGGAGAATCGGTGTAGAGGGTAGGAGCCTGAAATGCGTCGAAGAAACTACGCATGAGGATCAGTACTGAAGCCGCTCGGCCACGTCGTGTGAGATCCCGAAGATAACGGCGCCCATCATCTCACATGACGTGGTACCGGCGTTAAAACACAGTTTTTGATCGGAAGGATCCAAGATTACAGAATGCTTTAAGAGCTTAGAACACAATTATATTAGAATGTAAGTACGGCGCGCGTTCATATCCGTAGATTTTACGGATATAAAACGCACTTGCACTAATTTTACAACCAAGGGGCTGAATATTAAATTTAATTGACAAATAATGATAATCATTATTTGTCGAGACAGATTTCACAATTAACACATTTTAATAGCATTATCTCTGGAAACTTACCCGATCTGGAGTACGGGCTAACAAGATTTTAATTGTAAGTTTAAAGGTTAAGTCTGAACGACTTTCACACGGGAGTACTACTGCAAGAATGACCAGATTTTTTAATTCGGGTCCTATAAATAGCATATTCCTTCTAGAAAGAATATGATATTTACATACCCGAATCTTTCTAAAATGCAGCTTATAATTTTCGTGGGTTAGACAATGTTTTTGTGGTTAAGAAAATGAAACTGACTGACATTACGTCAATCACCTTCATTCTGTCAACAATGTTTATGTCATAGTAGTGACCTTTTTTATTCATTAAGTTTGGCTTCTAGCGTATGTGCCATTTGCCATGAAATTGGAAGTAGGTAACGATCATGGAACGTTACAGTGAACTTTGGTAAAGTCCGCTCGCAGCGTTTCCAAAATTCCTTCCTAATACGAACTGCACAGGAATGGAATGCGCTCCCTGCCTCGGTGTTCCCTACAAGGTACAACATGGGTCTCTTCAAGACAAGAGTGAATAGGCATCTCATGGGCAAGCGTGCTCCATCTTAGACTGCATCGTCACTTACCGTCTTACTCGTCAGGTGAGCTGTGGTCAAACGCAAGCCCATATAACGATAAAAAAAAAAAACGCTAAACATATCCCAGGATAAGTAGTGCAGTTTTGTGTTTCACTCGTAGTTTAAAATGTTCCAGTGGATGCTTGCACGGCGCTTGCCAACATAATGCACGGACCTGATGAGTGTATAGAAGCAGTACAAGCCGTGGCCGGACTCACGGAGCGCCTCGTGGAACTCCTCGGGCACGAGGCGACCAACGTGCAGGAAGCAGCGTTAAGCGCTGTCGGGAACATGCTAGCGGGGACACACAATCAGGTATGTCACCATTTCAGCCGTAGGACGTCCACTGCTGGACATCGCCAGAAATGCTATCCGCACATTACTTTGCTTGAGCGGACAAACCAAATGACAATTGAAATGCTTTTTGTATTTTATTTAATAGATTATTAACAAATTTGTTTCGCAGTATCTGTGTTTGTTACAATAAAGTGGCAATTGGACAGTGACGTCATTGCGGGACAAGCCCCGGAGCACTAGACCTTGTTTTCTTGGATTATGGGTGACAGCTGTCAAATTTCAGAGTTGCCACTTGCACGACAAAAATGATTCTATTTTTTTTTTTTAAATTAATTTATTTAATTTCTTACTGAGACACCCTTTAGATGCGTGGAAGTCTCGCACTGTTCGATTTGATCGATTGTTTTTGCCACGCACCTGTAAGTTGTGGAATGGCTTACCTTACCACCTTCGGTTTTTCCTTCGAAGTATAATTTGGACTACTTCAAACGAAGGGTGAATAGAGTCCTCAAAGGTAGGCAACGCACTGACAATGTCCCGGGTATTGTAGGTATCTATAGGCAGGGGTGACCACTTACCATCAGATGGCCCGTAGCTGTTTGTCAGTGTTTGCCACTTATTCTATAAAAAAAGGCTTCCCCCATCGATATCCCAAAGGGACGGTTGGAAGCGGCCTGCATCCAGCGTTTCCCTGCGATCTCATTTAGGTCGTCTGTCCATCTTGTGGTTGGACGTCCTACGCTGCGCTTATCGTTCAGTGGTCTTCATTCGATAACCTTTCGGCCCCATCGGCCAACGAGCTATGGAGAGGGCTATGCTCGGGGTTTCTCTACGAGAACGAATCAGAAATGAGGAGATCCGTAGACGAACGAAAGTCAAGGACAGCGCACCGGATTAGCAAGTTGAATTTTCAGTCGGCAGGGCACATATCACGTAGAACAGAGAGCTGATGGGGCCGAAAGGTTCTCGAATGGAGACCACGGAGCGTAAGTGCAGCGTAGGACGTCCACCCAGAAGATGGACAGCACACTTGTTTGTCTATTACATTTTAAAAATACTTCTTCAGGTGGACCGCTGTCTCGACGCTAACTGCCTGGACCACATCGTTTCTCTCCTCCAGTGCAGCGAGCCCTGCCTGGTGCAGGAAGCAGCTCGGGCCGCGGGGAACATCCTTGCTGGGACGCACGCTCAGATACAGAAGGCTCTGGAGATGGATATACTCACTCCGTTACGGAGCATACTAGCGAGTGGAAACCCTGAGTAAGTCCAAAGGTTATTTTATACCAGCTGTGCTCTGCGGATTCACCAGCGAAGTGATGAAAAATGGTGTTTTTTTTTTGTGTTTTTTAAATAAGTAATAGGCTTGCGCTTGACCGCCAACTCGCCTGATGTTAAGCGATGATGCGGTCTACAGTGGAGTACGCTTGCCTAGAAGAAATCGATTCACTCGTGATTTTAAGACACACAGATTGTAACTAGCGGGGAACGCCCATTCAGGCAGCGCATTCCACACAGCACAGCAGCGTAGGGAGGCCTCCCACTAGATGGACCGACGACATTGTGAGAGTCGCGGGCATCCAGTGGATGCAAAAGGCAGGCTGTCGTTCAGTGTGGAGGTTAAAAGGGGAGGCCTATGTTCAGCAGTGGACGTCTTCTGGCTGATGATGATGATGATGATTCCACACAGCAGTTCGCACCATAAAAGTGGAATCTAAGTGCTTCGTTCGGTTCGGGTTTTCGGAATACCAACTATAAAGTGGTGTCGATTTTTTGTGCCCGCTCTGGCAGTCTGATAGTCCGGTGATGATGATGATGAAAAGTAGCCAATGTGTTAATCCAGGACATAAGCTATCTATATTCTAAATTTTATCCAATATGACATAGATGGCAAACCAGCGGACGGGCTGCCTGATGGCAAGTAGTCATCGTCGCCTATGGATATAACACCACAGGCATCACACCTACGCTGCTGACTTAAAAATCTCTTAACTCGCCTTTTGAAGAACCCAATAGCTTTTCGGAAACAGCCCGGAAGGTAGCAAATTTTCTCAAAACTTTCAGTGTTGCCCACATATACAAAAATCTGTTGGATTACCTTTAGGCTGTTGAAGGTCTAGAGACAATTTAAATCCTCAAGCCCATTACCAGTTGGCAGCGTACCCAGTATGCTGGCGGCATTACCACGCTGAATGGCAATGCTTATAGATTGAGCCACAAAAACACCAGCGTTTTTGTCACTTGTCGCAATAAACAGGCGCTGTGAAAGATGTTTTAAATGTTTATCGGGACAAAATTCGGGGGATGAAAGGTACAATTTTTTTTTTACCTATATTAAATAATACGTGATAAGTCCCGATAAACATTTAAAACATGTGTTCAAATCGCGAAAGTTTAAAAATTACTACTGCTGTGAAAGATGTTTTGAAAATTAGATCTTTCCCTGTTCCCAATGACAACATATTACATAGTAAAATGTATTGATATTTCTTTAGGAGCCGGAAGCAAGCCGTGTATGCAGTCACCAACCTCTGCTACAATGGCTCAGCAGCCCAGCGCTCGCAGCTCGTGTCGAGTGGCGTGCTGGAGCCGTACTGCGCGCTACTCGCGGGACCTGACCGAGCCGTCGTGGTGGAGGTGCTGGACTCACTGGACGTGTTGCTACAGGTGGGTAGGAACAGCCGCCCAGCGCTCGCAGCTCGTGTCGAGTGGCGTGCTGGAGCCGTACTGCGCGCTACTCGCGGGACCTGACCGAGCCGTCGTGGTGGAGGTGCTGGACTCACTGGACGTGTTGCTACAGGTGGGTAGGAACAGCCGCCCAGCGCTCGCAGCTCGTGTCGAGTGGCGTGCTGGAGCCGTACTGCGCGCTACTCGCGGGACCTGACCGAGCCGTCGTGGTGGAGGTGCTGGACTCACTGGACGTGTTGCTACAGGTGGGTAGGAACAGCCGCCCAGCGCTCGCAGCTCGTGTCGAGTGGCGTGCTGGAGCCGTACTGCGCGCTACTCGCGGGACCTGACCGAGCCGTCGTGGTGGAGGTGCTGGACTCACTGGACGTGTTGCTACAGGTGGGTAGGAACAGCCGCCCAGCGCTCGCAGCTCGTGTCGAGTGGCGTGCTGGAGCCGTACTGCGCGCTACTCGCGGGACCTGACCGAGCCGTCGTGGTGGAGGTGCTGGACTCACTGGACGTGTTGCTACAGGTGGGTAGGAACAGCCGCCCAGCGCTCGCAGCTCGTGTCGAGTGGCGTGCTGGAGCCGTACTGCGCGCTACTCGCGGGACCTGACCGAGCCGTCGTGGTGGAGGTGCTGGACTCACTGGACGTGTTGCTACAGGTGGGTAGGAACAGCCGCCCAGCGCTCGCAGCTCGTGTCGAGTGGCGTGCTGGAGCCGTACTGCGCGCTACTCGCGGGACCTGACCGAGCCGTCGTGGTGGAGGTGCTGGACTCACTGGACGTGTTGCTACAGGTGGGTAGGAACAGCCGCCCAGCGCTCGCAGCTCGTGTCGAGTGGCGTGCTGGAGCCGTACTGCGCGCTACTCGCGGGACCTGACCGAGCCGTCGTGGTGGAGGTGCTGGACTCACTGGACGTGTTGCTACAGGTGGGTAGGAACAGCCGCCCAGCGCTCGCAGCTCGTGTCGAGTGGCGTGCTGGAGCCGTACTGCGCGCTACTCGCGGGACCTGACCGAGCCGTCGTGGTGGAGGTGCTGGACTCACTGGACGTGTTGCTACAGGTGGGTAGGAACAGCCGCCCAGCGCTCGCAGCTCGTGTCGAGTGGCGTGCTGGAGCCGTACTGCGCGCTACTCGCGGGACCTGACCGAGCCGTCGTGGTGGAGGTGCTGGACTCACTGGACGTGTTGCTACAGGTGGGTAGGAACAGCCGCCCAGCGCTCGCAGCTCGTGTCGAGTGGCGTGCTGGAGCCGTACTGCGCGCTACTCGCGGGACCTGACCGAGCCGTCGTGGTGGAGGTGCTGGACTCACTGGACGTGTTGCTACAGGTGGGTAGGAACAGCCGCCCAGCGCTCGCAGCTCGTGTCGAGTGGCGTGCTGGAGCCGTACTGCGCGCTACTCGCGGGACCTGACCGAGCCGTCGTGGTGGAGGTGCTGGACTCACTGGACGTGTTGCTACAGGTGGGTAGGAACAGCCGCCCAGCGCTCGCAGCTCGTGTCGAGTGGCGTGCTGGAGCCGTACTGCGCGCTACTCGCGGGACCTGACCGAGCCGTCGTGGTGGAGGTGATGGTTTTCAATTCACCAGAGCGTGGAATCCAGTATTAGATGGCCTTAAACATAAAAGTCTGCGTTCAAAATGTGTTCAAAATACAGGAGTATTTTATTTAAAATTAACAAATTGTTACTCGCGATAACTAAAAACTAATACTAAACTACATTAAATTAAATACGCTTAATAACAATATATTATATTAAACTAATCTAATAAACCGCTGTCCGTTGGCATCGTTCCCAAAATGCTGGCCGCATTGCCGCGTTGTATTGCAATACTTACACGTTGCGCAAGATACCGACCAGCATTTTGGTCGCGAGATGTTTCGACCAGACGTTAAAATACTATACGCAGTGATACAGTGAGTGTGTTTTGTCGGGACTTAGGTTCGAGTTCGAGTTCCAGTGATAACCGTAGCAAAAGACTAAGAAAGAGGGTAGATCGTTATGTCTGCATCTAACTTTTTAACTGTTCGACCAACCACCCGCATTCTTCAGTCTTCCCGTGAACATGGTGCATGTAACTGCGCCGAAATATCGGGAGCTCATTCCACAACCTTACCACGGTAAATATCACGTAAATAATCATATAACTTTATTGAACAACCGTGATAGTTTAAAACAGTTTATGATTATGATCATCATCATCATCAGCCAGAAGACGTCCACTGCTGAACATAGGCCTCCCTCTTTAACCTCCACACTGAACGACAGCCTGCCATCTGCATCCACTGGATGCCCGCTGAAGGCCTACCTACGCTGTGATGATTATGATGATCATCATAATCAGCCTTTTAACAGTCCACTGCTGGACTTTAAGCCTACTCCGGAAAGGGTGATTGGGCCATATCCACCACGCTGGCCCAGTGCGGATTGGTGGATTCACATACGCCATTGAATTCCTTCTCTGTACGTATGCAGGTTTCCTCACGATGGTTTTCCTTCACCGAAAAGCCAGTGGTATGAAAATCCGTACATAAGCTCCAAAAAGTTCATTGGTACGAGCCCGGGGTTTGAACCCGCGATCTCACGCTTTCAAGTGTAGCGGTCTCCCAAATGGGCTACTGCTTCTGATGATTATGATGATTATGTTCTAATATTTTGTGTGATTTCTTACAGGGGGCAGAGAGAGATGGAAATGTGCAGCCTCTATGTTACATACTGGACGAACTAGACGTCCTACACCAAATGCAACTATTGCGGACGAATTTTACTAATCAGGTATAATTATATACAATGTTATAGCCGTGGTAGCCCATTTGGGAGACCGCTAGACTTGAAAGCGTGAGGTCGCGGGTTCAAACCCCGGGCTCGTACCAATGAGCTCTTTGGAGCTTATGTACGGATTTTCATACCACTGGCTTTTCGGTGAAGGAAAACATCGTGAGGAAACCTGCATACGTACGGAGAAGGAATTCAATGGCGTATGTGAATCCACCGATCCGCACTGGGCCAGCGTGGTGGATATGGCCCAATCACCTTTTCGTGGGCAGGCTAAAAGTCCAGCAGTGGACTGTAAAAAGGCTGATTATGATGATATATACAATGTTATACGGAAACGCTAAGCCAAGAAGAGTTAAAAAAAAAAAATAGGCTTGCGTTTGACCGCCATCTCGCCTGATGTTAAGCGATGATGCGGTCTACGTTAGAGCACACTTGCCTAGAAGGAACCGATTCACTCGTGATTTGAAGACACCCAGATTGTAACTATCGGGGAACACCCATTCAGGCAGCGCATTCCACAGACTAGCAGTTCGCACAATAAATGTGGAATCAAAGCGCTTCGTAAGGGTTTTCGGAATATGAACCATAAAG
Organism: Agriopis marginaria; assembly: GCA_932305915.1. NCBI lineage: Eukaryota > Metazoa > Arthropoda > Insecta > Lepidoptera > Geometridae > Agriopis > Agriopis marginaria. The sequence continues at coordinate 2,085,901 of OW029941.1, forward strand.
CGGTGACGGTTTTTCGTGCCCGCTCTGGCAGTCCGATAGAAAAATGGGCAGGAGGGAATTAGATCGTGCAGATCCGATGCACACTCCGAAATGTATCCGATAAAAAACCGATAGAGACCGGAATCGGTTGGTTCTTTTGAGAGAAGAAGTTGGTGGCAAACAAGCAGACGGGCTGCCTGATGGTAAGCATTCACCGTTGCCTATGGATACTTGTAACACCAGAGGCATCACATTGTTGCCGACCCTTTAGGACTCGATTAACTCGCGTTTTAAAGAACCCCCCATGTTGTAGCTTCTCGGAAACAAAGGTAGCTCATTCCACATTTTCCAAGTGTGACGCAAGAGAGACGCTAAAATCAACTTTTGAATAAATAAAATTAACCGGTATCTCTTCTCTATCTCTATCTCTACATAGTATAAATTAAAGTTGCTTTCCGCGTCTGTCTGTCTGTATGTCTGTATGGCCGCTAACTCCTAAACCACACAACGGATTTTGATGCGGTTTTCACCATCAGTTTGATACATTTTCACGGAAGGTTTATATAGGGGGTTTAGGTTTCTTCTAGGCAAGCGTGCTCCACCGTAGACCGCATCATCGCTTAACATCAGGCGAGTTAGCGGTTAAGCGCAAGCCTTATTATTACTTACAGATATTATTACTAAACAATTTTAACATTTCAATTTATTTTATACTACTAGGCCGCCCCTGCTTCGCACGGGCGAAGCCGGGATATATAGCCTATGTCACCCGGGGATAGTGTAGCTTCCCAACAGTGAAAGAATTTTTCAAATCGGTTCAGTAGTTTCGGAGCCTATTCAATGCAAACAAACAAACAATCAAATCTTTCCTCTTTATAATATTAGTATAGACAACTTTTTAAGGAAGTAGATTTTATTTTATTTTATTGTGCAAAGTTTAATTGGTGTAAATCTACCAAATTGAAGTCTGGTAGCTTTCCAACACGAGAACTTGACAACACCAGTTCTAGTAAGTAATTGATTTTATAATTATTAACTGGTTATACAAGTATTATATTTTTTTCGTTTAAATTGATTATGTACTTTTAATGTATAATTTTGACCTTTCGAAAGTGATCTTGTATTTGTACCCAATTGAAATAAAGATACTGAAACTGAAACCAATTATTTATTTATTTTTTTAACCTAGCTACCCGGCCCGGCTTCGCACGTAAATTACACCCGTGCGAAGCCGGGCGGACGGGTCGTTGGTTAATTATAATAGAAATTTACTAATGAATTTCAGGATGACAGATGCAAAATATCAAACGTTTGTGCGACGGTCGGGAGACACGCGCGAGAGGAAAGACACATTGTTCACGATGACAAGGTGTTCACTGCAGAGACCATTGTGCAAGGTACGTTCAAAATTTTACCCTTTTAAGGGGCCTGTATACCCTCTGCAGCTCTCTCGCTCGCACATTTTCACATTATTGAAGATATAAAATCAATGAGTGTGAATTTCCAAAAAGTAACAAAATCATGTCATGGTGTCTATCGTAACATTACAAACAAAGAAATGTTTGCTTCGATATCTTGTAATTTGACGGAATAAAATGACACGAGAAATTAAAATCACTTGTTACCATTTTACTGTGTCAAATTAAAATATATCAAATTGACAATTTCTTTGTTTGTAATGTTACGATAGACACCATGACATGATTTTGTTACTTTTTGGAAATTCACACTCATTGATTTTATATCTTTAATAATGTGAAAATGTGCGAGAGAGAAAGCTGCAGAGGATATACAGGACCCTTAATGGGCACTTTTAATTTTCTGTGCTTATAACTGTAGCTGTTATGAATTAGAAAACTTTTTTGCTTTATCTGTTGGTTCTAGTAATCTCCTTGAAGCCAATAGACTATGAGATAAATAATATTTTTTTATCTATACTAATATTATAAAGAGGAAAGATTTGATTGTTTATTTGTTTGCATTGAATAGGCTCCGAAACTACTGAACCGATTTGAAAAATTCTTTCTCTGTTGGGAAGCTACACTATCCCCGGGTGACATAGGCTATTTTTTTATTTTATTTTTATATGGATCCTTAGTAAAACTCCAATAATGTAACCCGAGGTGTAAAAAAAATAAGATTTACACCTGTGATAAAAACTAATAAAAACTGATCATATTATATAGAGCACATCAACGAAAACACAATTATAATTTGTTCTAAAATAAAAAAGATATAAGTATTTTAATTTCATGCCGTACAGAGAGCGCACTATACTGAGCCGTGACGTCACGCCTCAGGCGCGCCATACGAATGCTATACTAACGCACGGTTTGCGAGAAAGGGATAGAGCATCCCCTCTCTATTCCCACCTAAAACTTTAAACGCTCATATCTCAGATATTTATCAGCCAATTTAAATTATTTTTTCAGTATGTGTAATGTATTTAGTTATATTCATCGCTAAGTAGGTTATTTGTAATAAAATAAACATTAGGACACATGCCTAATATATAGAGGCCGTTGATTTTTTTTGTAATTATTATTTTTTCTCTAAATCTTGATACTCTACTAACGAAACCCATTTTTTTTCTTCAAATAACGCGGGCGAAGCCGCAGGCAAAAACTAGTGCCACTCATATTTTTTTTGTATTTTTTTTAATAAAACTTTTTTCTTGAATTGTGCACGACGTACATGTGTTTCTAAATTAGTAACTGTAAGTACAAATTATGTCTTGGTAGACATATTGCACTCAGTATGATGCTTACCTTCCTCCAGACCTGAAGTCACACGAGCTGGTGACGCGGAGGCGAGCCATTCGCGCGGTCTACTACATACTCCGGGAGCAGAATCCTCCCATACATGCCCTGGTGGAGGCTGGAATCATATCATGGGCTATTGAAGGACTGGACAAGAATGCCCGGTGCGATAGTAATTTTTTTATATCATCATCAGCCAGAAGACGTCCACTGCTGAACATAGGCCTTCCCCTTTAACTTCCACACTGAACGACAGCCTGCCATCTGCATCCACTGGATGCCAGTGACTCTCACGATGTCGTCGGTCCATCTAGTGGGAGGCCTACCTACGTTGTGTAAGCGCTGCCGGTAAGCGCAGCGTAGGACGTCACCCACAAGATAGAGAGATGACCCTAAAAGAGACCGCAGGCAAACAGGCCGCTTCCAACCCTTTTGGAAATCGATGGGGGAGGCCTATGTCCAGCAGTGGACGTTCTATGGCTGAAAAGGTGACGATGACTCAATTACACACTTCCCTTTAACTGAGACTTGTTTGATGATATAGCAAAATGTTGAAAATATTTAAATAGCTACTCAAACTGGCATATGCATAAAACGTGTGACGCCGAAATATTCTTAGGAGTAAAAAAAAGAATGATTCCTTTATTTTTCAGCTCTGATGCTCAATGCATTGCCGGTGCTTGGGTACTGTTCAACATTACTGCTAGGACAAGAAGATATAGAATGGCTGTCGTAGAGGTAATACTATAAGAAACCTCTTCCAAAACTTATTAAAAAAAAGAAATAAAGTCACACAAAATGATGATTTATTTGTCATCATCATCATCATCATCATCAGCCAGAAGACGTCCACTGCTGAACATACGCCTCCCCCTTTTAACCTCCACACTGAACGACAGTCTGCCTTTTACATCTACTGGATGCCAGCGACTGTCACTATGTCGTCGGTCCATCTAGTGGGAGGCCTCCCTACGCTGCGTCTTCCGGTTCGTGGTCTCCACTCAAGAACCTTTCTTCCCCATCGGTTATCGGTTCTTCGAGCGATGAGCATAAAAGTTTACTGGGAGCATAATTTAAAAAGTACCATCTCACCTGGTATTACACCGGTTCCATACATTTTGTCGCGATTTCAGGGCTGGTCCCATAGTAAAAGTTGTTCATAATGATGAGTACAATTACCTTCTTTTGGCTTCGAGAGTGTTACCCTTACACCACGTATGCATGCTTTTTATGTGAGAAAATCACAGAAAATATATTATTTTGTTGTTTAAATTAGAACGGCTGTCAAGGCATTTTTGTAAGAAATTTGTTGTAGCCAGTTGCACCCATATTAACGAAACGTCAGTCATTCGAAATCAGTTAGCAACTGTGAAGCGGACAAAGAACTTTGAGACCTAACCCAAAAAGGTAAGGTCCAAGTTCTTTGGATGAGGAGTTCGACGCATTGATATAAATAAGAATGTTCAATCAATTTTATTATAAAAACTGACGTGGTTTTTCACACATTTTATTTATAAAACACGGGAATTACTCCGTGCCAAGCGAGACGCAGCCGCGCGCGTGCATTCACCTTGAAAAAGACTGCCTAATGCGGTTGAAACCATAGTCGGGGTGACCGGCTTAATCTTACGTGACTAATTCCTGTGTAATATGAATAAGAATGTTTAATCAAGGTTCACTGATAATGCCTGGCGATAGATTTTCCATCTCATTTCCGTTCTATTTACTTCTCTTTTCTGTGATGCATATAAAGGCTTAAAAATAAGGCTTTTATAAATGGAAGACATTCGGAACATATAATTGGCATTTTTGCCAGTGTCAAGCGAGACGCAGCGTGCATTCACCTTGAAAAAGACCGCCTAATGCGGTTGAAACTATAGTCAGAGTGACCGGCTTAATCTTACGTGAGTAATTCCCGTGTAATATAATTAAAATAGTTGGCTTCTGCTCGGCTTTCTATTTTACAGAGCGGTGCTATTCCTAAGTTAATAGCTCTCCTGACCCACGGGCAAAAGTTGGAAACCATAGCCGCCGGCGCTCTCGGGAACATTGCCCTGGACGGCCCGGAGACGAAAGAGGTTTTGCTGCCTCTTCATGCCCCTTACACGCGTTCGGAAAATGCACTGACGCAGTTGAGGACCTATGTGCGGGCTTATGGAAACTTGTGCAGGTATTTTTTTCTAACTACCCGTTTATTATTAACCAACTTTGATACAGGAGGAAGGTTCTCAATTAGGATAGTTTTTTGTTTATTTTTTGCATGCTCGTCGATAACGCCGGCATCTGTAAACCAATTTGACCATAAAAATTTCATTCATTAGGTTTTAGTAGCTTTTAAACCAGCTCGAATAATATGGATAATTATGCTTGAGTTTTTTTTTTTAATTATAGATAGGCTTGCGCTTGGTCGCCAACTCGCCTGATATTAAGCGATGACGCGGCCTACGATGGAGCACGCTTGCCTAGAAGAAACCTATTCACTCTCGACTTGAAGACACCCAGATTATAACTATCGGGGAACACCCACTCAGGCAGCGAATTCCACAGACTAGCAGTTCGCATAATAAATGTGGAATCAAATCGCTTCGTACGGGTTCTTGGAATATCAACCATAAAGCGGTGTCGATTCTTCGTACCCACTCTGGCAGTCCGATAGAAAAATGTGCAGGAGGGAATCAAATCATGCAGATCTGTAGCACACTCTCCGAAATGTATCCGATAAAAAACCGATAGACTAGCAACCTTGCGGCGATGCTCAAGACTAAGAAGCTTAGTCTGAACCAGGGATTCGTTGCTGATGAGCCTCTTGGCACGTTTCTCAATAGACTCCAACGCCCCAAGCTGGTACTTAGCTGATCCATCCCAAAGGTGAGAGCAGTACTCCATGCACGACCGAACTTGTGCTTGGTAGAGTGAAAGCAACTGTTCCGACGTGAAGTACCGTCGCACCTTCGATAGGATACCCAACTTTTTGGCAGCCTATTGAGCCTTGTTTTTAATATAGGAGCCAAAGTTGAGGGTAGGAGACAGAGCAACGCCCAAAAGCTCAAGCTGGTCAGTTATCGGAATGGATACATCCCAGAAAGTAGGAGCCAGTTGGAACGGCGTCCTTTTTGCGGAGAACAGACACGCCTGGGTCTTAGCAGCATTGAACTTGACCAGGTTGGCATCGCCCCATTCGGAGACTGCCTTAAGAGACAAGTTCATGCGGGACCATGGCCTCTCTGAGAGACTGGATTTGTGGTCCGCTGGTTCGTGCGTTAGATGTATAGCTCTCTACTACTGTGCTGTCGTAATAACAAATAACTATAACTGCAATACTTTTCTTTGTGTTTTGGGCTATGATTTTCATTTTCGAGCAGTTGGGTGTACGTAAAAAAAAAAAAGTGTATTTTTATTGTACGAATGGACACAACGAAGTCGCACAACGAGCTATAGAGTGCTATGCTCGGGGTTTCTCTACGAGATCGAATCAGAAATTAGGAGATCCGTAGACGAACGAAAGTCACCGACATAGCCCACCAGATTAGCAAGTTGAAGTGGCAGTGGGCAGGGCACATATCACGCAGAACAGATGACCGATGGGGCCGAAAAGTTCATGAATGGAGACCACGGACCGGTAAGCGCAGCGTAGTACACACTTGTGTTACTTGTGTAGCGGGCATTTTCCGCAACTAGGCCATTCATTGGCCCATTTTGCGTCACCCGGCTGCAGCTAGTTCATCCGGTCTCCTCCAGAAAAGCCAGCAGCTCGCTGATGCCGCAGGCTTCCCAGAGTGTCCTCGGTGATCCGAGGATAGTGTTTCGTTGTTCTGCCACACTGCTGCACTCCAGCAGCAAATGCGCGGCCGTTTCATCAGTCTCCAGACACCCTCTACATAGGGGACTGTCAGGAACCCCAATTTTAAAAAGGTGTTTGTTTAAAAGGCAATGGCCTGTGGCAGCGTAGTACATGCACCCACTAGATCAGCCTTCCCCAAAGTGGGCGATAACGCCCCCTTGTGGGCGCTGCAGGCCTAAAGGGGGGCGGTTTTATTGTAATGTTTATGCTATTCTTGTTGCCCAGAAAAAATGGGGGCGTTGTGTAGAGGCTTGGGGGGTGATTTGTAATTTCATTTAGCTAGGAGGCCTCTAAGACACCGACTGCATGAGCCCTCGACCCTCAACTACAACTTGTGAACATCAACTAATATTAGTTAAGAGATTGCTCAAACTCGGTTCGCCATTTCTCTCTTTAGCGCCCCCATTTTGAAATATGGGGGCGCTAAATAATAATTTGTTCTCAAAGTGGGCAGTTGACAAAATAAGTTTGGGAACCCCTGCACTAGATAGACAGACGACTTAAAGGAGACCGCAGTGAAACGCTGGATGCAGGCCGCTTCCTACCAGCCCTTTTGGAGTTCGATGCCCCCATCAGTGCAGATTCGTTGCCACCATCAGTGCAGATTCGTTGCCACCATCAGTGCAGATTCGATGCCCCCATCAGTGCAGATTCGATGCCCCTATCAGTGCAAATTCGTTGCCCCCATCAGTGCAGATTCGATGCCCCCATCAGTGCAGATTCGATGCCCCCATCAGTGAAGATTCGATGCAGTGGACGTCCTATGGCTGAAATTATGAACGATTGTACGAATTTCAGAGATAGTCAAAAGGTGCAGGTGAAGCGCAAGCCTGCAGTACGCGCGCTCCCGTTCGTCACTGAGCTAATGGACATCGAGGACCGACAAATCCTGGGTAAATGACATTGTTCTTCTACACGACATATTCTCTGGGAAAATTGATTGCAGTGAACTTCTCTCTAATATTTCAATAAAGGTACCAACTCGACGTACTCGACACACTACACCACTGTTTCACGTCCCTGTCCTACATACAAACTACGCTCGAAACTCTATCCCTTGTCGCGAAGATCAAACCTATAATATTCATTACTCTAAACTAGACCTCTTTCACTTAACAAAAAATGCCCTGAAAATTGAAAAAAAAGTGTCACAAGCTCAGTAAGTAATTCTACACATCACCACACACCTTCACCCACATCCACACACACCTTCTACATACCCCCACACACCCTCACACACTCTTTCACACATACACACGCACACACACACATACACACACACACAAGTTCGTGTAATATGACTATGTTAGTCGTAAAATTATTATTATTTTCTTTTTAAATTACTGTAATCTATTTTGGCCTTATCTTTAATAACTATTGTGAATATTATGTAGAATTTATAACGCTGTTGATTACAAGAAATAAATAAAATAAAAATAAAACTCTCTTTGATAGCCCGTTGGTCCAGTTGGTAGTGAACCTGCCTTCTGCGCTTGGAAGCGTGGGTTTTTTTTAAAGTAGATAGGCTTGCGCTTTGGACCCGGGTATGTCCTAAAACTGCGACCAAAACCACCGGAGGATGGCCAGCAGCGTCCTATTAGTACACGGTGAACGTACTGCGATCCCCAAGCCGCCTGCCAAGCGTGGGGATTATGGCAACACCCCTCTCTAAGAGGAAGGCCTTTGTCCAGCAGTGGACGTTTAATGGCTGCTGATGTGATGTGAGGCTTGCGCTTGGCCGCCAACTCGCCTGATGTTAAGCGATGATGCGGTCTACGATGGAGCACGCTTGACTCACTCTCGACTTGAAGACACCCAGATTGTAACTGACGGGGAAAACCCATACAGGCAGTGAATTCCACAGACTAGCAGTTCGCGCAATAAATGTGGAATCAAAGCGCTTCGTACGGGTTCTCGGAATATCAACCATAAAACGATGTCGATTTTTTGTGCCCGCCCTGGCGGTCCGGTAGAAAAAAGGGCGGGAATTAAATCATGCAGATCTGATGCACACTTTCCGAAATGAGGTTGAATGAGGAAATGGGTTCGATTCCCACCTAGGACAAACATTCATGTGATGAACATTTGTGTTTGTTCTATATCTGGGTTTTAATATCTATTTAAGTATGCATACTTTTACATTTATGTGTATGTACAATATGTACATTTATATGTATCTCTCTGGCAGCCATATCACAAGCTTTGCTTAGTTTGGTGTGTGCAAAAAATCCCGAATATTTATTTATTTTATTATATTTAATACGCTTTTATCTATACTAATATTATAAAGAGGAAAGATTTGATTGTTTGTTTGCATTGAATAGGCTCCGAAACTACTGAACCGATTTGAAAAATTCTTTCACTGACGGGAAGCTACACTATCCCCGGGTGACATAAGCTATATTATATTTACAAAAAAAGGGATCCTTACTAAAACTACAATAATGAAATCCAAGGTGTAAAAAAAAAGGTTTATACCCGTGCGAACCTGGGGCGGACCGCTAGTTAGGTATACTTGTGTCTAACGAAGTGGCTCAAAAATGCAAAAAATCACATCGACCTGTCGCTGCATGAAAGAGAAACAAACAAACACACTTTTGCATATAATATTGGCATGAAGTATTCAAAGTCCTGACTGACATATCAACGCAAACAACAATAGCAGCTTTTTTTAATGCCATAGGTGGCAAACAAGCAGACGGGCTTCCTGATGGTAAGCAGTCACCGACGCCTATGGATACCTGCAACACCAGAGGCATCACAAATACGTTGCCGACCCTTTAAGAATCTAGTAACTCGCCTTTTGAAGAACCCCATGTTGTAGCTTCTCGGAAACACCACGGAAGGTAGCTCATTCCACATTTTGCAAGAAGAAGAAGGCAAGAAGGATCGTGTGAATCGCACAGTGTGCGATTTCCACTGATCTATAATGTGTGATGAGCCTTCAGGCGATGGCGGCTAGTGCGATGGTAAAACCGCGACGCCGGCATCAGATCAAACAGTTCTTCAGAACACTCCCCGTTGTAAATGCGATAAAAGATACAGAGAGACCCAACGTCTCTGCGCATGCTGAGCGGCTCTAGGTGTTCAGTGAGCTTGGGATCGTCGACAATTCTGACAGCTCTACGCTGTAATGCATCAAGCCTATAATTTTCCCACTGCTGGGACACAGGCCTTCTCTCAGAGAGAGAGGATGGGCCCTTTCCACTATGCTGGCCCAGTCCATGTTGGTGAATGTCCTATGTCTGAACTTTTGAGGTTTTTAGACATACCGGTTTCCTCACGATGTTTTCCTTCACCGTTTTAAAGCGATGGCATCCAAAATGCACAACGCAAATCAAATCAACGCAAACAACTTTAAATTGAATGGGTGTTTTACAGAGAATGCTTGCCAAGCTTGCGCCGACCTCATGTTCAGTCCAGAGATAGAAGAGTCCTATATAGAAGCGGTGCAAGCCGTGCCTGGAGTCACGGCGCGACTCGTGGCGCTACTGGGGCACGAGAACACCGCCGTGCAGCTACCAGCTCTGATAGCTGTGGGGAATATGCTCGCCGGATCCGTTACTCAGGTGGGTCTAATTCTATCTCAAAGTGGGGGTGATAAGACCTGCACTGTCATCCCACATCACACATCATCAGCCATTAAATGTCAACAACAAGGCCTCCCTCTTTTTTTTGTTATAATTATCATGACCGTGGATTCAATGTCCTATAGTCGTAATATTAAACATTTTTACATTGTCTTAATAGCGTCTAACAAGTCACAGTCAGAGTCAAGCTAAGTAAGTCACGGTCAAGACAAACTCATGCCCCTGTAAAGTTGTGGAGACTTTACAAGAGGCTCCAATGGAGTTTTGAAAACAACACGTTTCACCTCGTTATATCACCTGCCCACACTCGAGCGTCGGAGTTGTCAGTTCATTAAGTTCTCGTAAACACGAGCACTTAATGAATATGAATTCACCATTTAGTACACATTAACACTCGAAAATACACAAGTTTAGGAAAATAATCCAACGAGCCAACATGTTTTTTCCACGTTGGCGCCAAAACTCCAAGGCCTCCCTCTTAGATAAGGCTGTTGCCATAATGCCCACGATTTTTAGGCGGCTTGGGGATCGCAGTACGTCCACTGTGTACGAACAGGACGCATGCCTATCCTCCGGTGGTTCTGGCCGCAGTTTTAGGACATACCCGGGTCCGGCACTGACATCCCGCTTGGGGTGTATTGTGCATACCCCTGCCAGCCTACACAAACCAGCTGAATTCCCTAAAATAACGAAGCACGGCTTTGGGTCGCTGACTAAACTGTTCACTCCCTATTTCACCAGGTGTTGTGGTATTGCGAGACTTGTTGTTGAGTTTCTTCAAGGAGTCTCGGACCACGGACCGGTAAGCGCAGCGTAGGATGTCCAATTGTCCACCCACAAGATAGACAAACGATCTAAAAGAGACCGCAGGGAAACACTGGATGCAGGTTGCTTCCAACCGACCCTTTTGGAGATCGATGGGGGTGGTCTATGTCCAGCAGTGGCAACTGGACAGCCTATGGCTGAAATGATGATGAAGGAGTCCCGACCTTAATCGTATATCTTATTTAATAAATTGATTGAATTGAATGGAATTAACCAAACAAAATACAGGCCAACATTAACACTACAAAACACAGTATCATTATTATAATATGTCATCATCGCTAAGTCTGTTATCTCTTCTCTACATAGTATAAATTGAAGTCGCCTTCCGCGTCTGTCTGTAAGTCTGTATGGCCGCTAACTCCTCCTAAACCAAGCAACGGATTTTGATGCGGTTTTCACCATCAGTTAGATACATTTTCAAGGAAGGTTTATATATATAACTAGCGACCCGCCCCGGCTTCGCACATAAATTACACCCGTGCGAAGCCGGGCGGGCGGGTCGCTAGTTTGTAATAAATTAAACATTAAGACACATGCCTATTGGGCAGGTTGACCGCTGTATCGACGCTGGGTGCCTGGACCACGTCATATCTCTCATGCAGTGGACTCAGCCCTCCATAATAGTCGAGCACGCAGCCCGGGCCACCTGCAACATCCTCCGTCACAAGCAACAGATACTACGTGCTCTGCAAAAGGATATCCTCACTCCGCTACGGAATATACTAGTCAGCGAAGAAGCTAAGTAAGTTAATTTGTTGGTAGATGCAAGCAGCATCGAGATAGGGACGATGATGTAGCAGGTGGCTGTTTGCTTAGAAAAGCGCGGAATAAATGCTTAGGAATAACATGCTGGGTAACATACCAGTCAGTGAATAAGCCAAATTACTTTGTTGGTAGATGCAAGCAGCTACGAGATAGGGCTCATGATTTTACAGGTAGCAGTTTTATTAAAAGAGCGCGGAACTAAATGCTTAGGAATAACATGCTGGGTAACATACCAGTCAGTCAATAAGCCAAATTACTTTGTTGGTAGATGCAAGCAGCAACGAGATAGGGCTCATGATTTAACAGGTAGCAGTTTTATTAAAACAGTGCGGAACTAAATGCTTTGAAATAAAATGCTGGGTAACATACCAGTCAGTGAAGAAGCAAAATCACTTTGTTGGTTGCAAGATGCAAGCAGCAACGAGATAGGGCTTATGATTTAACCAGCCGGGCTAACATGCGCGTCGCGACAAAATTTTGTCGACTCTTTTTATCGTGCCAAAGCGTGACAGGCATATGCGAAAATGGAGGCGCCTTATCGCGTTCTCGTTTGAAAAAGTGACGACAAGATTTTGTCGCGGTGCGCATGTTAGGCAGGCAGTAGCAGTTTTCTTAAAAATGCACTTCTCACCTCTTGCGGTAGCCTATTGTAAATGAGCGGTGCAGTCACATATAATTTATATTTTTCTTATATATATATTCAATATATTTTCATTTTCAATGCGTCATTCTCTTTTTCTTTAGTTGTGTAAAGCACGCAGCGTGTGCGATCATGAACCTTTGCATCAATGGATCAGCTAAGCAGCTCCACCAGCTCGCGTCGAGGGGCATGCTGGAGCCGTTCTGTGCTCTCCTCGCGCAACCTGACCGCACAGTCGCGGGGTATGTGCTGGCTGGACTCTGGATATTGGTTCAGGTAGCTAATAATAAACTCTATATATATATATTTATTTGAAGGAGTTTTATCGATATTCGATCATGCCACTCCCGTAAGTCTAATAACATGATTGAACTATTTTTTAAATTATATACTATAACTAACTAAATACTTGGGATCGCTTAAAACATCTATAGGCCATCTATAGGCCACGACGGCCCATAGGTACTTCAAGCGATCCCCAATTACATATTTATACATATAAATACTAAATTACCTAATCTACAGACTTGAGAAATAGGTACAGTCTTATTAGGCTCTTGGCCTCCTCCGATGATGGTGAAGCCAAGAGACTATTACATGCCCCTACATTTTCATCGAATACAAGCAAATTTTGCCGCATCGCTTCGTTCCAGACACATTCTGTCAGAACATGTTGAACATCATCAACCGTCTCTATATTTATGAAGCGGCTAATTTTGTCAGAAAGCATCTACACCTATACACACCCGATACTAACCCCCGCAGACAATATAAACCCAAATTACCAGTACCGCGATTATAAATATTCAAAAAAGGCCCTCTGTACTTGACAACAAACATATATAGTGTGTCTCAGTAAGAATGCACTTTTTAAATTAGAATATTTTTTTTTTCGTGCAAGTGGCAACCCTGAAAATTTACAGCTGTCACCTATGTTTATTCCGATTATTAAAAATGCCAAAATAAACCACCTGCCACAGCGCGCATGAAACTATCTATTTATTGCAGCAACGATTGTCAGAACACATCTCACGAAATTCGGATGTCAACTGGCCACCAAGATCGTGCGATTTTTTTCTTTTGGGGTTTTGTGAAATCTCGTGTTTATGCGAATAAACCAGAAACAGTTCCTGAGCTCAAATCAGAGATCCAACGCGTCATCGGTGAGATACAGCCACATCTCTGTGTAAAAGTCATGGAAAATTTCATGAAAAGAGTAATGGCCTGTCATCAGAGCCATTACTCTTTCAGTGGGGGCCATTTGCTGGATATTTTATTCCATACTTAATCGGAACATGTCTTCTTTACAATCCAATAAAAATATCACAACTCTCTCATAACATATGTGTTTTTATTTTAAAATGGAAAAGTGCACTTTTACTGAGACACCCTTAATAACGAAAGTAAGTGATAAAAGGGAAACTGTAGTATAACATTTTATTTATATTACACGGGAATTACTCACGTAAGATTAAACCGGTCACTCCGACTATAGTTTCAACCGCATTAGGCAGTCTTTTTCATGGTGCCAAGCGAGACGCAGCCGCGCGCATGCATTCACCTTGAAAAAGACTGCCTAATACGGTTGAAACTATAGTCGGAGTGACCGGCTTAATCTTACGTGAGTAATTTCCGTGTAATATAAATAAAATGTGTAAAAACTACGTCAGTTTCTTATTTATTTGGATTTATTTATTTGTGGACCCGGGTATGTCCTAAAACTGCGACCAGAACCACCGGAGGATGGGCAGCAGCGTCCTATTAGTACACGGTGAACGTACTGCGATCCCCAAGCCGCCTGCCAAGCGTGGGGATTATGGCAACACCCTTTTAAAAGAGGGGGGCCTTTGTCCAGCAGTGGATTTTTAATGGATGCTGATGTGATTTATTTATTTATTCAGAGGCTAGATCACTTTGTCACTTGTTACGTCACTCAGGTGGGTGCAGAGTCTAAGGTTGCACAGAAAGAAGACAATGTGAAACCTATATGTTTGGCGCTGGAAAAAAATGGAGCCGTCGACCAGTTACAACAATTCCTGGAACAGGAAATTGATGAGGTTTGTTATCATTTATTTATTTAGGGCAATGGATAGATCGAAGTAGCGGGTATTAGCTAGTAATCTTTATAAAAATAATAGTAAAATAAATAAGTTAATTATTACAATTCCAGGTTTAATAGATTAATAGTTAGGATAGTTAGTTAGTTTGTTGTTTTTAATTTTAATTTTGATGTTACAAAGTTAAAGATGGTATGTTATTTAAGTTACTTATTTGATTCTCAAATAAATGATAACATCATCATCATCAACATCAGCCAGAAGACGTCCACTGCTGAACATAGACCTCCCCGTTTAACCTCCACACTGAACGACAGCCTGCCTTTTGCATCCACTGGATGCCCGCGACTCTCACAATGTCGTCGGTCCATCTAGTGGGAGGCCTCCCTACGCTGCGTCTTCCGGTTCGTGGTCTCCACTCCAGAGCCTTTCTTCCCCATCGGTTATCGGTTCTTCGACCGATGTGGCCTGCCCATTGCCACTTCAACTTTCAAATTTTAACAGCTATGTCGGTGACTCTGGTTCTTTGGCGAATATCCACGTTTCGGATTCTATCGCGCAAAGAAACTCCGAGCATAGCTCTCTCCATTGCCCGCTGTGTGACTCTGAGTTTTTCCAAAAGGTCAGCAGTTAAGGACCACGTCTCAGTACCATATGTCATCGCTGGCAACACACACTGGTTAAAGACCCCCGTCTTGAGGCACTGCCGTTGATGATGTAATCTCTTAAATATGAATTCCAGGATCTTCGTTACAAAGCAATGGTGTTGTGGTCATATATCCGCAAGGAGGTGAGAGACGAACTCCTCGTCCTCTCAGATGGAAATGTGTTCACTTTAGCGCAGATAGTGCAAGGTACGTTCAATACACTTCTATTATATATCTTACTAGCTGCGCCCCGCGGTTTCACCCGCGTAGTGATGAAAAATGGTGATGATGATGATGATGAAAAGTATGTCATATATCCGCAAGGAGGTGAGAGACGAACTCCTCGTCTTCTCAGATGGAAATGTGTTCACTTTAGCGCAGATAGTGCAAGGTACGTTCAATACACTTCTATTATATATCTTACTAGCTGCGCCCCGCGGTTTCACCCGCGTAGTGATGAAAAATGGTGATGATGATGATGATGAAAAGTATGTCATATATCCGCAAGGAGGTGAGAGACGAACTGCTCGTCTTCTCAGATGGAAATGTGTTCACTTTAGCGCAGATAGTGCAAGGTACGTTCAATACACTTCTATTTATATATCTTACTAGCTGCGCCCCGCGGTTTCACCCGCGTAGTGATGAAAAATGGTGATGATGATGATGATGAAAAGTATGTCATATATCCGCAAGGAGGTGAGAGACGAACTCCTCGTCTTCTCAGATGGAAATGTGTTCACTTTAGCGCAGATAGTGCAAGGTACGTTCAATACACTTCTATTCTAGAGATATGAAATTATCTAGATGTTACATCTATAGCCCTGGCGCCGGGGCAATAGAATACGGCACCGGTAACCCCTGCCTGCACACACACAGCGGGCAATGGAGAGAGCTATGCTCGGAGTTTCTTTGCGCGATAGAATCCGAAACGTGGATATTCGCCAAAGAACCAGAGTCACCGACATAGCTGTTAAAATTTGCAAGTTGAAGTGGCAATGGGCAGGTCACATCGCTTGAAGAACCGATAACCGATGGGGAAGAAAGGTTCTTGAGTGGAGACCACGAACCGAAAGGCGCAGCGTAGGGCTCCAACTAGATGGACCGACGACATTGTGAGAGTACAATAAAATGCTAGTAGCATTGCAATGTGAGAATACAATTCGTCTTCTGGCTAATGATGATGATGATGATGATTCTTGTACTCAAGGTCTTGTTGTGAGGAGATCCGTAGAAGAACGAAAGTCACCGACATAGCCCACCGGATTAGCAAGTTGAAATGGCAGTGGGCAGGGCACATATCACGCAGAACAGATGGCCGATGGGGCCGAAAGGTTCTGGAATGGAGACCACGGACCGGTAAGCGTAGCGTAGGACGTCCACCCACAAGATGGACAGAGACCTAAAAGAGGCCCTTTTGGAGATCGATGGGGGAGGCCTATGTCCAGCAGTGGACGTCCTACGGCTGAAATGATGATGATGATGATTCTTGTACCCAGGTCTAAAGTCCCAAGAGCTGTCGACGCAGAAGACAGCTGCGCTTGCCGCTCGTAAGATGCTCTGCGAGAAGGACCCTCCCAGGAATGCCATGGTGGAGGCCGGAGTCGTCCCGCCGCTCGTTGCAGCCCTGCATAGGGATGACTGGTAAGAGAATGAACGTGGCTATAGCTTTCACAATAGGGGTCAGAGTTTGGGGAAGTGATATAACGAGGTAAAACATGTCTTTTCGTGTTGTTTCCTTAACTCCATAGAAGCCTATTGTAAAGCCTCCACCACTTTACTGGGGCATGAGTTTGACTTGACCGTAACTTACTTTGCTTGACTCTGACTTGTTTGACTCTATTTAAGACTATGTAAACTTGTTTAATATTACGACTGGACTAAAACTAATTCCCTCCTGCCCGTTTTTCTATCGGACTGCCAGAGCGGGCACAAAAAATCGACACTGCTTTATGGTCGGTATCCCGAAAACCCGAACGAAGCGGTTTGATTCCACTTTTATTATGCGAACTGCAAACCTGTTGAATGCGCTGCCTAAATGGGTGTTCCTCGAAAGTTACAATCTGGGTGTCTTCAAATCGCAAATG
Source organism: Agriopis marginaria (assembly GCA_932305915.1). Lineage (NCBI taxonomy): Eukaryota > Metazoa > Arthropoda > Insecta > Lepidoptera > Geometridae > Agriopis > Agriopis marginaria. The sequence goes on from OW029941.1 coordinate 2,103,091, forward strand.
AATCGGTTTCTTCTAAGCAAGCGTGCTCTACCGTAGACCGCATCATCACTTTACATCAGGCAAGTTGGCGGTCAAACGCAAGCCAATTATTAAAAAAAACTGAATGACTTTGTATCCATGGTCATGAAAAAATATAACATAGAGTCTGGCTAATGAAAGTAGAGATTGAAAACGCCCGCCAAATTTAAAAAAATCCACATTGCAAGCCCGAATTTAATATGAAATGCAAACATTACTGTGTTCTGACTGTGTTACAATAAAAAATAATAACTTACAAGTATCAAGTGAGATTATTCCAGGCATTTCATACAAATTTTTGGCGTTACAATGCTGATATTTTTAAATTTGCCGCGCTTTTTCAGTCTCTACTTTCATTAGCCAGACTCTATGTTATATTTTTTCATGACCATGGATACAAAGTCATTCAGTTTTATATATATATATATATAATTTTTTTTTTTTTTTTAATGTTTCCTTTGCTTTCAGGCCTGATCTTCAGTGCATAGCGGCCGGAGCGCTCGCCCTCATCACTGTTCAGACACACAAACATAGAGTGGCTGTCGTGAACGTAAGAACTATTTACTATTTAAAACGCTCTTTTCCGACTTTTAGCAATTATGGTCATTCTAGTCTAAGTGTGCATACCACCATGGTTAGCTTGAAATTATAAAAATGGTGTCATAATAAAATTGAATGTTTTATCTAGGAAACCCATGAGACCGAAACAGGATTAAGCACATTTCGTTCGATAGAAAAAAATATATCAAATTAGCACTGATTTGCGCTTTTATCCCTGTTTTTTTGGATTCATTCAATTACCTATTTATTAAATTATGTCTGCGATATCATGAAATATATATAGTTCAATGGACGTCTTCTGGCTGATGATGATTTTGTAATGGCTTCTAAATTCCATGTTTTTTATTATTATTCTTATTAATAGGCTTGCGTTTGACCGCCATCACCCCTGATGTTAGGCGATGATGCGGTCTACGTTGGAGCACGCTCGTTTCATTTTTCGCTCGTTTCGTTTCAGTGTGGAGCCATCCCCAAGCTAGTGGCCCTTCTAAGTCACGACACTGAGGTGGCAGAGCCCGCAGCCCTGGCGCTCTCGTACCTGACCTACAGGGCTCCGGTGACCAGAGACCTGGCGCTGTCTCACGGAGTAGTGCAAGCCATGATGCCTCACCTGCGACCAGACTCATCGCTGCTGATGTTGACGAGCTGTGCGGAGGTTTACAGGAACTTGTGGTAATCTTTACCTATCTGTTTATGTTATCATCATCATCATCAGCCAGAAGACCTCCACACTGGACGACAGCCTGCCATCTGCATCCACTGGATGTCCGCGACTCCCTCGAAGTCGTCGGTCCATCTAGTGGGAGGCCTCCCTACGCTGCGTCTTCCGGTTCGTGGTCTCCACTCCAGAACCTTTCTTCCCCATCGGTTATCGGTTCTTCGAGCGATGTGGCCTGCCCATGGCCACTTCAACTTGCAAATTTTAACAGCTATGTCGGTGACTCTGGTTCTTTGGTGAATATCCACGTTTCGGATTCTATCACGCAAAGAAACTCCAAGCATAGCTCTCTCCATTGCCCGCTGTGTGTGTGCAGGCAGGGGTTACCGGTGCCGTATTCTATTGCCCCGGCGCCACGGCTATAGATGTAACATCTAGATCATTTCATATCTCTAGAATAGAAGTGTATTGAACGTACCTTGCACTATCTGCGCTAAAGTGAACACATTTCCATCTGAGAAGACGAGGAGTTCGTCTCTCACCTCCTTGCGGATATATGACATACTTTTCATCATCATCATCATCACCATGTTTCATCACTACGCGGGTGAAACCGCGGGGCGCAGCTAGTAAGATATATAATAGAAGTGTATTGAACGTACCTTGCACTATCTGCGCTAAAGTGAACACATTTCCATCTGAGAAGACGAGGAGTTCGTCTCTCACCTCCTTGCGGATATATGACATACTTTTCATCATCATCATCATCACCATGTTTCATCACTACGCGGGTGAAACCGCGGGGCGCAGCTAGTAAGATATATAATAGAAGTGTATTGAACGTACCTTGCACTATCTGCGCTAAAGTGAACACATTTCCATCTGAGAAGACGAGGAGTTCGTCTCTCACCTCCTTGCGGATATATGACATACTTTTCATCATCATCATCATCACCATGTTTCATCACTACGCGGGTGAAACCGCGGGGCGCAGCTAGTAAGATATATAATAGAAGTGTATTGAACGTACCTTGCACTATCTGCGCTAAAGTGAACACATTTCCATCTGAGAAGACGAGGAGTTCGTCTCTCACCTCCTTGCGGATATATGACATACTTTTCATCATCATCATCATCACCATGTTTCATCACTACGCGGGTGAAACCGCGGGGCGCAGCTAGTAAGATATATAATAGAAGTGTATTGAACGTACCTTGCACTATCTGCGCTAAAGTGAACACATTTCCATCTGAGAAGACGAGGAGTTCGTCTCTCACCTCCTTGCGGATATATGACATACTTTTCATCATCATCATCATCACCATGTTTCATCACTACGCGGGTGAAACCGCGGGGCGCAGCTAGTAAGATATATAATAGAAGTGTATTGAACGTACCTTGCACTATCTGCGCTAAAGTGAACACATTTCCATCTGAGAAGACGAGGAGTTCGTCTCTCACCTCCTTGCGGATATATGACATACTTTTCATCATCATCATCATCACCATGTTTCATCACTACGCGGGTGAAACCGCGGGGCGCAGCTAGTAAGATATATAATAGAAGTGTATTGAACGTACCTTGCACTATCTGCGCTAAAGTGAACACATTTCCATCTGAGAAGACGAGGAGTTCGTCTCTCACCTCCTTGCGGATATATGACATACTTTTCATCATCATCATCATCACCATTTTTCATCACTACGCGGGTGAAACCGCGGGGCGCAGCTAGTAAGATATATAATAGAAGTGTATTGAACGTACCTTGCACTATCTGCGCTAAAGTGAACACATTTCCATCTGAGAAGATGAGGAGTTCGTCTCTCACCTCCTTGCGGATATATGACATACTTTTCATCATCATCATCATCACCATTTTTCATCACTACGCGGGTGAAACCGCGGGGCGCAGCTAGTAAGATATATAATAGAAGTGTATTGAACGTACCTTGCACTATCTGCGCTAAAGTGAACACATTTCCATCTGAGAAGACGAGGAGTTCGTCTCTCACCTCCTTGCGCATATATGACATACTTTTCATCATCATCATCATCACCATTTTTCATCACTACGCGGGTGAAACCGCGGGGCGCAGCTAGTAAGATATATAATAGAAGTGTATTGAACGTACCTTGCACTATCTGCGCTAAAGTGAACACATTTCCATCTGAGAAGACGAGGAGTTCGTCTCTCACCTCCTTGCGGATATATGACATACTTTTCATCATCATCATCATCACCATGTTTCATCACTACGCGGGTGAAACCGCGGGGCGCAGCTAGTAAGATATATAATAGAAGTGTATTGAACGTACCTTGCACTATCTGCGCTAAAGTGAACACATTTCCATCTGAGAAGACGAGGAGTTCGTCTCTCACCTCCTTGCGGATATATGACATACTTTTCATCATCATCATCATCACCATGTTTCATCACTACGCGGGTGAAACCGCGGGGCGCAGCTAGTAAGATATATAATAGAAGTGTATTGAACGTACCTTGCACTATCTGCGCTAAAGTGAACACATTTCCATCTGAGAGGACGAGGAGTTCGTCTCTCACCTCCTTGCGGATATATGACCACAACACCATTGCTTTGTAACGAAGATCCTGGAATATAATATTTACTCAATCTATACTAATATTATAAATAACCTGCATATCCTGCATGTTCAATACACTTCTATATAGATAACCTGCAGTGTGATAGTGATCGCGTCATAGCCGTGCGCTTGGAACAGGACAATCGTAGCCTGCTAGTGTTTTGTGTCTATATGCCCGTGAACGACGATGATAACCTTCCAGAGTTCACGCACTGTCTCTCGCTTATCAGTGCTGTGATCGAAAACTCTGATACGGAATGTGTTCTGGTCCTGGGCGACTTCAACGCGCATCCAGGTACTCTTTTTGGAAGGGAGTTGGTGAATTACTGTAGTGAGCAATCGTTACGTTGTGTAGACCTAGATAGGCTCGATTCAGATACATTTACATATGTGAGTGATGCAAACGGAGCTTGTCGCTGGCTCGACCACTGCCTCATCACTGAGGCGGCGGTCGAGTTAGTGACGGACCTACGAGTCAATCGCGAAGTTACTGCGTCGGACCACTTTCCACTAGTCATAGATTGTAATTGTAGTTTTATAAGGCCAAAATTGACATGTGATAGCAAAGTTAGTAAACGTAGTATTAATAAACATGTATGGGGTAGCAGAGAAAGGGAACAACAGTTAGTTTATACTGAATTTTGCGACAAAAAACTTTTTGAATTAATGGACAAATATGATAAATTGCTAATTGATATAGAATGTATAAATGGGGATATTTTATGTAAAAATGAATTGCATTATAAATATATTGACGAATTTTATTCTGTTATTGTCGGAACATTACAGTCAGCAGCAGTCCACAGTTCTGAATTAAAAATAAACAGGAAGTGGAGTAAAATAGTGGGATGGAATTATCACGTCAGGTGCGCTCACGCCAAAGCCAGAGAAATGTTCTCCTTGTGGGTTCTGTATTGTAGGCCCCGCTCGGGATATCACTATGAGAATATATCTAATTCGCGTAGGGACTATAAGGCTGCGATAAAGTATGTATTACGAAACCAAGATAAAATTAAAATGGAAGTACTCGCTCGGCATCATGCTGACGGCAACTTTACAAAGTTTTGGAAAGAAACAAAAAAATTAAATAGCAGTAACAGTATACCGTTAAGTGTTGAAGGAGAAAAGGATAAGAAAAATATAGCAAATTTATTCCGTAATCATTTCGAGGTTAATGTCCAAGCCAGTACAACCGAGCCAAGGGTAAGTCGGGGCTCGGAGACACATCACGTGACAATAAAACCCGAACAAATCGAGGCAATTTTAAGAAATATGAAACGTGGTAAGTCTCCTGGCCACGACGGCCTTAGTATAGAACATTTACTGTTTGCAGGTCAGCACATTTGTCACGTATTGGCGCGGTTCTTTGGTTTCTGCGTGAGACATTGCTATCTCCCAGAGGAACTTATACGAACTCTAGTAGTTCCTATTACTAAAAATAAGACTGGTGATATCTCGAGCGTGGCAAACTATAGACCTATTTCGCTAGCGACGATCGTGGCCAAGGTGCTTGAACGAGTCATTTACTCCCACATCAGCTCAATAAGTATTGATGACGGACAGTTCGGCTTTCGCCCACAAGTTTCCACTGACATGGCAATATTCTCATTGAAAGAAATTGTCAACTACTATACAAAACATGACACTACAGTATACGCGTGCTTTCTCGATTTAAGTCGCGCATTTGACACAATAAATCATGAGCTGCTGTGGGAGAAAGTGCATGGTGCAGGAGTCCCACCGGAAGTTGTTGGTCTTCTGACGTACTGGTACGGCAACCAGACCAACAGCGTCCGATGGGACTCCGTGATGTCGGATAGTTACCGACTGTCCTGTGGTGTAAGGCAGGGGGGGGTCACATCACCCGACCTATTTAACCTCTACATAAACGATTTGATCGTGGAGCTGAGTAGCACCCCGGTCGGACTCAGGTTAGACGGTAGATACGTCAACAACTTGAGCTATGCTGATGATATGGTGCTGCTCAGCCCCTCGATTAAAGGCTTGCGGAAATTGATAACCATCTGTGAAACATATGCTCGTAATCATGATCTCACTTACAATACGAAAAAGACAGAAATGGTAATATTTAGGTCGGGAAAGGGACCGTTTAACGTACCAGAAGTATATCTTAACGGACAGCCTGTTAAAACAGTAGACAGTTTCAAGTACCTTGGCCACATCGTGACCTCTAAATTAAAAGATGACAGTGACATCGAGCGCCAAAGACGCAGTCTGTGTGTTGTAGGGAACATGATAGCTAGAAAGTTTTTTAAGGCAGCGCCTGATGTAAAAATTACGTTGTTTAGGTCTTATTGTCAGACTTTCTATACGTGTCAACTCTGGACAGTATATACTAAAAAATCTCATGACACCATTCGAGTGGCCTACAATAACATCTTCAGGCACCTTATGGGTCTGAGGTGGTATTGTAGCGCCTCCGAAATGTTCACTGAAGCTCGAGTAGCATCATTTCATGCTATACAGCGACAGAAAATAGCATCGTTCATGTCCAGAGTTGACACGTGTAGGAACTCCATTATTAGAAGCCTAGGCGACAGGCTGCTGCTGACGGAGTCGTATAGACGGTGGATAAAAATTGCCACCTAAATATATTTTATTTTATTTTAATTTTTAATTAATTAATTATTATTCTTAATACTGTGTGTTTTTTGTAACTGTGATATGGACCTAGTGTCCGAAATAAAGATTTTTATTATTATTATTATTATTTTCAAACGTATTTCGTTTCTCTCCTACGACGGAGGTCAAAATTGCACGGGCCGGGGCCAAGTGCTTTTATTCTAATGACAAGAATTTCCTTACCATCCTACACGTGTTCAGTATGGTTGCTTTTTGTAGCAGTTTGTAAGTTGTGTCTGGAATGTTGAGCGTTTCTAAACTTGTGTGCAATGTTTTGGGAATAACCCCTGTGGTTGAAAGTACTATTGGTATTGTCCTGGTGCTATTGATTTGCCACTGTGTTTTGATCTCTATTGATAAGTCTGTGTATTTTGCAATTTTTTCCGTGTGTGTTGTTTGCAAATTGTGTGTGTTGCAGATGGCGATGTCTATGAGATAAGCAGTCTTGTTAGTCTTGTCTAATACTGTGACGTCTGGTCTATTGAAATGGACTGTTTTGTCGGTTATAATGGTTCGATCCCAGTAAAGTCTATAGTTGTTATTTTCTAGAACAGATTGCGGTGTGTATTTGTAATACGGAACTTTTTCATCTATTAAATTGTATTTGTGTGCTAAGTATTGATGTATGATGGCTGCCACCTGATCATGACGATGTTTGTAGTCTGTTTGGACTATTGCTTTGCATGCTCCAGTAATGTGTTGGATGGTCTCAGAGCTACTGCAGCATCGTCTACAGGTGTCAGTTACATTTGGATTACGTATGATGTGTTTCTGGTAGTTACGTGTGTCAATAACTTGATCCTGGATGGCCAACATGAAAGCTTCAGTCTCAGGGAAGAGCTCACCTCGCTGCAGCCATGCGTTCGACGCTGTTTTGTCGACATGAGGCTGTTGCAGATCCTGGTAATGTCTTCCGTGTAAAGATTTTTGCTTCCATGTGGTCATCTTATCTTTAATATCAGTGATAGTCTCGTTGCGTTGTGGGTTATTGTTTGAGAGGTTTAGAGGTGTATATTTTTTGTCATTTCGGGCTATTGCTTTATGTAGGGTGGATGTTTCAGCACGATCGTGGAAGAATTTTCGGAGTGTATATATTTGTTTATTGTGAAGGTTTGTTATATCAATAATCCCCCTTCCTCCATCAGGTCTTGACAGTGTTAGTCGTTGAATACATGATCGCGGGTGGTGTTTACGGTGTGTCGTCATTGTAGTATTAATTGTCCGTTGTAGTTTTAAAAGGTCGGTTTGTGACCAATTTATGATTCCAAATGTGTATGTAAGTACTGGTATGGCATATGTGTTAATCGCTTTTACTATATTACGGCCGTTTAGTTGTGATTTTAGAATAGAGTTAAGTCTGTGTCGGAACTTACGTGTCACCTCATTTTTCGTGTCATTGTGGGATATCTGATGTGCTTGTTGGAGCCCTAAATATTTGTAGAAGCTGTTTTCCTCCATGGGTTCGACAACTTCACCCGTGTTGAGCGTATACGGTTGCAATACAATTGATTGATCTTGAATAGACAAGGTTTTACACTTGTCTATTCCAAACTGCATGTTTATATCATTAGATTATTATTATAAAGAGGAAAGATTTTTACAGCTAAGATTTTAAAGAGAAGTATAGTGATGATCAGTTTGCATTTCCTCTTCATTTCAGCACCGCTCTTATCTCATCGTCAATGTTCTACCTGGTGCTGCCAGCTCTGCCCTGCGTGTCCCAACTGCTGGACGTTGAAGACGGGATCGTTCTCAGTAAGTCGTACTTGTTTAATACTAGCGACCCGCCCGCCCGGCTTCAAATTCAATTCAAAATATTTTATTACGGACAACTAAAAAATCCATTGGGTTAGTACAAACAAAACTTAGAACTATTGTTAGATAAAATACAAAATAAAAAATCATACTAAAAGTTTTTTTTTGATTTTTTTATTTAACAATAGTTCTAGGTTTTGTTTCTAAGTTTTGCTTCGCACGGATGTTATTTACGTGCGAAGCCAGGACGGGTCGCTAGTTATATATGTCGCATCCGGTTAGCGGCCATACAGACATACAGACAGACGCGGAAAGCGACTTTAATTTATACTATGTAGAAATAGAGATAGACTGAAGAACCATGTATCCATTGATTAGGGTGAGTGCCTTTATTAACTAAACAATATACACACTAACACTACAAAAACAGTTCTAGGTTCAGTAGGTATCTTCTAAGTCTGCGTGCCTCATCTTCGACCACATCGTCGCTTACCAACAGGCGTGTTAGTGGTCAAGAGCGAACTTATGAACGTAAAAAAAATGTTAGACTGCCCATAGACCGTTGAAGGTCTGAAGACAATCTAAATGCTCAAGCCCACTATCACTTGGCAGCGTACCCTGCATTCTGGCGGCATTACCACGCTGAATGGCAATGCTTATTGTGGTGATTCTTGTCAATAGTTGTAAATATGTATCAATATTTACATGGACGTGCTGACGTCCATGAATATTTATGAGTGTCAAAGTCAAAATCGGTGTCACTTGTCATTGGTTGTTGACGATTGCAGTGGGAGAGGCTAATTTAAGTAGAGGGGGAAGTATATATTGGGTCGTTCAGTGGCTGTCAGGACAGCCGATCCGACTGCTCCTAGCAATAGGAAATATTCAGTTTTTGGTACAGGCGTCGGTTACCAGAGGCACACACACACACAGCGATCCCGCCGGCGGGATCGTAGACCCTCGGGATCTGTTAGAAGATCGGTTAGATTCTCTCCAAATAATCATTCAGTTCAACAAACCGCTAGGGCTCCAGGGCACACCCCTTCTGGGGTGCCTGGGCAAGTCTGATTCCCACTCCCGGCGAGGCCCAAGCCGAGGTTCGTACCTTCGAGGTGCCCTTGTGCTAGTCGTCCAAAACGTAAACCATCAAGTTATGCCGAACGCACTCTGCGTTCCCTAACTAGTCCGGTCAAACTGTAGAGGCCAAAAGGCCAACAATACAAGTCAATACTAAAAAAAAAACCGTCAGGACAGTCGAGCTGTGGATTGGAAGCCGAAAGGCTGAAGTATACATGCTGTGTAGTAAATCAGTGAAAATATACTTGTGGAGATACCATTATACACTGCTATTCATAATATTATGCGTTGGTCATGTTTTATTTATTTATTTAATAATAAATAGGCTTGCGGTTGACCGCCAACTTGCCTGATGTTAAGCGATGATGCGGTCTACGATGGAGCACGCTTGTCTCGACGAAAACAACTCATTCGTCATTTGAAGACACCCAGATTGTAACTATCGGGGAATAAAAGTTAAGACCTTTGTTCAGCAGTGGACGTTTACTGGCCGATGATGTGATGTGATGTGAAACCAACCAATCAGCATTATTAAAATGGTTTCTAACCGACTTCCAAAAGGAGGAGGTTATCAATTCGACAGTATGTATTTTTTTTTTATTTTTTTTATGTATGTTACCTACGCGATTACTCCGCCAATTTAGAATTATTTTTGATGATTCTTTTTTTGGTTGATAGGTCATAACTCATAGGTGGTCCCATATTTTTTTTATCGACATTGATTCAGCGCTTTTTGCAAAATCTACAAAAACATGATAATAAGCAACGAATTCAATGTACATTGTACAGTGCCACCAACTTAGCTGTTAAGGTGGGCAAAATTGGAACCATAGTTATTTCATGGTGAATTTCATACTTTGTTCTCCACTAGCGACGCTGTCAACTGAACAGCAAACACAGAGGAACTGTTCCTAGAACAGAACTTCAAAAAAACAAAGAAGTGTCTCCATGGCGACCGGGCCCTGTTGTTTTTAGTTAAATTTTTCATGACCATGGATACAAAGTAATGCAGTCGTAATATTAAACAATATTTTCTACTTTTTAGTTTCAGTTTGTAAATGTAGGTATGTATAGTCATGCAGTCGGTTCTTTTTTTTTAAATTATTGTAAAATGAAACAGAGTCAGTTTGCGGGGCCCTCGCCAACCTGATGCTGACCTGCAACGACAGTGTAGTGGCGGTGCAGGCGGTGCCCGGGCTGGCCACACGCCTCATACGTCTGCTGGAGCACCAAGATACTGACGTCAGAGAGAGAGCCTTGACCGCCATGGGCAATATGTTGGCCGGGACTGAATCTCAGGTATGGAATTCATGTCATCATCAGCCAGAAGACTGACTTCTTAAACTTCCACACTGTACGACAGCCTGCCTTTTGCATCCACTGGATGCCAGCGACTCTCACAATGTCGTCGGTCCATCTAGTGGGAGGCCTCCCTACGCTGCGTCTTCCGGTTCGTGTACTCCACTCAAGAACCTTTCTTCCCCATCGGTTATCGGTTCTTCAAGCGATGTGGCCTGCCCATTGCCACTTCAACTTGCAAATTTTAACAGCTATGTCAGTGACTTTGGTTCTTTGGCGAATATCCACGTTTCGGATTTTATCGCGCAAAGAAACTCCGAGCATAGCTCTCTCCATTGCCCGCTGTGTGACTCTGAGTTTTTCCAAAAGGCCAACAGTTAAGGACCACGTCTCAGTACCATATGTCATCACTGAGGAAAGGTTCTTGAGTTTAGACCACGAACCGGAAGACGTAGCGTAGGGAGGCCTCCCACTAGATGGATCGACGACATCGTGAGAGTCGCGGGCATCCAGTGGATGCAGATGGCAGGCTGTCGTTCAGTGTGGATGTCTTCCTGCTGATGAGTATGTGTATATGTTAAGGTGGAGAGCTTCCTGGAGGCCGGCTGCCTCGAGCACCTCCTGGCTCTCCTCCAGAGCAGCGAGTCCAACATGGCGGAGCAGGCGGCGCGGGCGGTCAGCAACGTGCTCAACGGGACGCGCTCTCAGATCCGAAGAGTTCTTCAGAAGGACTCTCTCACTCCGCTGTTGAACATATTGTCTAATGCAGAACCCAAGTACGTTTCAATAAGTATGATGATCATTTTTGTTACCTCATAAAAAAGCTGATCATAAATAGAGCCAAGGAAGATAGACTAAGAGGAAAGACAATAGAGGAACATTAAGCGTAGCTCGGAAATTTGCCTAAAAACGGTATGAACTTAGATGGCGCCGTAATTTGAGCGTGCTATAGGTTGTCTCGACCACATACACACGCTCCGCCAGATTATACAGTAGACTGAGGAGTATAATCGGCCATTATGCCTAGCGTTTGTGGACTATGAGAAAGCCTTTGATTAACTGATGGGGAAGAAAGGTTCTTGAGTGGAGACCACGAACCGGAAGACGCAGCGTAGGTAGGCCTCCCACTAGATGGACCGACGACATAGTGAGAGTCGCTGGCATCCAGTGGATGCAAAAGGCAGGCTGTCGTTCAGTGTGGAGGTTAAAGGGGGAGGCCTATGTTCAGCAGTGGACGTCTTCTGGCTGATGATGATGATAGGTTGTCTCGAACTTCCGTAAGCGCTGCAGTCAGATAATGTACGAAAGGGTTCTATAAATTACCGTAGCGCTAGTATCGCAGTCAAGTTTCGCAACATATCAAGGGAATATAGAAAGGCGCCATCTACTGGTATGAGTTGAGCTTCTCTTGAAATGTTGCGAAACTTGACTGCGATACTAGCGCTACGGTAATTTGTAGAACCCTTTCGTACATTATCTGACTGCAGCGCTTACGGAAGTTCGAGACAACCTATAGCACGCTCAAATTACGGCGCCATCTAAGTTTATACCGTTTTTAAGCAAATTTCCGAGCTACGCTCTAATGTTCCGCTATTGTCTTTCCGCTTAGTATATCTTACTTGATAGAGCACATCAACGAAAACAAAATTAAAATTAGTTCAAAAATAAATAAGTATTTTAATTTCATGCTAGACAGAGAGCGCACTATACTGAGTTATGACGTCACGCCTCAGGCGCGCCATACAAGTGCTGTACTAACACACGCTTTGCGATAAAGGGACAGAGTATGAGATAGTGTAGCCTATGTCACTCTCCGGCCCTTGAAATATACCCATGCGAAAAATCAAGTCGATCCGTTGCTCTGTTGCTGCGTGAAAGAGGAACAAACGAACACACTTTCGCATTTATAATATTAGTAAGATTACCAATTATATATATGACTAGCGGTCCGCCCCAGCTTCGCACGGGTATAGATTATAGCCTATGTTACCCGGGGATAGTGTAGCTTCCCGTCAGTGAAAGAATTTTTCAAATCGGTTCAGTAGTTTCGGAGCCTATTCAATGCAAACAAACAAACAATCAAATCTTTCCTCTTTATAATATTAGTATAGATAGGCTTGCGTTTGACCACCATTTTTCTATCGGACTACCAGAGTGGACACGAAGAATCGACACCGCTTTATGGTTAATATTCCGAGAACCCGTACGAAGCGCTTTGATTCCACATTTATTGCGAACTGCTAGTTTTTGGAATTCGCTGCCTGAATGGGTGTTCCCCGATAGTTACAATCTGGGTGTCTTCAAGTCGAGAGTGAATAGGTTTCTTCTATGAAAATGAAAATGAAACATTATTTATTGTAGCAAACGTGGTACATTGTGATGTTACAAACTGAAGTCCCTCACGTTCGGACGTTCCAAGTACGTCATACAATATTAAATCTACATGTTATACATGGAGTCAGTTATTTCAACACTACAAAGAGCAAGGAAACTCGTGATTTACAAACCATAAAAAACCTTCTGTCAAGTAGTACGTAGCCTTTGGAGTCTTTTACAGGTCTCTTCTAGGCAAGCGTGCTCCATCGTAGGCCGCATCATCGCGGCCAAGCGCAAGTCTATAATTTAAAAAAAAACACCTCGCCCGATGATGCGGTCAACGATGGAGATATGTCCAGTTTCCATTTTGCCTTGAAATTTATTTATATTTTCAGCTCTTTTCTCCAATTCAACGCGGTCTGCGCCCTCGCAAACTTTACTGGAAGCGGGACTCCTGAACACAGAATGGCCGCCGCATATGTAAGAAACCCTTGAGTGTTTTTAGTTTATTTACTAGCTGCGCCCGCGGTTTCACCCGCGCAGTGATGAAAAATGGTGATGGTTTTTCATCATCATCGTCACCATTTTTCATCACTAAGCAGGTGAAACCGCGGGGCGCAGCTAGTTTCAAATATGTAAAGGCAAGGCAAGGGCAAAATGCCTTTAATATGGATTTATTTTTATTTATTTAATACATTATTGCACACTTACAAATAAGTAAACATGTACAATTGGAGGACTTAATGCTAAACATTTTCTACCAGTCATCCACCAGGTTGGAACAAATTGTACGTAGGCGTGCATCAAAAATAAAAGACAAAAGAAATAAACAGAAAGACCAAAGTTTTACTAGATAATATACATAACAACAAATTACAATAAATATGAATCTAATCTAAATTATATATCAATACAAAATTATATACGTACATAATTTTACTACATATTATTACACAAATTATAATTAATATTAGACATAAATAAAAATTATAATATAAATATATATATATATATATAAGTGAGTGATTACAGTAACGTAGTTAGATGATGCTTTTAAATAATGTTCACGTAAGATTCGCTTAAAAACCGCTTTTGATGGCGCTTGTCGAATAATTAGAGGGATCTCATTCCATTCTCAATTGAATCGCGTTAAAAAAATAGTGTTGGTTGTATACAGGGTGGCGCAATTCCCATACTAGTAGAGGTTCTACCTCACGGAGACGCGGTGGCAGAGCCCGCAGCCCTGGCGCTGGGGAACATGTGCGGGGACGCGCCGGAGTGCACAGCCCTGGTGCTGACCCACGGCGCCGTGCGAGCCATGCTGCCTTACCTACGACCCGACAAACCGCCCGAACTGTTGACCAGAGTCGTCACTACTTACAAGAACATATGGTAAACAGCAAAAAAACATTGAGAACATCCTAAAGTTATTATTTTATTTTATTTCATTTATTTTTTATTCATCATCATCATCATCAGCCACAAGACGTCCACTGCTGAACATAGGCCTCCCCCTTTAACCTCCATACTGAACGACAGCCTGCCTTTTGCATCCACTGGATGCCCGCGACTCTCACAATGTCGTCGGTCCATCTAGTGGGAGGCCTCCCTACGCTGCGTCTTCCGGTTCGTGGTCTCCACTCCAGAACCTTTCTTCCCCATCGGTTATCGGTTCTTCGATCGATGTGGCCTTTTCGAGCGATGTGGTTATTTTTTATTATCTTTGAGAAACTATCGGTCCCAATTAACAGAGTTAATAATTAGCTAGAGACAAAGGGGCCATTTAAAAGTTTCTACTTATAAAAAACAAAGTACATTATATAAACGCTAAAACATGTGAATAAAAATATAGATGTATAATATTACTAGAACAAAGAAAAAAGCAATAGACTCTAAACAAACAAAGACAAACTAAGATGTGCACTAACAAGTTAAGAAAAGTTATATGATTTTTAACAGGATATTTACCGTTAACAGGATATGTTCAATAAAGTTATTTGATTATTTACGGGATATTTACCGTGGTAAGGTTGTGGCAGTGATACAGTGAGTGTGTTTTGTCGGGACTTAGGTTCGAGTTCGAGTTCCAGTGATAACCGTAGCAAAACACTAAGAAAGAGGGTAGATCGTTATGTCTGCACTTAACTTTTTAACTGTTCGACCAACCACCCGCATTCTTCAGTCTTCCCGTGAACATGGTGCATGTAACTGCGCCGAAATATCGGGAGCTCATTCCACAACCTTACCACGGTAAATATTCCGTAAATAATCATATAACTTTAGTGAACAACCGTGATAGTTTACAACAGTGATTTATTTATTTATTTAATTAATTTTAGTGGTGACATTGTCTCAGCGTCCATGTTCGAGCTGGTGTCTCCTGCGCTGCCTTACATATCGAAGCTGATGGAAATTGAACACCAAGATGTTCTGAGTAAGTTCATCCTTTTTAGGGTTCCGTACCCAAAGGGTAAAAACGGGACCCTATTACTAAGCCTGTCTGACTGTCCGTCTGTCCTACCTATTAACGGCTGTATCTTTCGACCGTAATAGATAGCCAGTTGAAATTTTCACATAATATGTAATATTACGGCGGATTAACCAAGAATTAGTAAAAAGGTCATAAAATAAAAACGAAAATACACTCAGGAAAACTATCTAATATAAAATGTAACACACATCTTCTGAGCACAAGTATCTTTGGAATGCTCCCAATAATTTATAACAAAATTCCAAGAAATATAAGGGCTGAGGATGACATTAACCTTTTTAAAATAGCTCTAAGTAAATTATTATTAGAAAAGACCTATTATACCATTGACGAATACTTGAAGGATAAAGATCTTAATTAGATAGAGAAAATAAAAAAATAACTGACAGTGACTATTGATGTAAGGAATTGTGATTGTGACATTTATTTTCATCCTATAATTTAATAGTAATAGTAATAAAATTGTTAATGTAATTAAATAATATGTATTGTAATCTTAAGGTATCTATACCTACTTGCATGTTTATATAGCTGAGGTAGTGTACTTAATTTAATTATAAGATCACAATGTAAATTGTTCGACCTACTCTCGCAAGGAATAAATTAATTATGAATTATTATGAAAAGGTCCCCATACAACAAACGTATTTTTTTTAACGTAGTACGAAAGAGTTCTACAAATTACCGTAGCGCTAGTATCGCAGTCAAGTATGGCAGTATTTCAAGAGAAGTGGAACCAATACCAGTAGATGGCGCTTTTCTATGAATTCTCTCTCTAGGCTTTTGAAATGTTGCTAAACTTGACTGCGATACTAGCGCTACGGTAATTTGTAGAACCCTTTCGTACGTTATCTGACTGCAGCGCTTACGAAAGTTCGAGACAACCTATAGCACGCTCAAATTGTACCGTTTTTAGGCAAATTTCCGAGCTACGCTCTAATGTTCCGCTATTGTCTTTCCTCTTAGTCTGTCTTCCTTGGTTACAGTGAATGCTTGCGCTGCGATCGGAAATCTGACGCGCGGTCAGTTCGAGTGTAAAGAAGAGGTGCAGGCCGTGCCCGGAGTCCTGGCGCGCCTCGTGGCTCTGTTGAGGCACCCGGCTGCACCCGTGAGGGAGGCAGCGCTGAAGGCCTTCACCAACATGCTCGGAGGGACACCGACTCAAGTACGAATAGGCATGATGACTAATATTTTTTTATTACCTCATAAAAAAGCTGATCATAAATAGACCACATCAACGAAAACAAAATTAAAATTAGTTCAAAAATAAATGAGATATAAGCATTTTAATTTCATGCTATACAGAGAGCGCTCTATACTGAGCCGTGACGTCACGCCTCAGGTGCGCCATACAAATGCTATACTATCACACGCTTTACGAGAAAGGGACAGAGCATCCCCTCTCTATCCCCACCTAAAACTTAAAAAAACTCATATCTCAGAGATTTATCAGCCAATTTAAATTATTTTTTCAGTATGTGTAATGTATTTAGTTATATTCATCGCTAAGCGTGTTATATATACTAATATTATAAAGAGGAAAGATTTAATTGTTTGTTTGTTTGTTTGCATTGAATAGGCTCCGAAACTACTAAACCGATTTGAAAAATTCTTTCACTGTTGGGAAGTTACACTATCCCCGGATAACATAGGCTATATTTAAAAAAAAAAAAAAAAAAGATCCTTACTAAAACTCCAATAATGTAACCCAAGGTGTAAAAAAGTAAGACTTACACCCGTGCGAAGACGGGGATGTGATGCTAGTACACGTCCATGCTAGTGGCAGTCTGATGGAAAAATGTGCAGGATCCATTTGCAGAATTTTGGGGACTGAGTCACCCTTGTCCGTGGGATAGCACCCATAAACGATAACTATATACCTGCAGCTACATACCTATATTAACCTAGAAGTTGCCTGTCTTTCTCTGTCTGTCTGTCTCTGTCCTTAGTGTAAGTGGCAGTGGAAGTGCTACTAACCACTTGTACTTGCTACTTGTATTACGCATCGTCAAGCGCGTTCTGCTAAAGCTAAAAGCTTGTTTAAAAAAAATTGTGCTAGGAGTCCCTCCGCGCGGAAAAAGTTATACTTCAACAAGGAACCCAAAAATTATAATTTGGGCAAAAATATCAACAATTTGAAAACATGCTTTTCTCGAGATTCGAACCTAGCTCTTTAGGCTTCTCAGTCCATTAGCGACACCATTACACTACCGGGTAAAAGGATACGCATTTCGCAACCATACGAGAGAGAAAAATTCCCCCTCCCTGGTAGCGTTAAACGTTTAACGCAACCTTGTTGCAAGTTGCATAAGAAGTATAACTTCAAAAAAGTATTTTTTTTATTATTAACTTATTTTGAGCGGATTATATAATTGTAGTGATCGGTTCAGGTGGGGCGGTGTTTGGATGCCGGGTGCGCCGAGCACATCGTCTACCTCCTCCAGAGCAAGGTGCCCTCTCTGGTGGAGCCAGCAGTGCGCGCGACTAGCAACATGCTCCGTCACTCTCTCTCCACACAGCGAGCTCTGGAGAAGGGCCTTCTCGTCCCACTGCTCAACATACTATCCGAGGCAGAGCCCAAGTAGGTACAACACTTGTTTACAGTGCGCGCGACTAGCAACATGTTCTGTCACTCTCTCTCCACACAGCGAGCTCTGGAGAAGGGCCTTCTCGTCCCACTGCTCAACATACTGTCCGAGGCAGAGCCCAAGTAGGTACAACACTTGTTTACAGTGCGCGCGACTAGCAACATGTTTCGTCACTCTCTCTCCACACAGCGAGCTCTGGAGAAGGGCCTTCTCGTCCCACTGCTCAACATACTGTCCGAGGCAGAGCCCAAGTAGGTACAACACTTGTTTACAGTGCGCGCGACTAGCAACATGTTTCGTCACTCTCTCTCCACACAGCGAGCTCTGGAGAAGGGCCTTCTCGTCCCACTGCTCAACATACTGTCCGAGGCAGAGCCCAAGTAGGTACAACACTTGTTTACAGTGCGCGCGACTAGCAACATGTTTCGTCACTCTCTCTCCACACAGCGAGCTCTGGAGAAGGGTCTTCTCGTCCCACTGTTCAACATACTGTCCGAGGCAGAGCCCAAGTAGGTACAACACTTGTTTACAGTGCGAGTAACATGTTCCGTCACTCTCTCTCCATACAGCGAGCTCTGGAGAAGGGCTTTCTCGTCCCACTGCTCAACATACTATCCGAGGCAGAGCCCAAGTAGGTACAACACTTGTTTACAATGCGAGTAACATGTTCCGTCACTCTCTCTCCATACAGCGAGCTCTGGAGAAGGGCTTTCTCGTCCCACTGCTCAACATACTATCCGAGGCAGAGCCCAAGTAGCGTCTCTTTTAGGGTGCATAATGAGAACGAGATGGTTATAGATAGGCTGTGCCTGTGACATAGGTAAGCATTTTAGGGTGTCTAAAGGAATGAATAGTTGTGTGGCTAATAATGATGATGATTCTGTGTAAATATCAAGAAGACAACCCTAACGTTACACGTGCCGCGTCAGGAGAGATAGAGCTACGTGATAGAAAGAGAGCCTTCTAGGTGTATATAGCGAGCGGTATCCAGCGCTGTGCGAGTTGAGTTGCTACTTTATTGCCTCGTAGATAGAGTTCTTATTATTTAAATTTCTTTGTGGAGTGAACCTTCTGTGTTTATTATGTCTTCTGTGCCAGCCAAGAATACGAAATTCCCGAAAAAGAAAAAAGTATATTTAAATGATTTATTTTGTCAGCTCGTCTCTTCAGTTCTTCGTGGTCGGCGCTCTCAACAACTTATCTGTGAGCGGAAAGCGGGAACACAAAATGGCTGTCGTACACGTAAGAACACATTTTGGAAACTGGTGACAGGAGGGGAGATAATTTGGGGACTTCAAAAAAAGGGTTCTAGTTAAAACAGGATGTTAGTATTAGATTGTATTTTGTTTAGTTAATAAAGGAACTTACCCCAGTAAAAAAAAAACTACATGAGAATAATAATTTTTAGAAAAAAAAATAACCGACTTCATGGCTATACCTTCATTTACAAACTGAAACTAAAAAGTTGAAAATATTGTTTATGATTACGACTGAAATACTTTGTATCCATGGTCATGAAAAATTTAACGAAAAACAGCAGGGCCCGGTCGCCATGGAGACACTTTGTTTTTTTGAAGTTCTGTTGTAGGAACAGTTCCTCTATGTTTGCTGTTCAGTTGACAGCGTCGCTAGTGGGAGAACAAAGTATGAAATTCACCAAGAAATAACTGTAGTTCCAATTTTGCCCACCTTAACAGCTAAGTTGGTGGCACTGTACAATGTACATTGAATTCGTTGCTTATCGTCATGTTTTTGTAGATTTTGCAAAAAGCGCTGAATCAATGTCGATAAAAAAATTATGGGACCACCTATGAGATATGAACTACCAACCAAAAAAATAATCATCAAAAACAATTCTAAATTGGCGGAGTAATCGCGTAACAAACATACAAAAAAAAAACAGTCGAATTGATAACCTCCTCCTTTTTGAAGTCGGTTAAAAGGTTTATCATTTCGGTAGTTTATTACCTCGGAACTCCCTCAGTCATAAAATTATTTTTTTTTTGAAAGGGCGTACTTTCAGGTTGGTCCCATTCCATGGAAGTTTCATAAAAATCGGTGCAGTAATTTGGTTTTTAAGGTTCCGTACCCAAAGGGTAAAAACCCTATTACTAAGCCTCCGATGTCTGTCTGTCTGTCCGTCCATCTATTATAAAACTTTAAGAAAAATCTGTTAGGAATCTGTTTCTTATTATTATTAAAAATCTAGTATAAGACATTTAAACGGCTGTATTTTTGGAACCGTAATAGATAGCCAGTTGAAATTTTCACAGAATATGTAATGTTACGACGGATTAACTAAATAATAATAAAAAAGTAAAAACGAAAGGGGTCATACAACAAACGTATTTTATTTACGTATTTTTGTATTAGCTCTAATGTAAAAACGGTAATACGTACAAGCGTCAAAGTTGGCATGATTATAGTACACACTCTAAAGCAGTGTTTTTCAACCTGTGGGTCGCGACCCCCAGAAGGTCGCCAAGCCTTACATGGGGGGTCGCGGGTAAAAGAAAAAGGCAGATGTTTGTAGGTCTTATGTAAACTACAATAGAAAAAAAGTAACTGTGCCTATTTCATCATCATCAGCCAGAAGACGTCCACTGCTGAACATAGGCCTCCCCCTCTAACCTCCATACTGAACGACAGACTGCCTTTTGCATCCACTGGATGCCAGCGACTCATATTTTAGCGACTGTGCCTATTTATCTATACTTAATATTTTAAAGAGGAAAGATTTGATTTTTGATGGTTAGTTTTTTTGTATTCAATAGGCTCCGAAACTACTAAACCAATTTGAAAAATTCTTTCACTGTTGGGAAGCTACACTATCCCCGGGTAACATAGGCTATATTATATTTTCAAAAAAAATAGGGATCCTTACTAAAACTCCAATAATGTAACCCAAGGTGTAAAAAATAAAATTTAAATTTTTTACTTTGCGTGTTTGACAGTTCTAAGACGACAACGTCTGTCAGGTCAGCTAGTTTTTAATAATTTGTTAAAACGTAGTTCTATTTTTGAGACATTAATAACAAAATAATTTTCTAGTTGAAGTCTATTGCTTTATGTAGTTAATATCGCCCGAATTTTTACATTTGGTAAGGGGTCGCGTATTCAAAAAGGTTGAAAAACACTGCTCTTAATTATAACAACATAAATAATGGCCAAGTGCGAGTCGGGGACAAATTTCTGTTTATTACCAAGTTACAAGATAGCCCGTTGGTCCAGTTGGTAGTGAACCTACCTTCTGAGCTTGGGGGCGTGGGTTCGATTCTCACCTAGGACAAACATGTGTGTTTGTTCTATATCTGGGTGTTAATATCTATTTAAGTATGTATTTAAAACTATATATGTATATATATCAGTCCCTGGCAGGCATATCACAAGCTTTGCTTAGTTTGGGGTCAGATGACCGTGTGTGAAAAAATGTTTCTAAATATTTATTTATTTATAACAGATCTGGTAATTTCGTTTTATATTTTGTGATTAACACAGGGTGGAGGGATCCCTTTGCTGGTAGGGCTCCTGTCTTATAAGCCCGCAGTGGCAGAGCTGGCAGCCCTAGTGCTCGGGTACATAGCCAGGGACGTCCCGGAGCTCAGAGACCCGGAGCTGTCTCACGGTGCAGCGAGAGCCATGCTGCCTTGTATGAGACCAAACACTCCGCTGAGACTGTGGAGCAGCTGTGTAATGGCTTACGACAAATTGTACAGGTCATCATCATCATCTTTTAAAAAAAAATATAAATTGGCTTGCGCTTGGCCGCCAACTCGCCCGATGTTAAGCGATACGATGGAGCACGCTTGCCTAGAAGAGACCTATTCACTCTCGACTTGAAGACACCCAGATTGTAACTATCGGGGAACACCCACTCAGGCAGCGAATTCCACAGACCAGCAGTTCGCACAATAAATGTGGAATCAAAGCGTTTCGTACGGATTCTTATCATTCATATCAATATCAGTTTAGGGGCCGTCCATTAATCACGTGTTTTTTTTTGTTGTGTTTTAGGTTTAAGACTATTGTTTGTGTATTGATTGTGATATTTCGTGATTTTTTGCTAAACCCCCTCCCCCCTTTCAAGCCTCACGTGATTAAAGGATGGTCCCTAATTCCCCATGCTGGCCCAATGCATGTTGGTGAATGTCATACTTATACTTTCGAGGTTCTTGGACGTACCGTCTTCTATAAATCCTTTCCATACTAAGGTTGCCTGGAAGAGATCGCTTTTAGCGATAAGGCTGCCAGTTGTTACACTAGTTTTTTGAAGTTTTTTGTCCTCTGTATCAAATTTTATGGTGTGAACAATAAAGAGTTACAATCAATAAATACCGGTTTCCCAGTGACGATATAACCACTTGGCTGGTCATCCTTTGCCCGCCGTAAGCCTTCCTACGGGTTTTCTTCCACCAGCCTCTTCATACAACTGTTGGTCAAATATTTTCAATTTAACTTCAATTCTTTGGCTTCAGACTATGGAGGGTAGAGGCATAGTAGAGGTAAGGAGAAACGTCTTAAGGTAGCATTCCAATCTTGGCAACCACTGCTGAACATAGGCCTCCCCCTTTATCCTCCACACTGAACGACAGCCTGCCATCTGCATCCACTGGATGCCAGCGACTCTCACAATGTCGTGGGTCCATCTAGTGGAAGGCCTACCTACGCTGCGTCTTCCGGTTCGTGGTCTCCACTCAAGAACCTTTCTTCCCCATCGGTTATCGGTTCTTCGAGCGATGTGGCCTGCCCATTGCCACTTCAACGTGCAAATTTTAACAGCTATGTCGGTATATCATAATCAGCCTTTTAACAGTCCACTGCTGGACTTTTAGCCTACCCCCGAAAGGGTGATTGGGCCATATCCACCATGCAGGCCCAGTGCGGATTGATGAATTCACATACGCCATTGAATTTCTTCTCCGTACGTATGCAGGTTTCCTCACGATGTTTTCCTTCACCGAAAAGTCAGTGGTATGAAAATCCGTACATAAGCTTCAAAGAGCTCATTGGTCCGGGGTTTAAACCCGCGACCTCACGCATTCAAGTCTAGCGGTCTCCCAAATGAGCTACCACGGCTTGTCGGTATATAAATACAGTGTAATCTCACTAATCCGGCACTATTAAAAACCGGAGGGTGCCGGATTATTGGAATGTTCGGATTACTGGGTTATACTGAAAAAGTCATAGGTAATAAATAAAATAAAGCATTTCATAGAGAGAATAAATGTATGTAATGTATTATGGAACAATTGAATTAACATGTAGGTACATATGTAATTAATGATAAGTTAAAATATGATAAGTTTTGAGGTTAGACTGCTAGTCGATGACGCAGCGACCAAAGCGCACACGTATAGAGGGGTAAGGGAGGCGTGGGCGGAGGGTGCCGGATTATTGGACGTGCCGATCTATCGAAGTGCCGGATTAGTGAGATTATACTGTATATATAATTATTATTTGAAGGGATGATGAAGAGTATACGGAACTACTCGACGTGGTGTCACCGAGGCTGCCCCACATCTTTGACCTTCAGGATTCTGATGATGAACAAGATCCAGGTGAGTTTACTTATACCTACATAGGGACCCGGGTATGTTGTAAAACAACGACCAGAACCACCGGGGGATGGGCAGCAGCATCCTATTAGTACACGGTGAACGTACTGCGACCAGAACCACCGGAGGATGGGCAGCAGCATCCTATTAGTACACGGTGAACGTACTGCGATCCTTCGACCAAAATAAAATGAATTGACGGGCCATAACCATCGAACTTGTTCAGTAAAAACGAGTCAAAACCGTCGGACATATACTTCAACACCTAATTATAACCATGTACAGTACATTTGTTACAAATAATAGATAGCTGTTTTTGTTGTGTTTTTAAACTTCGGGAAAGCACACGAAGGCATAATTTTGTCAGATGTTTCGTTATCATGTAACAATAGTCTCGTGTCGCAGTTCCTACGGCTAGAGACCGACTGAAACGAAGTGAGCGCTGGCGCTTATTTTGTAATCTTCAAAAATGCGCTTATTCTGGGTCCATTCATTTTATTTTGGTCGAAGCTGCGATCCCCAAGTGGCCTGCCAAGCGTGGGGATTATAGCAACACCCCTGTCTAAGAGGAGGCCTTTGTTCAGCAGTGGACGTTTACTGGTTGATGATGATGATGTGTGTGTGTGTGTGTGTGTGTGCGTGCGCGTGTGTGTGTAAGCGACCTCCGGTCGTGGTTGCCAAGATTGGAATGCTACCTGAAGATGTTTGTCCTTATTTCTACCTTCCATAGTCTGGAGCCAAAGAATTAAAGTTGAATTGCAAATGTTTGACAGCAGTTGTAACGGAGCGCTGTTGCGGCGCTCTGGTAGCCCTGATGAAGCGTGCGGAGGGCGTAGAGGCGGCGCAGACGGCCGGGCTCACTGCCATTATAATGCTACCTTAAAATATAGTATTTAGTATTAGTGAAAACATGTTTTTGGCTTTTGTGTAACTGTTTATCTCATCACATACACACATCATCAGCCAGTAAACGTCCACTGCTGGACAAAGGCCTCCCTCTTGGAGAGGAGTGTTGCCATAATCCGCACGCTTGGCAGGCGGCTTGGAGATCGCAGTGCGTTTACCGTGTACTAACAGGACGCTGCTGCCCATCCTTCGGTGGTTCTGGTCGCAGTTTTAGGACATACCCGGGTCCTGTTTATCTCATATCTACTGTATGTATGTTTTCCTTGAAAAAAAATAAAAAACGATCGTTTCTCTTATCTTCTATGCTGGTCCTTACCTTACCTTTAGTCTGGAGCCAATATATTGATTTTTCATTGTTAATGTTTGACAGTAGTTGTAACGGAGCGCAGTTGCGGCGCTCTGGTAGCCCTGATGAAGCGTGCGGAGGGTGTAGAGGCGGCGCAGGCAGCCGGGCTTACAGCGCGACTCCTGGCGCTGCTGCGGCACGACGCGGCGCGGGTGCAGCGGGTGGCTCTCGTTGCGGTCATGTATATGCTCTCTGGGACATATGCACAGGTATCGCACACGTCTGCCAGATATGTTGCATGTTTTTATTTTGGTTTGCATAGACTTCAACATCCTCTTTAGAACATCCTGACATTGGCAAATGCACGAGAAGTTCGGGACCATAATACTGAGGAGAAAAAAAATTTGTTGGAGCATGGTTCAATACAAATGTGAAAATAGAACTAGTATTTTTTTTATGATTTGTGTGTCTGTCAGTTGTCAACTGTCACTGTCAGTTAAGAGTGTTCTCCCTAGGGCTGAAATGTATTACTTTCAACCCGCTCCTCAGGCAACTTCAGACCTACTTTCCGAGTGTGAGTACTGGAAAGGTTATTTTTATGACCGACGAAAAAATCAAAACTGACTTGACTGACTGTTCTCAATACAGAGTGTAAGGGGAACACTCTGGAAGCCAAAAGAAGGTAATTGTACTCATCATTATGAACCACTTTTAGTATGGGACCAGCCCTGAAATCGTGAAAAAAATATCAGCTGTTCCATACATTTTGTCAAGTGTCAATACCGTACACCGTTTTCTATAGAACAGCTGATATTTTTTTCGACCCCAAACTAAGCAAAGCTTGTGATATGGCTGCCAGAGACTGATATACATACATATATAGTTTTAAATACATACTTAAATAGATATTAACAACCAGATATAGAACAAACACAAATGTTCATCACATGAATGTTTGTCCTAGGTGGGAATGGAACCCACGCCCCCAAGCTCAAAAGGCAGGTTCTCTAACAACTGGACCAACGGGCTATCTTGTAACTTGCTAATGAACAGAAATTTGTCCCCGACTCGCACTTGGCCATTATTTATGTTGTATACTTAAGAGCAGTGTTTTTCAACCTTTTTGAATACGCGACCCCTTACCATATGTAAAAATTCGGGCGACCCCCAGGGCCATATTAAAACTACATAAAGCTATAGAATACAATTAGAAAATGATTTTTATTTTATTTTATTTATATTTGTATACACTGGACAACTGGACCAACGGGTCTATAATATCAATAGATGCTGCATATTCATCTATTCATATTTCATTTATTGCGTATGTGTGGGTACACAGAAGATGGAAAATTCACAGTAAAAGATCGCCATAATCGACCTCTCGGCATGCAAACAAACTTAAGGATCTAAGAAAAAAACCGGACAAGTACGAGTAGGACTCGTGCTCTGAGGGTTCCGTTGGACAGACCCTCAGAGCGCTAGTCCAAAAAAATACCTAAAGTTGAATTGTTGAAAGACAAACTTACCTTTGTAGTTGATTATAAGGTTCTTCTATAAATTCCAACTACAAAATATAAGTTTGTAATAGCAAAATAATTATTTTTAAATGATATAACTTCAAATTTGTAACTTTCAGATTTATTCCTATATATGTGCTATAAGAACTTGCCTTTTGCCAAATTTCATGATTCTAGATCAACGGGAAGTACCCTATAGGTTTTGGTTTTCCTGGGAAATCGCAAAATATGCGACATAAACGTTCATATCTTTTGATTTCGTTAACTTACAACTTTGATTTTTTTACAGCCGGAAGAAACCGTAGACCCAAGTATTTAGTATAAATTTAAACTTGATACCTTTACGCGTTCTTGAGAAAAAGGGTCTTGACAGACGGACAGACAGACGGACAACGAAGTGATCCAATAAGGGTTCCGTTTTTTCCTTTAGAGGTACGGAACCCTAAAAATTAACTAAACATTGAAAAATTATTATCACACCATACATTATCAAATTTGCTTAAACTACAGCGAATTCAACTACAACTCTTATTAAATTGTACAAGTCTACTCAAAATACAATAGGCATGATGACTAATATTTTTTTATTACCTCATAAAAAAGCTGATCATAAATAGAGCACATCAACGAAAACAAAATTAAAATTAGCTCAAAAAAAAATAAGATATAAGCATTTTAATTTCATGCTAGACAAGGAGCGCACTATACTGAGCCGTGACGTCACGCCTCAGGCGCGCCATACAAATGCTATACTAACACACGCTTTGCGTGAAAGGGATAGAGCATCCCCTCTCTATCCCCACCTAAAACTTTAAACACTCATATCTCAGAGATTTATCAGCCAATTTAATTTATTTTTTCAGTATGTGTAATGTATTTAGTTATATTCATCACTAAGCCGGTTATTTGTAATAAATTAAATATTAGTCATCATGCCTATTGCTGCATACTGAATCGACACAGAGCACTCCGACTCCACCTAGTCATGTGGTCCCTACCCCTAGAGTGTATATAAAAAGCGCGGGAGCCAGAAGCGACACTCAGGGGCGACCGCAAGAGCTTCTGGCGGGAGGCCCACCTGGAGTCAGGTTCGAAATGAGTGACATATCTAACACAGTTATACTCCTCTCTCTGCCTCACCACCAAAAAGTTTTAATGGTTCTCATATTTAATCTGTGACGATCTTACACTATCTTGTTCAAACGAAGCATGGAATCGACAGACGAATTTATGTAATTTATATTGTGTTTTTGCTGATGTAATCTCCTCAGGTCGACCGCTGTATCGATGCCAACTGCGTGGAGCACGTGACATGGTACCTCCGGTGCAGAGACCCCTCCCTGATGCAGGAGGCTGCTGATACGACGCGGAGCACCCTCGGTGCGACGCACCCGCAGCTGCAGCGAGCTCTGGGTGAAGACGTACTTACTCCGCTCATGAGCATACTGAAATGTGATCCTGAGTAAGTGTGTCCACCTCAGGCCTAGCACGGGCCGTGGACAAATTGTCTTTCCACCGTTTACATCCCGCGAGAAAAAGACAAACGTATCGATATTCTAGCTTTGTCGCGTCTAGGCGTGGATAAAAACGGTGGAATGACAATTTATCCACAGCCCATGCTAGGCCTGCTGCTGTCAACTATGAAAGATATTACTTCACCCCACAGTTTATCATCATCATCAACCAGAAGACGTCCACTGCTGAACATAGGCCCCCCTTTAACCTCTATACTGAACGACAGCCTGCCTTTTGCATCCACTGGATGCCAGTGACTCTCACAATGTCGTCGGTCCATCTAGTGGGAGGCCTACCTACGCTGCGTCTTCCGGTTCGTGGTCTCCACTCAAGAACCTTTCTTCCTCATCGGTTATCGGTTCTTCGAGCGATGTGGCCTGCCCATTGCCACTTCAACTTGCAAATTTTAACTGCAATGTCGGTGACTCTGGTTATTCCCTCAGGTGGGTTACCATAATCTCAAAAACATTGTTTTTAACTATCGCGGTTGTTCACTTAAGTTATGCAGCTGCGGAAGTTCGTACATAGGACAGACGAAGCGAACTGTTTCATGCCGCATCAAGGAACACATTAAGGCAGTAAAAACCAATGAAAGACACAAATCTGCCATAGCTGAGCATCTGCTGGACGCGGGTCCTAACCACTGGATTGAATTCCATAACCCTAAAATCCTGTCCACCGAACGCCATTACATACCAAGGCTAGCAAAGGAAACTATTGAGATCTCGAAATGCCAGAATTTCAATCGAGGTGATGGTTTTCAACTCGCCAGTGCGTGGAATCCAGTATTAGGTTGCTTTAAAAGCAAAAGTTCGTGTTCAAAATGTGTTCAAAATACTATACGCAGTGACACAGTGAGTGTGTTTTGTCGGGACTTAGATTCGAATTCGAGTTCCAGTGATAACCGTAGCAAAAGACTAAGAAAGAGGGTAGATCGTTATGTCTGCATCTAACTTTTTAACTGTTCGACCAACCACCCGCATTCTTCAGTCTTCCCGTGAACATGGTGCATGTAACTGCGCCGAAATATCGGGAGCTCATTCCACAACCTTACCACGGTAAATATACCGTAAATAATCATATAACTCAAAAACATTCTTATAATAACATTGACTTTTGTCTCCCTCATTAGCCGAAGGAGCAAGGAAAAGGTCAATGTAAGGTTATTATAAGAATGTTTTTGAGATTATGGTATGGTAGTTGTGGAATGGCTTACCGCCTTCGGTTTTTCCTCCGAAGTATAATTTGGATTACTTCAAACGAAGGGTGAATATCCTCAAAGGTAGGCAACGCACTGACAATGCCCCGGGTATTGTAGGTGTCTATAGGCAGCGGTGACCACTTACCATCAGGTGGCCCGTAGCTTGTTTGCCTATTAACCCACCAGATCAGATAAACGCCCTTGTTTGTTTGTCTAAGGGGTGGATTTCTGTAATTTGCTTTGCTTATTTTTGATGACATAGGTCTGGAGGTTATATACGTTGGCAATATTAAACCGTAAACTGGTTACTCCAACTATAGTTTCAACCGCATTCGACGGTGTTTGAAGCGAGACGAGACCGCGCGCGTGCTCTCTTAAATACCGAAAACCTTGAAAATACCTTCGAATGCTTCAATTCAAAAAGGTTGGAGTGTCCAGCTTCATCATCACCATCATCATAACCAGGCTTTTAACAGTCCACTGCTGGACTTTTAGCCTTCCCCAGAAAAGGTGATTGGGCCATATCCACCACGCTGGCCCAGTGCGGGTTGGTGGATTCATATACCTCATTGAATTCCTTCTCCGTACGTATGCGGGTTTCCTCGCGATGTTTTCCTTCACCGAAGAGCCAGTGGCATGAAAATCCGTACATAAGCTCCAAAGAGCTCATTGGTATGGCCCGGGGTTTGAACCCGCGACCTCACGCTTTCAAGTCTAGCGGTCTCCCAAATGAGCTACCACGGCTATCCATCTATAATGGACCAGCTTCATCTATGAGTTATTTCCATAAGAATCGGACATAGATTTTGTAACAATATTTACAGAGTTCAAAAGCGAATAGTGAACGCGATCTCCAACCTGTGCCGGCGTGTCTCAGCCGCCCAGCGCTCGCAGCTCGTGTCGAGTGGCGTGCTGGAGCCGTACTGCGCGCTACTCGCGGGACCTGACCGAGCCGTCGTGGTGGAGGTGCTGGACTCACTGGACGTGTTGCTACAGGTGGGTAGGAACAGCCGCCCAGCGCTCGCAGCTCGTGTCGAGTGGCGTGCTGGAGCCGTACTGCGCGCTACTCGCGGGACCTGACCGAGCCGTCGTGGTGGAGGTGCTGGACTCACTGGACGTGTTGCTACAGGTGGGTAGGAACAGCCGCCCAGCGCTCGCAGCTCGTGTCGAGTGGCGTGCTGGAGCCGTACTGCGCGCTACTCGCGGGACCTGACCGAGCCGTCGTGGTGGAGGTGCTGGACTCACTGGACGTGTTGCTACAGGTGGGTAGGAACAGCCGCCCAGCGCTCGCAGCTCGTGTCGAGTGGCGTGCTGGAGCCGTACTGCGCGCTACTCGCGGGACCTGACCGAGCCGTCGTGGTGGAGGTGCTGGACTCACTGGACGTGTTGCTACAGGTGGGTAGGAACAGCCGCCCAGCGCTCGCAGCTCGTGTCGAGTGGCGTGCTGGAGCCGTACTGCGCGCTACTCGCGGGACCTGACCGAGCCGTCGTGGTGGAGGTGCTGGACTCACTGGACGTGTTGCTACAGGTGGGTAGGAACAGCCGCCCAGCGCTCGCAGCTCGTGTCGAGTGGCGTGCTGGAGCCGTACTGCGCGCTACTCGCGGGACCTGACCGAGCCGTCGTGGTGGAGGTGCTGGACTCACTGGACGTGTTGCTACAGGTGGGTAGGAACAGCCGCCCAGCGCTCGCAGCTCGTGTCGAGTGGCGTGCTGGAGCCGTACTGCGCGCTACTCGCGGGACCTGACCGAGCCGTCGTGGTGGAGGTGCTGGACTCACTGGACGTGTTGCTACAGGTGGGTAGGAACAGCCGCCCAGCGCTCGCAGCTCGTGTCGAGTGGCGTGCTGGAGCCGTACTGCGCGCTACTCGCGGGACCTGACCGAGCCGTCGTGGTGGAGGTGCTGGACTCACTGGACGTGTTGCTACAGGTGGGTAGGAACAGCCGCCCAGCGCTCGCAGCTCGTGTCGAGTGGCGTGCTGGAGCCGTACTGCGCGCTACTCGCGGGACCTGACCGAGCCGTCGTGGTGGAGGTGCTGGACTCACTGGACGTGTTGCTACAGGTGGGTAGGAACAGCCGCCCAGCGCTCGCAGCTCGTGTCGAGTGGCGTGCTGGAGCCGTACTGCGCGCTACTCGCGGGACCTGACCGAGCCGTCGTGGTGGAGGTGCTGGACTCACTGGACGTGTTGCTACAGGTGGGTAGGAACAGCCGCCCAGCGCTCGCAGCTCGTGTCGAGTGGCGTGCTGGAGCCGTACTGCGCGCTACTCGCGGGACCTGACCGAGCCGTCGTGGTGGAGGTGCTGGACTCACTGGACGTGTTGCTACAGGTGGGTAGGAACAGTCGCCCAGCGCTCGCAGCTCGTGTCGAGTGGCGTGCTGGAGCCGTACTGCGCGCTACTCGCGGGACCTGACCGAGCCGTCGTGGTGGAGGTGCTGGACTCACTGGACGTGTTGCTACAGGTGGGTAGGAACAGCCGCCCAGCGCTCGCAGCTCGTGTCGAGTGGCGTGCTGGAGCCGTACTGCGCGCTACTCGCGGGACCTGACCGAGCCGTCGTGGTGGAGGTGCTGGACTCACTGGACGTGTTGCTACAGGTGGGTAGGAACAGCCGCCCAGCGCTCGCAGCTCGTGTCGAGTGGCGTGCTGGAGCCGTACTGCGCGCTACTCGCGGGACCTGACCGAGCCGTCGTGGTGGAGGTGCTGGACTCACTGGACGTGTTGCTACAGGTGGGTAGGAACAGCCGCCCAGCGCTCGCAGCTCGTGTCGAGTGGCGTGCTGGAGCCGTACAGCGCGCTACTCGCGGGACCTGACCGAGCCGTCGTGGTGGAGGTGCTGGACTCACTGGACGTGTTGCTACAGGTGGGTAGGAACAGCCGCCCAGCGCTCGCAGCTCGTGTCGAGTGGCGTGCTGGAGCCGTACTGCGCGCTACTCGCGGGACCTGACCGAGCCGTCGTGGTGGAGGTGCTGGACTCACTGGACGTGTTGCTACAGGTGGGTAGGAACAGCCGCCCAGCGCTCGCAGCTCGTGTCGAGTGGCGTGCTGGAGCCGTACTGCGCGCTACTCGCGGGACCTGACCGAGCCGTCGTGGTGGAGGTGCTGGACTCACTGGACGTGATGCTACAGGTGGGTAGGAACAGCCGCCCAGCGCTCGCAGCTCGTGTCGAGTGGCGTGCTGGAGCCGTACTGCGCGCTACTCGCGGGACCTGACCGAGCCGTCGTGGTGGAGGTGCTGGACTCACTGGACGTGTTGCTACAGGTGGGTAGGAACAGCCGCCCAGCGCTCGCAGCTCGTGTCGAGTGGCGTGCTGGAGCCGTACTGCGCGCTACTCGCGGGACCTGACCGAGCCGTCGTGGTGGAGGTGCTGGACTCACTGGACGTGTTGCTACAGGTGGGTAGGAACAGCCGCCCAGCGCTCGCAGCTCGTGTCGAGTGGCGTGCTGGAGCCGTACTGCGCGCTACTCGCGGGACCTGACCGAGCCGTCGTGGTGGAGGTGCTGGACTCACTGGACGTGTTGCTACAGGTGGGTAGGAACAGCCGCCCAGCGCTCGCAGCTCGTGTCGAGTGGCGTGCTGGAGCCGTACTGCGCGCTACTCGCGGGACCTGACCGAGCCGTCGTGGTGGAGGTGCTGGACTCACTGGACGTGTTGCTACAGGTGGGTAGGAACAGCCGCCCAGCGCTCGCAGCTCGTGTCGAGTGGCGTGCTGGAGCCGTACTGCGCGCTACTCGCGGGACCTGACCGAGCCGTCGTGGTGGAGGTGCTGGACTCACTGGACGTGTTGCTACAGGTGGGTAGGAACAGCCGCCCAGCGCTCGCAGCTCGTGTCGAGTGGCGTGCTGGAGCCGTACTGCGCGCTACTCGCGGGACCTGACCGAGCCGTCGTGGTGGAGGTGCTGGACTCACTGGACGTGTTGCTACAGGTGGGTAGGAACAGCCGCCCAGCGCTCGCAGCTCGTGTCGAGTGGCGTGCTGGAGCCGTACTGCGCGCTACTCGCGGGACCTGACCGAGCCGTCGTGGTGGAGGTGCTGGACTCACTGGACGTGTTGCTACATGTGGGTAGGAACAGCCGCCCAGCGCTCGCAGCTCGTGTCGAGTGGCGTGCTGGAGCCGTACTGCGCGCTACTCGCGGGACCTGACCGAGCCGTCGTGGTGGAGGTGCTGGACTCACTGGACGTGTTGCTACAGGTGGGTAGGAACAGCCGCCCAGCGCTCGCAGCTCGTGTCGAGTGGCGTGCTGGAGCCGTACTGCGCGCTACTCGCGGGACCTGACCGAGCCGTCGTGGTGGAGGTGCTGGACTCACTGGACGTGTTGCTACAGGTGGGTAGGAACAGCCGCCCAGCGCTCGCAGCTCGTGTCGAGTGGCGTGCTGGAGCCGTACTGCGCGCTACTCGCGGGACCTGACCGAGCCGTCGTGGTGGAGGTGCTGGACTCACTGGACGTGTTGCTACAGGTGGGTAGGAACAGCCGCCCAGCGCTCGCAGCTCGTGTCGAGTGGCGTGCTGGAGCCGTACTGCGCGCTACTCGCGGGACCTGACCGAGCCGTCGTGGTGGAGGTGCTGGACTCACTGGACGTGTTGCTACAGGTGGGTAGGAACAGCCGCCCAGCGCTCGCAGCTCGTGTCGAGTGGCGTGCTGGAGCCGTACTGCGCGCTACTCGCGGGACCTGACCGAGCCGTCGTGGTGGAGGTGCTGGACTCACTGGACGTGTTGCTACAGGTGGGTAGGAACAGCCGCCCAGCGCTCGCAGCTCGTGTCGAGTGGCGTGCTGGAGCCGTACTGCGCGCTACTCGCGGGACCTGACCGAGCCGTCGTGGTGGAGGTGCTGGACTCACTGGACGTGTTGCTACAGGTGGGTAGGAACAGCCGCCCAGCGCTCGCAGCTCGTGTCGAGTGGCGTGCTGGAGCCGTACTGCGCGCTACTCGCGGGACCTGACCGAGCCGTCGTGGTGGAGGTGCTGGACTCACTGGACGTGTTGCTACAGGTGGGTAGGAACAGCCGCCCAGCGCTCGCAGCTCGTGTCGAGTGGCGTGCTGGAGCCGTACTGCGCGCTACTCGCGGGACCTGACCGAGCCGTCGTGGTGGAGGTGCTGGACTCACTGGACGTGTTGCTACAGGTGGGTAGGAACAGCCGCCCAGCGCTCGCAGCTCGTGTCGAGTGGCGTGCTGGAGCCGTACTGCGCGCTACTCGCGGGACCTGACCGAGCCGTCGTGGTGGAGGTGCTGGACTCACTGGACGTGTTGCTACAGGTGGGTAGGAACAGCCGCCCAGCGCTCGCAGCTCGTGTCGAGTGGCGTGCTGGAGCCGTACTGCGCGCTACTCGCGGGACCTGACCGAGCCGTCGTGGTGGAGGTGCTGGACTCACTGGACGTGTTGCTACAGGTGGGTAGGAACAGCCGCCCAGCGCTCGCAGCTCGTGTCGAGTGGCGTGCTGGAGCCGTACTGCGCGCTACTCGCGGGACCTGACCGAGCCGTCGTGGTGGAGGTGCTGGACTCACTGGACGTGTTGCTACAGGTGGGTAGGAACAGCCGCCCAGCGCTCGCAGCTCGTGTCGAGTGGCGTGCTGGAGCCGTACTGCGCGCTACTCGCGGGACCTGACCGAGCCGTCGTGGTGGAGGTGCTGGACTCACTGGACGTGTTGCTACAGGTGGGTAGGAACAGCCGCCCAGCGCTCGCAGCTCGTGCGTCGTCGCAATTAAATCGCAGTGGGCAGGGCACATAGCACGGACCGGTAAGTGCAGCGTAGGACGGCCACCTACAAGATGGACATACAACCTAAAAGAGACCGCAGGGAAACGCTGGATGCAGGCCGCTTCCAACCGGCCCTTTTGGAGATCGATGGGGACCTATCCATATATCATATGCCCAGCAGTGGATAGCATATGGCTGAAATTGATGATGAAGTATTAAACTGTACCTTTGTTTCAGGTTGCAGGGAGTGACGAGACTTTTTGGTTAAAGCTGAAAGAAATTGGCGTCCTCGACCAGATAAAAAAAATGCAGGACCATGAAGATAAAGAAGTGAGTAACAAACTATAACTTACTACAATAATACAAACGCATTTTAAAAACGTAGATAAAAAATCTAACTAAATAAATACTGTTTTAAACTATCACGGTTGTTCACTACAGTTACATGATTCATCATCATCACCATCAACCATTCTCCACCCACTGCTGGGTGGTTTCCTCTTCAGCGCGCCATCTTTTCCGGTCCTGTGTTAGTCTTGTTCACTGCTTTCCTGCTGTCTTAAAGATGTTATAGTTATATGATTATTAACGGGAATAAATTAATATTATAAGAGGATATAAAAAGCCGTGGTAGCCTATTTGGGAGACCGCTAGACTTGAAAGCGTGAAGTTGCGGGTTCAAACCCCGGGCCCATACCAATGAGCTCTTTGGAGCTTTTGTACGCATTTTCATACCACTGGCTCTTCGGTGAAGGAAAACATCGTGAGGAAACCTGCATACGTACGGAGAAGAAATTCAGTGGCGTATGTGAATCCACCAACCCGAAACTGGGCCAGCGTGGTGGATAAGACCTGATCACCTTTTCTGGGGAAGGCTAAAAGTCCAGCAGTGGACTGTTAAAAGGCTGATTATGATGATGATGAACGGGATATCTACCGTGGTAAGGTTGTGGAATGACCTTCCGATGTTTCGGCGCAGTTACATGCACCATGTTCACGGGAAGACTCATCGTCATCGTTTCGCGTTCTTCGTCTAAACGTCCACTAGACGTTAGTGTAGACGTCCACTAAGAAACTATTTTGCGAAAGGGGTGGAAACCGCAAGAGCTAAGAACCTAAGCTCCAGGGTGGAAGTGTTAAAGGGCATACCGCCGCTATTAGCTCTTAGTGAAAGTGCAGCACACCTCTCGACACCTTCAGCCACCCACGCCAATGTTGCCCCTCCGGTGCCAAGACGCGGCAGCCATTTAGGGGGGCATTTAGTGGGTGGCAAGTCATAACCTGCCTGAATATATTTTTAGATGAGACAGGATAAGGCAGGTGCCGTTTCTCATCCTATAGATCTGTTCTCCAATCTAGTTGTTCACCTCAATAGCCCAGATTTTTTTTTATCCTATACAGGACAATAGTTTCGTATTCCATAATTGTATTTTATTAAACCGTCTCTTGGTGTTGGCTTCGGCCTCAATGGTTATCAAATGTCCGGGATAGAACCGAGAACTAAGACAAATAAAGCAATAATAATACGCATCGTAATCGACGCATTTTTTAATTTTCTGTAACATTTAAGTAATCATTTGTTTGATTTATTTTTCAGGTAAATGAGAAAGCTAGCCGCTTGTTAACCACATTATTATAAGACTAAAAAGAGCAGACGAAAATCTAAAATATTCACATATTCTTTTTTATTGCTTTGTTTTTAACTGTTCTCTGAAGTGTACAGCTATTTGTAGACAATGAAAATTGTATAGATAATAAAATAACATAGTGTTTTGCTTAGTCACGTTTGAAGCGTCCATAGCGTGACTTTTGCCTAGTAAACAGGACTGAAATAAAAACCATTCGCAATTGAAACAAGCGCATTTATTTGATAAAATAATTGTTATAATAAAGCAAATATACAAAAACATTTCTTTTATTCACATTTACATGACTGGGATTATTGCCCATTTGATACAAGGGCATACAGGCAAGGACGTAGCCAGGATTTTGTTTGGGGGGCAAATGCTACATTGCTTAAAATTATGTACTTTTCGGTTCAGGACGATTCTGTACGAGTACTTACTCACACCCTGCGGGGGGGTTCAGCTGCCCCCCTCTGCCCGAGCCTGGCTACGCCCTTGTTCTCACTCGGTGGTACAAGAGTAAAGCTGAAGGTAAACTGGCCATGTGTGGTGAATTACTGGCTTATTGATAGAACTATAATAGTTGTAACCGACGGGTAAGATGGAAGGTCACAGAAAAAAAAAACCGAGTACCTACCTATTAGGCAAAAAGCACGTTTAAACGCTAGATTGAAATAAAACTTACTATAGACAAGATACATCTATGGAAGCCGGATTTTTTTTTTTTTTCATTTTCAGAAATGTTGTCTTATACGATTTGGTCTTATATGGTCGTATAATATAAAGGTTCATAAAACATTTGCTAGTATTTTAAAATGTTATCTGCAGGCTTAGAACGCTCAAGGCGTTAAAATAACAGCCTTTTCATTTGTGCGTCAACGCTACTAGATTTTGGAGACATCTTTTTCTCACAAGACAAAAAGAGTGACTGATAAAAGTTTTATTGTGGCTTGCTGACAAATCCAACTGCTATCTTTATATATAACGTCGTGATCTTCCATCTAACCTATCAATGCACAGAACAGCAAATCACAAATATGACAATTAACATAAGGATATTAAGAAATATACATAAAAAAAGTACCAAAGAAGAATGAGATCGAGCTAAAACTAACAATTGTACGACATCCCACCACGTCGGACGACGAATAGAAAAATAATTGCAGTAGGCGAGGTAAGAATATATTTCATACAAATGTTGAATTTCGGAATGAAAATTTATATCGAATTCCATGTTGAATTTCAAAATATACTTTTCTATGGGCAGTCTAACTGTTTTGGTGGTTTTTAATGTAGGCCATATTTTAAAAAATGGCGTAGACAAATTGACTTTTGCATCGAAATCCATACCATTGTTGAATTTCAAAATAGAAATTCGTATCGAATTCCATTCACATGTTGAATTTTAAAATATATACATAATTACATATGTATAAAATTCCACACAAATGCTAAATTTTAAAATAGAAATTTGTAGCAAAATCCATACCAATGTTGAATATCAAAATAGAAACTTGTATGGAATTCGAGACGTATTTTACGTATATCGTATTCGTACATCACCTACAGTGCGTTCAACGTAATCTGTACCTAGAGATGGTCAAATAAAGGAACTAAATCAAATACAGATACCTACATACAAAAGCAGGATCTTGTTTATATGTATATGTAAGTGGGCTATAGGCTATAGGTGTTACTTCATAGTGACAAAAAAACACAACTGATTATCGCGTTGGCTTCTATATTCTAAGTTTTTCTCGGATAGTTTTACCCGAGTTCACAAGGTAATGCTTTTCTGATGATGTATGCATGTTTATTTATATGCATCGAGAAACAATACTTATAGAGTCGCAATCTCTAAGTGAAAACAATAAAAAAGTGTACGAGCGTCGAGATATCAATTACAGTAGAATTCATATATAACGACTTCGCTTATAACGACTAACCTGTTTTAGCGACGATATTGTTTACTCAAATTAGGTTTCATAATAAATGTACTCAAGAAATAATCCTGCCGTTTTGTGCGTCATCCGGTTAGTACGACATAGTATTGCCGGTCCCTTGAAGGTCGTTCAATCCAGATTCTACTATATATCACAATGCCACATTTACCCCAATTTAAACGTTATGTTACTTGCATAGTGTTCAACGTTACTTGTCCGCTATGTCATCGTAGCTCTGGCATCGCGCGTCGTTGTAGTCGGATCGCGGTTGTCTTACAACTAACCAAAAAGACGGCGCAATGCGTAGCGTGCGCAGAGTTTTGGTTCGGTTTTTATTGGCACGTTTGTGACTATAGGTATTGTATCTCGATGTTTATATGTTAAGTTGCAGCCTATACGGTTTGACAGGTTTTGAAGTATTTTTTTTAATAATGTGTGTTTAGAACCTCCTCTCTATAGATAAGGTCGCAGAATAAGTATCTTTACAAATATTTTTGATACTGCAGGGCAATCGCGCTAAAAATTACAGACGAATCGTTGACGAAACGCAAACGCTCCACAACTTTTTGTCGATTTCGTATCGGCGCGAAAAAGTTGATATTTTCTAACTTTATCACAAACGTTCGTTTGATAGCGCCTACGTTCCAACTGTGATCGGTTTGCGTTTCGTTTTTGGTTAAAATCATTAGCGCGATACGAAATCGACCAAAAGTAGGGGAGCGGTTGCGATTCGTCAACGATTCGTCCGTATTTTTTTTAGCGCAATTGCCCTGCTGGATATTGTTATAACGATTGCTTTTATTTCGCACAGATACTGAGCCATTCAAAGTGGCAATGCCGCCAGCATTCTGGGGACTTTTCCTTCCACTAATGGTCGTTTTAGTTTTCATTTAGTTTTTATTTTGTGCATAATAAAATATACTAAATATAATTTGTATTAAAACCAAATTCTGCATTTTTGTATCAATGCATTGATATTCAACCGAAGAAAATTAATCGACAGGTAAAGGTGACGTGTATATATTTGGATAAACAAGTTTTTAATAAGGCTCAATAAAAATAAGTCTGGGGGTGGAAACCGCAAGAGCTAAAAACCTAAGCTCCAGGGTGGAAGTGTTAAAGGGCATAACGCCGCGAGTAGCTCTTAGTGAAAGTGCATCACACCTCTCGACACCTTCAGCCACCCACGCCAATGTTGCCCCTCCGGTGCCAATATGCGGCAGCCATTATGGGGGGCTATTTAGTGGGTGGCAAGTCATCACCTGCCAATATATTTTGAGATGAGACAGGATAAGGCAGGCCATTTCTCATCCTATAGATATGTTCTAGCCACTAATGGTTCACCTCAATAGCCCAAATTTTAAATCCTATACAATATAGGAATCGTAATAAAAACAATTATGTCTTAAAATGGGCAATGTTCAAACATAAACGAAGATAATGCTTTTATTAAGGACTTTTCTCATTGTCAACGAGACTGAATCTATAGAGCTTAACCATAGATAAACTAATACAGTAGGTACACGGCTTAATAATATTAAAATCAAATACTAAACTTCAATTTTATTATAGAAACTGACGTGGTTTTCACAAATTTTATTTATATTACACGGGAATTGCTCACGTAAGATTTTGATTTTGACTGCCCCGGTGGCTCAGTTGGTAGTGAACCTATCTTCTGTGCTTGGGGGCGTGGGTTCGATTCCCATCTAGGACAAACATTTGTGTGATGAACATTTGTGTTTGTTCTATGTCTGGGTGTTAATATCTATTTAAGTATGTATTTAAAAATATATATGTACGTATATCAGTTTCTAAGTATTACAAGCTTTGCTTAGTTTGGGGTCAGATGACCGTGTGTGCAAAAATGTCCCAGATATTTATTTATTTTTATTATTATTAAGCCGGTCACGACTATAGTTTCAACCGCATTAGGCAGTCTTTTTCAAGGTGAATGCACGCGCGCGGCTGTGTCTCGCTTGGCACTCAAACTATAGTCG
This sequence comes from Agriopis marginaria, assembly GCA_932305915.1. Classification (NCBI taxonomy): domain Eukaryota; kingdom Metazoa; phylum Arthropoda; class Insecta; order Lepidoptera; family Geometridae; genus Agriopis; species Agriopis marginaria. Next base: position 2,143,350 of record OW029941.1, read on the forward strand.
GAGTGACCGGCTTAATCTTACGCGAGTAATTCCCGTGTAATATTAATAAAACAAAACTTCAATTTTGTAGTATATTCTTAGCTAAAATAAGTTGGACAGGACGCCCGACAGATGTGAAATATGACGGCATGAAAGAGCGTCATGTTTGCCGTCACGGCATACGAGTCGGTTTAGCCATGCGCGCCAATAGATATGTCACATCAAAAAATTATATAACCGCATCCATTATGAATATGATTAACTTAAAAAATATATCTGAATTAATATTTTAGAGTTAATATTTTATTCTTATTAATAGCAACAGCATTAAAGGTTATTATTCATTGAATACTAGCAACGCACGGGTATAGATTACAGCCTATGTCACCCGGGGATAGTGTAGCTTCCCAACAGTGAAAGAATTTTTCAAATCGGTTCAGTAGTTTCGGAGCCTATTCAATGCAAACAAACAAACAATCAAATCTTTCCTCTTTATAATATTAGTATAGATAAGATTTAAATTTTAATAAGATAATATTATTATTTCTCATTAGTAAATTTACAATCTATCGCATAAGCCCCAGGCATTGTATTTAAACTGCTTGTTTTAGTTCACTCTTTAGTTTTAACTTAAAACTAATTGACCTGGACAAAGAACTATTTCTTTCTTTTTTGTGTTCATTAAGGGTCCTATCACGTTTTTCTACGAAAAAAGCATCGAAAACTGAATTTTTGGTATAATTTTTCTTTCAACTAATAAGATCTGTAGAAAATTCAGTTTCAGTATGAAATAGATCTGTATTTTTTATTGAATTGAATTTATACGGCTTCAGATTTTGGTAAAACTTTATGAGGGAAAGTTTGAGAATGGATTTCGTTAAATTACTGTCATAAAATAAACATTTTATGTTATGGTTTACTTATTTTATATTTATCTTGAAAATTACGACTTTATTAATTCGTTCGTTTCATTTTGTAATACGCCTCTTAAAAAACGTACTCGCAACTAAATCTGTATCCATCTTAAACCGTGTTTGTGCGATTTGGTCTATGAAATAAAAAATATATATTATTCGTAAAAACTATTAACTATTGCTAAACTTTGACATGAATTTTAAGAAAACAATAAAATGTCAGTTTACGACTCGTTTTTATTGTTATAAAGCATAAGACAAATTATGCAACTCGAAAAAAAAAACATTTAAATAAACCATTTCGCTAGAACTTGATTGATAACCTAAAATAACTTTTTTGGAGCCTATACAACTTTTTTATTGAATTAATCAACTCATTGAAATATTCTGTGAACACTGACATAATAGACAAGACGTAAACGGCCAAAACTTATAAGAAAAAAAAAAACAGTTCATAGATCCGTTTTCAAGTGTCATACAAAACATAAATCAACGACGCTGCATTGAAGAGAGAATAATTTGATAAAGCTACATTTATTTACGCTTAAAGGTTTTAGCGCACTACACTGGGCCAAACTATGACAGCCAGACGCGAAAAAATTCGTCGAGCCCGTATTAACAACACCAAGTCATGGATTCAGTGTCATGACTTATGTAACAGTCGTGGACTTTTCATATCAATTTTTACAAAGTATACTTCTGTGCATGTGCTGATACATAGAGGTTTTCATCACGGGAGGTCTAAACGGGGGGAGGGGGGTTGAATGGTCACGATGGAGCGATGTAAAAATCACGTGTATATTTTTGTGCGACCACGTGAAATGCCGAACGATTGAAGTTGTCTCTATAAAGCAACATAACTAAACAATATTTAGCATAGTGCTTCAAAGCTTCAAGTAATACTAAATTTTTACATTTATTGATATTACAATGTTCAAAATCTGAATTTATGTAATTTCTTCATTATAACAGATTCTGAACTAAATGTTTAAGTATTTTTTTATAAAAAAAATACACGTGATTTTAGGTTGTGTAACCTAAAACTTCACGACATATCACCAAGTTTAGGGGGGTTAAAAAGGTGGGCGAAAAAACCTCAAGTGATTAAAGGATGACCACAATACGGTGTTGGTCTGGGCCAGTGAAGTGCACTGTGACCTGTTTTATTTATGATTATTTATGATTTAAACTTAACATTTACATTAAACTAGGAATCTGATTATACAAATTAATATTTCGAGTTATATTTAAGATTACCTTATTCTAATAATTGTTATATACTTGACTATACAAAAAAAACAGTATGACAAAGCTTACAAAGATTGTGGATGAAGTCGCTGTCGTAGCGCTGTTTTTATTTCTGCCTCTTTTTAACATTAAACAGACACAAAGATAGCAGTTTTTGACCACGTTTATTGTAAGCCTTGTCGCACTATATGATGCTGTTTTGGACCAAAACATGTTACATAGATGCAAAAAGTTAATTATACACAAAACTTATAAATTAATTACAAATATTTTGATTACCTTGTTTTACAATTTAATTACTTTTGATATATTCATCTATAAACTAAACATTAAATACATTTAAAATACATAAGATACAGTTAAATAAAACAAAGGTGGCTGCGTTGGGTATAGAACTAAACAATTTTTTTACACCTATACAATGATTTATTTAATTACATTTATATTCATATAAAAATATCAATATAGCTGCTATAAAAGTGAGACAAGATTTCCTTTTTACAAAATGTTCGAAAAAAGATTGCGGCTAGCATAAAATTAAAATCTATGCTTAACTCATTTTTTTTTTAAATCACGTGTAAACGTCAAAATGTTCACCCTACCGCTAAGTTCTCGGTGGGTGTGTCGCGGGGTGAGGTTTGACAGCTCGGTGTGACTCGTTCTAAAATTTGAGTACTTCATAGGCGAAAAATAATGTCAATGAAAAGCTATGCTATAACATACAGGGTGGGGAAAGTATGGAGGTGACTTCCAATATAGCTTCATGAAAACACAAATCTTGGATATTTTATGTAAACAAAGAAATGTCACGAAAAGTCACTGTCAAAGTGGCATGCCAGATGCTCAAAACATTTTTCACTTATGAATAATATTTTACTCTCTATTTTCCTCGGCTTTGCTCTCGCCGGTACAATGGGTTACAACAAAAAAAGTGTTATGTTCGATTCCGTTTGTATTTATGTATCTCATGTCTCATGGGACTAACTTCCTGTTAGTATTTTAAACTTTTTTAATGGCATTTTCTTAATAAAAATTATATTTAAATTCTTCCACTGTTGGGAAGCTACACTATCCCCGGGTAACATAGGCTATACCATATTTTTTTTTTAAATAGGGTCCTTACTAAAACTCCAATAATGTAACCCAAGGTGTAAAAAAATAAGATTTACAATTTTAGCTTTGCGTGTTTGACAGTTCTAAGACAGGACAACGTCTGTCAGGTCAGCTAGTATTATATATTTGTATTGATTTATTTTGTGCAGTGTTTAACTTTTTTTTTTTTTTTTTCTTTCTCAGTATTTTATTTACTTCTTTAAGGTGTAAGCGCGCGCGACATTTCTTTTAATATATCCTGTTTGGCCCTTAAGATACAGGCATAGCCTAGTTTGAGGCCCTCAGGCAATTATTTCTTTGTACCGTTATGTTTTTGCAAAATATTTTTTTGTATAATATTTTTTTAATTTCAATTAATAATTTAACCGTCACAATAAAGTCCCCACTTCCGTCCCACACTGTCCCCGACCTGTTACAGCATAACCCGAGAGGAAAATGTCAGATGATATAATCTTTCGTCTAATGCCAGCGCCACACATTGGCTCAGCATCAAATCTGCGGCAAACGACGCCAATGTGTAGCCGCGACATAAGATTGGATCGAAGTAAAAAAAAAAAGTAAAAATTCTGCCTCAAACTAAACTACCACAGATTAAAAAGCTAAAATTACATGAGAAAAAAACTTATTTTACGCAAACATATCACAAAACGAAACTTGGAAGAATTATTTAGGACATCACTTTTTTTTTAATAGTTTTCTTACCAACTTTATTTTTTTTCTTAAATTCGTTAACACTTATGGCAACTCAATGACCAATTTGCAATCAATTTTGAACAAAAAAAGTTTAAACAAGAAAAAAGTTTTAAGGCGAAACGTAAGGTAAACTGGCGCTCTCATTAAAAAACAGGTATACTAAAAGAGAAGTAAACAAAATATTTACACCTCAGTACCTTCTCGAACCCGGGTGTCTTAAAACTGCGACCAGAACCACCGGAGGATAGGCAGCAGCATCCTATTAGTACACGGTGAACATACTGCGATCCCCAAGCCACCTGCCAAATATGGGGATTATGGCAACACCCCTCTCTAACAGGGAGGCTTTTGTTTAGCAGTGGACGATTAATGGCTGATAATCATCATGAAACCATTAATGTTTTTTTTAAGCGCCACTTTATCTTACATTTATTTAGCATTAAGGTGTTTTATCTTAACGGCATATCTTTATGTGGATCAAAATTGTGAGAGAAAATTGGGCACCGAGTAAAGCCCTTAAAAATCACATCGTGGGTAGTCAAAGGCACTTTATTTAATAGTGGTCTCATATTAGGAGCAATCTCACTCACACATTGTAACATATAAAAAGTAGGAATTACATTACGGTCATGGTGAGCAAAGCAGGCGAAGCCGAGGCCCACATTACTAAAGGCAACGTCTAATAAGCCACCTGACTAATTATTTTTTATCTAATATCAGAGCACACGTGGGCGAGACGTTGCCGAGGCACACATAACGTGATCCAACGCTTACTTGCATTTGCATATCACTTTACTCAAACATAAGCACGTTTGTGAAAATTATATAAAATAACTGAGGGTAGTTTTGAAAAATATTGTTCTGACTATTTATTTTTTCACGTTTTTATATAACTTACTATTTCTATGAAAGTAGGTCATCCGGTTAATACGACGTTGTAGCCGGTCCCCTGCCGTTGCCATAACCAGATTGTACCACAGACCTTTATCTAGATAGACCCCGCGAGTACGTCAAGTACTTTTTTTTAAACCCAAATAAGTCTTGAGTTTGACCACCAACTCGCCGGTTGGTAAGCGACGATGTGTATTTTTGTGTATTTTTTTTTAAACCTAGCGTACTGCCTTTTTTTATCTACTATGACATAACGAGAGCAGTTTAGTGATAGATAAACTTTTTTACAAATAATAGGCTTGCGTTTCACCGCCGACTCGCCTGATGTTAAGCGATGATGCGCTCTACGATGGAGCACGCTTGCCTAGAAGAAACCGATTCACTCGTGATTTGAAGACACCCAGATTGTAACCATCGGGGAACCCCCATTCAGGCAGCGCATTCCACAGACCAGCAGCACGCACAATAAAATAAATATCATTTTATTTTTATAGAATCGACCTAAGTTTGGCCACCAACTCGCCTGATGGTAAGCGACGGTGTGGCCGAAGATGGAACACATTGATCTAGAAGAAATCTATTCATTTTAGCATTAAAGATGCCTAGTTGGAGCTTTGATCTAACTTAACGACAGGCCTGCTAAGTAGCTGAACTCAATAATTGAATGTTTATGAAATTCACATACAGATTTAAAGATGCACTATTAATTTAATTTATTGTTTTATGTTGACTTTTAACTTACTTGTCGAATTGAATTAATTTATAGGTTGTTTTGTTACCTCAAAAAAATGTTCTTTTTTTAAAGATATAATGACCCTGATTTGATATGGCAACAATGGATCGATTTATTCTATAATTGATTTGTCTTATAAATACTCGTATAGGCTAGTAACACTGCGAGCAATATATCTTTTAGAAATTACGCAAAATTCTCATTTTCTGTCTTTTATCTACACTGTTAGTTAATTATAGGTATATTTTAATTGCCATTGGATTTGGGCCGGAGCTATGCATTACTAATTAAGAGGTAGGCAAAATCAATTTGTTTACAGTTAGACCTTATTTGATAGTTTCAGTTATTTTTTCTATTTTCCTGAAGAACTCGAGGTGTCTATCTTTATTAAAGTCTGTGGTGAAATGAAATGTGTGTTTTAAATTTATACATTTCTGTATGTGAACTACTACCTATATAATCATATCATTCACAAACATTCGATAAGCTAATCTACGTTATAAAATGCTATTACCTTCTAGCTCACGAGAAGTGTCACAGGCGAGAGAGAGACAGCATATTTTAACTAAATCATGCCTTTTAGATATTTGTATATAGTTTGAGAGCCAATGTTTCGTGCGTCCTTTATCTTGCTAACACATTTCATATAAAAAGGTTGCAAAACAAAATTCACATGTTTTTTTTTTTTGCAAAGCAGAATAAGCTTAATTCAATTCGTTAATTAATTTCACTCAATTTCCTTCCTTAATTTCCTTCCTTTTCCTTAATTCAAATTATTTATTTGAATTAAGGAAAAGTTTGATTTCGATTCAAACACATATAACTGAACAGCTGTATGTATAACTTAGTTTTTTTTGTATTGATATAAAAATGATATAAATATTAATACAAATCAATATTGATTTATTAGATTTTATTGTAAAAAATATATATTTGACAATTTGTTCGAATGAAAATTTTACTGAATAGCTGTTTGTATAACTGTTTTTTTTTTTTTTTGAAAAATTTAGTAATTATACAATTCGATTCTAGTATAAATATTGTATTTGAAAACTTGTTTTAATCAAAATGAAAATTTTATCAAATAGTTGTTAGTATAGCAATGATTTTTTGTAAAAATTTATTAACTTTCCAATTCGATTCTAGTATAAATATTATGTTTGAAAACTTGTTTTAATCAAAATGCAAATTTTAATGAATAGCTGAAATTTGTATCGTATAGTTTTTTTTAATAAAAATGTAACAGTTGTACAAATATGTATGCAAATCAATTCTAGCACAACATTTATGATTGAATCAAAATGAAAAAAAAAAAACTGACCAGCTGAAATATGTATAACTTATTTTGGCTTAAAACTAGCGGTCCGCCCCGGCTCCGCACGGGTATAGTTATATAGCCTATTAAAATAGCCTATATTAATCAGTGATAATGTAGCATTCAAATGGTGAAAGAATTTTTAAAATCGGTCCAGTACTTTTTGAGCCAATTCGTTACAAACATACAAATCTTTCCTCTTTATAATCTATACTAATATTATAAAGAGGAAAGATTTGATTGTTTGTTTGCATTGAATAGGCTCCGAAACTACTGAACCGATTTGAAAAATTCTTTCACTGTTGGGAAGCTGCACTATCCCCGGTTGACATAGGCTATATATCCCGGCTTCGCCCGTGCGAAGCCGGGGCGGCCTACTAGTATTAGTATAGATTGAATAAATAAATAAAAAGTAACAGCTGAAATTTGTTTAGCTTATTTTAGCTTAAATTATCGCAATGTGCGAGCGAGATAGAACATGCACGAATCATCGGTTCGTAATATAAGTTGCACTTACAAATCTATATCCGTTTCGGTCTGTCCGCCCGGATTTGTCTATTATTAAACATTGAGTCATTGAGTTCTGGTTTGGTCCGTCTGTCGCTCCTGTTGAACCTGATGGGCGACATGTCTGACAGCTTGTCGCGTGGTTTCTGAAGTCTCTTCGACGAACGAGTTCTGTATTTGAGGGAATCTGTTTGAGATGGGAGCTTGTTGGGCGTCAGGGATTTTATATATCTGTAACAAAGAAATAAAATTAGTTAATATACAACGAATAATTACAAAATTAATTTAAGTATTTTAATTAAAACTATAAAAAATAAAATGAACATGGACAAGACAAAAATTATGTCCAATGTCCATGTTGAACCCGTGCCAGTGGTCGTTGGGAACGATACTCTCGAAGTTGTTGACCATTACACCTATCTTGGACAGATTGTTCAGTTAGGTAAGTCCAACTTAGGCAAAGAGGTCGCCCGAAGAATCCAACTCGGATGGGCAGCGTTCGGGAAATTGCGTGACATCTTCTCGTCCAAGATACCACAATGCCTCAAGACGAAGGTCTTTGACCAGTGTGTGTTGCCAGTGATGACATATGGTACTGAAACGTGGTCGTTAACTGTTGGCCTTTTGGAAAAACTCAGAGTCGCACAGCGGGCAATGGAGAGAGCTATGCTCGGAGTTTCTTTGCGCGATAAAATCCGAAACGTGGATATTCGCCAAAGAACCAGAGTCACCGACATAGCTGTTAAAATTTGCAAGTTGAAGTGGCAATGGGCAGGCCACATCGCTCGTAGAACCGATAACCGATGGGGAAGAAAGGTTCTGGAGTGGAGACCACGAACCGGAAGACGCAGCGTAGGTAGGCCTCCCACTAGATGGACCGACGACATTGTGAGAGTCGCGGGCACCCAGTGGATGCAAAAGGCAGGCTGTCGTTCAGTGTGGAGGTTAAAGGGGGAGGCCTATGTTCAGCAGTGGAGGTCTTCTGGCTGATGATGATGATGATGGGACGTCAGTGCAGGACTTATCGCCCCCATCTCGAATAAGAATAAGAGATATTTTTTATTTTATTTATATTACACGGGAATTACTCACGTAAGATAAAGCCTTCTCGAGTTTTTTTTTTCTTCTTTCTTTTTTCTGATCTTACGTGAGTAATTCCCGTGTAATATAAATAAAATGTGAGAAAGCCACGTCAGTTTCAATAATAAAATTAGATCGTTCAGTGTGGAGGTTAAAGGGGGAGGCCTATGTTCAGCAGTGGACGTCTTCTGGCTGATGATGATGATGATGATGGGACGTCAGTGCAGGACTTATCGCCCCCATCTCGAATAAGAATAAGAGATATAATTTACCTGGTGGCCTCTTGCAGCTCCTTGGTGAGCATTTCGTTCTTCATCTTGAGCGCGAGTAGCTCCTGCCTCATCTGCAGCAGGGAGATGTCTCCGGCGGGCCGCAGTAGCCGGTGGCGGAGGAGGCTGGACGCTGAAGGTCTGTTGGTGGGGTCGGGGTCTACCATTTTCTGTGGAACACATTCTGAATTACAGTATAATCTCACTAATCCGGCACTTCGATAGATCGGCACGTCCAATAATCCGGCACCCTCCGCCCACGCCTCCCTTACCCCTCTATACGTGTGCGCTTTGGTCGCTGCGTCATCGACTAGCAGTCTAACCTCAAAACTTATCATATTTTAACTTATCATTAATTACATATGTACCTACATGTTAATTCAATTGTTCCATAATACATTACATACATTTATTCTCTCTATGAAATGCTTTATTTTATTTATTACCTATGACTTTTTCAGTATAACCCAGTAATCCGAACATTCCAATAATCCGGCACCCTCCGGTTTTTAATAGTGCCGGATTAGTGAGATTACACTGTACTTTTCTTTACTTTAATTTATTGGACCCGGGTATGTCCTAAAACTGCGACCCGAACCACCGGAGGATGGGCAGCAGCGTCCTGTTAGTACACGGTGAACGTACTGCGATCTCCAAGCCGCCTGCCAAGCGTGGGGATTATGGCAACACCCCTCTCTAAGAGGGAGGCCTTGTTCAGCAGTGGACATTTAATAGCTGATGATGTGTGATGTGACATTCTGAATTAAGACAACGTTTACACAAGAATAGGCTGTTGTGCACCTGCCGGCTTCCTTGTTCCCTGAGACATATAACCTGGGCCTTTTCAAGGCCAGAGCGAATAGGTAAAGATAAAGATATTAGATCCCTTATTGAAATTGGTATAGTATTGTAGATGGTCGGTCCCATACACATTATACTGTGGTTCATTAAGGTGGTTTTAGATGGGCGATTACGACATTACGGTATCTTCCTGAGAGATATAACCTGGGCCTTTTCAATGCCAGAGTAAATAGGTATCTTCTAAGTCTGCGTGCTTCATCTTCGACCACGTCGCTTACCAACAGGCGAGTTGGTGGTCAAACGCTGACTTATCAGCGTTAAAAAAAAAGCTACACTATCCCCGGGTAACATAGGCTATATTATATTTTCAAAAAAAAATTTAATCCTTACAAAAACTCCAATAATATAAAAATAAGATTTACAATTTTAACTTTGCGTGTTTGACAGTTCTAAGACAGGACAACGTCTGTGAGGTCAGCTAGTATTGAAATAAAATGTTACTTACTTTAAGCAGTTGGTTAAACTCCCTGGAGTAAGAGTTTGGTAGATCTGGCAACTTGCCGTCTCGATAGTCGTGCCACTCTTGCCCGTTCTTGGGAAGTGGAACGCCTCGGGCCGCTTCAAATAATGTCAACCCTGGAATTTAAAAAGTATATCATGAAAAGATACCAGAGTCACCGACATAGCTGTTAAAATTTGCAAGTTGAAGTGGCAATGGGCAGGCCACATCGCTCGAAGAACCGATAACCGATGGTGAAGAAAGGTTCTGGAGTGGAGACCACTAAGGCCTCCCACTAGATGGACCGACGACATTGTGAGAGTCGCGGGCATCCAGTGGATGCAAAAGGCAGGCTGTCGTTCAGTGTGGAGGTTAAAGGGGGAGGCCTATGTTCAGGAGTGGACGTCTTCTGGCTGATGATGATGATGTTGAAAAGATAAGAGCGATGGTGGCCGAGCGGTAGCATGTGCGCTTTACAATTCGACTTGGTTCGATCCTCGGCGGTTGGAAGATATCGGTTTTTTATCGGATGCATTTCGGAGAGTGTGCATCGGATCTGCATGATCTAATTCCCTCCTGCCCATTTTTCTATCGGACTGCCAGAGCGGGAAAGAAAAAAGAAAAAAAAAAAAAAAAAACATCTTTCCGTGGGCGTTAACGCTAACAGAAAGTGGCTCTTGTCTAAGACCCCCCGGTCTATTGATTGAAGTACTTACCTAAAGAGAATATGTCAGCTTTGGTGAGATGTGTGAAGTTCTCTTGTAGTACTTCTTTGGCCAGGTACCTGCAGTCACCTTCTTCACGTGATGGAGACGAGACACAGGTCACGTGGCCCAGGTCGCCTAAACAACAAATCATACAGTTTTTATTATGGAAATAGATGTAGCTATTAAAAGATTTCAATAAATAAATAAATATTCGGGATATTTCGCTGCTTAAAAACGAAAGAGCCACAAAACTATTTATACAAATTTTATACAAATTATTTTTGGTGCAAATGTTTGCTCGGTTGTGTAGTGGGATAGGCGGACTGCAGTAGTTCTCGACACGGGTTATCCTAGTGAGGACTGCTTCGCAAAGCTTACTATTTTAGGCTTGTCTCTTTGCTATATTAATTTACCACGTTAGATAAGGTGAAATATTTAAGTTAAAATATTGTATCTTTTAATTATTGTGCGTGTGTAAATAAAAAAAAAAAATATATATATATATATATATATCCAAAATTACTTTAATTAAAAAAAATGGGACCAAAATCACCCTTATTTTCATATACCACAAAGACACGTCGAAATCGGCCTTTTTTCAGTTCTTAATACCTTTCAGATGTTATTTGTTTGAGCTAACTACTTTAGAAAGTAATTTTCTATTCTCACTACATTTCAGATGTAATTTGTCAGTGCTCACTACGTTTCAGATGTCATATTATGTCTGTGCTCACTACGTTTCGAATGTTATTTTGTCTGAGCTTACTTCATATCGGATGTTATTTGTTTGAGCTAACTCCCTTTAGAGAGTAATTTTCTGTGTTCACTATATTTTAGATGTTATTTGTCAGTGCTCACTACGTTTCAGGTGCCATTTGTCAGTGCTCACTACGTTTCAGATGTCATATTATGTCTGTGCTCACTACGTTTCGAATGTTATTTTGTCTGAGCTTACTTCATATCGGATGTTATTTATTTGAGCTAACTCCCTTTAGAAAGTAATTTTCTGTGTTCACAATATTTTAGATGTTATTTGTCAGTGCTCACTACGTTTCAGGTGCCATTTGTTAGTGCTCACTATGTTTCAGATGCCATTTGTCAGTGCTCACTACGTTTCAGATGCCATTTCTAAGTGCTCACTACGTTTCAGATGCCATTTGTAAGTGCTCACTACGATTCGGATGTCATACCAATTAGTTACAAACATACATACAAATCTTTCATCTTTATAATATTGTATGTATATGTATAGATCAAATACGTTCATTAACGATTATACGCTACCTCATCATCCACACTGTGAACTGTCAAAATTATCATCCTATATTTGACGAAGATAGTGTTTTTAGTTGTGTGAAAAAAAACAGGCAAAAAACTCGATTATGTCAGTGCTCACTACGTTTCAGATGCCATTTGTCAGTGCTCACTATGTTTCAGATGTCATTTGTCAGTGCTCACTACGTTTCAGATGTCATGTCAGTGCTCACCTATTTTATATGTGTTTGTGCTGTTGTTAGTATGTGCGTCGTCTCCATAGCCGTCGTCGGAGTCGTGTTCGTCTGTATGTGTGTTCTCTCCACCGCTGCATATGAATATGTTGGCCGGTTTCACGTCCATATGGACTAGTTGTTGTGAATGGATGTACCTGCAATATGGACGAGATTAGTTAGTAATTACTTTCATTGGCACTGTTGAAGCGTTCAGATTCAAATTCTTTATTGATTACTAGCGGTCCGCCCCAGCTTCGCACGGGTATAAATTATAGCCTATGTCACCCGGGGATGGTGTAGCTTTCCAACAGTGAAAGAATTTTTCAAATCGGTTCAGTAGTTTCGGAACCTATTCAATGCAAACAAACAAACAAACAATCAAATCTTTCCTCTTTATAATATTAGTATAGATTATAACATGTTCGTTAACTTAGCTGATGCTCGGCTAACACTGGTCTTGGACCACTGTTTAAAACTATCACTGTTGTTCACTAAAGTTATATGATTCATCATAATCAGCCTTTTAACAGTCCACTGCTGGACTTTTAGCCTACCCCCAAAGGGTGATTGGGCCATATCCACCACGCTGGCCCAGTGCGGGTTGGTGGTTTCACACACGCCATTGAATTCCTTCTCAGTACGTATGCAGGTTTCCTCACGATGTTTTCCGATATAATTATTACGCAGATTTTATTCGCAGTGATAATGTTTTGTCGAGATTTAGGATCGAGTTCGAGTTCCAGTGATAACCGTAGCAAAAGACTAAGAAAGAGGGTAGATTGTTATGTCTGCACCTAACTTTTTAACTGTTCGACCAACCACCCGCATTCTTCAGTCTTCCCGTGAACATGGTGCATGTAACTGCGCCGAAATATCGGGAGCTCATTCCACACCCTTACCACGGTAAATATCCCGTAAATAATCATGTAACTTTGGCCTTGGTCCGTCTTACGTTCTTGTCTCTGAATTTGAACCTGAGTTTTCACGATTCCACATGGCAAATAGAATCAAGTAGGATCATGTACTACCACTAGATGGACCGACGACATTGTGAGAGTCGCGGGTATCCAGTGAATGCAAAAGGCAGTCAGTCGTTCAGTGTGGAGATTAAAGGTTATGTATGTTATGCAGTGGACGTCTTCTGGCTGATGATGATGATGATGTAGGGTGCAGATACTTACGCTAGTCCAGAAGCTATATGCTGCAGGACAAGAAGCAGTTCAGTCTCGGGCAGCGCTCCGTCACTTTCCAAGCGTTGTTGTAGGGAACCTCCGTTACAATACTCGTTTTGGATTATCATGTGGTCATCTTCAGCCCACGCTGAGTAGTATCTGTGGATATATGGACTTATGTTATTCTGCCTCAAGTGGTAAGAGCTCGGCCTGTGGATAAATGGACTTATGTTATTCTGCCTCAAGTGGTAAGAGCTCGGCCTGTGGATAAATGGACTTATGTTATTCTGCCTCAATTGGTAAGAGCTCGGCCTGTGGATAAATGGACTTATGTTATTCGGCCTCAAGTGGTAAGAGCTCGGCCTGTGGATATATGGACTTATGTTATTCTGCCTCAAGTGGTAAGAGCTCGGCCTCTGGATAAATGGACTTATGTTATTCTGCCTCAAGCGGTAAGAGCTTGGACTGTTGATATATGGACTTATGTTATTCTGCCTCAAGTGGTAAGAGCTCGGCCTCTGGATAAATGGACTTATGTTATTTTGCCTCAAGTGGTAAGAGCTCAGCTGGTTTGTGTAGGCTGGCAGGGGCATATTTTAACAAGACTAGCAAGACTAAAATTAACAATTCATTATGAGTATAAGTACCTTTCTGTAGGTGTCTCGTAAGCAGCTGTTCTAGGACAATACAGTGCAAGTGGGATGTCAGTGCAGGTCTTATCCCTTTGCCACTTTGAATTAGAATTATAACTAGATGGTAAACGCTTGGGAGCAACTGGGTGTTCAGAAATTGAGCTAAACAACCCCCAATTTAATACACAATACAAAAGCTTCAAAAGCGCAAGATTCTGAGTCCAGTCTAGTCCTAAGCGAATACGGGAGTAGGAAATACCGGAAATACGTGGCGATTGAGGAGAGCTTCGCCGAGCCAAATCATGGGAGAGGCGTAATCGTAAGCAAAAATCCACTAGCAAGTTAGCTGAGTGTGACATAGTAACTATATAATATGTATGTATATCAGTCTCTGGAAGCCATATCACATACAGTAGAATCTGGATATAACGACCTTCAAGGGACCGGCTATACTATGTCGTACTAACCGGATGACGCACAAAACGGCAGGATTATTTCTTGAGTACATTTATTATGAAACCTAATTTGAGTAAACAATATCGTCGCTAAAATAGGTTAGTCGTTATAAGCGAAGTCGTTATATATGAATTCTACTGTATATATATGTTTGGGGTCAGATCACCGTGTGTGCAAAAATGTCCCGAATATTTATTTATAGTTTGCGGAGTGCGGCATTGTTTGACGAGTGCGACATTATAGTTACCTGACGACGTTGGCATGTTTCCCGAGCGCGGCGTGCGCGAACACCTCCCTCAGAGCAAGCCGCTCGGCCGCCGAGCCGGCCACCGGCGTGATAGACCGCTTCAGTGCGTACTCGCACCCGTCGAGTCTGTTGAGGCATTTCGTGACGAGACCGAACTGACCGCGACCAATTTCCTCAACCTCGTCAAACTCCTTCTTGTAACGGGATATGTTCGATTCCTGACAACAAATTGTTGTTATCAGTGCCAAGAACTCGTACTAAAGTTCTTCTTTCCCTCTCTATTTTGAGTTTTTACGCGCCCTTCGACTGAAAAACCGTCGTCTGGCAGCGTAAAGGCTAAAGACACCAAGATAAGTGGCTGGTGGGCATCTGTGCATTTAGTAAAGACTAAAGATATCAATGCAAGAGGCTGGTGGACATCTGTGCTTTTAGTTAAGGCTAAAGACACCAAGACAAGTGGCTGGTGGGCATCTGTGCATTTAGTAAAGGCTAAAGATTTTAATGCAAGAAGCTGGTGGGCGTCTGTGCTTTTAGTTAAGGCTAAAGACACCAAGACAAGGGGCTGGTGGGCGTCTGTGCATTACGTAAAGACTAAAGATATCAATGCAAGAGGCTTGTGCGCGTCTGTGCATTTAGTAAAGGCTAATGATATTAATGCAAGAGACTGGTGGGCATCTGTGCATTTAATAAAGGTTAACGATAGCAATGCAAGATGCTGGTGGACGTCTGTGCATTTAGTAAAGACTAAAGACACCAAGACAAGTGGCTGGTGGGCATATGTGCATTTAGTAAAGGCTAAAGAAATCAATGCAAGAAGCTGGTGGACATCTATGCTTTTAGTTAAGGCTAAAGACACCAAGACAAGTGGCTGGTGGGCATCTGTGCATTTAGTAAAGGCTAAAGATTTTAATGCAAGAAGCTGGTGGGCGTCTGTGCTTTTAGTTAAGGCTAAAGACACCAAGACAAGGGGCTGGTGGGCGTCTGTGCATTACGTAAAGACTAAAGATATCAATGCAAGAGGCTTGTGCGCGTCTGTGCATTTAGTAAAGGCTAATGATATTAATGCAAGAGGCTGGTGGGCATCTGTGCATTTAATAAAGGTTAACGATAGCAATGCAAGATGCTGGTGGACGTCTGTGCATTTAGTAAAGACTAAAGACACCAAGACAAGTGGCTGGTGGGCATATGTGCATTTAGTAAAGGCTAAAGAAATCAATGCAAGAAGCTGGTGGACATCTATGCTTTTAGTTAAGGCTAAAGACACCAAGACAAGTGGCTGGTGGGCATCTGTGCATTTAGTAAAGGCTAAAGATTTTAATGCAAGAAGCTGGTGGGCGTCTGTGCTTTTAGTTAAGGCTAAAGACACCAAGACAAGGGGCTGGTGGGCGTCTGTGCATTACGTAAAGACTAAAGATATCAATGCAAGAGGCTTGTGCGCGTCTGTGCATTTAGTAAAGGCTAATGATATTAATGCAAGAGGCTGGTGGGCATCTGTGCATTTAGTAAAGGCTAAAGATATCAATGCAAGAGGCTGGTGGACGTCTATGCATTTAGTAAAGGTTAAATACATGAAGGTAAGTGGCTGGTGGGCATCTGTGCATTTAGTCTATATTTTTTGCAAGCTAAATTAGACAAGATATAAATCAGTTGATATTTCTAAAATGTTTTTCGGTGATTGCAGGTTACTTTCGCGAATTTTGTACAAGTCCCAACATCCACCTGATTGATAGTGACACTTACTCGTAATCTCTTCGCTGGTTGTTCGGGCGTCGAGTCCCAGGTCGGTGTTTTTGACAAAGCTCGTTTCTTCTTGTTCAGCGCTTGACCTGTGAATTAATATTGAAAAATATTAATAATATTGTACTTTGTTAAAGCAAAGTGACCAAAGTGAATAATAAAATAAAGATAATTATATCATAATATAGAGTAGCTTTTTAACCCAAATACTGGATATCCGGCCATCCTACAAGCATTTCAGTGTGTTATACATTACTCGGTCCAAGCATTTATTTGCTTTGACAGCTGCAATAACATTGTAAAAAGCGGAATGAAAACATTTTCTTTAAATGTTCATCATCATCATCATTTCAGTCATAGGACGTCTACTACTAGACATAAATCCTCCATCGATCTCCAAAAGAGCCAGTTGGAAGCAGCCTTCATCCAGGGTTTCCTTGCGGTCTCTTTTAGGTTGTCTGTCCATCTTGTGGGTGGACGTCCTACGCTGCGCTTACCGGTCCGTGGTCTCCATTCGAGAATCTTTTGGCGTCATATTATATTGCCTAGTACCAAGGAAGATAGACTAAGAGGAAAAACAATAGCAGAACATTAGAGCGTAGCTCGGAAATTTGTCTTTAAACGGTGTAAACTTGGGTGGCACCGTAATTTGAGCGTGCTATAGGTTGTCTCGAACTTCCGTAAGCGCTGCAGTCAGATAGCGTACCAATTACCATAGCGCTAGTATCGTAGTCAAGTTTCGCAGCATTTCAATAGATTGAAGAAAAGCGACATCTACTGGTATGAGTTGCACTTCTCTTGAAATGTTGCGAAACTTGACTGCAATACTAACGCTACGGTGATTTGTAGAACTCTTTCGTACGCTATCTGACTGCAGCGCTTACGGAAGTTCGAGACAACTTATAACACACTCAAATTACGGTGCCATTTAAGTTTACACCGTTTTTAGGCAAATTTCCGAGCTACACTCTAATGTTCCGCTATTGTATTTCCTCTTAGTCTATTTTCCTTGCTACTAATAATATTGTTTAATTGTGTGCGATTTAAAATATGTGTATTATTTACTATTTGTGCAATTAAATTTTCTTTATCCATGTAGCCTTGTAGGGACCGTAGAGTGGTGTAACTCACCGTCCGGCGTAAAAGGGTTGATGTTGGCAACTGAACGGCGAGGGGGCGCCAGGCGAGACTCGTCGATGTCGTCTGGAGGCAAGCTGCCGAGGGCGGAGTCTTCGTCGCCAGACGGCGGGTGGAGGTGGTGGCTGGACCCCGACGGCACGTCTACTAACAACAATATTATTAAAACAAAAACTCTTCAACTTTTTTTTTTTTTTTTTTTTAACTCGCCTGATGTTAAGCGATGATGCGGCCTACGATGGAGCACGCTTGCCTAGAAGAAACCTATTCACTCTCGACTTGAAGACACCCAGATTGTAACTATCGGGTAACACCCACTCAGGCAGCGAATTCCACAGACTAGCAGTTCGCATAATAAATGTGGAATCAAAGCGCAAGCTACTAAATGCAAGGACGGATTAATATGGTAAAAACATAAATTGAAAAAAAAAAGAACCCCTCAACATAAGTCAACTTAGACGGCATCATCGCTTAATCATCATGCCTATTATATATATATAAAATAAAAATAAAAAACTTTCCTCTTGGGTTACCTGGAAACGACAGCGTACTATGAGTCTTCACAAAGACTTTTTTAAAATAATTATTATGAATAGGCTTGCGCTTGGTCGCCTGATGTTAAGCAATGATGCTGTCTATGTTGGAGAAAACAATTCACTCTCGAGCGCTGCTTAATCCGAAATACTCCCGTAGATAGCATAATCTAAAACGTGACAAACTCCGGCAACTTGTTGGGGTTGTCAGTGGTCACAGCCTTATAAATAAACATCTTTTCAAAATGGGGGTTACAGACAGTCCCCTATGTAGAGGGTGTCTGGAGACTGAAGAAACGGCCGCGCATTTGCTGCTGGAGTACAGCAGCGTGGCAGTACAACCAAACACTATCCTCGGATCACCGAGGACACTGGGAAGCCTGTGCAGCCATCAGCAAGCTGCTGGCTTTCCTGGAGGAGGCCGGGTGAACTAGCTACAGCCGGGTGACGCAAAAAGGGCCAATGAATGGCCTAGTTGCGGAAAATGCCCGCCACACAAGTAATAAGTAAACTTTCTCTGGGCTGGCAAAGCATCGACAACGCTGCTAGTGTTGCAGGTGCCACTTACCATCAAACGCTTCCCTACTTGCTGTTTTGTTTTAAATTTTTTTCAACGTACCTGGCTGCATGTTTATTTTGGGAGGGCGCAGCAACCTCGATCTAGGCGGATGGTATGATGGAGTGGAGCACTTTTCTATCAACGTTTTGGGCGTGTGGGGACTGTCGAATAATCTGCAATGAAATAACATGTTATTAAACTCGGACCAAGCTTTTATTTGCTCTGACAGCTGCAAAACAAAACCGTTTGTGTTAAAGTAGTTTAGTGCTGCTTCTAAAGAACATAAAATAAGATGCTTTGATGATGAATATATGTAAATGTTACGGCGGATTGACTAAGAAATAGGTAATAACAAAGTCAAAAAGTATAAACGAAAGGTTCCCCATACAACGAACATATTTTTTAACTAGCTGCGCCCCGCGGTTTCACCTGCGTAGTGGTGAAAAACGGTGATGATGATGATGAAAAGTAGCCGTTGTCACTTTCTGGCTCTTGAACTATACACATGCAAAAAATCAGGTCGATCCGTTGTTCCGTTGCAGACTGAAAGAGGAACCAACATCCATACATCTATACATACAAACTTTCGCGTTTATAATTATTAGTAGGATAGAAGGACGTATTTTTGTATTAGCTCTAATGTAAAAACAGTAATACGTACAAGCGTCAAACTTGGCATGATTATAGTACACACTCTAAAGTATAACAACAAATAATAAATTATGGCCAAGTGCGAGACGATGACAAATTTACATTCATAAGCAAGGTATAACTGGTAATCTGTTATTGAATTTGGTGGTGGTACGGAACCCTCAGTGCGCGAGCCCGACTCGCACTTGCCCGATTTATTTATAATATACAAACAGTAAAAATACCATTTGCTGTGCCTGTCAATTCCAAATTATTTATTTCACAAAACAAAAAAAGTCATTCACACCACACTCAACGAAATATATATGGAACCGCTGATTTTTTTTCGCGATTTCAGGAATGCACCCATCGATCCCCAATATTAAAATTATCTAATTAATTTCAACATGAGATCACGGCCAGGTGAAAATTAGCATAATTTTGCGAGTTTTTTTTCGAAAAGTCCTAAAGAAAAACGATTCCAAATAACTTCAGGTAGCCACCTCCATTATGTAGCAAAGATAACCATATGTGTTGCTAATAAAGACTACTTTAGTCAATTTGTATCGTATACTTTGGTATTTATGTGCAAGTATGTATCTTAATCCTTAGCATTAAGGTATAGTTTGGCGTGTTTTTAGGAAGCAAGGTGTTGTGCAGGCGTTATTTTTTTCGGAGCAGATGTCAGCTGATCCTTCATCACGTGTTTTGATGTTATTGTGTAGGTAACTGTACTATAACAGATATTTCGAGAGTGGAGAAAGTATTTGAGACTGGCAGCGCCCATAGATAAGACAAACAAGGGAGATATGGTAAGGTGGCGTTGGTGGCGCACCTGGCATAGATCGCCCGTTGGTCCAGTTGGTAGTGAATTTGCCTTTAGTGCTTGGGGGCGTGGGTTCGATTCCCACCTAGGACAAACATTCATGTGATGAACATTTGTGTTTGTTCTGTATCTGGTTGTTAATATATATTTAAGTATGTATTTAAAACTATATATGTTTGTATATCAGTCTCTGGTATGTCACAAGCTTTGCTTAGTTTGGTGTCAGATGACCGTACATGCAAATGTGTCCCGAATATTCATTTATTCTGGCCTAAATCATATGGAGGCATTTGTAACACATTCAACAATAATATTATCACATCACATCAGCAGCCATTATACGTCCACTGCTGGACAAAGGCCTCCCTCTTCGAAAGGGGTGTGGCCATAATCCCCACGCTTGGCAGGCGGCTTGGGGATCGCAGTACGTTCACCGTGTACTAATAGGACGCTGCTGCCCATCCTTCGGTGGTTCTGGTCGCAGTTTTAGGATATACCCGGGTCCATTAAATAAAATATAATCTCTTCTCTATCTCTACATAGTATAAATTGAAGTCGCTTTCCGCGTCTGTCTGTCTGTCTGTCTGTATGTCTGTATGGCCGCTAACTCCTCCTAAACCACGCAACGGATTTTGATGCGGTTTTCACCATCAGTTAGATATATTTTCAAGGAAGGTTTATATATATAACTAGCGACCCGCCCCGGCTTCGCACGTAAATTACACCTGTGCGAAGCCGGGCGGGCAGGTCGCTAGTAATATTATAAATGTTACAAAATGTAAGTTTGTAATATCAAAATAGTAAATTATACAATTAGTAAATAAGGGAAGGATTTAAAGCGAGGGCCATAGATGAATCACAAGCAAGTGAAGGATTCTAACGACTGAATCACGACCGCAGGGAATGATTCAAGTGTTAGAATCCTGAGCGACGCGAATGATTCATGGCCCTCGACATAAATCCATTTTATTCAAGAGTTGTATACTATACTTTATACCATGACTACGAGAAAAAGAAAGGTTTAGGCGAAAATCTATATTTAATGAAGAAAAAAGGAAGGTTAGTCTGTGGTTTGTGTCGAGTATTTTTTGCGCAAGGAGGTTGTATAGCATTGAGATGGAGGTCGAATATATTTGTGTTCTTAATTCAATCACCAATACCTATTTTGATTAAAAGTGCTTTTTATTCACTGTCTTCAGTGAATAATATAAGCTTTTTGGTATTTAATAAAAAAAAAAATAGTGTGATTTAAAATTAAATTAACAACTTTCGGTTTTTTTTAAATATTATGTGCAGTACGACCTTGCTTCTTGCCAAATTTCATGATTCTATGTTAACAGGAAGTACCCAATAGGTGTTGATTTTCTTGTAAAATTGTAAAATATGCGACATGAAAAAGTAATATGTTTTGACCGCATTGACTTACAAGTTAGATTTCTTCACAGCTGAAAGAGACTGTAGACCCGAGTATTTGATATGAGTTTCAACTTAATACCTCTACAAGTTCTTGAGAAAAAGGATCTTAACAGACAGACGGACAACAAAGTGATCCTATATAAGGGTTCCTTTTTTCCTTTTGAGGTATGGAACCCTACAAAATAACAATGTGTTTGCAATTATTGCCGTACCTGGCAAGGACATGAGACACAACCCATTCTTACGACCATGTATGCTACTTTATTTGTATGTGTACCAATTACACGAATTATCTTTGATGTGTACCTAGAACCTACCACACCACACCATCAGCCATTAAATGTCCACTGCTGAACAAGGCCTCCCTCTTAGAGAGGGGTGTTGCCATAATCCCCACGCTTGGCAGGCGGCTTGGAGATCGCAGTACGTACCATAGAACCTACCATGTTCTGACAAATAAATAATTGGACTGACAACTTCCCGAAGGTTCCAGAACTATTACCTATATAAGCAACTAGCGACCCGCCCGCCCGGCTTCGCACGGGTGTAATTTACGTGCGAAGCCGGGGCGGGTCGCTAGTTATATAAATAAACTTTCCTTAAAAATGTATCTAACTGATGGTGAAAACCACATTAAAATCCGTTGCCTGGTTTAGGAGGAGTTAGCGGCCATACAGACATACAGACATACAGACAGACAGACGCGGAAAGCGACTTTAATTTATACTATGTAGAGATAGAGTGAATATCTGAGGCATTTGTAACCAAGGGCGGATCCAGGGGGGGGGATGTCATGGGGGTCATTAGGACCTAGACAACCACTAATTAATATAAAAATTTAATTATAACTGCTTGTGACTTGACCATGCCTATGTGACCTTCCCCCCTGGCACCAAAGCTGGATCTGCCCTTGTTTCTAACACATTCTACATTAATATTAATTATACTAGCAACGGGGTGCGTTGCTTGATGGCTTCGCACGAGTGTAAGTCTTATTTTTTTACACCTTGGGTTACATTATTGAAGTTTTGGTAAGGATCCCTATTTTTTTGCCTATTTCACCCGGGGATAGTGTATCTTTCCAAGAGTGAATTTTTCAAATCGGTTCATTAGTTTCGGAGCCTATTCAATGCAAACAAACAAAGAATCAAATCTTTCCTCTTTATAATAGGTATTAGTATAGATTTAGACACCCAGTCCTTCCACTTTCACTTTGTAGCTGTATTTTGGCTAGGACTGGTTAAGCAGGTCCAAGACAAGTCAAAGTGAGGTCATTCATTGTTAGACAGGTTAGTACAAGTTTGTATCAGTTTTAGTAGGAACTACGGGAATAACAATAACACCTAAAAACTTGTTGTTAAATGTTTTTTTGCCTTTTGTTGGTAGTGATGAGTAATAGGGTATTTTATACATTATGGTTATTTATTAACTCATCTAAGCTTTAGGAGGTGTATTACAAAATGAAGCGTTCAATTTTAAGTATTTGTATTTTCAAGGCATAAAACGAATAAAGCCAAATTTTTTTAAATAAATATAAAATACTAGCGGTCCGCCCCAGCTTCGCACGGGTATAGATTATAGCCTATGTCACCCGGGGATAGTGTAGCTTCCCGTCAGTGAAAGAATTTTTCAAATCGGTTCAGTAGTTTCGGGGCCTATTCAATGCAAACAAAACAAATCTTTCCTCTTTATAATATTAGTACAGATGTAAACCATAACTTATTATTTTTTGACTATGAGTAGTACAAATAGCAAGTACTTACTTACATAACTTACATCCTTTTTATGGCATAATGGAAATAAAGTTTATGTTTTGGTCCAAGTGAATGTGACCAATGGTAATTAATATGGTAAGTGCATGCAGTTCCTGCCACAGAAGTTGTGAACATGAAAACATCAGTTTTGATATGTTAATTGTGGAATTTTGAGTTTATATTTATTTTGGGGCATGACAGGAGAATGAAGTTACTGAGAATTTTTTAACAAAAAAACTTGTCATTATAGAAAATAAAGGTCACTCATTCATCATCATCAGCCGGAAGACGTCCACTGCTGAACATAGGCCTCCCCCTTTAACCTCCACACTGAACGACAGCCTGCCTTTTGCATTCACTGGATGCCCGCGACTCTTACAATGTCGTCGGTCCATCTAGTGGGAGGCCTCCCTATGCTGCGTCTTCCGGTTCGTGATCTACACTCCACAATTCAAAGGTCAATTCCATTCAATTCAATTTCTTCTTCGTGGCATCGTGCAGTATTGCCACAACTTGCCAATGTCTTGTTTAGAGTCGAGTAGGCAAATGATTTGGAGATTGTCCGGTTTATTGGTGGCGGGATCCCAATTTATGCAAATGATCAGTGAAGTCTTGGGTCTTGAAGATCTTCACTCATTGAGTTACATGAATTATGCAAGTAATAAGACATTCTCGTGTCCCTGGCATTTAGAAGCCATCGCTTTTAAACGAATTAAATGGTTACATAATTGGAAAATATACAGAATGAGCATCTTTATACATGAACAATAAAGCAAGTGTTACAATATGTTACAGTTTCGTCGATATTATAATCGTAGGTGCACTAGGGGCGAAGTAAAGAGTAGGTTTAGGCGAAACGTGGTGTTTTCTAATGAGTTTTTCTTTGGAGAAAGTAGGTGAGCTTACCTGAGTGCCCTAACTCTTCTGTAGGGAGGACTTTGGGACGCCGGCGCCGGTGCAGCGTCTCTGAGCCCATCGTCCTCATCCATATCGCTAAAATCCAGCTTTCTAGGCACCATAGACGCCGGTATAGGACTCAAATTGCCCGTAAATATGTGGAAAGGGTCCGACATTTCACAGGAAGTTTCAACAGACAATTCGGACGAGTTGTGCTTATTTTCGAAACTACTTCTCATTTTATGCCAATCCGTCATGTTTATTAACACATTTATTACACTTTTATCACAAAACAATCACTTGATTTTGTTTTAACTCGATCACAAAACGCACTTTCACAAATACAATCGTTATGGCGGATGACGCATAGCACCTGTTTTAGCGTTAAACCAATCAGAACGCTGTAAATAGCCGGTAGCAATAAAATTCAAATTCTATTGGCTGACGTTTAGAACGGAAGCAATCATGGCGGCTCTTGAGCTCTCACGATAAAGGATGCGTTCAACGAAAATTCTTAATGATTCAGTTCATAAACTAGCCAAGTGCGAGTCGGGCTCGTTTGCTGGTTTAAGGTCTAGTGACTAGATAATAATCCAGCATTAACACTAGACTAGACCGTAAAGACTAGACTCTAGTCTTTACGCTCTAGTCTATCTAGTCTTTACGGTCTAGTCTAGTGTTAATGCTGGATTATTATTAAGTGTTCATGAATGTCCTCGAGTGTGAGAAAGTGATATAAGTGATAGAGTAGTGTATAATGGCTAATGAAAGTAGACACGGAAAAAGCGCGGCAAATTTAAAAATATCAGCTTTGAATCGCCAAAAATTAGTATGAAATGCCTGGAATAATTTCACTTGATACTCGTAAGTTATTAATTTTTATTGTTTCACAGTCAGAACACAGTAATGTATGCATTTCAAATTAATTTTGGGGTTGTAATGCGGATTTTTTTAAATTTGGCGGGCGCTTTCAGTCTCTACTTTCATTAGCCAGACTCTACACGTTTTTATCTCGAAACTTAAACTCCGATGCCTATAAGAAAGTATTTACTGGGGCCTTACAGATAACTGCTTTTGCGGCGCCAATTTAACGTTAAATCAGCTCAGTTGGAAAATCACGCGAACGTGAACCTTAACGCGCCCAGATACGGTTTGCGGTACCGTGCGGTGCGGCCCTGCCCGGCCCGCAAACAGTAAACTACGGAAGACGAGGCGGTATAGTCTTAATGGCTTAAGCCTGCTCAGTAATGGGAAAATATCTAGGGTTTGGCTCTATCTATTGTTTTCAAATTCACGTTTCAAATCACGTTCACAGCACTAAATGCTTAGTACAAACTTGTGAAAATTATCACTTTTCGAACATTTGATCATCAACATATAAACATAGAAAAACCTTAGAAAAAAAATTTTCATCACGTCAAAAAAAAGCGTGCTTCTTTAGCCACAAGTTAAAAACAGAAAACTAACGAAAATTTAAATGAATAACTAAAAACTAAAACTTAAAATAACTAAATACAATAAATACGTCAGAAAATATATTTTTCTGCTCAGCAGTTTTGGTAGTTTTTTTTTAATTAGATACTAGTTATGCATATGTTATTAGTATTATGTTTTGAGATAACATTATCTAGTAACTAACATATGGATTAAAGCTATAAAATATAATAATACACTAATCAGTTTTAGTTCTCTACATCGCTGTTGTCACCCGTAGCGTAGATTCGGAACGTATTAGGTTGATTGACGGTCGGTTGATTTGATTGACAGTGACTACTGACTTGCACTTGACTTGACGTTTCATTGTTTTGGATTTCCGTCTGCTCTGCAGATTTTCTGCGAAAATCAAATATTAAATTATTATTAAAACCTCAAATTAAGTAAAACGGTTTGAAATTGTTACTGTGATGATTAGAAACACAGAAATCTTCAGTAATCCAATCGCAGTTTAATGATATCCAAAACCGAAGATGGCTCTCACAACTTTGATAAAACTTAGCATATTTATGTGTCTGCCTTACATAAGTTTACAACAAAACGTTGGCCGAGATGAAATCATATTTAACTATAATAATACGTGAGTATTTTCGCAAAGTTATTTGTAATTTTACTAAAATGTGTGTATTCAATAAAATATTTTTCCTCCCTACCCATGTTTGGACTAAAAATATATACACAAGTTCCATATCTTTTACCCTTAGATTATTATAATGACTCACAACGGTATGTAGGTAATTACAGTTTGAAAGGATCAATAACCTAACCTTATTTCTTTGCTACATTCTCTAGAAATAAACAAAGATATGGGAGGCCATTGGTCCTTGAAGTAGGTAGGTACTTTGTTGGATGGGTACATATACCTCTATGGAATGAATAAAACGTTTTTGACACTTATTAGCTCCATTTGCATCTATGCAAACATCTTGGAGGGTGATTTTAACCTTCTACACTATTTCCATTTGTTACTTTGCACTAATGCTCAGGAGGAGGAGTGATGGTGGCTGAGCTGTAGCATGTGCGCTTTACAATCTGACGGCACCCGGTTTGATCCTCGGCCCTGCACCAATGACTAATTTTAGTACTTAGATAAATTATGTGCAGTTTCGATGCTATCACTCTAAATCCAAAAAAGTAAAACTGATTTGAGCTTTTCTCCCTGTTTTTTTGGATTCATTCAAATACCGAGACGTTGGGTCTCTCTTCGCCTGATAGTAGGCCTTATAACCGGTCATTGCAACTTGAATAGTCACTTGTATAAGCTAGGAGCCACGGACAGTCCACTGTGTCGTGGCTGCATGAAAAAAAACGAAAGTGTAGAGCATGTGCTGTGGCATTGTGAAGCCACAGAAGAAACTAGAATCGCTACCGGGTTGCATGAGGCAGCATTGTCTTCTTCATCCGCGTCGCCACAACAGCTAGACTGCTTTTCATCATCATTACTTACACTACCATCTACGCCACTGGAGCAACTGTGCCAGCGCGCCAGAGCCTCACTCCGATATTTCAAGGAGTTGGGTTGGCTCAGGTAGGTGCTGGTAGGGGGAAATGCACAATACACCCCAAGCGGGACGTCAGTGCAGGACTTATCTCGAATAAGAATCTCGAAGTCTCTTTGTATCTTTTATCGCATTTACAATGGGGAGTGTTCTGAAGAACTGTTTGATCTGATGCCGGCGTCGCGGTTTTACCATCGCACTAGCCGCCATCGCCTGAAGACACATCCACACATCATAGATCAGTGGAAATCGCACACTGTGCGATTCACACGATCCTTCTTACCTCACACCTGCAAAATGTGGAATGCTACCTTCCACGGTGTTTCCGAGAAGCTACAACATGGGGTTCTACAAAAGGCGAGTTAATCGAGTCCTAAAGGATCGGCAACGTATTTGTGATGCCTCTGGTGTTACAAGACTGCCCTCCGATTACTAAAAGACTGTTAAGTGATATGGCCACAGTGTCACATAACGGTCTTTTAGTCATCGGACGGCAGAAGTATCCATAGGCAACGGTGACTGCTTACCATGAGGCAGCCCGTCTGCTTGTTTGCCACCTATGGCATCAAAAAAAAAAACTATTTACTAAATAATGTCTATGATATCTTAGTATTCAGGTTTCATAATTATGGAGGGAACCATAAAGATAAATTTTACGTTACAGCTACACTTTTCGAAAATATGAGAAAAACCTCAGAAATCAAAGTAGCAAAACGCACGACTGTGTGTAAGCGCCATGGTTTTGCTCCATTTAATGCGACTTTAACACAGTAAACCAAGGATTATGGTCATCTGTACTAACAAGCGTTGCTTAAAAGTGGGAAAACGTCACCTTAAATATGTTTTTTATTCCAGGTACCAGTACAATAAGTCTTATACTGTGAGTGTGGACAAATACACTGAATACATCATGGAGTTTGCAGGGGTTGGGGTATGTAACTATAACTATGTATTTATACCTGCTGTTATTTTATCAATACACTACTGGACTGTTATTTACCAATATGCTACTGGACTGTTATTTACCAATATGCTACTGGACTGTTATTTTATCAATATGCTATTGGACTGTTATTTTATCAATATGCTACTGGACTGTTATTTTATCAATATGCTACTGGACTGTTATTTTATCAATATGCTACTGGACTGTTATTATACCAATACAATACTGGACTGTTATTTTATCAATATGCTACTGGACTGTTATTATATCAATATGCTACTGGACTGTTATTTTATCAATATGCTACTGGACTGTTATTTTACCAATACAATACTGGACTGTTATTTACCAATATGCTACTGGACTGTTATTTTATCAATATGCTCTTGGACTGTTATTTTACCAATACAATACTGGACTGTTATTTTAGCAATATGTTACTGGACTGTTATTTTACCAATACAATACTGGACTGTTATTTTACCAATATTCTACTGGACTGTTATTTTATCAATATGCTACTGGACTGTTATTTTACCAATACAATACTGGACTATTATTTTATCAATATGTTACTGGACTGTTATTTTACCAATACAATACTGGACTGTTATTTTATCAATATGTTACTTCACTTTTTTTTTATCAATACAATACTGGACTGTTATTTTATCAATATGCTACTGGACTGTTATTTTACCAACACAATACTGGACTGTTATTTTATCAATATGTTACTGGACTGTTATTTTACCAATATGCTACTGGACTGTTATTTTACTAATAAGCTACTGGACTGTTATTTACCAATACACCACTGGACTGTTATTTTACCAATATGCTACTGGACTGTTATTTACCAATACAATACTGGACTGTTATTTACCAATATGCTACTGGACTGTTATTTACCAATATGCTACTAGACTGTTATTCTACCAATATGCTACTGGACTGTTATTCTACTAATACGCTATTGGACTGTTATTTTATCAATACGCTACTGGACTGTTATTTTACCAATACGCTCTTACTGGACTGTTGTTTTATCAATACGCTACTGCAGGCCTAGCATGGGCTGTGGATAAATTGTCATTCCATCGTTTTTATCCACGCCTAGACGCGACAAAGCTAGAATATGGATACGTTTGTCTTTTTCTCGCGGGATAAAAACGGTGGAAAGACATTTAATCCATGGCCCGTGTTAGGCCTCCTGGACTGTTATTTTATCAATACGCTACTGGACTGTTATTTTATCAATACGCTACTGGACTGTTATTTTATCAATACGCTACTGGACTGTTATTTTACCAATACTCTACTGGACTGTTATTTTACCAATACTGTCATTGTTGCTGTGGGACTTCGAATGGGACTTTGTTTTCAGAATCGAGGGTACGCGGCGGGTGATTTCGACGCGCCCGCTCGCGTGACCGTTGCGAGTAATTTCGCCAACCGAACATACCCACTGTTCATCACGGCTCGACAGCAAAAAGGTATACATATAAGGCTAGTTTTACAGCTGCATGGGAGACCCGTACATCAAGTATCCGTACGGCAGACGGGATCTACGCGGAGGGAAGTCCCGTACGGAACAATCCGCGTCGCTGTGAAACGATGGTCTAGCGCCTCACGTATGTCTCCGCTCCAGGAGCCCGTACGGTTGACCCGCGCGTGTTTTCCGTACAGCTGTGAAACCAGCCTAATCAAGAAACTTAAGGCCTTCTTTTCCCACTTTTAGCAATTTTGGTCATTCTAGTTTTAGATTGTCTACTGCGTTTACGCGTTAGGGTTACGCATATAGACTGTACTAAGCCGAAAGGAGGTCATTATACTCATCATTATGAATAACTTTTACTAACCTTAAACCAACCCTGAAATTGTCAAGAAAAAAAAACAGTTGTTCCATAGAAAACAGCTAACTTTTTCGCGATTTTAGTTTTGGTGTCATAGTAAAAGTTGTTCATAATGATAAGTACAATGACCTATCGGTTAGTACAGTCTATATGCGTAACCCTGTATAGCTATCACCATCATCATCAGCCAGAAGACGTCCACTGCTGAACATAGGCCTCCCCGTTTAACCTCCACACTGAACGACAGCCTGCCTTTTGCATCCACTGGATGCAAAACCTGCATACGTACAGAGAAGAAATTCAATGACGTATGTGAATCCACCAACCTACACTGGGCCAGCGTGGTGGATATGGCCCAATCACCCTTTCGGGGGTAGGCTAGAAGTCCATCTAGTGCAGTGGTTCTCAATTAGTTATTAGCCTACCTACGCTGCGTCTTCCGGTCCCGTAGTGTGATAATTTAGTGTGGGTTTGATTCTCATCCTCTAAACTTGCAGGTGTTTTCTCCTGGCAGCTGCCAATGCTGGTCCAGACGCCTGTGAGCCTCGAGCAGTTCACCAACATATCCAGGACCCTGTGCCCTCACAACAACCTGTTTGCTGAAGATGAAGACACCTGCGGTGAATGCTTTACAATTATAACTTTCAAAGACACTGTCCACTTGTATGGGTCACTGTTTTAAACTATCACGGTAATAGAAAGAAAGAAAACATTTATTTTGCGCACAAAACACTACATCAACATTACAAAACAGAAACGACAAAGTAATAATAACAATAATTGTCGCCAATAAGCCTGATATCGTGTTGGTCGACCGGTCCCAGCGCCGGGCAGTGCTCGTCGACATCACCATCCCACATGACGAGAACCTCGTGAAGGCCGAGAAGGACAAACTCAGCAAGTACCTTGACTTGGCTCACGAGGTTACCGCCATGTGGGATGTTGACTCGACGATCATTGTCCCGATAGTCGTTACGGTGAACGGTCTTATAGCGAAGAGCCTTGACCAACACCTTAAGAGGCTCTCGCTAGACAGTTGGGTCAAGGGTCAGATGCAGAAGGCGGTAATCCTTGACACGGCTCGCATTGTCAGGAGGTTCCTCACTCTGCAGCCCTAACCACCGGTAGCTTGGGCCCTGCCCCGCTGCCGGCGGCACCCTAGTTTTTAAGTTTTTTGTTTTTTATGTAATATAAATAAATGTGAACAATAATAATAATACATGTTAAGTTGTCGCTGTAGTGTCCAGTGCGACAAAAAAGGGCAGTGCTCAGCGATAATGCTACAGATTTCTCTGCAGCGCTGATTTTCAGCACTGACTTTATGAGACGCACGGAACTACAAATAAAATTTTCGAAAAACGTTCGTAATATGAAGTACATACAATAAACACACAAATAACATGGACAACACATCAGAAAATATAAATAAACTGCAGCGCTTACGGAAGTTCGAGACAACCTATAACACGCTCAAATTACGGTGCCATCCAAGTTTATATCGTTTTTAGGCAAATTTCCGAGCTACGCTCTAATGTTCCGCTATTGTCTTTCCTCTTAGTCTATCTTTCTTGATCATATGGACGGACATAAGGTACTTATTATCCAGAAAATGCGGGAAAACTGGAAAATCGCGGGTAGCACCGCGGGGTTCAGCTAGTAGGATATAGATATCTTTATGCCCAGTAATGTCTCTGGAAACATTGCCCTTTTATCTGAAACACTGTAATCTATGCACAATACTACTGCTTGTAACTGAATGTAGTTCCAGACAGACAATATCAATAATATTGGACCCGGGTATGTCCTAAAACTGCGACCAGAACCATCGGAGGATGGGAGGCAGCGTCCTATTAGTACACGGTGAACATACTGCGATTCCCAAGCCGCATGCCAAGCGTGATTATGGCAACACCCCTCTCTAAGAGGGAAGCCTTTGTCCAGCAGTGGACGTTTAAAGCTGCTGATGTGAATATCAATAACAAACCACTTGCAAAACATTTCAAATATATTTAATTTTAGTCATTGTTAGTTACCTAAGACCTAAGCTCCCTCCCAAATTTTAATTTATATTTCTCTTTTTGTTCACGCCTTCTTAGCCAATGGGAAGTGGATAAAAGTCTACTGTGGCCCTTTAATACGTAAATAAAAAACAAAATAATTTTTCACAAAAAAAATTGTTCACTGGCAACACGAATAGTAGATTTTTTTCTTTCAGATATATCATCACTGAACAATCCGATCGTCCATTTGACTTCATCATCGCCAGTTCCCATAAAAGTTACCATAAAGGTAGAAATCGTAGAAGATTTCTACATTAAGATAAATTCTACCATGGAAATAACTAGTACCCCGAGTCAACCGAAGTACTATTTCTACCCTTTCGATCAGAATAAGAACAAATTGGTAGATTTGAATGCGCAAAATATAAAGCGGAAGTACATGTGTAATAAGGAATTAAATGACTATGAACAAAGTAAATTAACCAGTTATTTCGAAGAAATGAATCTGTATAAACAGACTGGATGGATGGCTCGACCGAAAAGCGTGATTCTCATGATAGAATCAGATGACGATATTTGTGCAGTGGTTTCCATACAGAATTTCTCGGTGAGTAAACTTACTGTAATTTTTTTTTGTTAACATTTTCATGACCGTGGATTCAATGTCCTTTAGTCGTAATATTAAACAGTATACATAGTCTTAATAGCGTCAAACAAGTCATAGTCACAGTCAGAGTCAAGCTAAGTAAGTCACGGTCAAGTCAAACTCATGCCCCTGTAAAGTGGTGGAGACTTTACAAGAGGCTCCTATGGAGTTTTGGAATTAACACGAAAAGACACGTTTCACCTCGTTATATCACTTGCTCACACTCGAGCATGTATAAGAGCACTTAATGAATAAAAATTCACCATTTACTACACATTAACACTCGAAAATACACAAGTTTAGGAAAATAATCCAACGAGCCGACATGTTTTTCTATGTTGGCGCCAAAACACACACACACACACACACACACAGACACACACACACACACACACTATACACAAACCTAAGTGCTCTAATATTTAATACAGTAGAATTCATATATAACGACTTCGCTTATAACGACTAACCTATTTTAGCGACGATATTGTTTACTCAAATTAGGTTTCATATAATAAATGTACTCAAGAAATAATCCTGCCGTTTTATTTATTTATTTATTTAGTTTATTGGCACACAAAACAAAATATGGTCAAAACAATCTAAACTTAGAATAGACTACAAAATTTTAAACTAAACCATATTCCTAAATATGTATACACAACATGTTTCTTTTTAATGTAGTAATTGGTGCAGTAATTGGTAAAGTAATTGGTTGGTATTGGTAATTGGTGATACTAGCGCTACGGTAATTTGTAGAACCCTTTCGTACGTTATCTGACTGCAGCGCTTACGGAAGTTCGAGACAACCTAGTATAGCACGCTCAAATTACGGTGCCATCGAAGTTTATACAGTTTTTAGGCAAATTTCCGATCTACGCTCTGATGTTCCGCCATTGTCTTTCCTCTTAGTCTATCTTCCTTGCTAATATGTAATTAATCTGTAATAATAATTATACCGAATAATTATTCCCGATGGGGATGAAAGGTTCTGGAGTGGAGACCACGAACTGGGAGACGCAGCGTAGGAAGGCCTCCCACTAGATGGACCGCGACATTGTGAGAGTCGCGGGCATCCAGTGGATGCAAAAGGCAGGCTGTCGTTCAGTGTGGAGGTTAAAGGGGGAGGCCTATGTTCAGCAGTGGACGTCTTCTGGCTGATGATGATGATAACTATAACGAAATTATTTAAATAATAATAAAAATTTGTGTAAACGTAAAACAAATCAGTAATTAATGCGTAATGACAATAATTATAAATTAATTTAAATATAAAAGGAATAACCAATTAAACCCTATCCTTATAGCGCTTTTTTCACCTCTACACGAGGCATCCTCAGGACGTGCTGACTCTTCGAGCGCTTGGCGGAGAATGAATTCTAATCTAAAAATTCTTCTCAGAAACAGTTTTGAATATGAACTGCCGAGTGCCGCAACGCAACGCTATTTCAACCAACTATTGTTGTCCGTTGTTGGACCCGGGTATGTCCTAAAACTGCGACCAGAACCACCGGAGGATGGGCAGCAGCGTCCTATTAGTACACGGTGAACATACTGCGATCCCCCAAGCCGCCTGCCAAGCGTGCGGATTATGGCATCACCCCTCTCTAAGAGGGAGGCCTTTGTCCAGCAGTGGACGTTTAATGGCTGCTGATGTGTGTGATGATGTGATTGTTTGTTTCAGTGTCCAGTATTCGATAATGAAAGAGACATTTTATACGATGGATATTATTTAACAATGACCAGAAGAGGGGGGATCACCCTTACTGTAAGTATTTATATATACTAGCTGCATGCGATATTCTGTAGAAACGTATCGACAGTTAAGAGTCTATATGTCGTGAACTTGGGTAGCGTTGCATCAATTTACGCGGTTATGGCAAACAGCAACGAATTCATATTTTAGTTATAAATAGTTAAGTATACAAGTTAGGCCATTGGAATTAGACCAAAATATTTGATGAATAGGATTTAATTGCTACAAAAGATTTTATTGTTTTAATAGCTTCATTTATAGCCCAATATGACTATCTTAAGTTTTCCTTCTCGGGGGAGTTGTGCATAAGTGGTGGGGGGTCAAAATGTACCCCCAGAAGGGGTATTTTTGAGGTTTTACGATAATATCTCTTGAACGACTCACAATACCCCCACCACTTATGCACAACTCCCCCGAGGAGGAAAACTTAGGCTAGTCATATTGGGCTATAAATAAAGCTATTAAAACAATAAAACTTTTTGTAGCACATAAATCCGATTTGTTTTCTAATTCCAATGGCCTAAGTAAGTTAAATGTAATTTTGGAAACATGATTGGTGAAACTTTTCTCGATAGAATAATTCGGCGAAAACAGACTTTCTAAAACACGTTTTAAGTTTTTTCTCCGCGTCTGGAAGTTCGTTACAATTTATTTATTCATATTCTAATGGTCATTTGTATAATGTAATTTAACGTAAATTCGTTTTATTTAAAATTAAAATAGTTCTTGAGTAATTTAAAGTTTTTAGCATAAGTCGCTTCCGTAATTTAGTTCTGAGGCGGGTGCCGATTCGTGCGTATATCTTCCTGCAGGCGTAGATAGCATATTTTTGTCACTGTTTCGCGCAGAGGCAAAACTTGAATTTGAGCTGACGACATATCGACTCTTAACGGGCTGTGGTTCAACTGTACAGGGGGGCTAGACAAGAGCAACTTTCTGTTAGCGTTAAGGCATATTAACTGATAGTACAACTTCTGAGTTCTTCTTCTGAGAGTCAACAGGCAACCAACATTTTTGGTTGAATTTTTGAAGTGAAACTTATGCGACTTCCAGCACGGTTGCGTTAAACGTTTAACGCTACCATGGAGGGGAAATAAAAATAGACAGAGCGAGAGTTTTAGATGCCATCTATGAGGAAATTTTGAAACTTGTCCATCCTTCTCATAGTTTATTAGTTCACTAATATTTGCATAGATGGCAGAACATGCGACTTCCAACAAGGTTGCGTTAAACGTTTAACGCTACCATGGAGGGGAAATAGAAAGAGACAGAGCGAGATTTTCACTTCTTCCGCGCGAAGGGACTGCACGCACTATTTTTTTTATGCTTTCAGCAAGACACGTTCCCTTTAGGTTTCTACATAGTGTTTATAGTGAAAACGTCGGATGAAGCGTGTACCGACAGCGTAACAAATGTAACAGTGACGCCATCTGTTGCGCAATACTTTGGGTGGAGCGAGAAACAACATATAGAGGTCGCTAGCGAAGGCAGGGTGAAGAAATTCAGGTGAGGTCACAGAAAAGAGAAGTAAATAGAACGGAAATGAGAAGGTAAATTTGTTACTAGGCATTATGAGTGAACCTTGATTGAACATTCTTATTTATATCAACGCGTCGAACTCCGCACCCAAAGAACTTGGACCTTACCTTTTTGGATTAGGTCTCAAAGTTCTTTGTCCGCATCACAGTTGCAAACTGATTTCGAATGAGTGACGTTTCGTTTATATGGGTGCAACTCGCTACAATTTTTTTTTACATAAATGCCTTGACAGCTGTTCTAATAAAAAAATTATTAATCTTTTCTGTTGATGAGGTTAAATAAAACCGGCTAAGTGTGACTCGGGCTCGCGCACCGAGTTCCGTACCACCACATAAATGGTTAATTACTGAAGCACAAACAAAGTAGTGCAAAAAGAACTTGACGCCCAGGCGGTCACCCATCCCAGTACTGGGTGCGCCCGACGTTGCTTAACTTCGGATGAACAGATTTTATTTTTATTTTTTTGTCACCGACTCGCACTTGGCCAGTATTTATTATTTTTTGTTTTACTTAAGAGTGTGTACTATAATCATACCAAGTTTGACACATGTACGTATTATCGTTTTTACATTAGAGCTAATACAAAAATATTTAGAACGCTTGTTGTATGGGGACCCCCCTTAAGTTATTACTTTTTTATATTTTATTATTTCTTAGTTAATCCGCCGTAACATTACAAATTCTGTAAAAAAATCTAGTGTCTATCTATTACAATTCGAAAGATACAGCCGTTTAAAGGTAGGGCGGACATACAGACAGTGTAGCCTTAGTAATAGGGTCCCGTTTTTTCCTTTTGGGTACAAAACCCTAAAAAGTATGTAATGAGAGAATCAATTAAATCCTAACCTCCTAAAAATATAGAACTGATTCATAAGTGATACCCTATTTAAGTTTCCACATTCCCTCAGTCCAATCATCACCGTTTTCCATCAGTTTCAGAATAATCGAAACGATATCATACCAGGAGTACATAATCGCGGCGGCGGCTGCGCTCGCATTCTTCCTCTCGTTCTACATCGCGTTTGTCATCTCTATAGTTTGTGAGAGGAGAAAGAACAGAGAGGACACTATTACCAATGAAGGTGAGTGATCCAGACAGATAGATAATTATTTATTGGAACCTCATCATTTCAGCCATAGGAGACGACCACTGCTGGACATAGGCCTACCATCGGTCTCCAGAAGGGCCGGTTGGAAGCGGCCTGCATCCAGCGTTTCCCTGCGTTCTATTTTAGGTCGTCTGTCCATATTGTAAGTGATTGTCCTACGCTGCGCTTACCGGTCCGTGGTCTCCATTCCAGAACATTTCGGCCCCATCGGCCATCTGTTCTGCGTGATATGTGCCCTGCCCACTGCCACTTCAACTTGCTAATCCGGAACATAATTAGAACCTATGATCTGGCAACACATTAATTTCGAGTCAGGGCTTAAAAATATCCGTAACAAAGGTAAACTAAAATATAAAATTGTTGCAAACTATGTAAATGTAAAATTGGAAAGGGAAATGTAAAATCACAAAGGGAAATGTAAATTTGCAAAGGTAAATGTAAAATTGTAAACCGAAGTGTAAAATTGCAAAGCTAAATATAAAACCATCATAGAGGGAAAGGTCAAGTTTCGCAACATTTCAAGAGAGTAATGAAAAGCGCCATCTACTGGTATGGGTTGCGCTTCTCTTGAAATGTTGCGAAACTTGACTGCGATACTAGCGCTACGGTAATTTGTAGAACCCTTTCGTACGCTATCTGACTGCAGCGCTTACGGAAGTTCGAGACAACCTATAGCACGTTCAAATTACGGTGCCATCTAAGTTTATACTGTTTTTAGGCAAATTTCCGAGCTACGCTCTAATGTTCCGCTATTGTCTTTCCTCTTAGTCTATCTTCCTTGGTTACATACATTGCAAGTTTGCAAATTAAATAAAAGCATGTAAAAAGTTCTAAAAGTCTATTTATATCAATCTACAGAAGGCAGTTTAATAACACAAGTGCAAGCAGAACAAGTCCAAACTGCCGTGAGACGGCGGCGTGGCAATGCCATGGACGGCAGTGGCTGCAGCGGCATCTCGCGGCAATGCCTCGTCGGGGAAGGGGACGCTGAGGGACGGGAGAGGGGAGGTAAGAAGTAGGAGACGATATTAGTGTGAGCTATAATAATAGGCATAGTGCCGTACCTCATACCATAGACCTGTGTTCCCATCTACAAGTCGTTCACCTCAATAGCCCAGACTTTTTATATCTTATACTGGGCCATGATTCCGTAACTTTAACACGCAGATTTGGACTCTATTCCCTAGGAATAAAGACCAACTTTTAGAGGTAAACACGGCGCGTTACGTGCGTGTTTGTAGTTACAGAATCAGGGCCCAGTACAATAGTTTTATATTCCATTTTATACACATCACATAATTTTTTTTTATATTCATCGGGGCCTCTTGGTGTTGGTTTCGGCCCCACCAATGCCTACCAAATGTCCGGGCTAGACCCGTGTTTATATTGGCATAATGTTTTTTTTTATTACCTATTAAAAAGCTGGTCATAAATAGAGCCCATCATCATTTCAGCCGTAGGACGTCCACTGCTGGACATTGGCCTTCCCCCATCGATGTCCAAAAGTGCCGGTTGGAAGCGGCCTGCATCCAGCGTTTCCCTGCTGTCTCTTTTTGGTCGTCTGTCCATCTTGTGGGTGGACGTCTTACGCTGCGCTTACCGGTCCGTGGTCTCCATTCGAGAACCTTTCGGTTCCATCGGCCATCTGTTCCGCGCGCTATGTGCCCTGCCTACTGTCATTTCAACTTGCTAATCCGGTGGGCTATGTCGGTAACTTTCGTTCGTCTACGGATCTCCTCATTTCTGATAAGAAAATTAACGAGCCCATCCACGAAAACCAAATTAAAATAAATAGAAAAAAAAAAGTTATATGTATTTTAACTTCATGCGAGACAGAGAGCGCACAATACTGAGTTATGACGTCATGCCTCAGGCGCACCATACAAATGCTATACTAACACACGCTTTGCGAGAAAGGAACAGAGTATCCCCTCTCTATCCCTACCCCAAAACTTTAAACGCTCATATCTCAGAGATTCCGACAATTTGATTTATTTTTTCAGTATGTGTAATGTATTTAGTTATATTCATCGCTAAACCTGTTATTTGTAATAAATAAAACATTAGGACACATGCCTATTATACCTACCTACGCTGCGTGTTCCGGTTCGTGGTCTCCACCACAGAAAATAATATTTTTTTGTTTAAATTAGACCGGCTGTCAAGGCATTTTTGTAAGAAATTTGTTGTAGCCAGTTGCATCCATATAAACGAAACGTCTGTCATTCGAAATCAGTTAGCAACTGTGACTCGAACAAAGAACTTTGAAACCTAACCCAAATAAGTAAGGTCCAAGTTCTTTGGATGCGGAGTTCGACGCGTTGACATAAATAAGAATGTTCAATCAAGGTTCTGTCATAATGCCTGGCGACAGATTTTCCTTCTCATTTCCGTTCTATTTACTTCTCTTTTCTGTGGTCCCCACTCAAGAACCTTTCTTACATCGGTTATCGGTTATATCGTAGTTGTTGTACTCAGAGCAAATAGAAATACAGAGTCCCTAAGGCGCATTGCTAAAGTGACGCCAAAATCGCTTCCAAAACTACGTGATTTCCCAATAAATACACGACTTACGCACACATACCCATTCAAAACTACGTGAATTTATTCTCAGAACGTCGTACTGAAAACATACGTTTTAAAAAGAAACAATGACTTCTTGCAATGTTAAGAACTGTAAAAACAACACAAAAGTAAATAAGAAGAAGAATAGAATATTTCCACACTTAAGTATTTATATTATCACTTATTTTGATGAATTACACGACACGAACTTCGACTACGCACACGTGTTTCAAAAAGTGGCTTCAGTTTTCGTGTTCGCGATAGTCCCTCTGTATTTTTATTTGCTCTGCAGTGCAAGTACCGTTCTTTATCGATCATCAAATTTGACAGTTGAGATTGTTAAATTCGTTAAAATGCCATTTGATCAGTACTCACTATGATCGATTCTATGGCATTTTAACGAATTTGACGACCGATAAAGAACGGTACTCGCACTGCTGAGATGTTGTAATGGAATTTTGCTGTGTTTGGTTTGCAGATGGCAGTTCTTCATCGGACACTGAATCTGACATTTCAACGGTGGCTACAGAAGACGTCCCCGATAAAGACCTCTATAGACTCAGTGGGAAACTATGCGTCGCCAACTTGGCCAGGTAATTCTTTATACAGGGTTTACTTTATACGCTGCCTGAATGGGTGTTCCCCGATGGTTACAATCTGGGTTTCGATAGTTGGCGTTACTTTGCGGAAGTCCATTTTTCAACAAGAGTGCACTGGAGAAACGGTTATAATTGTTTATCTCAATTAAATAATATTTATAGTTTTTTCATATTAATTTCAAAATCTATTGTTTATATCATTTAAATTTCAATTACATTATATTTAGAGTGATATATCATATTATTTTCAAAATTTATTGTTCATTAGTATTTCATTAGTACAAATTGTTATAACGAATTTTTTGTTACAGATTTAATAACTTTTTGTTTCAGGTTAGGTTAATTTTGTTTTTTATGTAATTAATATTTAAATTCAGGTTAGGTTCAAATTAGA
Source organism: Agriopis marginaria (assembly GCA_932305915.1). Lineage (NCBI taxonomy): Eukaryota > Metazoa > Arthropoda > Insecta > Lepidoptera > Geometridae > Agriopis > Agriopis marginaria. The sequence continues at coordinate 2,183,988 of OW029941.1, forward strand.
ATCACAATTATCTATAGAGAAAATAGTTTAACCAAAATCCTTATTGTACTCGAAACGACGTAGAAGCGGAATTACACTAGAAATTCGACATAATTATACAAATTAATCTGGGTTTCTTCAAATTGATTGATTGATTGATTAACTCTTTATTGTTCCCACCAAAATATCAGCTGTTCTATAGAAAACGGTCATTGACACTCGACAAAATATATGGAACAGCTGATTTTTGCTTCGCGATTTCAGGGCTGGTCCCATAGTAAAAGTTGTTAATAATGATGAGTACAATTACCTTCTTTTGGCTTCGAGTGTTCACCAACAGGCTAGCTTGTACCTCCTTAGGCTCTTTGCTCACTCCCGACGCTTTTAGAAATACTTGGAAGAGGTTCCGCCATTTGCGCCACGCCTCGGAGCGCACGGCCGGACCGCCTTCCAGTGATAACTCCGCCGGAGGACGCGCGTGTTCCATTATTTATCGATGTTTTGAACATCCACTGAACTATAACACCGATTTTCAGTTTTTTAGGCGTTGAGTACTTATAATTTGTAAAAAAATAAATCCACCGCTGTCACCATGAAGTGAAACACACGCTAGTTGGTTGAACACTGGCTTTATTAACTATAATAATGTGGGTAGTCAAGTTACTTAGTACCTACCCCTTCGACTAAAATAAAATGAATGGACGGGCCCTAACCATTGAAATTGCTCAGTAAAAACGAGTCAAAACCGTCGGAAATATACTTCAACTCCTAATTATAAAAATGTAGAGTATATTTGTTACAAAAATAGATCCCGGTATTATTTGTGTATATACACTTCGGGAAAGCATATGAATGCATAATTTTGTCAGATATTTCGTTATCACGTAACAATAGACACGTGTTGCACTTCCTACGGCTAGAGACAGACTGAAACGAAATGAGAGCCGGCGCTCATTTCGTTATCTTCTAAAATGCGCATCTACTGGGCCTGTCCATTAATTTTATTTTGGTCGAAGACCTACCCTATATAAATATACTACATTCCCCTTACACCCTGTATATTTAGAGTATAAATATAATGTGTTGTAATAAAGATATGTGTTTTTGTTCAGATGCCGCCCGCGCGTGCTGCAAGCCCGCTCCAAGATGTACCTGTGGAACGTGCTGACAGTAGCTGTGTTCTACACCTTGCCTGTCATACAGCTGGTCGTCACTTACCAGAGGGTCAGTATTTAATGTATCTGTGGAACGTGCTGACAGTAGCTGTGTTCTACACCTTGCCTGTCATACAGCTGGTCGTCACTTACCAGAGGGTCAGTATTTAATGTATCTGTGGAATGTGCTGACAGTAGCTGTGTTCTACACCTTGCCTGTCATACAGCTGGTCGTCACTTACCAGAGGGTCAGTATTTAATGTATCTGTGGAATGTGCTGACAGTAGCTGTGTTCTACACCTTGCCTGTCATACAGCTGGTCGTCACTTACCAGAGGGTCAGTATTTAATGTATCTGTGGAACCTGCTGACAGTAGCTGTGTTCTACACCTTGCCTGTCATACAGCTGGTCGTCACTTACCAGAGGGTCAGTATTTAATGTATCTGTGGAACCTGCTGACAGTAGCTGTGTTCTACACCTTGCCTGTCATACAGCTGGTCGTCACTTACCAGAGGGTCAGTATTTAATGTATCTGTGGAACCTGCTGACAGTAGCTGTGTTCTACACCTTGCCTGTCATACAGCTGGTCGTCACTTACCAGAGGGTCAGTGTTTAATGTATCTGTGGAATGTGAGTAGCTGTGTTCTACACCTTGCCTGTCATACAGCTGGTCGTCACTTACCAGAGGGTCAGTGTTTAATGTATCTGTGGAACGTGCTGACAGTAGCTGTGTTCTACACCTTGCCTGTCATACAGCTGGTCGTCACTTACCAGAGGGTCAGTATTTAATGTATCTGTGGAACGTGCTGACAGTAGCTGTGTTCTACACCTTGCCTGTCATACAGCTGGTCGTCACTTACCAGAGGGTCAGTATTTAATGTACCTGTGGAACGTGCTGACAGTAGCTGTGTTCTACACCTTGCCTGTCATACAGCTGGTCGTCACTTACCAGAGGGTCAGTATTTAATGTATCTGTGGAACGTGCTGACAGTAGCTGTGTTCTACACCTTGCCTGTCATACAGCTGGTCGTCACTTACCAGAGGGTCAGTATTTAATGTACCTGTGGAACGTGCTGACAGTAGCTGTGTTCTACACCTTGCCTGTCATACAGCTGGTCGTCACTTACCAGAGGGTCAGTATTTAATGTATCTGTGGAACGTGCTGACAGTAGCTGTGTTCTACACCTTGCCTGTCATACAGCTGGTCGTCACTTACCAGAGGGTCAGTATTTAATGTATCTGTGGAACGTGCTGACAGTAGCTGTGTTCTAGACCTTGCCTGTCATACAGCTGGTCGTCACTTACCAGAGGGTCAGTATTTAATGTATCTGTGGAACGTGCTGACAGTAGCTGTGTTCTACACCTTGCCTGTCATACAGCTGGTCGTCACTTACCAGAGGGTCAGTATTTAATGTATCTGTGGAACGTGCTGACAGTAGCTGTGTTCTACACCTTGCCTGTCATACAGCTGGTCGTCACTTACCAGAGGGTCAGTATTTAATGTATCTGTGGAATGTGAGTAGCTGTGTTCTACACCTTGCCTGTCATACAGCTGGTCGTCACTTACCAGAGGGTCAGTGTTTAATGTATCTGTGGAACGTGCTGACAGTAGCTGTGTTCTAACACCTTGCCTGTCATACAGCTGGTCGTCACTTACCAGAGGGTCAGTGTTCAATCGATTTCAAATAAATAAAGATAATCTTTAGAAAAAAAAAAGAACTGAACTTTATTTCATAATCCTGTCACTCAAAGTCAAACACAATCACGCAAATCCCATACCACATTACACACGCGCACACACACACGCACGCACACACACTCACCACACTCCACACTTACTAGGATAGCTGTAACTTTAAATATTCGCTAGGATGCCTCCTGAAATAATAATTAGTCATATTGTGTTTCGTTTTGTTGGTCTCCATATTACGGGCCTTGAGCCTAGTGTGGGACCGCAGGAATGTCTGCTAATTGTCTGCATAAATTTTAATGTACCTTAACTATAATTATTTTGATAAAATGTAGTTAATTCGTATTTTTGGCAATAAATTAATTTTACAATACAATACAACAATACAATATTACTTTATTACACACCGAAAATACAAATGAAACTTAAACTAACATAAAAAACAAATATCCGGCAGTATAATGGGCTGCCTTATCGCCTAAAGCGATTTCTTCCAGGCAACCTTTGGATGGACAGGACTAAAGAAGTTGAAAAACGGTCGGTGGTGCACATAAGATATGAATAAATATATATATATATACATACATAAACTAAATACGCAATGCTGAATACATACCATAAATATTATAAATAAAATACATAATATATATACGTACCAATTAACACGAAGAAAAATAATGTGTATAGACTATCTTATCTTAAAAAGAGTATGCTGAAAATTATGTACCCTTTTCATAGCGCGGGGGGAAAACTGAGCAGTCAAGTGGTTCTATTGTCATTGGTGCACCGTTTCCGCGTAACCCAGTATGTGTGCTTTCAGATGCTGAACCAATCCGGGAACCAGGACCTGTGCTACTTTAACTTCCTGTGCGCTCACCCGCTGATGGTGCTGTCTGACTTCAACCATGTGTACTCCAACCTGGGCTACGTGCTGCTCGGGTTCCTGTTCCTCTGCAGAGTGTGGAGGCGGCATAATGAACACAGGAGCAAGTCTGAAACAGAGGTAAAGATAGATAGAGACTCTTTATTGTGTACACCAGAAATAAAAATTACAACACGATAGAAAACACTTACGAGCTAGTGCCACAAGTGGCGGCCTTATCGCTAAAAGCGATCTCTTCCAGGCAACCATTGGATGGAAAGAATTTACGTAACAGAATCGACGGGGGATGCTAAAACACTTTTAATGATACCATTAAATAAATACTATTAAATGATACATAGTATAATAAATATTATATATATATATATATATCTATACATATACAAACACACATAATACAGATGCGACAAGTAAGTACATACTATACCCTAGTAAAGATAAAGATTATTTATTTGCACAAAACACGAGTAAATCATACACACATTTAAAAACGCATACATAATGGGTGGGTTAAAATATTAGTCACTTTGTATCATGTTTTGCCTAGTTTGTAGGCGTACAAATCTAGAGAGATGGTATAAAAATACCGTAAGAATTATTTATACAAAAAAGTATTAATTAAAATTACTGTCGAAATAATTTCAAAAGTTCAGATATTAATTTAAATAGTTAACAGATAGACATTACTATAATTGAATGATAAACAAATTGACCTACTGCAGTCATTACTAAAATTTATCTATACTAATATTATAAAGATAAAGATTTGATTGTTTGTTTGTTTGCATTGAATAGGCTCCGAAACTACTAAACCGATTTGAAAAAAATTTTCACTGACGGGAAGCTACACTATCCCCGGGTGACATAGGCTATAATCTATACCCGTGCGAAGCTGGGGCGGATCGCTAGTCTATACTAATATTATAAAGAGGAAAGATTTGATTGTTTGTTTGTTTGTTTTTTTGCATTGAATAGGCTCCGAAACTACTGAACCGATATGAAAAATTCTTTCACTGACGGGAAGCTACACTATCCCCGGGTGACATAGGCTATATATCCCGGCTTCGCCCGTGCTAAGCAGGGGCGGCCTACTAGTCATTCATAAAATCACTAACTTTGTAATAACATTTCTCGACTAAAAGTATTTTTAGGTGTGTTTTAAATTGACTATATTTTAGATGCGTTATTGAAATCGGTACAGTGTTGTAGATAGTCGGTCCTATACACATTATACAGGTAAAAGTAGACTCAAGGAAGATAGACTAAGATGAAAGACAATGGCGGAACATTAGAGCGTAGCTCTACCGGTAAGCGCAGCGTGGGACGTCCACCCACAAAATAGACAGACGACCTAAAAGAGACCGCAGGGAACGCTGGATGCAGGCCGCTTCTAACCGGCCCTTTTGGAGATCGATGGGGGAGGCCTATGTCTAGCAGTGGACGTCCTATGGCTGAAATGATGATGATGATGAGAGCGTAGCTCGGAAATTTGTCTAAAAACGGTGTAAACTTAGATGGCGCCGTAATTTGAGCGTTATATAGGTTGTCTCGAACTTCCGTAAGCGCTGCAGTCAGCGTACGAAAGGGTTCTACAAATTACCGTAGCGCTAGTATCGTAGCATTTCAAGAGAATAAAGAAAAGCGCCATCTACTGGTATGGGTTGCGCTTCTCTTGAACACAAGATAATAAAGTAAAGTAAAGTAAATATTTATTTCTGAAGCGGTTTAACATTATCATAATTAAATTGTATCCATAGCCACAAATAATCTAAACTAGGTTATATTGAATGAGCAGTGGGCCCCAAACTCGGCTAGGCCGGTATCTTGGTGACCCGAAAAAGATATGCCAATTTTAACTTAACGCGCGCGCTTAGGAGTTACAAATACAACTAAAATACTTAAATTAAAACTAAAGCTAAACTAATATTATTAAAGACGACAAAAATGGCCGCCAATCGCTATAAGTTTGCCGCGAAATTTTTGTCCTATTTTCAACGTAGTGTGTTCTTGTAATGGTTGTTGGATAAAATGTATCCAACATTACATACCATATTTGAGAAAATAATGTGTTTTCTTTGTTGACAGAAGGAGCTGGGCATCCCGCAGCACTTCGGGCTCCTGTACGCGATGGGCGTAGCCCTAGTGAGCGAGGGGGCTCTCTCGGCGGCCTACCATGTCTGCCCTAACAGCATGAACTTTCAATTTGGTCAGTTTCGTACATTTTCTCAAACAGTGTATTTAATAATGTTTTAATAAACACGTTTTTAGGGTTCCGTAACTCAAAAGGAAAAAACGGAACCCTTATAGGATCACTTCGTTGTCCGTCTATCTGTCCGTCTGTCCGTCTGTCAAGACCCTTTTTCTCAAGAACGCGTAAAGGTATCAAGTTGAAATTTATACTAAATACTTGGGTCTACGGTTTCTTTCGGCTGTAAAAAAATAAAAGTTGTAAGTTAACGCAATCAAAAGATATGAACGTTTAGTCGCATATTTTGCGATTTCCCAGGAAAACCAAAACCTATAGGGTACTTCCCGTTGATCTAGAATCATGAAATTTGGCAAAAGGCAAGGTCTCATAGCACATATATAGTAATAAATCTGAAAGTTACAAATTTGAAGTTATATCATTTAAAAAATAATTATTTTGCTATTACAAACTTATATTTTGTAGTTGGAATGTATAGAAGAACCTTAAAATCAACTACAAAGGTAAGTTTGTCTTTCAATAATTCAACTTTAGGTTTTTTTTTTGACTCGCGCTCTGAGGGTTCTGTCCAACGGAACCCTCAGAGCACGAGTCCTACTCGTACTTGTCCGGTTTTTTTCCCGAAGTTTGCTATGTCACGTTTTAATGAAATGTTAAAATACTCCGAAATATTACGAATAAATTATATTGGTGTTTTTTATAGAGAATAGATCTATGTTTGGCCACCAATTTGCCTGATGGTAAACGAAGGTGTAAAAAAAACTAAATTTTAACATTACCTCCGTGCAGTCGCCTCTTTTTAATGCAAAAACGTAACAAAACTTTTTATTTATATTACACGGGAATTACGCACGTAAAGATTAAGCCGGTCACTCTGACTATAGTTTCAACCGCATTAGGCAGTGTTTTTCAAGGTGAATGCACACGCGTGGCTGCGTCTCGCTTGGCACAAAACTCTTTGCAAATTAATATATTATACGCACATCTACAAGATTTTAGAGGGGACAAAAAATTTTCGACAATAACTTTAATGTCAAGACCTTAGAGTCTAATTTTGTCCATGGAGTGTTCTTGTATCAACAATGTTATGTTTTTAGACAAGACCGTGGTAGCCCATATGGGAGACCGCTAGACTTGAAAGCGTGAGGTCGCGGGTTCAAACCCCGGGCCCGTACCAATGAGCTCTTTGGAGCTTATGTACGGATTTTCGTACCACTGGCTTTTCGGTGAAAAGCATCGTGAGGAAACCTGCATACGTACGGAGAAGGAATTCAATGGCGTATGTGAATCCACCAACCCGCACTGGGCCAGCGTGGTGGATATGGCCCAATCACCCTTTCGGGGGTAGGCTGAAATTCCAGCAATGGGCTGTTAAAAGGCTGATTATGATGATGATGTTTTTAGACACGTCGTTCATGTACGTGACGTCAGTGCTGTGCATGGTGAAGATCTACCAGTGCCGTCACCCGGACATCAATGCGCGCGCGCACGCAACCTTCGCAGTACTGGCGCTTATTATATTCATTGGTAAGAATGTTATTAACTAGTTGCGGTTTCACCTGCGTAGTGATGAAATATGGTGATGATGATGATGGTGATAAAAAGTAGCCTATTTCACTCTCTGGCTCTTGAACTATACCCACGCAAAAAATCAGACAAGAAAACAAGGTCTACCGCTCCGAGAGTTGACACTCAATTACGTCACTGTCCAGTTGCCACTTTATTGCAACAAACAAAGATATTGGGAAACAAAATTGCTAATAATCTATTAAATAAAACACTAAAATCATTTCAATTGTCATTTGGTTTGTCCGCTCAAGCAAAGCAATTCAAGTTAAGCACTGATTTACATTATTTATCTACTATATAAAAATAAGTCGGGTTTTCCTTCCTGACGCTATAACTCCAGAACGCACGAACCGATTTCCACGGTTTTGCATTCGTTGGAAAGGTCTCGGGCTCCGTGAGGTTTATAGAAGTCATCTGGTGGCGAAACGGAGTTCGCCGGGTTTGCTAGTCGTATATAAAAACCACATTGATTTATTGGATTCCCTCAGATAATATACGGAGATTGGGGAGATATAATTTCACGCTACTGGCAATAAAGAAAATCAGCTGTTTCATAGGGAGTTTTGGCGCCAACGCGGAAAAAAACATGTCGGCTCGTTGGATTACTTTCCTAAACTTGTGTATTTTCGAGTGTTAATGTCTACTAAATGGTGAATTATTATTCATTAAGTGCTCGTAAACGTGCTCGAGTGTGGACAAGTGATATAACGAGGTGAAACGTGTCTTTTCGTGTTGTTTCCAAAACTCCATAGGAGCCTCTTGTAAAGTCTCCACCACTTTACAGGGGCACGAGTTTGACTTAACCGTGACTTACTTAGCTTGACTCTGACTGTGACTATGACTTATTTGACGCTGTTAATGCTATGAAAACTGTCACTGTGTAACTGTCAACTGTGTATCACGACTAAAGGACATTGAATCCACGGTCATGAACATTATAACAAAGAAAGCTGTTTCATAGTGTGTCCGCCATTGTTTCGTGTATCGTCATCTCTCTCGAACTTGTTGTAAATTACTTATTCTGCTTATGCTTATGCACTTGCATATACAATCATTTACCGCTGGAATTCAAGTTACTGGAAATAGCACAATTCAAGCGCAAGTTAAAAGCCTGGTTAGTATTAAAAGTGTTCTATACAGTGAAAGAATATTTTAATGATTAATAATTGTAATATTATAATAATGTAAATAAATGTAGTTTTAGATGCCTAATGTATGCTGTTTTTTTGCTGTATTTTATTATTTTCTTTGTTATGGTGTAATGAGAACAATAAAAATCTAGGCTAAGAAAATATTGTACGCCCGAAGAGGGTAGAACTGTGATACTCAATTATGTATTTGTAACAACTCATGTACCAGTTTGAAGCAATAAAATTTATTCTATTCTATTCTGCATGGGAATGCCCCCCCATGCCCTGAATCCGCCAATGCCACGTGACATCATTTCTCGAAGCGTTATACCTGGCGAAGTACATTATTATACCATGCTTGTTTCCAGGTCTGGTGGGGGTGTTGAACGCCAACTTTTACTTCTGGATAATATTCACCGCTCTGCATCTCTTCACGTGCCTGGTGATGACCTTCCAGATCTACTATCTAGGAAGATTCCGATTGGGTGAGTTTCTTGCCCGAAGCCCGAAGAATCCAACTCGGATGGGCAGCGTTCGGGAAATTGCGTGACATCTTCTCGTCCAAGATACCACAGTGCCTCAAGACGAGGGTCTTTGACCAGTGTGTATTGCCAGTGATGACATATGGTACTGAGACGTGGTCCTTGACTGTTGGCCTTTTGGAAAAACTCATAAGCAGCCTTTTAACAGTGCCACTGCTTGACTTTTAGCCTACCCCCGAAAGGGTGATTGGGCTATATCCACCACGCTGGCCCAGTGTGGATTGGTGGATTCACATACGCCATTGAATTCCTTCTCCGTATGTATGCAGGTTTCCTCACGATGTTTTCCTTCACCGAAAAGCCAGTGGTATGAGCTCCAAAGAGCTCATTGGTACGGGCCCGGGGTTTGAACCCGTGACCTTACACTTTCAAGTCTAGCGGTCTCCCAAATAGGTTACCACGGCTAATGGCACGGTTTTTGTAGTGTTAGCTTGTATTTTTAACCGACTTCAAAAAGGAGGAATTATCAATTCGACTGTATGTTTTTTTTATGTATGTTACGCTATTACTCCGCCAATTTAGAATTGTTTTTGATGATTCTTTTTTTGGTTGGTAGGTCATATATCTCATAGGTCCCATAAAAAATAACCGACATTGAATCAGCGCTTTTTGAAAAATCTACAAAAACATGACGATAAGCAACGAATTCATTGTACATTGCACAGTGCCACCAACTTAGCTGTTAAGGTGGGCAAAATTGGAACTACATTTATTTCTTGGTCAATTTCATACTTTGTTCTCCACTAGCGACGCTGTCAACTGAACAGCAAACATAGAGGAACTGTTCCTACAACAGAACTTCAAAAAAACAAAGAAGTGTCTCCATGGCGACCGGGCCCTGTTGTTTTTCGTTAAATTTTTCATGACCGTGGATACAAAGTATTTCAGTCGTAATATTAAACAATATTTTCTACTTTTTAGTTTCAGTTTGTAAATGTAGGTATAGTCATGAACTCGGTTCTTTTTTTTTTCTAAAAATTATTATTTAATCTATTATGTTTAGTTAATAAAGACACTTGGCCCTGGTATTTATAATTAAATGTTTGACAGATGTTGGCACAGTGTACCGCGCCGGCCGCGAGCTGGTGACCCGTCCTCTGGCGGCCATCACACCCACGTACGTCGGCCGCTGCGTCCTGCTGCTCATAGCCAACCTGGCCAACTGGGCCATGGCAGCTTACGGGTCAGTGTAGCACGGTGGCTACTCAACAGAACTACATACACACTACAGACGCACACGCACACACACACACACACACACACACACACACACACACACACATACGCACACCGACACACGCACGCGTGCACACGGACACACGCACGCACGCACACAGACACGCACGCACACAGACACACGCACATACACACAGACACACGCACGCGCACACACAGACACACGCACACACAGACACACGCACGCACACAGACACACGCACACACGCACGCACGCACACACACACAAAACACAGAAAAAGAGAAAGAGAGATACACACAAACGCACACACACACACACACACACAAACACACACTGACAGAAAGATATACACACTACACACATACACACACACACAAACACACACACACAAACTCGCTCACGGCTCTGATTATGGCAACACCCCTCTCTAATAGGGAGGTCTTGTTCAGCAGTGGACGATTACTGGCTGATGATGTGAACGCACCCCGGCTTCGCACAGGTGTAAGTGGCTCTTTACACCTTAGGTTACATTATTGGAGTTTTAGTGAGGATCCCTATTTAAAAAAAAAAAATATAGCCTATGTTACCCGGGGATAGTGTAGCTTCCCAACAGTGAAAGAATTTTTCAAATCGGTTCAGTAGTTTCGGAGCCTAATCAATGCAAACAAACAAACAAACAATCAAATCTTTCGGGCTCGGGGTTTGAACCCGCGAGCTCACGCTTTCAAGTCTAGCGGTCTCCCAAATAGGCTACCACGGACACCACCACCATATACGGGGTGTAAGGGGAACACTCTCGAAGCCAAAAGAAGGTAATTGTACTCATCATTATGAACAACTTTTACTATGGGACCAACACTGAAATCGCGAAAAAAATATCAGCTGTTCCATACATTTTGTCTAGTGTCAATGACCGTTTTCTATAGAACAGCGCGATTTCAGGGCTGGTCCCATAGTAAAAGTTGTTCATAATGATGAGTACAATTACCTTCTTTTGGCTTCGAGAGTGTTCCCCTTACACCCTGTATATAGATAGCAAATTGTCATAATAATCCTACTTCCTACCAATATTATAAATGCGAAAGTTTGTATACAAAATCTACCGAATGGATTTTAATGAAAGTTTACAATAATATAGCTTATACATTAGAATAACACATAGGCTATAACGGGTTGTAGTAGCGAGGCCGAAGGCCGAGCTCTACGCGTACGAAGTAACGGGTTTCAGCTAGTAATATTATAAAGAGAAAGTTTGTATGTATGGATGTATGGATGTTTGTTTCTCATTCACGCTGCAACGGAACAACGGATCGACCTGATTTTTTGCATGGGTTCAAGAGCCAGAGAGTGACATAGGCTACTTTTCATCATCATCATCTCCATGTTTCATCACTACGCGGGCGAAACCGCGGGGCGCAGCTAATAAATAATAGTAGCAACGCCTTGTGGATGGTAAGATTGAGGAGAGAGACATGTCCTTGTTGCAGGGTGAGCCAGCACAGCCGGGACTTCGCCTCCCACCTGCTCCTGGTGCTGATGAGTAACCTGTTCCTGTACACCCTGTTCTACATCGTGATGAAGCTGCTGCACAGGGAGTCCATACGGTGGTACAGGCGAGTACATTACTCACATAATACATATAAAAATCGACATCGCTGCGTATCACAATTCTGGGTAATTGGGCTAATGTTAATGTCATTGACCCGGGACGGGACGGGTGACGGGACCCGGGTACGTCCTAAAACTGCGACCAGAACCACCGGAGGATGGGCAGCAGCATCCTATTAGTACACAGTGAACGTACTGCGATCCCCAAGCCGCCTGCCAAGCGCGGGGATTATGGCAACACCCCTCTCTAAGAGGGAGGCCTTTGTCCAGCAGTGGACGTTTAATGGCTGCTGATGTGTGTGTGTGTAATGTCATTGGGCGATAAAATCCGAAACGTGGATATTCGCCAAAGAACCAGAGTCACCAACATAGCTGTTAAAATTTGCAAGTTGAAGTGGCAATGGGCAGGCCACATCGCTCGAAGAACCGATAACCGATGGGGAAGAAAGATTCTGGAGTGGAGACCACGAACCGGAAGACGCAGCGTAGGGAGGCTTCCCACTAGATGGACCGACGACATTGTGAGAGTCGCGGGCATCCAGTGGATGCAGATGGCAGGCTGTCGTTCATTGTGGGGGTTAAAGGGGGAGGCCTATGTTCAGCAGTGGACGTCTTCCGGCTGATAATCGCTTAACATCAGGCGAGATGGCGGCCAAGCGTAAGCCTATCTACTATAAAAAAAAAAACATATTTAAGGATCCCATCACATTTTTTGACGAAAAAAGCTATGAAAACTATATTTTTGGTACAATTTTTCTTTCAACTAATAAGATCTGTAGAAAATTCAGTTGCTGCATTAAATAGATCTGTATTTTTCATTGAATGTAGCGGCTTCAGATTTTGGTAAAACTCGACATATCCATTTGTTACCTACAATTTACAAAAGTAGTTTTTCGTAAAACTTTAGGAGGGAAATTTTGAGAATAGATTTCATTAAATTACTGTCATAAAATAAACATTTTTATGTTATGGTTTACTTATTTTATATTTATCTTGAAAATAATGGCTTTATTTATTCGTTTTATGCCCGAAAATACAAATACTTAAAATTGAACCGTTCATTTTGTAATACGCCTCTTAAGAGGGCATACCACGGCAAATAATTTGACGAATAGGTATTTAGCAAATCTATTGCTGTCCCCTGACCTCAAGCCTCTCCCAGTAGAGCGCAATAGGGACAACTGCAGCTCGGATCGATTATACCTACGAAAAGTAGACAGAATAATCGTCTCGTATTTTTCTGTTTCCTCATTCAAAACTAGGCAGATTTCATTATTTTTTAAATTAATAGATGTGATAAAGATTGAACTATGCTTATGTCATTTATTTTTGTTTTATAAACTCGTCAAATTTGTTTGATAGATGTCTGAACATGGCGGTAAAAAAATGGGATATTTAAAGGCTCATATTTCTTATAGTAGTTAACTAATAAGAAAAAAATAAATGATATAAGCAATAAGCATGACAATAGAGGAGATAAATTTTATTTAAAAAAATACAGTTCTAGCGATATTATCCAGGGAGGAAACACGAGAATACGTTTGTATGGACAAAACGTTGCCCATGTGCCCACTTAAGGGAAACGCTCCCGAAAACGATGCCAGGAGCCTGACTTGCACTTGATGTATACTTATGGGTTATAATATATGCTTATTTTTCTTCCAGCTGGGTGTACATAGCGCTCACTTACTCCGTTTGGTTCGGCTCGAGCTACTTCTATCTCGACCAGAGCACCAACTGGGCGGTAAGTGGTCACACATACTCTTCATTTTGAAGTCGGTTAACAAGGTAGTCTCACTCATGATCAAAGAAAACAAGGTCTTCTACTCTGGCAGTTGTCCCAGAATACGTCACTGTCCAGTTGCCACTTTCAGTTGTCCAATCAGCTGTTACGTGGTGTATCGTCATCTCTCTCGAACCTGTTGTAAATTGACATCATGACGTCATTGCGGGACGGGAGTATTATACCTGCCGGAGTATATTATTATACAATGGTCTCACTAATCCGGCACTAATCAATAGGCAATCAATAGGTCCGAATAAATAATAATAATAAATAAATATTCGGGACATTTTTGCACTCACGGTCATCTGACCCCAAACTAAGCAAAGCTTGTGATATGGCTGCCAGAGACTGATATATATACATATATAGGTTTAAATACATACTTAAATAGATATTAACAACCAGATATAGAACAAACACAAATGTTCATCACACAAATGTTTGTCCTAGGTGGGAATCGAACCCACGCCCCCAAGCTCAGAAGGCAGGTTCACTACCAATTCGACCAACGGGCTATCAAATGTTTAATTTATTTACAAACTAGCGACCCGTCCGCCCGGCTTCGCACGGGTGTAATTTACGTGCGAAGCCGGGGCGGGTCGCTAGTTATATATATAAACTTTCCGTGCAAATGTATATAACTGATGGTGAAAACCGCATCAAAATCCGTTGCGTGGTTTAGGAGGAGTTAGCTGCCATACAGACAGACAGACAGACGCGGAAAGCGACTTCAATTTATACTATGTAGAAAAGAGATAATACCTACTGTGTTATATTATGAGATAACTTTCTACTTCTGTTTGTATTCTGTGTTAATGTCCATGTAACTTATGCTTAGAAAATAAACATTATTATTTATTATTATATTATTTATTTCAGCTGACTCCTGCGCAGTCCCGCCAAAGCAACAGGGTGTGCTCCCTTCTACAACTGTACGACTCTCATGACGTTTGGCATTTCTTATCTTCCACCGCCATGTTCTTTTCTTTTAACATGTACCTAACAATAGACGATAACTTGAGCGATGTGCCGAGGAGCAATATTATGGTGTTTTGAGGCGTTTCTACATCAGTTTATGCCATATTACAGTCTTAAATCGTAAGTGATACAGTCTTAAATCGTAAGTGATACAGTCTTGAATAGTAAGTGATACACTCATGATTTTGAGCGTGTAGAAAATGATTTTGAGATATATTTGATACGTTTCAGCAGTACACTATTTCTTGCTTAAATCTTAAATGATATACACTTGATTTGGAACGTGTATAAAACAATTTAGAGATATATCTGATAGATTTCAGCAATGCATTCTTAAATCGTAAGTGATAAACTCTTGATTTGGAGCGTGTATAAAACAATTTAGAGATATCTGATAGATTTTGAATAGTATCTGATAGATTTCAGCAATGCATTCTTAAATCGTAAGTGATAAACTCTTGATTTGGAGCGTGTATAAAACAATTTAGAGATATCTGATAGATTTTGAATTGTATCTGATAGATTTTAGCAATGCATTCTTAAATCGTAAGTGATACTATCATGATTTTGAGCGTGTAGAAAATGATTTTGAGATATATCGGATAGGTTTCAGCAGACACTATTTATTTCATAAATCATAACTGACACTTTTGATTTGAAGCGCGTGGAAAACGATTTTGAATTGTATTTGATAGATTTTAGCAATGCATTCTTAAATCGTAAGTGATACTATAATGATTTTGAGTGTGTAGAAACTTATTCTGATAGATTTCAGCAATGCATTCTTAAATCGTAAGTGATACAATCTTGATATGGAGCGTGTAGGAAACGTTTGTAAAATATATCTGATAGGCTGATAGATTTCCGCAGTACACTTTTTACACTCTTAAATCGTAATTGTTACTGTTGATTTGGTGGGAGTAGAAAAAGATTTTGAAGTATATCTGATAGATTTCATCAATGCATTCTTAAATCGTAAGTCTTGATTTAGGGCTGTAAAAAATATTCAGAATACATCTGATAGGTTACCGCAGTACACTTTTTACACTCTTAAATCGTAAGTGATATACTCTTGATCTGGAGCGTGTATAAAACAATTTAGAGATATATCTGATAGTTTACAGCAATATTCTTTATGTTTAATTCGTAAGTGATACACTTTTGATCTAGGGGTGTAAAAAATGATTTTTGAAGTATAGCTGATGGACTTCACCAATACATTCTTAAATCGTAAGTGATACACACTTGATTTGGGGGCGTAAAAAACAACTTTGATTTATATCTGATAGATTTCAGCAATGCATTCTATAATCGTAAGTGATACACACTTGATTTGGGGGCGTAGAAAACAACTTTGATTTATATCTGATAGATTTTAGCAATGCATTCTATAATCGTTAGTGATACACACTTGATTTGGGGGCGTAGAAAACAACTTTGATTTATATCTGATAGATTTCAGCAATGCATTCTATAATCGTAAGTGATACACACTTGATTTGGGGGTGTAGAAAACAACTTTGATTTATATCTGATAGATTTCAGCAATGCTTTCTATAATCGTAAGTGATACACTTTTGATTTGGAGCGTGTATAAAACAATTTAGAGATAATTATATCTGATACGTTACAGCAATATTCTTTAGATGTTTAAATCGTAAGTGATACACTTTTGATCTAGGGGTGTAGAAAACTAATTTAATGCTATATCTGATAGATTACAGCAATACACGTTTTACCTATGTCTAGAAAACGATTTTGATACAATATCGGATAGAATTTTGCAATACTGTTTCAACTATTATTAATTTTCAAGTGATGTCAAGGACAATTATAGTTTAAAGTGCCTAAAAGTTATGATTATTGGTTGTATATTTTTTTTATTAAGATTTTAGCAACACATTTTTTAAGTGAAGATCTTATAGTCATTTAGACTTTTTTTTTAAATCTTAATTTTGTAAGAGACTTTGAGCTATAGTCACCGCGTTACCAACTGAGTCGTCGAGCAATAAACGTCATACCATAAGACCTGTAAGTGCGAGCGAGATAGACAGATATGACATGTGGGTGCGAGCGAGATGAGATGAGCAATGATTTATGACCTGACGACTCAGATGGTAATGCGTTTAGTATAGCTATAGTCACCGCGTTACCAACTGAGTCGTCGAGCAATAAACGTCATACCATAAGACCTGTAAGTGTGAGCGAGATAGACAGATATGACATGTGGGTGCGAGTGAGATGAGATGAGCAATGATTTATGACCTAACGACTCAGATGGTAATGCGTTTAGTATAGCTATAGTCACCGCGTTACCAACTGAGTCGTCGAGCAATAAACGTCATACCGTAAGACCTGTAAGTGCGAGCGAGATAGACAGATATGACATGTGGGGGCGAGCGAGATGAGATCAGCAATGATTTATGACCTGACGACTCAGATGGTAATGCGTTTAGTATAGTAATGCGTATAGTGGAGAAATTATCTAAACCGGAGTATAAAGTTCCGACTCTGATTCTAATTTAAAGAATAAAGAATTTATAAGACATGCATTGACATCCCGCGAAAAAAATATTCGCTGTCCCAAGCTCGAGCTACAATACATATAGAGTCACAATCATGCCAAAAAACATCCGAACCAAAACTTGGCGCACGAATTGCGCAGACTTTTGGTTAAGATGGTTCGTTGCACAAATGGCGGGAAATTCAAATTTCAAACAGTTTTCTTGTCCTTGTAGCTAGGCCGGGTAATTATTGTAAACAACCATGATGTTTGCGCAGATTGATTATTATTCTTTACAAAATCATGTAAAGCTATTTATCTCTAATGCCCATTATTACTTACATTTGTGAATAAACAAATTTTTGCTGTTTCAAACGGTTTATTCACAAATGTAAGTAATATGGTGCGTTACTGTTAAATAATTGTACATTATAATGTAAAGAATAGCCAACATTTTGCGCAAACACTGTGTTATTTAAAAATAATTACCAGGCCTGGCTACTAGGACCAAAAAACTGTTTAAAATTTAAATTTCCCGCCATAGGTGAATCGAACCACCTTAAGTTACAAGGTAACCGCGCTCCGAGTACAACGCCGCGCGATGCCAGAGCTACGATGACATAGCGGACAACTAACGTTGAACACTATGCAAGCGACATAACGTCTACATTGCGCAGACTTGTTGTTTAGTTACAAGGTAACCGCGCTCCGAGTACAACGCCGCGCGATGCCAGAGCTACGATGACATAGCGGACAACTAACGTTGAACACTATGCAAGCGACATAACGTCTACATTGCGCAGACTTGTTGTTTAGTTACAAGGTAACCGCGCTCCGAGTACAACGCCGCGCGATGCCAGAGCTACGATGACATAGCGGACAACTAACGTTGAACACTATGCAAGCGACATAACGTCTACATTGCGCAGACTTGTTGTTTAGTTACAAGGTAACCGCGCTCCGAGTACAACGCCGCGCGATGCCAGAGCTACAATGACATAGCGGACAACTAACGTTGAACACTATGCAAGCGACATAACGTCTACATTGCGCAGACTTGTTGTTTAGTTACAAGGTAACCGCGCTCCGAGTACAACGCCGCGCGATGCCAGAGCTACAATGACATAGCGGACAACTAACGCTGAACACTATGCAAGCGACATAACGTCTACATTGGAGTAAATGTGGCATTGTGAAGTATATAATTGATGCAATGTATGTACAATGACGCTCGGACGTTTTTTGACTGTTTTCACTGAGAGATTGTGACTCTATAGGAATTTTATCTCGATGGCTGTTCCATGGAAAACTGTAATTGAAATTCGGCAAAATGTATGGAAAAGCTGATATTTTTTCGCGATTTTAGCATTGGTCCCATAGAAAAAGTTACTCATAATGTCGAGTACAATGACCTCCTTTCGGCTTAGTACAGTCTATGTGCGTAACCCTGTATAGTTTTTTTTTTTTTTGTATAATCATTTTGTATTTTTTATACTATAAGATAGTGTAACCGTAAAGCGCAAATTGTGAATTGGTCGTTCGATTTTTTTTTTTTTTGTATTTTTTTTTAGACTGATTAAGTTTAATTTATGCATAAAAATTGCATTGCTGAGTGCTTTAGTAATTTTACTTTGAATTTTTAGGGATTAGAAGAAAGTGCAGTGGGCTTTCTATAAAACAATGTAGTCTGTTTCTTTCTATATGACCAACAATGTAATATGTGTAGGCTATAGATATTTTATTTATTTATTAAGAGCCTCTTATACCAAATTTGACGGTTTTAATTCAATTTTTTCAGTTAAATTACAATATTTGACCTGAAAAAAAAATACATGTCACAGATACATCTATGGTTGAGTTTATGATTTGTTTTAAAAACACGATGGAATAAACTTCCCTCGATTAAAAAAAATCTGAAAAAAAGTCGATTTAGTTTATTTTTTTCGTTTTATGCTCTAATGAAAGCAACCTGGAAATTGCATGTACTGAAAGGCAATTTTATAATTTTTTTTTTATTTGTATAGAATTTGGATAGTGAATAGTTTCGTTTTTTAGTGAAATTAAAACCGTAACAAGGTCGCGAGAATTTGCGCGCGTCACGTTCAGTCCCGCGCCAGGCGTCATCGAGGTCGGACCTATGTTCGTTTTTGTCGTTGCACTCCTCCCGCGGGCGTCCTGACTCTAGCGTGGCAATATACATCGTCGCTATAACTTGACGGGGGCTGAGGGAGCGTTTTGTTGCCTACGCGACTCGGATAGCCGATTAGTTGCAACAATTTAGTCGCAATTATTCGATATTCGATTTTATTCGCCATTTCGTCGTATAGAGAATAATCTTTTTTATTATTGTACTAGCGTGAGACCGGGGAGAGTGGCATAAACAAAGGGAGGCCTAAACCCAGCAGTGGGTCACTCAGGGCTGATGATGATGATTATTCGACATTAGATAATAGAAGAAGGAAATTATTATTGATTTAAAAAATAAAAATTACAGTTATTTTTTTTATATGATGAATTTCTAGCGTAATTCCGCTTCTACGTCGTTCCCTGTACAATAAGGATTTTGAGATACATTATTTTTCTCTATAGATATTTGTGTTATGTTGCTAATTTGACCCTAACAAATTCGACATAAACAAATTAAAAATGGACTTCCGCAAAGTAACGCCTGATTCAATCAACTACTTAACAGATGTTATTTTACATCTGTACAGTATTTTTTTTTTCATATATCTATCATTATTTGATGTTCTGTACAATGAACAGCATAACAAACTAAGTAATATCACTAATATACAGTAGAATTCATATATAACGACTTCGCTTATAACGACTAACCTATTTTAGCGACGATATTGTTTACTCAAATTAGGTTTCATAATAAATGTACTCAAGAAATAATCCTGCCGTTTTGTGCGTCATCCGGTTAGTACGACATAGTATCGCCGGTCCCTTGAAGGTCGTTATATCCAGATTCTACTGTATATATAAAAAGCCTACACATGTAAAAAGAAACAGACAGATTGTCGAGTGTTATGTATTTTTTACTAAAATTGGACAAAGATGATTTGATCTCATTTAATGTTGTAAGAGATCTATATGTATTTAGTTGTTATTTATAATATTAACTAGCGACCCGCCCGCCCGGCTTCGCACGGGTGTAATTTACGTGCGAAGCCGGGGCGGGTCGCTAGTTATATATATAAACCTTCCTTGAAAATTTATCTAACTGATGGTGAAAACCGCATCAAAATCCGTTGCGTGGTTTAGGAGGAGTTAGCGGCCATACAGACAGACAGACAGACGCGGAAAGCGACTTCAATTTATACTATGTAGAGAAGATGGTCGCCAAAACTTTTAAAGCTTAATTTTGTTTGATCTGAAACTGTAAACGAACTAACTTTAACTGAAAACCTTCCGCGGTGTTTCCGAGAAGCTACAACATGGGGTTCTTCAAAAGGCGAGTTAATAGAGTCCTTAAGGGTTGGCAACGTATTTGTGATGCCTCTGGTGTTACAAGTATCCATAGGCGACGGTGACTGCTTACCATCAGGCAGCCCGTTTGCTTGTTTGTAACCTATAGCATAAAAAAAATGCATAAAGTAAATATAATAAAAAAAAGTAAAGTAAATAGTAAAAAAAATTTTTTTTTTGCGAATAAGTCCGCGTTTGTCCACCAACTCGCCTGTTGGTAAGCGACGATGTGGTCGAAGATGAAGCACGCAGACTTAGAAGATACTTTCTTTACTTATACCTTGAAAAGGCCCAGCTTATATTTTTCAGGAAACAAGGAAACGGGCAGGTTGTTCCAATCCTTGGCCTTACGGATTAGAAACGTGGATTCTAAACGTTTGGTACGTATCCAAGGAAAATCCACAATGTATGGGTGGTCGGGCCCGTACCAATGAGCTCTTTGGAGTTTATGTACGGATTTTCATACCACTGGCTTTTCGGTGAAGGAAAACATCGTGAGGAAACCTGCATACGTACGGAGAAGCAATTCAATGACGTATGTGAATCCACCAACCAGCACTGGGCCAGCGTGGTGGATATGGCCCAATCACCCTTTCGGGGGTAGGCTAAAAGTCCAGCAGTGGACTGTTAAAAGGCTGACTATGATGATGATGATGATGGGTGGTAGTGGGTAGATTTCCTTGTCCTGTTGTAGAAAGGGATGGCAGGATAAGGTCATGTAGCTCTAATGCACATTCTCCGAAATGAATCCTGTAGAAAAGACTTCATCATCATCATCATCATCAGCCAGAAGACGTCCACTGCTGAACATAGGCCTCCCCCTTTAACCTCCACACTGAACGACACATACATGAAAATGTTTAGCATTAAGTCCTCCAATTGTACATGTTTACTTAATTTGTAAGTGTGCAATAAAGTATTAAATAAATAAACGACAGCCTGCCCTTTGCATCCACTGGATGCCAGCTATTAAAATTTGCAAGTTGAAGTGGCAATGGGCAGGCCACATCGGTCGAAGAACCGATAACCGATGGGGAAGAAAGGTTCTTGAGTGGAGACCACGAACCGGAAGACGCAGCGTAGGGAGGCCTCCCACTATATGGACCGACGACATAGAAAAGACTTATTCGCTTAAAAATATGATTTTATTTATTCTTCAAATGTCCATAGTTGTTTATTATACCGCTTGCTATCAGGCGCACCGCTGATGGTAAGCGGTAAATAATGCATTTGTGTTTTTATAAAAAAAACTAGCAACGCTTCGCACGGGTGTAAATCTTATTTTTTTTACACCTTGGGTTACATTATTGGAGTTTTAGTAAGGATCCCTATTTCTTAAAAAAATATAATATAGCCTATGTTACCCGGGGATAGTGTAGCTTCCCGTCAGTGAAAGAATTTTTCAAATCGGTTCCGTAGTTTCGGAGCCTATTCAATGCAAACAAACAAACAGTCAAATCTTTCCTCATTATAATATTGGTATAGACAAAGTGAACCTATATTTTGGTTTCCGGTTTTTCCCATTGACGCCCGGACCCTAAAAAACACGATGTCCTTTATTATGTGAAACTGATATGGTATACCTATAAAAAAATAAAAACAAAAAAGTCAAACTTTTGTTGCCAGTTCTTAAATGTGAATATTTGGCGCTTAACCTCTTAGTTACGAATACTGAATCCTTTTTTATTCGATTGAAAAAAAAAAATAGATCATAAATTACTTTCAATTTTTAAAAAAATGTGCTATTGTTAGATTTTCTTAACATATTGAAACTAACAAATATTTTTTGTTGTCACGTAGTGTAATGTAAAAGTATTAATTTGGTCTTAGATTTAATCGATATTTTAACGTACGAAATCTAAATTAAAATTTCAAACAATTTGGGTGCTATATATAATGTTATTTTAAATTACATGGGTAAGGGTGCGTTTCCACTGAGGCAGAGACGAGCGGAGCAAATCCACGTTCCGAATCACGCCAATAACGCTAATGAGCACATACAGCATAAAAAAGTGCGACAGAAGTTCACCAAGGTTGGCTATATCTCTCTCGCTCCCTCAGTCGACTCGAGCCGACTTTACCCGAACGAGGATCTAAGCGTGACGGTCACGCGAGTTCAGTGCTTTTACTATCCCAAAAAGTGCCCAACGTGCTTAGGGACCGTCCATTAATCACGTGAGGCTTGAAAGGGGAAGGGGTTTAGCAAAAACCACGAAATATCACAAGGGGGGAGGGGGGAGAGGGGGTGTAGTAAGATATCACGTGTATTTATTTTTTCGTCAAACGCGAGATTTCTAAACCAAAAAGCGGTGTGTAGTGTGACCTTGCCAATCAAAAACAACCTGCAACCGTTCTGTCTAGACATTTTTGTCATGGTCCTTAATTTCAGAATAAAATTAGATTATACTTTATACCCGTATTTAAAGATAATATTAAAAAAAAAGATTCTTTGTAGGTACTAAAAATACACGTGATTTTGGGTGGGGGCCCCGGGGCTAGTCTTAAACCTCACCACGTATCACCAAGGGGGAGAGGGGGTTAAAAAATGCTAAAAAAAACATCACGTGATTAATGGATGGCCCCTTAGAGCAGCTTTCACTTCAAAAATCGTCATTAGCGCTGGCATCGTTGGCGCTCTTGGCGTGATTTGGAACGCACCCTTAGATAGTAAAAATACACGTGATTTTGGGTGGGGGCCCCGGGGCTAGTCTTAAACCTTACCACGTATCACCAAGGGGGAGAGGGGGTTAAAAAATGCTAAAAAAAAAACATCACGTGATTAATGGACGGCCCCTTAGAGCAGCTTTCACTTCAAAAATCGTCATTAGCGCTGGCATCGTTGGCGCTCTTGGCGTGATTTGGAACGCACCCTTAGATAGTAATATCAAGCAAAGCTTGTTTTGATGACACCACTGGTGTGAATATAAAATGTATTAATAAACAGTATGTCACATCAAAATTATAACGGATATTTGAATTGTAAATAGCAGGCTATATACAGGCTAATTTTCGATAAAGTTCACACTTGAAACGTATTCATTATTATAAACTTTTATGGGAGCAAATCATTCCTGAAACTGTGTTTTTTTTTTTCAAGTTTTATTTCATAAAGTTATTAATGTAAAAAAAAAACATTTTTTTTTAGAATGGGCCCGTACCGTGAGCTCTCTTTACGCGATTAAATTTTTGTAATTATCATGATAAATATAAAATAAGTAAACCATAACATTAAAATGTTTATTTTATGACAGTAATTTAACAAAATCCATTTTCAAACTTTCCCTCCTAAAGTTTTACGAAAAACTACTTTTGTAAATTGGAGGTAACAAATGGATATGTTGAGTTTTACCAAAATCTGAAGCCGGTACATTCAATAAAAAATACAGATCTATTTAATGCAGCAACTGAATTTTCTACAGATCTTATTAGTTGAAAGAAAAATTATACCAAAAATCCAGTTTTCGATGCTTTTTTCGTCAAAAAATGTGATAGGACCCTTAAGAGCTACGTACGGCCCCAGGTAAATTTATTATCGCGATTTCAGGGTGTATAAAAGTGTTTAATAATGATGTGTACAACCTTTTAAGTTTTCAGTTATCTGAAATTCACCCTGTATGATTATATTTAGCAGATTTTCTTGCACATATAACACTTGTTTTTACTATAGAATATTATAAAATCGTTTTTGTCATAAGCAACAAGTATTCTGAAATTATTCCATTACAGATTTTTAATTATATATAGGTACATAGAATTGCTAGTCTGTGAATAAAGCTTGATTTTTATTACAATGTTTTTATTTTAAGGTGGTTCGTTTCACAAATGGCGGGACATTCAAATTTCAAACAGTTTTCTTGTCCTTGTAGCTAGGCCGGGTAATTATTGTAAACAACCATGATGTTTGCGCAAATTGATTATTATTCTTTACAAAATCATGTAAAGCTATTTATCTCTAATGCTCATTATTACTTACATTTGTGAATAAACAATTTTTTGCTGTTTCAAACGGTTTATTCACAAATGTAAGTAATATGGTGCGTTACTGTTAAATAATTGTAAATTATAATGTAAAGAACAGCCAACATTTTGGGCAAACACTGTGTTATTTAAAAATAATTACCTGGCCTGGCTACTAGGACCAAAGAACTGTTTAAAATTTGAGTTTCCCGCCATAGGTGAATCGTACCACCTTAAATGTTTTTCCCGTTGCGTGTTGCTTCCGCTTGGGTAAATACTAGAAGTGCCTTTTCCTTTTGGAAATTGCGATAGTGGCGTCTCCATCATGTCTTCATATTGTCAAATTGTAGTCTTGCGGAAATCAGCGGCTTGCAATGGGGAGACCACAGAAAAGAGAAGTAAATAGAACGGAAATGAGAAGGAAAATCTGTCGCCAGGTATTATGACAGAATCTTGCTAGAACATTCTCATGTATGTCAACGCATCGAACTCCGCATCCAAAGAACTTGGACCTTACCTTTTTGGGTTACGTCTCAAAGTTCTTTGTCCTCATCACAGCTGCTAACTGATTTCAAATAACTGACGTTTCGTTAATATGGGTGCAACTGGCTACAAAAAAAATCTTACAAAAATGCCTTGACAGCCGTTCTAATTTAAACTTTCTCCCTCTACGAATTTAAACAATTATTTTTTTCTTCTCTGTGGGGGAGACGCACTGCTTATGCGGGCGGGTCGCTAGTATAATATATTTTGTAATGTTAAAAGGGTGTCGCATTCAATTAGTGAACCGAATAATAAAAAAGATGCAATATAAAATAGTTGCAAGAGAGAGTTGTATAGATGGCGCTATTTAAAACTTTCACTTTAATGTAGCACTGCTACTCGCCAAAAGATGGCGCGAACTGAATAACATTGACGTTGTCTACTCAACAGTTTGTTGAAGTAACGCTACGTAAAAAGATGGCGCTTGCTGTACCAAAAATATTTACTCAAAATTTCGTTTATTCATGTAGATAATTATTTACTAGCTGCGCCCCGCGGTTTCACCCGCTTAGTGATGAAAATTTTTAATTTTTCGTTAATAAAACTGAACATGGAAATTATTTGAAATAAATAACACGCACAGAAAAGAAACAACGTGAATAGTAAAAGTTGACATTGACCTAGCCCTTACAAGCTATCTGCCCAAAATGGAAACTACAGAGCAACAGAGGTTCCCCAGCGGGTTATTGGACTTTTTAAATTGAAAGCGTTTCATTTTATGCTACTAAATACAGACGCCTTCTTTCTAAGTGTAGATTGCGAGATGACAAGTGACTTCGCAAATAAGTTGCTTTATAACATTCGGTCTTTCACTCTGAAATCCGATCCGATGATCCGGATCCGGTGATCCGATGATTTAGAAATCGGGGGCTGAATTTTCGTGATGAACAGAAAATATTTAACGGTTCGGTTAAACGATGTTTGGGAATTGACGGGCCGATTACGTAAACGTCGGTTATGATACATTAGGTGAACTTGGGCCTTAGCTAGTTATCATCGCATAACAAAAACCCTTACCATTTCAAATCACCAACCGGTTTTTCATCCATTTAAAACTGTCACAGCCCATTTGAATAAAATTAAGTCTAAAGCATGAAATCACAAATCGCCAAAATACCAATTCATGATATGAAACGATAAAATATGGCCATAATTATGACAAAACAAAGTCTGCGCGACGAAATGGCGCGACGAATCGTTGAATAGAAAGCGCCACGTGCGAGCTAATTCCCGCCAAAATGTGTGTCAACTCATCTGCAGTTGTCATTTTTTATGTTTTTTTATAGATTGGCTGTAAACTTCTTGTCTATTTAGCAAGTGTCATTTAAATTTTCTAGTTTTATAGATCAACAAGTCACAGTCCAACGAAAAAAAAATAAGTCACGGCTTTTTTAAAAATAAATAATAGGCTTGCGCTTGACCGCCAACTCGCCTGATGTTAAGCGATGATGCGGTCTACGGTGGTACACGCTTGCCTAGAAGAATTCGATTCACTAGTGATTTGAAGACACCCAGATTGTATCTATCGGGGAACACCCATTCAGACAACGCATTCCACAGACTAGCAGTTCGCACAATAAAAGTGGAATCAAAGCACTTCGTTTGGGTTTTCGAAATACCAACCATAAAGCGGTGTCGATTTGTCCAGTCCATCCATGCCCCAGTAAAGTTTCTTCGAACAAAATAAATACTAACATAATACCGACAATACAACAACATACTGTCGATTTGTACCGTGTAGGTTTGATATCTCTTATTCGAAAACAGTTTTCTCAATTTTGAAAACATTTTGACAAAAAAATCTATGAAGTAGGTAGGTAGGTAGGTACTTAATAAACCAGAATTTGGTTCTTTCACAAATGTTTACGGTACTGGGGCCTTACGGACAACAGCTAATTGCGGCACCTAATCCGCTCAGTTGGAAAATCACGCGAACGAAGGCTGTAAGGCCTGTAAGTAGCAAATTATTAACCGACTTTAACCTTTTTAAACTTCAAGGTTCTCAATGTGACTGTATTTTTAGAGGTTGAGTCCCGTTTATTAAATTTCACCCATTTTCTACCGTAATATCTTAATTTCCTTTGTAAATAAAATATTTTTGAGTTAGATAAGTAAGTAGAAATACTACTCAAATACCTACCGTAAATGTAATAATTAGAGTCCAAGTACTTAAGAGGGCATACCACGGCCAAGAAAGTAGTTGAATAGGTATTTAGCAAATCTATTGCTGTCCCCTAACCTCAAGCCTCTCCCAGTAGAGCGCAATAGGGACAACTGCAGCTCAGATCGATTATAAAATCATCGTCTCGTATTTTTCTGTTTCCTCATTCAAAACTAGCACGATTTCATTATTTTTTATATTAATAGTTTTTTTTATTCTTCTTATTATTGGGGACATTGAGTCATAAATGACTGTCAGTCCCATAGAAATCACAAGTTTATATCCTAGGGTCTATCCTCAAATAGCCCGTAGGCAGACTGAAGTTGTGAAAAGGATTGAACTATGCTTTTGTCATTTATTTTTGTTTTATAAACTCGTCAAATTGTTTTGATAGACATCTGAACATGGCGATATTTTTTTTTTTTGAATATTTAAATGCTCATATTTCTTATAGTAGTTAACTTATAAGAAAAAAATAAATATGACATGGCAATAGAGGGGAAATACTCGTATTTTATTCAAAAAAATTACAGCTCTTGTGATATTATCCAGGGAGGAAACACGAGAATACGTTTGTATGTACAAAACGCTGCCCACTTAAGTTTAATAAATTGAATATGTAGGTATTGATACCCAAATTCCAAACTCAGGGGCTAATTTAATACTGTTTTGACAGCCACCCCTTTCAACCCCAATCTACGCCGCGTCTAAGTACCGCACAAAATTTATTTGAACAGCTAATTCGCTAATTCGGCGCCACAATCGCAGTTTCTAAGCAAAACTGATAGCATTTCGTAGAAAATTTTAGTAACCACATTTGGCCAGCTGTAAAGATAGCTCGGTGGGTCTACAACGCATATCAATAGGGATCGGTGTAGCTTGTGTTTTTTTTTGTCTGGCAACTCTTTTATTTTATTTTAGGAACCTTTTTTTTATTTAATAATAGGCTTGCGTTTCAGCGCCAACTCGCCTGATGTTAAGCGATGATGCGGTCTACGATGGAGCACGCCTAGAAGAAACCGATTCACTCTCGACTTGAAGACACCCAGATTCATCACTGCAAAGCGGCGTTAGGTTACCATAATCTCGAAAACATTCTTATAATAACCCTACATTTAATTACCAAAACAGCACCGAAATTATTTTTTTATAATATACCAAAGAATAATTGATTACATTACATTACAACATATTTCATTGAACTAATTACAAGAAAGTTATATGATTATTTACGTGATATTTATCGTGGTAAGGTTGTGGAATGAGCTCCCGATATTTCGGCGCAGTTACATGCACCATGTTCACGGGAAGACTGAAGAATGCGGGTGGTTGGTCGAACAGTTAAAAAGTTAGTTGCAGACATAACGATCTACCCTCTTTCTTAGTCTTTTGCTACGGTTATCACTGGAACTCGAACTCGAATCTAAGTCCCGACAAACAACCGGGAACAACAGAACACAGTGTCAATGTTTTTGTGAACAACCGTGATAGTTTAAAACAGTGTTGTTATATAAACAGTGTTTAAATTACAAGAATTTGTCTAGATTTACCAATTAAAAACTCAACTGTTTTAAATCGAATTAATTAATTTAATAATTGATTATTAAAAGAGAACCAAAATTTTCCTATCACAGCTGTAGTATAGATCGTCAAATTCGTTAAAATGTCATAGAATCGATCATAGCGAGTACTGTTCAAATGGCATTTTATCGAATTTGACGATCTCAACCATTGATCTTAACTATCAAATTTGACGATCGATAAAGAACGGTACTTGTCCTGATTACGAAACTCAATTACCAATACGGCAACATAATTCTTGTTTAACGGCCTGTTATCCGAGTCGCGTAGACAACAAAACGCTCCCTCAGCCCCCGCCAGACAGACGGACAGACGGAAACGGACAGACGGACAACGAAGTGATCCTATAATATAGGGTTCCGTTTTTTCATTTTGGACCCGGGTATGTCCTAAAACTGCGACCAGAACCACCGGAGGATGGGCAGCAGCGTCCTGTTAGTACACGGTGAACGTACTGCGATCTCCAAGCCGCCTGCCAACCGTGGGGATTATGGCAACACCCCTCTCTAAGAGGGAGGCCTTGTTCAGCAGTGGACATTTAATGGCTGATGATGTGTTTATGCGTTCGCACCCACCACCTTACTATTATAATATATCCCTTGTGTGTCTGATTTTTGCGCGATAAAATCCGAAACGTGGATATTCGCCAAAGAACCAGAGTCACCGACATAGCTGTTAAAATTGGCAAGTTGAAGTGGCAATGGGCAGGCCACATCGCTCGAAGAACCGATAACCGATGGGGAAGAAAGGTTCTGGAGTGGAGATCACGAACCGGAAGACGCAGCGTAGGGAGGCCTCCCACTAGATGGACCGACATTGTGAGAGTCGCGGGCATCCAGTGGATGCAAAAGGCAGGCTGTCGTTCAGTGTGGAGGTTAAAGGGGGAGGCCTATGTTCAGCAGTGGACGTCTTCTGGCTGATGATGATGATGATGATGTGTCTGATCTGAGAATATATCTATTATCTTGTAGGTATAGTTATATTTAATACCCGATCATATTTAAACGACTATTATTAGAGTTCAGAGCAAGTCCATTAAATTTCACATTAAACCAAACGAAATAAAATTCATAAACCCGACCAAATAATACCTTTTCAAAACAACTTTTCGTAGAAAAAAACTAAACTTTAAAACGTTAGCATAGAGTATAAAATACTCCACACGAATTTACTGTACTTGCAACACTTTGGAAGGGAACTAGGGACCAATAACAAAACAGGGGAGTGGCTAATTTGAAATTGGAACACTTTTTTCTTTCGCTCGGTTCTTTTCTTTTCGGTCAGTCTTGCGTCTGACGTTTGCAGCTTATGACGTTTATTAAGTACTTAACCGGTCTTTTATGGCTATACAAGCTGCTATCACGGTTTTCAACGTGCATCGACATCTTAATCTATATACAGAATGTAAGGGGAACACTCTCGAAGCCAAAAGAAGGTAATTGTACTCATCATTATGAACAACTTTTACTATGGGACCAGCCCTGAAATCGCGAAAAAAATATCAGCTGTTCCATACATTTTGTCGAGTGTCAATGACCTTTTTCTATAGAACAGCTGATATTTTTTTCGCGATTTCAGGGCTGGTCCCATAGTAAAAGTTGTTCATAATGATGAGTACAATTACCTTCTTTTGGCTTCGAGAGTGTTCCCCTTACATTCTGTATATAGATTAAGATGTCGATGCACACTAGTTGCCAAATTTAATTACGATTACTCAGTCATTTAGATTTGTAAATGGTAACATTACGGTTGAGTTGCTTTCGTTTTTTTTATTAATGTGGACCATCACAATTCCTCCAAGGGCCTCATTCTGGCGCGCTCGATATTATCTCGATCACTCATGACATCTATACTAATATATATATCTATACTAATATTATAAAGAGGAAAGATTTGTTTGTTAGTTTGTTTGTTTGCATTGAATAGGCTCCGAAACTACTGAACCGATTTGAAAAATTCTTTCACTGTTGGGATGCTGCACTATCCCCGGATGACATAGGCTATAGTCTATACCCGTGCGAAGCTGGGGCGGACCACTAGTAATATTATAAAGAGGAAAGATTTGATTGTTTGTTTGTTTGCATTGAATAGGCTCCGAAACTACTGAACCGATTTGAAGAATTCTTTCACTGTTGGGAAGCTACATTATCCCCGGGTAACATAGGTTATATTTTTTTTAAATTTTAAACAAGGATCCTTACTTAATTTCCAATAATGTAACCCAAGGTGTAAAAAAATAAGATTTACAATTTTAACTTTGCGTGTTTGACAGTTCTAAGACAGGACAACGTCTGTCAGGTCAGCTAGTCTATACTAATCTATACTATCTATACTAATAATTTAATATTATATTATATTATCTATACTAATATTATAAAGAGGAAAGATTTGATTGTTTGTTTGTTTGTTTGCATTGAATAGGCTCCGAAACTACTGAACTGATTTGAAAAATTCTTTCACTGTTGGGGTGCTGCACTATCCCCGGTTGACATAGGCTATATATCCCGGCTTCGCCCGTGCGAAGCAGGGGCGGCCTACTAGTAATATTATAAAGAGGAAAGATTTGATTGTTTGTTTGTTTGTTTGCATTGAATAGGCTCCGAAACTACTGAACCAATTTTAAAAATTCTTTCATAGTTGGGAAGCTACACTATCCCCGGGTGACATAGGCTATAATCTATACCCGTGCGGAGCCGGGGCGGACCGCTAGTTTCTAATAAGAGAGAAGTGGCTGAGAATATTTCAATTAGTTTAAAACCAATTTTTTTCTTTACGAAGTCATCATCATCATCAACATTTCAGCCTATCATGTACCCACTGCTGGGACACTGGCCTTCTCTCAGAGAGAGGATGGGCCCTAATCCACCATGCTGGCCCAGTGCGTGTTGGTGAATGTCATGCGTCTTTGAATTTTTAAGGTTCTTGGAAATACCGGTTTCCTCACCATGTTTTCTTCACCGTTTTTAAGCGATGGAATCGAAACTGCACATTTTTTATTTAAGTACTAAATAAGTCATTGGTTCTTTCGTCATCATCATCCACAGCCTTCCTAATCCCACTGCTGGGTATAGGCCTCTCTCTTATTGGTACCTTAAGAAATATTTATTTAATATTATATTTATAACCACGATCCGAAGACGCAGCGTAGGTAGGCCTCCCACTAGATGGACCGACGACTTTGTGTGAGTCGAGGGCATCCAGTGGATGCAAAAGGCAGGCTGTCGTTCAGTGTGGAAGTTAAAGGGGGAGGCCTATGTTCAGCAGTGGACGTCTTCTGGCTGATGATGATGATATATTTATAAAAAGGTCGCCTGTTATTGGTATAGAGCCTTATCAATGGTCTTATCGCTAAAAGCAATCTCATCACACCAATAAGAACCCAAAAGCCGCAGCGAGTCAATAAATTAAATATAAAACAAAAAAAATGCAGGACATACACCTTTTTTGTTCTAAACCTATGAATAATACACACACACTCTCACTACAATCATCTTAGAACAATAAACATCTAAAACCACCTCTATATTAACGACATAGGAACTAAAATGGAGTAAACTTGATAAAATCTACGAAACTGTAAGGCGATATGATAACCAGTATAATTTGAGCTAGATTGGTGCGGAGTTAAAACGCTGTTGGAGCTCTGAATAAGCTGGTATTAGAATACAAAAGCTTACAAAAAGCCACCCCGCCGTTTGAAAACGCCCCTTTTAGTGGTAGTTACCACTCCCTTAGTCAGTCGATGTTCAACCACGTAAGAGTGCAGACGTGTTAAATTTTTTATTGTTGACAAGCATTTTCGAATTTCGAACGCGAAAAACCAGCTTCGATTTTTATTTTATAAATTTAATTTTACTCTTTCTAATTAGTGTGGTGAAAAATGACGTTAATTTTAGCAGATGCTATTTTTAATGTGATTTTATAACATATAGTTATGAATGTATAATGTACCCGACGGAACTAAAACATGGACTAAAGTTAAATCATTATAACAAATTGGACCACAACATTATGTTGAAAACTATACAAAATTTGTGTTACAAAAATACTCCTTTTAATATGACGTCGCCATTTCTAGTCGACAATATCTTACACCAGCAGAAAACAGCCGAATTCCACAACCAATACTTAAACCAGCAAATCGAAAACTACGTGTTACAACGCCAAAGTTACGAGCAATCCCGCGAAAACTCCCCAGAAATGGACGAGACAAAAACTCTAGAAAACGACGACGAAAAACAAGATTCCATCGAAGATTCCAAAGTGGAAGACGAAGACTCCAAAAGCAGAGAAGATTTCGTCAAGAACGAGTACTTTAACAGTGATTTCTATCAAAAGAACGATGAAAAAGAAGTCTTGAATATACCTAACCTAAATCGGCGCTGTCAATCTTGCGGGGACTTCTCTTGCCCTCCGTTTGCTTGTAAAAAGTCAGGCATAAGACGGTTAGAAGAGTTAGAAAAACGTTTCAATTTCAATCATTATCAAGAGAATTCAGACGAAGATGGAAAAGAGAGGTATAACACAGACGAAATGGTAAGAAGCTGTGAAGACTTCGAACCAAAGAAACCTCTCTTGAAGTTTAGTGTCAGTGCTATTCTGGGAGATAGAGAAGACAGCGCTGTCAAAAGCAATGTTGGTGAGTTAAAATTACTATTTTCTCTTCACATGCTCGTACAGTTCTTGTTTAAGCCACGTAAGCAGACTAAACCTGCGTTTTATGCTCTAGTACATAATTATACGTTTTATTTTGTGCACTAGTGCATAAAGCGAACTGAACCTTTTAAAAGTTGTTTAAAGAGCTTCACGGAGTTAAAGAGTTGCATGTAGAAAGATTTGTCGAATTATAATAGGTAAAAAGAACGTAAAGAAAACATGTCGTCGCATTGTATTTTTTATAGTCTTAAACTGGTACACGACCGCTCTGCCAAGAGCGAAACGACTAAGAAGAAGAAACTGGTATTATTACAATCGCGGGTCGAACCTGCAGTGCTAGTACCGTTTTTTATCGATCATCAAATTTGACATTGTCAAATTCGATAAAATGCCATTTGTTCAGTACTCGCTATGATCGATTCTACGGCATTTTATCGAATTAGACGATCGACAAAGAACGGTACTAGGACTGCTGGACTAGATTAGCACAGGACCGAGGAATATGGCATAGCAAGGGAGAGGCCTATACCCAGCAGTGGGATAAGGAAGGTTGTGGATGATGATGATGAAACTGGTATTATTTTAGTGGTAGGTATATATTGTAATAATGGTAAATTATTAAGTATTTGTGAACGTGCTTGAGTGTGGGTACTAATGAAAGCATCTGGCTCCCACGGTCCTAAATTTTCGACCCCAAAAGGCTCAAATATGTACCCACTATTTAGGCTAATATTTGCGCCTTTTGAGGACTTCTGATGTGGATTCTGCCGCCGATTCCAGATGCAGATTCATTTTCATCATTAATTTTACTCAGTAGCTGATGCTGCAGCTGAAGCTAGTAGCTGCTGCATTATTTTCGACGGAAATAAACTTTGGACACAACTTTCTTTACGGAGCCTAAGACTGTATTGAAACAGTTTTCATAAATAGCACTATTTATTTTTTCGGAAACAGTTAGGCCGATTTTTACGAAAACTTAATACAAGGTCACGCAGGTATTAAGCCGAATGGAGGTCACTGTACTCATCATTATGAACAAATTGTAAAATTAAAAACGACCCTAAAATCGTAAAAAAATAATTTGCTATTCTATACATTATGTTGAGTGTGCCGGAGATTTTCCCATGGAACGGCAGATTTTTTTGCGATTTTAGGGTCCGCTTCATAATTAAAGTTGTTTATAGTAATTAATACAATAACCTCCTTTAGGCTTAGTATACTTTTTCCGCGTAACCTTGTATAATTATCATCAGATTATTTCCATCTACAAGAGATGATTAGAGAAGAATAGGTTTCTTCTAGGCAAGCGTGCTCCAACGTTGGCCGCATCATCGCTTAACATCAAGCGAGTTGGCGGCCAAGCGCAAGCCTATTTATAATTAAAAAAAATATATTCAAGTAGAGATTAAAATACATGTGCGCTCGCCTTTTTTTTGTTTTGTTTTGATGGGGAAATCTCTCAAAGATACCTGCATTGGGGTGCAGCCAGGCTATGTGGGATTATACCCACTAAAACCCCCCGGTGACCAGCCTTAGTGCTTGACAAGAGGGCTCCGGGATCTCCAGAGGAACGCGCCGGATCCCTCGGCACTGCGCTACGGCTCCTCCCGAGACAGCCGTGTTGAGTCAGCCCCTCCGCCCGCGACAACGTTGGTCACACAACGTTGTCGTTCTCTCCCTGGGCACGCTTCAGTGGATGGTCAGAGACCCTACTTTGACCATCCCGAGCCCGGGGGTCCCCTTTTAGTAGCCTCTTACTACAGGCAGGGGTTACCGGTGCCGTATTCTATTGCCCCGGCGCCCGGGCTAATTTGCGCTCGCCTATTATGAGGGTATACCACGGCCAAGAAAGTTGATGAATAGGTATTTAGCAAATCTATTGCTGTCCCTTGACCTCAAGCCTCTCTCCGTAGAGTGCAATAGGGACAATTGCAGCTCGGATCGATTATACCTACGAAAAGTAGACAAAATCATCGTCTCGTATTTTTCTGTTTCCTCATTCAAAACTAGCACGATTTCATAATTTTTGAAATTAATAGTTGTAAAAAGGATTAAACTATGCTACTGTCTTTTATTTTTGTTTATAAATTTTTCAAATTAGTTTGATAGACGTCTGAAGATGACGATAAATAAAATATATTTTTTTGCTGGGGTTGGATATAGCTGGGTATCCTATTGAAGGTGCGACGGTACTTCACGTCGGAACAGTTGCTTTCACTGTATTAAATCATAGGGCCAAATTAAACACTTGTTAGTGTAATTTTAGTATATTTCAACACTTATTGTAATTTTACAAGAATGTCTTGCCTATCGTGTTGTCGGAGCTAGAATGACCGTCCGCCATGTTGCCATTACCGTCTATATTTTGTATTCGTTTTTAGCTCAGAGTAGGTAGACGATAATTCATTTAATATCATCAGACAATCAAGACTTAGTTTGTAATTTCACCAATTCAATTTCTGACATTTTATTATAATATTTATTTTTTTTCTGGGCAAGTGCCTTTATTAACTAAACATAATACAAGCTATAACTAAAACTACAAATACAGTTAGACTGCCCATAGACCGTTGAAGGTCTAAAGACAATCTAAATGCTCAAGCCCACTACCAGTTGGCAGCGTACCCAGCATGCTGGCGGCATTACCACGTTGAATGGCAATGCTTATGCGTTGAGCCAGAAACACGCCAGCATTTTGGTCACGCGTCGCATTAACCAGGCGCTCTGAAAGATTTTTGAAAATGAGGTGAGCTCCCGGTCCCCAAGGGCCCAATGTCTCGACCCCAAACGCCTCAAATATATAACCACTGCCGAGGTTAGCATATTTGCGTCGCTTGTGCTGCTCTGCCGAATTGGCAGCCGCGCCAGCCCTACCCTGTGTCTCAGGAAGATGTGACGGCGCCAAAGTATCGACACAAGTTGCGTCCCATACAAGGGGCCGCCCCAACCTCCAGGGCACAAGTGTCATACCGTCAGGCCTCCTTCCATCGTCGCGCGCAAGACCACTCGGTTCGAGCACAGCTGCGACATTGGCGGTGGAAAGAGCCCTGCGTATGATGTCGTTCAGGCTAGCGTGTCGGCCAATACGACCAGCGCTTCTCGAGCAAGAGAGACCATGGTGACCGAGCTGGTCAACAGCAGTACCACACTGACAGCGATGGGCCTCACAGCACCTTGCACCCAAGCGTAAGCTGACAGCTAGACGAAATTAATTTCTTAAATGTATTATCAATTATTATGATAAAAGCATCATCCGTCTACCCTTGCCTTTGATCAAATCCCCAAATGACTGCCCCGGTGTCTCAGTTGGTAGTGAACCTATCTTCTGTGCTTGGGGGCGTAGGTTCGATTCCCATCTAGGACAAACATTTGTGTGATGAACATTTGTGTTTGTTCTATGTCTGGGTGTTAATATCTATTTAAGTATGTATTTAAAAATATATATGTACGTATATCAGTTTCTGGCAGCCATATCACAAGCTTTGCTTAGTTTGGGGTCAGATGACCGTGTGTGCAAAAATATCCCGAATATTTATTTATTTATTTATAATCAATACTTATAATTATTTACTTTATTGACTTTATATACTTTTAGTTGCAAAATAGCTAATGATGGTGCCAGCATATGGTAATATATGTAGCTAAAGTTAAATTTCTAACAACTGTACCAAGCATAAGTTCGGTCGTGCATGGAGTACTGCACTATTGTCTACTGGGATAGATCAGCCAAGTACCAGCTTGGGGCGTTAGAGAAAAGTGCCAAGAGGCTCATCAGCAATGAATCCTTAGTTCGGTTGTAATAGGTAGGACGGACAGACAGACGGCGTAGGCTTATTAATAGGGTCCCGTTTGGGTACGGAGCCCTAAAACACCTGAGCCTATTTCGAGCCGTGACAATATAACACATCTTACTAAAAAGCAACGTCAATTATGTTTTTGTATATCAATTTGTTTATCATACAATTATATTAATGTTCTATGAACTACATATTTAAATTAATAATATCATATCTGAACTTTTGAAATTATTTCGACATTTAATTTAATCAATACTTAAAAAAAAAAAAAACTCACGGTATTTTTATACCATATCTCTAGATTTGTACCCCTACAAACTAGGCAAAACATGATACAAAGTAACTAATATTTTAATCCACCTATTGTGCATGCGTTTTTAAATGTGTGTATGATTTACTCGTGTTTTTATCTTTATCTTTATCAATGAATGTATCCAGAAAACCACCTTTTTCATCTATCCGTAATTGCTCGCTATCACAAAAACAATATTATAACAGAAATATCAGAACATCAATAAAATAATACAGCGCCCAAATCTCACAGAAAAGGACATATTAATTTCGCTAAGACCCTCTCATACGTCCCTCCCACTCGCACGAGTACACGGTGATATTGTTCTGTCTCCTTCCCGCCCCCGGGCTTAAGTGTCCGACCAGATGTTACGCTTTTATTGAAAAAGTCAGCCGCCATATTGCGACTCAGTAGATTAAGATGTAGCGAGAAAACTGCTATTGGACGCTAATATAGCAGTTATAATAGCATGCTATAATAATGGTTTTATAGCTTTACAGTAGTGTAAGTACCGGTCTTTATTTATCGACAAATTTGATAAAATTCCAGAATCGATCATAGTATGATCGATTCTGGAATTTTATGTACGTGTACTGCTCAAATGGCATTTTATCGAATTTGACGTTCTCAACCATTGATCTTAACTATCAGCAGTGCAAGTACCGTTCTTTATCGATCATCAAATTTGACAGTTGAGATCGTCAAATTCGATAAAATGCCATTTAATCAGTACTCGCTATGATTGATTCTATGGCATTTTATCGAATTTGACTATCGATAAAGAACGGTACTTGCCCTGCACAATCAGAATCAGAATAAATTTATTGCAATAACTGTGTACAAAAGATGTTCTTATTATCTAGAGTATCAACAGATTACCCATTTCGGGCGTGCAATTTTTTGTTAGGTAATTGGCGAGAAATAAAATACGTGCCCTTCAGTTCGCCATTGTATTCGCAGAGATCGACCATAGACATAGATCTTATAGAGATGCCTAAGTACCATAGAGTAGTAACTAAATAGAGATGGGAAATACAACATTCAATATTTTTATGTATAAAACTAACTAAAAACTAAATAATAATTAGGTTCACATAAAGCGTTTACACTACACATTACACATACATTACACATAAAACTAAATATTAATTATAAATAAAAGTAAGTATTTACAAAGACGCTTGGCTTAATTAGTTATATTCAATAAATATTTAATTATCATCGAAGTATTCTTTGAGACTATAATACGTTTTTACTATTAGCCAAGTTTTTATCAAATTTGACGATCGATAAAGAACGGTAGGTACTTGATTTTCTATCGGAATGACAGAGCGGGCACAAAAAATAGACACCGCCTTATGGTTGATATTCCAAAAACCCGTACAAAGCGCTTTGATTCAACTTTTATTATGCGTACTGCTAGTCTGTAGAATGCGCTGCCTGAATAGTTCCCCCATAATTACAATCTGGGTGTCTTCAAGTCACGAGTGAATCGGTTTATTCTAGGCAAGCGTGCTCCATCGTAGACGTAGACCGCATCGTCGCTTTACATCAGGCGAGTTGGCGGTCTAACGCAAGCCTATTAATAGATTTTAAAAAACTTATCAAATGGAGTTTTATCGAATTTGTCCATCTCAACTGTCAAATTTGGCGATCGATAAACAACAGTACTTGCACTGTAGTTACGTTAAATTAAATAGTAGTAAGCACATCATTACTGCAACGGATACGTTTATACAAAAACGTTAAAAGTAGACCGAGGCCAGCATACCTCAGTCCATAAACTCTCAGTTTTACCTACATTACTTTTCTCAAGCATTTCGTGGATAGTAACCAAATATCGAACAAACTTCTTTCTTTCTTTTTTGTTGTTTAGGGTTCCGTGCCCAAAAAGTGTAAACTGCACCCATTATTAAGCCTACGCTGTCTGTCTGTCTGTCCGTCTGTCCTACCTTTCAACGTTTGTAGATTTTTTTCGAACCGAACCGTAATAGATAGCCAGGTGTAATTTTCACAGAATATGTAATGTTACGGCGGATTAATAAAAAAGTCAGTAAAAATACGTTTTTATGATGGCTATCAAATCTTTAGGTCTCTGAAACTTTACAAAAAAAAACTCTGTTGGTTCCTTTTCTGTATATACCTATTCCTAAACCAATTTAAATGTGCTGCGGAATCATAAATATAGGTAGGTATTACCGATAAGTTTTTCGGCGCCAACGTAAAAATCATGTCTCCTGGGGCCTTACGTGCAACGGCTATTGCGGCACCAAACTAACGTTAAATCAATTCAGTGGGAAAATCACGCGACCGCAAACCGTATCTGGGCGCGTTAAGGTTCACGTTCGCGTGATTTTCCAACTGAGCGTATTTAACGTTAGTTTGGTGCCGCAATAGCAGTTGCCCGTAAGGCCCCTGGTTATTTTATTTTCACGTGCCGACACTCAATGTCGGCATGATAAATACATTAAAACGTGTATTTTAGTGTTGTTTCCAATATTCCATAGAAGCGTCTAGATAAGTCTCCCCCAATTTATTGGTGCATGACTTGAACTTGACCGTCTGTGACTTGCTTGGCTTGACTATGACTTGGAAGACGATAATAATTTTGAAAAAAAAAACTTGACACTGACATAATGCACAAGATGTGCAATGCCAAAATTCCATCAAAATTCACAGGAAGAAAGAAAAATAAGAGTCAAATTGATGTAACTTTTTTTATATATATTTATTTCATGACCATCCTACAGCGTCCTTCAGTCCGAATAATAATTATTATACAAGGTAATATTAATGTAACTGAATACAGTGTTGTCATACAAAAAAAACCCGCCGTTTTCTTGTGTGAAAATATGCTGGTACTACAGTACGAAACATAACTTCGCAAAAATCTACATCAGAGCGAAATAAAATTATGCATATCGCCCCGAAAGCCCATATTAACATGTCATTGGTGCCATATTGAAATAATATTCCGATTTCAGACTGAACCCACTCTTGGAACTGCTTTACCATCAAACGATTTTGGATCTTACGCCTATATTATTACGTTCGTAACTTTTTATTAACTAAAATAACGATTCGACCAAAACCAATATCGGTTTACGCTTACTCGATATTGTTTTAAGCGAGTTTGGACTTTACGGGCTTAGTGTTAAGTTACAGTTGGGTTAGTATTTTTTTTTAGTGTAGAACATTTTCGTTCTCTTCCAATATGCCTTATTAAATTCTTTGATATACGATTTTGAATCGTAACGCGTTGACATAAAGTTGAAGGTGTTTGAGTAATTTGATAGCCGATATTTGAGATTTGTCGATTTTTTCTCGATGTCGTAAAATCGGAAAGATCACGGCGATATAAATCGTTATTCG
Source organism: Agriopis marginaria (assembly GCA_932305915.1). NCBI lineage: Eukaryota > Metazoa > Arthropoda > Insecta > Lepidoptera > Geometridae > Agriopis > Agriopis marginaria. Next base: position 2,225,047 of record OW029941.1, read on the forward strand.
TTTTGCGTTATTCTATTCGATTATCGTTATATTTTTATATCGGATTAGGGATGGGGCGAGATGAAACTGTTTGATGGCACAGGTGCGTGAGTTTTATGTTTATTTTGTTTTGAAAGTGCAATAAGGATTTAGGTCATGTAAAATTGCAAATGCTTCGGATTTTAACAAAAGGAGGAGGTTATCAATTCGACTGTATGTTTTTGAAGTTATACTTCGTATGCGACTTGCAACAAGGTTGCGTTAAACGTTTAACGCTACCATGGCTACAATTTTTCTCTCTCGTATGGTTGCGAAATGCGTATCCTTTTTTCGTGCTGCGACTAAAATTAACGGTGTGAACAATAAAGAGTTAATCAATCAATTGAATGGATTAATTTAAATAGCTATTATTTAAATGATGTTTACGATATCTTTACATACAAGGTGTATCACCAACCCTGAGAACGCGAAAAAAAAAATCAGCTGTTCCATGCATTTTGTCGAGTGTCAATGACTTTTCTATAGAACAGCTGATTTTTTTAAAGCTATTGCATAGCTTCTATCGCGGGCCTTGAGCGTGGAGACCGAATCCAGAAATTCCGTAACGAAAATAACCTAGCACCCCCCACTCTGACCGGCACAGCGGTGATACTTTGACTTGGGTGTCACGACAGGCTATATGCAATAGCTTTACCGCGGCAGTCCCCGAGTGCCACACGTCTTTTTTCGCGATTTCAAGGCTGGTCCCATAGTAAAAGTTGTTCATAATGATGAGTACAATTACCTTCTTTTGGTTTCGAGAGTGTTCCCCTTACACTCCGTATAGATTTCATAATTATGGAGGAAATCGCTAAGGTACATTTTACATTACAGCTAAATTTTTTGAATTATATGAGAAAAACCTCAAAAATAGAACTAGCGAAACACGAGACTGTGTGTAAGCGTGGTTTTGCTCCACTAAATGTGACTTTAATAAAATATTTATTAAGACTTATGATCCTCTGTAGCAATAAGCGTTGATTAAAAGTGGGAAAACATTGCCTTAAAAGTATATTGTCTTTACTATCAAAATGTGAAGTACATTACCGTTCCTATTTTGAAACAGTCGCGACGGTTAACACGACCGCAGCGCGTTCTGAATTTAAACGAGCCAATGGGACCGCGAGAGAGTTAACGTGAGGGTGCGAATATGGAATTTTGAGGTTAGAAAGCCGCCATTTTGGTTTGTTTCCTTTATTAAATTGAATTTTATGGTTCAGCTATGATTATATTTATATATTAGCAACCAACAGTAGCGCTCAGTTGTTAATGCAATCACGCTCACCCATCCAAAGACTGGCCGCTTGGAAATTACGGTATTTAAATTGTTAGTATATATTATTGTGGTTTTCAAACAAGTCATAATTAATAAAATTAAGAAACTCCCGATAAAAGAGCTGATAGGTAATCTTCAGACGGCTAAACAAATTAATGAATCATAGCTTATACCTACACCTCGATTAAGTCACATTTGACCACAAAAATAATTAAATCAAAAACGATTCTGGCGTTTGGGAGCTACGATGAGCTACGACCAGTAAACGCAGCGTAGGACGTCCATCTTGTGGGTGGACGTCCTACGCTGCGTTATTAATTTTTATTGTAACAATCAAAACACAGTAGATACATAATGTTTGCATTTCATATTAATTTTGTGGTTGCAATGCGGTTTTTTTTTATTTGGCGTGCGTTTTCAGTCTCTTCTTTCATTAGCCAGACTCTATGTATAGTTTACCTTCGTGGTGTTAAAACAGGCAGTGCGCGCTGAAAACATAATAATGTCACATCCACCGCCCACCGCAGCGCAGTGCGTTCATTACGCAAATACACGGTACAATGTTTCTCTATTTAAGTCATTAACACTAACGAAATTTAATTAAGGATGCAAAGATCTTTTGATAAACTTTAACATCCTACTTTCTACTCATCCTACTAATATTATAAACGCTAAAGTTTGTATGTATGGATGTATGGATGTTTGTTCCTCTTTCACGCAAAAACTACCGAATGGTATTTAATGAAAGTTTTTTAGTTTTATAAATAGGCTTGCGTTTGACCACCAACACGCCTGATGCTAAGCAATGATGCGGTCTACGTTGGATTTATAATATAGCTTATACATTAGAATAACACATAGGCTATAACGGGTTGTAGTAGCGAGGCCGAAAGCCGAGCTCTACGCGTACAAAGTAGCGGGTTTCAGCTAGTTTATAACATAAAACAGTTTCACCTGTTTCTAAGCAATGCATTATTACAAGGTTAAACGTATGCTTAGCAAGGTTTTACCTTGAGACGATATTACATGAATTTTTCAAGTGGACCCGTAGTGCATGTACTGATATTTATAGATCGTCAAGTTCGATAAAATGTCATAGAATCGATCATGGCGAGTACTGATTAAAATGGAATTTTATCGAATTTGACGATCTCAACAGCTGTCAAATTTGACGAACGATAAAAAACGGTAATTGCATTGCACTGGGGGGTTAGACAAAACCCTTTTTCTGTTAGCGTTAACGCCCGCGGAAACATGTAATTGTATGAAAATGACATTAGCTTGAGATAATATCTCTCAAGCTAATGTCATTGTCATTTTCATACAATTTAATCTTTCCGCAGGCGTTAACGCTAACAGAAAAAGGATCTTGTCTGACCCTCCTGGATGGCCAAATCCAAAACTATGAGAAATAGCGAGAAGTACCCCAAAGAAGTCTCGGGCCCGATTTTCATGACAACTAAAACTGCATCATTGTTTTTTTTATCAGTATTCCTAGCCAGGAATAGAACCCGTTAATTTTGACCAAAAAACCCACATTATTTCACCATTCTATAGTGTCACTAATAAGGATCGAATTAAGGGAAGTAATAAATTATGGAAAATATTAATAACTTTAAACCAAAGAACACTGTTTTAAACTATCACGGTTGGTCGGATTCGGATCGGATTTGGTTATACGATTAAACCAAATCATAAATCATCATCATATCATTATATAATGATTGATGATGATTGTTTTTTTTAATTGTTTGATTTTTTTAAAATTACCATTTATTGTTTTTTTTTTTTGTTTTTTTAAACCAAAGATATTATAATTATATACCCAATCATCATATATCATTATATAATGATTGATGATGATTGTTTTTTTAGTTGTTTGTTTTTTTTTTAAATTACCATTAATTGTTTTTTTTTTGTTTTTTTAAACCAAATATCTTATAATTATATACCCAAAGGGACTTTAAACATAGAAAATTTATTAAGTCGCACCTTTAAACGGTTCACATTAAAAAGCAGGTTTATAAAATCTGTGACTGACCCGACGCGATTCAATATACCCTTCGTCCCCTCCAAATCAATTATTTTCACACTTCCGGCGTAAAAACTGGCGCGAATCGGCGCGACATCCGGTCCAATCGTTCAATCGTTTTCACATAACCGTTAGCAATAACAGTTAATTAAATAGCAGGTTGTAATCGCTGTTAATTAAATACGTACGTTACGGTATGCTATTGGGATGAGGTGATTATTTTTTGTATTTTTGTTTAGTATTTTTTTCTATTTTTTATGTAATTTTACTTTTCTTCTACGTTGGCTATAGAGCACTGACTACACTTGCAGGAGAAAGGTACTACGTTTGTAGGGCACTGACTACATTTGTAGGGGAAGGCTTTGACGGTTGAAGAGCAATGACTACACTTGTAGGGGAAGGGTTTTACGGTTGTATAGCACTGATTACACTTGCAGGGGAAAGGTACTACGGTTGTAGAGCACTGACTACACTTGCAGGGGAAAGGTACTACGGTTGTAGAGCACTGACTACAACTGTAGGGGAAGGGTTTTACGGTTGTAGAGCATGGACTACACTTGCAGGGGAAAGGTACTACGGTTGTAGGGCACTGACTACACTTGTAGGGGAAGGGTTTTACGGTTGTATAGCACTGATTACACTTGCAGGGGAAAGGTACTACGGTTGTAGAGCACTGACTACACTTGCAGGGGAAAGGTACTACGGTTGAAGAGCAATGACTACACTTGTAGGGGAAGGGTTTTACGGTTGTATAGCACTGATTACACTTGCAGGGGAAAGGTACTACGGTTGTAGAGCACTGACTACACTTGCAGGGGAAAGGTACTACGGTTGAAGAGCAATGACTACACTTGTAGGGGAAGGGTTTTACGGTTGTATAGCACTGATTACACTTGCAGGGGAAAGGTACTACGGTTGTAGAGCACTGACTACAACTGTAGGGGAAGGGTTTTACGGTTGTAGAGCATGGACTACACTTGCAGGGGAAAGGTACTACGGTTGTAGGGCACTGACTACACTTGCAGGGGAAAGGTACTACGGTTGTAGGGCACTGACTACACTTGCATAGGAAAGGTACTACGGTTGTAGGGCACTGACTACACTTGCAGGGGAAAGGTACTACGGTTGTAGGGCACTGACTACATTTGCAGAGTAGTTAATAGTAAATAATATTTAATATTGTAATAGTAACGTTAATAGCTCAGTAAGTAGTTTTTAAAGTTATATGATTATTTACGGGATATTTACCGTGGTAAGGTTGTGGAATGAGCTCCCGATATTTCGGCGCAGTTACATACACCATGTTCACGGGAAGACTGAAGAATGCGGGTGGTTGGTCGAACAGTTAAAAAGTTAGGTTTCAGACATAACGATCTACCCTCTTTCTTAGACCCCTCTTTCTTCCCTCCCTTCCCTCTTTCTTTTCTTTCCGTAAATAATCATACTTTAGTGAACAACCGTGAAAGTTTAAAACAGTGTTTTAACTAGTTTTTGGCAACATTTTAACCGTCTTCAAAAAGGGTTCACAATTCGGTTGTTATTTTTTATGTTTGTTACCGCAGAACTTCTTCATTTATAAACTGCGGTGCAAGTACCGTTCTTTATCGATCTTCATTTTGACAGTTGAGATCGTGTAATTCGATAAAATGCGATTTGATAAGTACTCTCTATTGACGATTCTATGGCATTTTATCGAATTTGTCGATTTTTTAAGAACGGTACTTGCACTGCAGATTTTTAATTTATTTAAAAGGTATTGTTTCAGACATCGTCTTGATAAGTACTCGCTATGATCGATTCTATGGCATTTTATCGAATTTGTCGATTTATTAAGAAAGGTACTTGCACTGCAGATTTTTAATTTACTTAAAAGGTATTGTTTCAGACATCGTCTTGATAAGTACTCGCTATGATCGATTCTATAGCATTTTATCGAATTTGTCAATTTATTAAGAACGGTACTTGCACTGCAGATTTTTTATTTATTTAAAAGGTATTATTTCAGACAAAATCAGTTCAGCAGTTTGGTTTTTAAATCTTGTTTTTATTAAAAACTCTTCCAAAATGCAATGAAATTTTACCACTGACGTGTTTTTCACAGTATTAATAATTGTAAAAAGAAATAACAAAGTTAGAAAAAAAAATAACGATTCAAGACTTTTTTGCCAGCTGTACGTAGTCGCCACATCACTCGAGGAACCCATGACCGATGGGAAAGAAAGGTTCTGGAGTGGAGACCACGAACCGGAAGACGCAGCGTAGGTAGGCCTCCCACTAGATGGACCGACGACAGCGAGAGTCGCTGGCATCCAGTGGATGCAGATGGCAGGCTGTCGTTCAGTGTGGATGTATAAGGGGGAGGCCTATGTTCAGCAGTGGACGTCTTCTGGCTGATGATGATGATGATGATCGTCTTTTGTTTTTTTTAGTTAAGGCCACATTTTTTTTGTATACTTCCTTTCCATGCACGGTTGCCTGGAAGAGATCGCTTTAAGCGATAAGGTCGCCTGTTAAAAGCCTAGATAATATTTTTATTGTAATGTTTATATTATTCTTGTTTTGTGGTATTTTAATAAAGAGTCATTGTATTGTATTGTTTTGTATTGTATTGTCGTCACTACTGTTTTAGTCTATGGTTCGGATTTATTAGAGCGCTGACCTGAAATCCAAGATTAAGTAATCTATGCACATAATCTTTAAAAAACATACACCTAAGTAAAATATCCCTCATAACAAGGTGAGTCAAGAGGGCTGGAAGTAAAGAGGGCCCCTAAGTTATTAAGAGGCGTTGCACCGGAAAACTTCACCCTCAGCCCTACGGTTAACGATTTAAAACGCGGGGGCGTTGTTTTAATTATTTTATAGTATTAATATCAAGGGGTGCCTCAAGATGGGGACTAATTAACGTATGATCGTGTAGATTTTGGCTGAATGCGTCAAAGGTGCTAAGCCGAGCCAGGAAGCTTTTTTTTGATTTAATTATAGGTTTGCGTTTGACCCACAACAGGGCCTCGATTCTACTAAAGAAATTGTTTTTAAATTGTAATTGTTTCTATTTTATTTTTTTAATAATTGCCTCAAAATTTACAGTTTTTTTTAATATATATATATATATATATATAGTGGTATTTTTCTAGTAATATCGACAAATTTGGCATGATTATAGTACACACTCTAAAATATAACAACAAATTCTACTAATATTATAAACGCAAAAGTTTGTATGTATAGATGTATGGATGTTTGTTCCTCTTTCACGCTGCAACGGAACAACGGATCGACCTGATTTTTTGCATGGGTATAGTTCAAGAGCCAGAGAGTGACATAGACTTTTCATCATCATCATCACCATTTTTCATCACTACGCGGGTAAAACGGGAGGGGAGCCCCCCCCCCCCCCCCCTCCCCTCCCGTTTTACCCTGCGCCCCCGCGCAGCTAGTAATAAATAATGACCAAGTGAGAGTCGGTGACAAACTTCTGTTCATTACTAAGTTATATCTGGTAATTCCTTTCTTGGATCCTTCGACCTCCTTATCATTTCACCGCATCGAAATGCCATATTTAACAAATTATTAAGTCGGTGTTTTTAATTGATAATTATTGTATTTTGTGGTGGTACGGAACCCTCAGTGTTCGAGCCCGACTCGCACTTGACCGGTTTATTTCATAATCATCATCATCATCATCTCAGCCATAGGACGTTCACTGCTGGACATAGGCCTCCCCCATCGATCTCCAAAAGGGCCGGTTGGAAGCGGCCTGCATCCAGCGTTTCCCTGCGGTCTCTCTTAGGTCGTCTGTCCATCTTGTGGGTGGACGTCCTACGCTACGCTTACCGGTCCGTGGTCTCCATTCGAGAACCTTTCGGCCCCATCGGCCATCTGTTCTGCGTGATATGGCCCACTGCTACTTCAACTTGCTAATCCGGTAGGCTATGTCGGTGACTTTCGTTCGTCTACGGATCTCCTCATTTCTGATTCGATCTCGTAGAGAAACCCCGAGCATAGCCCTCTCCATAGCTCGTTGTGCGACTTTGAGCTTGCTTATGAGGCCTATAGTGAGAGACCACGTTTCAGTGTCGTATATTATCACACACACATGGTTTATTTATTTGATAGTAATATTTATGATTGTTTTATGTACCTACTGATGCTAAGTTTCACGCTTGCCCACAGTTTTTCAACAGTTCAAAACCCTGCAACTTCTATCGTTTTAGTTATATCTGCATGTGCATCATAACTAAAAAAAAACCTTAATTATAAAAACCTCACCACAGAATAAGTAGTACTGACAGTTTCAAACACTTGAGAAAACAAAACGCATCAAAAACATTAAAAAACTGCACAATGGATTGCAATAAAAATTGGCATAATATAATAGTGACTACCGTTTGTCTGTTGTTAGGGTTCCGTGAAAAGAATAAGTTGTATCCGTAATGATACGCACAAATTTTTTTTGCTCTAGAGAACTGGTGGCCCCACTAGTTGTGCCCCATTGTTACCCTCGTGTTAACGTATGTCAATACGATCTATTTCACGAGAAACTGATATTTTGACAATTACAAACAAGTCACAGTCAGAGTCAAGCAAAGTAAGTCAGAAACAAGTCCAATACCGACTCCACTACAGACTCCTAGATATGACTATATCTAATTCGGTATTTTTGTGTTATATTTTTATTATTTCTACTGGAGATTAGACATAAATACTCGATTATAGTACAATATAGGTACTCAATTCAATATTTAGACTTATAATATATTTTTTTTATCCATTTTGTAATAGACATGACCTGTTACAATATAATAGTAATAGTTTATTGATCAAAAATTAAAAGACAATATTGTTAAAAAGCAATCGAACTGGACATAATGATAATATTTAAATTTACAATGTTGTTTGTGTGTGTAACTGGCTGGCACCCGTACTAGTAATTAAACTGTGCTACAGGCACCATCTTCTCGTCCAAGATACCACAGTGCCTCAAGACGAAGGTCTTTGACCAGTGTGTGTTGCCAGTGATGACATATAGTACTGAGACGTGGTCCTTAACTGTTGGCCTTTTGGAAAAACTCAGAGTCACTCAGCGGGCAATGGAAAGAGCTATGCTCGGAGTTTCTTTGCGCGATAAAATCCGAAACGTGGATATTCGCCAAAGAACCAGAGTCACCGACATAGCTGTTAAAATTTGCAAGTTGAAGTGGCAATGGGCAGGCCACATCGCTCGAAGAACCGATAACCGATGGGGGAGAAAGGTTCTTGAGTGGAGACCGCGAACCGGAAGACGCAGCGTAGGTAGGCGTCCCACTAGATGGACCGACGACATAGTGAGAGTCGCTGGCATCCAGTGGATGCAAAAGGCAGGCTGTCGTTCAGTGTGGAGGTTAAAGGGGGAGGCCTATGTTCAGCAGTGGACGTCTTCTGGCTGATGATGATGATGATGATGACAGGCACCAGCGTCCTCCGTTTGAACACTAAATAGCTTTAAAAAATTACATATATTACATAATTAGCTCACGTAACATTTTTTTTTTTCAAATACAATTATTATTATCTTAGGAGTCGGTAGTAGATACTACTAGAGGCGCTGTTATAGAATATTGGAAGAAAACACGAAATAGTGACAATAAAAATCGGTAGTAGGTATACTTAATTACCTACTTATAGATTTTAATGATTTCTCTTTTATTAACCGACTTCCAAAAAGAGGCGGTTATCAATTCGACTGTATGTTATTTTTTATGTATGTTTGTTACGCGATTACTCCGCCAATTTAGAATTGTTTTTGATGATTCTTTTTTTGGTTGGTAGGTCTTATCTCTTAGGTGGTCCCATAATTTTTTTATCGACATTGATCAGTGCTTTTTGAATAATCTACAAAAACATGACGATAAGCAACGATTTCAATGTACATTGCACAGTGCCACCAACTTAGCTGTTAAAGTGGGCAAAATTGGAACTACAGTTATTTCTTGGTGAATTTCATACTTTGTTCTCCACTAGCGACGCTGTCAACTGAACATCAAATATAGAGGAACTGTTCCTACAACAGAACTTCAAAAAAACAAAGTGTCTCCATGGCGACCGGGCCGTGTTGTTTTTCGTTAAATTTTTCAAGACCATGGATACAAAGTATTTCAGTCGTAATATTAAACAATATTTTCTACTTTTTAGTTTCAGTTTGTAAATGTAGGCATGAAGTCGGTTCTTTTTTTTCTAAAAATTATAATTATTGGATATTTTTTTAATTAATCCCCTTTATGAACTTCCCGTGAATTCGGTTTTTATTTGTTTTAAAAATGTAGTTATAGTAACTACCCGATTTTTATGCGCTAACGTGAAAAACTTGGTTGCTTCATTGTATATTTCCTTAAATTTGTATAATATTTTCGACTGTTGATAAGTAGGAATATGGAATTCGTTTTTCTAATATGGAATTAGTTTTTCGATACTAATTTAAATAATTTAGGTATGTATTATATATGAAACTAGCGACCCGCCCGCCCGGCTTCGCACGGGTGTAATTTACGAGCGAAGCCGGGGCGGGTCGCATGTATATATATAAACCTTCCTTGAAAATGTATCTAACTGATGGTGAAAACCGCATCAAAATCCGTTGCGTGGTTTAGGAGGAGTTAGCGGCCATACAGACATACAGACAGACAGACGCGGAAAGCGACTTCAATTTATACTATGTTTAGAAGAGATGTAGAGAAGAAGACATAAAAAAAAAAGAAAAAATGTCAATTCTAAAATTCCATGGGAGCCTTAATAATAGTTTCCACTGTTTTACTAGGGCATACTAATGACAGAAAAAATACGATATGGCATACCTACCTTAATAAGTAAAGGCCTTAATAGCTTTAGTAATAGCTTTAATAAGTGATGATTTTCTCTTTTTTCTTGATTCCTTTATTCAGTCAAATATTAATTGAATTTTTAAGGTATAATGTACTCAGTCAAAAATTTATTGAATTCTTAATGTATAATGTACTAACTTCTATTCCAAAAACTCTCGCTTTTTATAACCATGTAGTCTGCACCTATAATTGTGGTAGCGTTTAGTTTAAGTCTTGTACCTTGTCTCCGTCATATAAAGTAAGGGCGTACATCATGTTGGTGTTCATTAATAAAATAAAATAAAAAATAGTCTGCTTAGTAATAGGCAAAAAACAAACAAAAAAACATAAACGCATAAACCTTCGCGCCGCCGTCATCGCGTGTCGTGGGTAAAAAGAAATAAATATTATACGGAGCCCTGGACACCCAAATTTCATTCGTACTTGCTAAATATGATTTCATCCATGCGAGCGCAACGATAATCCCAAATATAATAAAATGTCTACGATAATAGGATAGTTTTGATCCGACGGACAAAGGGAAGTTGGCTTTATGATTTTTTAGCCGTCGAGTTTTTTTCGGGGCATTTTTTTGAGTTTTATTTTCTCGGTCGCTTAATTTTATTGCTTGTTTGACAAACAAGAATTCAAGAAAAATTTAAGGGCCTCTTTTCCCACTTTTAGCAATTTTGGTCATTATAGTTTTAGTCATTTTTAAACTTTTGCGAACGTCGGGCGAAAGGTACATATTTTTACCTAAATTAAATAATACGTGATAAGTCCCGATAAACATTTAAAACATTATAGTTTTAGTTTGTCTACTTCCATGGTTAGCTTAAAATTATAAAAAATTATTGTTATAAAATTTAATGTTTTATATTTATTAAACATAATAACCAAAAAAAAGTAGCACTGACTTGCGCTTTATTCAGTTTTTTTTTGGAATTCTTTTATATACCTATTTACTACGATATGTATAATTCTGGCTTCTATTTCACACAGAAATCGAGCATTGCCATTCAACGTGGCAATGCCGCCAGCATTCTGGGGACCTCTCCCTCCACTAATGGTCTTTTAGTTCATGTTTTTATTTAGTTATTATAAGTTTTAGTTACTATGTATTTATTAAATTTTCTCGTTATTTTCCGTTTTTTAAGTTGAATATAATAAAGACCTACCATACCTCAATATACAGATTTCATGATTATAGACGGAACGGTAAAAGTACATTTTACATAACAGCTATATTTTTGGAAAAATATGAGAAAAACCTCAAAAATAGAAATAGCGAAACGGATAACTTTTTTTTTTTTTTTTTGTTTATTTAATTTTCACAAACAATACAGTTTGTTGCATATTGTTGCACCAAAAAACCACAGTTGGTTTGACATGGTGCTCACATTCACCGCGCACTCACAAAATAAAAAAATAAAATAGAAGGTACATATAAAACTTTGCATACATAATAATTTACTAAAATATTTATAGGTAGATAAAATTTAAATGTTTAATATTTAAATGTTTGTAGGTATTAATCGCCATGGTTTTGCTCCACTAAACGCTACAATAATTATATTAAGTCTCATAGTGATAACAGACGGGTGTCATATTCTGTAGTAACAAGCGTCGCTGAAAAGTTTTTTTTTCCACTCTGTCATCTGACCTTAAACTAAGCAAAGCTTGTGATATGGCTGCCAGAGACTGATATATATACATACATATATAGTTTTAAATACATACTTAAATAGATACTAACACCCAGATATAGAACAAACACTTTCATCACATGAATGTTTGTCCTAGGTGGGAATCGAACCTACGCCCCCAAGCTCAGAAGGTAGGTTTGAAGGGTTCCTATGTCGTACCCTTCTCATGCAATAAAAGACCTCGTGTCGGACTACAGTATTTATTATGTATTAGTATATTATCGTAATTTAAAGTAATATAAGTATTAGTATGTATTGTTATTAGAATGTACGGTTTATATTATAACTATATCACATTATTTAATATTGCACGCCCCGCCTTCTACCTCCTGTATGAATCCTCTCCATCCTAAGGTTGCCTGGAAGAGATCGCTCTTAGCGATAAGGCCGCCGATTGTTGCACTAGTTTTTAAGCTGTTTTATCATGTGTACGAAATGTGTGGTGTGAACAATAAAGAGTTTATCTATCTATCTATCTATTTATTCTTCACACTGATTTATACATTGCGTACACCAGAAAATCAAACAAGAGATAATTTTTACAATCTTGCATTGTCGGAAATCTATTTCTGACGTTTGTAGGGATGTCACCTAATTACAACTATTTTAGTGATGTGACACTAGGTGGAAGAATAGTGGACGATGACAATCGCCACACCTTCACTACCAAGTGTACCAACAGGCTAAAAGTGGAAACGTCTCGCCTTGAGGTGGTACGTTTCACCTATGACGGGAAATTCAAATTTCAAACAGTGTTTTTGTCCTTGTAGCTAGGCCGGGTAATTATTTTAAAATGACACACTGTTTGTGCTAATCGTTGATTGTTCTTTACATTATCATGTACAGCTATTTATCAGTAACGCACCATATTACTTACATTATTTTGTCAATAAACCGTTTGTATTATTGACAATGTAAGTAATAATGTGCATTACAGATAAATAGCACTTCAATGCACTCCTTGCTACCAACACTGATTGTGATATTATTTGTGACAATTTAACTGATCAATGGGACAGGGGCAACAAAGCTGATGATTATGATGACAATTTGTATGACATACTAATTTTATGTTGACATATTTTTACAGCAATTTGTTGTATTTATTATATTAGTAATTTTATAATTATTCCTATTTTTACTAGGAAATCTATTTTAGTTTAACAGTATGTGAGATAAATGTTAGTGGAATTTGTCCGTTTTTATTCTCAATAAATAATTTGAATTTGAATTTGAATAGCTTTACACGATTTTGTAAAGAATAATAACCTATTTGCGCAAACATCATGATCGTTTACAATAATTACCCGGCCTAGCTACAAGGATAAGAAAACTGTTTAAAATTTGAATTTCCCGCCATAGGTGGTAACCTCAAAGTAGTAAATAAAACATAGGTAGGTAATATGTACCGACAAGATTAGTATCAAACAAAATCCCTTGTCGAAATTAATATGAGCGTTCGAAAACAAAACGCTTAGCGAAATGATTAATGGTATTACAAAGGCTATGCAATATATTAGGGAGGCGTGCAACTGACAGCCGGGGTAAGAAGTCGCAGGGGCTGGCGCACGTCACGAGTGACGACGGTACATCGGTGGCGGAATGGACGAACAGTGCGATGCCAATAAAAAGTTACAAGTCAGCCTGTCAACGAAACGTCAGTGACTTTAAAAATATTTATCATTTTCTTATTTTATATGACACGGGAATTACTCACGTATAATTATCTCCTCCTTCACTGTTAATTGGAAATCTGCTTTAACAAAAAATGGGGCCGAGCTGCCTTAGCCAAATAAAAAAAAATTGTGATAATGATAATGATAATTTTATTCATAATAATAATTACATGTCAAACATTTCAAAAATAAACCTTATACTAATCATATTATTAAAAATAATATTAATATTAATACAATGTCAGTAAATTTAATAATCATAATTAGGCATTCTTTATTTATTCTAGTTTTGGGATGAATTCCTCTACGCTATACGGCGCCATATCGGTGTAGTCCCTCCGCGCGGAAGAAGTAAAACTCTCGCTCTGTCTCTTTCTAATCCTCCTCCCCATTTCCCCTCTCCAGGAGCGTTGAACGTTTAACGTAACATTGCTTTCATACCCCCTCCATGATAGCGTTAAACGTTTAACGCAACCTTGTTGGAAGTCGCATGTTCTGCCATCTATGCAAATATTAGTGAACTAATAAACTATGAGAAGGATGTACAAGTTTCAAAATTTTCTCATAGATGGCATCTAAAACTCTCGCTCTGTCTCTTTCTATTCCCCCTCCATGGTAGCGTTAAACGTTTAACGCAACCATGTTGGAAGTCGCATAAGAAGTTTCACTTCAAAAAGAAAAGAAACAAAAAAGTCGCTTGAATCCTGCCGGCCGATTATGTGTAAAAACTACGCCATTTTCCATAATAGAATTCATCATCATCATTTTAACATAATTTTAGCCTATCATGTTTCCACTGCTGGGACACTGGTCTTCTCTAAGAGAGAGAGAGAGAGAGAGAGAGAGAGAGAGAGAGAGAGAGGATGGGCCCTAATCATCCATGCTAGAAGAGTTTTTAGTAAATCTTGTCATAGTTAACGTAAAGTCCAAGTCATGCTCCAGTAAAGTGGTGGAGACTGTTGCAATAACAAAAAATCATAATATCAAACGACAAAAAAGCTCAAAAACTTTTGAATATTTTGGTTATATTTTGTAAACCGTTAGTTAGCTGGGCAAAAATTTAAAGTTTTATTTATTTATTTATTATTTATCTTATTGACTAACATACATGTTATTATAACACAACTCTGCCAAACTGTATAGCAGATGTAATAATAACTATAATTGCTACATAATATATAATTGCTACCACTATCGTATATAATTAATGATTTTCAGGCAGGCATGTGACTGACAGTTGGGGTAAGAAGTGAAGGCGGATGGCGCATGTTATGAGTGATATCGGTCAGACATTAAACACTGCCAACTTGAATCGGTTCAGTTGATGAACGACGCGGATGTCAAATGGATCTGTCCTCTTTTGACTTGTACCCCACGCCAACCATGGAGAAAACCCCATTGTATTTGTAATAGCGTTATTATAAGATCACTTATCGAGTTAAATCCTGAAACTTGGAACCACTTTATCTAAGAACAGTGCAAAATCAAATATTATGAATAGATAATTAATTATTTGTACGATACAAATGTAAGCTTTGAAAGGTATAATTTTTATCTATAAATTACATACATACGATTAAGCCGGTTTCAAATTCCTACTATAGTTTCCAACACATTTGGCGGTCTTATACAAGTTGAAAGCGCGCGCGCAATCCGTCGCGATTTGAGCTTTTTTTTTTGAGTTCTGTGTACCACGGTTCTTTTTTTTAAGGATCACTTTGTTGTCCGTCTGTCTGTCTGTCGAGCCCCTTTTTCTCAGGAGAGCATAGAGGCAAATTTGAGTCTACGGTTTCTTTTAGCTTTGAAAAATCAAACTTGTACTTGTAAGTGAACGCGATCAAAAGATATGACCAATGATGACTATTTGAGATATGAAATGCATATGTTGCGATTGCACAGGGAATCAAAAAAATATCTGTGTGTTTGTTAGTCACTATTTTTTCCAAAGTAACCATCTAAGTATTTTTGTCCCCAGTTTTTGTCGTTTAAAAAATAAAAATGTTTCTAATGTTTGGCCGCCAACTCTCCTGATGGAAGGTGGCATTGTGTTGATAATTATGTAGTGCTAGTTGATAATTATGCCACAACTAATATGAAATTTCGGCAAGCTAACCTTAAGTAGTTCGTCCCTGGATCCGTAGTGTGGCCATAATAGTCAAAAACGCTTTTTTTAATTGTTTATTTTGCTTCTCCGCGGACTCAAGTGCCATGTGTCACCTTAGACAACTATTGCTAATCATACTAATATTATAAATGCGAAATTGTGTTTGTTTGTTGGTTTGTTTGTTCCTCTTTCACGCTGGAACGGAACAACGGATCGACCTGATTGTTTGCATGGGTATAGTTCAAGAGCCAGAGAGTGACAGGCTACTTTTCATCATCATCATTACCATATTTCATCAGTACGCGGGTGAAACCGCGGGGCGCAGTTAGTATAACATAAAACTGATGACTATACAAGAGCAATATACAAATTATAAAAAACATATTTTATTTATATTACACGGGAATTACTCACGTAAGATTAAGCCGGTTACTCCGACTATAAAACCACGAAAAAAAAAACAACCAGCCGTGGTGAAAACCACGTCAGTTTCAATAATAAAACAAATACTATTGTCATGATTTCTAACTTATTTCAAATATTTCTTTGTGATTTCTTGGTTTTAAACCTTTTGGTATCTAATTTGACTAACTAAAATGGCGGTTGGTCAAATTAGATACCAAAAGGTTTAAAACCAAGAAATCACAAAGAAATAATTGAAATAAGTTAGAAATCATGACACTATGTTGCGTGTATACACCGATCAGTCCACCTAGCTCAGCAGTCAGTCCAGGCGACCTCGCTTGTATATCGCTATAATCTCCAGCCTTGTACCACACGCTAAAAACTGAGAATAAGTACTCGCCCATTGTATTGAAATGGCGTTGTTAATGATTACTGGAGTTTAATACGATACCGATCGCTTTGATGGGGCTCGATTGTGATGGTTGCTTACTAATTAACTTTAGCGAAACGTATCTATTAGTTTATTGAATCAGGGGTTACTTTGCGGAAGTCCATTTTAATTTGTATATGACGAATTGCTAAACATAGGCCTCCCCCTTTAACCTCCACACTGAACGACAGACTGCCTTTTGCATACACTGGATGCCAGCGACTCTCACTATGTCGTCGGTCCATCTAGTGGGAGGCCTACCTACGCTGCGTCTTCCGGTTCGTGGTCTCCACTCAAGAACCTTTCTTCCCCATCGGTTACCGGTTCTTCGAGCGATGTGGCCTGCCCATTGCCACTTCAACTTGCAAATTTGCAATTTGCAATTTGCAGTGGACGTCTTCTGGCTGATGATGATGATGATGACGAATTACTCAAAAAAAAATTACAATATTTTGTTTAAAATTGACCGGACCACGAACCGGAAGACGCAGTGTAGGGAGGCCTCCCACTAGATGGACCGACGACATTGTGCGAGTCGCGGGCATCCAGTGGATGCAAAAGGCAGGCTGTCGTTCAGTGTGGAGGTTAAAGGGGGAGACCTATGTTCAGCAGAGGACGTCTTCTGGCTGATGATGATTTAAAATTAATATTATTAACACAAATTGTTATAACGAATTTTTTGTTCAAGATTACTTTGTTTTGATTATTTTGTTTCAGGTTAGGTTAATTTTTATCTTAAATGTAATTTATATTTTTTTGATTAAACCTTTTATTGAATGGAAAAAATACAACAATAAGTAAATGGTTACAGATTAGTGTGAGAATTAGTCATAGGTAGCTAGTAAAACTACTTACAAAATTAAAAACTAATACTAAACTAAATTAAATTAAATACGCTAAATAAAAATATATTATATTAATCTAAACTAATCTAAAAAAAATAAAAAAATATGTAAGTTTAGGTTTAAATTAGCATCACAAATATCTATAGATGAAAATAGTTTTTCCCAAAATCCTTATTGTACTCGAAACGACGTAGAAGCGGAATTACACCAGAAATTTGTCAAATACAAAGTATCTATATGAGTTTATTTATCTATGGCTAAATATTGGCATTTCAATTGGATTGTTAAACACTTAGGAACGTATTCACTTATTAACCGACTTTAAAGAAGGAGGAAGGTTCTCAATTCGGTTCGTATTTTATTTATTTATTTCTGTATTTTTTTACCCGCGTAGTGGTGAAAAATGGTGATGATTATGATGATAAAAACTAGCCTATATATGTGTTAATCCAGTACATAAGCTATCTATATTCTAAATTTCATCCAAATCTGTATAGCCATTTTAGCGTGAAGGAATAACAAACATACACAGGTCTCCGGTTATCCGGTTCTCTATTCGAGAACCTTTTGGCCCCATCGGCCATCTGGGGCCTTACGGACAACTGCTATAGCGGCACCTAATCCGCTCAATTAGAAAATTACGCGACCGCAAACCGTATCTGGGCGCGATAAGGTTCACGTTCGCGTGATTTTCCAACTGAGCGGATTAGGTGCGCAATAGCAGTTGTATTGTTTCAGATTTTTTTTTTGATCGATGAACGTGTTTTGAACCAAATCATAAACTCAAACACAGATGTATCTGTGACATGTATTTTTTCCAGCTCAAATATTGTAATTTAACTGAATAAAATTGATTTAAAACCGTCAAATTTAGAATAAGAGGCCGTTAATATATTTTTTTAAACTGTATCAATCATCAACACACGACACATCACAGCCATCAGAGTGTAAAAGAAAGTCTCCATTGGTATTAGAGGCCGTTAATTTTAATTTTTTTTACTGTATCAATCATCAACACACAACACATCATTATTATTATTATTTATTTATTAACTAAAACGGCACACAACGCCAATTACATCAGTCAATCATAGCCATCAGAGTGTAAAAGAAAGTCTCCATTGGTATTAGAGGCCGTTAATTTTTTATTTTTTTTTACTGTTTCAATTATCAACTCACGACACATCACAGCCATCAGAGTGTAATAGAAAGTCTCCATTGTTCCAGAGTACCGGCAGCCCATCATGGGCAACCCGTGGCCGATCGCGAAGCCGATAGCCTCCCGTCCAATTCCAGTGCAGCATCAGCACTTACAACACCTCCTGGCGCACTGTCACCATCCCTACTTAGCTGGTAAGTTCTACAAGGTTCTACTAACGCATTTAACGGCCTACTATCCGAGTCGCATAGGCAACAAAACGCTCCCTCATCCCCCGCCAAGTTATAGCGACGATGTATTTTACCACGCAGGACGCCCGCGGGGGGGAGTGAAATTAAAAGCGAAAAACATTGCCATTCAGCTTTTTTCGCTATTAATTTCACTAAAAAACGACACTATTCACAATCAAAAATCTATCCAAATAAAAAAATGTTGAATAAAATTGCCTTTCAGTACATGCAATTTCCAGGTTGTTACGAGCTTTCATTAGAGCATAAAATAAATTAAATTAACTAAGTCGACTTTGTTTCAGATTTTTTTTGATCGAGGAAAGTTTATTCTATCATGTTTTGAACCAAATCATAAACTCAAACACAGATGTATCTGTGACATGTATTTTTTTCCAGCTCAAATATTGTAATTTTACTGAATAAAATTGATTTAAAACCGTCAAATTTGGTATAAGAGGCTCTTTAAGCATTGATGTAAGTAAATAGGGGGAAGATACGGGACGAACTTCTTGACGTGGACCGCAAAAATTAGGCTCACGGGCCTAATCAACTTCAGTCACAATCGAACTGTCGTTTTGATAGCACGTGAATTACTTGTCAAAATTGTGTTTAAATAAAGCAGCAAAAATTACTTCCTGCGTTTTCACAAGGTGCACCAACAGTTCGAAGACAAAAACAAGTTTCACGGCATTACTTTTCACTCGTAAATACTTCATCATTATCATCATCAACCATACTCCACCCACTGCTGGGTATTGGTATAGGTCTCCTCTTCAGCGCGCCATCTTTTCCGGTCCTGTGCTAGCCTTGTCCACGTAAATACTTAAAAACAATTAACTGAATTTTCTTTAAATGTCACTTCTATGGTATAGTGTAGTGTCTAATGGTGCGGTGAAGTTGACGTTTACAGTGTAGACGTCAACGTCGCCGCTGACTCGAGCCGAAACAGAGCCACGTTTATTGGGTACAATCTTACGTAGTATTTATATTCTCTTTGGGGTACAATGCTAGGACGTCACGCGTCGTCTCCCTTTTTAAAACAGTCATTGTAGCTCCTTCTTCTAGATTCATTGTAAGCCTTAAATTGTCTTGCTGTACGCACACATAAGTAGCTATTTTGAGGTTTCTATAAAAAAAATACAATCAAGCGTTAGTAATTTTGCAAAAAGATCACACAAAGAAATTCACTTAATCCAGTCAATAAAAACCCATACAAGACTTTTATCCCATGCAAGATCGAATAAAAAACAATAAGAACTCGAATAAAACGAAAAAATCGAATAAAAAACAATCAAAATAGACCCCCCATAAAAATGGCCACAAAGAAAAAAACAACTGTTCTTTACAAACGTTGCCATTTGCAATAACAATTTATTGTTACAAGTTGCCAGCTTGAAAATATAGAACGCCCAATTTGTTTCACAAACAAAATGTTGCCCTATTGTTGTACTAATCTTAAACATAAATATAGAGTTAACGCAGGGAAGATACAGAGATGATAATACGGGGTTTAATGATTAAAAAATGACTATTTTGTGTAGGGATTAGCTTTCGAACTGCCTGTATTGTTGTGGGGTTTGTGGTTATGGACAGTCCGTTTATTTATACTCAATGGACTGCATTTAATTTGGTTTAGTTATTTTTATTCACTTTTACAGGGCTTTATGGAAAGGATATCCTAAGCCGAAAGTGTTATACCATCATTATGAAAAACTTTTACTTGGGACTAAACCTAAAATTTCAAAATATACCCTTTCCTTATAGTCCTGTATAGGCTATGATTTGATAAAAGTAGTCAATTCATTGTAACTTTTAAATAGGTTTATCCGAATTTATTACAAATTAAATTATTTTTTGGTTTTTTAATACTAAATAATAATACTATTCGCGATAAACAAAAAAAAAACAATGTCGCCTCCCTTCACACATTGACTTTATTATAACATGTTAACGTTCTCTATATGTTGGTGATATGAACAATTATATCATAATAACTAGTAGGCCGCCCCTGCTTCGCACGGGTGAAGCCGGGATATAGCCTATGTCAACCGGAGATAGTGCAGCATCCCAACAGTGAAAGTATTTTTCAAATCGGTTCAGTAGTTTCGGAGCCTATTCAATGCAAACAAACAAACAAACAATCAAATCTTTCCTCTTTATAATATTAGTATAGATAAATCGAATATTGTTCGAGTAGTTAATACCTAAGGGTTGGATCTCTAGCCAAAAAAATACCTGTCTCTTTTAAAACTAAATGCTCATTCATTTTTCAATCTTAAATTCTTCATTTGTATAAATAAGTGTAAATAATTTCGAAACTCAATTTGCTCCAAAATTTTATTTTTTTGCAAATAAAATACGTTATTATCAGATCAATAAATCAAATCATCGAATTAACATCACAAATATCGATTCCCTTCGCACATTCACTCGATTATTGCATTTTTTACCGCCTTTTGTACACAATTCATCATATTTGATGCATTACTATTGTATGAAATCCATATTATAGCGTAAAATGTATTGAGCATAGAGGCATTGTGATTTTTTTCAATTGTGGCTGTGTGGGCGAAATCACGTTGGCCTTTTCTTTTTTTATGGTACAGTGAGTACCTACAATTTTATTTTATCTGCAGTTTTGCTGTTTGTGTGATTCGATTCGGATGGGATTAGTAAAAAGGTCGACGTTTTAATTTTTTTTTTCGAAAAACGTTTATCAAAGCAATTAGAAAAAACAAAAAAGTAATTAGCACTGAGAATAATAAAATTTGTGTGTCGATTTGTGAGTAAATAAAATTTACTTTACCAAGTAACTTGGGCTTATTGCCAAGCTGTGTGGCTTTGTCGATTATAAAACAAGTTCGTTCTTTGTTACAGTGAGGCCCTCTCAAGCGCACACGCAAGTGTTCCCGCTACCCGGAGGATTCCCCTGGGCACACAGCTCGAGAGGTGAGAACATAATAAAATAAAATAAAGACTTTTATAATATTTTATAGACCCTGCAAGTTCACCTGAGTACTTTGCATATCTATGGTAGATGTCTTATCGTGACTCGGATTGTGATCGTGATCGCGTGCCATCTCACTCACGCACGTGGTGCGAGTAAGTAGATGCGAACGGGACGGCATGCAATCTCGATCACAATCAAACTTCTATAATAGGGCCGCTGGATCGATCCTCCAACTATAAAAATGCGTTGACAGCCGTTCAAATTTAAAAAAAAAACTATAAATAATAGACACCCGATCAAAGAAGTTACGTAGTATATTTAGATCGATGCATGATAGATATCAGGTTTTCTACTTAAAAGTATTAATTATGCCTTGTAAGCTGTTGTGTAAAATTTATTTGTGATAGTGGCGTCCAAACTATTTTCTACATTTTTCTGCCAAACTATAATTAGTATTATATTTGGTATTGACATTAAATGTACATTTGACAGGTAAACCCCGCCGCGGCATGATGCGTCGCGCAGTATTTTCCGACCTACAGCGCAAAGGGCTGGAGAAGAGGTTCCAGGTTCAGAAGTACATTTCCAAACCGGACCGGAAGAAACTAGCCGAGAAACTAGGGCTCAAGGATAGTCAAGTAAGTTTTATTTTCCCAAAGAATATTACTCAGCTACTGGCTAAATATAGAAAATGTGCGGAGCCAAAAAATAACTACAAAAAGTAACAAGAAGAACATTTTGACAAAACAACACAGACAAAAAAAATAAAAACAATAACTGAAATTTGTGTTCGAACATTTAATTATTTTAGTGGTAGAAGTTAAATTTACGCGTTGAATTGAGAACCTCCTCCTTTTAGCTCGGTTAAAATATAACTGTATTTATAAGTCAGATATTGAAAAACGATATCAAAGGTAACAAAAATCATCCCCTTACAAACTCAAAGCAAGTTAAAATACAAAAGACAAGGGAAACGAGGCAAAATCATGGATTATAGCAATACTACGTATATCTGGGTGAGATCTAATAAATAGCAGCTACTACGTATCTACAGTGCAAATTGAATACTGTCACCATCGTATAAAAGACAGTGCCCACTCGACTGCTTAGCGGTTAAAAAGTGACGTCTCCAAGAAACCTCTGCTAACTCCTTCATTTGACCACCTCTTAGATGAGTTGATCTCTGTAAGTATGTCTGGTGAAACGGAACGCTAAAGCAAACTTTAGGGGCCCTTCAAGCGGGGTGTTACAAAAAATTGCTACCCCTAAGGGTAGAATAGGGGAGGGGGCTGTCAGTAGCAGACTGTAGGGCCACGCCCCTAGAACGCGCCGTTTAAAACAATTACTGACTCAATACGATATTTAAACGATTGAATTTTTGGATTAGAGCGCTTTTTAATCTGTTTTAAGCTGTATGCGGTGGAGTGTTGTGCCATTTTTTAGCATTGTGGAGAAAAAAAAGTAATGTATGGATTTAGCGGGAATTTCTTTTTATGACAGTTGCATTTTTTTGTGACAAACGTAGCGTACCTATAGACAATTGTGTAATCAGCTTAGATTACTAATTGTTTAGAGTACCTAGGTAGTATTATTTTAATTACTAGCTGCGCCCCGCGGTTTCACCCGCGTATTGACGAAAAATGGTGATGATGATAATGAAAAGTAGTCTATGTCACTCTCTGGCTCTTGAACTATACCCATGCAAAAAATCAGGTCGATCCGTTGTTTCGCTGCATCGTGAAAGAGGAACAAACATCCATACATACAAACTTTCGCGTTTATAATATTAGTAGGGTATAACGTTGTTTTTCTTTTTCATTTTTAAGGTTTCGTCCCCAAAGGGTATAAACGGGACCCTATTACTAAGCCTACGCTGTCTGTCTTTCCGTCCGTCCGTGTCTGTGTGTAGTTTATATGGCGTACTTACATGAGATATGTCATTTGTTAATATAGTGCGATCTTTGTTTAGCAAGACGTTACAATGCTCAAAAATGTTACTTAAGGTGGTTCGTTGCACAAATGGCGGGAAATTCAAATTTCAAACAGTTTTCTTGTCCTTGTAGCTAGGCCGGGTAATTATTGTAAACAACCATGATGTTTGCGCAGATTGATTATTATTCTTTACAAAATCATATAAAGCTATTTATCTCTAATGCCCATTGTTACTTACATTTATGAATAAACAAATTTTTGGTGTTTCAAACGGATTATTCACAAATGTAAGTAATATGGGGCAAATGTAAGTAATTAGTTTAGTTTAATATAATATATTTTTATTTAGCGTATTTAATTTAATTTTTAATTTTGTAAGTAGTTTTAGGTTTTATTTTTGTTTCTATTCCAAATATGTGTAATTTTCTTGTTTAAATAAATCACTTATATGAGGCGTTACTGTTAAATAATTGTACATTATAATGTAAAGAACAGCCAACATTTTGCGCAAACACTGTGTTATTTAAAAATAATTACCTGGCCTGGCTGTTAGGACCAAAAAACTGTTTAAAATTTAAATTTCCCGCCATAGGTGAATCGAACCACCTTAACTTTGTTTAATAAAAAAAATGGTCTAATAACCTATTAATATAATAACCTATTAATATAGCATAATAAAAAGAAACGGTCTGATAACCTATTGTGATATAAATTCCAATTCTTTATTCCAAACCTAAGAATGTCACAGATAAAAAACCACTCAACTTTTTAAATAAACATCTTATAGCATGATTATCATAAGCCCGCCTCGGACCCCACTCGAGTCGGAATCCGGAAAATTGCGGAAGTAATCGGTTCCCCTCCCTGAGGCGGGGTATTTTTGAAATTGATTTTATGATGTTGGCATTTTTGGGATTAAGACATTATAAAACACTGTTTTAAACTATCACGGTTGTTCACTAAACTTAAATGATTATTAACGGGATATTTACCACGAAATATCGGGAGCTCATTCCACAACCTTACCACGGTACGAGTATATATCCCGTTAATCTCTTCTCTACATAGTATAAATTGAAGTCGCTTTCCGCGTCTGTCTGTCTGTCTGTATGTCTGTATGGCCGCTAACTCCTCCTAAGCCAACGGATTTTGATGCGGTTTTCACTATCAGTTAGATACATTTTCAAGGAAGGTTTATATATATAACTAGCGACCCGCCCCGGCTTCGCACGTAAATGACACCCGTGCGAAGCCGGGCGGGCGGGTCGCTAGTAATCATAATTATAACTTTAAGACATTATAGTACCTATATTACCTAATGCAGCGGCAGGCAAAATAGGAAATAATGGACCAACGTGAAAATGTGTACTAAACCGTGGCTGAGGCCAGCATACGTGAGTCCATAAATGCCTAGTCCATCAAGGCTTTTATAATAATTTATTTAAAACATTTTCTAATATTTTCGATTGTTAATGCGTAATAATGGTGGATTATTATTTATTAAGTGCTCGTGAACGTGCTCGAGTGTGGGTTAGAGATATAACGCGGTAAAACATGTATTTCCATGTTATTTCCAAAGCTCTATAGAAGCCTCTTGTAAAATCTCCGCCACTTTACTAGGGCTTGACTTTGACTTGACCGTGACTTAATTTGCTTGACTCTGACTGTGACTGACTTGTTTGACGACATTTCATCAAACTAATACTTGACACTGGCAAATGCACAGGAGTGCGATGTCAAACTCCTCACAGAGGAAAGGAGAGAAAAATAGGCCGCCATTTTTTTTCTCGAAGCGATGGTGCAATAATGTATTTAAACTGTGAAATATAATTAAGAATACTAGCTTAAAGTGTAATTATGTTACTATTATAAAAAAAATAAGAGGCGGTATGGCCTTAAAGGCTTTAGCCTGCCCGATGGGCTAAAAAAACATTACAATACGTAGGTATTGTCGATGGTTTCTTTCTCCTTGGCTACAGCACAGTCACCGTAGCAACTTGCTACGTAAACGTAGAAGCTTGTAGCACGAATGCGTAGCAACGTAGCGGTTGTAGCAACTCTTTCTTAAGGGTTCTATCACATTTTTGAAGAAAAAACCATCGAAATCTGGATTTTTAGTATAATTTTTCTTACAACCAATAAGATCTGTAGAAAATTCAGTTGCTGTATTAAATAGATCTGTATTTTTCATTGAATGTAGCGGCTTCAGATTTTGGTAAAACTCGACATATCCATTTGTTACCTCCAATTTACATAAGTAGTTTTTCGTAAAACTTTAGTTTTTAAGTTTGAGAATGGATTTCGTTAATAACAATAAGCCGTTATAATAACTGGTAATGCGGCTACTTGGACGACCTTATTGTATTTTGTGGTGGTACGGAACCCTCACCCTCAGTGCGCGAGCCAGACTCGCACTTGGCCGGTTTATTTAGCTGCGATACCCTGGCTTAGAGCGTCGAATTGTTATGCCTATATCCGTAATTCGCCAATGATCATCAATTAACCACGGCGTCTTCTCCCCACCGGGGTTGGAGCCCCGCTGGGCCCGTAGGGCTCCACAGGGACTAATGAAACGTCCCCCGGGGGTGTTTGTAATGTATTCAAAATAACACCGCTGAGGTAATGATTTCTTATACTTTCGAGATTATTAGAAATTTAAATTTCAAATAATTGACGGTACTTCATTTTTTATTTTTGTATTATTTTTGTTTTATTATTATAGTTTTAATACTTTATACTTACTTTATCTCTTCTCTATCTTCTCTTCTCTACATAGTATAAATTGAAGTCGCTTTCCGCATCTGTCTGTCTGTCTGTATGGCCGGTAACTCCTCCTAAACCACGCAACGGATTTTGATGCGGTTTTCACCATCAGTTAGATACATTTTCAAGGAAGGTTTATCTCTACATAGTATAAATTGAAGTCGCTTTCCGCGTCTGTCTGTCTGTGTGTCTGTATGGCCGCTAACTCCTCCTAAACCACGCAACGGATTTTGATGCGGTTTTCACCATCAGTTAGATACATTTTCTAGGAAGGTTTATATATATAACTAGCGACCCGCCCCGGCTACGCACGTAAATTACACCGGTGCGAAGCCGGCCGGGAGGGTCGCTAGTACTTCTATAAGTTTTTTATTTATAGTTTGGGTAGACATTAAAATTTAGTTCTTATTTCTAATATATAGAGTTAGGTTAACTTTTATTTTCATTAGTAACTCTAATATGTAATAATAGTACGTTTATTTCATGTTCTGACATATATTATATTTCTTAATTATAGATACAAGAAATATTATTTATTTGGCAAAACTTAAAAAACAGGAAATTTACGAAAACTTAAATGTATAACTAGAAACTAATACTAAACTAAATTAAATACACTGACAAATAAAATTTAAAAAATAATAAGCATTATTATAATAAAAATGACGGTACTTGTAAAAAAAATCATAAGAATCACGCAAATTGGTGTCCAGGGCGTAATCGACGTACATACATAATATGAGCTTTTTTTTTTCTAAATCGCACCGAATTGAGAACCATCTTCCTTTTTCGAAGTCGGTTAATAAAAGGGTCCGATAAAAGGGTTTATTATCAACCAGAGAACCGAGAAATAATGTGACGTGGGCACCCCGCAATGATGTCATCAATGTCATGGATACACGTACACGTGCATAAGCAAGAGCAGAATAAGTAATTTACAACAAGTTCGAGAGAGATGACGATACACGAAACAATGGCGGACTCTCTATGATTTTCTGTGTTAACAGTAGCGTGACCCCAATATTCGTATGTTACCTGTGGGAATCCAATAAATCAATGTGGTTTTGATAAAATTGTGTTTAATATATTCAATTCGTGCTTAACTTGCTTGAGTGGACAAACCAAACGACAATTGAAATGCTTTTTGTATTTTATTTAATAGATTATTAAAAAAGTTGTTTCTCAGTATCTGTGTTTGTTACAATAAAGTGGCAACTGGACAGTGACGTCATTGCGGTACAAATCTTGTTTTCTTGGATCATGAAGTAACGTTTATAAGTAAGACCGAAAGAGGTTTACATAGTTAAAGTATATCCCCTACAAAATTTTATTTGGACGAAAAAAATAATAAAGAAACAAACTAATATAAAAGAAATGATCGCATTGTTACATCGAGAACAGCAAATAAAAGCCAATTTCCAAACGAAACAAAACGAAATTACACGCCAGCCACCGTTTGATACAATCGTTTGTACTCAATTGCAAAAATATAACAACGGAAAAATATTCTAGCATTTTCCTTAAAGCTTCCACTACCAACATGACCCCGACAAACTGATCTTAAGACATCAGAACGAGACAGAGATATAATTTCGTACAGCGAAAGAAAGAGACAGATATGAAGTGAAATTGCGTCTTGAAATTGCAGGTTCTATTGGTCGAAATTGAGTATCGAATAAAAGTTTCGCGAGTTGCGATTGGTCGTTGAGCGTTTTGCTTTTTTTAGTGCTGGGGTGTAGCTTGAGTCGATTTTTTACGGCTATTCGATTTTTACGACGCACTTCGTAGCAGATATTCGGTTTGTATGAATGGTTCCTGATATTTGGTTTGTTGTTTAGAGATTTTTTATGGTTTTCGAACGTGCTTCCGATTTTGTAAGGGCAGTTTACATTGTTATTATTTTTTTTTATCGTGGGCAAAATGGTTATTGTTAAATATTACAATTCAATTCAATTCGGCCACATTTCCAGAAAAGTAGTCATTAAATAGTTTAAACTAAGTAAACTCTACTAAACAAGGTTTGCATTACAGAAAATATTATTTTTGTTTTAATTAGAATGGCTGTCAAGGCATTTTTGTAAGAAATTTGTTGTAGCCAGTTCACCCATATAAACGAAACGTCAGTCATTCGAAATCAGTTAGCAACTGTGATGCGGACAAAGAACTTTGAGACAACCCAAAAAGGTAAGGTCCAAGTTCTTTGGATGCGGACTTTGACATAAATAAGAATAGTTGATTGAATCAGGCGTTAATTTGCGGAAGTTCATTTTTTATTTGTATATGACGAAATTCTAGTGTAATTCCGCTTCTACGTCCTCAGTGCATATTGTCGACACGTGTTTCGCCTCTTCACGAGGCATCCTCAGGGGCCTTACGGACAACAGCTAATTGCGGCACCTAATCCGCTCAGTTGGAAAATCACGCGACCGCAAATCGTATCTGGGCGCGATAAGGTTCACGTTCGTGTGATTTTCCAACTGAGCGGATTAGGTGCCGCAATTAGCTGTTGCCCGTAAGGCCCCAGGACGTGATGACTATCCGAACGCGATGCTAGAGTTTTCTCGGCATGGTGAGGATGCCTCGTGAAGAAGCGAAACGTGTGTCGACAAGGTGCACTGAGGTAACGGGGATAATAGTTTTCATAATAATTTCAAAATTTATTGATTATTTTATTTTCACAATAATTTCAAATTTATTGTTTTTTTTTCAATAGTTTAAAATTTTTTGGTTTAATTATTTATTGATGTTGGTTGGTTGGTGTTATTTTGTACCTAACAAATAAAAAATATTTGTGGTTAATTCATATTAATTTCAAAATTTATTGTTTAGTAATTTCAGTTAAATAATATTTATATAAATTATAAAAAAAAAAATACAATACATTATTACAAATTGTTATAACGAATTTTTTGTTACAAATTTAATTACCTTTTTTTTCAGGTTAGGTAAATTTTTCTCTTATATGTAATTAATATTTTATGTCAGGTTAGGTTTAAATTAGCATCACAAATATCTATAGAGGAAAATAGTTTATCCCAAAATCCTTATTGTACTCGAAACGACGTAGAAGCGGAATTACACTAGAAATTCGTCATATACAAAATAAATAAGAATGTTCAATCAAGGTTCTGTCATAATGCCTGGGGCCTTACGGACAACAGCTATTGCGGCACCTAATCCGCTCAGTTGGAAAATCACGCGAATGTGAACCTTATCGCGCCCAGATACGGTTTGCGGTCGTGTGATTTTCCAACTGAGCGGATTAGGTGCCGCAATTAGCTGTTGTCCGTAAGGCCCCTGGCAACAGATTTTCCTTCTCATCGCCGTTCTATTTACTTCTCTTCTCTGTGGTTTGCAACATCTATACTAAATAACAATGACATAATAATTATTTCTTTGCGCGATAAAATCCGAAACGTGGATATTCGCCAAAGAACCAGAGTCACCGACATAGCTGTTAAAATTTGCAAGTTGAAGTGGCAATGGGCAGGCCACATCGCTCGAAGAACCGATAACCGATGGGGAAGAAAGGTTCTTGAGTGGAGACCACGAACCGGAAGACGCAGCTTAGGGAGGCCTCCCACTAGATGGACCGACGACATTGTGAGAGTCGCGGGCATCCAGTGGATGCAAAAGGCAGGCTATCGTTCAGTGTGGAGGTTAAAGGGGGAGGCCTATGTTCAGCAGTGGACGTCTTCTGGCTGATGATGATGAATAATTATTTGATGTCTCGTCACGTACAAATAAAATAATTACGATAATCGCCATCAAGCCGAAATAATCCAACAAATTCTCCGCGTCCTAAATAGGTCGCCGCCGCGACGTCTGCGTAACTCGCACCCCTTGCATAGACCGATATCACGTTTAGAATTGACTTGTAAAATAAGCGTTTATATAAGAGCTAGCGGTCCGCCCCGGCTCCGCACGGGTATAGTTATATAGCCTATTAAAATAGCCTATATTAATCAGTGATAATGTTGCATTCAAATGGTGAAAGAATTTTTAAAATCGGTCCAGTACGTTTTGAGCCAATTCGTTACAAACATACATACAAATCTTTCCTCTTTATAATATTGTATAGATTTATAGTAGTGATATTATGAAAGTAGTACTTATTTGCGTTTTTCTCCCTGTTTTGGATTCGTTTAAATACCTATTTATAAAATTATGATTGCGATATCATAATATACAGAATTCATAATTATGAAGGAAACCGCAAATGTACATTCTACATTACAGCTATACTTTTCTAAAATATGAGAAAAAACTCAAAAATAGAAGTTGCGAAACGCACGACTGTGTGTAAGCGCCATGGTTTTGCTCCGCTAAATGAACCAAGTCTTATGGTCATCTGTGGTAAAAAGCGTTGCTTAAAAGTGGTTTATCATCGCAAAACAAAACGTTTTTTTTGTTAAATTTGTTTTCTCGTTAATAGTTCTGTATACTATTTTGATCTCTAACATCATATTCATACTTATTTATTCATAACAATATTAGTTACATGTCACAGTGTATAAATTCTTATTATCTTTTACATAATCATTAAACATGAAAAAAAACATGAAAGAAAAAAAAACATTCAAATAATACAAAAATAGTTACATGTCACAGTGTATAAATTCTTATTATCTTTTACATAATCATTAAACATGAAAAAAAACATGAAAGAAAAAAAAACATTCAAATAATACAAAAATAGTTACATGTCACAGTGTATAAATTCTTATTATCTTTTACATAATCATTAAACATGAAAAAAAAACATGAAAGAAAAAAAAACATTCAAATAATACAAAAAAAATTAAACAGAATTATTAAATTACATAATGTCAAAATTAAATTAAACAATTAGGAAAAACAAATAATATTAGTCAATAAAGAATAATAATTTAAAATGTCAGTTTTACATTAAGTTATCAGCAAATATCAAATAACATAGAAGTCTATTTTATGTGTACAATCCGATTGCTTCATTTACCTTATCACTTTCCTTGCTAATTCGTTTGGCTGCACAGGTCTAAGAGATTGGTAGCCCTCTGCCGGCTGGCGCCCAACAATTATTTAACGTCAGACGCAAGCCGCGCCAAGATTGCGGACACGGTGTGCACTGCCCCTTATGCTGCGTTCGATGTTTGAATTTTTGGCACGGTTGAATATTGATACTGGCTGAATGCACTAATGGGGCCAAATAAAAATATGTGATTTATTAATTCTTGAATATTTTTTTCAGCATAACCATGTAACATATTTTATCTAAGCATGTAACTATCAATTCCAAGTACTATGAGTATAATAATCGATGATCGAATAGGTTCACTAACGATTATACACTCATCATCATCATCATCAGCCAGAAGACGTCCACTGCTGAACATAGGCCTCCCCCTTTAAGCTCCACACTGAACGACAGCCTGCCTTTTGCATCCACTGGATGCCCGCGACTCTCACAATGTCGTCGGTCCATCTAGTGGGAGGCCTCCCTACGCTGCGTCTTCCGGTTCGTGGTCTCCACTCCAGAACCTTTCTTCCCCATCGGTTATCGGTTCTTCGAGCGATGTGGCCTGCCCATTGCCACTTCAACTTGCAAATTTTAACAGGTATGTCGGTGACTCTGGTTCTTTGGCGAATATCCACGTTTCGGATTTTATCGCGCAAAGAAACTCCGAGCATAGCTCTCTCCATTGCCCGCTGAGTGACTCTGAGTTGTTCATACACTATCTCTTCCTTACTGTGAGCTGTCAAAATTATCATCCTAAATTTGACAAAGCATAGTTGCGCTCCGCGGTTTCACCCGCGTTATATTATACCTCCTTGGTAGCGACCTTTGGCTTAGATGAATTTTTTTATATGATAATTATGTCAACGTGTAGTTTTTTTTAATTTAAATTAACCAGTAAGTTTATTTTGTCTTATATAAAAACAAAATGTAGATAAAACAACTAAGAACTACTTGAAAAAATACATACAAACTAGTACAAAAATATATTTAAAAAAATTAAAAATTTTAAATTATTCATGTTTTTAGTAAATATTAAAACACAAAAAAGTGTTTATCCGATCGCTACTAAACTTCACAGGATCACTCGCTGGGCTAATCTAAAGATTTCCTGAAAATTTCATCCAAATCGGCCCAGCCGTTTCGGCCCGCCAAGAAAGCAAATACCATCCATTAACATAATATACCGCAATTGCCATGCATTGGATATTGTAAAAATTATTTTCTGACCTATACGGGGTGTAAGGGGAACACTCTCGAAGCCAAAAGAAGGTAATTGTACTCATCATTATGAACAACTTTTACTACGGGACCAACCCTGAAATCGAGAAAAAAATATCAGCTGCTCTATAGAAAACGGTCATTGACACTCGACAAAATGTATGGAACAGTTGAATATTTTTTCCTGATTTCATGGCTGGTCCCATAGTAAAAGTTGTTCATAATGATGAGTACAATTACCTTCTTTTGGCTTCGAGAGTGTTCTCCTTACACTCTGTATACTTCATCATCATTTCAGCCTAGTATCATGAGACTCAGGCCTTCTCTCAGAGAGAGAGAGGGTGCATGGGCCCCAATCAATGAGATAGATCTGGCCATGCTGGCTTGATCTACTTACACGTTTTTAATCGCTGACGCAAAAATAGAGGGATGTTATAAGTTTAATGTCTGTATGTCTGTGGCATCGTAGCTCTCAAATGGCTGAACCAATTTTGATTTAGTTTTTTTTTTTTTTTTTTAAATATTTTAAATATTCGGGTCATTTTTGCACACACGGTCATCTGACCCCAAACTAAGCAAAGCTTGTGATATGCCTGCCAGGGACTGATATATATACATATATAGGTTTTAAATACATACCTAAATAGATATTAACACCCAGATATAGAACAAACACAAATGTTCATCACACAAAATGTTTGTCCTAGTTGGGAATCGAACCCACGCCCCTAAGCTCAGAAGGCAGGTTCACTACCAACTGGACCAACGGGCTATCTCTAAAGTTAATTTTTGTTTGTTTGAAAAGTGACTTGATCAAGAGTCTTTTAGCTATGATCAGAGAAGACATAATCTATGATTCAAGAAAATCTCTTCAGCTGTTTGAAGCTATCTTATCGAGGCTTATAAAACCATTTATACTTACTTACTTGAAGAATTGTTGTCAAATGTCAATTTTAAAGTACCCTCACGTTCTATTCGAAAATTCCAGTTATTTAACATGCCACCTGCCTACAATAATGTCTCGCGGAACAGTCCTCTAACCAGGATGTGTCGTAGATACGATGAATTGAGTGATCCCAGAGACATGTTTTCATGTAGTTTTTTGTCCTTCAAATTTTCAATTAATCAATAGCATATATTTTCTTCATAACTACTTCCTAATAACTAACAAACAAAAAAAAAACTTTCTGTTTAACATTTTGTGTCAATATTTTTATTCTATATATAAGTTGTGTGCGGTTTTAATTGGACTTTAGGTTTAATATGTCATGTGTGCTGATATTATATACCTGTATGTGAAATGACATAAAGCCTGTAACCGAACCTATTTCAATAAAATAAAATAAAATAAAATAAAAACTTTGTACATAATTAACCCAAAGATACGGTCTACAATGGAATACGCTCGTTTTTATTCCAGAACAGTGTGAGAATACAGATAATCACGTGGAAACCAGACAGCAGAGATATTTTATATCTACACGGTTATGTTCCAAACTAGGAATCTCGAGGTCTTATCAACCGACAGCGGCGGGGTTTCGGTCGAATTAATTGTTTTATAACAATGGCGCGATCTGATAAGCGCTTTTGATGTGAGACCCTCCCTGGAGTGCCTCTCCAGATGTGGAGCAGTGTTGCCCAAACGCAAGACCAAGATTGATAGTCTTGGTCTCGCGTTAGTATGGTGGCAGTGCCTCAAGACAAGGGTCTTTGACCAGCGTGTGTTGCCAGTGATGACATATGGTACTGAGACGTGGTCCTTGACTGTTGGCCTTTTGGAAAAACTCAGAGTCACTCAGCGGGCAAAGGAGAGAGCTATGCTCGGAATTTCTTTGCGCAATAAAATCCGAAACGTGGATATTCGCCAAAGAACCAGAGTCACCGACATACCTGTTAAAATTTGCAAGTTGAAGTGGCCACTGGGCAGGCCACATCGCTCGAAGAACCGATAACCGATGGGGAAGCGAGGTTCTTGAGTGGAGACCACAAACCGGAAGACGCAGCGTAGGTAGGCCTCCCACTAGAAGGACCGACGACATAGTGAGAGTCGCTGGCATCCAGTGGATGCATAAGGCAGGCTGTCGTTCAGTGTGGAGGTTAAAGGGGGAGGCCTATGTTCAGCAGTGGACGTCTTCTGGCTGATGATGATGATGATGGTGGCAGTACCGGCGTTAGGGTAGGGCGCGGTTGGGCGAGGTAAGAACCACTTTCTGTTAGCGTTAACACCTGCGGAAAGATGAAATTGTATGAAAATTACATTCAAATTCAAATTGTTTATTACAAGTAACCATGGACTCAGACTTAGCAATATTTAGACACAGAATGACATGACATTAGCTTGAGAGATGTTATCTCATGTCATTTTCATACAATTTCATCTTTCCGCAGGCGTTAACGCTAACAGAAAGTGGGTCTGGTCTAACCCCCCTGGGGCCTTACGGACAACTGCTAATAGCGCACGCGAACGCAAACCGTATCTGGGCGCGATAAGGTTCACGTTCGCGTGATTTTACAACTGAGCGGATTAGGTGCCGCAATTAGCTGTTGTCCATAAGGCCCCAGGTCTCGCATTAGTAGATACACCTGCCTGCCTGCGTGCTAGGCCTAGCACGGGCCGTGGACAAATTGTCTTTCCACCGTTTTTATCCCGCGAGAAAAAGACAAACGTATCCATATTCTAGCTTTGTCGCGTCTAGGCGTGGATAAAAACGGTGGAACGACAATTTATCCACAGCCCATGCTAGGCCTGGGGCCTTACGGACAACAGCTAATTGCGGCACCTAATCCGCTCAGTTGGAAAATCACGCGACCGCAAACCGTATCTGGGCGCGATAAGGTTCACGTTCGCGTGATTTTCCAACTGAGCGGATTAGGTGCCGCAATTAGCTGTTATGCGTAAGGCCCCTGCTGTGCTAAAGCTGAGCTGATCGATTTACTCCATAATTGATTTGTCTTTATGGTACTTGTCTAGATTATAATATTATTTTGCGAGCAGTATGTCGTTTAGGGTTTAAAATCATCTTATTTTTTTCTCAGGACAGAGTAGAAAAACTCGGTCGAAATTATCTGGCGTATTTAAAGATATAGAATATCGCTTTAAAATGGGTTTGACTTTAGTTTGACGTAACAACAAAGTTTTGAAGATTAGTTTTTGATAAAAGCTTGCGAGGTCTTGGTATTGGTTTTTGCTGCAGTTGGCTATGGTCTTGAAATATTAATACAAGACCGAGACTGCTAGGCCAAGTTTTTGGGCAGCACTAATTAATATAGAGTGAGGCAGAGGACGTTGTAATCGTGTATTTTAGTTGAGTTTATTATTGATTCTGTAAGAGAATCAATATTTTTAGGGTTCCGTACCTCGAAAGGAAAAAACGGAACCCTTATAGGATCATTTCGTTGTCTGCCTGTCCGTCTGTCTGTCCGTCTGTCAAGACCCTTTATCTCAAGAACGCGTAAAGGCAAGTTGAAATTTATACTAAATACTTGAGTCTACGGTTTCTTTCGGCTGTAAAAAAATAAAAGTTGTAAGTCAACGCAATCAAAAGATATGAACGTTTATGTCGCATATTTTGCGATTTCACAGGGGAATTAAAACGTATAAAATATATGGGGTACTTCCCGTTGACCTAGAATCATTAATTTTGGCAAGAGACAAGGTCTTACAGGACATATAAAGGAATAAATCTGAAAGTTGTTAATTTGAAGTTATGTCATATAAAAAGTATTGTTTTACAATTACAAACTTACATTTTGTAGTTGTTATGTATGGAATAACCTTACTGTCAACTACAAAGTTAAGTTTGTCTTTCAATATTTCAACGTCAGTTAGTTTTTTTTTATGAACTCGCGCTCTAAGGGCTCCGTCCAACGGAACCCTCAGAGCACGAGTCCTACTCGTACTTGTCCGGTTTTTTTTGTATGGAAATGAATGTCGCAACAAACGTCATTCATTGGTGAACAACAGACATTAATGTGACTAGCTACTATTATTATTATTTTCCATTGATATTGTTTTTTTGATTTGTATGAGTCTATGTTACTTGAAATAAATGATTATTATTATTATTATTATTATTGGTGAGATGACGCATTAAAATCGAGTTATAGTACCTAAATGTATCGATATAATAGTTTTATTCGATTTTAAAACACCTCTGGCTTAAACATCACCACCGCATCCCGCGCCCTATGAATCCAATAGCGGCCAGCGCCCAAATTTCAAATATTCATATTTCGAATGAATATTCAAACGGCCGCCATGTTTACATTCGCGCGCTTCCAATTTCAAATATTTGCATTTATTTATTTTGGGCCAGTATTCTGCGCGCTTTTTTCACATGCAGCCAGTGTTTGCATTTTTTAGCATGTCATTTTTAAAATTCTATTTTTGAATTTTAATTGTGTATCCTTTTCTGTTATTGCGGCTTTTGATTGACGCGTTATTTGCATTGATTTTAAAATAAACATAAATCGTTATTTAAATATCATCTTGTTTGATTAGGAAGACTACAATAAAGTTGACTTGTAAACCCTTTCTTTATCTATCAATTTACATACATACGAACCGAAGCAAAACATATTATTATTAGATACTAGCTGTGCCCCTAGCTAGGCCGGGTAATTATTGTAAACGATCATGATGTTTGCGCAAATTTATTATTATTCTTTACAAATGTATGTGTTTTATGTAAAGCTATTTATCTCTAATGCACATTATTACTTACATTTATCAATAAACTAATTTTTGCTGTTTCAAACGGTTTATTGACAATTATTG
This sequence comes from Agriopis marginaria, assembly GCA_932305915.1. Classification (NCBI taxonomy): domain Eukaryota; kingdom Metazoa; phylum Arthropoda; class Insecta; order Lepidoptera; family Geometridae; genus Agriopis; species Agriopis marginaria. The sequence continues at coordinate 2,262,406 of OW029941.1, forward strand.
TCAATAAACCGTTTACAATAATTACCCGGCCTAGTTAGGGGCACAGCTAATATCTAATAATAATATGTTTTGCCTCGGTTTGTCTGTATGTAAATTGATAGATTGTAAGTAATATGGTGCGTTACTGTTAAATAGCTGTACATTATAATGTAAAGAATAACCAACTGTTGTCGCAAACACTGTGTCATATTAAAATTATTACCCGGCCTAGCTACAAGGACAAAGAAACTGTTTGATATTTAAATTTCCCGCCATAGTCGAATGATATCCGTCTTCTAAGTGTACCTTTGACCACAGACACTACAAAGAGTTCGAAACGTCAAAAATATGAAATAATGTCAAATAATATACAGAATGTAAGGGGAACACTCTCGAAGCCAAAAGAAGGTAATTGTACTCATCATTATGAACAACTTTTACTATGGGACCAACCCTGAAATCGCAAAAAAAAACAGCTGTTCCATACATTTTGTCGAGTATCAATGACCGTTTTTTATGGAACAGCTGATATTTTTTTCGCGATTTCAGGGCTGGTCCCATACTAAAAGTGGTTCATAATGATGAGTACAATTACCTTCTTTTGGCTTCGAGAGTGTTCCCCTTACACCCCGTATAACGATAAAACACGTATTAGTGTTTTATTTCAATACGTAATAAACACAAAAACGTAAGAAATAATTAAATTCTATTAGGACTTAAATTAGGACCGACGTCGAAAATCATTCCCTATAAGGCTTAAGAGCCTTAAGGGGGCAAGTTAATAGAGTCCTTAAGGGTCGGCAACGTATTTGTGATGCCTCTGGTGTTACAAGTATCTATAGGCGACGATGACTTACCATCAGTACCCTTAGTACAAGTTTTGATAGTATTCGAATACCTTTTAGCCCAGCAATGTATGGAACAATAGATAAACGAAAAAAGTTATCGAATACTATCAAAACTTGTACTAATGGTACACCCCATCTGATTGTTTGCCACCGATGGCTTAAAAAAAACAAGTAGGTTGCAAGACAAGTTTTTTTTTATTTTATTTTTTTATTTTGAAGGTACTTTGTGAGAAAGCTATACCTACTATGAAATCAAAAATATTAGGTGCTTGTTTTATACTTTTCTATATAATAATCAAAGCCATTCTCATTAAATTTTCTGTTCTTGGCTCACAGCTTCCAAGTTTGTCTATGAAAGCCAAACCCATTACCCAAACTATAACCTTAAAAAAAGGGGTTGTCTGTAAAGTCGGTTTACGGACTATAAGTTTACGTGATAACGCTTCGTCCGATCGTGCCTCTCTATCGCTTGTTCCGCGCTCTCGCTTGCACGCGCGGCTCAGACGGAACATGACAATTTTTCGTGCGTGCAGCCGGCGTTCATCGATTTATAAGACGTTATCACGTCAAAAACTGTTCTGGTAAGAATAACGGGTGAAACCGCGGGGCGTTGCTCGTCTACAGATAAGTTTCTGACTGTACTACCCTAAATTACTCTCTGTCAAAATCATATGTTTCTCCAAATCTCTCTATCCCTTATAATTTGCAATAAAAGTGAATATGTCAAAAAGTAATTAATTCTGCGTGAGGGTCCTGTCTCTTGGTAGTGATGGGGTAAAATTTTATCGATAGTCGACATAACGTTTTTGGCTACCCGTGATGATCCAAAAAAAATATTGGATTATGTTTTTCTTATTTCTATCTTTTCTCAGTATAAATTTGGACAACCTGACACTAAGGCTGGTCACTCAGCATATTTATACGCATTTAGCGTTGAAGAAATCGTTAACATACGGGATGGTAGGAACAACAATCACTATCAAATATGTCCAATGTGTCAAATGTGTCAAATATATGCATATGTGTATATGTATGTATGTAATTATTATGTTCTGTCTAATTTAGGATGATAATTTTGACAGCTCACGCCCATGAAATTTCTTATTTTTTCCGGTAAAATACAAATAATATCGTACTTCATTGACGGGTACTGAACTGGCACTTAGTGAAGTGCCACGCTCAATGAACAACCACAACTAGCGAAAATCGGTTTGTAATAAAATAAATCAAACATAATAAAAATGTATGTATATATAGGTAACTATATAATTTTTTGTGAGTATTAAAGTAATTTTTTTAATGCAATTACCTATCGCGCAAAATTTTTTAGTAGGTTTAGAATAACTACACAAAGAAACCAAGTACATTCGCAAAATTTAAGCCATTCAAATGTTGTCACATATGGCTCCAAAAAAAAAAAAAAATTTACTATGTAAATTAGCGCGGTGAAATCGTACCACAACAAATCAGAAAAGCAGCATAAGAGTTATGGTGTGACATTCCACAGGTAATCCATTAACTTTCTTGCTTAAATCGTTTAAAATATCAATCGAAACGTAAGCTACAAAGCGAATTTGTAGCTTACGTTTTGAGAAGGCGTTGTTTGGAAACCTACCTTCTCTGAGTAGTTATTCTAAGTTAGTAGGTAATTGAGGTACTTTTTACTGCTGCAATTTTTACTTATCGATGTCAAATAGGATAATGTCCCATCCCTAGATGGAGCCCTAAAAGGTCCGGCGACATCTGCTCGCGACGTATTGTCGCCCTCGCCGTCGACTGAGATTGCGGACATCTGTGTTGATAGAATCATCTTGGAGATTTCAGTTTTACTATTATGATAAATCACAATCTCATTTTTTAACAGTTTATATCAAATTAGCGACCCGCCCGCCCGGCTTCGCACGGGTGTAACTTACGTGCGAAGCCGGGGCGGGTAGCTAGTTATATATATAAACCTTCCTTGAAAAATTATCTAACTGATGGAGAAAACCGCATCAAAATCCGTTTCGTGGTTTAGCAGTTAGCAGCCATATACAGACATACAGACGCGGAAAGCGACTTTAATTTATACTATGTAGAGATTACCATTACTATTGACTTCGTTGTCTGTCTGTCTGTCTGTCCGTCTGTCAAGACCCTTTTTTCTCAAGAACGCGTAAAGGTATCAAGTTGAAATTTATACTTAATACTTGTGTCTACGGTTTCTTTCGGCTGTAAAAAATTTTAAGTTGTAAGTCAACGCAATCAAAAGTTATGAACGTTTATGTCGCATATTTTGCGATTTCACAAGGGAATCAAAACCTATAGGGTACTTCCCGTTGACCTAGAATCATTAATTTTGGCAAGGTCTTACAGCACATATAAAGGAATAAATCTGAAAGTTTTTAATTTGAAGTTATATTATTTAAAAATAAATATATTGCCATTACAAACTTACATTCTGTAGTTGGAATGCTTGGAATAACCTTATTGTCAACTACAAAGTTAAGTTTTTCTTTCAATATTTCAACTTCAGTTCGTTTTTTTTGGACTCGCACTCTGAGGGTTCCGTCCAACGGAACCCTCAGAGCACGAGTCCTACTCGTACTTGTCCCGTTTTTTTACTTCCTATTCTAATCGATATAAAGACGTAGACGTGTCAATGAGACGATTAATCGATAAGTCGCACGCACGTCACCAAATTAAGGAGGTAAAGTTGTGAGCGAGTAAAAACTTTTAGCTCAGGGTCCTGTATAAAATTATACAGCAACTAGCGACGCGCTTCTGTAATGTACGTGGGGCGGGTTCGTCTATACTAATATTATAAAGAGGAAAAATTTGTTTGTTTGTTTGTATGTTTGTTTGTTTGCATTGAATAGGCTCCGAAACTACTGAACCGATTTGAAAAATTCTTTCACTGTTGGGAAGCTACACTATCCCCGGGTGACATAGGCTATAATCTATACTCGTGCGAAGCAGGGGCGGACCGCTAGTTAGTTATGTATATAAACCTTCCGTGAAAATATATCTAACTGATGGTAAAAACTGCATCAAAATCCGTTGCGTGGTTTAGGTGTTTGCGTCCATACAGACAGACAGACAGACGCGGAAAGCGACTTTAATTTGTACTATGTAGAGAAGAGATAGAGATTATCACACTAATGTTTTTAACCTCATGTTTTGTACGACCAATACCTACGACTTGGTGCTTAGAAAAAAACGGCTCTTGTAGGCATACCCAGTCTATCCACGGGGCACCGTCAGTTTTTTTTAACTATTAAGTATTTACATACTTACCTAGAATTGCAGATTGAGAATTTATTAATGAGTATTTAATAATCCCTTAAGGACATTTAAATGAATATTTATGAGCGAATTTTTACAATAAGTTAATACTTTTACCGTTGAACGAGTTAAAGTTTTTAAATGAAAAAAAACGGCGTATCTATTCAAAAGATATTGCTAATAAAAATTCGAGTAAAACCTATATGTTTCACGATCACAGTGAAACGGAACCCTACAAAAACGTTCGATATTCAAAAGTTTGACAAATGATTCTAGGCGTTCGATTTATGAAATTTTGAAACGTACGCGCGAACATCTATCACTGGGTAATTGGTTACGGCCAATCGCGGGCGCTATTTGTCATTCCAATTTCAAATATGTTTTAAAAATCATGTAACGGTGCTTTTTTATTTGAAAAATGTCTATCGATGACGAATCGGAAATTGATATTGCATCATTTTGAAACGTGAGAAATAAAATTATAATACATACCTACTGATGTCATTGCTATACTGAGTTATTTTGACAGAAATATTTAAAATTGACTTACGAATGTTTTACTTATAAGTGGGCATAATATCAGATAACTCAGAGTCACTCAGCGGGCAATGGAGAGAGCTATGCTCGGAGTTTCTTTGCGCGATAAGATCCGACACGTGGATATTCGCCAAAGAACCAGAGTCACCGACATAGCTGTTAAAATTTGCAAGTTGAAGTGGCAATGGGCAGGCCACATCGCTCGAAGAACCGATAACCGATGGGGCAGAAAGGTTCTGGAGTGGAGACCACGAACCGGAAGACTCAGCGTAGGGAGGCCTCCCACTAGATGGACCGACGACATTGTGTGAGTCGCGGGCATCCAGTGGATGCAAAAGGCAGGCTGTCGTTCAGTGTGGAGATTAAAGGGGGAGGCCTATGTTCTGCAGTGGACGTCTTCTGGCTGATGATGATGATGATGATGGGCATAATATCGGCTTTTTCAAAATGCACATAATATTATTATCGTGCCCACCTACACCGCCCGCTGAGCGGTCAACGGTATTTTTTAGGGTTCCGTACCTCAAAAGGGTAAACCGGAACCCTTAAGGATCACTTTGAGAGCTTTGACACTTTGATTAGTTGTCCGTCTGTCTGTCTGTGAAGACCCCTTTTCTCAGGAAAGTGTAGAGCTATAAGGTTGAAATTTATATCAAACTAGCGGTCCGCCCCAGCTTCGCACGGGTATAGATTATAGCCTATGTCACCCGGGGATAGTGTAGCTTCCCGTCAGTGAAAGATTTTTTCAAATCGGTTCAGTACTTTCGGAGCCTATTCAATGCAAACAAACATACAAACAATCAAATCTTTCCACTTTATAATATTAGTATAGATACTCGGAGCTACGGTTTCTTTCAGTTGTGAAAAAATCAAATTTGTAACTTTACGCGATCAAAAGATATGATCGTTTATGTCGCATATTTTCGTATATTTTGCGATTTCACAAGGAAATCAAAACCTTTAAGGTTTTTCCCGTTGATCAAGAATCATGAAATTTGGCAAGAGGCAAGGTCTTGCAGCACATATAAAGGAATAAATCCGAAAGTCATAAATTTGAACTCATATCATTTAAAAATAATTGTTTTGCTATTACAAACTTAAATATAGTAGTTGGTATGTATGGAAGCACCTTATAGTCCACTACAAAGTTAAGTTTGTCTTTCAATGTTTCTCTTTTTTTTATTTTTTTTGTTGTTAATATTAAGTTAAATCATATAAAAATATTGTTTGCAATTACTAACTTAAATTTAGTAGTTGGTATGTATGGAAGCACCTTATAGTCCACTACAAAGTTAAGTTTGTCATTCAATGTTTTTTTTTTTTTTTTTTTTTGTTTGGACTTGCGCTCTGTGGGTTTCGTCCATCGGAACCCTTGGAGCGCGATTCTTACTTGTACTTGTCCGGTTTTTTTAAACATACGGTGGCTTCAGCACTCCCTCGCATACAGCCCGAATGCCACACCTCTAAACCATCAATATAAAAAAGCGCCAACACAATGCCGTCAAAAACACAATATTTTTATAAAACGAACACGGTAGCCGAAAAAAATACAATGCCGGTTTCCCGCGTTTTATTGCTAAAACTGTTATTTTTGAACGAAAAAATATTTCATCGATTCTACAATAAAAGCTAATGTCGCAGCCCTATTGATATAGGGCCTATAGGGCTTGATTTTGATTAATGATTATTACTTTTTTTGTAAATTACAGTTTCATGCATTTGTCTAAATGTATTTTTGACGTTACAACAACCTATCCAAACTACCACTTAAAACTTACAACCAATACCAATACTCCATTCACAGAAAAGAGAAATAAATAGGACGGAAATTAGAAGGAAATTCTGTCGCCAGGCATTATGAATGAACCTTGATTGAATATTCTTATTTATATCAACGCGTCGAACTCCGCATCAGTTTTGGAAACAACACGAAAAGACATGTTTCATCTAGTTATATCACTGCCCACACTCGAGCACGTTTACGAGCACTGAATGAATAATAATTCAGCATTTAGTACACACTAGCGACCCGCCCGCCCGGCTTCGCACGGGTGTAATTTACGTGCGAAGCCGGGGCGTCCTGCTAGTTATATATATAAACCTTCCGTGAAAATGTATCTAACTGATGGTGAAAACCGCATCAAAATCCGTTGCGTGGTTTAAGAGGAGTTAGCGGCCATACAGACATACAGACAGACAGACGCGGAAAGCGACTTCAATTTATACTATGTAGAGATTAACACTCGAAATTACACAAGTTTAGGAAAATAATCCAACGAGCCGACAATGGCCGACATGTTTTTTTCCACGTTGGCGCCAAAACTCTGTACTAATTGATATTTTCTCTACCCACAGGTAAAAATCTGGTTCCAAAACCGCCGCATGAAATGGCGCAACTCTAAAGAGCGGGAACTGCTTGCTTCCGGCGGATCTCGTGAGCAAACACTACCAAACAAGAACAACCCTCACCCTGACCTATCAGACGCTGAAGCGGATAAACCAAAACTATCCCCCGTCTCAAACGAGGAACAAGAAGACAAGAAAATATACCCAAACACATCAGACTTTAGAGGTTATGAAGACAAAATGGCGGCCGGCCAAATGTTTTCCCGCGATTTTTCAAATATCGAAGAAGGCGATGACTTTGAAAGCGACGCCAGCGCCTCTGACGAGGAAATCAATGTAACTTGACGTGTTTTCTTAAATTTTAGGCTCTGGTCGTTGTAAATTATTATGCCGATTGTTGCATTTGTGAAAAATTGTATGCCATTTAAAATAAATCATAGTTAGGTACCTACTTTTCATCGCATTGTAAAATTTTAAGAAGTGTAAAACAATCTAAGTACATAATATATAAGTATAACATTTAATTCAAATTGCAAAAGGTTTAAAATTGCTCTCTAAACATTGACTGAGCCCCGGGAACTCTAAAATATTATTGCATAGACCAGTTGTTCCCAATTAGTTTTTCTTGCGTACACTTTGCGACCGCAAACTCGCGAACCCCTCGAGCTCGGCTCAAGCACACCAAATCCTTTTGCAGTCCGGTCCGGTGGAGACTCAGTTTGTGAGAATCAGTAAAGTATGAAATACGGAAAGACGTCACGATGTGTTCGGTCCGTTGGATGCAGACGGACTACAAACGGCCAGGTGTGACGTCTTTCATATAATGGACTTTGCTGGTCTTTACAATCTGCGCCTGCACCAGATCTGACTGCAACTGGATTTGCCCCGCTCCTGCCTTTATTGCAAAAATGATAAATAAATAAATAAAACAGGGGTACTGATCAAATTAACTTAGACAAGATACAAAAAAAAATCGCATAAACATAACGGTACAAAGAAACAATTGCCTGAGGGCCTCAAACAAGGCTAAGCCTGTATCTTGAGGTCCAAACGCGCGAACGAAATGTCGCGCGCGCTTACACCTTAAAGAAGTAAATATAAACATAAAATACTGAGAAAGAATAAAAAAACAGTTAAACAATGCAAAGAATAAATCAATATTGACGGTCGTCGCGTACCCCTTGACGCAACTTCGCGTACCCCTTGATGAAACTTCGCGTACCCCTGGGGGTACGCGTACCACAATTTGGGAACCACTGGCATAGACGATAGATGCTAGACGTAATTTGGGCAAAGTGCGAATATTTTCGTTGAATTTAAAACGTGTAGATAGAAGTCGATATTTTGTCATGGAAACTAACGTAGCTTTCACATAATTTTGTTTATATGACACGGGAATTACGCGCGTAAGATTAAGCCGGTTATTTCTACTATCGTTTCAGTAGTATTTGGCGTACTAACGTCGGAATAACTTGCAGTACCCTTAGTACAAGTTTTGATAGTATTCGAAAACTTTTTTCGTTTTCGTACTGTTCCATACATTGCTGGGCTAAAAGGTATTCGAAAACTTTTTTCGTATTAGAGTGAAGCAATCTATACCGCCGATTACTACCCATTTTAGTTCCTCCACGTTTCCGTTAGAGGCGCTTTACTAAAATGTATGAAACAGTAAGTGAACGAAAAAAGTTCTCGAAAACTATCAAATCTGGGACTAAGCTTACTGAACAAATTGCATTTTATCGAATTTGTCGATGTCAAATTTGACGATCGATAAAGAACGGCACTTGCACTGCTGGCGAGTTGGTATTTTTAAATCAATAAATCGTTCAAACCCAACGAAAATGTAAGATAGTAAGAAAAATATTGTAAATATTACTCTAAAACATTTAAGAGCTGATTGTCTAAAGTAGCATAACATTTTTATGTAAATTGTTAATATATTAAGGTGCGATCTTTAATTTCAAATCCGTCCCAAAGTTAATTTGGATATTGGTTTTCAACATAAGTAATTTGTAGGACACAATTAGGTATCCTAACCTAAAAGAACGCAAAGCTTTCAATATGATAAATATTAATAATTAAAGTGGTACGATTCACCTATAACGGGAAATTTAAATTTTAAACAGTTTTTTGGTCCTAGTAGCCAGACCAGGTAATTATTTTTAAATAACACAGTGTTTGCGCAAAATGTTGGCTGTTCTTTACATTATAATGTACAATTATTTAACAGTAACGCACCATATTACTTACATTTGTGAATAAACCGTTTGAAACAGCAAAAATTTGTTTATTCACAAATGTAAGTAATAATGGGCATTAGAGATAAATAGCTTTACATGATTTTGTAAAGAATAATAATCAATCTGCGCAAACATCATGGTTGTTTACAATAATTATCCGGCCTAGCTACAAGGACAAGAAAACTGTTTGAAATTTGAATTTCCCGCCATTTGTGCAACGAACCACCTTAATGTATTTCATGGGAAGCTGATAAGAAGAAAGCTGCAGTGAGTGAAATATGAAAAATTACGTGCGTAAAATACATATCGAATTCAATACTATTTTCGAAATAGGAATTCGATATGATTTACGAATGATTTTTAGAATCTCTCCCACATACATATTCAACGACTTTGAAGATATAAAATCACCAAGTATTTAAAGAAAATTTAGGCATTATCTGTAGAGATTGTATATACACATTTTTAAAAGCAAGTATCATGATTTATTTTGGCGAAGAACGTCGCAAAAAACTATTTCTTGTATATTTTTTTGGTCTCTTCCGGCTAACCTTTATTTTTTTACATAAAAATTACTTTAAGCCGTTTGCAATGTTTTTTAAGACAATGCCTAATCGGTTTTATAAAATACCACTCTGATTTTTGTGATTAAAATTGTTTTGTTATAATTAAATGTGTGAAAGCTCTGGATGACCTCTGGCGGGCTCTTAAACAGGAAATACGCAATTAATGTTCAGTAGACAAAAAAAACTGGGCCCCGAATGTACTAAAAATTTTTTTTTTAAATTGTAAATGTTTCAATATTTTTTTTTTATAATTGCCTCAAAATGGACAGTATTTTTTATACTATGTTATAATATTAGGTGGTGGTATTTTTCTAGTATAAAAAAATATTTAAAACTCAGTTTTGAGGCAATTATTTAAAAAATAAAATTGAAACAATTACTATTTAAAAACAATTTCTATAGTAGTATCGGGGGCCTGAGATATTGTTATTCAGAAAAAAAGTAAAGATAGGTGCAGGGTTGTGCCTATTGAAGACAGTTTTTACTTTACCGGAAGCCCTTCCCTGTGGCCTTTCAATGTTAAAATTGCAACGCGTAGTGTAGATCAAAATTTTATAATATAGTTTTAGGTAAATGTACTTGATTTGCCTGCCATCTGTTAGTTATAATGCAGTGTGCGAACTACGAATATGGAATTTGATTCGTAAGTACGTATCGAATTCTTTTATCGTATTAATTTGCAAGTGTAATGGAATTCGAAACGTTTTTACGTACGTAAAATTCGTATTTGGCCACCACAACTGGGCCCCGATTTTACTAAAACAATTGTTTTTAATTTGGAATTGTTTTAATTTTAACTGTTTAATGAATTGCCTCAAAATTTACAGTTTTATTTTTATTTTTATACTAAGTTATAATTTATTAGGTGGTGGTATTTTTCTAGTATAAAAAATAATAATTAAAAACTGTCAATTTTGAGGCAATTATTTAAAAAAATTCATTGAACTAATTACAAGAAAGTTATATGATTATTTACGGGATATTTACCGTGGTAAGGTTATGGAATGAGCTCCCGATATTTCGACGCAGTTACATGCACCATGTTCACGGGAAGACTGAAGAATGCGGGTGGTTGGTCGAACAGTTAATAAGTTAGGTGCAGACATAACGATCTACCCTCTTTCTTAGTGTTTTGCTACGGTTATCACTGGAACTCCAACTCGAACCTAAGTCCCGACAAAACACACTCACTGTATCACTGCGTATAGTATTTTGATTATTTTGACGGTAAATATCCCGTAAATAATCAAAAACGTGATAATAGTGAACAACCGTGATAGTTTAAAACAGTGTGAAACAATTACAATTTAAAAACAATTGGTTTACTAGAATCGGAGCCCTGTCTATAGCTTATTGCTGGCGGATATGTATTTTTATCAGCAGCACCAAAATTATGTAAATATTAGCATTAAATATTAAAATAATAATAAAATAAGCGATCTCAGTATTAAGTAAGTGATCAAGACTCAACGTTAAATTAATTGGACATGTCATAAATTTTATGTGAAATAAACTGTGAAAAATATTTTTTTGTAATTTTATTCTTTAACTTTTATTTTTTACTAGTTGAATCCCGCGGTGTTACCCGCGATTTTCCAATTTTTCAGCATTTTTTGGGGGGCAAAGTACCCCATGTCCGTCTTCAGGATGCATACTATCCTCCTGCCAAATTTCGTTAAGATCGGCTTAGCGGTTTAGTCGTGAAAAGCGAACAAACATCCAGACAGACAGACAGAGTTACATTCGCTTTTATAATATTAGTAAGGATTGACCCAATTTCAATGTTGTTTGTATACTGCTATTATAATATAGGTACAAATACATTAACGGCTGCCCAGCGTACCCAGGATGCTGGGTACGCTGCTAACTGGTAGTGGGCTTGAGCATTTGGATTGTCTTTAGACCTTCAACGGTCTATGGGTAGTCTAACTGTAATTGTAGTTTTATTTTTAGCTTGTATTTTTTTTAGTTAATAAAGGCGCTAGCCCAGAAAAAAAAATACATTAACTAAATTACAATTATTAAAAATAAACACCGGCTAAGTGCGAGTCAGACTCGAGCTCCGAGGGTTTCGTACCCAAAAATAGTTTTCTTTCATTCTGTTTGGGATATTTAGCGCGTGTCCGATTTGCACTCTGGTTTTTATTATTTGTTGCTTTACTTTAGAGTATGTACTCTATGTAAACACACACACACACACTACACTAAAAATAGACAGATTAATAGACAAATAAATAGAAAAATAGAGAATTTTTTTAGTGTCTAAACTAAAAATAGACTCGGTCATAGTTTTTCAGCTACATCAAAAAAATCGTCGCATCGACACATTGTCACAGATTAAACAGAACGAAACGAAGTCATTGTATACTCATCATTAAAAACATTTTTTTATTTTTTATTTATAGGCTTGCGTTTGACCGCCAGCTCGCCTGATGTAAAGCGACGATACCGTCTACGACGGAGCACGCTTGCCTGGAAGAGAAGCCTGAATTCACGAAAAAAAGATTTGTTCCATGGAAAAGTTTCACAACTCAACGGAATGAAGCTGATATTTTTTTCACGATTACGTGGTTGTACTACATATAGTAAAACCTTTTTCTTTTTTTAAATAATTAATTTGCTTGCCTTTGACCACCACTTGTTTTAAATGTTTATCGGGACTTATCACGTAGGTACATAATATAAAAACATTTATCACGTAGGTACACTTTTTTTCACGATTTCGGGGTTGTACTACAAATAGTAAAAGCTTTTTTTGTCCTTTTTTTAATAAGTAATTTGCTTGCCTCTGACCACCACGTGTTTTAAATGTTTATCGGGACTTATCACGTAGGTACATAATATAAAAACATTTATCACGTAGGTACACTTTTTTTCACGATTTCGGGGTTGTACTACAAATAGTAAAAGCTTTTTTTGTCCTTTTTTTAATAAGTAATTTACTTGCCTCTGACCACCACGTGTTTTAAATGTTTATCGGGACTTATCACGTAGGTACATAATATAAAAACATTTATCACGTAGGTACACTTTTTTTCACGATTTCGGGGTTGTACTACAAATAGTAAAAGCTTTTTTTGTCCTTTTTTTAATAAGTAATTTACTTGCCTCTGACCACCACGTGTTTTAAATGTTTATCGGGACTTATCACGTAGGTACATAATATAAAAACATTTATCACGTAGGTACACTTTTTTTCACGATTTCGGGGTTGTACTACAAATAGTAAAAGCTTTTTTTGTCCTTTTTTTAATAAGTAATTTACTTGCCTCTGACCACCACGTGTTTTAAATGTTTATCGGGACTTATCACGTAGGTACATAATATAAAAACATTTATCACGTAGGTACACTTTTTTTCACGATTTCGGGGTTGTACTACAAATAGTAAAAGCTTTTTTTGTCCTTTTTTTAATAAGTAATTTGCTTGCCTCTGACCACCGCGTGTTTTAAATGTTTATCGGGACTTATCACGTACACAATATAAACATTTAAAACATGACGTGTTCAAATCGTGAAAGTTTAAAAATTACTTTTGACTACCACCTCTCCTGATGTTAAGCGATGATGAATTGTTGTTCATGATGATGAGTACAATTACTTAATTCGGTTTAGTACCACCATTTCTTGTAACCCAGTGTAGCAACAGATGCTTAGTACGTAGGTATGTTCGTACCATGCACACACGTAAAACTCCCTCCTTAGGCAGTTGGGTAAAAATGAGGTTAAGTACCTACTACGTGACAATCATCATCATCATCATCTATTCAGCCATAGGACGTCCACAGCTGGACATAGGCCTCCCCCATCCATCTACAAAAGGGCCGGTTGGAAGCGGCTTGCATCCAATGTTTCCCTGCGGTCTCTTTTAGGTCGTCTGGCCATCTTGTACTGGACGTCCTACGCTGCGCTTACCGGTCCGTGGTCTCCATTCGAGAACCTTTCGGCCCCATCGGCCATCTGTTCTGCATGATATGTCCCCCTGCCCACTGTCAAAATACCTGACAATAATCATACTTAATACCAACACTATCTATACAGGGTTTGTGGATATTTTTTTCGCGATTTCAGGGCTGGTCCCATAGTAAAAGTTGTTCATAATGATGAGTACAATTACCTTCTTTTGGCTTCGAGAGTGTTCCCCTTACACCCCGTATAACGATAAAACACGTATTAGTGTTTTATTTCAATACGTAATAATCACAAAAAAGTAAGAAATAATTTAAATTCTATATTAAAAATAAACTCGATTGAACGAATAAGAAATGTGCATGTCTCAGGATTTTCGAAAATCTTTTTTTCTTCTTCCCCTATTGAGGATTTTGGCTTCAAGTGATTGATGCATTTTCCATGTACCTATCATATACCATTCGTTTAATGTAGTTTTAGAACTCAAAGGTAAACGAGACGCGAAAATTAGGTACTAAGCCGAAATAACTTCATTATACTCCCCATTATCGCGATTTCAAGGTTTGGCCATAGTAAAAGTTGTTCATAATGAGGAGTACAATGACCTCCATTCGGTTTAGTACAGAGTAAATAATTATGTAACCCTGTATAAAAAACGCACTAAACTAAAACATTTTAAATATGTTCCTCGCCACAACAGAAAAACAACATAAATAACGATAAAGGTGTCGGCACACGGCGCGAGGCGGGTCGCAGAGTGATAAATACAGTTCGGGCCCACCTCGCGTGTGTGTGACGTGTGCTCACACCTTTATATTTATGTTAACCGCCTACCTTAGTGCCGCCTAGAAAATATACAAATTTCTGTGAGCAAAGCTTCGACCAAAATAAAATGAATGGACGGGCCATAACCATTGAACTTGCTCAGTAAAAACGAGTCAAAACCGTCGGACATATACTTCAACACCTAATTATAACCATGTACATTGTACAGTATAGGTACATTTGTTACAAAACATAGATAGCGGTTTTTTGTTGTGTATTTACACTTCGGGAAAGCACACGAAGGCATAATTTTGTCAGATGTTTCGTTATCATGTAACAATAGACTCGTGTTGCACTTCCACCGGCTAGAGACCGACTGAAACGAAGTAAGCGCTTATTTGTAATCTTCAGAAATGCTCTTCTTCTGGGCCCGTCCATTCATTTTATTTTGGTCGAAGGAGCAAAGTACCTATTAATATTCGATACGTAAAATTCGTTTATACGTAAATACATCGTAGAACTTGTTCACTTTCACGGGTAGATTCACACCCATAAGTACTATTACACCTTTCTGTTACAACTGTAAAAACATACAAATTACATACAGCCGAAAAACACTACCCTACTCAAGGGCGGATCCAGCTTTGGTGGCAGGGGGGGGGGGGGGGGATTTTTTATATTAATTAGTGTTCCACCTAGGTTCTGGACCCAGCCCAAGGGGGGGTCATGAGTTCATGCATGTTCAATACTCATGCATGGGTCATGAGTATTGTGCAGTTTGTTTACCACAGACAAAATAAAAGAAAACACACGGACCCCCGCGTCAGTTCGATCGATGGCCACCAGAAGGCGGTGGCGCCACGTGCACGGCACGCGCTCAAAACTAAACGTCAAACACATTCGCGCGGCAAACAACGAATTACATGTTTCGTTCAAAAACGGCGTAACAGACTATAATATTACAGAGGTAACCCAGCGGTCGATTTCCATACAACTTTATCCTACACTTGAAAGAAAGTAATTTAGTACCTGACAAGTTATTCCAACTAATTAATAAAACCAGGCAAGTGCGAGTTGCGCTCGCGCACTGAGGGTTCCGTACCACCACATAACTTGTGAGCTACTAAAGTACAAAAAAGTAATGCAAAAACAACATCCCATCAACACCCAGGCGGTCATCCATCCATGTACCGACCGCGACAGACGTTGCTTCGCTTCGGTGATCGTATATACGAGAACCGGTGGTGAACAGAAAATTTTCACCGTCTCGCACTTGGCCATTATTTATTATTATAGTTTAGTTACGAGTGAGTTTGACGCTTAGGTATACGTATTACTATTGTTACATTAGAGCAAATAAAAAATACGCAAAAAAAAAAATTGTATGTCATTTCCTTATATTTTTTAACTTTTTTTATCATTTATTAGTTAATGCGCCAATACATTACAATTCTGTGAATATTACAAAAGACTATATTATACCTATTACGGTTCGAAAGATACAGCCGTTTAAAAGTCGGACGCCAGACAACGTAAGCTTAGTAATAGGGTCCCGTTTTTACCATTTGTGTACGGAACCCTAAAAATGAAAGCTGGTTATGACGTTTCGCTTCTAAAACCTATATTCCTCATTTCAACAGAACAATAAATGGAGTTAGTAAGCAAGATGTTGAACGTTACGTCGTTTTTTCCTCTAGAAGCAAAAACGTTTGATCTATTGCACAACTCCTCGAGCGATGGATTTAAAAACAATACCAACTTATTTTAAGAGTCGGTCAAATATTGGAACTAATATTTTCACAGGGAGACGGCTAGTTTGATTTAGAAAATGCGGTAGTGCTCCTTCATACAACTCTACAGATAAAAGTTGTAATACCGATTATTTGAATTGATTTCTGTATTTTGTATGCATATTGATTTAACCCCTGAGGGTTAGACATACGGATGAATGGGACGCGGTAAGGGTTTGAATTTATAGTCCAGCTTATTTTGTCATGAAGAAAACGGCGGGGAAATTTAAAATTATTTTAATGACAGCACCAAGATATTTTTCCTGCCATGTTTTGGCTCCAGACATCTTATCTATTTAGCCAGTGATAATAATTATGTACACTCAAGCACGTTATCAATTGGTGAATTATATCTTTCACCATAAATAAACAAACAAGTCATAGTCGCAGCGTAAGTCACGGTCCAGTCAAAGTCATGGCCTAGTAAAGTAGGATAGGCTTTACAAAAATCTTTTATGGAGTTTTGGAAACGTCACAAATAAACATGTTTCACCTCGTTATATCACTGCCCACACTCGAGCCCATTAATAAATAATAATCCACCGTTACTCGAAAATATACAAATTTGGGAAAATAATACAATAACACTTTTTTTCAGGTTGGCGTCAAAACCTACAAAACCTGGAGTTACTAATTTCATTATAGACTTCTAATCCTATCGCCGTCTCCCTCTAAACACAGTGTGTTTCCCTCGCGCACCATATGACGGCCACGCGCCCGGCGTACGCTCTCTGCAGATTTGCCACGCATTTGTGCCTCTACTTTATGATCATTTGCCGTGAAACGACTAAATATTAGTTCTGATTCATTAGGACTCGGTCATGTGATCGCTCAGTGGTTTTAAAGTCGATTTGTGGTTTGAAAATCGTGGCCACGGTTGAGTAATTTACTTTCAGTGAAAGAAAATATAGTCATTTTAATTTTACGAAGTCGTAGCTGGGGCCTTACGGACAACTGCTATTTCGGCGCCAAACTAACGTTAAATCCGCTCAGTTGGAAAATCACGTGAACGTGAACCTTAACGTGCCCAGATACAGTTTCCGGTCGCGTGATTTTCCAACTGAGCAGATTTAACGTTTGATTGATGCCGCAATAGCAGTTGTCCGTAAGGCTGTTCCAGTCTTGCACAACTTCAATGTAACCTCTGCTATGATGCGGTTTTTGGAAAGAACAATAAATATCTAAAAGGTAGAGCTATGAACTGAAAAAAAATATTTAGGACTGCAATTTCCTGCAAATTATGAAAAAGAAATAATTTCATGTAACGTAAAACGGAACGTATTTTCAGACATAGTTTTGATTGATAGTGGCATAAGCCAAAAAACTAAAGTAGAGAAATTAAAAAAAAAAAGTCATAGCGACACACACAAAGGAAACAAGTGCGAATTCAAACTAGAGTCTGGCTAATGAAAGTAGAGACTGAAAACGCCCGCCAAATTTTAAAAAATCCGCATTGCAACCCCGAATTTAATATGAAATGCAAACATTACTGTGTTCTGACTGTGTTACAATAAAAATTAAGAACTTACAAGTATCAAGTGAGATGATTCCAGGCATTTCATACTAATTTTTGGGGTTTTTATGCTGATATTTTAAAATTTGCCGAGCATTTTCAGTTTCAACTTTCATTCATCATCAGCCAGAAGACGTCCACTGCTGAACGACAGCCTGCCTTTTGCATCCACTGGATGCCCGCGACTCTCACAATGTCGTCGGTCCATCTAGTGGGAGGCCTACCTACGCTGCGTCTTCCGGTTCGTGGTCTCCACTCCAAAACCTTTCTTCCCCATCGGTTATCGGTTCTTCGAGCGATGTGGCCTGCCCATTGCCACTTCAACTTGCAAATTTTGCCAGACTCTAATAGGTTTTTTCACTACTCTAACGTATAATCTTGTCTCTACAGGCCACTCTATAGGCTCTCGGTAGAGAGTAGTATATTCCTTGCTATAGGCCGTCTGACTTCATTGCGTCGCACCCGTTTCATAAATATTTTTCTTTGAGGTGGTTCGTTGCACAAACGGCGGGAAATTCAAATTTCAAACAGTTTTCTTGTCCTTGTAGCTAGGCCGGGTAATTATTGTAAACAACCATGATGTTTGCGCAGATTGATTATTATTCTTTACAAAATCATGTAAAGCTATTTATCTCTAATGCCCATTATTACTTACATTTGTGAATAAACAAATTTTTGCTGTTTCAAACGGTTTATTCACAAATGTAAGTAATATGGAGCGTTACTGTTAAATAATTGTACATTATAATGTAAAAAACGGCCAACATTTTGCGCAAACACTGTGTTATTTAAAAATAATTACCTGGCCTGGCTACTAGGACCAAAAAACTGTTAAAAATTTGAATTTCCCGCCATAGGTAAATCGAACCACCTTAAGGAAGTCCCACCTCTTCAGTGAACGGTTATATTCTCTTTGGTACTAATATTATTCTGTGGTTCAGGTGGGCAAAATAAAATTGGAACTACCGTTTTTTCTTGGTGAATTTCTTATGAGTCAATACTTTTGGCAAGGATCGTGACAAATTTCTACGTATCAAAGATAGGCAATGGCATTGATTCTGATGTTCTCTAAACTAAACTAAATTGACATCACTAAAATTGTTGCTATCCTTCTTTCACATATTAAAATGAAAAGAGAGGCAGATACTTTTAGTTCTGTCAGATTGGTTTAGTTTAATGAGGTATGACAGAATCGACATAAAAGACAAGAAAAAATATTTACTTGCGTAAATACGTATCGACTCCTATACAAATTCTAAATATCTAAATTAAAAATTTTTGGTGTATTTTTATGTATCTACGCCCGTAAAATATTTGTACTACTATTGCATTCGTATCTGGTCACAAGTTAAAATTTTATGGCAAAAAGCTTTTAGCCTCTGCCATTCAAAATATAATAAAAAATATAATTATGAAAACAACATTCACGTTGAGTTGTCAGCTCGAGCAAATTTCCCCACACTCCCGGGTAACTACATCAAAGCGAGATATCACTTAGTTAACCGTTTGCAAGTGACAGCACAATGAAGGAATCCCATTATCGATGGAACCCTTCTGTTTGTTCGCGGGATGTCTTTAAAATGCATCCTTCCTTGTTCGGAGAATTCGAGATTACATGTTATTTGTTATCTTGTGGGATTATTTTTTCATTTTACTTTGTCTCCCTTATATTTTCTGAGATTTTCCTTTAGTTTTCTGTTGATTCATCTAGTTCCGCGTATTGTTTTGCAATAAAGAAAAGTTTTATGAAAATTATCAATTAAATTATAATAAAGGAAGTATACCTAAGTAGGTACGTATAGGTATGTATTAAATAAATAAATAAAATAATAAATATTCGGGACATTTTTGCACACACGGTCATCTGACCCCAAACTAAGCAAAGCTTGTGATATGGATGCCAGAGACTGATATACATACATATATAGGTTTAAATACATACTTAAATAGATATTAACACCTAGATATAGAACAAATACAAATGTTCATCACATGAATGTTTGTCCTAGGTGGGAATCGAACCCACGCCCCTAAGCTCAGAAGGCAGGTTCACTACCAACTGGACCAACGGGTTATTTGCAAATGATCTTATATTAACCGGGGCCTTCATCATCATAATCAGCCTATATGTATAAGGCCACGCAACCCGATCTATGGCATTTGCCTTCCAGCTATCGCTAGCTGCCTTAAGTACATCGTCACTCCAGCGAGTCTCAGGGCGTCCTCCGCTACATTTGCCGTCTCGTATTCTCCACGTTAAAACAAGTCTACCAACGGTTATCAGTTTCCGAATCTATGATTAAAAAAATATTATTCTCTTCATTCCTGATCGCTCTACAGCTAGGACGTCGATTTGCTTGCGCCTTGATTAATAAATAAATATCTGCAATAATCCATCAAAAGCTGGTATTATTTATGTCCAAAACAATCAAGAAGTACTTAGAGTTCTGCCTTTTTTCTGCGTGATTTTTGTACCCTGGACAATATAAAAGCTACGCCTACGAAAATTATGACCTATTAGTATGGTAAGTAACAAAATAATGGTTTTGTTTTAGTTCTATATTATTGCTATTTAACAAACAAGTTGGTGTTGTCCTGTACCTACCATTTCCACATTTAATCTTTTTTTTAATGGCTGCGGCAAACATAGCATTCATCCAACTGACCCCGCGTTTGCCGAAGCACTTTGCCAGCTATCGTATTTCGGTGTAGTGTTGCAGATTGCAACAAATAATGGCAAATGTGTTTGGACTCGAGGCTATCGCTTTACTAATGCTTACCTATTACTAAAATTGATAAAGTATCAGGGACTATATACCGCTATAACGTTTTACGCTCGCATAATCAACAAATTTTAACGATATAAAATTACTGAGGGTGTAATTATTAGACAATGTATTGGCATTTTCTTTATTAATGTTTGAGAGTGCGTCAGCACTCTCAAACATTAATAAAGTAAAAAGTAAAAAAAACATGCTTCATTGTATTGTTTCCCTAAACTTGTATTATGTCGATTGTTAATGTGTAATATTTGTGGATTATCGTTTATAAGGAGTTTTTGAACATTTTCGAGTGGAATAGGCAAGTGTATTATGAGGTAAAACATATTATTGTATTTTCGTAATGTATCCAAAACTCCACAGAAGTCTACTAGTCTCCACCGCTTTATAGGGTATGACCGTGACTTACTTTGGTTTGACTGTGACTAGTTTGACGATATCCAATAAAACTTGAAAAATATTTACTTGACACTGGCAAATGCACAAGATATGCGAAACCAAAATCCTCCAAAGAGGAAGAATTGAAAAAAAGACAACCTGCCGGCTTCCTTGTTTCTTGAGATATAATGTAGGTCTTTTAGGGCAGGGTAAATAGATATGTCCTATGTCTGCGTCCTCCATCTTCGACCACATCGTCGCTTACCAATAGGCGAGTTGGTAGTCAAACGTGGACTTATAAGTGATAAAAAAAACGTTACGGAGTTGATTGGGAATAAAAATACAATTTCACACAAACTTTCTGATTTATAATTATATTGTAACAGTACGTTGGTAAGTTGTGTCGCGGTTGTATCGTATGCCGCAAATTGCTCGCGAGGCGAAATGCGATGCGTGTTTAAGTGGGGTGCAGGGTCGGATCTAGGTGGAATAAAACTAAAACTCGTTTTGAAAATGTTTCGTTTTGGACAATGGAAATACAACACAAAATGGACACAATCATTCATATTATTATTATGTCATTTCTGTGCTTTATAATTAGGTCGATTTAGCATGAATGGTTTGGTAAAATTTTGTCTTTTTTTTTTCATTTAAAAAGTATTGTCATATAATTAAAATACAATAACAGAAATACAGCGTTTACTCAGGGAAACGCTGGATGCAGGCCGCTTCCAACCGGTCTTTTTTGAGATCGATGGGGAGACCTATGTCCAGCAGTGGACGTTCTACGGCTAAAATGATGATTTTGAAGAACAAAATTAAACACAAACAAACTTTTTTTACAAACAATAGCTACAAACGCCAATTCATTCTCTTAGCGTAGCCTGACAAAGTTTTAATAAACGCTGTATAATAAAGTCTCCAATTTTGTCGGAACAGCACTTACCTTATCAAAATTATTACCGGTTTTACAGGTACTGTTACAAATGTCGGTCCCTAGTTTTAGAGTAGAATATTCTTTTATCGTAAAATTGTAGTCAGAAATGATAATTAGGTAGGTCTATGTGTTGTTAAGGTTAGAAACAACAATTTTGTTATCTAATTATTACCGGATTTACCGGTATTACTTAGAAACGGCGGTCCCTAGTTACAGAATAGAATATTTTAGAAGAAACAACCGTATTGTTCATATCGAACATAACAATAACATAACATTTTAAGACCACTGAAATCTTAATTTTCTAAACATTATCACTATTAATAATTACAACAATGTTACGACGAAGCAAGCAGTTATACAAGTAGCAGTTGATAGTTTCTTAAAAAAAACAAATAATGTTTTTTTGTTTACCTAGTTTTTGCATCCTGTGAGCTCTTGTCGTAGGTGTTATTTTTTGTTAATTTGTTTTATGGTTCCCACGAGACAGGCTTTGTCCTAACAAATAGAAAAATATTATTTTTAGGGTGTACTTTGTTAAGCAATCGGGACATTTTTGCACACACGGTCATCTGACCCCAAACTAAGCAAAGCTTGTGATATGGCTGCCAGAAACTGATATACATACATATATAGTTTTAAATGCATACTTAAATATATATTAACACCCAGATATAGAACAAACACAAATGTTCATAACATAAATGTTTGTCCTACGTGGGAATCGAACCCACGCCCCCAAGCTCAGAAGGCAGGTCCACCACCAACTAGACCAACGGGCTATCTAAATAAAAAATCTTAAATCTTAGAACTTTATTAATTTTAGTAATTTTTAAACTTTCGCGATATGAATACATGTTTTTTACCTATATTAAATAATACGTGATAAGTCCCGATAAACATTTATTAAGTTTAACAACCATAAATAAAAACCTCCAAAATCATCACGTACGTCCGCAATCCATCTCTGGTCTTGCCAAGCGTCGTGTAAACAAGCTCCTACACGCACTACACGTGTGTGAGTGATGTAGTCGAGTGTAGAGTAGTGCTGGTATTGATGAATGATGACGAATGTACTGGATACGGCAAATGGACTCCATTCGACTAAACGTCATTCGATTAAATGCAAAAGACTTAATTGTGTTGTGCTTTTTGAAGTTATACTTCACTAGCGACTTGCAACAAGGTTGCGTTACGTTTAACGCTATCATGGAGGGGGAATTTTTCTCTCTCGTATGGTTGCGAAATGCGTATCCTTTTTTCGCGCTGCGCCTAGCAGATATGTAATGGTGTCGCTAATGGATTGAGAAGCCTAAGGAGCTAAGTTCGAATCTCTAGAAAAGCATGTTTTTAAATTGTTGATATTTTTGCCCTAGTTATAATTTTAAGGTTCCTTGTTGAAGTATAACTTCTTCCGCGCGGAGGGACTACACGCACATTTTTTTTATTTATTACAGTACTTACAGTGCTATAAAAATTAGATACAAAACTAACATTTTTAATTGTCAAATATACAGAAGAAGTAAAAAAAAAATTGTGTTAAAAAAACTCTACATAATAGTATTTATTGTCCTCATAATCTGTGTTGGAGTGGTATTTACAACAACCTACTTATTTCTTACTTAGATACCACAGTGCCTCAAGACGAAGGTCTTTGACCAGTGTATGTTGCCAGTGATGACATATGGTACTGAGACGTGGTCCTTAACTGTTGGCCTTTTGGAAAAACTCAGAGTCACTCAGCGGGTAATGGAGAGAGCTATGCTCGGAGTTTCTTTGCGCGATAAAATCCGACACGTAGATATTCGCCAAAGAACCAGAGTCACCGACATAGCTGTTAAAATTTGCAAGTTGAAGTGGCAATGGGCAGGCCACATCGCTCGAAGAACCGATAACCGATGGGGAAGAAAGGTTCTTGAGTGGAGACCACGAACCGGAAGACTCAGCGTAGGGAGGACTCCCACTAGATGGACCGACGACATAGTGAGAGTCGCTGGCATCCAGTGAATGGAAAAGGCAGGCTGTCGTTCAGTGTGGAGATTAAAGGGGGAGGCCTATGTTCAGCAGTGGACGTCTTCTGGCTGATGATGATGATGATGATGACTTATTTCTATACTACGTAATTTTCTTGCGATAGTGGCATCCTCATTCTTTTCTAGAGTCTGGCTAATGAAAGTAGAGATTGAAAACGCGCGCCAATAAAAAAAAAACCGCATCGCAACCCCAAAATTAATATGAAATACAAACATTACTTTTTGCAAACATTACTGTGTTCTGACTGTTACAATAAAAATTAATAATTTACATGTATCAAGTGAGATTATTCCAGGCATTTCATAATTTGTTTAAGGTTCCAATGCTGATATTATTAAATTTGCCGCGCTTTTCCAGTCTCTACTTTCATAAGCCAGACTCTACTCTTTTAGGTTGCACTTGTAAGTAATTTAGCCAGACGATAGAGTTCACACGCCAACACGTGCAAAAACTCTTAAAAAAGAACTTTACAACATTCCTTTAAGGATTACAAGTAACAAAGATACCGTAATCCTACATCAAACATGAAAAGGCCACACGCAAGCTCAAATAGATACTAAAAAACGATAAAACTCCCAAACCCCGTATAAACATTAGCCCTCGTCACCCCTTCTTATTAAAAAAAAGAAGTCAACGCGTGAACGCACCCAAAAAACAGAACAAAAGAGGTTTGACAATCGACGAAAATGGCCGCCCTAATTTGACATTAAAAAACGCGCGAATTCAATTGTCACATAATTTATCGATGTTATGACGACAAAAAGAGCTTTTTATTAATGAATGTTTTTATAAAGAATCATTCGTACACGTTTGTAAACCATAAATAATGTTACATTTGAGTATTTTCACGCTACAGTTGATTTTAAA
Source organism: Agriopis marginaria (assembly GCA_932305915.1). Classification (NCBI taxonomy): domain Eukaryota; kingdom Metazoa; phylum Arthropoda; class Insecta; order Lepidoptera; family Geometridae; genus Agriopis; species Agriopis marginaria. The sequence continues at coordinate 2,287,158 of OW029941.1, forward strand.
GCTGCTAATGTTTACAAATGATTCGAATACCGGTTTTCAGATGTCTTAATTAGAAATTATTCCGGTACATAACGTTCTTGAGAAATCGGGTATTATTTTTAGATGAGGTGACTTTTTTTAACAATGGTTTGGTTAAAATACACCCTGGATATGCGCTCTCTTTCTCCTTATCGCTAGTGCTAGAACTCTCTAGCACTAGCACCTAATGTTCTGCTGGATAACTATAGTATACAATATCGATGGCTGTAACCCGTTTTTTTAGTCACTTTGAGCTTAATATGACTGAAAATTCGCCAACCCTCAACGCCGCGACACAGAAGCAGAAATCTAAGCTGCTGCAAATATGGCAGGTGGAAATATTGACGTTTAAAAGTGACTAAGTACTTCTTTTCATTTCACCAGCTCGGAAAGGCATTTACTATAGTTTAAAATCAGCGCGCAAAAGTAGTTTTTGCCCGCTAGCGTAGAAAGTAAATTCGAAATTTAAACATGATTAATTTGTCGAACTTAAAAAAAATAGTTTTAAAACATTCCAACCTCGTTGAATAGCACCTCAAATAGTTCCCTTCAAGAAGGTCCCCATCTTAACTTAGAAGACAAAATATTTGCCTCACCATGGTGAAATGAAAAATTGTGTGTTTCGCTCGGCAGCAATGTTATTATTCTGCGTCTCGTATCTTTATTTATTTATCCTTAGACTTATTATAGACATATCTATCATTGGCGGATCCAGGGGGGAGGGCCATGGGGTCCATACCCCCCCCCCCAAACACCTAGCAATTCCATACATTCGACTCAATTTTTCGATTTGAATCCTTCGAACCTTGTCAGAATGGCTCCCCCCAAAATGAAATCCTGGATCCGCCTCTGATATTTATAAAAAGTATTTATTTATAGACTTTGAAACCCTCGCTAAGCTCAGGTTTCAATACAAGTACTTGCGCCTTTTCAGCCTTGCATACCAAATATCTAATCTTATTCAAGCACGTAATTTTTTCCTTACCTTCTTCACCCATGTGAGAAAGTTTCACATTGAATAGAAAGTTCATTGCAAGTGATTAGGAACAAGGGTGGAACATATCTTCGTGGATATAACTATCTATCTATAGATACTATTAGATAGTTTACGACGTATTGATACAACCATATGCGGGGTCGTAACTTACAGCACAATACGGTTCGACAAATAACTGTTTAATAAATATTTTGGACGGATTTCACGCGTCATTAGACACCTTGATTTATGGGTAAAGGGTGCGAGATTATAATGGCAACAATTTATATTTAAAAATAATTAGGAGTTTTGGCGCCAACGTGGAAAAAAACATTTCGCCTCGTTGGATTATTTTCCTAAACTTGTGTATTTTTGAGTGTTCATGTGTAGTAAATGGTGAATTATTATTTATTATGTGCTCGTAAACGTGCTCGAGTGTGGAAAGTGATATAACGAGTGAAACATGTCTTTTCGTGTTATTTCCAAAAATTCATAGGAGCCCCGCGGAGAGATTGTAAATCTCCACCACTTTACAGGGATATGAGTTTGACTTGAACGTGACTTACTTTGGTTGACTCTGACTGTGACTATGACTTGTTTGACGCTTTTAATGCTATGAAAACATGTTTAATATTACGACTAAAGGACATTGAATCCACGGTCATGAGAAAAAAAAACGAGTTTTGGCGCGAACGTGAAAAAACATGGCTTGCCTCATTGTATTATTTTCCTAAATTTGTATATTTTCGAGTGTTAATGGATAATAATGGTGGATTTTTGTGTGCTCATGAACGCGCTCAAGTGTGGGTAACTGATATAACGCGGTGAAACGCGTCTTTTCGTGTTGTTTCCAAAACTCCATAGAAGCCCCTTGTAAAGCCTCCACCACTTTACTGAGGCATGAGTTTGACTTGACCGTGACTTACTTGGCTCAACTCTAACTGTAACTATAACTTGTTTGACGCTATTTATTACAATGTAAACTTGATTAATATTACAACTAAAGGACTTTGTATCCATGGTCATGTTTTTTTTTTACAATACAAATACATCAAATTTTGCAAGAAAATGAAAATATTATATAAGGTTGGTCCAAAGAAATTGGACTTACCCTTACTTTACTAGGCCCAATTTCTTTGGAAAAAAATCGTTTATAGAGACCAACTCTATAAACGATTTTTTTTTCTGTGGTATCTGTTATGACTGTATCCTACCTAACCTACCCCTACCAAACCTAAACTACGTATTTTTTTTTCAGTATAATATATTATCAAAGCTCTAAGCAACGGAGTCAAACATAAAACAACATAAAATCATTTTTAAACCCGCCAGCGGCGCCGTCTGTTTGATTGACTCTTCCGCGCCCGCCATTTTTGTTCAAAAATTCGAAGTTTTAACTGACAGTTGCTTTTTAGAAACCAGCCAGTTTTAATTGTTTTTGTTTAGATACGACGTTGGTTTTGACGTTGAAAATTTGGACGTGTAGCCGTTTTTAATTGTTTTTATTTTGTGAAATCTTTTACAGGATAAAAATGGTCCACCGTTTCTTATTGGTAAAATGCTTAGAACTATACGAAAAACATGTAAAGTATGATAATTTACGGGATATCTACCGTGGTAAGATTGTGGAATGAGCTCCCGATATTATATTATAAAAGTTCGCGTTCAAAATATGTTCAAAATTCTATACGCAGTGATACAGTGAGTGTATTTTGTCGGGACTTAGGTTCGAGTTCCAGTGATAACCGTAGCAAAAGACTAAGAAAGAGGGTAGATCGTTATCTCTGCACCTAACTTTTTAACTGTTCCACCAACCACCCGCATTCTTCAGTCTTCCCGTGAACATGGTGCATGTAACTGCGCCGAAATATCGGGAGCTCATTCCACAACCTTACCACGGTAAATATCCCGTAAATAATCATCAAATACAAATACAATACAATTACAAATCTAAATGGTCGCGCACGAAGTTGAGTTGGGACCTTCGACCAAAATAAAATGAATGGACGGGTCCTAACCATTGAACTACGTAAAAACGTAAAAACCGTAAAACCGTAGCTCCGTAAAAACGAGTCAAACCGTCGGACATATACTTCAACACCTAATAATAAAAATGTACAGAATATTTGTTACAAAAAATAGATACTGGTTTTATTTGTGTATTCACACTTCGGGAAAACATACGAACTTCGTATGCTTTCCCAAAATTACGAAGGCATCATTTTGTTAGATGTTTCGTTATCATGTAACAATAGTCTTGTGTTGTACTTCCTACGGCTAGAGACAGACTGAAACAAAGTGAGCGCTGGCGCTCATTTTGAAATCTTCAAAAATGCGCTTCTTCTGGGTCCGTCCATTCATTTTATATTGGTCGAAGTATAAATTAGATAGATTACATAATAAAGATACTTCTAGCTAAACAAATAACCTGCCACATTAAATTGATACTCGTAAACAAAATAAACCCCTTTTTGAAATTGGAATCCAATCCGTATCCGTTCGAAAACAGAAACAATTATCGCGAGCCACAGCTTAGGCAATAGTTACCCACAACCGAGGCGTTTGATTGACGCGGCCCGAGCGTAGACGGAGGAACCAAGGGACACAAGTACGCTGTAACCGGTTAAGAGATAGCGATATTTTCTAAGAGTGTTGCCACTTTATTATGGCTCCATTGAAGATAGGGAAGTTAGGGCGGGTTTTATTACAATAAACAGTAAAACTTCAGGTTATATTTTAATGTTTTATTGATTTTTAAACCATAAAAATTATAACCAAGCACTTTTTGACTACAAATTTTGAGGGAAAGTACCCTTTGTCCGTCTTCATGATGCATACTATCTTCCTGCCAAATTTCGTTAAGATCGGCTTAGTCGTTTAGTCGTGAAAAGCGAACAAACATCCAGACAGAGAGACAGAGTTACATTTGCTAAAAAATACATAAATTGAAAAAAAAAACCGCTCCGAAATATCGGGAGCTCATTCCACAACCTCACCACGGTAAATATCCCGTAAATAATCATATAACTTTAGTGAACAACCGTGATAGTTAAAAACAAAAAACATTTGTTGTAGATCTTTTTTTCCGATTTTATTATTATTTGTTATTGAATCCGCCGTAATTCTTACTCCTTACAAAAGCAAATGTAACTCTGTCTCTCTGTCTGGATGTTTGTTCGCTTTTCACGACTAAACGACTTAGCCGATCTTAACAAAATTTGGCAGGAAGATAGTATGCATCATGAAGACGGACAAAGGGTACTTTTCCCTCAAAATTTGTAGTCAAAAAGTGCTTGGTTATAATTTTTATGGTGTAAAAATCAATAAAACATTAAAATATAACCTGTCATTGCTTGTAAAAAAATACAAGCTTCAAATTTGGTACGATTATAGTACTAGTCCTATCCTAAGTCTTAAAGAATAATAAAAATAATGAAATCTAGCGCGAGTAGGGTTCTTGTATTTTGGGGTGTTATGGAACCCTAAGTACGCGAGTCCACCTTGCATTTGGCTGGTTATATGGCTGGCAGAGAATTATTAAAATCACATAGTATTAAAAGTTATGCATACTCGCGTATCAAAAATACTAAAATCAGAAGATACGAGTAAGGACATACCCGAACAAATTCTCGTTGGTGGAAAACTTATATGAGTTGTTTTTTTTTACTGGTCATAGTTAGTGGTTCTGGTTACTCACATGAATATCATTAGTTGGCAGAGCACCTGGTTTCAGCAAGTTTTTTTTCTCCACGCTTCATAAATAAATCATTCTAAAAATGTTTGGAACAAATTCTGGAATTTCGTGTTGGTCTCCAATCAAAAAAAACGCTCCTATACAAAACCGATAAAACAGTAATGGCATCTAATTTGAGCGCATAAAATAAATCTGTCAAATTCAATACATCGTCGGTAAACATTTAGAAAACTAGGGAAAATTTGAAAGCTACATTATCGCAGCCCTAACTCAATATCTTTGAGGTTACGTTCTTGTTTGCTTTTGTATAATTTGTAATTTTGCAGTAAAAATTCACATCTAAATATGTTGCCCCTGCATCAATACATCATATTTATTATTTTCATTGATTTTAGACGATATATTGTAAAGAAAAACGGCCATTACAAACCTGTGAAATGTAACATCAGATAAACCTTGTTCTGTTCTGTTCGGACAACCCAAAACACTACACTGCACCATTGTGACGACATCCAATACTCTTCACCACGCGAGGATAATAATTTAAGGATAACAAATTGAATTTAGATGATTTATTTCCGAAAAAACACAAAAATCTCTCAATGTTTGACACCACACTGTCAATTAGAGCTTGGAGTCAACCGGTTACAACGACAAAGAGAAAAAAAGCATAGATCTTTCTTTTTCACGCATGCTATTTTTTCATATGGCTGTTTCGCTGCGGAGTAAAAGAGTAGGAAATGTGATTGCGTCTATTGTTTTCTCTGTCTACGGGCCCGAGGCACGGTCGGTCAGCGGCAGGAAAACTCCTTGTTCGGTTGCGCCACCCGGGGAATTTGATTTGTTGGCTAGCAACACTGGGTTTAGTTTTTAATATTTGAGTATTTTAAAAAGAGTTTTTATGCTAAATGACTCACCAAAAAGGTAAGGTCCAAATTTTTTAGTTATATGCAAGGTTTTTTAACGTTATTAACGTTACGTTATTAATAGTTTTATTGTAATGTTTGTAATTTTTTTATTATATTATTCTGTATTGTATTTTTATTTATGAAATGCATAGTCCGTTTGTTGGGGACTTACGGGAGAGATGGATGATGGTGGCTGCATTCTCGATCCTTTGGTTTAAACTTGAGGTGAGCTGGTCGCGTGATGATGGTGATCGCAAACTTGGCGTGTGCACCAACCGGTTGGTAATGAAAAGATGGAAAAGATGGACCGACGACATCGTGAGAGTCGCTGGCATCCAGTTGGTTGGACGGCGGTCCGTCAACCAAATCGTAGTAGATCTGTGACCAAATCCAAACGTCTGTTAGCTACTTTATAACATTCATAGTAGCTGCTGCCATCTAGCGGAGAGTAGCCTCACTAAAGTTAACTCAAAAATTTACCTTTTCTATTTACGAACATTCATCATTACATTTAGCTGGTGTGTGCATCTTTTGTGCAACGCCATCTGTTGTTGAGTAGCTGACTCAACAGAAGAAAACTTCCCCGACGGACGTACCGTTCACACCATTGACATCACAGAAGAGAAAAAAATCGTTTCCAGCACAGAAAATATTTTTGTTGTTGTTTAGTGTGTTTAGGTATATCAGTGATGACATACGGAACTGAAACGTGGTCTCTCACTATGGGCCACATAAGCAAGCTCAAAGTCGCACAACGAGCTATGGAGAGGCTATGCTCGGGGTTTCTCTACGAGATCGAATCAGCAGTGCAAGTACTGTTCTTTATCGATCATCAAATTCGATAAAATGCCATAGAATCGATCATAGCGAGTACTGATAAAATGGCGTTTTATCGAATTTGACGATCTCAACTGTCATATTTGATGATCGATAAAGAACGGTACTTGCACTGCAGAAATGAGGAGATCCGTACACGAACGAAAGTCACCGACATAGCCCACCGGATTAGCAAGTTGAAGTGGCAGTGGGCAGGGCACATATCACGCAGAACAGATGGCCGATGGGGCCGAAAGGATCTGGAATGGAGACCACGGACCGGTAAGCGCAGCGTAGGACGTCCACCCACAAGATGGACAGACGACCTAAAAGAGACCGCAGGGAAACGCTGGATGCAGGCCGCTTCCAACCGGCCCTTTTGGAGATCGATGGGGGAGGCTTATGTACAGCAGTGGACGTCCTACGGCTGAAATGATGATGATGTATATTATAACGGCTGACAAGTCATTTTCGTAAGAAATTTGTTGTAGCCAGTTGCACCCATATAAACGAATCCGTCTTTAGTTTTTCCATTTGTTATTTTCAAGGAAGTTGCAAGGCCTAAAGTTTCAAGGCCTAAAGTTTCAAGGCCTAAAATCCTGACATTAGCGCAAGTCACTGGGCCTATATGAACTTCCTGTATTTGCTTAGAGTACCTATACGATGATTATAGGAATTACCTACAATGTCTTCGTTTCCTCAAAATCATGAACACCCTACAAGAAAAGGACAAATTACTCCGTGCTCGCTTCTCCCTCGGACCGTTTTTTTAGCATGAGTACTCAATCCAGGTCCCTTTAGGGTATATATAAAATCCTTAGTTATTTTCTGTTATATGTCATCAACCAGGATTACCTTGTTTTTAGTCACCAATTTTTGAGTGTCAATGGCAAAATTGCCCCGACAACCAATAGAGCCGTAGCCAATAAAAAAAAAGTCAGTCATTCGAAATCAGTTAGCAACTGTGATGCGGAGTTCGACGCGTTGATCTAAATAATGTTCAATCAAGGTTCACTCATAATTGGTGACAGATTTTCTTTCTCATTTCCGTTCTATTTACTTCTCTTTTTTAGGGACTAAGGTGGTTCATTCAGGTGGTTCGATTTACCTATGGCGGGAAATTCAAATTTTAAACAGTTTTTTGGTCCTAGTAGCCAGGCCAGGTAATAATTTTTAAATAACACAGTGTTTGCACAAAATGTTGGCTGTTCTTTACATTATAATGTACAATTATTTAACATTAACGCACCATATTACTTACATTTGTGAATAAACCGTTTGAAACAGCAAAAATTTGTTTATTCACAAATGTAAGTAATAATGGGCATTAGAGATAAATAACTTGACATGATTTTGTAAAGAATAATAATCAATCTGCGCAAACATCATGGTTGTTTACAATAATTACCCGGCCTAGCTACAAGGACAAGAAAACTGTTTGAAATTTTAATTTCCCGCCATTTGTGCAACGAACCACCTTAACTTTCTATTGCAGCATTGAACTTTCACATAAGGTAGACGTCTGGAAATAACACAACAGAATCACTTTGGTAAGCGGCATTTAATAAAGAAATCGTACAAAATTAATTAACATAAAAATAAGCAAAACCTTACACTAATATACACAAAAAAATCATCGTGATGTACAAAATTAACCAAAGAAGGTACATTCAAATCTCTTGGTAACGACTTAATATTAAATTACATTCATTAATTTCATCACAGCCTATTCACATAAGCTTCAATATAAAAAAAAAACACCAAAAAGTTACAGGTTGACCAAAAAAATCCAATTATAAAACTATTTTGTATACTGGCAATACTTTTTATCTGTCAATGTCAACGAGTTTTGGCGCCAACGTGGGAAAAAAACATGTCGGCTCGTTGGATTATTTTCCTAAACTTGTGAATTTCGAGTGTTAATGTGTTCTAAATGGTGAATTATTATTCATTAAGTGATCGTAAACGTGCTTGAGTGTGGGAAGCGATATAACGAGGTGAAACGTGTCTTTTCTTGTTGTTTCCAAAACTCCATAGGAGCCTCTTGTAAAGTCTCCACCACTTTACAGGGGCATGAGTTTGACTTGACCGTGACTTACTTAGCTTGACTCTGACTTGTTAGACGCTATTAAGACTATGTTAACTGTTTAATATTACGACTAAAGGACATTGAATCCACGGTCATGAAAATTTTAACAAAAAAAAATTATGTCAATGGTGAATTTCAAAATTATAACTGCGGTACGACTTGTTTGGTAAAATATGAATTCCTACTTTTAAAATTATAAGACAATGGATTTGAAAATTTCCAATCCATGTCTCGCCAACCCCGTTTATCGCATTTTTATGAACAATTTCTTCTTATTGCCTTTCGGAAAACACTTTGCATACAAACATGGCCGACATGCTGCAAGGAGATTCCAGATTCTTTGTCTGTAACGCGTCCACTATATGAAGCACCCTTGCAAGAAAACCATATAGCCGAATTCTTTTTCAACTCATTTGAAACATAATATAACATACAACATGTAAGTAAATAGGGGGAAGATACGGGACGAACTTCTTGACGAGGACCGCACAATATAGGCTCCGGGGCACAATCCACTTCAGTCACAATCGAACTGTCGTTTTGATAGCACGTGAATTACTTGTCAAAATTGTGTGAAATTATGCAGCAAAAATTACTTCCTGCTTTTTCACAAGGTGCACCAACAGTTCGAAAACAAAAAACAAGTTTCACGGCATTACTTTTCACTAGTAAATACTTAAAAACAATTAACTTAATTTTCTTTAAATGTCACTTTTAAGGTCTAGTGTAGTGTCTAATGGAGCGGTGAAGTTGACGTTTACAGTGTAGACGTCAACGTCGCCGCTGGAGCCGAAACAGAGCCATATTTATTGGGTACAATGTTTGGATGTCACGCGTCTTCTCCCCCTTTTTAAAACAGTCATTAGTTTATTAGTTAGTTAGTGGTTTTTTTTCCTTCAACCCCACCAGTGTTATAAAGTTGGTGGGGATTTCGGCAATCTCAAAATAATGAATGTGATATGTGTGATTATAAATCAATTTAAAATGTACATTGTACAAACGTTTACATAATTATGTCCGTACTTAAAAACGTTGGTCAAGTTAATCTATGCTTATAATTGCCGTCTCGTTTTCGCGTGTGTCCATTGCCTTTCAGCGAGAAGTTGAGACAGCAATTTTAAGCATAGATTAACTTGAGTAACGTTTTTAAAGCCCATAGGGTGTAAGGGAAATGCTCCCAAAACAAAGACTGGTGATTACTGATATGATACCGCAAAAAATGCTTTTTTTGCCCACATTTTTCACATTCGTCCGAACGCGAACAATGTTAGCACGGAGTCGAGCCGAGGCACACATAACGTGAGCACATCAACGCATAATTGTCACCAAGGTAGGAATCTATACAATATTATAAAGAGGAAAGATTTGTATGTATGTTTGTAACGAATTGGCTCAAAAAGTACTGGACTGATTTAAAAAACTCATTCACCATTTGAATGCTACATTATCAGTGATTAATATAGGCTATGTAACTATACCCGTGCGGAGCCGGGGCGGACCGCTAGTATTAATATAAACGAAAATAGTGCGGACGAAAACGCTTAAAAATAAGTATTGACATGAAAAATCAGTCGAAAAATCTATTTACTAAGGGGGCCTTGTATAAGCATATGAGTCTTTTCAATATTATAATATTTTCAGAGTCCAAGATACCACAGTGCCTAAAGACAAGGGTCTTTGACCAGTGTGTGTTGCCAGTGATGACATATGGTACTGAGACGTGGTCCTTAACTGTAGGCCTTTTGGAAAAACTCAGAGTCACACAGCGGGCAATGGAGAGAGCTATGCTCGGAGTTTCTTTGCGCGATAGAATCCGAAACGTGGATATTCGCCAAAGAACCAGAGTCACCGACATAGCTGTTAAAATTTGCAAGTTGAAGTGGCAATGGGCAGGCCACATCGCTCGAAGAACCGATAACCGATGGGGAAGAAAGGTTCTGGAGTGGAGACCACGAACCGGAAGACGCAGCGTAGGGAGGCCTGCCACTAGATGTACCGACGACATTGTTAAAGTCGCTGGCATCCAGTGGATGCAAGAGGCAGGCTGTCGTTCAGTGTGGAGGTAAAAGGGGAAGGCCTATGTCAGCAGTGGACGTCTTCTGGCTGATGATGATGATGAAAAAAAATATTTAAGACTGTCAGTTTTGAGGCAATTATTTAAAAATAAAATTGAACCAATCACAATTTAAAAAGAATTTCTTTAGTAGAATCGGGGGCCTGGCCTGATGTAAAGCGACATAGTGAGAGTCGCTGGCATCCAGTGGATGCAGGTGGCAGGCTGTCGTTCAGTGTGGAGGTTAAAGGGGGAGATGGGGGAGGTCTTCTGGCTGATGATGATGAGGAAAATTATAATGGAGCATTATAAATAAATATAAAAATAAATATCTGGGACATTTTTGCACCCACGGTCATCTGACCCCAAACTAAGCAAAGCTTGTGATATGGCTGCCAGAGACTGATATATATACATATATAGGTTTAAATACATACTTAAATAGATATTAACACCCAGATATAGAACAAACACAAATGTTCATCACACAAATGTTTGTCCTAGATGGGAATCGAACCCACGCCCCCAAGCACAGAAGATAGGTTCACTACCAACTGAGCCACCGGGGCAGTCGATTGAAATGTTATCTATACTGATATTATAAAGAGGAAAGATTTGATTGTTTGTTTGCATTGAATAGGCTCCGAAACTACTGATCCGATTTGAAAAATTCTTTCACTGTTGGGAAGCTACACTATCCCCGGGTGACATAGGCTATAATATATACCCGTACGAAGCTGGGGCGGACTGCTAGTCTATACTAATATTAGAAAGAGGAAAGATTTGATTGTTTGTTTGTTTGTTTGCATTGAATAGGCTCCGAAACTACTGAACCGATTTGAAAAATTCTTTCACCGACGGGATGCTACACTATCCCCGGGTGACATAGGCTATAATCTATACCCGTGCGAAGCTGGGGCGGACCGCTAGTCTATACTAATATTAGAAAGAGGAAAGATTTGATTGTTTGTTTGTTTGTTTGCATTGAATAGGCTCCGAAACTACTGAACCGATTTGAAAAATTCTTTCACCGACGGGAAGCTATATTATCCCCGGGTGACATAGGCTATAATCTATACCCGTGCGAAGCTGGGGCGGACCGCTAGTAGCTATACAAGGTTGTCCCCCAATTCTCTTGCATTCAACAATTCACATTTTCATTCCTTTACAAAATATTCAGTTTTAAAACAATTTCACTGCCATTAACTAAAACTAACTTATAACTAAATCATAATTTTGTGCACAATTTTCTTAGTACCCTTTCTAGTTGAGGTGAAGATATATCGACTCTTAGGAGGCGATCCTTAAGGATCCATTATTAAAAACTGACAACCAGAGATGTACAAAATGGTTTTAAAAAAAAGCATTTAAATACATAATGCAAAATACTTTTCAGATTTACTATTTCAAATGCAAAATACCAAATAGTTTTGCGTTTTGAATTTCAAATGCCAAATGCAAAATAAGTATGTATTTTCATAACTAAAATACCTTGTGACCAAATCACAGATATTTTTATTTATTTTAGGTATTTATCATGATAAATAGAGAATTAGAGACACAATGGCGAGCCGAACAAAAACGTCAAATAACATGGCACCTTATGCATGATATTTTCGTCATGTTTATCAGTACGCGTATAAATAAATTAACTTGTTTATTTTCGAGTGTTGATATTTATTATTGGTGGATTATTAATTATTAAGTTTTCGTGTACGTGCTCAAGTGTGGGCAACTTGATATAACCATAATTAAGACTGACAGACTCTGTATCCATGGTCATGAAAAATAATAAAAGCTATTGTTGACACTATTTTGTAGATGTCAATTGATTTTGACAACCAGTTTGACATAAAGCTATGCTATTCCGTTTCACTGGTAAACGCACCCCAGCTGAACAAAGAAGAAAAAAGGGCGCGCATGGCTAGCAGGCGCCTCTATCGGTCAAATTCGGCAATACAAGCGTCATTCGTTCATTTCATTTTGTTTGACTGGTAATGTTGGCTAAATTTAATCACAAAGCACACATTTTGAAATTAATATTAAAAATGCAAAATACATCTAGAAAGGTATCTATACTAATATTATAAAGAGGAAATATTTGATTGCTTCTTTGTTTGCATTGAATAGGCTCCGAAACTACTGAACCGATTTGAAAAATTCTTTCACTGTTGGGAAGCTACACTATCCCCGGGTGACATAGGCTATAACCCGTGCGAAGCTGGGGCGGACCGCTAGTTTCAAATAAAATACAAAATGTTTTTACTAAAAGGCATTTAAATGCAAAATACAAAATATTTTGCATTTTGGTATTTTGTATTTTGCATTTTAAATAGAAGTATTTCAAATAAAACGCATCGACTTACACAATAGCAATATACAAAACAATATTCATCTTTGTCCTACTAGTCAAGATACTTACACGAGAGAGAGAGAGAGAGACAGAAATTCTTTTGATAAGGGACCGTCCATTAATCACGTGAGGCTTAAAAGGGGGGGAGGGGGATTAACAAAAATCACGAAATATCACAAGGGGGGAGAGGTGGGGGGTGTAGTAAGATATCACGTGTATTTATTTTTTCGTCAAACGCGCGATTTCTAAACCGAAAAGCGGCGTGTAGTGTGACCTTCATCATCATCATCATCAGCCAGGAGACGTCCACTGCTGAACATAGGCCTCCACCTTTAACCTCCACACTGAACGACAGCCTGCCTTTTGCATCCACTGGATGGCAGCGACTCTCACAATGTCGTCGGTCCATCTAGTGGGAGGCCTACCTACGCTGCGTCTTCCGGTTCGTGGTCTCCACTCAAGAACCTTTCTTCCCCATCGGTTATCGGTTTATGAGAGTTACGATCCCTCATACATAATTATTCATAGCATAAAAACTATTTAGATAAATACGTCTTGACGTTTCGACCATTTTACAAAGACTATTAGCTTTTTATCAATACAGCACTTATGACTATAACGGTACCGGCAAAGGTTCTTCCACTTGCGTTACACCCAGATCCTTTTTAACACTTAAATTCTGCACATCCTCATCATTTCTCATCAGGTTCAAACCCTCAAAGGCTTCCGCATTGAATTCTAAACCAGCATGCTTAAACTGCATATGCTTATCCATGCTAGACTTTTGTACACACCTATACTGACAATGTAGACATTTCACGCTTTTCTGCCGTGGCCGATAAGGTTTTTGATCTTTGCAAAGTGGTTTCCCAGCATCTTTATCGTTCAAATGCCTCTGTTTGTGTTTTGTTAAGTTCGTTTTTTGGACACATTTGTAGCTACACATATCGCAGCTGAACGGTTTTTGGTCTGTGTGTAAATACATATGTTTAACTAAGTTCGGTTTTTGGACAGTCCTATAATCACAATATGGACATGCGAACGGCTTGTAACCAGTGTGCGTTCGTTCATGAACGACCAAGTTATTTTTCTGAGCGCATCGATAGTCACAGTACTGGCAACGGAAAGGTTTTTCCTTCATGTGGACTAAGATATGTTTTGCTACGTTGTTTTTCTGCCCCGATTTGTACTCGCAAAAGTTGCAAGAGAATGGCTTCTCGCCAGAGTGAGTGCGTTCGTGGATTTTCAAAATGGCGGGCGATTGGCATCTGTAAGCGCATTGGGTGCATCCGAATTTTCCGATTTTCTCCAATGACTCCTCGCTTTCTATGCAAGCTTTCGCGTGCTGTTTTAAACCTCTTTTTGACGGAAATATGTCATTACACTTAAAACAAGCGTATTCCCCTTTTATATTCATAGATAGCTCTTCAGTCAATTTACTTGCATCGTCGCTTTTTTCATGGTCGTTCAAAATCTTATTTTGGTCGGATGGCTTCAAATTCTCTTTCGGCTCCTCGATTTTTGTTTTCGCGCCATTTTCGACGCCATCTTGGTTTTCGCGTAGCTTTTTAAACTCGCTGTACGGGCTGGTGTTGTCATATTGTCTATGGACTACCAGATTTTGGGGATTTTCTCGGTTGACATAGTTTTGAGGGTAGTTCGCTCTTGAATACAGGTCTATTGGGTTTAGAGCTGGTATAGAGGCGTGGTGGGGGTATACGGAGTACAAAACTTCAGGCTGCATGGCTGCTTGAGTAGACGGGGGGTGCTCTGCTTGGATGTGACCTGAAAGAATACAAGGAATTGGTTTTAAGAGGAATTCTTTTTTTGTGATCTCTTCCTTGAACATTCAATCACATCACATCACATCACATCATCAGCCATTAAATGTCCACTGCTGAACAAGGCCTCCCTCTTAGAGAGGGGTATTGCCATAATCCCCACGCTTGGCAGGCGGCTTGGAGATCATTCAATATCCTACTAATATTATAAACGCGAAAGTTTGTATGTATGGATGTATTTCTCTTTCACGCTGCAACGGAACAACGGATCGATCTGATTTTTTGCATGGGTATTTCTTTAAGAGCCAGAGAGTGACATAGGCTACTTTTCATCATCATCATCACCATTTGACATCACTACGCGGGTGAAACCGCGGGGCGCAGCTAGTCACTACATAGTATAAAACAAAGTCGCTGTCGCTGTCTGTCCGTCCCTGTGTATGCTTAAATCTTTAAAACTACGCAACGGATTTTGAAGCGGTTTTTTTTTAATAGATAGAGTGATTCAAGAGGTAGGTTTATATGTATAACTAGCGACCCGCCCCGGCTTCGCACGTAAATTACACCCGTGCGAAGCCAGGCGGGCGGGTCGCTAGTAATATTATAAACGCGAAAGTTTGTATGTATGGATGTATGTTCCTCTTTCACGCTGCAACAAAACAACGGATCGACCTGATTTTTTGCATGGGTATAGTTCAAGAGCCAGAGAGTGACATAGGCTACTTTTCATGATCATCATCACCATTTTTCATCACTACGCGAGTGAAACCGCGGGGCGCAGCTAGTCTTGAATAATATTAAATGCGTGTGGATAATATTGAGAAACATTGTTAGAGTCGTAAGCACCCATCATCGTGAACGACAGCCTGCCATCTGCATCCACTGGATGCCCGCGACTCTCACAATGTCGTCGGTCCATCTAGTGGGAGGCCTATCTACGCTGCGTCTTCCGGTTCGTGTACTCCACTCAAGTACCTTTCTTCCCCATCGATTATCGGTTCTTCGAGCGATGTGCCCTGCCCACTGTCACTTCAACTTGCTAATTCGGTGGGCTATGTCGGTGACTTTCGTTGCATTTATTTTTGTATGTACATAGGTAGGTATAACAAACAAAGAAAATAAAAAAACCCTTAACTATTACTAATTAACACTAATATAATCAAAAATCAAAAACAAGATGTTGCCCGTGTGGTAAAGTGCCAAGAACGCTGGCTGCATTCCCGCGTTGAATTGCTAAAGAAATTCTCTGCGCGAGGAATGAGCCAGCTCTCTTGTCACCAGCGGCGTCAATTAATTGTGGCGAAATTTTTTTTATAAACTTTTTCGTACATGACCATACCAGACCAGACCCCATGGACCAAAAGTTTCGACGCCAAGCGGCACAAATATATATTCACTTGAAAGTGATGCATACTTGCGCCGCTTGGCGTCTTCTGCTGCCTCCGCCGCGGCTCCAGCTTTTTGAATTGTCCCCCTGAGGTGAGAAGGGGCTAACGTATCGACGCATGTAGCGTCCCAAACGAGAGCCCTTCCCCGCTCCCAGGGGATCAAAGTTAAGCCATCAGGGCGCTTGCCATCATCCCAAACTATCCCCACCGGCTCGAGAACAGCAGGGATGTTGCTGGTGGCAAGCGCCCGTTTGATGATATCATTTATGGAGCCGTGGCGGGAAAATCTACCGGCACTACGTTGGCAGTAGAGTCCATGAAGTCCATTTTTATCGACGCCGCTTCCACACGGACACAAATGTCGTTCGACAATAGCAGCTCCTAATCGAAGACCGATGGCGATACGGAAGCTGCCATTGTCGAACAGAGTTCCGAGGTTGGCAGAAGGAAGGGCATGGAGCCACTGCCCGGACTCGTGCTCGGAAACAGCAAGAAGCCTTGCGCGATCTTGGTCACTGAAAGAATTTTGAGTCAAATCTTGTTGGACTCTCTGTACCAATGGAGCATCCCATAGTTTTTGACGTTTTGGTTCCTTAGGTATATCTCCATTGGGACAGACAGTTTTCCAGGCCTCAATTGCATCAGCAGCACAGTGAATCCGAACGGGTGATGTTTTCAAGATTAAAGAACACAGTTTGGATACACTGTGTACAGATGTGTACTTTCGTTCGTCTACGGATCTCCTCATTTCTGATTCGATCTCATAAAGAAACCCCGAGCATAAAATCTATGCGTCTCAAAATCAAAAAGCACTTTTCTATATTTATTCGCATGTGATTTATGTTTAAGACACAACTTGTGAAAGCCACTTATTCAAGTGAACTTAGCAACAGGTTCTTACTGAATATATTTCTATCATGACCTTTGCGTACATAAATAAATATTCATGAAGGAGGTTAACACAATTTGTCTGTGGTCTAAGTCTAGACGGGAATCTAAGTGATTAAGAAATCTAGGCAAATAAAAGTATGCTTTTCAGGGTTCCTTACCCAAAAGGTGATAGCTGGACCTTATTACTAAGCCTACGATGTCTGTCCGTACGTCTGTCCTACCTATTAACGGCTAATGTTTACACAGAATATGTAATGTTACGGTGGATTGCCTAAGACATACTAAAAATGACAAAAATTTAAAACGCAAGTGGAGTCCCCATAGAACAAACGTATTTTTGTATTTGCTGTATTTTTTCTGGGTGTCTTCAAGTCGAGAGTGAATCGGTTTCTTCTAGGCAGGCGTGCTCCATCGTAGACCGCATCGTCGCTTAACATCAGGCGAGATGGCGGCCAAGCGCAAGCCTATCTCTACATAGTATAAATTAAAGTCGCTTTCCGCGTCTGTCTGTATAAATAAATAAATAAATAAATATCTGGGACATTTTTGCACACACGGTCATCTGACCCCAAACTAAGCAAAGCTTGTAATATGGCTGCCAGAAACTGTTATAAGTACATATATATTTTTAAATACATACTTAAATAGATTTTAACACCCAGACATAGAACAAACACAAATGTTCATCACACAAATGTTTGTCCTAGATGGGAATCGAACCCACGCCCCCAAGCACAGAAGATAGGATATATAAGTATATGTGTATGTGTGTGTGTATATGTGTATGTCTGTATGGCCGCTAACTCCTCCTAAACCACGCAACGGATTTTGATGAGTTTTCACCATTAGTTAGATACATTTTCAAGGAAGGTTTATATATATAACTAGCGACTTGCCCCGGCTACGCACGTAAATTACACCGGTGCGAAGCCGGGCGGGCGGGTCGCTAGTGTTATTTAAGATACAAATCACATAATAATAACAGTATTGTTTCAAAATATGTACTGAAGTTACGAATAGAGCTTTTGAAGTACTGCTTGAAGTTTTTTAATTATAATGTTAGCTTATGGCCAGTTTTTCCCACTTTTAAGCAACGCTTATTACTACAGATGACCATAATCCTTGGTTAATTGTATTAAAGTCACATTTAGCGGGTCGTGAGTTTCGCTATTATTGGGGTTTTTTCTCATATTTTTCGAATAATATAGCTGTAATGTAAAATGGACCTCACCGGTTTCCTTCATAATTATGAAATGTATATAATCAAGATATCGCAGACATAATTTAATAAATAGTTAATTGTATTAATCTAAAAAAACAGGGATAAAAGCGCAAATCAGTGCTACTTTGATATATTTTTTCTATCAAGCGAAATGTGCTTAATCGTGTTTCGGTCTCATGGGGTTCCTAGATATAATTTTCAATTTTGTTATGACACCATTTTTATAATTTTAAGCTAACCATGGAGGTTTGCACACTTAAACTAGAATGACCATAATTGCTAAATTCGGAAAAGAGTGTCTTAAGGTGGAACGTTTCACCTATGGCGGGAAATTCTAATTTCAAACAGTTTTTTCGTCCTTGTTGCTAGGCCGGGTAATTATTTTGAAATGACACAGCGTTTGCGACAATAGTTGGGTGTTTTTTACATTATCAATTGTACAGTTATTTATTAGTAACGCCCCATGTTACTTACATTTGTGAATAAACCGCTTGAAACAGCAAAAATTAGTTTATTGACAAATGTGAGTAATAATGTACATTAGAGATAAATAACTGTACATGATTTTGTAAAGAATATTAATCAATTGTCGCAAACATCATGATCGTTTACAATAATTACCCGGCCTAGCTACAAGGACAAGAAAACTTTTTATTTATATTACACGGGAATTACTCACGTAAGATAAAGCCGGTTACTCCGACTATAGTTTCAAGACGCAGCCGCGCGCGCGCATTCACCTTGAAAAAGGCCGTCTAACGCGGTTGAAACTATAGTCGGAGTAACCGGCTTTATCTTACGTGAGTAATTCCCGTGTAATATAAATAAAATGTGTGAAAACCACGTCAGTTTCAATGACAAGAAAACTGTTTGAAATTTGAATTTCCCGCCATTTGTGAAACGATGCACCTTAATGACGGCTTAGTATACTCTTTCCGCGTAACCCAATATAAATCTACTAAAGATGTACATATTGAGATAGATATAGATATATTTATGACAAAACTGGCATTCATTAGCCTACTCATTAACATACGCGCCGGCCTGTGGTCTAGTCTTTTCTATTTCTTTATAAATATCAAAATCCTTGAACTTGAGCTTTTTGCATTACATCACTCCAATATTTTAACATTTCTTGAAGGATTGGTTTTTTTATCCATATTAAAATTGAAGTCGACTCATCATCATCACGACTTACACAATAGCAATATACAAAACAATAGTCATCTTTGTCCTACTAGTCAAGATACTTACGCGAGAGAGAGAGAGAGAGAGAGAGAGAGAGAGAGACGGAAATTATTTTGATAAGGGACCGTCCATTAATCACGTGAGGCTTGAAAGGGGGGAGGGGGATTAACAAAAATCACGAAATATCACAAGGGGGGAGGGGTGGGGGGTGTAGTAAGATATCACGTGTATTTATTTTTTCGTCAAACGCGCGATTTCTAAACCGAAAAGCGGCGTGTAGTGTGACCTTCATCATCATCATCAGCCAGAAGACGTCCACTGCTGAACATAGGCCTCCCCCTATAACCTCTTCACTGAACGACAGCCTGCCTTTTGCATCCACTGGATGCCCGCGACTCTCACAATGTCGTCGGTCCATCTAGTGGGAGGCCTCCCTACGCTGCGTCTTCCGGTTCGTGGTCGGTCTCCACTCCAGAACCTTTCTTCCCCATCGGTTATCGGTTCTTCGAGCGATGTAGCCTGCCCATTGCCACTTCAACTTGCAAATTTTAACAAAAAATTTTGAACTCAACACAAAACTAGATAAATAGACAAGAACTCTGTAGTCAAAACTTTAAAATAAACCGGACAAGTGTGAGTAAGACTCGCACCTTGAGGGTTCCGTACAAACTTAATAAATATGTATGTAGATCCATCCCGAAAATCGAGTCTTGACGAAAAAAGAAGATTGAAATATTGAATGATAATCTTAACTTTGTAAAGTTATATGATTATTCACGGGATATTTACCGTGGTAAGGTTGTGGAATGAGCTCCCGATATATCGGCGCAGTTACATGCACCATCAGCCTTCCCGTGAACATGGTGCATGTAACTGCGCCGAAATATCGGGAACTCATTCCACAACCTTACCACGGTAAATATCTCGTAAATATAATCATATAACTTTAGTGAACAACCGTGATAGTTTAAAACAGTGTCTTAACTGTGTAGTTGGCAAACAGGTGCTCCCATACATACCAACTACAATATGTAAGTTTGTAAAAGCAAAAACATTTTTTTTATGGGATGTGATAGCAAATTAACAAATTTCGAGTTTTTTTCCTTTTATATGTGCTGTGAGACCTTGCTTCTTGCTAAATTTCATGATTGTAGGTAAACGGGAAGTACCCTATAGGTTTTGATTCCCCTGTGTAATCGCAAATTATGCGAAAATAAGCGACAAACGGTCATATCTTTTGATCGCGTAGACTTAGAAAATTTTATTTTTCCACAGCTGAAAGAAACTGTAGATTCGTAGATCGAGTATTTGATATAATTTCAACTTGATATCTTAACACGTTCTTGAGAAAAAGGGTCTTGACAGACGGACAGACGGACAACAAAGTGATCCTATAAGGGTTCCGTTTTTTCTTTTTGAGGTACGGAACCCTAAAAACCGACATCACAATTTTGTTTACTTGGATGACATATTGTTCCAGTTATTTTGATTTTAAAAACTAAACTACTGCACCGATCTATGATGAAACTTTTATGGGACCAATTTGAAATGATATCCTTTCAAATAAAAACTTATTTTAAATTTTATACATGTTGGAGTTTTGATGTAACAACTAACAACAGAGATGAGAAACAAACCTTGACCTTTTTGAAGTCGGTAAAAAACGACTTCAGGCGCATTTATGGAGAAATTAATTTTAGTTTTTCGAACAGATAGAGTCCTCAAAGGTAGGCAACGCACTGACAATGCCCCGGGTATTGTATCTATAGGCAGCGGTGACCACTTACCATCAGGTGGCCCGTAGCTTGTTTGCCACTTCACTACATAGTATAAAACAAAGTCGTCCGTCCGTCCCTATGTATGCTTAAATCTTTAAAACTATGCAACGGATTTTGAAGCGGTCTTTTTTAATAGATAGAGTGATTCAAGAGGAAGGTTTATATGTATAACTAGCGACCCGCCTACGAGCTACGGGTGTAATTTACGTGCGAAGCCGGGCGGGCGGGTCGCTAGTCTATACTAATCTATACTAATATTATAAAGAGGAAAGATTTGATTGTTTGTTTGTTTGCATTGAATAGGCTCCGAAACTGCTGAACCGATTTGAAAAATTCTTTCACTGACGGGAAGCTACACTATCCCCGGGTGACATAGGCTATAATCTATACCCATGCGAAGCTGGGGCGGACCGCTAGTATTCTATAAAAAAAGAAAGATAAAAATGAAATACACTTACCATTAATGTCTTCAACATTTCCCATGCCTTGGTTGATATTTTCATAGAAATAGCTGTCATCTTCTTGCTCTGATTTTATGTGGAACTGCATGGGCACGTGATCATTTTGATTCATCTGTCTTTCATTTATCCCATTCACCAACCTTTGACTTTGCTCCAACCTTTGTATAGCAGCTTGGTCTATTCTCTGCATGACAGACTGGTCCAATCTTTGTACTACACTCTGCTCTAACCGCGCCATATTTTGCTCCAAACGGACATTTTGGTCTCTCTGAGCCAAGCTTTGGTCCAATCTCTGAGCCAAACTTTGGTCTAACCTCTGAGCCAAATTTTGATCCAACCGCTGAGCCAAGCTTTGGTCCAACCTCTGAGCCAAATTTTGGTCCAATCTCTGAGCCAAATTTTGGTCTAACCTCTGAGTCAAATTTTGGTCTAACCTTTGTGGGAGCTGGTCTATTCTTTGTAAACTTTGATCGAGCAAGTGACTATCCGGTACACAATGGATGACCATAGCTCGTCTCTCTTCTAAAATTTCTTGCTCCAAATTTTGTCTGTTTAAATGCTGAGACAGATCTATTTCGTGGTCCAAATCGTGCGGCAACTCCCTCAAATTCTGCTGCAGGTCGTGTATCCTTAAATCTTCACTCATGTTCTGTAAAGAATGAGCCAGCCCATTCTGCAAGTCAATTTCATTCCCTAAGGACCTAACTAATGAAATATCGATATTCCGATTCAAACTTTGAGCCAAGATATCTTCATGGCGCAAGTTTTGTGGTAATTCATTCGCGAGGGAATGGTTTAGGTCTATTTCTAAGTTACGGGGTAGATGGGCGGGGATCTCGGCAAAGTTTCTTGTTAGATTAGTTTTTAGCATGAGTGTGGACATCTGTCGGGGTGATAGAGGAAGCTGGAAGGTGTGCAGGTTCGGGTTTAGAGTAGACTGCATGGCTTGGTGGAGCTGTTCCATTGATATAGGGGTATGCTGGTACTCCATGGCTTCAATTTGATGAGATTTCTGCAACTAAAGACAATATTCTTAAGGCCGATACACAAAATTAAGCTCAGAGATTGAGAAATGAACTCTATATTGTTCATAGCAGAAATAGGAATGTATAACAGTTTATACTGCCCGCCTAGAAATGAATAAATAAATAAATTTAGTTAAGTGTGTATAATACTTTTTATGGAACACTAGCTTATTAGGGTTCCTTACTCAAAGGGACCGTCCATTTCCGTTTTTAACCCCCCTCCCCCTTGGTTGGACTATTGTTTGTGTATTGATTGTGATATTTCATGATTTTTTTCTAAACCCCCTCCCCCCCCCCTTTGCAAGCCTCACATGATTAATGGACAGTCCCAAAGGGTAAAAACGGGACCCTATTGCGAAACCTACGCTGTCTGTCCATCCTATCTTCAAACGGCTATATCTTACGAACCGTAATAGATAGCCAATTGAAATTTCCACAGAATATGTAATGTAACAGCAGATTAACATTAAAATGTAAAAAAAAACGCTCTAATGGTAAAACGCGCACAAGGGTACAGTTAAAAAGTACAAGTGTCAAACTTCGCATGATTCTATAATCATGCCAAATGAGACAATTTCTTTTGTTTGAAAAATAGGCCCACCACAAACTAATACCGTATAGTAATGAAACTCATGTCGATTTGTTCCTCATAATCTCTAGATTCAGTGGTAATATTAGCTATACCCGATCAAACCGGAATATTGACAAAAGCCGATTACTATGGCCACTGTTGTAAAATATGTTCTATTAATTTTTGTATAAAAATTCCTAAGCATGCATCCTTTTTCGTATTAAAAATGTTCCGGTCAAGTGACTTTATAAGGGAAATTAATGAATTGTGGCAAAAATCAAAACAACACATATTATTCTTTATATTATTATTCCGGTTTCATTTTTATTTTATCTTTCGTCCGAATGGAAAAAAAAAAACTATGATTTTTATAGTGTTATACCCATCAATATACAGTAAATTCGGTGGGCCTAGAAAAAAATTTCTTCTTTGACGCTTGTACCATTCTACACACTCTTATAGTATACAATAAACAATAAATAATGGCCAAGTGTGAGTCGGTGACAAATTTCATTTCATTACTAAGTTGTAACTGGTAATTTGGTTACTGATGATAAGGTGGACCTTATCATTTCTCTTACTGAATTGAAATTCCAGATAAGTATTAAATTTTTCAAAATGCCATCTGTTACTAATTTTGAAATCGGTTTTTAAATTGATAATCATTGTATTTTGTGGTGGTAAGGAGCCCTCAGTGCGCGAACCCGACTCGCACTTGGCCGGTTTTTAGTAGTTTCAGGGTTGGTCCCCATTGTAAAGTTGTTTATAATGATACGAATTTGTCATAACCCTGTATTTTTTTATTAAATACTAAAACATTATTTTTTTCTTTGTTTGGTTCATTATTACAGCACAGCTGGCTGTAACTTTGCCAAGTTTCATTGAAATGAGCTAGGCAGTGTATTTATAAAAAGGTGCAAATAGAAAATACACTTTATCATTTAGTAAAATTATCAGTGATTAAACAAAACACAACTTGAATTTTACTGATTTCATTTTACCTTAAGTGTGGTAAAATGTGACAAAAAATCATGTTCACTGCTATGTGGTTATAGCTTCTATTTATTTCTAATTCTTTAGCATAAATATTGAAATTCAGTCAATAAGCAGCATGCTTGAAAAACAGGATATTAAAAAACTAAAAAAAAATACAAAACATGACTTACATTTTCCATGTAGGCCTTATAGCTCTCTTCATCAATTACGTTAGAGTCCTCACGTTTCACGAAGTCCATTTTTATTCACAGTTTACTACGTTTTTTAGATTAGAGCAGATAAAAAACTATTTTATCCTCGTAACGTACATTTTCTAACCTAACAAAGAGTTCTATTTGTATGTGAAGTAAATGAAAAATGTATACAATAAATAGAAAAGCAAGGCAAATAACTTGATCTGTATGTGAATAAAATAGAATAATAATGAAAATAATTAAAATAAAACAGTTTCTTTTGTGTGATTGACGTTGATCAGCCAAAGAAAGGGAGTTAGTGATGCCAGTATATTAATATTATTGTAACAGCTATCAAAATAAAATAAGTCCGAAATAACTTATGTCAATTCCAATTTCACGAATAACAATTTAATATGAATTAGAGGATTTTACCATCTTCAAATCTGTTCTCCTAATAAACATATGTGCTATGGCCTTTGCGTCTCTAACAGATGATTTAAATTGTGTGGGAAAATGCGAAAGACAGCTATAATTATGCCTGAATAAACCAACGCAACATTAACATTAATGCTTTGCCAGGTTTGTTTGCCCATCCTTGGGCTCCTGTGCCTTGATTCCATAACTTCAAACACGCGCGTAACCTGATGCGTTAAGTTAACCTCTATAAGTTGGCCTTTATTCCATAGCTAGTAGAGTTCAAATTTTTAGGGGTTAATTTAGCGCACCACGTTACGTGCGTAACGTAAAATTTACAGAATCAGGGCACTGAAATAATTCGGCATCTGCCATGCTCGATTTTGCTATAACACATTCATAAATTAAAGTGCAATGAGGAAATTGTAATCATACTACCAATCTACAATGCGATGTAACTATGAGTTCATAGTGTGAATGAGAATAAAATATGTATAGTACTAAAAGATAAAAAACATATAAACTTAACATTTTGCTAACGATGAAAATACTATTATTGAAGTAACTAAAAACGTATATTTGCTATAACTCTGGCAGCACAGAGAACGCAAATCGCCCATAGACAAACTACTGTAGTTGCATAGTAAAAACAAAAGTTTTTTGTTTTTACTTTGGTAGTTGGCTGACTGTCGCTTGGCTTGACACTGGCTTGTTGCAAACCCTCAGGAAAAAGTCTATGGAAGTGTTAGTTTCGGGAGGCAATAATGTACGGCATGATATTGTACGACATAATAATGCACAGCATGATAATTGATGTACATGTGTATGGAATATCCATCCATCCATCAGATCGGTCCAATAATGCACAAGCGATAATGTACAGCATGATATTCCATGTCCAACTATCATGCTGTGCATTATTATGTCGTACAATATCATGCCGTGCATTATTTACTCTGTTTAATAATGTACACCCCGATTTGTACAGCATGATAATTGGTGGCTATAAAAATTCAAAACTGAAACTTCGTTTAGATGTGGACATTCCACGTCGAGTGTATTAGGTAGAAATGAGTGACAGATCCGACACAGAGCACCCCGACTTGAGTATGTTAGGTTCGAAATGGGTCACAGAACCGACACAGAGCACCTCGAATTCACCTAGTCTTGTGGTCCCTACCCCTAGAGTGTATATAAAAAGCGCGGGAGCCCACCTGAAGTCAGACTTGAGTTGGTTAGGTTCGAAATGAGTGAGAGATCTAACATAGTTGTACCTCTCTCTGCCTCACCACCAAAAAGTTTTAATGGTTCTCATATTTAATCTGTGACTATCTCACACTATCTGGTTCAAACGAAGCATGGAATCGACAGACGTCATAGACTTAACAGCCAATAAGAGCAGCAAAAGGACTTTGTCCATTGTTGGCTAAGCGTGAACAAGGTGTTCATAAATTTTTAATTTTGTCCCTAAAACAATAAATTATTAAAAATAATTGTGGTGCTATATTTTTGTATCCAGTTGAACTTAAAAAAAGTTGATTTAATTTGTATTTAATCTGATTATTACGAGCCTTCCGGAGCTTATATTAAAAGTGCGACCAACTTATCTGAACAGTTGGTCAAATAATGGGACTATAATCATTATACGGATGTCTGTCAGCTTGGTTAAGAGAATACGACTGTGGTATCTCCAGTCAACTGTACAGATAAGTTGGCCGTACTGTTTATCTGAGATATTAGGATAACTGTCACTGTTGTCAGTCTCATTAAACCAGTGTTGCCATTGGCTTATTTCCTATTTTTAATCGATTACCATCTACAGTTGATATGAATCGATATCGCGATATACAACAAAATGTCACTACGGAAATGTGATACGGTGACGGGTATATGTAGGTGGTCTTTAGTGCTGGTGATGGGTGGCGGTAATTAGTACGTCACTGTTCACTTTCTATGTATGTATTAATTCTTAACCCACAATGCACCATACATAAAAACATCGGAAGGGTGTTAGTAGGTACAAACGGTGGTGATTGGTGATATATACCAATAGACGAAGTTCGATAATATCATAATGAGTTCAGCTGTCTACGAGTAGGTACTAACACTTAGCTACTACCGCTCGCTCACCGATAGAACAACAGACGCAGCGCAATAATGGTGCGTTTCCAATGCATCTGATTTGTTTGATGTTATTGTAGTTTTGATATGAACCATATATGAACAAAATTATTTCAAGTATTCGTTGAGTTTATTTTATGAATGAATTAATCCTGTATATTAAAACCTTTTTTTATCCGTTTACGATTAACTATGAAATAAAATCGGATTTTATTAGTTTATCGATTTTATTATTGTTATGGCAGCACAGCAAACGTCAAAAATATATTATCAACAATGAAATGAAGGAAAATAATTTTATTTAGTTTTATTGTCGATTGTGTTGTTATTTGTGGAAGTTAGTATTCGCTTAGGAAAAATGATTCTAATGTTGACTCTTGCTTCCCCACGGACCCCGATGACTATTAATCCTGGCTCGCCCCCTGACTTCGATACCTACCTCTACGTTGAACCAGGCTTAGCAATGGACTCCGAAATCTCTACTCATGTCGAACCAGCCTCAATGTGGCTCGCCTATGGACGTTGAAGCCGTGGTTGATCGTAATTTGCCCATAACCCACGAACGTGGTTCAACTGTGTCGATGCATCAGCTTAGGCGCCGATGTCATTCAACGGGACGTATTTAAGCTGGTCAAGGTACCAAGATAATATTTAAACATCTGCCCAGTTTTTCGATTATGATAATATTATTAATATATGATACAGATTAAAAATAAAATACAAGTAATATAAGCTAGTTTTATTACAAAAACCCTCTGTCAATCACATGCAGGAAAATAGCAGTACCAAACATTCTGATACAAAGTTATTGTAATATTCTAATACCTACTGATATAAGTTATTAAGCCTACATCATAATTATACCAAGAGTCACTGTTCACGCCAAGCCATAATGCCCTAATAAATGGACAATGTCCTTTACCAATAGGGAGATGCCACCTTTTATCATGTTATACATTATCGGTCGTACATTTTCGGCCCGTTTCGACAAAACACGGCCCATATTGTACGACATGATAATGTACAGCCCGATAAAACGTGGACTTTTTTCTCGTACATGGATTATTGGCTGTACAATCTTGGCTGTGCATTCCTTGCCGTACTTTATAGACACGGACCGATAATTGACGGCCAGTATTGTACGACATTGATTGTACAGGATGATATTCGATGTACATGTACACCAATTATCCATGCTGTACATTTTCATGCCGTACAATATCGTGTCGGCAAATATCATGTTGTACATTATAGACACCCCATTATAGACACCCCTCCTATCTCGTTTGACTTTGACATCACTGACATTGATAACATCGAAGGTCGCAGCATTGCCAGATCGTACTAAAATTACAGTTTTTCGAAATTTATTTTGTTTCGTACCATTATCTAACATACTTCAAATTTGTCAAACAAAAACTCCAAACATACGGGCTCTGGTTCTGAATCACGGTACCGTTTGGCGTTTCAAAAAAGTATTTGTATACTCTTTCCCAACTTAATTATCTAGCTTTAACACGTTTAATGTTCTCAGTGAGATTAAGCCTTCAGGCCCTGGCATTGGTATTCGTCTTACAAAGTGGTGTGTGATTGTGCTTTTTAATTAAAAGTTAGAAGTCAGTAAGGAATTTCATCCAAAATAATCCAACGTCTCTTGAGTATTTAATTTTTTAATAGTTATAGTGTTTGACCGCCAACTCTCCCGATGATGCGGTCTATGATGGAGCACGCTTGCCTAGAAGAAACCGATACACCCGTGATTTGAAGACACCCAAATAAAGAGTGAGTACCTGTAGGAATGTAAAAAAGCTAGCGACCAACCGTTATATAACGATCATTTTTACTGGCAACACAGGCCAGCCGGCAAATTTGTTTCTTTTGGATGCGATACGTAAAAATTCCATGAATTTCTTGAAAACAATAACGAAATCTCTGCTCGTAAATCCTCAAACTCCTCGTATATCTAGAAATATTTTCTCTGGACACATAGAAGCTCAAAAGACACGGTAAGAATTTCCAAGAATAAGCTATTCTACTATCTGGGAAATACCATATACGCGCGGCTGGATCTCGCTTGCACAGAACACATATACCAGAGGCTCGCTTGGCACCAAGTCGCCTTGGCAGTGCCAAGCGAGAAGCAGCCGCGTGCATTCACCTTGATAAAGACCGTCTAATGCGGTTGAAACTATAGTCGAAGTGACCGGCTTAATCTTACGTGAGTAATTCCCATGTAATAGAAATAAAATGTGTGAAAACCACGTCAGTTTCTATTGTATTAATGTTCTAGTTTAATATTTTTTTTACATTTTACATCGATCTAAATGTATTCTTCTTTGACGTTTTATTGTATTTCCTGTAATGTGAAGTATTTTTTTATTGACAGCACCCAAGCTTGTGAAATGAAGACTGCTCTGATGATCGTAGCTCAAGGTGCTGAGGAGATGGAAACGGTCATCACAGTGGACATGCTGAGACGTGGTGGGGTGAGTGCTCTTGCAGCTCTGGGGTCAACTATAATCTCTTGAGCACCAACGAGGTTTCCTGGAATCAGGGATGCCAAACAGGTTTTTACTGTCGTGTGTAAAAAATTCACTCACTCAGCTGGCAATGGAGAGAGCTATGCTCGGAGTTTCTTTGCGCGATAAAATCCGAAATGTGGATATTCGCCAAAGAACCAGAGTCACCGACATAGCTGTTAAAATTTGCAAGTTGAAATGGCAATGGGCAGGCCACATCGCTCGAAGAACTGATAACCGATGGGGAAGAAAGGTTCTGGAGTGGAGACCACGAACCGGAAGACGCAGCGTAGGGAGGTTTCTCATTAGATGGACCGACGACATTGTGAGAGTCGTGGGCATGCAATGCGTGGATGCAAAAGGCAGGCTGTTGTTCAGTGTGGAGATTAAAGGGGGAGGCCTATGTTCAGCAGTGGACGTCTTCTGGCTGATGATGATGATGATTCTGCCACGCACCTGTAAGTTGTAGAATGGCTTACCACCTACGTTTTTTCCACTGAATTTTTTACCTTAATTGCTTTAAACGAAGAGTGAATAGTCCTCAAAGGTAGACAATGCACCGCCAATGCTCTGGGTATTGTAGGTGTCCATAGATGGCGGACTCTTTACCATTAGGTGGCTCGTTGTTTGTCTACTATTACTTAATAAAATCGGCCAAGTGCGAGTCGGGCTCGCACACTGAGGGTTCTGTACCACCACATAACTTGTTAGCTACTAAAGCACAAAAAAACTACTTCCCATAAACGCCCAGGCGGTCACCTATCCAAGTACCGGCCGCGCCCGACGTTGCTTCACTTCGGTGATCGTACGAGAACCGGTGGAGAACAGAAATTTGTCAGCTTACTGCACTTGGCCATTATTTATTATTTGTTCTTATACTTTATAATAATAATAATATATCTTTATTTCAGATCCAAGATCCATAATAGTTACAAACACATAGGAACATAAGTAGGCTAACACTAAAATAAAACTCCATCGTGGTTTGTCTTTAGAGTGAGTGTGTACTATAATCATGCCAAGTTTGACGCTTTTAGTATTACCATTTTTACATTAGAGCTAATACAGGGTGTCCGGTGGCGGATTTATGTTTTTGAAAGCAAATAAAAGAAAAACTTATAAACTTAGGGTTTTATTAAGTAATTTAATCAATAAACGCATAATGCGGATTTCACTTTTTAAAAATCACTTCGTCTAAATGCTGTCCATTTATACGCACACACTGTTCAAAACGGTCCACCGTATTACGGGCTACGCGCTGCAACAGGCTCGGCTGGATTTGCTGAATTTCATTGCGGATATTTTCCTTCAACTGCACAACAGACAAAGGATTATTGGCATAGACTTTGCTTTTGAGATAGCCCCATAAAAAAAAGTCCATTGGAGTTAAATCTGGTGACCTCGGAGGCCACGAGATGTCACCAAAGCGGCTTATCAATTTCCGTGGAAAATTTTGTCGAAGTAAAGCCATAGACGTCCTGGCTGTATGCGGAGTCGCCCCATCTTGCTGAAACCACGTGTGCGTCGAGTAGGATGGATGTGCTCGCAAATTTGGTAAAAAATATTCAGTGATCATGCGTCCATAGTTTTCACTGTTGACATTTACAGCTTCACCCCGAGAATTCTCAAAAAAATAGGGACCGATGATTCCATTCGTCGATAATGCGCACCAAACAGTAACTCTTGGGCAATGCAGGGGCCGCTGATGTTTTTGTCGTGGATTACGTCTTTTTGGGGCCCAGTAACGACAGTTTTGTTTATTGACATGGCCGTTCAAATGAAAATGGGCCTCATCGCTCCAGAAAACGCAATTTACTGTGCGAAATCCCTCCAACATCCGTTCGCAGAAGTTTTTTCTTAAAATGAAGTCATTTTCTTTAAGTTCTTGGACTATCTGGATCTTGTAGGGATGGAACTTTAAGTCTTTTTTTAAAATTTCGTGAACAATGCTTTTAGGAAGTGTCAAAGCAGCTGCTCTTTTCCGCACTGAGAGTCGTGGATTTTCCCGTAAGCTTCTTTCAACTTCTTGAACGTTTTCTGTGGTCCTTGATGTTCTGCTCGGTCCCGGCTGAGGGTTATTTAAAGCAGAAGATGTTTGGCGGAACCTTTGCACCCACGATCTAATCAAATTAACACTTGGTCCATCGCTTAATCGCCGAATATTGTAGTGGGCACAAAACTGTCGGCGCGCAGTCACGTAAGAATCACCACTCTTAAAAAATGCCTCAATAGCGTACGCACGGTGCTGCCCCGACCACTGCGGCATTGTGACTAACAAATCCGCATTCGCGGCGCGTCGAATGACACCGCTCTCCCCCCGCACCGTTTATAACTTTTTTAGATATACCCTTTCAAAAACATAAATCTGCCACCGGACACCCTGTAAAATAATACGAAAAAAAATATGTTGTAGGGGGGGTATACCCCCCTTTCGTTTAAACTTTTTGACTTTTTTATTAATATTTTTACATATTCGCCGTAATATTACATATTCTGTGAAAGTTTCAACTGTCTATCTATTACGGTTCGAAAGATACAGCCGTTTAAAGGTAGGACGGCCAGACAGACAATGACGGCTAAGTAATAGGGTCCCATTTTTACCCTTTGGGTACGGAACCCTAAAAACAACACAGAAGGCTAAAAAAATCTGTTTCCAGGTGAAGGTGATCCTAGCAGGCCTGGATGGAGCAAGCCCGGTGCTGTGCTCCCGGCAGATCACCCTAGTGCCGGACAAGTCACTGGAACAGGCGCTTGACGACCAGAAGACCTATGACGCTGTAAGAATCCTATACCCAACATCATCATCACTTCAACACTGTTTTAAACTATCACGGTTGTTCACTAAAGTTAAATGAATATTTACGGGATATTTACCGTGGTAAGGTTGTGGACCCGGGTATGTCTTGGACACAGGTATGTCCTAAAACTGCGACCAGAACCACAGGGCAGGGAGGATGGGCAGCAGCGTCCTATTAGTACAGTTAGTGAACGTACTGCTATCCCCAAGCCGCCTGCCAAGCGTGGGGATTATGGTAACACCCTTCTTAAAGAGGGAGGCCTTTGTCCAGCAGTGGATTTTTAATGGCTGCTGATGTGAAGGTTGTGGAATGAGCTCCCGATATTTCGGCGCAGTTACATGCACCATGTTAACGGGAAGACTGATATCGGGAAATATCGGGAGCTCATTCCACAACCTTACCACGGTAAATAAGTTAACTTTATCATCAGTTCAGTTTCCTTTATCCCGATAGTTACAAACTGGGTGTCTTCAAATCGCGAGTGAATCGGTTTCTTCTAGGCACGCCTTACTCCATCGTGGTTTGTCTTAAAGAGTTACATTCCAAGAGTTTTACTATCCACCTCATAGCTCCATCATCAGACCCTTATCAACAAGACAGTGTAATGACACCTCGAGTTTGGGTTCCTTGGGTTGTTACAAGTTACATACCAAGAGTTTCAATATCCACCTCCTGGCTCCATCATCAGACCCTCATCACCAAGTGTAATGACCCCTCGAGTTTGGGCTCCTTGGGTTGTTACAAGTTACATACCAAGAGTTTCACTATCCACCTCATAGCTCCATCATCAGACCCTCATCACCAAGTGTAATGACCCCTCGAGTTTGGGTTCCTTGGGTTGTTACAAGTCACATACCAAGAGTTTCACTATCCACCTCATGGCTCCATCATCAGATCCTCATCACCAAGTTCAATGACCCCTCGAATTCCCTTTCATTTGTAATGAGTCTCTGTGTTTTTTTAAACTATCATAATTATTTGCTTTAACCATTCCCGAGTACCGATTCTACTAAAGAAATTGTTTTTAAATTGTAATTGTATCAATTTTATTTTTTAAATAATTGCCTCAAAACTGACAGTTTAATTTTTTTTTATACTAGAAAAATACCACCACTTACACTTAAGGCTGGGTATAAGGCCAGAAAAATTTCTGATTTCACCCGCGCGTCTCGCATCACCCGCATTAGTGTGAAACACAACCACGGCAGCGCGGCAGTCGCGCGCAGCTAAAGTGTACACAACTCGCGCACTCGACCTTGTAAAGCGGCAAGGAGCAATAACACACAGGATAAGCATAGTGTTGGTGTACTTGGTGTTTTGGCGATTAGCTGAGTTCGGTCGCGGCGCGCAGAACCGTAAATTGTTTATTTCACTTTTCAAAATTGTATTTGTAATTTATTTTTAGGTTTTCTACAATATAAAAATAATAAAGTATATAAATTAAATTGAAATAACCTAAATAAAACTAAACTGAACTATGCTATGCTATGCTTTGCTAGGTTGAACTTGCCGGGATAAGACCAAAAAACCCAAAAACCTCGTGGCACGGGGTACCCGATCCCGGGTCATATCTCCTAAACCAGACCTTTAACCCAAAAAAAATTATAAAAAAATATTTAGATTTTTACTTTTGAAATCAGTGAGAAATACATTTAAATAGAAATAAAGAAGGGTGAAAACCACCCCCTACCACGCCCAAATTTTGGCTCGAGGTAGTAAAGCTCATTTTAAATTTTAGTAAATTTTTTTCAGATTTTTTAAGGCTGTGGTTTAGGAAATATAACTAGTTCTAGTTTTTAGTTTATATTATAGTCTAAGTTAGGTCTTAAGATTTTGACGACCTGAAATACCCGGCTCCTCAAACATTTTGTCCCAGGTCAATCCAGGAAAGAATAGTTAGCTTCACTGGCTATCCAACGATAGGTCATTTAGTATTTTAAGACTCGTAGGTACATAGTAACTTGAGTTACTAAGTAGCGAGGCGGACCCTAAATACCCGATTTTTTGAAGGTCCATAACTTTGGACACAAAGGTCCAATCAAAAATCTGACGTCATAGGCATCATTTTTTCTGGCAGACGAAGACGTTAAACTCAAAAACTCGGCTTTAGGACCTAACCCTAAAAACCCCAAACTGGGTTTGAAATTACGTAACCGGAATTTCATGTTAAAAATAACAAAAAAATTCAACACAAAAAATTCAGTGGTGTAATAAATAGACTATATTTATTTTTTTGGCTTTCTACTCTCACAATTTCAGGAAATAAATAATATTTAAAAAAAAAATGTGTTTATTTAGTTGGTAGGCATAAATAATAATAAAATAGAAACACAGTAAACACACGTGTGTAGAAAATAAAAAGACGCGTCTGATAAGCCCAAATTCGGCTATTTTTGTGCAAAGAATGCCTTTCAAAATATTAATGCGCAAAAATCCGGAAAATTTTCGTAATTTTTTTCAAAAACCATCGATTATCTCAGAAACAGTACGTATGAGGTCATTTTTGTAAAAATGCTATGTATCTATATAATATATCTATGCTATGCTATGCTATGCTATGCTATGCTATGCTATGCTATGCTATGCTGTGCTGTGCTGTGCTATGCTTTGCTATGCTATGCTATGCTATGCTATGCTATGCAATGCTATGCTATGCTATGCTATGCTATGCTATGCTATGCTATGCTAGGCTTTGCTATGCTATGCTATGCTATGCTATGCTATGCTATGCTATGCTATGCTATGCCATGCCATGCCATGCCATGCCATGCCATGCCATGCTATACTATACAGTACTGTACTGTACTGTACTGTACTGTACTGTACTGTACTGTACTGTACTGTACTGTACTATACTATACTATACTATACTATACTATACTATACTATACTATACTATACTATACTATACTATACTATACTATACTATACTATACTATACTATACTATACTATACTATACTATACTATACAATACTATCCTTTGCTATACTATACTATACTATACTATACAATACTATCCTTTGCTATACTATACTATACTATACAATACTATCCTTTGCTATACTATACTATACTATACTATACTATACTATACTATACAATACTATACAATACTATCCTTTGCTATACTATACTATACTATACTATACTATACTATACTATACTATACTATACTATACTATACTATACTATACTATACTATACTATACTATACTATACTATACTATACTATACTATACTATACTATACTATACTATACTATACTATACTATACTATACTATACTATACTATACTATACTATACTATACTATACTATACTATACTATACTATACTATACTATACTATACTATACTATACTATACTATACTATACTATACTATACTATACTATACTATACTATACTATACTATACTATACTATACTATACTATACTATACTATACTATACTATACTATACTATACTATACTATCCTTTGCTATACTATACTTTGCTAAACTATACTATACTATACTATACTATACTATACTATACTATACTATACTATACTATACTATACTATACTATACTATACTATACTATACTATACTATACTATACTATACTATACTATACTATACTATACTATACTATACTATACTATACTATACTATACTATACTATACTATACTATACTATACTATACTATACTATACTATACTATACTATACTATACTATACTATACTATACTATACTATACTATACTATACTATACTATACTATACTATACTATACTATACTATACTATACTATACTATACTATACTATACTATACTATACTATACTATACTATACTATACTATACTATACTATACTATACTATACTATACTATACTATACTATACTATACTATACTATACTATACTATACTATACTATACTATACTTTGCTATACCATACTATACTATACTATACTATACTATATGCTATACTATACTATACTATGCTATGCTATGCTATGCTATGCTATGCTATGCTATGCTATGCTATGCTATGCTATGCTATGCTATGCTATGCTATGCTATGCTATGCTATGCTATGCTATACTATACTATACTATACTTTGCTATACTATACTATACTATACTTTGCTATACTAAGCTATGCTATGCTATGCTATGCTATGCTATGCTATGCTATGCTATGCTATGCTATGCTATGCTATACTATACTATACTATACTAAAATAAACGAAACACGCGAAAGCCCGTTGGTCCAGTTGGTAGTGAACCTACCTTCTGAGCTTGGAGGCGTGGGTTCGATTCCCACCTAGGACAAACAGTTATGTGATGAACGTTTGTGTTTGTTCTATACCTGGTTGTTAATAACTATAATCTATTTAAGTATATATGAATTATTTAATTAAATTTCATTTAATTTATGAAATTATTAATTTAAAAAAAAAAAAGTTAATTATTATGCACATATATTTATTTTTATTCTTAAATTTAAGTTTTTTTTACAATAAAATATAAAAACAAAATTTTATAAAAAAAACCTATACTATACTATGATAATTATTATTATTATTTTTTATTCAACGAAAATTATATTTTACTTAATAATTTTGATTTTTAGTAGTCTTTCTGACTGTCTCTCTCTCTCTTTCTCTCTCCACACGAAACACTTAGACTCTTGTAACTATATTACCGAGCGTACATAATAATAGATGCCCTAATGATAGATGGCCTAGTCGTATCCATAATTATTAATACCTGTAATTTTTTCATAGTAGCTTTACCTAGTCTGTGCTCTAGGTCATTGGCAACACTTGCTTGCCGCATCAAATGGTCGCGTTCAAGCCATAGATTTTTTATGTTATCCATTGTTTGAAAATACAGTAGGTGTTGATATAATCGCACTCGGAAGATAAATCTAGGCGAATAGCAAGCGCGTGCGTCCTTCCCCGTTGGAGCATAGTGCGGTACTGAGGTTGAACGGAGCATGTTTCGCCATTTAGATGCCAAGCGCAACAGAATAAGGTTGAATATCGGACTTGCCGTTTGACCGAATAGTTGCTTAGAACTAAAGGACGTAAGTCTCAAATCGAATATAATTTATTATGAGAGTACTAATTAATCTAGGTAAATTTTGTCTTAGCACTGGAAAACAAACTATATTTTCCTTCGATGAGTATTTATTTTAGATATGTGACTGAAGTTCTATCCAAGAAAAAATCAAAAAAATCAGCAAAAAGGCACCTTTTTGAAAACAATAAAGTATCGAGTAAATATCTCGCTATTATGTTTCTGTCTTAGTGCCGGAAAGAAAATGAATTGAAAAATCACATATATCAATTATTACGTTGATAGGATATTTGGTTTAGTTAGAATATCATGGCAAATTAGCATAAAATTTCGGAGGCCCCCTCTTAAATTTACACCACATAACTTAGTATTTAAAAAAACTGAGTTTTGAGGCAGTTATTTAATAAATAAAATTTAAACAATTACAATTTAAAGACAATTTGTTTAGTAGAATCGGGGGGCTTATCGTTCTGTCAATTTCATACTTATTACGGTACTAGCGGTCCGCC
Source organism: Agriopis marginaria (assembly GCA_932305915.1). Lineage (NCBI taxonomy): Eukaryota > Metazoa > Arthropoda > Insecta > Lepidoptera > Geometridae > Agriopis > Agriopis marginaria. The sequence goes on from OW029941.1 coordinate 2,324,971, forward strand.
CCAGCTTCGCACGGGTATAGATTATAGCCTATGTCACCCGGGGATAGTGTAGCTTCCCGTCAGTGAAAGAATTTTTCAAATCGGTTCAGTAGTTTCGTAGCCTATTCAATGCAAACAAACAAACAATCAAATCTTTCCCCTTTATAATATTAGTATAGATGAGGATGAGAGAGATGGCGCACTGTTACTATGTTTGTCTCTCTTTTAAAATGAAGGAAAAAATAAGACAGCTGTGGTCCACTTTTGACAGCGTTCTTTGTATCAGTCATTCTCGCCCACAGACTAAGTAAAGCTACTAGAAAGTCTTTGTTCTCGCCGATTCCCACACTGGTTGATATTTGATGGTGAATTTGTATGAAAGCGTGCCACATTTTTTGTATAGGTTCTATTATAACGTCACGGGAGCAATTTATTGGTCATTTTGCCAACGCCAACTGCTTGCGAGGAGTTTTAGGTACTACTATGACGCAATTTGACGTTTTAGTATCCATGGACGTTTGACGTCTTACTGCCCATGGTATAATAATATACCTACTCCGCCAGGTATAGCCCTCCGAGAAATAATGTGACGTGGGCATTCCTGCAAACAAACAAACAATCAAATCTTTCCTCTTTATAATATTAGTATAGATATATAAAAATACCACCTCAGGGTTGTGACGATCTGGTCAATAGCAGAGTGATACAGGTCTAATCATGTAATGCAATATTTCCCTTTCTTGCAGGTGATCCTGCCGGGCGGTCTGGAAGGCTCTGAGCGACTCTCAAAGTCGGAGGTGGTTGGGAAACTGTTGAAGGACCACCAGGATTCGGGGAAGATCATTGCTGCTATCTGTGCTGGTACATAACATATCTGCAGTTTAGTTTTGCTTTCTACCTAGATTATATTAGATTTTTATTGCTTCCATAAAGTACAAGGTGGTAAAAAAACATGAAAATTTAATTAATTAGAAATAAAATTTAATTAGTACATTGTGCCCAAAAATCAAAAACGATGGTCTTCGTGTTTTTTCTGGCAGTCGGATAGATAGTGATAGAGTACTATAATATATTTTGCTTTTTTTACAGCTCCGACAGCATTTGTAGCACATGGCGTGGCTAAAGGCAAGCGTGTGACGTCATACCCCAGTACCAAAGACAAAATACCCGCAGACTACCAATATGTGGAAGGGGAGAGAGTCGTGGTCGACGATAATGTTGTTACTAGCCGGGTGAGTTACAATGACGTCATATCTCAGTATCATATACAAAATACCCGCTGACTACCAATATGTGGAAGGATAGTCGTGGTCGACGATAATGTTGTTACTAGCCCGGTGAGTTACTATGACGTCATATCTCAGTATCATAAACAAAATACCCGCTAACTACCAATATATGGAAGGATAGTCGTGGTCGACGATAATGTTGTTACTAGCCGGGTGAGTTACTATGACGTCATATCTCAGTATCATATACAAAATACCCGCTGACTACCAATATGTGGAAGAAGAGTCGTGGTTAATGATAATGTTGTTACTAGCCGGGTAAGTTACTATGACGTCATATCTCAGTATCATATACAAAATATCCGCTGACTACCAATATGTGGAAGGAGAGTCGTGGTCAATGATAATGTTGTTACTAGCCGGGTGAGTTACTATGACGTCATATCTCAGTACCAAATACAAAATACCCACTGACTACCAATATGTGGAAGGAGAGTCGTGGTCAATGATAATGTTGTTACTGCCGGGTGAGTTACTATGACGTCATATCTCAGTATCATATACAAAATACCCGCTGACTACCAATACATGGAAGGAGAGTCGTGGTCAATGATAATGTTGTTACTGCCGGGTGAGTTAATATGACGTCATATCTCAGTATCATATAAAAAATACCCGCTGAATACCAATATGTGGAAGGAGAGTCGTGATCAATGATAATGTTGTTACTAGCCCGGTGAGTTACTATGACGTCATATCTCACTATCAAAGACAAAATATCCGCTGACTACCAATATGTGGAAGGAGAGTCGTGGTCAATGATAATGTTGTTACTGCCGGGCGAGTTACTATGACGTCATATCTCACTATCAAAGACAAAATATCCGCTGACTACCAATATGTGGAAGGAGAGTCGTGGTCAATGATAATGTTGTTACTAGCCGGGTGAGTTACTATGACGTCATATCTCAGTATCATATACAAAATACCCGCTGACTACCAATATGTGGAAGGAGAGTCGTGGTCGACGATAATGTTATTACTAGCCCGGTGAGCTACTATGACGTCATATCTCAGTATCATATACAAAATACCCGCTGACTACTAAAGTATAACAAAAAATTATAAATAATGGCCAAGTGCGAGTCAGTGACAAATTTCTGTTCATTACCAAGTTATAACTGGTAAATTCGTTATTGAGGTTTGTGGCGGACTCGGGTATGTCCTAAAACTGCGACCAGAACCACCGGAGGTTGGGCAGCAGCGTCCTGTTAGTACACGGTGAACGTACTGCGATCCCCAAGCCGCCTGCCAAGCGTGGGGATTATGGCAACACCCCTCTCTAAGAGAGAGGCTGATGATGTGTGTGTGTGTGATGGAACCCTCAGTGCGCGAGCCCGACTCGCGCTTGGCCGGTTTATTATAGCAAGCTGTTACCAATTATTTTTCTGATTCCAGGGCCCCGGGACAGCATACTGGTTTGGCTTGAAATTGATCGAGCTACTCGCCTCCAAAGAAAAGGCAGACGAAGTCGAAAAAGGCATGATTATATCTTCATACTAGGTACTACTTGCAGTCTAACTCGTAGTGAACAAGATTATATCTTCATACTAGGTACTACTTGCAGTCTAACTCGTAGTGAACAAGATTATATCTTCATACTAGGTACTACTTGCAGTCTAACTCGTAGTGAACAAGATTATATCTTCATACTAGGTACTACTTGCAGTCTAACTCGTAGTGAACAAGATTATATCTTCATACTAGGTACTACTTGCAGTCTAACTCGTAGTGAACAAGATTATATCTTCATACTAGGTACTACTTGCAGTCTAACTCGTAGTGAACAAGATTATATCTTCATACTAGGTACTACTTGCAGTCTAACTCGTAGTGAACAAGATTATATCTTCATACTAGGTACTACTTGCAGTCTAACTCGTAGTGAACAAGATTATATCTTCATACTAGGTACTACTTGCAGTCTAACTCGTAGTGAACAAGATTATATCTTCATACTAGGTACTACTTGCAGTCTAACTCGTAGTGAACAAGATTATATCTTCATACTAGGTACTACTTGCAGTCTAACTCGTAGTGAACAACCAGTGGGCTTACTCTTGACACTCGATTTCAATCGTAATTTGGGATTGGGATCGAAAACATGCCATTTTGGTACTCTTGAATTCTAAACTAGCGCACGATTGGAACCGATAATGGTGGAATTTTATGGAACTAAATAAAATCGACTCAACTCGACGCTTTCGGTACTCTTGACGCAATTGAAGATTACCAAATGGCATGTTTTCGATCCCAAACACAAATTACGATTGAAATCGAGTGTCAAGAGTAAGCACACTGGCTTGCTTAGTTTAGCGCCTAGAGTTGCTGATGAAACGAAATGGCTGTGAATTTGAACGGTCAGCCAAATATTCAGGTTTTGGGCAGCTCTGAAATACTTTCCGTCAGCGATAAAAAAAAAAAAAAACAGGTAATAGGCATGTGTCCTGTTTAATTTATTACAAACTAGCGGTCCGCCCCGGCTCCGCACGGGTATAGTTATATAGCCTATTAAAATAGCCTATATTAATCAGTGATAATGTAGCATTCAAATGGTGAAAGAATTTTTAAAATCGGTCCAGTACTTTATGAGCCAATTCGTTACAAACATACTTACACACAAATCTTTCCTCTTTATAATATTGGTATAGATAAACGCAATTTATTATTTTTATTGAATATATTTATTTTTAATATATGAATACAGGGTGTAAGGGGAACACTCTCGAAGCCAGAAGAAGGTAATTGTACTCATCATTATGAACAACTTTTTCTACGTGACCAGCTCTGAAATCGCGAAAAAAATATCAGCTGTTCTATAGAAAACGGTCATTGACACTCGACAAAATGTATGGAACAGCTGATATTTTTTCGCGATTTCAGGGTTGGTCCCATACTAAAAGTTGTTCATAATGATGAGTACAATTACCTTCTTTAGGCTTCGAGAGTGTTCCCCTTACACCTTGTATAGGTATATTGTATTTCGATGCCAAGCAGGGGGTCTAGACAAGAGCCACACACTGTTAGCGTTAACGCCTGCGGAATGATGAAATTGTATGAAAATGACATTAACTTGAGAGAAATTATCTCAAGCTAATGTCATTGTCAATGTCATTTTTATACAATTTCATCTTGATATTATCTCAAGCTAATGTCATTGTCAATGTCATTTTTATACAATTTCATCATTCCGCAGGCGTTAACGCTAACAGTGTGTGGCTCTTGTCCCCCCCAGGCAACTAGGCGATAAACTTGTAAGCCAGTGCTGTTTCTGCCTTAGTAGTAGCTCTTACCTTTTTTCTCTTTCATGTTCATTTAATATCCACGAGAGTAAAAGAGAAACAAATAGATTGCAAAGCGCCATAAGATGAAAGGATAGATCGGTTGGTCTCCACTAAATTTTTTAAAATGAATGTTAAATTTTTTACAAGAGTACTTTTTATATTAAAATGATATCATCCAAAATGGGTTTTATTTGCTGTTATTTTTAACCGACTTCCAAAAAGAGGCGGTTATCAATTCGACTGTTTTTTTAAATGTATGTTTGTTACGCGATTACTCCGCCAGTTTAGAATTGTTTTTGATGATTCTTTTTTTGGTTGGTAGGTCATATCTCATAGGTGGTCCCATAATTTTTTTATCGACATTGATTCAGCGCTTTTTGAAAAATCTACAAAAACATGACGATAAGCAATTAATTCAATGTACATTGCACAGTGCCACCAACTTAGCTGTTAAAGTGGGCAAAATTGGAACTACAGTTATTTCTTGGTGAATTTCATACTTTGTTCTCCACTAGCGACGCTGTCAACTGAACAGCAAACATAGAGGAACTATTCCTACAACAGAACTAAAAAAAAAAAAAGTTTTTTGTTGTTGTGTTGTTTTTCGTTAAATTTTTCATGACCATGGCTACAAAGTATTATAGTCGTAATATTAAACAATATTTTCTACTTTTTAGTTTCAGTTTGTAAATGTAGGTGTGTATAGTGATGAAGTCGGTTATTTTTTTCTAAAAATTATAATTATCTCTATAGGAATATCTATCTACAATCGACAGTAATGTTTCCATTTAGATAGATAAACTCTTTATTGTTCACACCACACATTGCGTACACACGATAAAACAGCTTAAAAACTAGTGCAACAATCGGCGGCCTTATCGCTAAGAGCGATCTCTTCCAGGCAACCTTAGGATGGAGAGGATTTACAGGGGGATAGAGAGCGGTCGTTCTGTCCCTTTCTCGCAAAGCGTGTGTTAGTATAACATTTGTATGGCGCGCGCACAGTATGACGTCATAACTCAGTATAGTGCGCTCTCTGTCTAGCATGAAATCTAAATACTTATAACTTATTTTAATTTAGTTTTCGTTGATGGGCTCTTTAAAATTTAAAATTTGCAAGTTGAAGTGGCAATGGGCAGGCCACATCGCTCGAAGAACCGATAACCGATGGGGAAGAAAGGTTCTTGAGTGGAGACCACGAACCGGAAGACGCAGCGTAGGTAGGCCTCCCACTAGATGGACCGACGACATAGTGAGAGTCGCTGGCATCCAGTGGATGCAAAAGGCAGGCTGTCGTTCAGTGTGGAGGTTAAAGGGGGAGGCCTATGTTCAGCAGTGGACGTCTTCTGGCTGATGATGATGATGGGCTCTATTTATGTTCAGCTTTTTTATGAGAGATTGGCATCGATTCTGATGTTCTCTAAACTAAACAAAACTTGACAGCTCTAAAATTGTTGCCATCCTTCTCTCACATATTAAAATGAAAAGAGGCAGACAAGTTTAGTCCTGTCAGATTGGTTTAGTTTAGAAAGAAAGAAAGAAAGAAAATACATTTTATTCGACACCTTCACAAAAAACTTATATCTAGAGGATACAATCGATGTCGAATGGGTCCGTCTCGGCATAAATGCTGAAAGTCAAGGACTATCAGCACCGGTTTTCAGACGAACCCTTGAGTTTACACTTACAATACACTTAACACAAAGAAGTTAAGTTAACTTAAGTTTAGTGAGTGGTATGACAGAATCGATGCCACTGGCATTGATTCTGAATGTTCTCTAAACTCATCATCATTTCAGCTATAGGACGTCCACTGCTGGACATAGGCCTCCCCCATCGATCTCCAAAAGGGCCGGTTGGAAGCCTGCATCCAGCGTTTCCCTGCGGTCTCTTTTAGGTCGTCTGTCCATCTTGTTGGACGTCCTACGCTGCGCTTACCGGTCCGTGGTCTCCATTCCAGAACCTTTCGGCCCCATCGGCCATCTGTTTTATCTATCTATCTAAAATGAAAAGAGAGGCAGATAATTTTAGTCCTGTCAGATTGGTTTAGTTTAGTGTGTATGACAGAATCGACGCCATAAATAAAAATTAGGACTAGCCTATTCTGTACACTACATAGTGTGCGAGTTAGAATACAGACATTAAATAATTTCGACAAAACGCAGGGCCATGATTCCGTAACTTTAACACGCACGTAACGCGCCGTGTTAAGTTAACCTCATAGAATTTGGACTCTATTCCCTAGGAATAAAGACCAACTTTTAGAGATAAACTTAACACGGCGCGTTACGTGCGTGTTTGTAGTTACAGAATCAGGGCCCAGGTTTCCTATAATTAAAGAAAAAAACATCACATTCAAGCATTTATTAATTATAAAATATGAGATTACAATGTTTATCACACATTAAATACTATAAAAAAAGTAATAAATTAATTAAAAAAGTAAATGCATTACAATTTTGAGAGCTTTCATAGTAAAAACTACAATAATACTTTTTATGTTTTAGCTACATTTCTTAGGATAGCGTGAAATTTGCAATACAATATCGAGAAATTGGGAAATTAATTTTTGCTTATGAGTTTTTCTGGCTCAACGGCATTGCCATTCAGCGTGCTGACGCCAGCATGCTGGGTACGCTGCCAACTGATAGTAGGCGCGAGGATTTGGATTGTCTCTAGATCGTCAATTTTCTATGGGCAATCAAACTATATTTGTATAATAGGCCAAGTGGTACACTATCAGGGTCCTGATTCCGTAACTTTAACACGCACGTAACGCGCCGCGTTAAGTTAACCTCTTAAAATTTGGACTCTATTCCCTAGGAATAAAGACCAACTTTTAGAGGGAAACTTAACACGGCGCGTTACGTGCGTGTTTGTAGTTACAGAATCAGGGCCCAGCTTGTATTTTGTTTAGTAAAAAGGCATTTGCCCGTCTAAAAAAAGATTTGTGTATTACTTTTCTCGAACATACCGATGATATGTTTGAGACAATGAACTAATAAAGCTAATAGCGAGCATAACATAAAAAAATGCCCAGTTTTCTCGATAACTGCGCGCGTAAAAATGCATGTGCACTCAGAGTGCGTTCGAAAACGATCACAGCGATAATGAAAACCAAGATAGCACTAGGAAATTTTATTCGTGCCGTGTTGGTTTTCAAGAGCTGTTGGCGTTGATTTGGAACGCGCCCTAACTTAGTTAATTTTTGAGTATCATTCCCTTGAGTTTTACTTAACTATTTCTTAGAGTATGCTCCGCGTGCGACGCGTTTCAAACTGGTTTTCAACCAGTTTCTTGGTAAGTCCCGTTGGCTCACAACTCGTCAACTCAACGATAAATCAGCCCTTTCTTATAGTGCTAACAGATTGACAACGGGAGAGAAAGATAAAATTTTCTTTTTCTTTCCCGTTGGTTGGACGGCGGTCCGTCAACCAAATCCGTCTCGTCTGTTACGCTCCTGGCAGATGTATGCACCTCACAAAATATCGCCATCTCTTTCTGATGTCAACTGGTGCAGGTGTACACACGGGTTCACCCACACTAATTTGATTTCATCGGGCCATAGCATACCCTTTAAGCATTGCCATTTCATCATAGGCCTTTTTGATATTTTTCAGGAGGTTTTAAGCAGCGTCAGGAGTTCGAGTGACTCTCCTTTATGCTTTGCTTTTTGTAGATTTTAGAAACTACCGCCATTTTGAGTCATCGGCATAGGGGCAAGCAAATACCAATAGCAATTGCGCGTGCAACTCTAGTTGAAAACTAGTTTCAAACGCATCATACTATCAGCGCGTTCCAAAACGCGTCAAAATTGCTTTTGGCGTTGTGAGAACGCAAAAAATCCATTCCGATTTGGCGTTTCGACGTCATGACGTCATTACTTGCGCCATCTTGCGTCAAATATGATATTGCTTCCCGGCGTTAGCACTTTGAGCGCTATCAAATCTGGGCCCTGATTCACAAGCACGGTCGTAACGCGGTGCGTTAAGTTAACATCAAAAAGTTGGCCTTTATTTCCTAAGGAATAGAGGGCAAATTATAGAGGTTAACTTTACGCGCCGCGTTAAGTGCGTGATTTATTTAGTGAATAAGGGCCTTGACGTTTAACTCAAGCAAGATAAGGGAAAGTAAAGTTTGTTTGTAACATAGTGGAAGTTATGAGAAGAATTTGAAAATATAGCAATTAGAAGAATTCTGTGGTATAATTATTTGTCACAACATAGGTCATAATTAATGATGAGACAGCAGATCGACAAATTAGATTCAAGTGCAGACCCGCGATTTTGACGCATTTCGGAACGCGCTGTATGTGGGGAAGAGCCCCATCCTCATCATTCCAGCCATAGGCCGTCCTGGACATAGGCATCCTCCATCGATCAAATGTAATGTTACGATAGACACCATGACATGATTTTGTTACTTTTTGGAAATTCACACTCATTGATTTTATATCTTCAATAATGTGAAAATGTGCGAGAGAGAAAGCTGCAGAGGGTATACAGGACCCTTAATCCAAGGATTTTATACCTATCCCATTACCACTGGAGCAATTGTACCAGCGCCCCAGAGCCTCACTCCGGTATTTCAAGGAGTTGGGTTGGCTCGGGTAGGTGCTGGTAGGGGGAAATGCACAATACACCCCTAGCGGGACGTCAGTGCAGGACTCATCGCCCCCATTTCGAATAAGAATAAGAATAAGACCTATCCCATTAGATATTTGAATTGTGGACATAAAACAGACTTCTATAATGAACCTATTTATTCAGGGTTACGCGGAAAAGGTGTACTTAGCCAAATGCCATTTGGAAGTGGCTTGGATGCAGGCCGCTTCCAACCAGCCCTTTTGGAGATGGATGGGAGAGGCCTATGCCAAGCAGTGGACGTCCTATGGCTGAAATGAGGATAATGATGAACTAGAGAACCTTGATCGTTACATTTCCTACTTTTTAAAGGTCCGAGCATATTTGAGATAATAATCTTACTTTCCGAGTGATTGCCTTCATTACCAGTTGTCGAGGAAATCGTAGCCCGTCTTTGGCACTGAGTCTGTCAACGTTTCCGTGGACTGGAAGTCGTTGGAGGAGGCGTGGCTTGAGGATAGCAGGCCGCGGTTCTCTTCAGATATATCTGTGGACATAAACACTTGATTAATACAATAAAAAAATTAAAATAACAGCCACTTTTGCATTGGCCGGATTGATGGATTCACATACGCCATTGAATTTCTTCTCCGTACGTATGCAAGTTTCCTCACGATGTTTTCCTTCACCGAAAAGCCAGTGGTATGAAATCCGTACATAAGCTCCAAAGAGCTCATTGGTACGGGCCCGGGGTTTGAACCCGCGACCTCACGCTTTCAAGTATAGATGTATGGATGTATGTTCCTCTTTCTCGCTGCAACGGAACAACGGATCGACCTGATTTTTTGCATGGGTATAGTTCAAGAGCCAGAGAGTGACATAGGCTTTTCATCATCATCACCATTTTTCATCACTACGCGGGTGAAACCGCGGGGCGCAGCCAGTATGTTATAAATATATGTGTATTATTATAGGTTTAATAGTCTACGGATGGAGTAGCTTGTGCGCGTGCCATGTGGTACGATTGTACGTGACGTCATCAGCCGGTGCCAACGGAAGACCAGCGCTGGTTGTTTACGACCGGCATCTTGCTGAGTTGGAGCCGGTTTGTGACAAAAAAATATAATAAGCTTTAGTTAAGATTAGTTTCAATTTAAATGTCTCTTTACCATTACTATTGTATTTTTTTGCCACAAATAAATGATGTCTATGTCTATGTCCAAACGAAACACTTAGTCAACTAGCCTATTATATAGCCACTGTAATGTTTACATTATGACTAGCATGTTTAATTAGCTAATCTTGTTTTATCTGTTTAGGTATTAGTCATAATAAATTGGAAGGGCTTCATTGTCTACAATACAATAGGATGTTTGAATAATGTTAGAATATCAATTGGACTGCACCATGTTTTAATAGCTCATCATCATCATCAGCCCGAAGACGTCCACTGCTGAACATATGTCTCCCTTTTGACCTCCACACTGAACAACATCCTGCCACCTGGGCCACCAAGATACAGGCTTTGCCTAGTTTGGAGCTCATTGGTACCGCACAGAATATCTGATTTAGAAATGTATTTTATTAACCTTCTTTTTGTTTATCATTTTTAATACTGTGTAACTCTCTACTTCTGTTTGTATTCTGTGTTAATGTCCATGTAACTTATGCTTAGAAATAAACATTATCTTATCTGCATCCACTGGATGCCAGCGACTCTCACAATGTTGTCGGTCCATCTAGTGGGAGGCCTCCCTACGCTGCGTCTTCCGGTTCGTGGTCTCCACTCAAGAACCATTCTTCTCCATCGGTTATCGGTTCTTCGAGTGATGTGGCCTACCCATTGCCACTTCAACTTGCAAATTTTGCAATTTTTTTCCCCTTAGTACTATAAAATTGATTTTGATCAATTTTATAGTACTACCAAAGGGGTGGCGTAGAACAGCAAGGGATAGGAAAGAATGGCGACTTCTAGAGGAGGCCTATGTCCAGGGAGGACAACCTGATAGTGGAAATGGTGCTGGTGATACAGTCTGAATGTGTATATTTAACCAATTAAAAAAAAAAAAATATGTATGTATATAAGGTTGTTAAGCATAAAATTAACTAATAGTACTGTAGAGTTTAGTATCAGAGAATAAAGGCTATTTTTATTTATTTTATTTACTATAAAATTGTTCTTATTTATATGTCTACGTGTTTCTCCGCCTTATTCACTACAACAAACGTCAAAACTGTAAACACGGCACACTTACAAATTTTTTTTGGCGCTCACTTAGAAACTAGCAGCAACACCAATCAACTAAATAGCCCACATGTAAAAAAGGCTTACGCAACGAGCTATGTAGAGGGCTATGCTCAGGGTTTCTCTACGAGATCTAATCAAAATTGAGGAGATCCGTAGACGAACGAAAGTTATAGACATAGCCCACCGTATTAGTTGAAGTGGCAGTGGGCAGGGCACATAGCACGCAGAACAGATGGCCGATCGGGCCGAAAGGTTCTGAAATGGAGACCACGGACCGGTAAGCGCAGTGTAGGACGTCCACCCACAAGATGGACAGACTATCTAAAACAGACCGCAGGGAAACGCTAGATGCAGGCCGCTTTCAACCGGCCCTTTTGGATATCGATGGGGGAGGCCTATGTCTAGCAGTGGCTGTCCTATGGCTGACATGAAGATGATGGTGAACGCGGAAAATGTTTACTAAGCCAAAAGGGGTCCATACTATAGGATCAACCCTGAAATCGTAAAAAATTGCATCTGTTCAATTGAAATCTCCAGTTTGGTGTAACTGCAGTTTTTTGGCCTCCTACTGGTTAGGTTATAATAGTTTGTATATCATTTCGAATTGCTGAATCGAAAAGAAGAATAGAGAACTGTTGTTCACACAAAAAGAAAATTATGGAACAGTTAATATTATTTTTCGTAATTTCATGGTCGGTCCCTTAGTAAAAGTTTTTCATAAGGGGTGTGTTATACACACCCCTTTCGCCTTATTACACCCTTTCTGCGTAACCCTGTACTATAGAAAACTTACCACTGCTAGATTTGACAACACTGCTTCTATAATCCTTTTCAAACTTGCTCTCGATCTGTGGACTCTTAAAATTCGTCCGGAAGAAGTTATCTGAGGATGCGACAATCTGCGTTTGCGGTCCAACAGACACCAAGCACTCCCTCTCTTCGTCTTTGTTCTTAAAATTGCCTATAAACTTGCTAATAAAGTTCGGTGACGTCATCTCTCTGTCATCTTTGTACGCCCTTAGCTCGTGAGATTTCAAGGCATTTTTCAATTCGGAGACAACCTTTGAGTGAGATAAAGCTAGTTCAGACATAACTGGAGGTGGGGACGTCGGTTTTATGTCTTTAGGTGTCCGCAGCTCGCTTAAAATGCAAAGGTTTAGCTGGCTTTTGGTTTGGTAGAGGAACGGGGCGGAATGTTCGTCTCGGTACGACCCGTTTTCGTCGTGTATCATTTTTTGTGCGTGATCTCTTCCAAAGAAAGACATGAGGTCATCTCGGTGGACGGGTGGGTCATTTATGTCAAAATCTAGGTTGTCTAAGAGAGCGTATTTCAGTGCTATTTCTGGTTTTATTATCGATTCGTTGATGACTTCCTCCTGAAAAGTAGAAAGTGGAATTAAGTTTCAGCTTTTTTAGTACGTCATCATCAGCCGGAAGACGTCCACTGCTGAACATAGGCCTCCCCCTTTAACCTCCACACTGAACGACAGCCTGCCTTTTGCATCCACTGGATGCCAGCGACTCTCACAATGTCGTCAGTCCATCTAGTGGCCTACCACCTTTTAGTAGGTATGTGGAGTTATTTCTAATTCCACGCAACATGCCCAATATGCTGGCCGTATTGGATTGCAAGGGCAACTTAAGGCCCAAAAAAACATTTTGGTATTGTGGAGAATCCTTCTTATTCTTATTCAAGATAAGTCCTGCACTGACGTCCCGCTTGGGGTGTATTATGCATTTCCCCCTACCAGCACCTACCCGAGCCAACTCAACTCCTTGAAGTATCGGAGTGAGGCTCTGGGGCTGGCACAGTTGCTCCAGTGGTAGTAGTGTAAATAATGACGATGAAAAGCAGTCCAGCTTGTGTGGTGAGGTGGATGAAGAAGGCAATGGTGCTTCATACAACCCGGTAGCGATTCTAGTTTCTTCTGTGGCTTCACAATGCCACAGCACATACTCTACTGTTTCGAGTTTGGAGAATCCTTGTCTAATTACTTTTTTTCAAAGTGTAAGCCTTTATTAACTTAACAAAATACAAGCTAAAACATCAGCGAAAAAAGCATATCAAATCATCAGTATATTATGCAGTTTGCCTATAATTAAATAAATAAATAATAAAACAAACACTACAAAAACAGTTAGACTGCCCATAGACTGTTGAAGGTCTAAAGACAATCCAAATCCTCAAGCCCACTATCAGTTTTGTCTGAATTGATTTTAAATTATTTTTTATCTATATTTATTTTTTTATTCAATAATAGGCCGCCAACTCGCCTGATGTTAAGCGACGATGCGGTCTACGATGGAGCACGCTTGCGTAGAAAAAACCGATTCACTCGTGATTTGAAGACACCCAGATTGTAACTACCAAAATGTGAAGCGTAACGCAAAGTAACTTTTGATGTGTTATTGTTTGTTGTCACGCTAACTCTGACACACTATGTTATGTTTTATGAGGAAGTAGTAAGGTTTAATTTATATTATTAGTAATTAGGAGATGACTTATGTTATGACTAATCACCCAAATCGATGCGTGTGGACGCCAATGCACCCCAAAGGAATCCCACCAAAAAAGTTATTAACATACACAAACATGCAACGATTATGTATTATTCGTGTTACAAAACGTTTTTATTACAAAATAGGAAGCAATTTACTCACTCTTTCTTTTTCCGTAAGGGTTTCCCAGATATTTTCATAGGAATTTTTGGCTTCAAGTACATCTTCGTATATTTTAGAGGCGAGGGGGTTCATCGCCCGAAAATAATCTTCAGCGGCAGCGGCCAGCGCCATCGTGTCTACTTTTATTTTTCTTTTTACTACACTTTATTCAAATAAATTGAGATTCATGAAAAAATCACACAACCATTTTTCTGAAGCAACGAAACATAAATAAAGCGCGAGAAAGAGAGGGAAAAAAGCTTTTGTCGCGTCTGTCAATAGACAACACAAGGGAAAAAAAGTCCTATCACATCTAAATAAGGATAATTTTAGTTTATAAACATTTTTGTCCATCCATAAACAAACTTCTGACCTTTTTTCCGTAATAAACAATCGTTTTACTAGGCTACAGCCATAAAGCCCCAAAAAGCTTCTGTACTATACCTACTAACTTGCTAAGTTTTTGATATGAAACATCTATTGGCACGCCTTGGCAGTAAAACCGACTCGTAATACTCGTATCGTGTGCCGTGCCGTGACGCCCGTGACCCGTGATAGACGTGACGTGATGTTTCACATCTGCCGGGCGTCCCGTAATGGCCAACTCTTTTTTTGGTCTTGGAATTTCCGCACATCTGGCAGCCCTACCTGTAGCACCGCCAAGTAGCGTAGATAGTATACTCCTGTTTACTGTCACGGAGTACTCTTGCTTCGGATATTTTCCGGTTAATAGTTTTAGTTTGTAAATGTTGGTAGCATTGAGCTATTGCCCAAACCAAATGTCAATAAATGCCAAATTGCCAAAATGGCCTGCCCTGTTTCTGTTTACCTTAGAAAAACAACAATAAACCGGACTATATAAGCTTGAAAACAGTGAAAACTTTGTGAATTGTTAACCATGATGGATAACAGTGGGACATACGGGTCCAATGAGGCCCCACCCGACATGGTTGCATCTTTAAATAGACCGCAATCTAACGCTAGCAATATCAACCATAACTTTAATGATTTTGGTAAATTCGTACAGCAAGCGGCTTCTTCGACCAGTGGATACTATGAAGCACATAATTTCCATAACTTTGGGCAGCCTGCGGTGAACATGCCGCCAATAATGCACCCTTTTCAGGCGTACCAAAATATGGGACATGGATCTGCATATTTATCTCAAAACACTCAATTTTCATACGAAAATGCCGTGCAAAACTATTTTCCACCTGGAAGTACAACTAAACAAGACGATTATCACCATAGCATGTTGAATTTCAACCAAAATTTTCATACGAAACCCCCATCTGAAGTCCAAACTTCGACTGAGGACGAAACCTGTAAAACCAAGGCCTACCCTTTAAACATACCGCAAGTACCATCACGGATATTCCCAATAAGCCCTAACACTAATAAGCACATTACAAACCCTCAGAATGTCACTGAAAACAGTACAACATTGTCACAAAGCATCTCACAAATATCTAAAAGTATGTCTCAAAATATCTTTACCACGAAAGATATTGACTTAAATAGGGATGCAAATGTAAACCCAAGCAGTGAAATCCCTTCAGATAATATGTCTGACCAAAAAAACATAGAGCCTGAAATCCCAAAAAATCTAAGTCAGAAACCAACAGAAAACATATCAGACATATCTCCAAAAATTCAAAGAACATCATACAAAATCGTCAAAAACAACTACAACCAAAACTCAATTTTCGAGAAGTGCTTAAGTGAAAGCAAACGTAAAAGCCTTGAGAAAACTGTCCGATTGATTGAAAGCATATTGGTCAATTCAAACAACACGAAATCCGACATTATTGAAAACACCGTAGATCCATTAGCGTTTTCACCGAATCCTGACTTAATCAACACAAACAGTGAAAACAGTAAAGATGTCGGCACAGACAGTGACGACGAAGTCTTAATAAGGAAACTACCGTCAAAAAACAAAAGAAAATCACCCGCTAAGAAATTATCTAAAGAATCCACATTGAATTCTTCAAATGAATCGTCAACGGAATTTGAAAGTCAAAGTTTAAACGTAAAAATTGAAGACATAAAGGTTGAGCCGTTGAGTTGGCCGGATTTAGAATTCGAGAGACCATTTCATAGGGACTGCAATGGTTTAATAAAAGGTGATGTGGAAGGTGACAAAATTATTGACATGGAAAATAGTGTAGAAGGTGCTATAGCAACTATTAAGAGTGGTAAGCATTTAAATTTTTTTTACTGGGCAAGTGCCTTTATTAACTAAATAAAATACTAAAACTACAAATACAGTTAGACTGCCCATAGACCGTTGAAGGTCTGAAGACAATCCAAATGCTCAAGCCCACTACCAGTTGGCAGCGTATCCAGCATGTTGGCGGCATTACCACGTTGAAAGGCAATGCTTATGAGTTGAGCCAGAAACACGCCAGCATTTTGGTCACGCGTCGCATTAACCAGGCGCTCTGAAAGATTTTTAAAAATGTGGTGAGCTCCCGGTCCCCAAGGGCCCAATGTCTCGACCCCAAACGCCACAAATATGTATACGCATTTACTGTTTTCATTTGTCACTATTTTAAATAATTACTAAACAATTATTGTGAAGCTATGTATGTATGTTTGTGAGTTTGTACTGTTGTTTTTTTGCCTATAAACTAAACAGCTGCACCTGTCTTGATTAATTTGACAACAATGCACCAGTCTTGATTAAGTTTGACAACAAACCCCAGCTCAACATTGTTTCAAAGCCAGGGATGGTATTTTTCCAGGATAAAATGTATGTTGTGTTATCATAATCAAAATTAAGTTCAACAAAAATTCACCAATTTTGACAACAATGATTTAGTTTTAATTGATTGTCATCAATGTTAGTCTTGTTTAAGTTTGACAACAAACCACCAGTATCGATAAAGTTAAACTTATTCACCAATCTCTATTAAGTTTGACAACAATTCATCAGTTTTGATTAAGTTTGACAACAATGCTACATAGTATAATCTCTAATCTCTTCTCTACATAGTATAAATTGAAGTCGCTTTCTGCGTCTGTCTGTATGGCCGCTAACTCCTAAACCACGCAACGGATTTTGATGCGGTTTTCACCATCAGTTAGATACATTTTCAAGGAAGGTTTGTAAATATAACTAGCGACCCACCCCGGATTCGCACGTAAATTACACCCGTGCGAAGCCGGGCGGGCGGGTCGCTAGTATGTATATAAAAACGAATCCCTATTTATTTACCTTGGTCACGCCATAACTTGAGAACGACTTTATCAATTTCATTAATCTTTTTTTCTAAAGATTTCTAATCCTTTGTAGAAGGTTCTTACAGAAAGAAAAAAATTAAAAAATTCGCAGAAAATTGGAAAATTTCAGAAAACTTAACAAAGATTTTAATTTCACGCATTTGACAGTTCTAAGACAGGACAACGTCTGTCGGGTCAGCTAGCAAATAAATAAAATAAAATACATTAGAAATTAGTCAAAGAAACAGTTTTGATAACGAACTGCCCCAAAGTAACGCCTGATTCAATTAACTAACTAGATAAGTATTTAGTAAAACTTGAGAAACTTTATTTTAGGTTCATCTACAAACTTGTACTTCGAATGTCCACACTGTTCTTTACTACTACAACATCCAAAGAGGTTCCTGATTCACACAAAATGGCACACTTTTGGACTTCTGAATGAAAAAAGAGCAGAGATCGTGAAGGAAAGAGAGGACAGAGTGAAGGAGAAACGTGAAGCTAGGAGTATGAAGAGGTAATTTATTTAGTAATGCTGGTGAAAGACTTATCCGTAACACTGAGATACGACGTCGCACCAAGGCTGCAGACGTCGTAAAAAAGGCGAAGGAACTTAAGTGGAACTGGGCAGGACACATGGCCAGACGTAATGATGGGAGGTGGCGCACAGCAGTAACCGCGTAGTGGCCAAGACTAGGTTGGCGGAACCCAGGCTGACCGAGGATGAGGTGGACTGACATCAAAAATACTGTCGGGAATGAGTGGATGCGAATAGCGAGAGACCGGGGAGAGTGGCATAAACAAAGGGAGGCCTATACCCAGCAGTACTATACCTCACTCACGGCTGATGATGATGATGAAAGAAAGAAATAAAAGAGAGTTTTTTTTTTAATCTTTTTTTTTTCTTTACGTTTTGATGTTGAAAGACTTTGCTCGGCCAATTAAATTATGGTTAACAACCTAGGGATTTGACAATAACTCACCTGATGTTAAGTGACATCGGTCGAAGATTAGAAAATTAGTTGAAAACCGAAACTATCGAATAAGGTCTAACTACAAACATAAATTTATCTTACCGACATCTAAATTAGCAATGCATAGCTCCGGCCCAAATCCAATGGCCATCAAAATATATAATAAACTACCAGTACAGATAAAGGATATAGAATATGAAAATAAATTTGACAAAACCCTAAAAAACATATTGCTAGCAAAATGTTATTATAGCTTAAACGAGTATTTAGAAGACAAATCAATTATGGAATAAATCGATCCGCTCCGCACTATATTGCCATACCCAATCAGGGTTATTGTTATGTATTACATAATTTAAACATGCTACCTAACATCTGTATGTGAACTTCATAATAATTATGCAATAAATGATTGAGTATTGAGTATTGAGATGATAAACAAATCATCATTAGCCTATCATGCTCACTGCTGGGAAAAAACCAAGCAGGGGGGAACTTGATAAGCTGATAACAATGACAATATAACCACTTGACTGGTCATCCCCTTTATATCAAGGCAAAGGTTCTAACATGTCAACCTAAACTATTTCGAGCGGGGCCAATCCTAGGCGCGAATTGAATTAATGACTTTTGATTCTCCAGTCACAAGCGTCGAGTCGCATCGAATCTCCAATCACAAGCTGCCCCTCGTGACCGACGTGGCATCATTTTGCATTAGGAAATTTTGACTATATACGCGATCAAGAGGTTATATTATCTTTGGCTGATAATTATGATCTGACCAGGTGTCTCAGCACCTTGACACCATGGGTCATTGATTCATGACACCACTGATCGACATAGATGGTGGCAAATTTTCCGGAAAGTTGGTCAGGAATATTATGACTTCAGTGAAGAAGGAATTAGGAAGAGAAGAACTCACATTATGTGTTCTTGGCTCACAGTTTCCATGTTTGTCTATGAAAGCATTCCCATTACATTATGTTTTCTTGGCTCACAGTTTCCATGTTTGTCTATGGAAGCCATTCCCATTACATTATGTGTTCTTGGCTCACAGAATGTTTGTCTATGGAAACAATTCTCATTACGTTATGTGTTCTTGGCTCACAGTTTCCATGTTTGTCTATGGAAGCCATTCCCATTACATTATGTTTTCTCGGCTCACAGTTTCCATGTTTGTCTATCGAAGCCATTGCCATTACATTATGTGTTCTTGGCTCACAGTTTCCATGTTTGTCTATGGAAGCCATTCTCATTATGACATGTGTTCTTGGCTCACAGTTTCCATGTTTGTCTATGGAAGCTATTCCCATTACATTATGTGTTCTCGGCTCACAGTTTCCATGTTTGTCTATGGAAGCCATTCCCATTATGACATGTGTTCTTGGCTCACAGTTTCCATGTTTGTCTATGGAAGCCATTCCCATTACATTATGTGTTCTTGGCTCACAGTTTCCATGTTTGTCTATGGAAGCCATTGCCATTACATTATGTGTTCTTGGCTCACAGTTTCCATGTTTGTCTATGGAAGTCATTCCCATTATGACATGTGTTCTTGGCTCACAGTTTCCATGTTTGTCTATCGAAGCCATTCCCATTACATTATGTGTTCTTGGCTCACAGTTTCCATGTTTGTCTATGGAAGCCAATCCCTTTATGACATGTGTTCTTGGCTCACAGTTTCCATGTTTGTCTATGGAAGCCAATCCCTTTATGACATGTGTTCTTGGCTCACAGTTTCCATGTTTGTCTATGGAAGCCAATCCCTTTATGACATGTGTTCTTGGCTCACAGTTTCCAAGTTTGTCTATGAAAGTCAAACCCATTACCCAAACGATAACCTTAAAAAAGGGGGTCGTCTGTAAAGTCGGTTTACGGTCGATAATTGTACGTGATAACGCTTAGGCCGATCGTGCCTCTCTATCGCTTGTTCCGCGCTCTCGCTTGCACGCGCGGCTCAGGTGGAACGTGACAATTATTCGTGCGTGCAGCCGGCGTTTATCTATACTAACATTATAAAGAGGAAAGATTTGATTGTTTGTTTGTTTTTTTGCATTGAATAGGCTCCGAAACTACTAAATTGATTTGAAAAATTATTTCACTGTTGGGAAGCTACACTATCCCCGGGTGACATAGGCTATATTATATTTTCAAAAATATAGCGATCCTTACTTAAACTCCAATAATGTAACCCAAGGTGTATAAAAACACTTACACCCGTGCGAAGCCGGGGTGCGTTGCTAGTCGATTTATAAGACGTTATAACGTCAAAATCTTGGTTAATTAATTTCCTTTTTTTTTATGGCCATAGTTGGCAAACAAGCAGATGGGCTGCCTGATGGTAAGCAGTCACCGTAGCCTATGGATACCTGTAACACCAGTCCTTTTTCTTTTTGAATATTTTTTAGTTTTAATATTTCACATTAATTTCTCTTGTAATTTCAGATTAAACGCGATGCTAGCGACAGTCCCCGAGGCCGAACCGAAGTTTCCCTGCAAGGACTGCGACAAGGTCTTCCCAACTAAAACAAGCCTTAAGAACCACAGGCGCAAGTAAATGCATCTTTTATTTTTAACCGACTTCCAAAAAGAGGAGGTTATCAATTCGATTGTATGTTTTTTTTTTTGGATGTTTGTTACGCGATTACTCCGCCAATTTAGAATTGTTTTTGATGATTATTTTTTTTAGTTGGTAGGTTGGTCCCATAATTTTTTTAACGACATTGATTCAGCGCTTTTTGAAAAATCTACAAAAACATGACGATAAGCAACGAATTCAATGTACATTGACAGTGCCACCAACTTAGCTGTTAAGGTGGGCAAAACTAGAACTACAGTAATTTCTTGGTGAATTTCATATTTTGTTCTCCACTAGCGACGCTGTCAACTGAACAGCAAACATAGAGGAACTGTTCCTAGAACAGAACTTCAAAAAAACAAAGAAGTGTCTCCATGGCGACCGGGCCCTGCTGTTTTTCGTTAAAATTTTCATGACCATGGATACAAAGTATTTCAGTTGTAATGTTAAACAAAATATTAAACAAATTTATATAGTGTTCAATAGGATCAAACTACTTTTTAGTTTCAGTTTGTAAATGTAGGTGTAGTAATGAAGTCGGTTCTTTTGTTTCTAAAAATTATTAACTTTCGCAATCTATATATACAGGTGTCCCAGAACTCAACGTCAAGCGGGCACTGGGCAAGAGGGGCGTCCCCCTAGGTGCTTGTTCATTTCAGTACATTCAGCTTTTTTTATCAAGCTTTCTATGAGCAAAGTAGTTCATCTAGGTCTTGCAAAGATATAAACAGATAGAGAGAGCTACTTTCGCGTTTAATGTTAAAGTTTTGTTAATTGTTCATTGTAGAAGTCACCCTACCGAAGTGACGGAGTGCCGCATTTGCCTCGCCCCGGTGGCCGGGCTGAGCGACCTCCGTGCCCACATGACGTCACACGAGGCCGCGGGGCTCCACCAGTGCCCGCGCTGCCCCAAGCGGTTCAAGTACCGACACTCGCTCGCCAAGCACGCCGACACACACCGAGTGAGTACACGAATTTCAAACGCGTTTTAAAACGCTTTTTTTTTTCTTCTTTAAGGTGCAACGTTTCACAAATGGACCGACGACATAGTGAGAGTCGCTGGCATCCAGTGGATGCAAAAGGCAGGCTGTCATTCAGTGTGGAGGATAAAGGGGGAGGCCTATGTTCAGCAGTGGATATCTTCTGGCTGATGATGATGATGAAGCCATTTAATGCTTTATGTATTTGTCTCTTAGGAGAAGACCCACAGTTGTTCCGAGTGTGGCAAGTTGTTTGGCTCCCTCGCCCTCGTGCGTCTCCACATGAAGACGCACGAGCGAGCGGCGCGCGGCGCCTCGCACCGCTGCGCGTACTGCGGCAAGGGCTTCTACGAGGCCTATAACCTGCAAGTGAGTAACATTTACAATCTGCATTTGCAGCGTGGGACTGGCCACACGGACCCTTCCGGCTTAGTCCAATCCTGTGCACGTGAACTAGAATACAACCTGCATATGAGTAACGTGTACAACCTCTATGTGAACTAGCGTACAACCTGCATATGAGTAACGTGTACAACCTCTATGTGAACTAGCGTACAACCTGCATGTGGGTAACGTGTACAACCTCTATGTGAACTAGCGTACAACCTGCATGTGAGTAACGTGTACAACCTCTATGTGAACTAGCGTACAACCTGCATGTGAGTAACGTGTACAACCTCTATGTGAACTAGCGTACAACCTGCATGTGAGTAACGTGTACAACCTCTATGTGAACTAGCGTACAACCTGCATGTGGGTAACGTGTACAACCTCTATGTGAACTAGCGTACAACCTGCATGTGAGTAACGTGTACAACCTCTATGTGAACTAGCGTACAACCTGCATGTGAGTAACGTGTACAACCTCTATGTGAACTAGCGTACAACCTGCATGTGGGTAACGTGTACAACCTCTATGTGAACTAGCGTACAACCTGCATGTGAGTAACGTGTACAACCTCTATGTGAACTAGCGTACAACCTGCATGTGAGTAATCGTAGGCTTAGTAATAGGGTCCTGTTTTTACCCATTAGGTACGGAACCCTAAAAAACAATTAAATTTCCATTTTTAGCTAGTAAAGTTTGCTTTTGTCTGATTTACGTCGATAAGTAAGATTTTAATTGATGTTATTAGCAACAGATGGTAGCACTTGGATCAACCCGATAGTTGCATATTAATTTTTGGATAAAGTTATATGATTATTAACGGGATATTTACCGTGGTAAGGTTGAGGAATGAGTTCCCGATATTTCGGAGCAGTTACATGCACCATGTAACTATATGTAATTCTATACGCAGTGATACAGTGAGTGTGTTTTGTCGGGACTTAGGTTCGAGTTCGAGTTCCAGTGATAACCGTAGCAAAACACTAAAAAAGAGGGTAGATCGTTATGTCTGCACCTAACTTTTTTAACTGTTCGACCAACCACCCGCATTCTTCAGTCTTCCCGTGAACATGGTGCATGTAACTGCGCCGAAATATCGGGAGCTCATTCCTCAACCTTATCACGGTAAATATCCCGTTAATAATCATATAACTTTAGTGAACAACCGTGAGAGTTTAAAAAAGTGTTTTAATTTTTGGATGTTCAGCAAAAACTTTGTTAATAGTAATTAAAAATTTAAATTATAAAAAAAAATCAGTCTTTTTATCTTGATAATTTGCTTGAAAGCACACTTTGATCAGTTTTTTTTGTAATAGTGTTAACCAATATTTCACATGCAGAAGCCAGACCCAAAAAATCGTAAAGACCGGTGTTATCAGTTCTTCGGGCAATGTGGCTGACTCACTGCCACTTCTTACTTACTTGTTACTTGTGTAGCGGGCATTTTCCGCAACTTGGCCATTCATTGGACCATTTCGCGTCACCCGGCTGCTGCTAGTTCACCCGGCCTCCTCCAAGAAAGCCAGCAGCTCGCTGACGCTGCAGGCTTCCCAGAGCGTCCTCGGTGATCCGAGGATAGTGTTTCGTTGTTCTGCCTCGCTGCTGCACTCCAGCAGCAAATGTGCGGCCGTTTCTTCAGTCTCCAGACACTGCCACTTCACTTTATTAATCCAGTGAGCAATATCTTGAGTATGTACTTTCTTTTGCAGGTTCACGAGCGAACTCATAGGAATGACAAGCCGTTCAAATGTGACATTTGCGAGTCCTGTTTCGTCACAAATTCTAGTCTCAAAAGGCACGTCAAAGTGGTAAGTGTTCATAGGATTCATTTCATATCAGCCATAGGACGTCTACTGCTGAACATAGGCCTCCCCATCGATCTCCAAAAGGGCTGACATAGGTCCAGCAGTGCACTTATACTGGCTGATGATGAGTGATGAAGATTTGAAGATGCATCCAGGTTTTTTTTTAAATTTAATAATAGGCTTGCGTTTGACCGCTACTCACCTGATGTTAAGCGATGATGCGATTATTATTATGACTCTTTATTTCGATACATTCACGGGTCTAGCCCGGACCTTTGAGAGGCATTGGGGGGGCCGAAGCCAACACTAAGAGGCCCCGTTGAATATAAAATACAATTATGGGGGTGTGTATAAAATGGAATATAAAACTATTGTACAATATAGGATTAAAAAATCTGGGCTATTGAGGTGAACAAATTGTGGATAGGAAAACAGATCTATAGGATGAGAAACGGCACCTGCCTTATCCTGTCTCATCTCAAAATAAATAGGCAGGTGATGACTTTCCACCCACTAAATGGGCCCCCCATAATGGCTGCCGCATATTGGCACCAGAAGGGCAACATTGGCGTGGGTGGCTTAGGGTGTCGAGAGGTGTGCTGCACTTTCACTAAGAGCTACTCGCGGCGTTATGCCCTTTAACACTTCCACCCTGGAGAAAACGGTCATTGACACTCGACAAAATGTATGGAACAGCTGTTTTTTTTCGCGATTTCCGGTTGGTCCCATACTAAAAGTGGTTCATAATGATGAGTACAATTACCTTCTTTTGGCTTCGGGAGTGTTCCCCTTACACCCTGTATATTAAAAACATGCTTACAAAATGTTTAAAAAGACTATAATGTTATTTTATTTACCTCAGCAAGCATTTGTCTTTTGTTGACAAACAACGTCTTTTGTTTATCAAACTCTGAAAAAAAATATGAAAATTTTGTTATACAGCGAAATGTAATTTTTAATTTTAACTTTTATTCAGGAAACATACAGTGATATATAACTAATTTAAAAAGAAATTATGATAACTTAGCACTATTAACACGTTTCCGCATATACAAATCTAATTAACAGCAGGCCTAGCATGGGCTGTGGATACATTTTCTTTCCACCGTTTTTATCCACGCCTAGACGCGACAAAGCTAGAATATGGATACGTTTGTCTTTTTCTCGCGGGATAAAAACGGTGGAAAGACAATTTGTCCACGGCCCGTGCTAGGCCTGCTGCTTGTTTACGCTAAAAAAGTTACTATAGGTCAAGGTAAATATGATGCGATGTAAAATGTTCCCCTTACACCCCGTGTTCTATATTATAATAATGATTGTTCGCAGTCTCACAGCGGTGCGAAGCCGTACCCGTGCCAGGTGTGCCAGAAGTGTTTCTCGAGTGCTACCATCCGCGACCGGCACGAGCTGAGAGCTCACTCCGATCAGCAGCAGTTTCCGCACCAGTGCCGCCTCTGCCCCAGGAGGTGAGACAAAAACATAAAACAACACTAAATATATAGAGGGTTAGACAAACTTAACGGCCATGTTAGGGGCCCGTTTAGAAAGGAGGTGTGACAACAACACAAAACTATACTAAATATATAGAGGGTTAGACAAACTTAACGGCCATGTTAGGGGCCCGTTTAGAAAGGAGGTGTGACAACAACACAAAACTATACTAAATATATAGAGGGTTAGACAAACTTAACGGCCATTTTAGGGGCCCGTTTAGAAAGGCGGTGAGACAACAACACAAAACTATACTAAATATATAGAGGGATAGACAAACTTAACGGCCATGTTAGGAGCCCGTTTAGAAAGGAGGTGAGACAACAACACAAAACAATACTACATATACAGTAGAATTCATTTATAACGACGTCGCTTATAACGACTAACCGTTTTTAGCGTCGATATTATTTACTCAAGTTCGGTTCAATAGTTAGATACTGAGAAAATGTAACCATTTAGTGCGACTCCGGTTTGAGCGACAAACCGTTTATAGCGACCATTTTTTACGATAATTCGTCCGTTTAATACGACGCGCCGTGTTTTGTTTCAATTTAGGTAACAAATGATCAATACCTCGGCCCCCTCACTTTCCCCGCGCGCTTCACCGTTCAATTCTCAATATTGGCGCGCGTAAATCACAGTAAGTGTTTGTCACCTGTTATGACAAGTTCATAAAGCGCCATAAAATGAGTTCTGTGAAGAGAAAGTGTTTTACAATTGAAGAAAAGAGTGCAATATTACACAGGTTAGAAGCTGGTGAATCAAACGCGACCCTCACAAAGGAATTTGGCGTATCTCATTCTACAATATCAACAATAAAGAAGAATAAATACAAGATCGAGCCGCTATTTAATGCCAATGTTTTGAAATGCAAACGTGTAAGAACTTCTACTCATGAGCAGTTGGATAAGGCATTGTTACAGAATAATTAAAATAAACATATGTAACTGATTCCTACAACATGTTTTATTTACCTAAATAGGAAAATCAAACTTTCGCACTTATTATACATAATTACATACATATGTAAATATCCGTTTTATACGTCATCCGGTTAGTACGACATAATATCGCCGGTCCCTTGAAGGTCGTTATATCCGGATTCTACTGTATAGAGGGTTAGACAAACTTAACGGCCATGTTAGGGGCCCGTTTAGAAAGGAGGTGTGACAACAACACAAAACTATACTAAATATATAGAGGGTTAGACAAACTTAACGGCCATGTTAGGGGCCCGTTTAGAAAGGAGGTGTGACAACAGCACAAAACTATACTAAATATATAGAGGGTTAGACAAACTTAACGGCCATTTTAGGGGCCCGTTTAGAAAGGCGGTGAGACAACAACACAAAACTATACTAAATATATAGAGGGTTAGACAAACTTAACGGCCATGTTAGGGGCCCGTTTAGAAAGGAGGTGTGACAACAGCACAAAACTATACTAAATATATAGAGGGTTAGACAAACTTAACGGCCATTTTAGGGGCCCGTTTAGAAAGGCGGTGAGACAACAACACAAAACTATACTAAATATATAGAGGGTTAGACAAACTTAACGGCCATGTTAGGGGCCCGTTTAGAAAGGAGGTGTGACAACAACACAAAACTATACTAAATATATAGAGGGTTAGACAAACTTAACGGCCATGTTAGGAGCCCGTTTAGAAAGGAGGTGAGACAACAACACAAAACAATACTACATATATAGAGGGTTAGACAAACTTAACGGCCATGTTAGGGGCCCGTTTAGAAAGGAGGTGAGACAACAACACAAAACTATACTAAATATATAGAGGGTTAGACAAACTTAACGGCCATGTTAGGGGCCCGTTTAGAAAGGAGGTGTGACAACAACACAAAACAATACTAAATATATTACAAAATACAAATACAAAATACAAAACATTTTATTTTCTAGTTCACTTACTTAACCTAATTTACAAGAACATGTGCAATATTTAATGTAAAACAAATTGAATGAATACATTAAGGTAGGCAGGAACGAGGCAAGCTAATGAGGGTTTACAGTACTTGTAGTCCCTGCACTAGGCGAGACGCCTGTGTCGCAGGGCCTACATTCTAGCGTTTACTTAGCATCAGTGCAGTGCAGTATCAATATATTTTATTTAACATTTGGTTTTGAAATTAAATACACAACTAAATTTAAATTAATTAGATTTGGAAAAAGATTAAGTAATAAGTTGATTGATGCCTGAGTGTATGATGACATGGTGTGTGTGTGTGTGTGTGTGTGTGTGTGTGTGTGTGTGTTGTGTGTGTGTGTGTGTGTGTGTGTGTGTGTGTGTGTGTGCGAGCGTGTGCGTGTTTGTATTTGTTGTGATGCTGATAATTCCAGCGCTGTAGTCAAACATTTCCTTGACTGAGATATAACCAACCCCAGGTTAACTGATAATTTCAAGTAAATTTTCTGTTTCACTATAAGTATAGAGGGTTAGACAAACTTAAAGCCCATGTTAGGGGCCCGTTTAGAAAAAACTAACACAAAATGCTTACTATGAGTGCGATCAATACGTCAGCGATAAAAAGCCTGGATATAGTCTAACTCTGCTCACTCTGTTCACGTTATTTAGCTTATTATACATACTCTTAGTTATAATCTCTGACAAAGCCCAAGAATGTCAAGCGGTAAAAAGAAAGAATTGAATTTGGGGGGGGGGGGGGTAAAATTAAAATTTTGTATTGTGACGTGGTCCTTAACTGTTGGCCTTTTGGAAAAACTCAGAGTCACACAGCGGGCAATGGAGAGAGCTATGCTCGGAGTTTCTTTGCGCGATAGAATCCGGAACGTGGACATTCGCCAAAGAACCAGAGTCACCGACATAGCTGTTAAAATTTGCAAGTTGAAGTGGCAATGGGCAGGCCACATCGCTCGAAGAACCGATAACCGATGGGGAAGAAAGGTTCTGGAGTGGAGACCACGAACCGGAAGACGCAGCGTAGGTAGGCCTCCCACTAGATGGACCGACGACATTGTGAGAGTCGCGGGCATCCAGTGGATGCAAAAGGCAGGCTGTCGTTCAGTGTGGAGGTTAAAGGGGGAGGCCTATGTTCAGCAGTAGACGTCTTCTGACTGATGATGATGATGATGACTGTATACAAAGCCGTTGTAAAGCTGCATAATTCTATGTAATTAACATACCTAAGAACATTGAGACAATGTCATGAGGTAAAAAGAAAGAATTGAATTGGGGGGGGGGGGAGTGACATACGGTACTGAAACATGGTCTTTCACTATGAGCCTCATAAGAAAACTCAAAGTCGCACAACGAGCTATGGAGAGGGCTATGCTCGGGGTTTCTCTACGAGATCGAATCAGAAATGAGGAGATCCGTAAACGAACGAAATTTACCGACATAGCCCACCGGATTAGTAAGTTGAAGTGGCAGTGAGCAGGGCACATATCACGCAGAACAGATGGCCGATGAGGCCGAAAGGTTCTGTAATGGAGACCACGGACCGGTAAGCGCAGCGTAGGACGTCCACCCACAAGATGGACAGACGACCTAAAAGAGACCGCAGGGAAACGCTGGATGCACGCCGCTTCCAACCGGCACTTTTGGAGATCGAGATGGGGGAGGCCTATGTGCAGCAGTGGACGTCCTATGGCTGAAATGATGATGATGATGAGGACTATAGGTATTGTATCTCTATGATTGTAACCTAATAATTTTATTTTATTTACAGATACATGAAAACGAAAGATCTCCGGAATCACACGTACAAAATGCACCCAAAAGAGAAGAAAAAGAACTCGACCAGCGATACGGAGCAGAACTCATCTTAAGCATCACAAATACCTACACTTAAAACTAGCTGCGTCCGGTTTTACCCGTGCTTTTCCAGTTTTCCCGTGGAAAATGTATCCTATATCAGTCCCCGTGGTGGAACAGTTACGTTACGTAACAGTTAGTTAAGTCAGCGGAAAAACAGTTAAGTCAGCGGTAGAACTGTTAAGTCAGCGGTAGAACAGTTAAAACAGCGGAAGAACAGTTATGTAGCGGTAGACAGCAGGGAACCGGGCAAATAAACATAAAATAAAAAATAAAATAAAATAAACAGTTAAGTCAGCGGAATAACAGTTAAGTTAAGAACCGCTAAGTCAGCAATATAACAGTTAAGTCAGCAATTAAACAGTTAAGTCAGCTAGAACAGTTAAAACAGCGGAAGATCAGCGATAGGTCAGTTATGTCATCGGTAGAACAGTTAAGTCAGCAGGGAACAGTTAAGTCATCGGAAGAACAATAAGGTTGGCGGAAGAACAGTTAAAACATCGGAAGAACAGCTAAGTCAGCAATAGAACATTTAAGTCAGTAATAGAACAGTTAAGTGAGCGGCAGAACAGTTAATTTAGCGGAAAAACAGTTAGGTCAGCGGTAGGACAGTTAAGTCAGCGATAGAACAATTAAGTCAGCGTTAAAACAGTTAACGTGAAAAAACATTTCGCCTCATTATATGATTTTCTTACTTGCGTGTTATTTCGAGTGATAATGTATAATATTAGTGGATTATTGTTAATTAAGTTCTCGTGAACGCGCTCGAGTGTAGGTAATTGATAGAATGAGGTGAAACATGTATTTTCTTGATGTTTCCAAAACACCACAGAAGCATCTAGTAGTCTCCACTTTACTAGGGCATGACTTTGACTAGACCGTGACATTGATTGACACAGAGTGTGACTATGACTTGTTTGACGATATTTAATAAAACTTGAAAAAAAATCTCAATACTTGACTATGGCAAATGCACAAAACGTGCGACGCCAAAATCCTTTCAAGCTGAAAAAAAAGTAGTTACAATTTCTTTTTTAATAGGTGGTAAGTACATTTAAGAATTATAACTAGATTCAAACCTTTTAATTCGTTTGTACATATATTTTACTAGGTGTTTAGCCGCGACTATGTAAGTGTAGATTTTCATAATTATTTAATAAAATTATTAATTTAACTTTAAATTAATAATTTTATTTGCCTCCCCCTTACTCCGTTACCGCAAAATTATTTCTAAGCAGATCTCCACACCCCTTAAGGAGTCTACCTGTTTTTATTGTATACTAGCGGTCCGCCCCAGCTTCGCACGGGTATAGATTATAGCCTACGTCACCCGGGGATAGTGTAGCTTCCCAACAGTGAAAGAATTTTTCAAATCGGTTCAGTAGTTTCGGAGTCTATTCAATGCAAACAAACATACAATCAAATCTTTCCTCTTTATAATATTAGTATAGACTAACTGATACCCACGACTTTGTACGCGTAGACTTTCATATAAACTTTCAGTTCCCATTTGCCCCCCCTTAATTCGGCCCTTTCGCAAAATCCTTTCTTAGCGGACCTCTACACCCCACAAGGAATCTACCTTCCAAATTTCAGCTTCGTAGGTCAAGTAGTTTTCGAGATTTCGTGTTTAATGAGTGAGTGAGTAGGTGAATTTCGCTTTTATATAATTACTAGCTGCGCCTCGCGGTTTCTCCCGCGTAGTGATGAAAAATGGTGATGATGATGATGATGATGAGAAGTAGCCTATGTCACTCTCTGGCTCTTGAACTATATCCATGCAAAAATCAGGTCGATCCGTTGTTCCGTTGCAGCGTGAAAGAGGAACAAACATCCACACATCTATACATACAAACTTTCGCGTTTATAATATTAGTAGGATTTAGATTTCGTGATTAGTCAGTCAGTGTGTGGTATTTCGCTTTTATATACAGGCTACGTGGAAGGGGTGTACCATGGTATAATAATATACCCCGCCAGGTATAGCGCTCCGAGAAATAATGTCACGTGGGTGTCCCGCAATGATGTCATCAATGTCGTGGATACACGTACACGTGCATAAACAAGAGCAGAATATGTAACTTACAACAAGTTCGAGAGAGATGACGATACACGAAACAATGGCGGACTCTCTGTGTTAACAGTAGCGTGAAATTATAACTCGCCAATTTCCGTACATTACCTGTGGGAATCCAATAAATCAATGTGGTTTTGATAAATATTGTGTTTAATATATTCAATTCGTGTTTAACTTGAATTGCTTTGCTTAGGCGGACAAATCAAATGACAATTGAAATGCTTTTTGTATTTTATTTAATAGATTATTAATTAATTTGTGGATTATTAATTTCCCAGTATCTGTGTTTGTTACAATAAAGTGGCAACTGAACAGTGACGTCATTGCGGGACAACT
The DNA here is from genome assembly GCA_932305915.1 of Agriopis marginaria. Lineage (NCBI taxonomy): Eukaryota > Metazoa > Arthropoda > Insecta > Lepidoptera > Geometridae > Agriopis > Agriopis marginaria. The sequence continues at coordinate 2,356,665 of OW029941.1, forward strand.
CCCGGAGCGCTAGACCTTGTTTTCTTGGATCATGGGGTGTACTAAACTGAAAGGGGTCAGTTATACAATTATATATTCAACGTAAAGAACAACTTTTGCGATGGTACCATCCCTGAAATATAGTAAACACTTGGCGTCTGCTTATGACGTAACAATCTTCAACGCTACATGTTAAGGTGGTTCGATTCACCTATGGCGGGAAACTCAAATTTTAAACAGTTTTTTGGTCCTAGTAGCCAGGCCAGGTAATTATTTTTAAATAACACAGTGTTTGCGCAAATTGTTGGCTGTTCTTTACATTATAATGTACAATTATTTAACAGTAACGCACCATATTACTTACATTTGTGAATAAACCGTTTGAAACAGCAAAAATTTGTTTATTCACAAATGTAAGTAATAATGGGCATTAGAGTTAAATAGCTTTATATGATTTTGTAAAGAATAATAATCAATCTGCGCAAACATCATGGTTGTTTACAATAATTACCCGGCCTAGCTACAAGGACAAGAAAACTGTTTGAAATTTGAATTTCCCGCCATTTGTGCAACGAACCACCTTAACAGTACTGAATATTCTAACAAAATGGTGTTTGATTTCATAATTGTGACGTCATAAGCCTCTGATTGGCATTTCACTTTTTATCATAGTGGATTGATGTATCATCATCATAATCAGCCTTTTAACAGAACACTGCTGGACTTTTAGCCTACCCTCGAAAGAGTGATTGGGTCACATCCACCACGCTGGCCCAGAGCGGGTTGGTTGATTCACATACGCCATTGAATTCCTTCTCCGTACGTATGCAGGTTTCCTCACGATGTTTTCCTTCACCGAAAAGCCAGTGGTATGAAAATCCGTACATAAACTCCAAAGAGCTCATTGGTACGGGCCCGGGGTTTGAACCCGCATCCTCACGCTTTCAAGTCTAGCGGTCTCCCAAACGGGCTACCACGGCTTTTTTTGGATTGATGTATATTTGTATCAAAATAACAATTAATCTCGTTTTTAAAATAGAAATAAATACAGTTTTAAGAATCTACCTAACCTATTCCATTATTAACAGACTTCGAAAAAGAAGGAAGGTTCTCAATTCAGCCGGTTTTTTTTTATATTTTTGATCTGATAACGTCTTATAAATTGACTAGCGGTCCGTCCCAGCTTCGCACGGGTATAGATTATAGCCTATGTCACCCGGGGATAGTGTAGCTTCCCAACAGTAAAAGAATTTTTCAAATCGGTTCAGTAGTTTCGGAGCCTATTCAATGCAAAAAAACAAACTAACAATCAAATCTTTCCTCTTTATAATATTAGAATAGATGAACGCCGGCTGCACGCACGAAAAATTGTCACGTTCCGCCTGAGCCGCGCGTGCAAGCGAGAGCGCGGAACAAGCGATAGAGAGGCACGATCGGCCTAAGCGTTATCACGTAAAATTATCGTCAGTAAACCGACAGACAACCCCATTTTTCAATCATAATTTCTGTGATTCTTTGTTGAAATTCTTTGAACGTTGAGATTCAGTGTGTTTTATGACATTAGTATTAGTGAGTAGGTATTGTTTATTTTACTTTTTAATAACTGGTTATTTGTAAATATGTTATTTTAGAGTCTTAAAATGTACATAGTAAAATAAGTAATCGAAATTAATATATCATTATAAAAATTCTGTGATTTTTTACTTATACCAGGGGCCTTACGGACAGCTAATTGCGGCACCTAATCCGCTCAGTTGGAAAATCACGCGAGCGTGAACCTTATCGCGCCCAAATACGGTATGCGGTCGCGTGATTTTCCAATTGAGCGGATTAGATGCCGCAATTAGCTGTTGTCCGTAAGGCCCCAGTCTACATATCATGAAAACTGAGAAAAAGAGATAGAAGACAAGGTGGTATCTTCTATTATACTAATGGCGCCACCACACTTCGTTATTTGTATTCGCGTAGTGCCGCCATAACCTATAAACCAAACAATAAATTGGCCAAGTGCGAGTCGGGCTCGCGCACTGAGGGTTCCATACCACAACAAAATTACCGATTATAACTTGGCAATGAACAGAAACTTGTCACCGACTCGCATTTGGCCATTATTTATTGTTATAAGAGTGTGTACTATAATCATGCCAATTTTGACAGTTGTACAAGTGCATTTACAATTTTTGGGGTTCCGTACCCAAAAGGATAAAAGCGAGACCTTATTACTAAGCCTACATTGTCTGTCATACTTTAAACGGTTGTATCTTTTGAACCGTAATAGAAACCATTCAACCAATATAAAATGAATGGACGGGCCCTAAAGAAGCGCATTTTGGAAGATTACAAAGTGAGCGCCGGCGCTCATTTCGTTTTAGTCTGTCTCTAGCCGTAGGAAGTGCGACACGAGTCTATTGTTACATGATAACGAAACATCTGACAAAATGATGCGTTCGTGTGCTTTCCCGAAGTGGAAATAAACAATAAAAAACCGCTATCTAATTTTTTGTGACAAATGTGCTGTACATGGTTATAATTAGGTGTTGAAGTATATGTCCAACGGTTTTGACTCGTTTTTACTGAGCAAGTTCAATGGTTATGGCCCGTCCATTCATTTTATTTTGGTCGAAGAACCCACCTGTATGTAATGCTTAGCATTTTAATACGTTTGAATCCTCCCTTTTCGCATTTCTACACTATTTATTTTGTAAGCAAGAGAAAACTGCCTAAGCATTCTTAGGAACAACAAATAAAAACCCTAATTCATTCGAAATTTTTTATTTGACATACAGTTACTTAATTAACTTAAACCTAGAGTTAACAAAAAAATGTGCTTACAGCAAACTAAATCACTTCTAATCTGTTACCAATTCTGTTTGTACCATTAACTAAACCAATAATCCTAACTTACCTGAGTTTCTTTTCTTTGTGTACGTAAAAACACAATTTTAGAACTGGCGAATTAAATTTGGCAAAAATGGTAAAACGCAATAGACTTGAATAATTGTTTTTGAATCAGTTTAATAAAAACGTATACCCTTTTTATTTAAATACATACATACACGTGTCTAGTAGCTTGGTGCATTATCTATACTAATATTATAAAGAAGAAAGATTTGATAGTTTGTTTGCATTGAATAGGCTCCGAAACTACTGAACCGATTTGAAAAAAAAAACCGCTGTTGGGAAGGTACACTATCCCCTGGTGACATAGGCTATATTTTTTTTTAAATAGGATCTTTACTAAAACTCCAATAATGTAACCCAAAGTGTAAAAAAAATAAGATTTACACCTGTGCGAAGACGAGGTGCTTTGCTAGTTGTTGATAAAAAAATGTAGGTCATTTTGAGAATTGGCCCTTTATTGACTCAGTTGGCATTTTAAGAATTGGAAATTTTGGGTTACAGCGTTTTGAGCTATACTAAAATGCGCTTGCAGACGATTAAAGTACTACTAAACACTACCACTTGCATTAAGCAAAACGTTGCAGACGATGCGTAGTGGGTACAATTTCTCAATTTCTGCATGCCAAGGGCGTTGCCAGCCCATGGCCCAGGGGGGGGGGGGGGGGGGCAAGTTAATAAGGAGGATGAGAAAAATTCTTAGCAGTTAGTTTAATTTTTTTATTTCTTGCACCTGCTCCTCCCCCCTTGGCGACGCCCTAAGTTCTAGTCGTGTTTTGTTGTTGTACAAATGGATAGTCTTTAATTGAAATTAAATTAAAAACGCACTTTTCAGGCAGACACGGCTCAAAATGCCATTTGACGGTCAAATTATTACTACCTTACAGAGTTGCACCAAGCTACCAAACACCCTGTATAATTTTAGCAATATTTTTCTATTTGATATAATTTGTTTAAATAGCCTTAAGGCGCTTGCAGACGATGCGTAGTATGTATAAATAGCAAGTAAAAGTTGTAAGTAGTTGCTACACATCGTTTCCTTAGTGCAAGTGGAAACCTCCCATTACACCGTTTCGCAGTGGAGTGTTACCATATAGACCGGCTACATAACTCGGGTATCATCCAGGACGTTACAGCGGTACGGACAAGACGTCTAACGAGTCTTCTTGCCCTGAAAATCACCTTCGTCAGCTTCTCAGATGTGTAGCGGGCAATACCGGAGTTATGCAACCGGCCTATAGAATACAACGTTATTTTGGAAAGCGACAGTTTATATCTTACAATTAGGTACTCTTTCAATGCCACCTCATCTTTTCCTTTGCTGTTATAAAAAACGTAAAAAAAACTGACAGACTAATAATTATTACTTCAACAAATAAAAAATCTGATTTATTGACAATCAAAGATCGAAATAAAGTGACTAATCTGGAGAAGTGCGGTTTTACTTGCATACCAACATATGTGCACTGTATAATGTTGCATACAAGGGTATGTGCATAGTTAACTGTTGCATACCAAGGTATGTGCACTGTTTATTGTTGCATTCCACGGTATGTGCATAGTTAACTGTTGCATACCAAGGTATGTGCACGGTTAAATGTCGCATACCAAGGTATGTGCACTGTTTATTGTTGCATACCACGGTATGTGCATAGTTAACTGTTGCATACCACGGTATGTGCACGGTTAAATGTTGCATACCAAGGTGTGTGCACTGTTTATTGTTGCATACCACGGTATGTGCATAGTTAACTGTTGCATACCAGGATATGTGCACTGTTTATTGTTGCATACCACGGTATGTGAATTATTAACTGTTGCATACCACAGTATGTCCATAGTTTATTGTTGCATACCAGGGTATGTGCACTGTTTATTGTTGCATAACAAGATGTGTGCACCGTTGACTGTTTCATGACAAAGTATGTGCACTGTATATTGTTGCATACCAGGGTATGTGCATAGTTAACTGTTGCATACCAAGGTATGTGCACTGTTTATTATTGCATACAACGGTATGTGCACTGTTTATAGCTGCATACCAGGGTATGTGCATAGTTAACTGTTGCATACAAGGGTATGTGCATAATAAAATTGCATTGCGTAACAAGTTGCACAGTTACAGTCAAGTCAGCAGCGTGTCATGTGCAAACTGCATCGGGACAATCTAAAAGTTATTTGTAATGTTTTTATGTATTTGTTTGATCTCTTGTTTAGTCACATTATTTCAAATTTAAGAAATTAGAGATACACCAATTCTAATCAACACAATTGTATCTACTGTTCGATTTACATTCATTATTATTTTAGTTGCCTAATAGCATCGATTCTGATGCACTCTAAACTAAACTTAATTTGACAGCTCTAAAATTGTTGCCATCCTTCTCTCACATATTAAAATGAAAAGAGAGGCAAATAATTTTAGTCCTGTCAGATTGGTTTAGTCTAGTGGGTGGTATGACAGAATCGACGCCATTTACTTTTTAGTTAAATTAAATTATAATACAAGTTATAAATCTGAGCCGCGCTAAGATTCTGTCTGACAGTTGCAATGACATTGTAATTTTGTAAATAGCTGAATAGACATTTATCTTTTTATTTATTACTTTATTTATTTATTTATTTAATACTTCACTGTAGTATATTGGCTATGAGATTTAATCTTATGTTTAAAAAAACTATCATTCAGTATTTTACAATTTTATTGCAGCTGTCAGAATGCTTAGTTGTAATGAAAGCAAAAAATAATTGATGTTTGTTTCTATTTTACAACTTTAAATTATAAACTCAGAAGTTATTAGCATTACAACATTATATTAGTAGAGAAAAATAACGCCTAATAAACTTATTAGTGACCATATTCGAAAACATGTCAAAAAACTTGTAAGTATTGAAACATGTTTGAAACTTGCATAATAGTGAAACATGTCTGAAAATTTTATCAGGTAACTTATTCGAAACATGTCCGAAAGCTTAGTCTAAATACTTATAAGTAGCAAAACATGTTCAAGACTTATAGACAGTGGAACTTGTCTTAAAACTTTTGTGAGGCCACTTGTGAAAACTTGTATGAAAACTTGCAATAAGATGTTAAAAGCTCCATAAGTCATGAAACTTATAAATAGTAAAACATGTGCAAGACTAGAGAAAACTTGTCTGAAAACTTATGTGAGGCAACATCTAGTGAAAACTTGTTTGAAAACATGTTACATAAAACTGAGTAGTGAATCTCTGCAAACTTATGTCAGCAAACTTGAAACTTATAAGAAGTGAAACATGTTTGTAAACTTATAGGTAGAAAACATGTCCAAAAACTTATGAATAGTGAAAAGTCTATACATGTACCTAACTGTCCGTCTGTCCCGCTGCTTGACGTAGTAGAACATATATCTTTTCCTTAATCCAATCTTTGTTGTACGGTGCATATGTGTTTGTCGACTTTTGATACACTAGACAACTCAGGTCTGCAAGCTGGAAAAAATAACCAACAGATTAGGTAGTGCTGGCGTACTCCGTACTTTAGGTATGAAGCTACATGTTCGTGGCGGGAACCAGTAATAGTATCGGCGTAAAGTTGCTGGTCTATCGGTTTTTTATCGGATCTAGACAACGTTGCCGCGCGATAGACAGAGAGGTTAATATAGCTGTAGGTAGTTACCACTCGCAAGTCCTGAATTGCACTCGGTAGTGTGTACTAGCAACAAGTGTACTAGCAAGAGTCGCTACTTATTTAAATGATTTTGCGGACTGAATCTCCTGTACTTGTACTAATACGTATTCTGTGATGTTGAGTAGAAGTGGGAAAACCTCGTCTTAAAACAGAACCTACTTCCAAGTTGGTGTACTAACTGATCCATCTGGATATTATCACTATGCAGTATAGCAGCGGTCGCTGACATCGAAATGCCATAACCTTTCATCATTTGAGGTGAAATACCAATGAGGCAAATTCACTTGTGCAAATAGTAACTTAGAATAGGTCCTAATGTTTCATTTAGTAATGTCTAATGGACCCGGGTATGTCCTAAAACTGTGACCAGAACCACCGGAGGATGGGCAGCAGCGTCCTGTTAGTACACGGTGAACGTACTGCGATCTCTAAGCCGCCTGCCAAGCGTGGGGATTATGGCAACACCCCTCTCTAAGAGGGAGGCCTTGTTCAGCAGTGGACATTTAATGGCTGATGATGTGTGTGTGTGATGTGTTTAATTTAGTACATGACACAGCGTTTAGCGAAGGATATGCTTAGAGACATTATACAAACTGAAAAAATATTTTAAGTTCGCTAATACATTTCTGAGTATAAGAGTTTAAAGTTTTTAATGGGGATGGTAAGTGAATGCTCTATCCCTCTCTAGCAAAGCGTGTTTAGACAGTTTTTTTAAAACGGCCAATGCTGAACAAAGGCATCCCTCTTAGACCTCTCTAAGAGGCCTTTGCAACACTTCTCGGCGATGCCATAAATCATAGGCATTATTAAGCAATAAATCAGTATCAGATTGAACAGTTCTTCATGTACTGAAGAACTCCCCATATATAGGTCCCACGTCTCTATGCATGCAAAGCAGCTGACTTAAGCGCAGTGAAAAGTGAGTGAGGTGGAGCTTATAGTTCCCTTCGACAGACAAGGTATTTTGTTGAATGTAATTCATCAATTATACTCCTGGTGCATCCCAATGCACTCTGGTATCTCCAAGATTCTATTCCCCCAACTCATTAAAAAAAACAAGCCTACATCGCGGAACCCGAATGTTTCATCGAGAACCGAGCGTCTGATGCACCTTCAATGATCAGCGATTCTAAAATCATAGGTTTCGAGCTCTCGCTAGACTTTCCGAAGTAGTACGAAACTAACTATTCTTCTGTGGAAAAGGTACTTTTTGATCGAATTTTCAGGCCACCGCCGTGACTCCTGAACGGTGATACTAAAACTGCCGTGTATGTTATGGCCTATAATTATGATTAAAGCAAAATAAACTTACCTGATCGACAAAATCAAACAACTGTGAGATATCGTATGTGATGGTTGGTGTATTAGGGTTCCGCCGCTTCAAATGTTCCTCATATATCTTGCAAACGCCCTCCATACAGTCATTTACGCTTTCGTAGTCGGAATACGTCCGCGTCTCGGGCCTATGACCAGGCTGCACTAGTAAAATTGTATGCGACTGGAAAAATCATAACCTCATTGTTTACCGCCATTTTTTAACACAAAATTACAAGTTTTTACGCTATATGTGCTGTTCAACTTACCATTTTGTAAAAATTTATGGATCAGTTTAGAAGGGTAACTAACAATTTTTTTGTTATTTTCAAAAAAATACAGCAATATTACTTCTCTGCTCATGCAACAGTAGCTTTTTTTCGTTCAGAAACAGAAGCCAATGCTGCCAACTGCAAATCATGATTTCTACTATTCAAATTCAAATTAATTTATTTCAGGCAACAAAACAACCCATACAATTTATTAAATAGATCATCAATACATATAAAAATAAACTAAGGTAATAAATCAAATTCACAGTGACACAATACAATTCCAAATAATAAGTTAACCATAGTCTTAGAAAAATTTAATAGAATTAAATGGAAGCAGCGGTATACCAACTGTATACCTACAGTTTCCTTAAAAATATGAATCCTTGATATCACGTATGATTGTCCATTATTTTGAATTTTTTTATCACCTCGTTTGCAGTTGTGTGTCGCTCAATATATGTATTATTACACAATTCGTATCTACAAGTGCAGGAGAAACGTATATTTTCATGTTGTTTCACAAGCATAAAATCACCATAAAATAAACTTTCTGGGCAGATGCAGACACGGTGGTATGGCTATATTGACTTTAGCTGACCCATAAAGAATAAAAAAAAAGGTATTGTCACACCAAGACACGAACGATTGTCAATGTCAAAAACCAATGAAGTTGCATTTTTCGTCGATTTGAGTGATTGTGTGTGATTTCATTTCTGAATTAAATAATTTAGAATTATTACCTACATTCAGATTCAATTTTTCGTGTTAAATTGAAGAGAAAACCACAATATTTCGATAATAATGGCTGACAAACAAAAAGTAGACCTTGGCCTTCTGGAAGAAGACGACGAATTTGAGGAATTTCCCGCTGAAAGTAAGTTTTTAGCGGTACATAGTAATTGTTCCAAACTGAAAGTACCAAATTTTCGTCCATTTCAACGGTATTTAAGCAAACTTTCGTCTATTTTGTTGTTAGATTGGGGCACGGAAGACGCTGATGATGAAGACGTGTCCGTGTGGGAGGACAACTGGGAAGATGATATTGTACAGGACGATTTTAACCAACAATTGAGGTTAGTAGTGGTTTGTTAGTAAACAGTCTTGGTAAGCACACCCAGAGACTGCAGTCCCGGTGCATTCTTCTAGAGGGTTCGGGGAAGCCAACCTCAAGGGTTTCTTGAAATGGCGTCGCCTAGCATGCGAGCACCGAATCGCATTCTATCCCTAAGTTGTGCAACCCATCTGGCCCATGACTTTTCCAGTTCTGTGCTGTACGGACTCCACAACTAACGTCAACAGAGCTTATTGACATAGACTCCATGGGTTTGATGGACTCAGGGGCGATTATTCCCCCAGCTAAAGCAGATTAGCTTTGCTAGAGTCCTGGGGGGTTAGACAAGAGCCACTTTCTGTTAGCGTTATCGCCTGTGGAAAGATGAAATTGTACGAAAATGACATTAGCTTGAGATAACATCTCTCATGCTAATGTCATTTTCATGTTATTGTTATTATTATTTTTCTTTTGGCTACTAATCAAAATAACATAGTGGCATGGTAATCAAAATTTTTAATTATTTTTAAATATTATTTACTTAATTTTAAAATGTAATATTGCTGTTTTGGTATAATTAATTGATACATTAATAGGAGAAGCCATTGGCTCCCGTCACACAGTCTCTGACTAGTTCAGGAGCCTCTGGGATCATTACTATAGCTTAACATAAATTATGCCTGAATAAATGATTTTGTATTTGTATTTGTAGTGGAAAAACTATTCGATTTCGGAGGTTAGTATTTTTGGTTAATCATATTTATAGGACGGACCAAAAAATCCCATGAAAATTATAGCCAAAGGCTGACCACGGCTTTGTCAATGATTATTTATTTTACCATATTTCAAGTTATTTGTATATATTTCAAGTTATTGAATAATTAAGCTTGTCCCATGCCTATTACTTTGATTAAAGGCATAGTATAGGCATTTATACTGTTTTTTTTTAAAATTTAAATTTAATATGTCATAAATATTTTTTCTGATCTGTATTTGCCAATCAAAATTACTTTAAAGTCAACGGAATGTCTTCCCTGACAGTTTTCATGAGGCTACAGAGATTAAGGTTGCTGGCGAAGACAGCAGCCATTAAACATCCGCTGTTGGACAAAGGCCTCCCTGTTAGAGAGGGGTGTTGCCATCATCCCCACGCTTGGCAGGCGGCTTGGGGATCGCAGTATGTTCACCTAATAGGATGCTGCTGCCCTTACTGATTCTTAAAAAGGTTCCACCCTAAATATTGTATCTTTCTTTTTCAGGCAACAACTAGAAAAGCTGAAGGAGCAAAATAAAGCCTAGTATAAAAATAGAATTTAAATATACAATAAAATTAACCTTTTTAAATAAAATATCATAAAACCTCTTGAAATGAGCCTTTGGACTTGAACCCTTAAAAACACCCTGGATTATACTGGGTTACGCATAAAGTGTATACTAAGCAGAAAGGGGTCCGTTATATTCATCATTTCATAGGACGTCCAATGCTGGACATCGCCTCCATCAATCTCGAAAAGGGCCGGTTGGAAGCGGCCTGCATCCAGCGTTTCCCTGCGGCCTCTTTTAGGTCATCTGTCCATCATGTGGGTGGACGTCCTAAGCTGAGTTTGAGTAACCGGCTTTATCTTACGTGAGTAATTCCCGTGTAATATAAATAGAAATCTATTTATTACAGAAATGTTTTTTTTTATGTGTACTTGCACAGAATAAATTATTGGAATATAAGAAACCAGAAGACGCAGCGTAGGTAGGCCTCCCACTAGATGGACCGATGACATTGTGAGAGTCGCGGGCATCCAGTGGATGCAGATGGCAGGCTGTCGTTCAGTGTGGAAGTTAAAGGGGGAGGCATATGTTCAGCAGTGGATGTCTTCTGGCTGATGGTGATGATGATGATGATTAGAAAAAACACCACTGCAGAGCATTCCAGAGGCTTAACGGCTAACTCTTATCGCGGGCTCGAAACAGCGCATTGCGGAAAATCACGCGAACGTGAACCTTAACGCGCCGAGATACTGTTTACGGTCGTGTAACTTTTCGCATCACTTAAACAGGCGCCGTAAGGCCCCTGAGGTTTGTAGCTGTTCGTACAATAACGCTGGAACAGCTGGAAGCAAAACTCTTTCTGAAATGAAATCCTTAATGGCCGGCTATCCGAGTCACGTAGGCAACAAAACGCTCCCTCAGCCCCCGCCAAGTTATAGCGACGATGTATATTGCCGCGCTAGAGTCAGGACGCCCGCGGGGGGAGTGCAACGACAAAAACGAACATAAGTCCGACCTCGATGACGCCTGGCGCGGCACTGAATGCGGCGCGCGCAAATTCTCGGGACCTTTTTACGGTTTTAATTTCACTAAAAAACTAAACTATTCACTATCAAAAATCTATTCTATCCAAATAAAAAAAAGTTGAATAAAATTGCCTTTCAGTACATGCAATTTCCAGGTTGTTACGAACTTTCATCTCTACATAGTATAAATTGAAGTCGCTTTCCGCGTCTGTCTGTCTGTCTGTATGGCCGCTAACTCCTCCTAAACCACGCAACGGATTTTGATGCTGTTTTCACCATCAGTTAGATTCATTTTCACGGAAGGTTTATATATATGTATATCTAGCGCCCAGCCCCGGCTTCGTACGTAAATTACACCCGTGCGAAGCCGGGCGGGCGGGTCGCTAGTTAGAGCATAAAACGAAAAAAAAAAGATACAGTTGAATTGACAACCGCCTCTTTTTGGAAGTCGGTAAAAAATAAACTGAATCGACTTTGTTTCAGATTTTTTTTTTGATCGAGGAAAGTTTATTCTATCGTGTTTTGAACCAAATCACAGACTCTAACACAGATGTATCTGTGACATGTATTTTTTCCAGCTCAAATATTGTAATTTAACTGATAAAAATTGATTTAAAACCGTCAAATTTGGTATAAGAGGCTCTTAAGGGTCGGTAACGTATTTGGGGAGGTGTGCCGTAGAAGTCTCGCCCAGGGCGCTAGTAGTACTAAAACCGGCACTGATGCCTCTTAAAGGCGGATCCAGGATTTCATTTGGGGGGGGGCATTCTGACAAGTTTCGAAGGAATCAAATCGAAAAATTGTTTCTGAGTGAGAGAATGTATGGAATTGCTAGGTGTTTTGGGGTGGGCCATGGCCCCCACGGCCCCCCTCTGGATCCGCCAATGATGCCTCTGGTGTGACAAGTCAAAGGCGACGGTGACTGCTTACCGTCAGGCGGCCCGCCTGCTTGTTTGCCACCTATAGCATATTTTTTTTTTTTTAATATTGACGTCAGAGACTGGCTTCTAGGGTTGTCCTATGAGGAGACCAAGAGAATTATCCATAGCTTATACAGTGAGTAGTTTTTTTAATTGCAATATTCCTTTCCATTTTCCTTTCATTGTGATGGCATACAGTTTTTTTTTTTTGGAAATAGCCTATTTCAATCTGTTCTTTTTAGTCAATTCGCTACTTCACACAATAAAATCTCTGTTAACTCTGCACTCGGGCTCCAAGATACAAGCCTCGTGCTCAGTTTGGGGCTCACCGATTAGCGTCATATACATGAACTCAGACTTTAACCACTAACGGCCTTACTTATATACGTTGCAATGCTGTTAACTTCTCGTTGACGGAAATTATGCCCTTAACTGTTGGCCTTTTGGAAAAACTCAGAGTCACTCAGCGGGCAATGGAGAGAGCTATGCTCGGAGTTTATTTGCGCGATAAAATCCGAAACGTGGATATTCGCCAAAGAACCAGAGTCACCGACATAGCTGTTAAAATTTGCAAGTTGAAGTGGCAATGGGCAGGCCACATCGCTCGAAGAACCGATAACCGATGGGGAAGAAAGGTTCTTGAGTGGAGACCACGAACCGGAAGACGCAGCGTAGGTAGGCCTCCCACTAGATGGACCGACGACATAGTGAGAGTCGCTGGCATCCAGTGGATGCAAAAGGCAGGCTGTCGTTCAGTGTGGAAGTTAAAGGGGGAGGCCTATGTTCAGCAGTGGACGTCTTCTGGCTGATGATGATGATGACGGAAATTGTCACACGTGAAAACAAGACGGAGCAATTTTAAGCTTTGCTTAAAACGTTTATAAGTAAAGCCGCTTAAGTTTACTTATTAAGTTGTTTCCTAAAAATGTATGTATGTGCATTCTTTGTATATTGTGGAGGTACTGTTATTTTTCTGCGAAATTAAATTATCTTATCTTATCTATTGTTTGTTTCTTCTGGCGTCTGATAGCGGAAAAGTGGTGGGAAAGTGGGAATGAATTCATGCAGAACTGCGTTCATACAGTGTTTAATCAGAATTATCGACAATAGGTCGCTGCAGATGTCCATAAAGCTCTAAGAATAGGTCCCAAAAAGCCATTCGTTCGTTATACAGGCTGGTGCCAACGTGCAAGTCTGCGTCTATGTGGATGTAGTGTTGAAGAGAGGTGGAAGTGATGGGTTCCCATGTGACAGGCACCAACGATGTCGGTTGAGGCGTCGGATCCCTGAAAAGATAATCATCATCATCATCATTTTAGCCATAAGACGTCCACTGCTAGACTTAGGCCTCCCCCATCGATCTCCAAAAGGGCCGGTTGTATTTACGAAAACTTTTTTCGTTTACGTATTGTTCCATACATTTTAGTAAAGCGGCTCTATCGGAAACGTGGAGGAACTAAATTTGGCAGTTATCGGCGGTATAGATTGCTTCACTCTAATACGAAAAAAGTTTTCGAATACCTTTTAGCCCAGCAATGTATGGAACAAGACGAAAACGAAAAAAGTTTTCGTAAACTATCAAATCTGGGGCTAAGGGCACATTAGTACGATTCACTATGCCTTAAGGCGAGGTTTTCCCACTTATAAGCCACGCTTGTTACTCGAGATGACCATTGTATTAAAGTTGCATTAGGAGGAATTAGAGGACCTAAACCATGTACGAACTAGTGTCTTTCGATCTGTTGGTATTCGATACGACTTTTCGAACTGACGAACCATTAAAAAAATATAAATTGTCAATAGCGTTCTTCGCAACTACGTAAGACTATGTTTTAAGCCGAGAATTTACTTACCCATATTTGACAAAGTTGGTCCACATTTCAGTCATACGATCTATTGTCAATTGATCTTCTAGATTCGGTTCTTCAAAGTAAGATACGTCAAACAAGTATCCTACTTCATCCCCATGGGCTGCTCCTTCCAATGTGGTGTTTATAGAACGCTTCACTAGATTTCTTTCTCCATCGTAAGAGAACAAGTAAAGAAAGACTTTCTCCACTCCACTCTTCAGGTACCTTCGGACACTTCTTATAGAATTATGTACAAACGAAACATCAGACCTTAAATCTATTGCTTCTTTAAATTTGCTTTCATCTATTTGGTCGTCTCCAAAAAAGAACTGTCTCACTTCCGATTGCCCTGTGAAGTCTTCATGCTCGGTTGAAAATGTGTTCCACAAACTTTGCTCTACTGTATTCGTCAAGTCAGAGTCTGGTGTCAAAAAGAGACCCAAAGCCTCGTTGTCGGTAAAGCCTATCATAACATTAATGTCTTTTGCCTGTACTACTTCTTTGGACACCCAATTTTCCGTCATAAACGCGTCTACACCATCAAAAGTTCTTTCAATGCAAGGCCTGAATTGGAAACCAAGCTGGCGGCTTGCATTAATTACTTGCAGAGGATCGATAGTAGCCAGGAAATCTAGCGCTTCATCTGTATCGTTTGTTGAAAGACCGAAATGCTCAGCAAATCGGAATGGATAATTTATCATATCAGGAGGACTGTAACTCGGTAAGAAAGCTACTCCACTCTGCATAATGGCTTGCTGGAAAAATTGCGGGCCTTCATCGGAGGCTATGATCAAATCTGTTGACATACCCCCAGCACTGTTCCCTGAAACTGTCACTCTGTTTGGATCTCCTCCAAAACTTTGTATATTATCTCTTACCCATTTGAATGCTAACAACTGATCTTTCAATGCCTGGTTGCCTGGTACCCTCGGGCTTTCTGTACACATAAATCCATAGGCACCAAGTCTATAATTGAGGGTCACGACTACAACGTTATGTCTCACTAAATATTTCGCTCCGTACAAAGTCCGTCCGTAAGAACCAAACTCGAAGGCGCCTCCATGCAGAAAAATTAGAACAGGTAGAAGGGTCCCAGATGTAGGTACAAAAACGTTAAGATGAAGACAGTCTAGAGATCCACGGCCAGGTTGAGGGCATATTGCGGAGTCGTCGGTTGCATTAAAAATGTCTTCAAATTCTGGGGCTGGCGATGACGGCTGGAAAGTAGTAGGAACTTTTTTAATTGCGACATAGGGGCCTTACGGACAACAGCTTATTGCGGCACCTAATCCGCTCAGTTGGAAAATCACGCGAACGTGAACCTTATCGCGCCCAAATACGGTTTGCGGTCGCGTGATTTTCCAACTGAGCGGATTAGGTGCCGCAATTAGCTGTTGTCCTAAAATACTATGTACAAAAATATATAAATATATTTTTCGTGATTTCATGGTTGGTCCCATAGTAAAAGTTGTTTATAATGGGTTACTATGGATCCCTTTTGCCTTAGTACACCCTTTAGCGTAACCCTTATAGGGGTCACGAGGTCACAGTTGGGGGTGAAAAACTTTAAGTAAAACCAGTATAACTTTTTTTTAAAATTAATAATAGGCTAGCGCTTGACCGCCAACTTCCCTAATGTTAAGCGATGATGCGGTCTACGATTGAGCACGCTTGCCTAGAAGAAACAGATTCACTCGTGATTTGAAGACACCCAGATTGTAACTATCGGGGAACACCCATTCAGGCAGCGCATTCCACAGGCTAGCAGTTCGCATAATACAACTGGAATCAAAGCGCTTCGTTCGGATTTTCGGAATACCAACCATAAAGCGGTGTCGATTTTTTGTGCCCGCTCTGGCAGTCCGATAGAAATATTGGCAGGAGGGAATTAAATCACGAAGATCTGATGCACCTCTCCGAAATGTACCTACTTATTCGATAAAAGACCGATAGACTAGCAACTTACCCCAAAAGGATTTTTAGGGTCCACTGCGCCATAGGGTATACCCAAATACATATAATAGCCCCCTTCTTCAGCTGCCAACCCTCTAACCAGACCCTGCGTTGTACTAACTAAAGGTACATCTTGACTGTACGCAACATTTAGGCAAAATATAAAAAATATATACTTTAAATTAGACATGATTCATTGAAGTTGTTAGTCGGACTATGCACATACTTATCAATAAAATCTCTATTAGTAATAATTAGCATCACCCCGCGGTTTCACCCGTGTGGACATTTCCTTATCAACCGTACAGTTTTTCACTAGCACTACCCTTGTAATGGTTGCCTGGAAGAGACCGCTTTTAGTGATAAGGCCGCCACTTGTGGCACTAGCTCGTAAGTGTTTTCTATCGTGTTGTAATTTTTATTTCTGGCGTACACAATAAAGGGTTTCTATCTATCCTTGCAATTTTATATGTAAAAAAAATTACGTCTATCCATTGCTCGTTTAGTCGCATAATGACAAAAACGCAAAATGACCATAAGGTCGGAAATGGTCCAAAAAACAAAACGTTTAAGGAGTGTCAAGTTCAAGGCGTACAATTATAATGACCAAGTAGCAAAATGTTTAAAGCTAAAAAAGACCACAACATGGCGCAAAAATACAGAATTCCAATTATACATACTACAAATTTAACTGCGATATTATTCAGAGTTTATTTTAATGAGTCACAACAGTAAAAAGAAAAGAAAAAAACGTTTTAAATATACTTATTCTGTAAAGTAGTTTTCTGTTTTGACTCACCAAAATAAACTCTGTACACCTAGGTGCAGTGAATTTTGCAGTAGATAATTATTATTGGAATTTTGGATTTTTGCGCTATGGACGTTTCGCTCTTTGGTCTTTAGACATTTTGCTACATGGTTACTAAAACACTAAACATTTTGCTCTTTTGTCAATTTGCGACTAAACGACCGTTTTCTTTGCTGCTGCGTGAAAGTGGAACAAACAAACCAAAAAACACACTTTCGCATTCATAATATCAAATAAGCATGATTATTGATTATACACATTTAAATGATTGATGGTCGTTTTCTTTTATCTAATCCAGTGGTTCTCAAAACGTAAACTTTTACAAGAAAAAAGTTAATTAGTAAATGGTGGCTGGCGTTTATTTGGTTAAACGCACAGGGGCCCTAAGAGACCAGCAGTGCAAGTACCTTTCTTTATCGATAGTTAAATTCGATAAAATGCCACAGAATCGATCATAGCGAGTACTGATTAAATGGCATTTTATCGAATTTGACGATCTCAACTGTCAAATTTGATGATCGATAAAGAACGGTACTTGCACTGCAGTTTTAAGGGATTCTGTTGTGCAAATACCGTTCTTTATCGAACGTCAAATTCGTTAAAATGCCACAGAATCGATCATAGCAAGTACTGATCAAATGGCATTTTATCGAATTTAACGATCTCAACTGTCAAATTTGATGATCGATAAAGAACGGTACTTGCACTGCTGTTCTGTATTGATCGTCAAATTCGATAAAAATCCTTAGAATCGATAATAGCTAGTACTGTACGCTTAGTCCCAGATTTAATAGTTTACGAAAACTTTTGTCGTTTACGTATTGTTCCATACATTTTAGTAAAGCGCCTCTATCGGAAACGTGGAGGAACTAAAATCGGTATTAATCGGCGGTATAGATTGCTTCACTCTAATACGAAAAAAGTTTTCGAATACTATCAAAACTTGTAGTACTTGTAGTGGCATTTTATCGAATTACATGATCTCAACTGTCAAATTTGACGATCGATAAAGAACGGTAGTCGCACTGCTGTTTAGGTGATGAAAAAATAAGAAAACAAGCCTTATAGAAAGCCCGTTGGTCCAGTTGGTAGTGAACCTACCTTCTGCGCTTGGGGGCGTGGGTTCGATTCCCACCTAGGACAAACATTTATGTAATGAACTACCTAATTGTGTTTGTTCTATGTATATCTGGTTGTTAATATCTATTTAAGTATGTATTTGAAACTATATATGTATGTATATCAGTCTCTGGCAGCCATATCACAAGCTTTGCTTAGTTTGAGGTCAGGTGACCGTGTGTGCAAAAAATGTCCCGAATATATTTTTAAATTGCTTCTTAAAGTTTGACATAATCTATTTAAATCATAAGGAACTATTTTATCTAAGTAATGTATATTTTATTGATTGATAAATAATTATAAATAGATAAAACGTTATCTAAGCATACGTTATTACCTCAAAACAAAGAAAAAAGGGTGATATGCCTTAGTACCATCGTAGACCTGGGGCCTTACGGACAACTGCTAACGCGGTATCAAACTGACGTTAAAACCGCGCAGTTTGGAAAATCACGCGAACGTGAACCTTATCGCACCCAGATACGGTTTGCGGTCCCGTGATTTTCCAACTGAGCGGATTAGGTGCCGCAATTAGCTGTTGTCCGTACTTGTGTAGCGGGCATTTTCCGCAACTAGGCCATTGACTGGCCCATTTTGCGTGCTGTTGTCCGTAAGGCCCCTGGTCAAAAAATTCAGTTGCGAGATTTATACCAAACTAGCGACCCGCCCGCCCGGCTTCGCACGGGTGTAATTTAAACGCGAAGCCGGGGCAGGTCGGTAGTTATATATATAAACCTTCCGTGAAAATGTATCTGTATGTATGTAGTTAGCGGCCATACAGACAGACAGACGCGGAAAGCGACTTCAATTTATACTATGTAGAGATATACATAATTATGTAATAATTAATGATACAAATAATACGAATAAGCTAAAGTTATATGCTGAAGTAATAGCTGTTCGACATAATGATATCAACAAGGCTGCAACTTTGACAAATAAAACTGTTTAACGCGATCTTTGAAAGTAGTTATTTATTGAGTAAGAAAATTTTGTCATCTTGGTGCATCCGGCACATTGAATTTAGCGTCTTCCTTTTATAATTCGTATTCTTCTCAGCAAAACCCTTTTATTTGAAAGAAAGAAAATAAATTTTATTCGACACCTTTACAAAAAACTTATATCTAGATGATTTCTGTACTCCCTCGAGTTTAGGCAGATCCAAACTTTATGATCTGTATCTGAAAGGCTTTGCTGAGAAGAATACAAAAAAAAATGTTTTATTTATTAACTAGCGACCCGCCCGCCCGGCTTCGCACGGGTGTAATTTACGTGCGAAGCCGGGGCGGGTCGTTAGTTATATATATAAACCTTCCGTGAAAATGTATCTAACTGATGGTGAAAACAGCATCAAAATCCGTTGCGTGGTTTAGGAGGAGTTAGCGGCCATACAGACAGACAGACGCGGAAAGCGACTTCAATTTATAGTATGTAGAGATGTAGAAGAGAAGAGATAGAGATACTAACAGGGCAAATAAATAAAAGCTAAAATAAAATATCATGACAACTTGCAAAATATATATTTATTTGAAAACAAAATAAAATAAGTGTTTGCAAACAATTCACCTCTTAAAAGCAGTTTATGTACGTTTACAAAACTAGTTAAAAAACTAGTTTCTACGAATTATGAAATATTTCCAAAAATCAGCTGTTCCATACATTGGCAGGTCAATGAACTTTTTCTATGGAACAGTAGTTTTTTTTAAAATAATTTTAAAGCATACTGTATATATGGTATTAATTATTATTGCATACTTTATATATAAAAAAAACTCATAGACTAGCAATTAGCGATGGTGGCCGAGCGGTAGCATGTGCGCTTTACAACTTGGCGGCACCCGGTTCGATCCTCAGCACCAATCACTTATTTAATCATACTAATATTATAAATGGGGAAGTGTGTTTGTTTGTTCCTCTTTCACGCAGCAACAGACAACGGATCGACTTGATTATTTGCATGGGTATAGTTCAAGGGCCTGAGAGTGACATAGGCTACTTTCATCATCACCAACACCATTTTTCATCACTGCGCGGGTGAAACCGCCGGGCGCAGCTAGTATATTATACAGCCGTGGTAGCCCATTTGGGAGACCGCTAGACTTGAAAGTGTGAGGACGCGGGTTCAAACCCCGGGCCCGTACCAATGAGCTCTTTGGAGCTTATGTACGGATTTTCATACCACTGGCTTTTCGGTGAAGGAAAACATCGTGAGGAAACCTGCATACGTACGGAGAAGGAATTCAATGGCGTATGTGAATCCACCAACCCGCACTGGGCCAGCGTGGTGGATATGGCCCAATCACCCTTTCGGTGGTAGGCTAAAAGTCCAGCAGTGGACTGTTAAAAAGGCTGATCATGATGATATTGTATACTAGCTGAGCCCTGCTGTCTCACCCGCGTAGTGATAAAAATGTTGGTGATGATGAAAGTAGCCTATGTCACTATCTGGCTCTTGAACTATACCCATGCAAAAAATCAGGTCGATCCGTTGTTTTGTTGCAGCGTGAAAGAGAAACAAACATCCATACATATATACATACAAACTTTCGCGTTTATAATATTAATTAGGTATGGTATACCTACAATTATTGCATTCAAATTGACATTTGTCAGTCTACTAAAGTTTTATGAAATAGGGTCATTACTAAGAAAATGGACTAGTCTATATACAATACTAGCGACCCGCCCGCCCGGCTTCGCACGGGTGTAATTTACGTGCGAAGTCGGGGCGGGTCGCTTGTTATATATATAAACCTTCCTTGAATATGTATCTAGCTGATGGTGGAAACCGCATCAAAATCCGTTGCGTGGTTTAGGAGGAGTTAGCGGCCATACAGACATACAGACAGACAGACGCGGAAAGCGACTTCAATTTATACTATGTAGAGATTATAAAGAAAAAAGATTTGTATGTATGTTTGTAACGATTTAGCTCAAAAAGTACTGGACCGATTTTAAAAATTCTTTCACCATTTGAATGCTACATTATCACTGATTAATATAGGCTATTTTAATAGGCTATATAACTATACCCGTGCGGAGCCGGGGCGGACCGCTAGTACTTAAATAAATCATGTGCAGTTTGTATGCCATCTCTCAACAACGGTGAAGGAAAACATCGTGAGGAAACCAGTATGTCCATTGTCCAAGAACCTGAAAAGTTCAAAAACACCAACATGCACTGGACCAGCATGGTGGATTAGACCCACCCTCTCTCTGAGAGAAGACCTGAGTCCCAGCAGTGGGACATGATAGGCTGAAATGACGATGAGACTGGTAACTTAAATACATGTAATTAAATTTTTCTATAATACAATTTTTTTTGTTCTACTTAATCTATTAAAATCTAAAATACAAATTGAGCAACAATCGAAGAATATTCTACAAAGACTTGGTAACTTTTTTTTAAATATTCTATTAACTATTTGAACTCGATTATGGCTCGAACCTAACTATACATATTTCACCTACTTTTAATAGGCATGAGTCCTATTTTTTTAGTATCTCACAAAAAAGCGAATTTTAATTAGACGAAGCGCCAATAAAAGAAAACAAAATAAAAATTAGTTAAAAAAAATATGGATAAGTACGACTAGGACTCTCGCTCTGAGGGTTCCGTTGGAAATTGTGAAATCGTAAAAATACGAAAATATGCGACATAAACGGTCATAATTATCTTTAGATCGCGTAAACTTACAAGTTTGATTTTTTTCACAGCTGAAAGAAGATAGATTTGAGTATTTGATATAAATTTCAACTTGATATCTTTACGCGTTCCTGAGAAAAAGGATCTTGACAGACGGACAGACGGATAACAAAGTGATCCTATAAGGGTTCCGTTTTTTTCCTTTTTAAGTGTACGGAACCCTAAGAAGTTTTTTAATTTCATGCTAGAGAGTGCACGATAGCACCTTATGACGTCAAACCGTGCGCCATACAATTACTATACTAACTGTCGAGATACAATAAATATAGAGTCACAATCGTGCCAAAAAAATGGCCGCACAAAAACTCGGCGCACGCTACGAATTGCGCAGACTTTTTGGTTAGTTACAAGGTAACCGCGCTCCGAGTACAACGCCGCGCGATGCCAGAGCTACGATGACAGCGGACAACTAACGTTGAACACTATGCAAGCGACATAACGTTTAAATTGGAGTAAATGTGGCATTGTGAAGTATATACATAATTAATGTCTAGGTATGTACATCGACGCTCGGACGATTTTTGACTGTTGTTACTCAGAGATTGTGACTCTATATACGGGGTGTAAGGGGAACACTCTCGAAGCCAAAAGAAGGTAATTGTACTCATCATTATGAACAACTTTTACTATGGGACCAACCCTGAAATCGCGAAAAAAATATCAGCTGTTCTATAGAAAACTGTCATTGACACTCGACAAAATTTACGGAACAGCTGATTTTTTTTTCGCGATTTCAGGGTCGGTCCCATACTAAAAGTGGTTCATAATGATGAGTACAATTACCTTCTTTTGGCTTCGAGACTATATTCCCCTTACACCCCGTATATGTATATATATAATGTATATGGTATTTTATCTCGATGACCCAGGGCTATCCAATGCTAAACACTGAAATCTCTTCCCACATTTTGATCGACTTATAATCTAGGCTTAACAGAATCGGGCTCCAGTGCAGCGCTGTCTGGTAGAACGGTGGAATACATCTTTGTCCTAAAACAAATAATAGATTAGGTATAATAGACCTTTGAATGTGGGCTAAGGAGTTTTTTTATGGCTAAAATGGGGTATTTCACCTACATTACAGAAACAAAAAAGTTAAAAAAAAAAGTATAAAATATGTGCATAATATTATATACCATTGGTATATTGTGTATAAATCTTCTTACACACAATACGCACGTTGGAGCACTTTTCGGTTACGCCGACATGCGGTGCGTAACACATTCGACGGGTTTTAAATATCTTTCACGTATGGCGGGAATAGTAAAGGTATGTGTAACAAATCAAGGGGGTGGCGTGAAATATAACTTTTAAAAAAAACTATACTTATGTGGACCACCCTAATTCGTAACCCTGTAGTTTCTTACCTGCGGAGGGACCGGTCGCAGGGGTAGTAGTAGCAAATGTACGAGGAAATGAAGAAAAACAGACTGAAGATGCACGTCAATGCCAGGCCCGTGGGGAACTGAAATTAAAAAAAAATATCAATGAAAAATAAATAAATAAAATTATCTCTATCTCTACATATTATAAATTGAAGTCGCTTTCCGCGTCTGTCTGTATGTCTGTATGGCCGCTAACTCCTAAACCACGCAACGGATTTTGATGCGGTTTTCACCATCAGTTAGATACATTTTCACGGAAGGTTTATATATACAGTGGACCCCCGATAATCCGGCCCCTGTCTAATACGGCGCCCCCTGTAATCCGACATGACTTAGAATTACATGTATGTTTGACAATCTTTGCTAATACATATAGATCACGCAGGTTTGAACAGGTCACAACTCGTACACGCCACCGCTATTGTGCTCGACGCGTATGCATTGTTTTTTACTTAGTTTGAATTTGACTACTAGTGATAGCGGTACGGCCTAGCGTGCGTTCATTGTTTACTATTTATTAGGCAGTGCTCTATAATCCGACAAATTCGATAGTCCGACACTGCCCTGCATAATGTTTGCCGGATTACCGGGGGTCCACTGTATAACTAACGACCCGCCCCGGCTTCGCAAGTAAATTACACCCGTGCGAAGCCGGGCGGGCGCGTCGCTAGTATTCACATAAATTGCATATCTATTAGTATATTTATATTAAAGAATTTTAAGTAATAGTGTGTATTACTATTAGAATGT
This sequence comes from Agriopis marginaria, assembly GCA_932305915.1. NCBI lineage: Eukaryota > Metazoa > Arthropoda > Insecta > Lepidoptera > Geometridae > Agriopis > Agriopis marginaria. Next base: position 2,380,631 of record OW029941.1, read on the forward strand.
ATGTGTATGGTATAAGTAAAACAATTATGGTCTATATAGTTATCAGAATAGTTGTCTCCCAAACTAAGCGTGTATGCAAAATTTCAGCTCAATCGGTTGGGGATAATTGTTTTTTTTAGATTAGATTAGATTTTTATTGCTTCCATAAAGTACAAGATGGTAAAAAAAACATGAAAATTTAATTAGTACATAGTTTCATATGTACCCTGTCGGGCACAGCACAGTAGGAGTGAGGAGGACGGTTATATTTATTACAATTTTAATTAATATTCAATCATTTACATTTTTCCCTAGTTGTTTATATTTATTTATAATTATTATTTCAAAGTCAACTTCTAAATTTATTATTACTCAATTTATTACATATGTATTAAGTCATAGTTACATTGGATTATTATTTAAGTTTTAGTAATTTGTAAGCTATTTTCGCTCAAATATTCAGCAATAGAATAATAGGCTTTTCCGGCCAGAAACTGCTTTAATTTATGTACAAAGGTAACGTCATTTTCTAAATTTTTTTAATCATCAGATAGCTTGTTATAAATATGTATAGCCATAACTAATGTACCAGAATATAATATAATATTTTAAAATTCAGTTGCAAGTTTTGACCCACACTAACGAGGCAAGGTAAATAAAAGCTTAATACCCGAAAGAAGCGCTTTGATTCTACATTTATTGTGCGAACTGCTAGTCTGTGGAATGCGCTGCCTGAATGGGTGTTCCCCGTCAGTTACAATCTGGGTGTCTTCAAGTCGAGAGTGAATAGGTTTCTTCTAGGCAAGCGTGCTCCATCGTAGGCCGCGTCATCGCTTAACATCAGGCGCGTTGATGGTCAAACGCAAGCCTATTATTTTAAATTAAAAAAAAACCTAACCTAGAATTTCACATGGCTACTTTTTCGTTCTTATACGATAATGGATTCGACAAAACGGTGCCAGTATAAAATAAATGAGAAAAATTTACAGGAAATCAGATCTATTACTTTTTGTTCCAAGGTAACATTCTGTGAATCGTGAAATAGCTCAGTTTTATCAGTATAAAGTTTCTCTTCCGTGACTTGATGTCAAGGTTTCTTAATTTACAAGCAGAGTTTCAATTTTCACAATCTAAAACATGAAAACACCTTTATAACCACACGACACTGGGCAGGGTACAGTGGTTAGGTTAGGTTAGATATACGGGGTGTAAGGGGAACACTCTCGAAACCAAAAGAAGGTAATTGTACTCATAATTATGAACAACTTTTACTACGGGACCAGCCCTGAAATCGCGAAAAAAATATCAGCTGTTCTTTAGAAAACGGTCATTGACACTCGACAAAATGTATAGCTGATTTTTTGTCGCGATTTCTTGGTTGGTCCCATACTAAAAGTGGTTCATAACGATGAGTACAATTACCTTCTTTTGGCTTCGAGAGTGTTCCCCTTACACCTCGTATAATGTAAGGGGAAGATGGGGAAAAACAAAATTTACGTACAGGTCCACTTGTAAGGATCACTCATCAATCATCATCACTCACGTTCCACCTTCTTTTTTAACCGACCGAAACCTAAAAGAGGAGATTGAACCTATAGCTTTCAAGAAAACAAAAAAAAATGAATGTTTTATTAGGAATATACCTAATTCGGCAGAGCAGCACAAGCGACGCAAATATGCTAACCCCGGCAGTGGTTACATATTTGAGGCGTTTGGGATCGAGACATTGGGCCCTTGGGGACCGGGAGCTCACCTCATTTTCAAAAATCTTTCAGAGCGCCTGGTTAATGCGACGCGTGACCAAAATGCTGGCGTGTTTCTGGCTCAACGCATAAGCATTGCCATTCAACGTGGTAATGCCGCCAGCATGCTGGGTACGCTGCCAACTGGTAGTGGGCTTGAGCATTTGGATTGTCTTTAGACCTTCAACGGTCTATGGGCAGTCTAACTGTATTTGTAGTTTTAGCTTGTATTTTGTTTAGTTAATAAAGGCGCTAGCCCAGGAAATACACATATTGGAAAGCTGAAGCGTGGACGTCCTATGGCTGAAATGATGATGATGATGACCTAGGAACTAGAAAAACTGCAGTCATCTCACCTTTTTGCTGCATTCTTCCTCCCAATCCACGGGTATGATGTCTTCGTATAACTTCACGAACCGTTCCAAGGGACATCTTTGGCCGCAGTTCGGGATGGAGAGAACTATGGGGTCCACTATCTCTGTACTATTCCGGTATAAAATCTTAACAAAGTGGATCTGGGCAGCATCGTCTGGAATCAAAGGTTTTTTTTTTTATTAAGAGGCGTATTACAAAATGCATTCGTTCAATTTGTTCTATAACTGGGTGTTAATATCTATTTAAGTATTTAAATCTATATAATATCTGGGACATTTTTTTTTGCACACACGGTCATCTGACCCCAAACTAAGCAAAGCTTGTAATATGGCTGCCAGAAACTGATATACGTACATATATATTTTTAAATACATACTTAAATAGATATTAACACCCAGACATAGAACAAACACAAATGTTCATCACACAAATGTTTGTCCTAGATGGGAATCGAACCCACGCCCCCAAGCACAGAAGATAGGTTCACTACCAACTGAGCCACCGGGGTAGTCAATATATGTATGTATATCAGTCTCTGGCAGCCATATCACAAGCTTTGCTTAAGTTACATGATTATTTACGGGAATATTTACCGTGGTCAGGTTGTGGAATGAGCTCCCGATATTTCGGCGCAGTTACATGTACCATGTTCACGGGAAGCTTTGCTTAGTTTGGGGTCATATGACTGTGTGTGCAAAAATGTCCCGAATATGTATTTATTTAATTTTAGGTATACGGATTTTAGAGCATAAAAGAAAAAAGTTATTAATTAAAAGAAAAAACAAGCTTTTTGGTGTCCGCTTTTCATCTAGAAGTGCTTGGAAAGACAAATCCGACGAACCCAAACTCGACGGGGTAGGAGTTCATCTCAATTTCTTAACATCAGCGTAAGAAAACACTTCAGCGTTCTATATTCCTAGGTTACACAGGTCGTATATATAAATTAAAAACAAGGTGGGACCCAGGACACTTCCTTGGGGAACGCCATATGATACCACTGTATCATCCCATAAAAAAATACTGACTCTTTGTTTCCCATTGGTAAGGTAATCTTTAAATAGTTCCAATGGCAAACCCCTAATTCCTATCCTCTTCAATTTGTTCACTAAGATGGGAATACATCGGTCACATTTTCGACTTCTGTCCAGTTGATCAGTTATTATTGAACTCAAAGCAGTAACTGCATCTTCAGTCGATTTTCCTTGCTGGAAATTAAATTGAGAGGGTGTGGAGTAGTTAAGTAGTTCACAATGATGAGTACAATGACCTCCTTTCGGCTTCATCATAATCAGCCTTTTAACAGTCCACTGCTGGACTTTTAGCCTACCCCCGAAAGGGTGATTGGGCCATATCCACCACACTGGCCCAGTTGCGGGTTTGTGTATTCACATACGCCATTGAATTCCTTCTCCGTACGTATGCAGGTTTCCTCACGATGTTTTTCCTTCACCGAAAAGCCAGTGGTATGGAAATCCGTACATAGCTCATTGGTACGGGCCCGGGCTTTGAAGTCTAGCGGTATCCCAAATGGGCTACCACGGCTATCCTTTCGGCTTAATAGTCTGTATGCGTAACCCTGTATTGATCCGTACTTACTTACCATAAACTAGCTCGAACAGTATTGTAGATGTATACTCGGGGCATCTCCCATCGTATAAACCCAGTCCGTTCAGAATACTGCCAATGTTCAGATCATGAGCACTGTAGATGTTCAGCTTCCTCACGGGTTTCCCATCCAGTCCTTCATACTGCACGTCGTGGTACGGGATCTGAGAGTTGCGGCAGTGCATGACTTTGACCATGTTGTGGGTGACTTCCTTCAGGAACGGCCCAACTTTCAGTCGGGTCATCAAAGGCGTAGCGGTCTCCGTGGTGAAACTTGAGAACAAAGGGTAATATTTAAGACGAAATATGCTTCATACTTGATGATTCGTCCTCACAAATATTCAAAAGTAGACCTTTCAAATCGATTAATTGACATTATTTCATTATCTGTAATGTAAATGATCTTGAAATATATTTTATACGGATGTGATCACCGATACACGATTAAAGAAATTTTGGCTCTATAGAAAATAATCGTAACATACATACATACATTATCAGCCATTAAATGTCCACTGCTGAACAAGGCCTCCCTCTTAGAGAGGGGTGTTGCTATAATCCCCACGCTTGGCAGGCGGCTTGGAGATCGCAGTACGTTCACCGTGTACTTACAGGACGCTGCTGCCCATCCCCCGGTGGTTCTGGTCGCAGTTTTAGGACATACCCGGGTCCAATAATCGTAAACTACCCTAAAAAGCACCCGTTTTTATGTTCCCTTCGATGGATGGAATCAACTTAATTCAGTTTCTATCTATATATATAAAAATGAATTGCTGTTCGTTAGTCTCACTAAAACTCGAGAACGGCTGAACGGATTTATCTTATCTTAGTCTTGAAATGTTCGTGGAGGTCTAGGGAAGGTTTAAACGGTGAGTAAGCGGCTGGACCGATTTGGATGAAATTTTGTGTTGCTGGAGCGGGTCGGAGTAGCGAGGCCGAAGGCCGAGCTCTACGCGTACGAAGTAGCGGGTATCGGCTAGTAGAATAAATTTTTATTTAAAAAAATTGTGTGTAATCCTAACAATCATTCAAATACTTTAGTGATCGCAGTTTTTTGTATAAGCGTAAGATTATTTGTAGAAAATAAAGAAAAAATAAATATTTAAAATATTTAAAAAAACCTTAAGAGGGGGAAACCGAATTTCGTTCTTTGATGTTAATGTTATATTTCTCTATGATGTTATTAAATTAATAAATTTAATTGAGGTGGTAAGTTTCGCATATGACGGGAAATTCAAATTTTATACAGTTTTTTTGTCCTTGTAGCTAGGCCGGGTAATTATTGTAGATGCCACGGTGTTCACGCAAATCGTTGATTGTTCTTTACATTATAATGTACAGCTATTTATCAGTCACGCACCATATTACTTACATTTGTCAATAAACCGTTCGAAACAGCAAAAAAGTTTATCGACAAATGTAAGTAATAATGTTCATTAAAGATAAATAGCTTTGATTTGATATCTTTATATGATTTTGTAAAGAATATTAATCAATTGTCGCAAACATCATGATCGTTTACAATAATTACCCGGCCTAGCTACAAGGACAAGAAAACTGTTTGAAAATTGAATTTCCCGCCATAGGTGATGATTATTATACTGTATATAATTATATTGCCAGGAAGAAATCGCTTAAGGCGATAAGGCCACCCATTATACTGCCGTATATTTGTTTTTTTAAGTTAGTTTAAGTTTCATTTGTATTTTCGGTGTGTAATAAAGAAATATTGTATAATTTTTTTGCAAGTTGAAGTGGCAATGGGCAGGCCACATCGCTCGAAGAACCGATAACCGATGGGGAAGAAAGGTTCTTGAGTGAAGACCACGAACCGGAAGACGCAGCGCAGGTAGGCCTCCCACTAGATGGACCGACGACATAGTGAGAGTCGGTGGCATCCAGTGGATGCAAAAGGCAGGCTGTCGTTCAGTGTGGAGGTTAAAGGGGGAGGCCTATGTTCAGCAGTGGACGTCTTCTGGCTGATGAGGAGGAGGACGTATAATTTTTTTTAATATAAAAATTATTTTAAATTTAATATAAGTCCGTTGTCAAACGTACCTGTATCCAGATGGTTCAGCCATCTGATCTGGGTAAACCTCCGAGGTCCACGCTGGCAAAGTGAAATTGTACAACTTCTCTATTTTTAGAACGCTGTAGATACTTGAAATGTCATAATAGTCCTGGACTTTGAAGCCTGCATATTCCGTGAGGTAACTGAAAAAAGTTTTTTCTTAAGAGCGGTAAAGAGGTATACTGTTCTCCCTTTCAAAAAATATATAATAAAGGGGCTTTCCCTTGCCCGCTATCTCGCCTGATGTTAAGCGACGATGCGGTCTACGATGGAGCACACTTGTCTAGAAGAAACCGATTCACTCTCGACTTGGAGACACCTAGATTGTAACTGACGGGGTACACCCATTCAGGCAGCGAATTCCAGACTAGCAGCTCGCACAATAAGTGTGGAATCAAAGCGCTTCGTACGGGTTTACGGAATATCAACCATAAAACGATGTCGATTTTTCATGCCTGCTCTGGCAGTCCGATGGAAAAATGGGCAGGATGAATTAAATCATGCAGATCTGATGCATACTCATATGTAGTTTAGATTTGCCTTAACGAGCGGTTATCCGAGTCGCGTAGGCAACAAAACGCTCCCTCAGCCCCCGCCAAGTTATAGCGACGATGTTTTTTGCCATGCTAGAGTCAGGACGCCCGCGGGGGGAGTGCAACGACAAAAACGAGCATAGGTCCGACCTCGATGACGCCTGGCGCGGCACTGAACGCGGCGCGCCAAAATTCTCGCGTCCTTTTTACGCTTTTAATTTCACTAAAAACGACACTATTCACTATCAAAAATAAATCCAAATAAAAAAAAAATGAATAAAATTGCCTTTCAGTACATGCAATTTCCAGGTTGCTACGAACTTTCATTAGAGCATAAAATGAAAAAAATAAACTAAGTCGACTTTGTTAAAATTTTTTTTTTGATCGAGGCAAGTTTATTCTGTCGTGTTTTGAACCAAATCATAAACTCTAACACAGATGTATCTGTGACATGTATTTTTTTCCAGCTGAAATATTGTAATTCAACGGAATAAAATTGATTTAAAACCGTTAAATTTGGTATAAGAGGCTCTTAAACTAGAGCTAATACCTAAAAAGTCTGCCAATAACTGAAGCGGGCGAGGTAAACACGTATTGCACACACTGACATATTCTTACTAGTTCTACAAACGCACACTTCAATATTGAGCGGCACACAACTTAAAACCAGATGATCAAAATGTCGTCAAATGGATGACCAAGGGACGTGTAAGTGCTGAAGGGGAAACTGTAGGTAATAACACTTCCATTTGTTTTTCTGAGGGTCCGCCTCAAAGCAGTACAAGTAAGCGGTAACCGTCGCCTAAGAACACCAGCACCAGCAGGCCTAGCATGGGCCGTGGACAAATTGTCTTTCCACCGTTTTTATCCCGCGAGAAAAAGACAAACGTATCCATATTGTAGCTTTGTCGCGTCTAGGCGTGGATAAAAACGGGGGAAAGACAATTTATCCACAGCCCATGCTAGGCCTGCAGCAGGCTCAGCACGAGCCGTGGACAAATTTGTCTTTCCACTGTTTTTATTCCGCGAGAAAGAGACAAACATATCAATACTCTAGATTTGTCGGGTACGCGCAGATAAAAACGAGGGAAAGACAATTTGTCTACGACTAATGGCTGCTAACTTACTTAATTAATTTTTTGTACTTCTGTTGTCTGTTTTTGTAATCATCATCATCATTTCAGCCATAGGACGTCCACTGCTGGACATAGGCCTCCCCCATCAATCTTCAAAAGATCTGTTTTTGTATGCTGGTGAAATCTTCCATCCACTGTTTTCTGTTTTTATCCCGCGAGAATGAAACAAATGTATACAATTATACATATTCTAGCTTTGTCGCGTCTACGCGCGAACGGTGGAAAGACAATATGTCCAAGACCCATGCTACTGACTTAGTAAATTTTTTGTTCTTCTGAAGTCTGTTTTTGTATGCTGGTGAATTTCTCCATCCACTGTTTTCTGTTTTTATCCCGCGAGAAACAAATGTATCCGTATTCTAGCTTTGTTGCGTCTACGCGCGAACGGTGGAAAGACAATTTGTCCAAGACCCATGCTACTGACTTAGTAAATTTTTTGTACTTCTGAAGTCTGTTTTTGTATGCTGGTGAATTTCTCCATCCTTTGTTTTCTGTTTTTATCCCGCGAGAAACAAATGTATCCATATTCTAGCTTAGTCGTGTCTACGCGCGAACGGTGGAAAGACAATTTGTCCACGACCGATGCTACTAACTTACTTCATTAATTTTTTGTACTTCTGAAGTCTGTTTTTGTACGCTGGTGAATTTTTCACTCGTGTCTTTTCAATATCGAAATTTGGACATTCTTTATTCATAGATAGGACTTCGTCTTCCTCTTCGGGCACCGTGTGCACTGGTATAGGCTGCCACTGGAGATGAGGGTTCCATACGGAATCCTCAACTGGAGGGTACATTCCTGTTGGAAAAATGCGAAACTTTAAAAGAAAAGAAGAAAATAAATAAAAAAGTTTTTTTTTTCTCTGAATTGATCTACATTTGGCCAACAACTCGCCTGATGGTAAGCGAGGTTGCAGCCGAAGACGTAACACGTTAATCTAGAAGAAATCTATTCACTCTAGCCTTGAAGATGTCTAGATTGTAGTTTGCAGGAAGCAAAATGGCATGGAGTTCCATTCTTGGGCAGGATGTATCATAAATAACAACCCAAATCATTGAGTATGATTCTTTGGAATATATTCGGGACATTTTTGCACACACGGTCATCTGACCCCAAACTAAGCAAAGCTTGTGATATGGCTGCCAGAGACTGATATACATACATACATATAGTTTTAAATACATACAGCAGGACCTCTATAATCCGAACTCCTAATCCGAACACCTCTGTAATCCGAACGTCCCACTCCTTTATATACTCCATTTTATATTATGTTATAGATAGGTAGATATGGTTGTGTTTATAGATGAATATACATTTGAAATTTCATAATAGTATTAGTTTTATTTCATAAAAAATACCTTATAAATTGTCTGTACTGTAATCCGAACGCTCCACGAATCCGAACGAGGAGTAAATTTTTGGAGTTCGGATTAAAGGGGTCCTGCTGTACTTAAATAGATATTAACAACCAGATATAGAACAATCATAAATGTTCATCACATAAATGTTTGTCCTAGGTAGGAATCGAACAACTGGACCAACGGGCTATCTAAATTTCCACAAGATATTTCCAATATAGAATAGATCTACGTTTGGCCACTAACTCGCCTGATGGTAAGCGACGTTGCGGCAGAACGCGATATTTGTGACCAATTACTTTTAATGTATGTCCTAAAACTGCGACCAGAACCACCGGAGGATGGGCAGCAGCGTCCTGTTAGTACACGGTGAACGTACTGCGATCCCCAAGCCGCGTGCCAAGCGTGGGGATTATGGCAACACCCCTCTCTAAGAGGGAGGCCTTGTTCAGCAGTGGACATTTAATGGCTGATGATGTGATGTGTGATGTGACTTTTAAAAAACCACTAAAAGACAAAAAGTCACAAATTGGCCCCAACTCAGCATGATGCCAGCGTTTTAAAAGTTTTTTTTTTTTTCACTACAATGTTACACGGGAAGGTGTATGTATAACTGTACAATGCCTTATCCTTTTACTATGGGACCAACACCGAAATCCGAAAAAAATATCAGCTTTTCCATAGAATAGATTTTCGGTCATCTCTACATCTCTATCTCTACATATTATAAATTGATGTCGCTTTCCGCGTCTGTCTGTCTGTATGGCCGCTGACTCCTCCTAAACCACGCAACGGATTTTGATGCAGTTTTCACCATCAGTTGGATACATTTTCACGGAAGGTTTATGTACATAACTAGCGACCCGCCCCGGCTTCGCACGTAAATTACACCCGTGCGAAGGCGGGCGGGCGGGTCGCTAGTAGAAACTATTGACATTTTAAGATGATGTTTTGGTTTGTGGTTCCCTTCAAAAAAAATCTACTTTTTAACCAACTTAAAAAAGGAGGAGGTTATCAATTCGACTCTATGTTTTGTTGTGTTGTTACGCGATTGCTCCGCCAATTATTAGTTTACTAGTTCCATGATCCAAGAAAACAAGGTCTGGCACTCTGGCAGTTGTCCCAGAATTACGTCACTGTCTGGTTGCCACTTTATTGCAACAAACACAGATATTGGGAAACAAATTCGTTAATCATCTATTAAATGAAATACAAAAAGCATTTCAATTGTCATTTGGTTTGTCCGCTCAAGCTAGAATTGAATTTACTAATCACAATTTTATCAAAACCACATTGATTTATTGGATTTCCACAGCTAATATACGAATATTGGAGAGTTATAATTTGCTACTGTTAACAAAGAAAACCATAGAGTCTGCCATTGTTTCGTGTATCGTCATCTCTCTCAAACTTGTTGTAAATTATTTATTCTGCTCTTGTTTATGCACTTGTATCTATGACATTGATGACATCATTGTGGGACGCCCACGTCACATTATTTCTCGGAGTGCTATACCTGGCGGAGTATATTATAATACCATGACTAGTTCAAGTTTGTACGTGTAGGTAAAGTCGTGAAGGCAGTCATTGTTTTTTTTATTGCATTTTATTTTTTAATCATGTAGATTTTAGAATGTTACTTACCAGCCAAGTTAGCCAAGGCAGACATCAGAGTCCTGTCAACGTTTGTAGATCTCACATAAATCTCGGTCGGATCAAATTTTTCTGAGATTAAATGCTGAAAACAAATTCAACACTTATAATTATCATTGTGATTTGAATGTTTAATCAAACATTTAAACACACACATTTTTTATCATAGAAACTGACGCGGTTTTCACATTGAGTAATTCCCGTGTATTTTTTTTTTTTTTACATGCACATATTTTTTTGTTTTTGTGTTGTGTATGTTTCTTTGTGTTTTCTCAATTACTTTTTCATCTATAAAAGAAAATGAAACCAAAGAGCACATTCAGAATTTCTTTGTCGGCTTAGGGGTAGTAAAAAAAACCTAGGAATGATAGCAGATAAATAAAACAGTCCTATAAACATTTGACCACAAACAATAATTTGTACTAAGGCATATCTCTCTTGCGGTGCGTTCGGATAGCTCCTTGGTGGCAAAAATAACTGGTACAAACGCCAATAGTGATCACATGTAGCGTTCGTTTTGGGAATGTGTGTGCAAAAGTGGCATTAATTACTGTTTTCGCTCACCGTTCGGATAGGTCGAAAACAGCTAAAAATGCCATTGTAATCTGCAACTTTTGACCCACCTCGCGACATGGGATCGTTGCGATCATTTTTTGACATTAAGATTTTGACGTTTGTTTTTCGCGGTGTTTTGGTGTTTTAAAAATAATAAAAATTATAATACAATTTATTGACTCAACTCCTTATTGCCGTGACACATAGATAGATAGAAACTCTGTATTATCACATATTAATGTTTTGAAAACAATAGGTGTAAAAAATCTCATTTTGTTTTTTTTTGACTCATCTCCTTTTTCCTTAACACCACAGAATAATTATGTGTATTTTAAAGAGAAGGAAAATATGTCGCCAGGCATTATGACAGAACCTTAATTGAACATTCTTATTTAGATCAACGCGTCGAACTCCGCATCCAAAGAACTTGGACCTTACGTTTTTGGGTTAGGTCTCAAAGTTTTTTGTCTGCAACACAGTTGCTAACTGATTTTGAATGACTGACATTTCTTTTATATGGGTGCAACTGGCTACAACAAGAGCTATTCTAATTTAAACAAAAAAAAAACTTTTCTTTGGATGGTATTGAGGCCTTTACCCAGCAGTGGAAAGGAAAGCTGTGAATAATCTCTACAAAGTATACTTAAAATAAAGTCGCTTTCGGCATCTTGCTGTCTGTATAACGTTCGGCATCTTGCTGATTTTGATGCAGTTTTCACCATCAGTTAGATAATTTTTAACGGAAGGTTTATAAATATAACTAGCGACCCGCCCCGGCTTCGCACGTAAACTACACCCGTGCGAAGCAGGGGTGGGTCGCTGTTAATAACATAAACACAAAAAACTTACATTATAGCGAGTTCTGAGCCATTGTCCCAATGCATAGTGCTGCTTTTTACCAGTGTTAGTTAACTCGCCGAATCTTACGGGCCACAGGGACTCGTTCCGATATGGATCCGTGGGGAACTGATTAACAGGCGTGCGGTCTCCATGACGGTAAATTACGGCGGCGTATTTTATGTACTCCTCACCGTCAATGATAGGATAACAAGCGAATAAAATGCATGATAGCGCGAATAGTTTGTAAGTAGGTTTCATATTATAACAGGTGATGCTGCATTAACATAGAACAAGTCCAGCCACAAAGTACTTTAGTTTCTTGATGTTGTTGTTCGGTTTAAAACACTAACTAGATGCTTTATCCATTTCAACTCTTGTTTTTATTATTTATAGCTGTGTTTGTGTAAGCAAGGAAGAAGCAAGGTAAGCAAGTGGTTTCAAATTTCAAATAAAAAATTGACTTTGACTAGCAAGCACTGTGACTGTGATTTTGACTGTATATTCTGTAATTGTAATCTGTTAGAAATTATTGAAATAAAATAAAGGGGTTTGTAGACGGGCAGGCACTCAGGCAGGCAGCACGTCGTAAAGTATGGCCAATTTAATCTACTCTTTTATTGACACATTTTGATTTTTGACATCTGTCAGTTTAAGAAAAGAAAAGTAGATACAAATGAAATCGTAAAATTGCTTTATTAGTAATTATTAACTGAAACAGGATAAGTAAATTATTATTGTGCAGTATATACAAACAAAAAAAAATAAGGTGGGCCTGGTGCACTTCTTACTTTACTATTACTATGCTTTAGTTATTAAATTGCAATTCAGGACGTGCGAGCGTTAACTACCTACAGCTCTATTTAAAAATGGCTCGCGTTACTCTTGTGACGTAATCTCTGTCTATCGCGCGGCAGTGGGCGCAGCAAGTCTTGCGACCTTTCTTGCGACATATAGGCTCGGCTACTTTCAGCTAACAGTTCTGAATTCTCATAATTCTAAGATTGACACGACATATTATTTTATGTTTTCTTTATAATTATGTTTTTATGTTTATCTTGGCTTTTAAGCCAGCAAAAAGTCACTTGTGCATAATTATTTTTGACTTTATGGATTTCCGTCAAGTCGCAGCACTTATTTCGTGACCACTGTACATTACCAAGCATGTAAACAATAATATTGTAAACGATATACAATTCTTGACACAAGCCAAAACCTACGTGCTTGTCTCAAGCAGCTTACTCGTCTCCGGCGCCTATTAAGGGTTAGGCGACGGTGATAGGATGATGTGTCAATGTCAAAAAAATGTAATTTTTTTTTTCTAATTTATTTCATGATCTTGTATACATAGTCCTTCAGTCACCATGGTATTTAAAATATAACGTTAACCAATTTACAGTAGGAGTCAAGCAAAGTTGAGCTCAAGTCCAAATTATGCCTTAGTAAATGGGGAGACTTAACTAGAGGCTTCTGTGGAGTTTTGGAAACAACACTAAGCAGTGCTTGAACGATACTTTATTTGAGTTTCACTTGTTCGACGATATTTACCTACATGATAAATAAAAATGTACTCGATACACAAAACTCGAGAAGCCAAAATAAACAGAATTTAAGGTTTTGGCGCCAACATAAAAAATTAAGTCACCATGATTGTTGTGTTTTCGGAAACTTTTGTTTTTTCACGACTAATCTCGGCTAGAAACATTCGCCATCAAGGTATATTGTGTATGATGAATATAATATAATTTGGCGTTTGCTACAAGGAATACAATAAAAAACGAAAGTAACACTTTAAACGTTTATAAAACGATTACTTAATGTAAGATTTTTTATACAATATTTATAATTGAGATTGTAAGTTAAAATGTTTAAAAAGTATTTAACCTTAATATTGTATCCCTACTAATACTATTATGAATGCGAAAGTGCTTGTTTATTTGTTTGTATGTAGGTACTTTCTTCATGCACCAAAAGAGCAGTAAATCGTTTAATCGTACGTTTTACTACCTATAGCTATTTTTATATGATCTAAAAGTGACATAACGTAATGCTCCTTTTTTCCCGGTCAAATGCAAGGGTCGAGTGGGACTGTCATAGGGCTGCCACCCGTCCGGGATTCGCCGGTTTTTTTCCTAGTTTAAAGGGCGTCCGGGGGTTGCCCGGAAGGAGTTTTCTATAAGTATCCGGGTGTCACTCGGACAATTTTTGTGCCAGGAAATCACGAATAATAAAATTGAAAGATAAATGTGACATTATTTTTTATTTTACTAGCGACCCGCCCGCCCGGCTTCGCACGGGTGTAATTTACGTGCGAAGCCGGGGCGGGTCGCTAGTTATATATTTATACCTTCCTTGAAAATGTATCTAACTGATGGTGAAAACCGCATCAAAATCCGTTCCGTGGTTTAGGAGTTAGCGGCCATACAGACATACAGACAGACAGACAGACGCGGAAAGCGACTTAAATTTATACTATGTAGAGAAGAGATAGAGATAGAGATGTAGAGAAGAGATAGAGATAGAGATGCACTTGGCCGGTTTTTTGCCAAGCTGTAGGTGATGGCAGCCCTAGATTGTCCACGCGCATAAAACTGCGTTGCATAGCGTTATATTCAGATATTTATTTTGTATTCTAGGAGTAGCTAGACAATTTGAGCTCTTGAAGCATGTCGAAGACCGTCTCAACGAGACGATATTTCATGTCGAAAGTCGCTCGCCTCGCATCCACCGAACCGAAGGACATGTTCAGGGTGAATAGGTCAGGGTAGAACTGAAATTAATAAGCGTTATTGTTAAAAGATAACGCGGACAGCATTTGGGGCAGTTTGCCTGAAATTAGAGATAGTTTAACTATACGAGGTGTAAGGGGAACACACTCGAAGCCAAAAGAAGGTAATTGTACTCATAATTATGAACTACTTTTACTATGGGACCAGCCCTGAAATCGCGAAAAAAATATCAGCTGTTCTATAGAAAACGGTCATTGACACTCGACAAAATGTATGGAATAGCTTTTTTTTCGCGATTTCAGGGTTGGTCCCATAGTAAAAGCGGTTTCGTAATGATGAGTACAATTACCTTCTTTTGGCTTCGAGAGTGTTCCCCTTACACCCCGTATATATATATAGACCTTCGTTGCTTATATCAAGGAAGATTGACTAAGAGGAAAGACAATAGCGGATCATTATTTTCCATTTAAAGTTACTTCCGTTTCAAAAGCAATTAAAAAAGATTTTGCACTTTAATTTGAAAAATTCTTTAGAAATTCTTTAGAAAAAATCTTTCTTTAAAAAAAAAAGGGATGGCTTGTTAATTTATAGTTTGCATGTTAGCATTAAGTTTAAATATTATTTGTTCAATATTTTATTAATTATCAATTTATAATCACCCACAATGAGGTTATTATAATGCACCTAGACATACATAGTTTTAGAATGTGATACAGATCGATTAAATGTAAATTCAATATTATTTTAAAATTATTGCATTCTGTTTTGTGTGTTATTAAATAAATGAAATGAAATTAGACCGTAGCTCGGAAATTTGCCTAAAAACGGCGCAAACATAGATGGCGCCGTAATTTGAGCGTGCTATAGGTTGTCTTGAATTTCCGTAAGCGCTGCAGTCAGATAGCGTACGAAAGGGTTCTACAACTTCTACAAATTACCGTATCGCAGTCAAGTTTCGCAACATTTCAAGAGAAGCGCAACCCATACCAGAAGATGGCGCTTTTCTTTACTCTCTAAATGTTGCGAAACTTGACTGCGATACTAACGCTACGATAATTTGAACCTTTTCGTACGCTATCTGACTGCAGCGCTTACGAAAGTTCGAGACAACCTATAACATGCTCAAATTACGGTGCCATCTATGTTTGCGCCGTTTTTAGGCAAATTTCCGAGCTACGCTCTAATGTTCCGCCATTGTCTTTCCTCTTAGTCTATCTTCCTTGCTTATAATAATATAGTGTGGGGTTTCGGAATAACCCAGCGACAATACTCTCAAGTCGTTCCCGGCGACCGCGACCGGCGATTGTTTAGCACTCCATCCATAGAAATGCATATTGAGCAATGGGTAGCGGTTGCCGTTTTATCATCATCATTTCAGCCGTAAGACGTTCACTGCTGGAGATAGGTCTCCCCTATCGATCTCCAGAAGGGCCATTTCCAACCGGCGTTTCCGCTGGCGTTTCCCTGCGGTCTCTTTTAGGTCGTCTATCCATCTCTATCTGGTTCAATACCTGCATCCCAGCCATGGGTTCAAGCGTAAGTTCTTGTACCATCTCGTTGTTTTTCAAGATGGTCGCCCTTTGAGGCGTCACGTACAGAAGCGAGAGTTTGGCCTGAAAAAAGCTACGATTAGACAAGAGACTATAACAATATATTTATATTTGTCCAGTACGCTTAGTCCCAGATTTTAATAGTTTACGAAAACTTTTTTCGTTTACGTATTGTTCCATACATTTTAGTAAAGCGCCTCTATCGGAAACGTGGAGGAACTAAAATCGGTAGTAAGCGGCGGTATAGATTGCTTCACTCTAATACGAAAAAAGTTTTCGAATACCTTTTAGCCCAACAATGTATGGAACAATACGAAAACGAAAAAAGTTTTCGAATACTATCAAAACTTGTACTAAGGATACAGAAATGAATAGGTAGGTAGGTACTTTTGAATTTTAAATCATAGGCGTAAAACCAACGTGCCTTTGTTTTTGAATATGGAACTAAAGGTGATACTACGTAGGTATTTATCACATAATATATTATTTTAAGGAAAAAAATCACAAAACCACGGTAAAGTGCGCGCGCCCTTCGACCAAAATAATATGAATGGACGGGCCATAACCATTGAAATTGCTCAGTTAAAACGACTCAAAACGTCGGATGCCTAATTATAACCATGTACAGTACATTTGTTACAAAAAATAGATAGCGGTTTTTTATTGTGTATATACACTTCGGGAAAGCACACGAAGGCATAATTTTGTCAGATGTTTCGTTATCATGTTAACAATAGACTCGTGTTGCATTTCCTGCGGCTAGAAACCGACTGAAACGAGCGAGCATCGGCACTCATTTTGTAATCTTCAAAAATGCGCTTCTTCTGGGGCCGTTCATTACTTTTATTTTGGTCGAGGCGCGCGCTACCTATCGTAGTGGAGGGAAAATTCACCAAGTTATGCCGAACGCACTCTGCGTTCGCTAACTAGTCCGGTCAAACGGTAGAGGCCAAAAGGCCAACAGTTCAAGTCAATATAAAAACAAAAAAAGATGGCCTCAGAAGGATAACCTGTCGTTTCTTGTCCACTGCTTCCCGTACTTGCATGATGATGTTGCGCCAACCAGCTGTAGCGTTCCATCTGGAAATGTAGAAACAGTAAAAGCGATTGCAGACGATGCGAAGTACAAGTCACAAGTAGAAGTAGCAAGTAGAAGTAACAAGTCGAAGTAGCAATCATAAGTAACAAGTAGAAGTAGCAACCAGAAATAGCAAGTAGAAGTAGCAAGCAGAAGGAGCAAGCAGAAGGAGCAAATAGAAGAAGCAACCAGAAGTAGCAAGTAGGAGTAGCAAGCAGAAGGAGCAAGCAGAAGGAGCAAGCAGAAGGAGCAAATAGAAGAAGCAAGTAGAAGTAGCAAGTAGAAGGAGCAAGCAGAAGGAGCAAGCAGAAGGAGCAAATATAAGAAGCAAGTAGAAGTAGCAAGTAGAAGGAGCAAGCAGAAGGAGCAAGCAGAAGGAGCAAATAGAAGAAGCAAGTAGAAGTAGCAAGTCAAAGTAGCAAGTAGAAGTAGCAAGTTGAAGGAGCAAGCAGAAATAACAAGTAGACGTAGCAAGTTGAAGTAGCAAGCAGAACTAGCAAGAAGAAGTAGCAAGTAGAAGTGGCTAGTATAATTAGCAAGTTGAAGTAGCAAGTAGAAGTAGCAAGTTGAAGTAGCAATAAAAAATCAACCCAAGGTGATCCCAAGGTGTATGGAAGGTGAGAATCCCTTCTTATTTGAGGTCGATAAAAAATGTCAGATCGGGACTGATGCGTCTATGCCAAATATGTTCAAACCCCTTAGTTTCACCTGCTCCACTGGAAGTTGTAAGCTCTAGACAGGAAGGCCATGGCGTGGTAGTTGTGTCGCTCCGACGCCCATTCCTTGGGGCACGACCCTTCCACGTGGCTGTGACCGTCAAACTCCGGGAAGAAATCGCACGCCGCTTCACGCATTATCTGGGAAAATTTAACTTTTTTTCAAGTCAAGTCAGCTTTTTTACAATGTTATTGCAATTTTCAGAGCAAGAATGGTTGGGCCGACTTTAGATAATATATTATTATTTACTAGCGACCCGCCCGCCTGGCTTAGCACGGGTGTAATTTACGTGCGAAGCCGGGGCGGGTCGCCAGTTATACATATAAATCTTTCTCTTGAATCACTCTATCTATAAAAAAAACCGCTTCAAAATCCGTTGCGTAGTTTTAAAGATTTAAGGGGCCTGTATACCCTCTGCAGCTTTCTCTCTCGCACATTTTCACATTATTGAATATATAAAATCAATGAGTGTGAATTTCCAAAAAGTAACAAAATCATGTCATGGTGTCTATCGTAAAATTACAAACAAAGAAATTGTCAATTTGATATATTTTAATTTGACACAGTAAAATGGTAACAAGTGATTTTTATTTCTAGTGTCATTTTATTCCTTCAAATTACAAGATATCGAAACAAACATTTCTTTGTTTGTAATGTTACGATAGACACCATGACATGATTTTGTTACTTATTGGAAATTCACACTCATTGATTTTATATCTTCAATAATGTGAAAATGTGCGAGCGAGAGAGCTGCTGAGGGTATACAGGCCCCTTAAGCATACATAGGGATGGACAGACAGCGACAGCGACTTTGTTTTATACTATGTAGTGACAGTGATGTGACATGTTACATACGTCCGCCGCATGCGCTTACTGAGTTGCGACCGATTAGGTGGAGATGAGACGGTGCTACTTGGTAAATTAATGAACGAAATGAATGGTCAAAAAAGAGTTTTAGTGCCATCTTTCAGTGATAATTTGAGGTATGAATGTAACTGTCTTGCCAGTATGTAAAGAAAAAAAATCTACATTTTGATGGCATACATAACTCAAAAGTGCAAAAATGAACGAAATGAATGGTCAAAAAAGAGTTTTAGTGCCATCTTTCAGTGATAATTTGAGGTATGAATAGTACCAGTTGCCAGTTTGTAGAAAAAAAAAACTACATTTTGATGGCATACTTAACTCAAAAGTGCAAAATTTTGCGTTAAGACTATATTAGTTGTGGGGTGCGAAATGTTATTGCAACTTTCAGAGCAAAAATGGTTGGGCCGAGTTTAGTAAGAGTTATTATTTATTTTATTATCATTCATCATCATCATCATCACGCACCTGTATCATCCTCTTGACAGTGTACGGCTTGTTATAGTGCTCGTGCAGGGCAGGGGTGGACGCGTTGGCGATGAACTTGAGACGGACGTAGTTCCCGCGGATCAACCACGTTACTGTCACCGATACTCCAGTCACTGATAGCAGGACGCCTCGCCTGATAAATTATCAAAGATCACAAAATAAGAATATATTTATTTAGTCTTGAGCATCGGCGCAAGGTTGCTAGTCTATCGGTTTTTTATCGGATACATTTCGGAGAGTGTGCTACAGATCTGCATGATTTGATTCCCTCCTGCCCATTTTTCTATCGGACTGCCAGAGTGGGTACGAAGAATCAACACCGCTTTATGGTTGAATTTCCGAGAACCCGTACGAAGCGCTTTGATTCCATATTTATTATGCGAACTGCTAGTCTGTGGAATTCGCTGCCTGAGTGGGTGTTCCCCGATAGTTACAATCTGGGTGTCTTCAAGTCGAGAGAGTGAATAGGTTTCTTCTAGGCAAGCGTGCTCCATCGTAGGCCGCGTCATCGCTTAATATCAGGCGAGTTGGCGGCCAAGCGCAAGCCTATCTATAATAAAATAATAAAAAATGCTTTTTTATGCCATAGGTGGCATACAAGCAGACGGGCTGCCTGATGGTAAGCAGTCACCGTCGCCTATGGATACTTGTCACACCAGAGGCATCACAAATAAGTTGCCGACCCTTTAGAACTCGACTAACTCGCCTTTTGAAAAACCCCATGTTGTAGCTTCTCGGAAACACCGTAGAAGGTAGCTTTCACACATTTTGCAGGTATGAGGCAAGAAGGATCGTGTGAATCCCCGTACATTTGCGTCCCAGTACTTAAAAGTAACGCCATCTGTCGAAATCTCTCATAACTGCGTCACGTCTAGGGTTGCCATATCAAAATTTCAAAAGTTCTGACATAAAGCAGGATATGTCAACAAAAGTCCGTACAGTTTACAATGTTATTTTTTTATGTTTAAGGACTCGTATTACATCGCGCAACCTAAAAAAACCGGATAAATTACAAAGCCGGACATAGGTCTAAAAGTTCGAATATGTCTGGACAAATTCGTACAGGTAGTAACCTACCAGAATAGTATTTGGTTCTTGAAGGCGAAGGCCGTTACCAGAATAGTATTTGAAGCTAAAGGCCATTACCAGAATAGTATTTGAAGCCAAAGGCCATTACCAGAATATTATTTGAAGGCAAAGGCCATTACCAGAATAGTATTTGAAGGCGAAGGCCATTACCAGAGAGTATTTGAAGGCGAAGGCCATTGCCAGAATAGTATTTGAAGGCGAAGGCCATTACCAAAATAGTATTTGAAGGTAAAGGTCATAAATAGAAAAGTTACGTTAAAAGGTCATCACCATCATCATCGTCGGGTGATCATCGTTCAACAGGCGAGCTGGTAGTCAAACGCTGATTTATATGCCAGAAAATGATGATGAAACTTACCCCTTCGGATCTGGCTTCATGTCCCATCCCTGGTACGGCATGTTGCTATATCTCAAGGCCGCTATACCTATTGGCCCTAAAACAAACAAATTCAATATAATACTACGTTTTTAATCCGTACCGCCAAAGATTGGAACATTCTGCCGGCTTCCTTGTTTCCTAAGAGATATAATCTGTTCTTTCAAGGGCAGAGTGAATAGGTATCTTCTAATACTGCGTGCTTTATCTTCGACCACATCGTCATTTACCAACAGACGAGTTGGTGGATAAAAGCGGACTTATCAGCGAAAAAAAATATGGAAGCATTAGAAACGAATTATTGAATAGAATAGAATAGAATATCATTTATTATCATAAAGTCACATTCATAATAATTTTTATAAAAAAAATATATACTACAAATGCTCCTATTATGGACTCGTCAATTTAGTTTACAATTTATTTTTTATTTTTTATTGTAAGTAAGTAAGAACCATTGAGGCTCGCTCAGCAAACGAAAATTTTAACCATAATGAGGAGATAAGATAAATTTTAACCATAATGAGGAATTGGGAGAAGGTGAACTGAAGACAGTCAGGGAATGCCTTTCCGGAGCTAAATAAAAATACTTCTAGAGACTCCATAATCAAACGTTATAAGCTCTGCCAAATTGTTAAATTTGTCATAGACTGCCATCTAATCATACACCTTTTTAAAATTGGGGTTAAACCTCAGTACCCTTAGTACAAGTTTTGATAGTCTTCGAAAACTTTTTTCGTTTTCGTATTGTTCCATACATTGCTGGGCTAAAGGGTATACGAAAACTTTTTTCGTATTAGAGTGAAGCAATCTATACAGCCGATTACTACCGATTTTAGTTCCTCCACGTTTCCGATAGAGGCGCTTTACTAAAATGTATGGAACAATACGTAAACGAATTTTTTTTTCGAATACTATCTAATCTGGGACTAAGCGTACAGAATCGCTACGGCGGTATTCTAGACTGAGAAGTTTCTTAGCCACTAACTTCTTATCGCCTATAAGTGGAGCAGCACGCTGGTCTACCGATTCAAGAAATAAACAGGCCAAGTGCGAGTCGGTCTCGCACACTGAGGGTTCCGTACCACCACAAAATTCAATAACAAAATTACCAGTTATAACTTGGTAATGAACAGAAAGTCGTCACCAACTTACACTTGGCCATTATTTATTATTCGTTGTTATACTTTAGAGCAGCTTTTCCCAAAGTGGGCGATAACACCCCATTGTGGGCGCTGCAGGCCTAATGGGAGGCGGTAAGAGACCCAGAAAAAAATGGGGGCGTTGTGTAGAGGCTTGGGGGGTGATTTGTAATTTCATTTAGCTAGGAGGCCTCTTAGACACCGACTGCATGAGCTCTCGACTCTCAACTACAACTTGTGAACATCAACTACAAGTAGTTAAGAGATTGCTCAAACTCGATTCGATATTTCTATCATTTTTTCAAAATGAGGGCGCTAAAAAATTATTTATTCTCAAAGTGGGCAGTAGACAAAATTAGTTTGGGAACCCCTGCTTTGGAGTGTTTATTATAATCATGTTAAGTTTGACGTTTGTACGTATTACCTACAATTTTTACATTAGAGCTAATACAAAAATACTTTTGTTGTAGGTATGGACATAGACATATAGACATAGACATATCTTTATTAATAATTATAGGAATTACAAGTCAGGCAGTATACAAAATAATATTATGATAAAAATTTGCTATACAATAGTATTATGCGCTATCTTAATATCGAAAAAGTCACTATATTCATAAAAAGCTTGCGTAATAAGCCACTTATTTAATTTATTTTTGAAAGATGCAAAGCTCGGAGCATCAATGACCGTCTGTGGAAGTCTGTTGTGGAAGTATGGGAACCCTGCTTTCGTTTTTACTATGTCTTTTTTATTCAACTGGCTATCTATTACGGTTCGAAAGATACATCCGGACGGACAGACATCGTAGGGTAATAGGGTCCCGTTTTTACCCTTTGGATACGGAAGCCTAAAAAGTACAATACTCACAGAGCACACCCGTCCTGAACTGCAGGGTGAGTTTATCCTCGTTGTACTTATAGTCGTTCACATAGTTGGTGGACCAGAGGTTACGTGGCTCCTGCCACTGGCAGACCACTGGCGGCTCCGACCACATCATGTCTTGCGGGAGCCTGGAACAAGTGTAATGTACCTATCTCAGACCAGGGGCCTTACGGACAACAGCTATTGCGGCACCTAATCCACTCAGTTGGAAAATCACGCGAACGTGAACCTTATCGCGCCCAGATAAGGTTTGCGTTCGCGTGATTTTCCAACTGAGCGGATTAGGTGCCGCAATAGCAGTTGTCCGTAAGGCCCCAGGCCATAATATTTGACTAGCCATTCTACTAAGCCAGTTTGGCTTGCCGACTTCGTGTATAACACCAAGGAAGTAGTAGGAAGACAGACTAAGAGGAAAGACAATGGCGGAACATTAGAGCGTAGCTCGGAAATTTGGTTTAAAACAGTATAAACTTAGATGGCACCGTAATTTGAGCGTGCTATAGGTTGTCTCGAACTTCCGAAAGCGCTGTATTGTGCAGCTTGTATTCTGTGACACAGGCCTTCTCTCAAAGAGGATGGGTCCTAATCCTAATCCACCATGCTGGCCCAGTGCATGTTGGTTAATGTCATTAGTCTTTAAGCTATTTGCTAGTCTATCGGTCTTTTATCGAATATATTTCGGAGAGTGTGTTTCGGATCTGCATGATCTAATTCCTTCCTGCCCATTTTTCTATCGGACTGCCAGAGCGGGCACAAAAAATCGACACCGCTTTATGGTTGGTATTCCGAAAACCCGAACGAAGCGCTTTGATTCCACATTTATTATGCGAACTTCTAGTCTGTGGAATTCGATGCCTGAGTTGGTGTTCCCCGATAGTTACAATCTGGGTGTCATCAAATGACGAGTGAATCAGTTTCTTCTAGGCAAGCGTGCTCCAACATAGACCGCGTCATCGCTTTACATCAGGCGAGTTGGTGCAACGCAAGCCTATTATTAAATTTAAAAAAAAGGGGAGGCCTATGTTCAGCAGTGGACGTCTTCTGGCTGATGATGTTGATGATAATTATCATTTGATAGCCCTTTGGTCGAGTTGGTAGTGAACCTGCCTTCTGAGCTTGGGGGCGTGGGTTCGATTCCCACCTAGGACAAACATTTGTGTGATGAACATTTGTGTTTGTTCTATATCTGGGTGTTAATATCTATTTAAGTATGTATTTAAACCTATATATGTATATATATCAGTCTCTGGCAGCCATATCACAAGCTTTGCTTAGTTTGGGGTCAGATGACCGTGAAAAAAAAAAAAAAAAAAAAAAAAAAAAACATGTACCAAGGCATACCTCTTTTTTGTCTGATCTGAGTGTAGAATGCTCTGGCATACTGTAGTAATACTAACTCTATGAAGACGAGCGCCAGTTTCTCGTACTCCCTCTCTGTTTTCTTCATCTCTGCTTCGATCTCCTCGGGGGTGCGGGTCACCCCCGGCGGCGGGGGGGACGGGGCACGGAACTGCACCTGATACTTCATCGGTTTCAGCGCTTTCGGCAGCTCAACTGAAAAATAATAGAAATATATACAACAAAAAAAAAAAACGAACGAACAAAAAAACGGGAAGCTTATTGAAAAAAAAAAACTGGATTCCGTACCCAGAGGGTAAAAACGGTACCCCATTACTAGGCCTACGATGTCTGTCTGTCTGTCCGTCCGTCCGTCCGTCCGTCCGTCCGTCTCGGGTGTATCCAAAGAGTATAGTAATACACCGGGGCTGTATCTTTCGAACCGTTATAGAAGCCAGTTGAATATGTAACGTTACGGCGGATTAAATAACAAATTATAAAAAAATACTTAATCTTACGTGAGTAATTTCCCGAAACATGGATATTCGCCAAAGAACCAGAGTCACCGACATAGCTGTTAAAATTTGCAAGTTGAAGTGGCAATGGGCAGGCCACATCGCTCGAAGAACCGATAACCGATGGGGAAGAAAGGTTCTGGAGTGGAGACCACGAACCGGAAGACGCTGCGTAGGGAGGCCTCCCACTAGATGGACCGACGACATAGTGAGAGTCGCTGGCATCCAGTGGATGCAAAAAGCAGGCTGTCGTTCAGTGTGGAGGTTAAAGGGGGAGGCCTATGTTCAGCAGTGGACGTCTTCTGGCTGATGATGATGAGTAATTCCCGTGTAATATAAATAAAATGTGTGAAAACCACGTCAGTTTCCATAATAAAATTATAAAAAAGTCAAAACGAAAGGGTCCCGATACAACAAACGTATTTTTTACGTATTTTTGTATTAGCTATAATGTAAAAACGGTAATACGTACAAACGTCAAACTTACCATGATTATAGTACACACTCTAAAGTATATAACAACAAATAATAAATGATGCCCAAGTGCGAGTCGGTGACAAATTTCTGTTCATTACCAAGTTATAATTGTCTAATACTCGAGCGCCTGTAGCAAAATAATTAACTGTGGCTGCCTAGCAATTACTTCGACTATTTTGGTGGGCCCCGATTCTACTAAAGAAATTGTATCTAAATTGTAATTGTTTCAATTAATTTTTTTAAATAATTGCCTCCAAACTGTCAGTTTTTTTTTTATACTAAGTTATAATATTATAGGTAGTGGTATTTTTCTAGTTAAAAAAAAAAATTACTGTCAGTTTTAAATTTTTCCACGATTCTACTAAAGAAATTGTTTTTAAATTGTAATAGTTTCAATTGTATTTTTTAAATAATTGCCTCAAAACTGACAGTTAAAAAAAATATACTAGAAAAATACCACCACCTAATATTATAATTAGGTATAAAAATATTTTAAAGTATCAATTTTGAGCAATTATTTAAAAAATGAAATTGAAACAATTACAATTTAAAAACAAATTCTTTAGTAGAATTGGGGCCCAGGCAGCAAACAAGACAACGAGTCACATAAAACAGGAACAAAAGGCGGTCTTATCGCTAAGACCGATCAAATACACTTGAAAACGATAAATCAACCACAGATTATAAAATAATAGCAGAGCTGTCAATATTATAAAATAACAGGTAATGCCGATGATTTTTCTAGCCACTATGACTATACAAAGATTAGATAAGCCACCTACCTACCATATCTCTGTTATCTTTCGATACTTCAATATCTCCCACAAAAAACGTGAATATATACGTAATTACATCGTCGCATCAAAATAACACCACCTTTTAATAAAAGTGTCAAAAAACGGCAAAAAAGTGCCAAAAATGCCAAAAAGTGTCATCCAGTGCTAAAACTAGTCCCGAAAAGTGTATAAATCAGTGCTAATAAGTGAACACTTAGTGAGTAAAAGTTAGTTGTTGACAATAATATGGCGGAAAGCAGCATGTGAAATAATAGATTAATTATTATAAAAAAAATGCAATCCCCTTGTGTTTTAAAATTGGTATTTACACCATGGTTTTAAGGATTATGTAAGTAGGAAAATGCATAATAAAATATAAGGAAAATCATGGCGCTTGCACAGTCGTGCGTTTTGAGGTTTATCTCATATTTTTCGAAAAGTATAGCTGTAATGTAAAATTTATATTTAACGGTTCCTTACATAAATGAATTATCGTAGACATTATTGTAGTAGGTATGTAGAAAAAAGGTATTTGAAAAAAATCCAAAATAAAACCAGCCAAGTGCGAATCGGGCTCGAACACTGAGGGTTCCGTACCACCACATAACGTACACATAAAAAAAGCTGACTTAATTGTTTTAAAGGGCAAGTGTCTTTTTAGGTTTAGGTTAGGAACCCTATTACTAAGGCTATAATCTGTCTGTCCGTCTGTCTGTCCTACCTATTAACGGCTGTTTCTTTCGAACTTTAATAGATAACCAGTTGCAATTTTCACAGAATATGCAATGTTACGGCGGATTAACTAACAAATAATAAAAAAGTCAAAAAGTAAAAACGTAAGGGATATCAATACAACAAACGTTTTTTAAATGTATTTTTGTACTTGTTCTAATCTAAAAATCGGCCAAGTGCTAGTCGGGTTCGCACACAGGCGGTTCCGTACCACCACATAACTTGTTGGCTACTAAAGTACAAAAACGTGTGCAAAAAGTCAAAATTCCATCAATGCTCAGGCGGTCACCCATCCGAGTACCGAACGCGCCCGACGTTGCTTCACTTCGGTGATCGAGAACCGGCGGAACAGAGATTTGTCACCAACTCGCACTTGGCCATTGTTTATTACTTGTTATACTTTAGAGTGTGTACTATAATCATGCCAAGTTTGACGCTTGTACGTATTACCGTTTGTAGATTAGAGCTAATACAAAAATACGTTTGTTGTATGTTCGTTGTTACTTTTTGACTTTTTTATTGTTTCACAGTGAATCCGCAGTAACTTTACATATTCTGTGAAAATTTCAACTGACTATCTATTACGTTTCGAAAGATACAGCCGTTTAAAGGTAGGACAGACGGACAGACAGACAATGTAGGCTACATATAACAAACTACGCTACGTATTTTTTTCACCTATTTTTGTATTAGCTCTAATATAAAAACGGTAATACATACAAGCGGCAAAATTTGCATGTTTATAGTACACACTCTAAAGTATAACAACAAATGATAAAAATAGCCAAATGGGAGACGGGAAGTTTCTGTTCATTACCAAGTAATTTCGTTATTGAATTTTGTGGTGGTACGGAACCATCAGTGCGCGAACCCGACTCGCACTTGGCCGGTTTATTTTGTTAGAAACGTGACTTGATGTGTGTTCTTAGAAACCTGTTCAACCGTTTGAAGATTATCAGCTTTTGAAATGGGGGTTCAAAAAAAACTTGTAACTAAAATAGTATTTATTAAATTTTCAGTCTATACGGCTACGTGTTATTCGTCTCCGTAGAATGTTTGAAGAAGGAGAAATGCCTCACGGGGTACATGACGGACGTCCAGTCATGGGTGGACGACAAAGGAGTCCTCACCAACACTGTGGGTAAGTACGTAAGTATACGGACTGGACTTGGAGGGGAAGACAACCGTGGCTAAAACCCTGGGGCCTTCACACAAGACAGTGGTCCCTGGTCTTTTGGAAAAACTCAGAGTCGCATAGCGGGCAATGGAGAGAGCTATGCTCGGAGTTTCTTTGCACGATAGAATCTGGAACGTGGCCAAAGAACCAAAGTCACCGACATAGCTGTTAAAATTTGCAAGTTGAAGTGGCAATGGGCAGGCCACGTCGCTCGAAGAACCGATAATTAATGTGGAAGAAAAGTTCTTGTGGAGACCATGAACTGGAAGACGCAGCGTAGGTAGACCTCCCACTAAATAGACTGATGACATCGTGAGAGTCGCGGGCACCTAGGGGATGCAGATGGCAGGCTGTCATTCAGTGCAGAGTTCTAAGGGGGAGGCCTATGTTCAACAGTGGACGTCTCCTGGCTGATAATGATGATGATGACCCCCGCCATAGGCAAATATAGCAAGGAGCAAAAACAAATGATGCGTTTGTTTTTTGCTTAGCCTGTCTGGTTCCAATCGGTTTCTTCTAGGCAAGCGTGCTCCATCGTAGACCGCATCGTCACTTTACATCAGGCGAGTTGACGGTCAAACGCAAGCCTATTATTAGATTTTAAAAAACAAGCTACCAGGCATCTCTATCCTCTGTCAATTAAGGCCAATCGGGATGGAAGACGCAAAAATACGATACGCCACCTCGTTAGAAGTCAACCAGGTCGTCAGTCATCTGTAGGCTCCCACTGAGTAACAATCGTCACCCACCTTTCCAGGTGTATGCAGATTACGTGGATGCGTTATTAATTTATCCCATGAGAACCATCTCACCTCATTTTCAAAACTCTTTCAGCGTGACCAAAATGCTGGCGTGTTTGTCAACGCATAAGCAATGCTGTTTTAGGTAATGCCGCTAGCATGCTGGGTACGCTGCCAACTAATACTGGGCTCGAGCATTTGTATTGTCTTTAGACGATCTATCATAATCATCATATATAACAGCTGTAGGACGTCCACTGCTGGACATAGGCCTCTCCCATCGATCTCCAAAAGGGCCGGTTGGAAGCGGCTTGCATCCAGCGTTTCCCTGCGTTCTCTTTTAGGTCGTCTGTCCATCTTGTGCGTGGACGTCCTACGCTGCGCTTACCGGTCCGTGGTCTCCATTCCAGAACCAATGGTCTATGGGCAGAACTAATTTTGTAATGTTAGTGTTTGCTTGTATTTTGTTTAGTTAATAAAGGCACTTGCCCTATAAGAAAACTATTCTAATCTGATCAATTTATTTGTAGAATACCATACATCGATAGACCTGTCTGCCAACTCGAACCCTGTGCCCATTCTCCAGCAGAAGATGACCATCATGAGGTCTTCAGACGAGGTCTCCGTCAAGTACCTGAGCATGGCGCGGTGCAGGCTCACCAGAGTGCCTACTGTGAGTACCATCCTTTAAATATTAAGTAAGTCCAACGGGACAGACTGAATTTTGTTCAGAGGCCTTGTGACAAAACAACGCAGTGCGGAAAATCCAGCGATGGACGGTTTGCGATCGCGCAAAATTTCGCAATCACCTAAAACAAAGGTACTGTAGCAGTAAGGCCCCAGGTGGGGGGAAATGCAAGGTTGCTTAAAATTATTTACTTTTTGGTTTACTTTTAGAAATCTCCGAGCTAGCGATTAACCATACCCTGCTAAGGGAGGGGCGGGAAAAAAATCATTGACGGTACTTGTAAATGATTTCTCTGTCAGAATTCTGATTATTAAGATGACGTAGATATAATTAAGTAAATAGGTATTTGAATTATTAAAAATAATAAAAACAGCGATAAAAGCGCAAATCAGTGTTACTTTTTTTACCGAGCGAAATGTCTTTACGGTTTCCTGGATAAAACATTCAATTTTGATATGAAACCATTTTATAATATTAAGCTAACCATGGAAGTAGATAAACTAAAATTAGAACGACCAAAATTGCAAAAAAAGAGGGCCTTGAGGATAGGTACCTCCTACAAATAATAAAAAGTTATGAACTTTTACCTTTTTATTGTATTTATTAAACAAATGGGATGAGACGTGTTACAAAAATATTTACTTGTCTCTAAATCAAATGTTGTTGTCTTTTGTGAATCATATTAATCAGTCTGGTATCATGAAATTATTTTGTATCTATATCAATCACCGAAGATTCTAATCTTTGACAGGTTCACAGCTACCAAGCTACCAAGTATTAAGTTAAATTGAGTAAAACACAATAACACCGTTATCAAATTATGCATTTACAAGGTTTCACGGAAATGTGGTTTAAGTCGAAAGGGGGTAGTGCGTTCAAGGGCGTCGCCACTTCGCCAGTAACGCCAGGATCATGCGGGTGTGGGTTAGCGCTCATACATAGAAATTCCCAAACAAAGAGTAAATCATTTAAAGGCCCTATTATTTCCCTAATTTTTGCATTTAGGTCATTCTAGTTTAAGTTTGTCTATACTTCCAAGGTTACAAGTTTTGACACAAAAATATGAGCCGAGCTTAGAATGCCGGCAGAATTGCCACGTTGAATGACAATACATTCAACGTGGCAATGCTGCCGGCATTCTAAGAATTTTTCCTTCCGCGAAAGGGCTTTTAGATTATTTTTTGTAGTTTTAGGTTTTAGTTCATCATCGTCACCATCATCATCATCACCATCATCATCATAATCGTCATAATCATCATCATCATCACCCCTGAATGACCCACTGCTGGGTTGCCTCCTTTTGTTTACGCCACTTTCACATTCCCTCGTTTCCGACAGTTCCCTTGATGTAGTTAGTCCACCAAACAAAAAAGATATTAGTAAAATATAAGACTTTACTTCAGTACCTTAAATAATAATTGATTTTATTTTTATTATAATTTTACTTCCCAATAATAAAAAATAAAAAAAGTATGTTTAATTGTTTAGTGATCCCTAATTCCTTATTGTACTTTTGTACTTGATACGACGTTGAAGCAAAAATACACTTTCGATTCGTCTATGAAACAGTTTTTCTATCTCTTTCTAACAGGTGTTCCAGTTCCGCGACTCCCAAGGCCGGGACCTCGCGGAGACCGTAGAATACGTCACATTCTACGGTAACAGTTTCCAAGATATCAGCTCTCCCGGAGCTCTGTATGACGTCACTATGAACGCCACGGACGCACGCGAGAGGATCGTCGGTATGGGCTACCAGAGACATTGTGAGTATTGAGTATGTGATTAGGTCATTACCACCGGATTAGCAAGTTGAAGTGGTAGAGGGCAGGGCACATATCACGCAGAACAGATGGCCGATGGGGCCGAAAGGTTCTGCAATGGAGACTACGGACCGGTAAGCGCAGCGTAGGACGTCCAGACACAAGATGGACAGACGACCTAAAAGAGACCGCAGGGAAACGCTGGATGCAGGTCGCTTCCAACCGGCCCTTTTGGAGATCGATGGGGGAGGCCTATGTCCAGCAGTGGACGTCCTAATATGACTGAAATTATGATGATGATGATGTTGAATGATGATAAGATCATTGAGTATGTGTATCTAGTATAAGTAACACGTATAAATAACAAATATAAGTATCACATATAAGTAACACGTATAACGTATAAGTAACACGTATAAGTATCACATATAAGTATACACATATAACGTATAAGTAACACGTATAAGTGACACGTATAAGTGACACTTATAAGTGATACGTATAAGGGACAAATATAAGTAACACGTATATGTAACACGTATAAGTAATACGTATAACTTTCAACTATAGGTATCAACGCCTGATTAATGCGACGCGTGACCAAAATGCTGGCGTGATTCTGGCTCGACGCATAAGCATTGCCATTCAGCGAGGTAATGACGCCAGCATGCTGGGTACGCTGCCAACTGAATGGGCATGAGCATTTGGATTGTCTTTAGACCTTCAACGGTCTATGAGCAGTCTAACTGTTTTTGTAGTGGTTAGCTTGTATTTTGTTTAATTCATAAAGGCACTTGCCACAATAAAAACAAAACAGTAGATATAAAATATCATGTTTCCACTGCTTGGACACAGGCCTTCTCTCAGAGAAAGAGAGAGAGAGAGTGAGATAGGGAGAGGGAGAGGGAGAGGGGGAGAGGGGAGAGAGAGGGAGAGAGAGAGGCTTTGATTATCGAGAGTATTAAAATGTTTACGACACTAATTAAATATTTAAATATAATCCATTGTCCACAGCAAACGCAGTCTGGTCTACCGGCCTAAAAGAGATACACTTCCCCCGTCTAAAAGAGCTGGATCTACGCGCTTGCTCTATCCAAGTCTTAAGCGGCCACATTTTTGGAGGCATGCCTACCCTCGAAGCATTGTATATCGGAGAGAATGAAATCGTTTACATAGACGCAAACGCTTTTACTGGACTCGACAGCCTAATCCATCTAGATTTCAGTAGAAATGAAGCGTACGACGATATAGGAAATTTTAAAAGTCTCACCACGGAAACTTTCTACGTTTTGGAGCACTTGAAGAACCTATCTTCGCTAGATTTTTCATACACAAAGATGTCTCATCGCCACACGTCCATGTTCAAAGTGCTAGGACCTAAACTGACAAGATTGTCACTTTGTGAAGCCAGTTTAACAGCCTTGGATGACGACTTTTTCAATCAAACTTCTTTGAGGATCTTAGACGTGTCAGGGAATAATGGTATCCTATCCAGGCCAAACGTTTTACGTGGCCTAGAAAATACTTTAGAAGTAATTTATGCAAAAGAGACTGGTTTGAGAAATATTGATACTTTTGGAGGCTTCAAAAATTTAGAGATTTTAGTGATACCCATGAACGAACTCAGTTCGTTTAGCGTTGAAGTAGCACAGACGTTGACAAGTCTTCGGATACTGAACTTGGATAAGAACCGGTTGATAACCTGGTTCGGAAATGTCTTCTCGCTGATGCCGAATCTCGAGCTTCTGTCATTGCAAGACAATAACATAAACGTGATATCAGAACAAATGATCAAAGACATTGCAAATATAACCTACTTAGCTCTATCAGGGAACTTTATAGTCTGTAACTGCCACGCAAGAGATTTCTTCGATTTAGCATTGAAAAACGAACAAAACTACCACGACTACCAGTACATTGTAGGAATGCAGGCAATGCAACGAGGGCATCCAATAATGTCATATCACAGAGGGTTTCTAGAATTTAATACCCTAATCAGGCAAAGAGTTCAAGTCTTCGTAAACTGTACTGAAGAACACCCTTGCTATGACGACCTCCACGAGGATGTCCAAGGAAACTTCTTGCTGCTAGACTTTCATCCGACCACATATATGTGCCTTCTTGTCCCTGAGAGCAAATCCATCCAGTTCTCCGAAGTGAACGGCTGTAATAGAATGCCACGAATCGATTATGAGAAAGAGATGACTAAAAGTCGAAGTATGCTGTACATATTGTTGGTACTGCCAGTTTTGCTGGTAATATTGGGCATAGGATTTTTCTTTAGAAGGAACATCAGATACTGTTATATAACTATGAGAAATTCAGCACTGTTGAGCGTCATAAATAAAGACGAGGTTTTAGATGGTAAGTATCTTTACATACAGAAATGTTATAAAAGGGATTCCAGCTGAAAGGGACTCATATTGTGCCCACTTACTAATAAAAACAATGGTTACTATGGGAGTAGCCTTAAAACCGTAAAAAATATCCGCTATTCCCACAGATACTGGTAGTGCGACTGGTTGTGTCTTTGCCAATAAACGGATGACAAGACATGGCCATCCAAAAATTTGTGTCCCAAATGTTAAGAGAAGATGTGAAGAAAAGAACTTGAAAAATTTGAATCATCTGTCGAAAACTACTAACTATATCCTTTTGTCCTGTAGTAAAATAGCAAGGATGAAATAACAATATTCGCAGTGGTTACAGATAACGCCATCTTCCACTACGATGTGTTCGTGTCTTATTGCAACGAGGACCGGAACTGGGTCCTGGACCACATGCTGACACATTTGGAAAAGGACTGCAACGTCAGCGCTTGCTTGCACGAGAGAGACTTTCAGGTAAAAGCATCCCAGCAAATAGCGATCAAACAACAAGCTAACTTAATAGTCCCACTGCAGGGCAAATGCATTCCTTCTCTCCTTCCGTTTCTCTCTATTTTGGGCACTTTCAGTCCAGTCCTTCAAGTAGGAGTCCAGTTCATCTCTCCTTCTCTGTCTGGGCCGTCCTGGAGGTCGTTTGCCATCCGGGGAAGCCAATGTGTCGTGGTTTTGGCTGATGATCCTTCGATATTCGACTGACATAAACGACCCAGTTCCACTTTAGGCAAGCGGTCTTCTGAGCTACTTCGGTAATGAGCCTTGGAGCGCAGTACTGTGTTTCTTATCTTGTCTGTAAGTTTCACCCCGAAGATACAAGCTAACTAATTTCTCTTTGATTTGAGGCATTCGACAGAGTCAATAACGATATCTTGCTTACTAAACTAAATGCATAGGCTTTGCCCCAGGGTTGCTCAAGTTCAACGCAGACTACCTTAGAGATCGTCAGCAATTCGTTAGGCTGGGCACGTACAATTCGTCACCTTACTATACAAGATCTGGGGTCAGTCAAGGATCTATCTTCGGCCCTCTGTTTTTTGTCTTTATGATTAATGATCTCCCTGATGTCATTAAATATCCTAAATGTCTTTTATACGCTGATGATCTGAAGATCTTTATTGAAGTAAAGCCTGGGGAGGACTGCTGGAAACTCCAGCGCGATGTGGAAGCTGTCTATGCATGGAGTGTTGCAAATAAAATGGACTTTAATCCATTGAAATGCCATAACCTTCACTCGGAAGTGGCACCCAGTTGAATACAAATTAGTCAGTTGGATTCTCATGAAATCACTAGATCTACCACGATAAAGGACTTGGGTGTCACTTTCGACTGAAAGCTTAATTTCAATGACCACATAGCCGCAATCGCCAAGGACTCTTAAGTTTGTTCGCTAGGTACCGTGTTTAACCCCCGACGCAAAAAAGGGGTGTTAAAAGTTTAACGTGTGTATCTGTGTGTCTGTCTGTTGCATCGTAGCTCCCAAACAGCTGAATTGATTTGATTTTGTTTGTTTTTGTTTGAAAGGAGACTTCATCGAGAGTATTCTTAGTTATAGATTATTATTCTAACGACCCCGCCCGCCTAGCTTTGCACGGGTGTAATAGGAAAGTGTCATAATGTTAAATTTATTACAAATAACCGGCTTAGCGATGAATATAACACAACACAAACTGAAAAAATAATCTAAATTGGATGATAAAAATCTGAGATATGTGTGTGTAAAGTTTTAAGTGGGGATAGAGAGGGAATGCTCTATCCCTTTCTCGCAAAGCGTGTGTTAGTATAGCATTTGTATGGCGCATCTGAGGCGTGACGTCACGGCTCAGTATAGTGCGTTCTTTGTCTTGCATGAAGTTAAAATGATCATCTTATAATTTTTGAACAAATTTTAATTTTGTTTTCGTTGATGTGCTCTATTTATGATTAGCTTTTTAATGAGGTAATAAAAAAATATTAGTCATCATGCCTATTTACGTGCAAAGCCGAGGCGGGTCGTTTGTTATATATGTATATATAAACCTTCCGTGAAAATTTATCTACCTAACCGATTTCAAAATCCGTTGCGTGGTTTAGGAGGAGTTAGCGGCCGTACAGACAGACAGACGCGGAAAATGACTTTAATTTTTACTATGTAGAGAAGAGAAGATAGAGCAGATTCTGTTCAGCCCTTTTAAGATTATCATCTCTTTTGTCGGGGCTTTAAAAAATCAGTTTATACTTGTTAAGAAATGTGAAGATGACGCCAAAATAATTATGCGTATTTTTACGTGACTTTACCAGGTGGGTCACTCGATCTTGGAGAACATAGTATCCTGCATGGACAGGTCCAGGTCCATCATGCTGATCATCTCTCAGAAGTTCCTCATGAGCCAGTGGTGCCAGTTCGAGATGCACCTGGCACAGCATAGGTGAGTATCAGCTTGATATTAGAGATTGTTTGCGTTTGTTTCCATTCTTAACAGCTGAATGTATTGGGAATTCGAATCAGAAATGAGGAGATCCGTAGAAGAATAAAAGTTACCGACACCGGATTGAAGTGGCAGTAGGCAGGGCACATAGCATGCAGAACAAATGGCCGATGGGGCTGGAAGGTTCTCGAATAGAGACCACGGACCGGTAAGCGCAGCGTAGGACGTCCAACCACAAGATGGACAGACGACCTAAAAAAGACCGCAGGGAAACGCTGGATGCAGGCCGCTTCCAACCGGCCCTTTTGGAGATCGATGGGGGATGGGGGAGGCCTATGTCCAGGACGTCTTATGGCTGAAATGGTGATGATAAATGGTTTCGAAGTTGGGTTATAACCATACGTGTATGCTAGAAAAGTAAACGAATCTGCGGGGAACAGTGCGTAATATCTATCATCATTATTAGCCTTTCATGTTTCCACTGCTGGGACCTTGGCCTTCTCTCACTGAGAGAGAGACAGAGAGGATGGGCCGTAATCTATCATGCTGACCGAGTGCATGTTGGTGAATGTCATGTGTCTTATGGCGCGGCTGCCAATTCGGAGCAGCACAAGCGACGCAAATATGCTAACCTCGGCAGTGGTTACATATTTGAGGCGTTTGGAGTCGAGACATTGGGCCCTAAGGGACCGGGAGCTCACCTCATTTTCAAAAATCTTTCAGTGCGCCTGGTTAATGCGACGCGTGACCAAAATGCTGGCGTGTTTCTGGCTCAACGCATAAGCATTGCCATTCAACGTGGTAATGCCGCCAGCATGCTGGGTACGCTGCCAACTTGTAGTGGGCTTGAGCATTTGGATTGTCTTTAGACCTTCTACGGTCTATGAGCAGTCTAACTGTATTTGTAGTTTAAGTTTTAGCTTGTATTTTGTTTAGTTAATAAATATGTCTTTAGTTGAACTTTTGGGGTTCTTGGACATACAAGTTTCTTCAAAAAAATACCTTCACCTTCGATTATAATCTATATTTCATTTGGCTTCAATATATATTGTATACCTACAAATTCTATTATTATATATATATATATATATATATATATATATTTTTTTGTATTTTGTGTAATATGTTTCATGTTTAGGTTTGAATATTTGTAAAATTGCTTTATCGTTTGTTTTTATATGTATTATATTGTGTATTATGTTTTTATATGTGTTACATTGCACATCTGCTGTCTGACGTGCGTGACGTCACCTGTCGGTTCCAACGGAAGACCAGCGCTGGTTGTTCACCACCAGCATTACGCTGAGTTGGCACCGGCTTGTGACAGAAACTATTTTCTTTTATTGTGTTTAACTCGTAATGTCCTTATATCTTTGTTTCTGTCATAAATAAATATTTTTCTTTCTTTCTTTCTTTCTTTTCTTTCGATTTCTTCCATTCCTTCGTTTCCAATCCTTCGGTTTTATTGAAAAAAATAAATGAAATTTATTTTATTCTTCTTCCAGACTTCTAGAAACCCGCCGAGAAGACCTAACGTTAGTTCTCTTGGAGGAAATACCCCGTCGTCTGCGACCGAACACCTTACACTACCTCATGCTGACTAAAACGTATATCGTGTGGCCCAAAGATGAGGCCGACCGGCCGCTGTTCTGGAAACGCATGAAGAAAAGTCTCGCCACCATAAAAATGAAGCATTCTGGCGTTGAAGGAATTTCTGTCGCGTAGCGTTATTTGAAACAAAACGTGGCATGGTCTATGTCTACGGTGGAGCACGCTTGCCTAGAAGAAACCGATTTACTCGTGATTTGAAGACACCCAGATTGTTACTATCGGGGAACACCCATTCTGGGGCCTTACGGACAACTGCTATAGCGGCACCTTATCCACTCAGTTCGAAAATCACGCGACCGAAAACCGTATCTGGGCGCGATAAGGCTCACGTTCGCGTGATTTTTCAACTGAGCGGATTAGGTGCCGCAATAGCAGTTGTCCGTAAGGCCCCAGGCAGCGCATTCCACAGACTAGCAGTTCGCACAATAAATGTAGCGATTAATAAAATTCCAACAAAAACATAGGTACATTTGAAGAAAATGGCCAAGTAGGTTTTTTTTAGGTTAACAAGTTTTTTTTAAAAATCTAATCTAACAGTTCAAAGTTTTTCTGAAATTATTAAAACATTAAATACTATGTATATAAGAATTAAAGATATGTTTTCGTTATAAACAGGGTTAGCCAGAACTACTATGATAAGCCGATCGGAAAGGGGGCTAATATACAGGGTTATTGGTAATTAGTTAACAATGTTGAAGAAGTATTGAAGTATAATTTTATTTTATTAGTTACTAGCTGCGCCTAGCGGTTTCAGCCGCGTAGTGATGAAAAATTGTGATGATGATGATGAAGACGATGAAAAGTAGCCTATTATACTTACAAGCGTCAAACTTAACTTGATTATAGTACACACTCTAAAGTATAACAACAAATAATAAATAATGGCCAAGAGCAAGTTGGTGACGAGTTTCTGTTCATTACCAAGTTATAACTGGTAATTTTGTTATTCAATTTTATGGTGGTACGGAACCCTCAGTGCGCGAGCCCGAATCGCACTTGACCAGTTTATTCTACGTACCTTTCAAGTTTATTTTGTAGTGGTCGTGGTTAAGTTGCTACTTCTTAAATATGTACCTAAGTATAGTTTATTTGTATAGATCTTGTTTAAATAAAATATTGCGTGTAAGTAATTGTGCTTTTTTTCACGATTTTAGGGTTGGTTCCTTAAAGGGAGAATAGGCTATATATATATATATATTTGGTTGACTGGTGTTTCATTTATCTATATAATTCAGCGATATCTTTACTAATATTATAAAGAGGAAAGATTTGATTGTTTGTTTGCATTGAATAGGCTCCGAAATTACTGAACCGATTTGAAAAATTCTTTCACTGTTGGGAAGCTACACTATCCCCAGGTGACCAGGCTATATTAAATTATAAAAAAAATTTGGGATCCTTATTAAAACTCCAATAATATACTCCAAGGTGTAAAAAAATTTGATTTACACCTGTGCGAAGCCGGGGTGCTTTGTTTATCTATATAATTCAGCGATATAATTACATGTAAAATGAATCCCTATTTACCTTGGTCACGCCATAACTTGAGAACACTACCGATTTCATTCATCTTTTTTTAAAGCTTTCCAACACTCTGTAGAAGGTTTTTACGGTAAGAAAAATTACGCAGATAGTTGTTAAATTTCAGAAAACTTAACGAATATAACCCCGCTGGGGCCTTACGCCCAACTCCTCACGCGGCGTTAAAACCGCGAACGTGAACCTTAACGCGTCCAGATACGGTTTGCGTTCGCGCAACATTTTTTCATCACCTAAACTGGATTGCTAAACAGCTAGCCGTAAGGCTCGACTCGATTAGCACAGAACCGAGGCAGATGGCAGCATGAGAGATGACTATACCCAGCAGTGAGATAAGGAAGTCTGTGGACGATAATGATGATGAAATACGGAACTGTCGGAACTTGATGGGCGAAATATTGTTTTTTTATTGTTTTATTTATCTGGGTGTCTTCAAATCACGAGTGAATCGGTTTCTTCTGGGTAAGCGTGCTCCATCGTAGACCGCATCGCCGCTTTACATCAGGCGAGATGGCGGTCAAACGCAAGCTTATTATTAAATCTCTACATAGTATATATTAAAGTCACTTTCCACGTCTGTCTGCATGTCTGTATGGCCGCTAACTCTTCCTAAACCACGCAACAGATTTTGAAACGGTTTTCACCATCATGTTTTAAATGTTTATCGGGACTTATCACGTATTATTTAATATAGGTAAAAAAATATGTACCTTTCGCTCGACGTTTCGACCATGTTACAATGGCCGTGGTCACGAGCTGACTGAAAACTGCGGGTGAGTCCGGCGAGAAGAGCGGGTGTTTTTTTCACCATCAGTTAGATACATTTTCACGGATGGTTATTATATATAACTAACGACCCGCCCCGGCTTCGCACGTAAATTACACCCGTGCGAAACCAGGCGGGCAGGTCGCTAGTAAATAAATAAAAGGCTGTCCCGGGATTCGAGTTATATTTTACAAAGTATAATATAGGTATACTCACATGTAGTGCATGACACTTCGTGGCTCAAC
Organism: Agriopis marginaria; assembly: GCA_932305915.1. Taxonomy (NCBI): domain Eukaryota; kingdom Metazoa; phylum Arthropoda; class Insecta; order Lepidoptera; family Geometridae; genus Agriopis; species Agriopis marginaria. The sequence continues at coordinate 2,420,552 of OW029941.1, forward strand.
CTTTTTGGTTGTGGTGGAGTTAGAATCAGATCCAAATTCAGGACACCGCCGCATATTCTAGAAAATAATAATTAAAGAAGTAGTTTTGTTAAAATTTTCATGATCCTGGATACAAAGTCCTTTAGTCAAGTTTACATAGTATTAATAGAGTCAAACAAGTCACAGTCATAGTCAAGCAAAGTAAGTCACGGTCAAGTCAACCTCATGCCCCAGTAAAGTGGTGGAGACATTACAAGACGCTTCTATGGAGTATTGGAAACAACACGAAAACACATGTTTCACCTCGTTTTATCACTTAACCACACTCGAGCACGTTTACGAGCACTTAATAGGTAAATAAGAATCCACCGATATTACACATTAACACTCGAAAATACACAAGTTTAGGAAAATAATCCAACGAGCTGACATGTTTTTTTTCACGTTGGCGCCAAAACTCTCTTAAAGAAATAGTATATTATAATAGTGCTACCAACTTAGCTGTTCAGGTGGGCAAAATTGGAACTATAGATTTTTGTTTTAGTAATTTTTAGTTTCATATTATAATTATGTACTCATCTATACTAATATTATAAAGAGGAAAGATTAGATTGTTTGTTTGTTTGCATTGAATAGGCTCCGAAACTACAGAACCGATTTGAAAAATTCTTTCACTGTTGGGAAGCTACACTATCCCCGGGTGACATAGGCTATAATATTATAAAAAAAGGGATTCTTACTAAAACTCCAATAATGAAACCCAAGGTGTAAAAAATATATATTTAAAATTTTAATTTTGCGTGTTTTACAGTTCTAATAGTGTTAACACCCGAGACGTACCTACATGGTTGACGAACCGCCGTCCAACCAACGGGTGGGAGAGAGAAAATTTTCTCTCTCCCACCCGTTGGTTGGACGGCGGTTCGTCAACCATGTACGTCTCGTGTGTTAACACTATAAGACAGGACAACGTCTGTCAGGTCAGCTAGTCCTATCCTACTAATATTATAAACGCGAATGTTTGTAAGTATGGATGGATGGATGGATGGATGTCTGGATGTTTGTTACTCTTTCACGTAAAAACTACTGAATGGATTTTGATGAAACTTTACAATAATATAGCTTATACATCAGAATAACACATAGGCTACTTTTTATCCCGAAAAAATGCACGGTTCCTGTAGGATAATTTCAATTACACAAATCTCCACAACGGCTCAACTTAATAATTATGAAATTTGGTATAGAAACAGGCAAGCAGCCACATTGCAACACACAATACTTTGTATCCCGGAATATTTTACAGTTCCAGTAGGATAACTTCAATTTCACAACTATGTAACTGTTAGAGAAATTTTGATGAAATTGGTATGGAGGTAGATTATATACTGAATAATATTATAACATAAGCTAATTCTGATCCTGGGAAAATGAGTGGATCCTGTAGGATAACTTTGATCACTCAACTCCGGATTTCGATGAAATTTGGTATGGAGGTAGCATATTCCCTGAATTAACGGATTTCGATGAAATTTGGTATGAAGGTACCATATTCCTTGAATTATCACATGAGTTACTTTTTACCCCGAAAAAATGTATGGTTCCTGTAGTATGACTTCAATCACTCAACTCTGTGACGTTTAAGGGATTTCGACAAAATTTGGTATGGAGGTAGCATATTCCTTGAATTGAACGGATTTCGATAAAATTTGGTATGCAGGTAGCATATTCCTTGCATTATTACATGAGCTATTTTTTACCCGAAAAAATGTATGGTTCCTATAGGATAACATCATACACTCAACTCGGTGACTATTTAACGGATTTTGACGAAATTTGGTATGGAGGGAGCATATTCCCTGGATTATAACTAAGGCTATTTTATACCGACAATATGTAAGTTCCTGTAGGATAATTTCAATCATGCAACACCGTAACTGTTTAACAGATTAAGCAAGCCGCAAGCGGCCCGCGAGGGTTAATGTCAAGCACAAGGGACGTACAAAAAACTAAAAATATAAAACTTTCTAGGTCGCGCGGTTCGCTGGGTCGCAAGCGGCCCACAAGGGCGAATGCCAAGCACAAGTGACATACAAAAAAGAAAAACAGGCACAAGTGACGTGCAAATAAGAAAAACAAAACTTTCTAGGTCGCGCGGTTTGCTGGGCCACAAGCGGCCCGCGAGGGCGAGTGTCAAGCACAAGTGACGTACAAAAAAGTTAAAAAAAAACTTTCTAGGTCGCGCGGTTCGCTGGGCCGCAAGCGGCCCGCGAGGATGAGTGTCAAGCACAAGTGACGTGCAAATAAGAAAACCAAAATTTTCTAGGTCGCGCGGTTCGCTGGGCCGCAAGCGGCCCGCGAGGGTTAGTTTCAGGCACAAGTGACGTACAAAAAGTTAAAAAAAACTTTCTACGTCGCGCGGTTCGCTGGGCCGCAAGCGGCCCGCGAGAGCGAGTGTCAAGCACAAGTGACGTGCAAATAAGAAAACCAAAACTTTCTAGGTCACACGGTTCGCTGGGCCGCAAGCGTCCCACGAGGGCGAATGCCAAGCACAAGTGACATACAAAAAAGAAAAAAAAAACATTCTAGGTCGCGTGGTTCGCTGGGCCGCAAGCGGCCCGCGAGGGTAAGTATCAGGCACAAGTGACGTGCAAATAAGAAAAACAAAACTTTCTAGGTCGCACGGTTTGCTGGGCCGCAAGTGGCCCGCGAGGGTGAGTAAAAAAAAAAATCTAGGTCGCGCAGTTCGCTGGGCCGCAAGCGGCCCGCGAGGGCGAGTGTCAAGCACAAGTGACGTGCAAATAAGAAAACCAAAACTTTTTAGGTCGCGCGGTTCGCTGGGCCGCAAGCGGCCCGCGAGGGTAAGTATCAGGCACAAGTGACGTGCAAATAAGAAAAACAAAACTTTCTAGGTCGCGCGGTTCGCTGGGCCGCAAGCGGCCCACGAGGGTGAGTGTCAAGAACAAGTGACGTACAAAAAAGTAAAATAAAACTTGCTAGGTCTCGCGGTTCGCTGGGCCACAAGCGGCCCGCGAGGGCGAGTGTCAAGCACAAGTGACGTACAAAAAAGTTTAAAAAAAACTTTCTAGGTCGCGCGGTTCGCTGGGCCGCAAGCGGCCCGCGAGGATGAGTGTCAAGCACAAGTGACGTGCAAATAAGAAAACCAAAATTTTCTAGGTCGCGCGGTTCGCTGGGCCGCAAGCGGCCCGCGAGGGCGAGTGTCAAGCACAAGTGACGTGCAAATAAGAAAACCAAAACTTTTTAGGTCGCGCGGTTCGCTGGGCCGCAAGCGGCCCGCGAGGGTGAGTGTCAAGCACAAGTGATGTATAAAAAGTTAAAAAAAAAACGTTCTAGGTCACGCGATTCGCTGGGCCGCAAGTGGCCCGCGAGGGTGAGTAAAAAAAAAATTCTAGGTCGCGCAGTTCGCTGTCCTACTAATATTATAAACGCGAATGTTTGTAAGTATGGATGGATGGATGGATGGATGTCTGGATGTTTGTTACTCTTTCACGTAAAAACTACTGAATGGATTTTGATGAAACTTTACAATAATATAGCTTATACATCAGAATAACACATAGGCTACTTTTTATCCCGAAAAAATGCACGGTTCCTGTAGGATAATTTCAATTACACAAATCTCCACAACGGCTCAACTTAATAATTATGAAATTTGGTATAGAAACAGGCAAGCAGCCACATTGCAACACACAATACTTTGTATCCCGGAATATTTTACAGTTCCAGTAGGATAACTTCAATTTCACAACTATGTAACTGTTAGAGAAATTTTGATGAAATTGGTATGGAGGTAGATTATATACTGAATAATATTATAACATAAGCTAATTCTGATCCTGGGAAAATGAGTGGATCCTGTAGGATAACTTTGATCACTCAACTCCGGATTTCGATGAAATTTGGTATGGAGGTAGCATATTCCCTGAATTAACGGATTTCGATGAAATTTGGTATGAAGGTACCATATTCCTTGAATTATCACATGAGTTACTTTTTACCCCGAAAAAATGTATGGTTCCTGTAGTATGACTTCAATCACTCAACTCTGTGACGTTTAAGGGATTTCGACAAAATTTGGTATGGAGGTAGCATATTCCTTGAATTGAACGGATTTCGATAAAATTTGGTATGCAGGTAGCATATTCCTTGCATTATTACATGAGCTATTTTTTACCCGAAAAAATGTATGGTTCCTATAGGATAACATCATACACTCAACTCGGTGACTATTTAACGGATTTTGACGAAATTTGGTATGGAGGGAGCATATTCCCTGGATTATAACTAAGGCTATTTTATACCGACAATATGTAAGTTCCTGTAGGATAATTTCAATCATGCAACACCGTAACTGTTTAACAGATTAAGCAAGCCGCAAGCGGCCCGCGAGGGTTAATGTCAAGCACAAGGGACGTACAAAAAACTAAAAATATAAAACTTTCTAGGTCGCGCGGTTCGCTGGGTCGCAAGCGGCCCACAAGGGCGAATGCCAAGCACAAGTGACATACAAAAAAGAAAAACAGGCACAAGTGACGTGCAAATAAGAAAAACAAAACTTTCTAGGTCGCGCGGTTTGCTGGGCCACAAGCGGCCCGCGAGGGCGAGTGTCAAGCACAAGTGACGTACAAAAAAGTTAAAAAAAAACTTTCTAGGTCGCGCGGTTCGCTGGGCCGCAAGCGGCCCGCGAGGATGAGTGTCAAGCACAAGTGACGTGCAAATAAGAAAACCAAAATTTTCTAGGTCGCGCGGTTCGCTGGGCCGCAAGCGGCCCGCGAGGGTTAGTTTCAGGCACAAGTGACGTACAAAAAGTTAAAAAAAACTTTCTACGTCGCGCGGTTCGCTGGGCCGCAAGCGGCCCGCGAGAGCGAGTGTCAAGCACAAGTGACGTGCAAATAAGAAAACCAAAACTTTCTAGGTCACACGGTTCGCTGGGCCGCAAGCGTCCCACGAGGGCGAATGCCAAGCACAAGTGACATACAAAAAAGAAAAAAAAAACATTCTAGGTCGCGTGGTTCGCTGGGCCGCAAGCGGCCCGCGAGGGTAAGTATCAGGCACAAGTGACGTGCAAATAAGAAAAACAAAACTTTCTAGGTCGCACGGTTTGCTGGGCCGCAAGTGGCCCGCGAGGGTGAGTAAAAAAAAAAATCTAGGTCGCGCAGTTCGCTGGGCCGCAAGCGGCCCGCGAGGGCGAGTGTCAAGCACAAGTGACGTGCAAATAAGAAAACCAAAACTTTTTAGGTCGCGCGGTTCGCTGGGCCGCAAGCGGCCCGCGAGGGTAAGTATCAGGCACAAGTGACGTGCAAATAAGAAAAACAAAACTTTCTAGGTCGCGCGGTTCGCTGGGCCGCAAGCGGCCCACGAGGGTGAGTGTCAAGAACAAGTGACGTACAAAAAAGTAAAATAAAACTTGCTAGGTCTCGCGGTTCGCTGGGCCACAAGCGGCCCGCGAGGGCGAGTGTCAAGCACAAGTGACGTACAAAAAAGTTTAAAAAAAACTTTCTAGGTCGCGCGGTTCGCTGGGCCGCAAGCGGCCCGCGAGGATGAGTGTCAAGCACAAGTGACGTGCAAATAAGAAAACCAAAATTTTCTAGGTCGCGCGGTTCGCTGGGCCGCAAGCGGCCCGCGAGGGCGAGTGTCAAGCACAAGTGACGTGCAAATAAGAAAACCAAAACTTTTTAGGTCGCGCGGTTCGCTGGGCCGCAAGCGGCCCGCGAGGGTGAGTGTCAAGCACAAGTGATGTATAAAAAGTTAAAAAAAAAACGTTCTAGGTCACGCGATTCGCTGGGCCGCAAGTGGCCCGCGAGGGTGAGTAAAAAAAAAATTCTAGGTCGCGCAGTTCGCTGGGCCGCAAGCGGCCCGCGAGGGCGAGTGTCAAGCACAAGTGACGTACAAAAATGTAAAAAAAAAAAACTAGGTCGCGTGGTTCGCTAGACCACAAGTGGAACGCGACATACAGGGAAAGTAACAAGTAAAAAAAAATATTTTGGGTCGCGTGATTCGCTGGGTTCAGTTATTTAACTTTATTCATCATTCAAACACCTGCCAGGCCAGGAATTTAACCTTAGATCCCCTGCTCATATAGCACCATGTACTTATCGACTATCAATATCCAGGATGAAATACATAAAACGTACTCAGTGGCGTCCTAAAATAAAACTTTTTGCAGAGAACTCCTCAATTTTTACCTAGAACAATGCGGGCGAAGCCGCGGGCGGAAGCTAGTATGATATAAGTGTAGATTAAAGAGTGGCTTGGAAAACTGTCCTATGTTTTGATTCCCTTTTTTGTTGGTGAATTTCTTAGGTGGTAATACCAAATTCTTCACTAGCGACGCTGTCAACTGAACAGCTAAGATGGTGGGACTGTACTAAAGTGACAGGGACCAGGAAACCGATGCTTTATAGACAAAAGTGAAAATGTGTAATATTATACATCTTCTTCTCTTCTCTATCTCTTCTCTACATAGTATAAATATAAGTCGATTTCCGCGTCTGTCTGTATGGCCGCTAACTCCTCCTAAACCACGCAACAGATTTTGATGCGGTTTTCACCAATAAAAAATTGTTAAGTTATATGATTATTTACGGGATATTTACCGTGGTAAGGTTGTGGAATGAGCTCCCGATATTTCGGCGCAGTTACATGCACCATGTTCACGGGAAGACTGAAGAATGCGGGTGGTTGGTCGAACAGTTAAAAAGTTAGGTGCAGACATAACGATCTACCCTCTTTCTTAGTCTTTTGCTATGGTTATTACTGGAACTCGAACTCGATCCTAAGTCCCGACAAAACACACTCACTGTATCACTACGTATAGTATTTTGGACACATTTTGAACGCGAGCTTTTATTTTTATTTTTAAGGCAACCTAATACTGGATTCCACGCACTGGTGAGTTGAAAACCATCACCTTGATTGAAATTCTGGCATTTCGAGATCTCAATAGTTTCCTTTACTAGCCTTGGTATGTAATGGCGTTCGGTGGACAGGATTTCAGGGTTGTGAAATTCAATCCAGTGGTTAGGACCTGCGTCCAGCAGATGCTCAGCTATGGCAGATTTGTGTCTTTCATTGTTTTTTACTGCCTTAATGTGTTCCTTGATGCGGCATGAAACAGTTCGCTTCGTCTGTCCTATGTACGAACTTCCGCAGCTGCAGTTAATTTTGTAAACCCCGGGATGCTGAAAGGGAATCTTGTCCTTAGGGGAACGCAGACATTGCGCAATCTTTTTATGCGGAGTAAATATGGTCTTGATTGCATATTTGTCTAGAATTCGACCTATTTTATCTGTGACTCCTTTTACATATGGCATAAAAGTCGGCTGTCGTTCCACCTTCGGTTTCAACAGTTTTTTCCTTGGTTTGGTAAATAATCATATAACTTTATTGAACAACCGTGATAGTTTAAAACAGTGTTTTAAATTTTTTTATTTTATTTTATTACTTAGTACGTACCTGTATTTCCTAAGGTTGACTTCACCAGTTCTTGTTCTCGTTAGATTAGATTTCAAATATTTGAGAAAGGCTTTCTCTGGAAAAAAAAATTATTTATAACAATTAATTTTTTTATGCCTCGTTTCAAATTCAAATTTAAATAATTTATTTATGTAATAATAATATCCAAATTATTAAAATTAATTAGATTGATTTAAGCTAAGTATTTTAACTTTTAGCTGTGGACCCCAAACTAGGCTGAGCCTGTATTTTGGGGTCCCTTGATTTCCCAGAGACATTTAAACATTTCGTTCAACCCTGTGTAAAAGATCAGCTATTTTTATTTATACATACAGTCCCCAAGACCAAGTTGTAGACCCAAGTATCTCTATCTCTTCTCTTCTCTATCTCTACATAGTATAAATTGAAGTCGCTTTCCGCGTCTGTCTGTCTGTCTGTACCTATGTCTGTATGGCCGCTAACTCCTTCTAAACCACGCAACGGATTTTGATGCGGTTTTCACCATCAGTTAGATACATTTTCAAAGAAGGTTTATACATATAACTAGCGACCCGCTCCGGCTTCGAACGTAAATTACACCCGTGCGAAGCCGGGCGGGCGGGTCGCTAGTTTAGTATAAATTTCAACTTGATACCTTTACGCGTTCTTGAGAAAAAGGGTCTTGACAGACGGACAACGAAGTGTACCTATAAGGGTTCCGTCTTTTCTTTTGAGGTACGGAACCCTAAAAAGATATTCAGTAGGTAGGTAATTGTGTTTACCGTTCTGTTCAGCTATGACGGACCTTGGGTCGGCTAGGAATGGAGGCTCTAGCATCATCAGTTGGTCTAATTCTTCTTTCTCCTTCTCATTTTTTGTGTAACTGTAAAGTAACCTTTACTTAAATAGAGAAAATAAACCGGTTAAGTGCGAGTCGGGGTCGCGCACTGAGGGTTCCGTATTCCACAAAACACAATAATTATCTATTTAAAAAGAGACATCTAAATTAGTAAGATATGGCATTTCGATCCGGTGAAATTATAAAGAGGTAAGGAATTACCAAGTGGTAATGAACTAAAATTTGACACCGATTCACACTTGGCCATTATTTATAACTTGTTATTATATTTTAATGGGAGGCCTACCTACGCTGCGTCTTCCGGTTCGTGGTCTCCACTCAAGAACCTTTCTTCCCCATCGGTTATCGGTTCTTCGAGCGATGTGGCCTGCCCATTGCCACTTCAACTTGCAAATTTTAACAGCTATGTCGGTGACTCTGGTTCTTTGGCGAATATCCCGACCGATAAGATGGACCGACGACATAGTGAGAGTCGCTGGCATCCAGTGGATGCAAAAGGCAGGCTGACGTTCAGTGTGGAGGTTAAAGGGGGAGGCCTATGTTCAGCAGTGGACGCCTACTGGCTGATGATGATGATGATGATAATTATATTTTAGAGTGTGTACTATACTCATGCCAAGTTTGACGATTGTACGTATTACCGTTTCTACATTAGAGCTAATACAAAAATGCGCTTGTTGTCTGGGGACCTTTTCTTTTTACTTTTTGACTTTTTTATTATTTGTTTATTAATTCGCCGTAACGTTAAAGTTACTCATATTCTGTTAAAATTTCAACTATCTATCTATTACGGTTCGAAAGATATACATAGCCGTTAATAGGTAGGACAGACAGACGGACGGACGGACAGACAGACAGATATAGTGAAACTTCTAATGAGACTTCCAACAAGGTTGCGTTAAACGTTTAACGCTACCGTGGAGGGGGGGATAGGAAGAGACAGAGCGAGAGTTTCACTTCTTCCGCGCGGAAAGACTTCACGCACGAATTTTTTTATGTAAGAAATTTGTTGTAGCCAGTTGCACCCATATAAACGAAACATCCCTATGTATGCTTAAATCTTTAAAACTACGCAACGGATTTTGAAGCGGTTTTTTAAATAGATAGAGTGTTTAAAGAGGAAGGTTTATGTGTATAACTAGCGACCCGCCCCGGCTTTGCACGTAAATTACACCCGTGCGAAGCCGGGCGGGCGGGTCGCTAGTTAATACAATAAACCAAGGATTATGGTCATCTGTAGTAATAAGCGTTGCTTAAAAGTGGGAAAACCTCCCCTTAATGCCAAAAACTCACACATTCGCCTTCAAGAACTTCTCGAGTTCTCTAGTCTTCTCTCTTATATCTTTATAAAATGCAGCCCTAACGGCGTCCTGCTCTACCTTTAGCTTGTACACATCTATGTGCTCTTTCACGTTGAAAACGAACAGATCTGTGGAGCAGCAAAATTATTATATCACCTTTGGGATGGATCAGCTAAGCACCAGCTTGGGGCGTTGGAGTCTATTGAGAAACGTGCCAAGAAGCTCATCAGCAATGAATCCCTGGTTCAGACTAAGCTTCTTAGTCTCGAGCATCGGCGTAAAGTTGCTAGTCTATCGGTTTTTTATCGGATACATTTCGGAGAGTGTGCTACAGATCTGCATGATTTAATTCCTTCCTGCCCTTTTTTCTATCGGACCGCCAGGGCGGGCACAAAAAATCGACATCGTTTTATGGTCGATATTACGAGAACCCGTACGAAGCGCTTTGATTCCACATTTATTGTGCGAACTGCTAGTCTGTGGAATTCGCTGCCTGAATGGGTTTTCCCCGTCAGTTACAATCTGGGTGTCTTCAAATCATGAGTGAATCGGTTTCTTCTAGACAAGCGTGCTCCATTGTAGACCGCATCATCGCTTTACATCAGACGAACTGGCGTTCAAACGCAAGCATATTAATAGATTTAAAAAAAAGCTCTAATGTATAAATGTCAATACGTACAAGCGTCATTGTAACTTGTAACCCAGATTGTAACTGACGGGGAAAACCTGAATGGCAGCGAATTCCACAGACTAGCAGTTCGCACAATAAATGTGGAATCAAAGCGCTTCGTACAGGTTCTCGGAATATCAACCATAAAGCGGTGTCTATTTTTAGCTAATACAAAAATACGTAAAAACACCTTTTGATTTTACTTTCAGACTTTTTTAATAATTTTTTTGTTAATCCGCCGTAACATTACATATTCTGTGAAAATTTCAACTGGCTATCTATGACGGTTCGAATGATACAGCCGTTAATACGTAGGACAGACGGACAAACAGACACCGTAGGTTTAGTAATAGGCCTTAGTTTTAGCGACTTCAGGGTTGGTCCCATAGTAAAAGTTGTTCATAATGATAGCTACATAGACCCCTTTCCATTTCCACTATGTCCTTTCTGCGTAACCCTGCAGGCCTAGCACGGGCTGTGAATAAATTGTCTTTCCACCGTTTTTATCCACGCCTAGACGCGACAAAGCTATAATATGGATACGTTTGTCTTTTTCTCGCGGGTTAAAAATGGTGGAAAGACAATTTGTCCACAGCCCGTGCTAGGCCTGCTGTATATCATATACATATAGGGTTACCAGATGGAAAATTTAAAAGTCCGGAGAAAAAGCCCGTTTTCCATTGAAAAATCCTGAGTTTTTGTCGCAATTTGAAAACTTTCTCACAATCTTAATTTACAAGTTTGTTGAAATTTTCAAATTATTGTTGGTTTTTTGCTTATTTGATAGGATAACTTTGTAAATGTAAAAGATCTGAAAAATCTACTCTATTTTATTGAAGATTCTAAAAATCCTAAGATTTCCTGAGATTTACAAAATCCGCCCGCAATCCTGAAAAAAGCCAAAAAATCCTGAGACCTCAGGATAAATCCTGAGATATGGTAACCCTATATACATACCTACATATCTATCCGGCATGTCCGCTTTCAGCGCAAAAGTCCTAGAGCTTTCGCTGAGCAGGTCCAACATGGACCTAGCTGCACGCACACACACGCAGGTTGAGTCTATGTTCTTTGGTAGTTTCACGCTAACCTTTATGGACTCGAAGGTTAGGTCTATAGGTTCTCTGGAATGTAAGAAATACAGTGTAAACTGTATATAGCGACTCTCGATTTAACGACGCTTCGATTCGAACGAAACGATTTCGCTAACACGTCGAAATTACTAGATTACTAAATTTTGCATGCCATGATGCTAGAGCATGGTGGTTTATCATCATCATCATAGTCAACCTTTTTAACAGTCCACTGCTGGACTTTTAGCCTACCCCGAAAGGGTGATTGGGCCATATCCACCACGCTGGCCCAGTGCGGGTTGGTGGATTCACATACGCCATTGAATTCCTTCTCCGTACGTATACGTACGTAGGTTTCCTCACGATGTTTTCCTTCACCGAAAAGCCAGTGGTATGAAAATCCGTACTTACATAAGCTCCAAAGAGCTCATTGGTACGGGCCCGGGGTTTGAACCCGCGACCTCACGCTTTCAAGTCTAGCGGTCTCCCAAATGGGCTGCCAAGGCTTATGGTGGTCTATAACTGATGTAAATACATCTGCATCTTACCCGTGTTTCCGCAAAATAAATATTTTGAATTTGAAAGGAAACACAAATATTAATGACAAGGTTAGGTTAAGCTAAAAAGCAATGGCGTCTATTCTGTCATACCACTCACTAAACTAAACAAATCTGACAGGACTAAAATTATCTGCCTCTCTTTTCATTTTAATATGTGAGAGAAGGATGGCAACAAGTTTAGAGCTGTCAAATTTAGAGTGCATCAGAATCGATGCCAATGTCTACTTTTTTATTATTATTATAATAGTAGACAAACAAGCGACGGGCCACCTGATGGTAAGTAGTCACCGTCACCTATGGACACCTACAATACACGAGATATTAGCGGTGCGTTCTCTACCTTTGAGGACACTATTCACTCTTCGCTTGAGCAAGAAAAAAAAAAGAAGAAAAAAAAAAGTTTTTGAAAAGATTTTTTTTGTGAAGCAATTGAGGTTACATTTTCGTCAGTACTCACGGTTCAGGTTCAACCGGCTTGGGCTTCCTAGTCGGCAGCCTCACAGCCACCCACAGGGTTAGTTTTAGACCTACGAACTCCCTCTGGTACGTCGCCAACCTTATGCTTACAATTTTGAGGTTTTTCTCCAAGTCTCTGAGTAAGGCAAAGGAAGCCATCTGTATGGTCGCCGCAAGTTGGGCTCGCATCCCTAATCGCACCTGTTGAAAGGAGATTGAACACAATCATTAGGGAACTTGGCCTAAACGTTTTTTAGACTTTAATTTTACCCAGCCACTTAACAAATGTATAAGTTTTTATACCTAATTAGTTTTTTACCTCGTTAAAGCCTTCCGCCTGTAATTTTGTGTACACTCTGGAGTTGGCCACGAACTCTTCCAACATTTCTACCATCTGTAAGCACACATCTCGTAATGAAGTTTGTTTTCGTAGAAAATCATAAAAAATACTTACAAAAATTAAATGCAAATTACTGGAGATACCGCTTCTAAATTTGACACCACAATGCAGGTTTTCAGTAATCAATAAATAAATGAAAAATGCACCTTTATTCTGAATTGCTTTAAACAATATAAAAAATAAACTGAGTAGACTCAAACGTTGGCTCATCAAGCAAACATTCTATGACTATCTACCATGAGTTCAGGAGTGATGGCAAAATGAAATAACAGGTAACGTAACGTAACATATACGGTAACGTATGCGAAATTTAAATAATTGTGATTAATGACAATTGACTGTCAATAATTATATCTTATTTTGTGTTGTATATGTCGGCGCGAGCCTCGATTGCGTGGGGCGGGGGCTCCGGTCGGTGGATGGCCGATCTTCATTAGAATTATCTTGGTTCTATGGCGTGAGTATAGTGGGCGAGGAGAATGAGACATCGCACGTACATTGACACAGTTTTTATTTCGAAGCGCTATGATTACTAATTACAATATCGAATTACTTGAAAATTACTTGGGGACCAGGTGTTCCGCCTTGTAACGAACGCTACCACTCTCCAACCAACAATCCAAATACACAAACCCAAGCAAAGTTAGCTCCACCGAGCATCCAACAGTCCCCCTCCAAAACACAAAGTAAAGTGAGCTCCTCCGAGTCTCACGTCACCGACACGTGTCCGCGCGCGCTCACTAGCGCCTCTGCCGGACGGTACCCAAACTTGCTAAACTCTGATTGGTTGTCAACGACACAACTTCACAACGAACTTCAGCAGAGTATGTTACTGCAGCGTTACACCAGCAATGGCGCCACCTCCATCACTAGTCCACCAAAACAAAGCTAGGTGACGCCTACCTACATAATCTAAGCCTTAAAAACTATCCGACGGTAGTTGCGCCCGAATGCTAAATCTTCAACGCGCCGACATATATAATAATTTTATATATAATTTATATTGTTTAATCTGTATTATCGTGTTAATTTATATTTATTAATACTATATGACTTATTTGTTTCAATCGCATTAAGAATTTTTAAGGAAATATATCTTTGCGTTGAGATAACCAATTTTGACCGTCCACGTGCATATTTGCCAATAGGGCTAACTTTGTGTAGAAAGTAGACCACCTCCTTTGTACTCGTAGCGACTGCAACCAGCCAACCAGCCAGTATTTAAAAATTTCTCGTCTCGAGTCTACAATGGAATCTATTACTGAATGCAGTCTCCTGCGGCGTTTAACTTACAGGCAATGCTTCAAAACACTTTTTCTCCAAGTCATTGTCATCACATGTCATGTTCAACCGCCATAAATGCAAGTAAGTGTTCATCTGGGTGACGACTCGAGGATCCGGCAAACCGTCGCATTTGAGGTATTGTTGCCACTGGAATAATGGAAGTTATTTGAAAAAGGTCGAAGTTGATTGAAGGAGGTTGATAGGCAGATTGAAAACTTTTTATTGTAGGTGCACACTAGAAATTAAGTTTTCGCGCCGGAGTTTTGGCGCCAACGTGGAAAAAACATGTCGATTCGTTGAATTATTTTCCTAAACTTGTGTATTTTCGAGTGTTAATGTGTAGTAAATGGTGAATTATTATTTATTAAGTGCTCGTGGACGTGCTCGAGTGTGGGAAAGTGATATAATGAGGTGAAACATGTATTTTCGTGTTGTTTCCAAAACTCCATAGGAGCCTCTTGTAAATCTCCACCACTTTACAGGGGCATGAGTTTGACTTGACCGTGACTTACTTTGCTTGACTCTGACTGTGACTATGACTTGTTTGACGCTTTTAATACTATGCAAACATGTTTAATATTACGACTAAAGGACATTGAATCCACGGTCATGAAAATATTAACAAAAAAATAACAAAGTTTTCGCGCCAACATGAGAAAAACATGTCACGTTGTAATATTTTTCTTAACTTGTGTATTTGCGAGTGTTAATGAGTAATAATTGTAGATTATTATTTATTAAGTGTTCGTGGACGTGCTCCAGTGTGGAAAGTGATATAACGATGTGGAAACAAAATATATTATCGTGTTGTATCCAAAAAAGTAAATCCTCCTCCACTTTACTAGGGTATGACTTTGACTTGATTGTGACCTACTTTGATTGACTCTGACTGTAACTATGACTTGCTTGACGACATTTAATCAAACTTAATAATATTTTAATACAAGACAAAATGCACAAGAAGTGCGACGCCAAAATCCTTACAAAGGAAATAATAAAAATGGTTGGCAAAGGTTTTGTTTGACGACTTTGATGGTATCTAATAAAACTTGAATAACAATACTGGCAAATGAATAACACGTGAGACGCCAAAATACGGGGTGTAAGGGGAACACTCTAAAAGCCAAAAGAAGGTAATTGTACTCATCATTATGAACAACTTTTACTGTATTTTTATACCATTCTCTCTAGATTTGTACGCCTACAAACTAGGCAAAACATGATACAAAGTGACAAATATTTTAACCCACCTAATGCGTTTTTAAATGTGTGTATGATTTACTCGTGTTTTGTGCAAATAAATAATCTTTATCTTGTATCTTTATGGGACCAACCCTGAAATCGCGAAAAAAATATCAGCTGTTCTATAAAAAACGGTCACTGACACTCGACAAAATGACAAATCAGCTGATTTTTTTTTCGCGATTTCAGGTTTGGTCCCATACTAAAAGTGGTTCATAGTGATGAGTATAATTATCTTCTTTTGGCTTCGAGAGTGTTCCCCTTACACCCTGAATATTAAAAACATGCATACAAAATGTTTGAAAAGACTATAATGTTATTTTTCTTACCTCAGCAAGCATTTGCCTTTTGTTGACAAACAACGTCTTTTGTTTATCAAACTCTGAAAAAACAATGAAAATTTTGCTATACAGCGAAATATGAAGCGATGTAACATGAAACAGTTGAACTTGAGTTGGCACATCAATTGGATATAAGCCACGATATAAATAATAAATTAAGATAATAATAAGCCGTGGTAGCCCATTTGGGAGACCGCTAGACTTGAAAGCGTGAGGTCGCTGGTTCAAACCCCGGGCCGTACCAATGAGCTCTTTGGAGCTTATGTACGGATTTTCATACCACTGGCTTTTCGGTGAAGGAAAGCATCGTGAGGAAACCTGCATACGTACGGAGAAGGAATTCAATGGCGTATGTGAATCCACCAATCCGCACTGGGCCAGCGTGGTGGATATGGCCAAATCACCCTTTCGGGGGTAGGCTAAAAGTCCAGCAGTGAACTGTTAAAAGGCTGATTATGATGATAAATAATAAATATTCGGGACATTTTTACACACACGGTCATCTAACCCCAAACCAATGAATTACCTTTTCCCTAAACTATGCAAAGCTTGTACTATGGCTGCCAGAGACTGATAACTGATATCTTCTCTTCTCTATCTCTTCTCTACTCTATCTTCTCTTCTCTATCTTCTCTACATAGTATAAAATAAAGTCGCTATCCGCGTTTGTCTGTCTGTATAACCGTTAACTTCTCCGACACCACGCAACGGATTTTGATGCTGTTTTCACCATCAGTAAGAGAATTTTTCACGGAAGGTACAGAAGGAGGTAAGATATTATATTTTAACTAGCGACCCGCCCTGGCTTCGCACGTAAATTACACCCGTGCGAAGTCGGGGCGGATCGCTATTTTTTTTTAATATACCTAGGTATTAGCACCCAGATATATAACAAACACAATTGTTCATCAAATGAATATTTTGTCCTAGGTGGGAATCGAACCAACGCCCCCAAGTTCAGAAGGCAGGGTCACTACCAACTGGACCAACGGGGCAATCACAACAATGTTACACAAACAAACTTAACTTTTAATTTATTTCTATGCATGCCTTAAACACCTCGGTTGTGTTGTCATGGCATTGATGACACATAAATATACGATCTTTCGTGCTTTCTTACACTTCCCTCATTTTTTGGGGCATCACGAAAATGTACGTGTCGACAAACATACAAATATAAATAAATTCACAAGGCATTGTCTATCTATAGGTACTAATATTATAAAGAGGAAAGATTTGATTGTTTGTTTGTTTGCATTGAATAGGCTCCGAAACTCCTGAACCGATTTAAAAAAATATTTCGCTGTTGGGAAGCTACACTATCCCCGGGTAACATAGGACAACATAACATAACATAACATTTAAAAAAAAAATAAGGATGCTTACTACTCCAATAATGTAACCCAAGATGTAAAAAAATAAGATTTACAATTTTAACTTTGCGTGTTTGACAGTTCTAAGACAGGACAACGTCTGTCAGGTCAGCTAGTCTGTACTTAATATTATAAAGAGGAAAGATTTGATTGTTTGTTTGTTTGTTTGAATTAAATAGGTTCCAAAACTACTGAACCGATTTGAAAATTTATTTCACTGTTGGGAACCTTAACTATCCCCAGGTAACATAGGCTATATATTTTTTTTTAATAGCTCCTTACTCAGACCAATAATGTACTCCAATAATGTAACTCAACCTTGAGTAAAAAAATAAGACAACCGTGCGAAGCTGGGGTGCATTGCTAGTCTATACTAATATTATAAAGAGGAAAGATTTGATTGTTTATTTGTTTGTTTGTTTGCATTGAATAGGATCCGAAACTACTGAACCGATTTAAAAAATTCTTTCACTGATGGGAAGGTACACTATCCATAGGGGTGACATAGGCTATAATCTATACCCGTGCGAAGCTGGGGCGGACCGCTAGTATTAAATAAACAAGCAAAGTGAGAGTTCGGCTCGCGCACAGAGGGTTCTGTACCACCACTAAACTCAGAAAGTCAATGACGATATAACCACTTGACTGCTTATCCTCTACCCTGCCGTAAGCTGGTAGAAAATGTTTAGCATTAAGTCCTCCATTTGTACATGACTACCTAATTTGTAAGTGTGCAATAAAGTATTAAATAAAAAGAAAAGGAAAACGTTGTTATGAAAAAGGTAAGTTTGAGGCGCTGTTTGAGGCTGTGTAGGTAAATTACTAACTTTGAAATAAATTGACAGTCTTCTGTAGAATGTCTCTTCTGATCTCTTGCTCATCGTTGTCCTTCGCCATTAGCTCGGCCCGCTCTCGAGCGAGAGCGAGCTTTTTCTCTTTCGCACCCGCCAGGATTGCTTGTCTGCGTGACAGAGATAGATAGTTTGTTTGCATTAGTAAAATGAAAATTTATATTGATTAAGATGTTTTTTTGCCCACCGGGTAGGCTAGAGCCTTTAAGGCCATACCGCCTATTAATTTGGATGAATACCAAAATTTCATAATGAAGAATCAAATTTTAAATACGATTATGGTGTCAGCTATTCAGATCAAATTCTCAATTTTCCAATTTAAAAATTCGATCTAACATTTCTAGTTCCTGGCTCAAACTAAACTAAAGAATAATAAACTAACTAAAGAATAATAATTGGCATTTACTTCTAAAATATTATGGAACCAAACTAGGGAAAAACAAAACACCAGTAATTCAAATAAAATTATCATAATTTAAATTAGGAAAGGCAACTGAAAAACCACCAAATGTTAAATCAAAGTCGTTCTATACTAAAAATATGGGTTATTAGGATTTAAAAAAATTAGGTTGGGTTTACTTATAACCTATCTCTTCTCTACATAGTATAAATTGAAGTCGCTTTCCGCGTCTGTCTGTCTGTCTGTATGTCTGTATGGCCGCTAACTCCTCCTAAACCACGCAACGGATTTTGATGCGGTTTTCACCATCAGTTAGATACATTTTCAAGGAAGGTTTATTGTGTATATAACTAGCGACACGCCCCGGCTTCGCACGTAAATTACACCCGTGCGAGCCCGGGCGGGCGGGTCGCTAGTAGGTAAATAAACCCAACCTAAAACACTTTAAAAATAGACCGAAAAAATAAAAAAACAAGTAGGTAGCTAAGAAACTAAAATAACGAAACTGAAAAGGATAACTAATCTAAACAAAAAAATAACTAAGATTACAAATAATACTGACCTATTTTATTTATGTTACACGGGAATTACTCACGTAAGATTAAGCCGGTTACTCCGACTATAGCAAAGCGAGACGCAGCCGCGCGCGCGCATTCACCTTGAAAAAGGCCGTCTAATGCGGTTGAAACTATAGTCGGAGTAACCGGCTTAATCTTACGTGAGTAATTCCCGTGTAACATAAATAAAATGTGTGAAAACCACGTCAGTTTCAATAATATAATATAATACTGACCTAATAGAAAATATAATTGAATACCAAATACCAAAAAGTAGATGTGGACAAAAACTAACTTCTCTGCCTCTTTTTCTGCCCGCCACTCTTCTATTCTCTCCTCTAACCATTTGTCTCGTTCTTTCTTGTTCATCTTTTTCCAGGTCTTGGGCTGTTCATAGTTAGCAAGAACATGCCGCTTTTCATTATCCGTGTACTTATCCATTTCAGTTTTTTATTATGGCTCAAAATTGCAAATCGTAAAACTTCTTAAGCTTTATCATGGATATGTTGGGATTAGTACTGAGTTTTACACAAAACGCTGCATTTGTTTTGAATTTTGATTATTTTTATGCAAGAAAATAGTGATCTTTCCGATAAAATTTAAACGACACCACCACCCTATACAAAGCAACTCAATCTCCTTTAGAAACGGAAATCGCGCGCCAATAAATTTCTAGTTCAAAAACTTTTTTTTTACAACCACAGATTAGCTATTAATATTGTTTCAAACAAACATCCGAAAAAGGCTTTTCTTTTTTCTTTCGCGCGAAACGTCGTTGCCATCGGAAAGGCGGCAGGCTCCTGAATTTTTTGTTTTAAACAGTAAGATATCGTGTGAAACTGTAATACGATGCCGAATGTAAAAGATTCAAGATAGGGGGAGGATTATTTATGGCCAATAAAAAACGATATTGACTTCTGATTTATTTATAATCGTGATATTTGTTTTTTTGTGTCGTGCGCTGAGTTTTTTACACATACCTACGTACATCTGTTCATATTTTCATAATAATCATAGTAATTTTGAAGCAGGTGCACTCTTGTGCACATTTTTAAAATTCAAATCACAGTTTCGACAAAATAACTTGCCAACCAAATATATTTAGTTAAATATTGAAACTAACAATATAAATTTATATTCATATAAGAGGTTTTCGCAGAGCTCTGGTTCATCAGAAAAAGAACTAAAGCATAGAAGTGGCGCAAATTTAGCATTAAGGTGGTTCGATTCACCTAAGGCGGGAAATTCAAATTTTAAACAGTTTTTTTGGTCCTAGTAGCCAGGCCAGGTAATTATTTTTAAATAACACAGTGCCAACACACTGCCATTTGTGCAACAAACCACCTTAAACGAGTTAAGGTGGTTCGTTGCACAAATGGCGGGAAATTCAAATTTCAAACAGTTTTCTTGTCCTTGTAGCTAGGTCGGGTAATTATTGTAAACAACCATGATGTTTGCGCAGATTGATTATTATTCTTTACAAAATCATGTAAAGCTATTTATCTCTAATGCCCATTATTACTTACATTTGTGAATAAACAAATTTTTGCTGTTTCAAACGGTTTATTCACAAATGTAAGTAATATGGTGCGTTACTGTTAAATAATTGTACATTATAATGTAAAGAACAGCCAACATTTTGCGCAAACACTGTGTTATTTAAAAATAATTACCTGGCCTGGCTACTAGAACCAAAAAACTGTTAAAAATTTGAATTTCCCGCCATGGGTAAATCGAACCACCTTAAATATTGAAACTAACTCATAATTTGCATATAAGAGGTTTTCGCAGAGCTCTGGTTCATCAGAAATAGAACTAATCCATAGAAGTGGCGCAAATTTAGCATTAAACGAGTTAAACACGTTACATTCTTTACTCATATGCCAAAAATTGTTGTTACCAGAACGAAACAGCTACAGGCTTTGCGCTGAATATAACGAAATACATTACACATACTGAGAAAATAAATTAACTTAGCTGATAAATCTCTGAGATATGAGCGTTTAAAGTTTTAGGTGGGGATAGAGAGGGGATACTCTGTCCTTTTCTCGCAAAGCGTGTGTTAGTATAGCATTTGTATGGCGCGCCTGAGGCGTGACGTCATAACTCAGTATACTGTTTTCTCTGTCTAGCATAAAATTAAAATACTTATAACTTATTTATTTATGAACTAATTTTAATTTTGTTTTCGTTGATGGGCTCTATTTATGATCAGCTTTTTAATGAGGCTAAAACTTATACTAACTTAAAACTTATACTAACTTAAAACTTATACTAACTTAAAACTTATACTAACTTAAAACTAATACAAATGAATTATAGTCTTTTAACCGTTACAGTAACTCTACTGACATTTCAGGGTTACCAAGATACAGGCGTAGCCTAGTTTGGGACCCACAGATTACCACGTATTTTGGGTACTTTCACAAAGCTGCGAGGATAACTCTGTTTGTTATTTATATTAGGCTAATAATTAGTATAAATAAAAACTCGTCGTAGGTATTAATTTAATGTTTGTAAGTATCTATTGTATATTCTTTAAGAAAATAAATAAATAGAATTGAATTGAATTGAATTGAATTGAGGTAATAAAGGTCGACGATATTATTACTATCGCGGGTCGACCCTGGACTAGATTAGCACAGGACCGAGGCAGATGGCATAGCAAGAGAGAGGCCTATACCCAGCAGTGGGATAAGGAAGGCTGTGGATGATGATGATGATGAGGTATTAAAAAAAAATTGTCATCATGCCTATTATAATAGACGCGTTACCTACCTGGCAAGTACCAAAATACTATGATTTTTCATACCTTTTCGAAGGCAGGTATTTCTTCCTCCTTCTTTTCTTTCTTGCCTCTTTTTGCTGGCTTCTTCTTCTTAGGTGGTGCAGCCTCTTCTTCTACTTTCTTTTCTTCCTCTGTAATTATTATATTTTGTTAAAATCCGCTTTACGCCGTTACAGAGTTGAATCGTCAAATCGGCTAATCCAATGAGATAAATCCAGAAAAGAAAAAAAAATCGGTGGATAGTTCACATTTTGACAAAGTCACGATCTAAAATACTTATAACTTCTTTACTAATGTATAATTTTTAATTTGGTATTGATTGATGGGCTACTTATAATTTTAGCTGTTTTAGGGGATCTCTATCTCTACATAGTATAAATTGAAGTCGCTTTCCGCGTCTGTCTGTCTGTCTGTATGTCTGTATGGCCGCTAACTCCTCCTAAACCACGCAACGGATTTTGATGCAGTTTTCACCATCAATTAGATACATTTTCACGGAAGGTTTATATATATAACTAGCGACCCGCGCCGGCTTCGCACATAAATTACACCCGTACGAAGCTGGGCGGGCGGGTCGCTAGTGAGTTATAAATAGTGTAACTAACACGACTTTCTTTTGTATACATAAAAAAAAATAAAAAAAAATAGAAAATATAGATTGGATAAAAATTAGGAATTAAGTCCTATTTTTTTAAATTCTGTTATGAGATAGAAATAATAACAAAATAATGAATAACCAATCGGAAGAGAGTCCTCTGACCACTGGAACATTTGACTTATCTTCCCCGACGCCACCGCTGACAACTAAAATACAAAAGGAAGCTGCTGAACCCACAGAAAAGAAAAGTAAATAGAACGGACATGAGAAGGAAAATCTGTGACCTTACGGACAACAGCTATTGAAAGAAAGAAAGAAAGAAAAATATTTATTTATGACAGAAACAAAGATATAAGGACATTACTAGTTAAACACAATAAAAGAAAATAGCTTCTGTCACAAGCCGGTGCCAACTCAGCGTAATGCTGGTTGTGAACAACCAGCGCTGGTCTTCCGTTGGAACCGACAGGTGACGTCACGCACGTCAGACAGCAGATGTGCAATGTAACACATATAAAAACATAATACACAATATAATACATATAAAAACAAACGATCATTTTAGGTGCTATTGCGGCACCTAATCCGCTCAGTTGGAAAATCACGCGAACGTGAACCTTATCGCGCTCAGATACGGTTTGCGGTCGCGTGATTTTCCAACTGAGCGGATTAGGTGCCGCAATTAGCTGTTGTCCGTAAGGCCCCAGGCATTATGAGTGAACCTCAGAGACATGTTTTCATGTAGTTTTTTGTCCTTCAAATTTTTCAAAATTAATCAATAGCATATATTTTCTTCATAACTGCTTCCTAATAACTAACAAACAAAAAAAAAAAAAAAAAACTTTCTGTGAATTTGATAGCCCGTTGGTCCAGTTGGTAGTGAACCTGCCTTCTGAGCTTAGGGGCGTGGGTTCGATTCCCACCTAGGACAAACATTGTGATAAACATTTGTGTTTGTTCTATATCTGGGTGTAAATATCTATTTAAGTAATTATTTAAACCTATATATGTATGTATATTAGTCTCTGGCAGCCATATCACAAGCTTTGCTTAGTTTGGGGTCAGATGAACGTGTGTGAAAAAAAAAAAAAATGTCCCGAATATTTATTTTTTTATTATTATTTATTATATATTATTTTGTAAATTTTTACAATGCCCAATAAATTAATTTGTATTTCGCGGTCTCAAATTAGCGCTAAAACAGCGTAGGCAAATCGTCAAAGGCATGATTATAGTACGCACTCTAAATTAAAACAAAAAATAATAAGTAATGACTATTTAAGTAATTATTTAAACCTATATATGTATGTATATCAGTCTCTGGCAGCCATATCACAAGCTTTGCTTAGTTTGGGGTCAGATGAACGTGTGTGAAAAAAAAAAAAAATGTCCCGATTTTTTTTTTTTTATTATTATTTATTATATATTATTTTGTAAATTTTTACAATGCCCAATAAATTAATTTGTATTTCGCGGTCTCAAATTAGCGCTAAAACAGCGTAGGCAAATCGTCAAAGGCATGATTATAGTACGCACTCAAAATTAAAACAAAAAATAATAAGTAATGACTATTTAAGTAATTATTTAAACCTATATATGTATGTATATCAGTCTCTGGCAGCCATATCACAAGCTTTGCTTAGTTTGGGGTCAGATGACAGTGTGTAAAAAAAAAATTGTGTCAATATTTTTATTCTATATATAAGTTGTGTGCGGTTTTAATTGGACTTTAGGTTTAATATGTTATGTGTGCTGATATTATATACCTGTATGTGAAATGACCTAAAGCCTGTAACCGAACCTATTTCAATAAAAAAAAAAAAAAAAAAAAACCTTGATTGAACTTTCTCATTTAGGTCAATGCGTCGAACTCCGCATCCAAAGAACTTGGGCCTTACCTTTTTGGGTTAGGTCTCAAAGTTCTTTGTTCGCATCACAGTTGCTAACTGATTTCGAATGACTGAAGTTTCGATTATAAGGGTGCAACTGGCTACAACAAATTTCTTACAAAAATGCCTTGACAGCCGTTTTAATTTATACAAAAAAAAAAAAAAACTATTGTTGAACCCGTATCTAATAACAGAGTCACATACACGACATACGCATATCCGTGAAATGAAACAAGTGAAATGACATAATATACTTATACGCAAAATAACATTCATCATCATCAGTCAGAATAAGATGTCCACTGCTGAACATAATATTTATATAGGCCCTTTAATGTAGCCCTACGCAAAAAAAAACCGGAGAAGTACGAGTAGTAAAACCTAAAGTTGAAATATTGAAAGACAAACTTTACTTTGTAGTTGACTATATGGTTCTTCTATACATTCCAACTACAAAATGTAAGTTTGTAATAGCAAAATAATAATTTTTAAATGATATAACTTAAAATTTGTATTTTTCAGATTTATTCCTATATACGTGCTATAAGACCTTGCCTTTTACCAAATTTCATGATTCTAGGTTAACGGGAAGTACCCTATAGGTTTTGATTTCCCTGTGAAATCGCAAAATATGCGACATAAACGTTCATATCTTTTGATTGCGTTGACTTACATCTTTTATTTTTTTACACCCGAAAGAAACCGTAAACCCAAGTATTTAGTATTAATTTCAACTTGATACCTTTATGCGTTCTTGAGAAAAAGGGTCTTGACAGACGGACAGACAGACGGACAACGAAGTGATCCTATAAGGGTTCCGTTTTTTCCTTTTGAGGTACGGAACCCTAAAAACAATATAATTGAGAACCCCTCCCTTCCTTTTTGAAGTCGGTTAAAAGCATAACAATCGAAGTAACCTCACCGCTTTCTTCAGCTTTTTAATGGGCTTCTTTTTCAGTTTCGGATCTGCAAACAATAAAATAAATTAATACTTATTTAGACCGTCTGAATTCTAATGCAAACTACATGACCTATCTACCTATATACCTACTTACCTAGTTAAATAAATAAAACAGATACGAATTATGCGGGGTCACTGCCCCTACAGTACAGGGCCTTACGGACAACTGCTATTGCGGCACCTAATCCGCTCAGTCGGAAAATCACGCGAACGTGAACCTTATCGCGCTCAGATACGGTTTGCGGTCGCGTGTTTTTCCAACTGAGCGGATTAGGTGCCGCAATAGCAGTTGTCCGTAAGGCCCCAGGGCCGTGATTCTACTAAAGAAATTGTTTTTAAATTGTAATTGTTCCAATTTTTTTTTTTATAGCGTACTCAAAATTGACAGTTAATATATTTTTTTATACTAAAAAAATACCACTACCTAATATTATAACTTAGTACAAAAAATGAAAAATAAACTGTCAATTTTGAGGCAGTTATTTAAAAAATTTAATTGAATCAATTACAATTTGAAAACAATTTCTTTAGTAGAATCGGGGCCCAGGGGGGTTAGGCACGACCTTTGGCACGACCCATTTTCCCTGCGGAAAGATAAAATTTTATGAAAATGACATTAGCTTGAGATAACATCCCTCAAGCGAATGTCATTGTCAATGTCATTTTCATACAATTTCAGCTTTTTGCAAGCGTTAAGGCTAACAGAAAGTGGGTCTTGTCTAACCCCCAGGGTTACACAGTAAGGATACTGAATTGAAAGGAGGTCACTGGTATTTTAACCCATTCGTAACACATCTCTCTTTAAGACAACCAAAACTACATTATTGACCAAGGGACGAAATCAATCTATTCCGGTTTAAAGTTATGTTTTTAGGGTTCCGTACCCAAAGGGTAAAAACGGGACCCTATTACTAAGCCGTCCGTCCGTCGTTTAGTCTGTCCGTCCGTCCGTCTGTCTGTCCTAACTTTAAACGGCTGTATATTTCCAACCGTCATAGATAGCCAGTTGAAATTTGATCATAGAATATGTAATGTTACAGCGAATTAACTAAAAAATTATAAAAAAGTCAATAAGTAAAAACGAAAGGGGTGTCCCCATACATCAAACGTATTTTTGTATTAGATCTAATGTAAAAACGGTAAAACTTGCAAGTGTCAAACTTAACACGATTATAGTACACACTCTAAAATATAACAAAAAATAATCAAAAATGGCCAAGTGGGAGTCAGTGACAAGTTTCTATACATTACCAAGTTGTAACTGGTAATTTCGTTATTGAATTTTGTGGTGGTACGGAGCCCTCAGTGTGCGAGCCCGACTCGCACTTGGCCGGTTTTATTTATCTTTCTGTTGTTTGTGCTATGAAACGAAATTAAATCTAAATCATTTTGTCAGTTGAACTCTCAAAGTGCTTCACAAAGAGTCTTCTTTGTATCAAGACTACAACGAATATTCGATATCAAATCAGTACAAAAACTCGATGTTATCTCACCCTTTTCCGATCGCACTTCAGATATAGGTAAGTAGGTAATTTGACGATGTTTTTTACGATTTTTTGACACACAGCAGAACAGGTTATTGGTTTTGATTCGTTACTATGCATTGATTAAACATGGTTGTATTGGTTGTATACTATTGTATATTCAGTAAGGGTAGATTGAAACGTAGTTAGAAAGGGGAAAGGGTGATTCGCCGGCCCTAGCTTTCGATCAGGGTAGAGCGAGATAGTTTTTCAACGCGTTTCATTTCTGAAACAATCGTACAAGAACAAAACTGTTGTGCCTTATCTTTAAAACAACTTTGCAAATATCATCATCAGCCAGAAGACGTCCACTGCTGAACATAGGCCTCCCCCTTTAACCTCCACACTGAACGACAGCCTGCCTTTTGCATCCACTATATGCCACTATATACTCTCACTATGTCGTCGGTCCATCTAGTGGGAGGCCTACCTACGCTGCGTCTTCCGGTTCGTGGTCTCCACTGAAGAACCTTTCTTCCCCATCGGTTATCGGTTCTTCGAGCGATGTGGCCTGCCCATTGCCACTTCAACTTGTAAATTTTAACAGCTATGTCGGTGACTCTGGTTCTTTGGCGAAAGTCCACGTTTCGGATTCTATCGCGCAAATAAACTCCGAGCATAGCAAATGTATTAGACCAATAATTTTCATATTGATATTTTACATTTAGGTGCAAGAGATCGACAAAAAAAAAACCGGACAAGTACGTGTAAGACTCGCACTCTGAGGGTTCCGTTGGACGTTAGTCGATACTTTCGGATTTTTAGCATATCTCTGGTGGAAAGACTTCAATTGCATCCCTTACGCAAGATACAAGAACAAGAACAAGTTTAGAACAAGTTTTGATAGTATTCGAAAAGTTTTTTCGTTTTCGTATTGTTCCATACATTGCTGGGCTAAAAGGTATTCGTTTTTTTTTTCGTATTAGAGTGAAGCAATCTATACCGCCAATTACCACCGATTTTAGTTCCTCTACGTTTCCTATAGAGGCGCTTTACTAAAATGTATGGAACAATACGTAAACGAAAAAAGTTTTCGAAAACTATCAAATCTGGGACTAAGCTTACAGGTGGAGTGCCATACCTTCTATGACTGGAGGTAGGGATTCGAACGAGGCGCTGGTGTAGGAAGTATCCGTGAACTGAACTTCCTCTTTCTCTTCCAACTCCGGCTCCGGTTCCGGGATGGGTTCTGTCAAAACAATCACATATTTTTAGGATTCCGTACCCAAAGGAAAAAACGGGAGCCTTCGCCTAAGCGTACGATGTCTGTCCGTCCGTCCATCCTTCTGTCTGTCTATCTGTCTGTATGTCTGTTCGTCCGTCTTATCTTTAAACGGCTGTATCTTTAGAACCGTAATAGATAGCCACTTGACATTTTTACAGAATATGTAACGTTACGGCGGATTAACTAAGAAATAATAAAAAAAGTCATAAAGTAAAAAACTAAAAGGGGGTCATACAACAAACGTGTTTTTAAAGTATTTTTGTATTTGCTCTAATGTAAAAACGGTAATACGTACAAGCGTCAAACTTGGCATGATTACTTATAGTACACACTCTGATGTATGACAACAAATAATAAATAATGGCCAAGTGAGAGTCGGTGACAAATAAAATCTGTTCGTTTCTAAGTTATAATTTTATTGTGTTATATTCGAGCCCGACTCGCACTTGGTCGGTTTATTTTATTTTATTTTAGTTTTTATTTCGATTGTTAAATAGCAGTTCTATAGGATAGCAGGTGAAACAGCGGGACGCTGCAAGTATTATAAATAAATTTAGAGAAAAACTAACCCGGTTCCGGTACCTGAAAAACAATATCAACAGAATTATTTTTTATTATATTATTTGAAAAGTTGGACTAACTAAACTTACTAAAAGAAAATAACTAACTATTTATACATCACCGTTTCATGCTTAGATCAGACAAAAAGGAGATATGCCTTAGTATAATTAGCTTTAGTGTTCACGTCTGTTAAAATATTTTTTTTTTTTTTTTTTTTTTAATTATTGGTGTCGCTGCAACTTTCTTAATATGCGTGAAAAAATTAGTAAGTTTGCCTTACTTAGATTTCAGATACAGGTATAGCGATTTTTAAACCAATTGCGAGTTGCTCGCGCACTGAGGTATCCTTACCACCACAAAATACAAAAATTATCAATTAAAAAACTCGACTTTCGATTCGGTGAAAGAAATTATAAGGTCGTCCAAGTAGCCGTGCGTTGCTTAACTTGACAATGAACAGAAAACACCGACTCGCACTTGGCCATTTTAATATATTGTTATACTTTAGAGTGTGTATTATAATAAAGCCAATTTTGACGCTTGTATGTATTACCGTTTTTACATTACATATTCTGTGAAAATGTCTACTGGCTATACGGTTCGAAAGATACAGCCGTTTCAAAGTAAGACGGACGTACAGACAACGTGGGCTCAGTAATAGGGTCCCGTTTTTACCCTTAACCCTAAGGCATATCTTCCTTGTTTGTCTGGTCTGAGGTGGTAGTAGATAGACTTTCTACTTGTCCTGTAGTAGAAAGAGTGAGATTGTTGTTGATAATTACCTTCTTTTTATCTTTTTTATCCTTTTTCGCCATTTTGTTGGAAAATGTAGTAGTAAATAATAATTAAACAATAATTTGTTGTAAAAATAATAAAAATAAAAGTTATCGAAATGTTTACCGGCTAAAGACTGACAGCTGACGTGCGGACGTTTTTGACGTTTTTTATGTCATACAATACAAAAAGGTTGGTTTATATTTTGCGCCAATGTAAAAAAAATATTGTATTATTTTCCTTAACTTGTGTATTTTCGAGTTTTAATGCGTAATAATGGTGGATTGTTATTTATTTAGTGTTCGTGAACGTGTTCAAGTGTAGGAAAGTGATTATAACGAGGTGAAACATCGTATTTTTGTGTTGTTTCCAAAGCTCCGTAGAAGCCTATAAAGTCTCCAACACTTTACTAGGGCATGACTTTGACTTGACCGTGACTTACTTTGCTTGATTCTGCTTGTGACTGACTTGTTTAACTACATTTGATCAAATGTTATAATAATTTAATAATCGACACTGGCAAATGCACAAGAGTGCGTAGCCAAAATCATACCACACAGTCATGTCATCTAGTAGCCTGCGGTGTTTTTTTAATGGCATGGTGGCGAATTTGGTGGCGAACACAGACTAGGTACAACTACTACGGTCGCGAACAAGCAGACGGGCTGCCTGATGGTAAGCAGTCACCGTCGCCTATCGATATTTGCAACACCGGAGGCATCACAACTAATTACGTTACTGACCCTTTTTACTCGCCTTTTGAAGAACCCCATGTTGTAGCTTCTCGGAGACACCGCGGAAGGTAGCTCATTCCACATTTTGCAGGTGTGAGATAAATGAAATAAACAATACATTTTGAATTTATTATGAAATTACTATAAATATTATTTAATAACAAGGCAAGTGCCATTATTAACTAAACAAAATACAAGCTAAAACTAAAACTACAAATACAGTTAGACTGCCCGTAGACCGTTGAAGGTCTAAAGATAATCCAAATACTTAAGCCCACTACCAGTTGGCAGCGTACCCAGCATGCTGGCGGCATTACCACGTTGAATGAAAGATTTTTGAAAATGAGGTAATGTTGGTGTTGCACACGATGTTCTAAATTCAATTTACTTTATCCTATAGCGGAAAAAACGGCTTTTGCACTCAGATATCGAAGAGCAAAAATACTCTTTCCGAGATGGGGGTATGAAAAAGTAATTTTTTGTTTACGAGTGCTGAAATTGCTAAGACGGAAAATGTGTGCATTCGCCTTAATACACGCTTGTATAATCTAGGATAGGTATATAAGGTAGGTAAATAGGTATAAGCATTATTCAGTGGACATTTGAATCGAATACGTGACACCAATGAATTGTGTTTAAAAAATACGGGTGGAATTGAGAACATTCCTCCTCTTTGAAGCTGGTAAATAAACTATAGTTAAGTAGGTAATAGGTACTCGCACTCACTTAAAGGTTAGTAATTTTTGTTTTTTTTCTGTTGTTGGTATGTATTCGATGGTTGTATTTGGAACTCGTGTGTTGCCAGTGCCAGTGATGACATATGGTACTGAGACGTGGTCCTTAACTGTTGGCCTTTTGGAAAAACTCAGAGTCACTCAGCGGGCAATGGAGAGAGCTATGCTCGGAGTTTCTTTGCGCGATAAAATCCGAAACGTGGATATTCGCCAAAGAACCAGAGTCACCGACATAGCTGTTAAAATTTGCAAGTTGAAGTGGCAATGGGCAGGCCACATCGCTCGAAGAACCGATAACCGATGGGGAAGAAAGGTTCTTGAGTAGAGACCACGAACCGGAAGACGCAGCGTAGGTAGGCCTCCCACTAGATGGACCGACGACATAGTGAGAGTCGCTGGCATCCAGTGGATGCAAAAGGCAGGCTGTCGTTCAGTGTGGAGGTTAAAGGGGGAGGCCTATGTTCAGCAGTCGACGTCTTCTGGCTGATGATGATGATGATGATGATGATTTGGAACTCAGATCAGATATTTAAGGAAAATATGTTTTAGTAATTAGTTTTTTTTATTATTATTCAATAATAGGCTTGCGTTTTATTTATGTTACACGGGAATTACGTAAGATTAAGCCGGTTACTCCGACTATAGTTTCAATAATAAAATAGGCTTGCGCTTTACCGCCAATTCGCCTGATGTTAAGCGATGATGCGCTCTACGTTGGAGCACGTTTGCCTAGAAGAAACCGATTCACTCGTGATTTGAAGACACCCAGATTGTAACTATCAGGGAACACCCATTCAGGCAGTGCATTCCACAGACGAGCAGTTCGCATAATTTACGGTTTGCGGTTTAAGATTTTAATATATACGATTTTGATAATAAAAGTGGAATCAAAGCGCTTCGTTCGGGTTTTCGGAATACCGACCATAAAGCGGTGTTGATTTTTTGTGCCCGCTCTGGCAGTCCGATAGAAAAATGGGTAGGAGGCAATTAGATCATGCAGATCCGATGCACACTCACGAGTGAATCGGTTTCTTCTAGGCAAGCGTGCTCCATCGTAGACCGCATCTTCGCTTAACATCAGGCGAGATGGTGGTCAAACGCAAGCCTATTATTTATATTAAAAAAGGTGTTTGATTTGTACACTCATTACCATGCTGAACAGCAATGCTTATGCATGGGGCCAGAAAAACAAACATTAAAACAACGCATGATTTTTTTCAGGAATCAAAAAAATCTTAACCCTTAGTTTAGCAACATTATTCATTGTTCCTTTAACATGGGAATTCTAGAAGGAAGAAGCATGGACGATGTGCCTACTATCCCGGAGTATTTTAAAGGGAAATCCATATTTATTACGGGCGGTACTGGTGAGTTTGAGTGATGTTTTACGTATTTTGTTACCGTGCTGCGATAGGCCATACCTTTGGCTAGTATCTTAAGAGCCACTTATACCAAATTTGACGGTTTTAAATCTATTTTATTCAGTTAAATTACAATATTTGAGCTGGAAAAAAAATACATGTCACAGATACATCTGTGTTTGAGTTTATGATTTGGTTCAAAACACGATAGAATAAACTTTCATAGATCAAAAAAAAAAAAATCTGCAACAAAGTCGACTTAGTTTATTTTATGCTCTAACTAGTGACCCGCCCGCCTGGCTTCGCACGGGTGTAATTTACGTTTGCAGCCGGGGCGGGTCGCTAGTAATATATATAAACTTTCTTTGAAAATGTATCTAAGGGTGAAGCCAAACGAGCGTAATTTTATGAGTTGTGAGTCGCGTATTTTCGGTCACTCTCATACATCATGGTAACTCATTTTGCGTCGTCGTGTGGTACATTTTTGTATGAAACCGAATGCAGCAGAAATTACGCGACAGAAATTTCGCGACTCACAACTCATAAAATTACGCTCGTTTGGCTTCACCCTAACTGATGGTGAAAACCGCATCAAAATCCGTTGCGTGGTTTAGGAGGAGTTAGCGGCCATACAGACATACAGACAGACAGACAGACGCGGAAAGCGACTTCAATTTATACTATGTAGATAGAAGATAGAAGATAGAAGAAGAAGTCGCGTCATGCGTCGCATTAACATTAGTAGGAAACTATGAGATCGAATCAGAAATGAGATCTGCAGACGAACGAAAGTTACCGACAGCCAGTTGAAGTGGCAGTGGGCAGGGCACATAGCACGCAGAACAAATGGACGATAGGGCCGAAAGTTTCTCGAATGGAGACCACGGAGTGGTAAGCGCAGCGTAAGACGTCCACCCACAAGATGGCCAGACGGCCTAAAAGAGACCGCAGAGATACATTGGATGCAAGCGCTTCCAGCCGGCCCTTTTTGAGATCGATGGGGGAGGCCTATGTCCAGCAGTGGGCGTCCTATGGCTGAAATGATGACCTAGATATTTCTCGTTGACCTAGACTCATGAAATTTGGCAAAAAGCAAGGTCTCATAGCACATATAAAGAAAAGAAAAGAAAAGAAAAGAAAAAAAAAGAAAATAAAAAAAAGGAAAAATAGTTAATCAACTACAAAGTTAACTTTGTTATTCAATATTTCAATCTTTTTAACCTTTTTTCGTCAAGACTCGATTTTCAGGATGGATCTACATACATATTTATTAAGTTTTAAGTTTTTACGGAATCCTCAGGGTGCAAGTCCTACTCACACTTGTCCGGGTTTTTTTTCAGGTTTCATGGGTAAAGTGTTGATAGAAAAACTCCTGTATTCCT
The DNA here is from genome assembly GCA_932305915.1 of Agriopis marginaria. NCBI lineage: Eukaryota > Metazoa > Arthropoda > Insecta > Lepidoptera > Geometridae > Agriopis > Agriopis marginaria. The sequence continues at coordinate 2,453,883 of OW029941.1, forward strand.
GCTCGGATTTGCACAGGATCTACCTACTGATGAGGTGCAAGAAGGGAGTCAGACCGGAAGACAGAATTGATGAGCTTTATTCTTCTCAAGTAAGTGGAAGGGTTTTACTCGGGACTTTTCAGGTTTCCCCATTTTTCGGGGGAAAAGTATCATAATGACTGAAAAAGGAAACAAAAAAAAAACCAGTTGCATTTGTTTACCTCAGAACTCTGTATTTTTTTTATGTAAGGATATAATTGTAATGTTACGACGGATTAACTATCATAAAATAAAAAAGTCTAAAAGTAAAAACGAAAAGAAGTTTACAACAAACGTAGTTTTTTGTAAAAACGGTGATACGTACAAGCATCAAATTTGGTATGCCAAGTGCGAGTCGGTGACAAGTTTCTGTTCATTACCAAGTTATAACTGGTAATTTCGTTACTGAATTTTGTGGTGGCACGGAACCCTCAATGCGCGAGCCCGATTTGTACTTGGCCAGGTTATTTGACTTAATATTAAAACCCTAAGCTGCGTTACTCAGTACAAGAAAAATCTGTATTTTGTTGTAAAAATATATTCATCAAAATCGATAATGGATTCTAATGTATTTATTAAATTTTTCAGTGTTTCGACCGACTACGTCTTGAGAGACCAAATGCGTTTCAATCCAAAGTTTCCGTGATTCCTGGTGATGTGATGGAAATTGGACTAGGTAACACTTAAACTATAACTTAAAGGTGGTAAAACACCTAATAAACACCTAAACGAATACTTAAAAATGGTTAAAACATAATATACACCTAAATATACACCTAATGAACACCTAAACTAAAACTTAATGGTGTGTAAACACCTAAACTAAAACCTAATGGTGGAATGTGTTACGCACCACTTGGTAGCGTAAGGACAAAGTGCACGACGCGCGCTACGCACCTAAGCGGTGCGTAAGGGAATCGCTGCTATTCGTCAATTATTTTATATCCGCTCGAATGAACGTTTCATCGTCAATTTATGTTCACTGACCTGTAGTTATTTTTTTTAAAGTCCGTTTATAGAATTGATGGAAAGTATTTTAGTATTTACCCTAATACTAAAACAAGAGTAGGTTTCAACACAGTTACTATGTTATATAAAACATAAGCACGTTTTTTTTTTTTTTAATTTTTTAAATTACCTGTTTTTTAGGTCAAATTTCCTATTTTAGTAATTTTTTTTACGTGCGCATGTATTTAACGGGTTAAACACCTAAACTAAAACTCAAAGTTAGTTAAATATATAAACACCTCAACTAAACATAGGCGGGAACTTGTAATGCCTAGTCACCTAATCATTTTTGTTTACTTATAAATACTATTAGGCTGTAAGTTTCCCTAAAAATGCAAAATAAAATAAAATAAAACTTAAGTTATCGGTAGTTTTTCAACCAGCTCGAATAATATAAATTAAAACGAGAGCGTAAATAATAAATAATCACGCAAATCTTTTCACAATACAATTATGCCAAAGAAAGACCACTGGCCTAAAAAAAAAAACTAAATAGCTTTGAGTGGGTAAGGTTTTAGTTGGTGGTACAAATGGAAGAGTTGTAGTTTTAAGTATTGTGTGTATACCCAGAGCACTCACGCTCACTTAAAGGCTCCTTCTTGCGGCGGCGTCGTGTGGCGGGGCGCCCTCTTCCCTCAAACATGGCGAGGAGAGCGATGGCTGGCACACGCGTCAACTCGTGAACGTGCTGCTTGCGGGAGCTGGACTGCTCGGTGTATACACGCAACATAGTCATAACATTTTATAATTTGTATATTCCTCTTGTATAGTCATTCGTTTTATGTTATATCAAATATAGTTTAAAAAATATTGTAAAAGTTGACAAAGGGCACGGACCCAGGAGTCCGTGGAGAATAAATAAACAATAAAAAAAAGGAAGAGTAATCGGGTATAATAAAAAAAAAAAATATAGATCGGAAGAGAACGAGAGAGAGAGAGAGGGATCGGAGGACCGTCGGAGTCTTGTGGCGAACAGCCGCCTAGTGTTTTTTTTATAAGTATAGCTACTGAGCTAATTCCTCATAAGTGATTTATATTGTGTGGTGTTCACCTGGGAAGGTGGTTTCGAATAACGTATGGTATGTGTAAGTGAATGTCGTTTAGCGAGAAATTAAAAGCGTGAGTTAACAAGCGCTCCTGTGTGGTTTAGTCCAACAAAAACAAGCACATAAGCAAACAAAAAACAAACATTGAACAAGCATTGAAGTGCTTTCAGGTTTTAGATTAGTTTTTTTTTTCAGGAATGTCTGATGAAGACCGTTCACTTTTGATTGACAATGTGGATATTATTTTCCATGTGGCTGCCAGTGTCAGGTAAATGCATTGACTTATATTTTGACAGGAGACTGATTTGACCTTAGAATATATTTTTTTAGTTATAATTTTCATGACCGTGGATTCAATGTCCTTTAGTCGTAATATTAAACATGTTTACATTGTCTTAATAGCGTCAAACAAGTCATAGTCACAGTCAGAGTTAAGCTAAGTAAGTCACGGTCAAATCAAACTCATGCCCCTGTAAAGTGGTGGTGATTTACAAGAGGCTCCTCTGGAGTTTTAGAAACAACACGAAAAGACACGTTTCACCTCGATAAATCACTTGCCTACACTCGAGCACGTTTACGAGCACTTAATGAATATTAATGCACCATTTAGTACACATTAACACTCGAAAATACACAAGTTTAGGAAAATAATCCAACGAGCCGACATGTTTTTTCAACGTTGTCGCCAAAACTCAGAATAAATAAATAAATGGAAGTGTTACCCTCAGTAAAAGGACTAAAGAAAAATTTATATAATTTTTAACAAAATGTCTACCAGTGGCCACGGGCAATGCAAAGTGTTAGAAATGTCAGGAATTATTTATAATAACGTAAACACACGCCATAAAATCCGAAGAGTGTTAGCTAAAACGTAAAGGTAACGTAAATTTCTTACAGGCAACGTTTGCTTTGGTAGAGTAGAGAGGCAATTAAACTTTAAGGTGGTACTTTTCACAAATGGCGGGAAATTCAAATTTCAAACAGTTTTCTTGTCCTTGTAGCTAGGCCGGGTAATTATTGTAAACGATCGTGATGTTTGCGCAAATTGATTATTAACCTTTACAAAATCATGTAAGGATATCTTTAAATATTATTTACATTTGTCGATTAACTTTTGTTTGCTGTTTTAACGGCCGGCTATCCGAGTCGCGTAGGCATCAAAACGCTCCCTCAGCCCCTGCCAACTTATAGCGTCGATGTATATTGCCGCGCTAAAGTCAGGACGCCCGCGGGGGGAGTGCAACGGCAAAAACGAACATAGGTCTGACCTCGATGACGCCTGGCGCGGCACTGAACGCGGCGCGCGCAAATTCTCGGGTTCATTTTACGCTTTTAATTTCACTAAAAAACGACACTATTCACTATCAAAAATCTATCCAAATAAAATAATGTTGAATAAAATTGCCTTTCAGTACATGCAATTTCCAGGTTGTTACGAGCTTTCATTAGAGCATAAAACGAAAAAAATAAACTGAATCGAGTTTGTTTCAGATTTTTTTTTTTTTGATCGAGGAAAGTTTATTCTATCGTGTTTTGAACCAAATTACAGACTTTAACACAGATGTATCTGTGACACATATTTTTTTCCAGCTCAAATATTGTAATTTAACTGAAAAAAATTGAATTAAAACAGTCAAATTTGGTGTAAGAGGCTCTTAAACGGTTTATTGACAAATGTAACTGCGTTACTGATAAATAGCTATACCTGTAAACATTCAAAGATTTGCGCGAACACCGTGTCACGATAGTTACCCCGGCCTAGCTACAAGGACAAAAAAACTCTATATAATTTCCCGCCATATGTAAAACTTACCACCTTAACGATGTTGATTTCAGATTTACCGACTCCCTGAAGTTTGCAGCTACAATGAACCTGAGAGGAACCAGAGAAGTCATGATGCTGGCTGGAGAGATGAAGCATTTATCTGTGAGTAGTCTGGCTAATGAAAGTAGAGACTGAAAACGCCCGCCAAATAAAATAAAAAACGCATTGCAACCCCAAAATTAATATGAAATGCAAACATTACTGTGTTCTGACTGTGTTACAATAAAAAATAATAACTTACAAGTATCAAGTGAGATTATTACAGGCATTTCATACTAATTTTTTGGGTTTGGCGGGCGTTTTCAGTCTCAGCTTTCATTAGCCAGACTCTAACGAGAATTCGGAGAAACGTAATGAATTATATAAATGTCAATGTCAATGTCAGATTCAAATCCAAATTCAAAATATATATTTTGCGGAAACACGGGTAACTTGCAGATGTTAATGTATTTACATAATTTATAGACCACCATGTTGACCACCATGCTCTAGTATCATAGCATGCAATATTAATAAAACACTTTATTATATAAAATTTAACATCAGAGCCGTGGTAGCCTATTTGGGAGATCGCTAGATTTGAAAGCGTGAAGTCGCGGGTTCAAACCCCGGGCCCGTACCAATGAGCTCTTTGGAGTTTATGTACGGAATTTTATACAACTGGCTTTTCGGTGAAGGAAAACATGGAGAGGAAACCTGCATACGTACGGAGAAGGAATTCAATGGCGTATGTTGTGAATCCACCAACCCGCACTGGGCCAGCGTGGTGGATATGGCCCAATCACCCTTTCGGGGGTAGGTTAAAAGTCCAGCAGTGGACTGTTAAAAGGCTGATTATGATGATCCCACAGACTAGCTCATTTAAAAACTCTAATCGAGTAGTATAAGTCTTTACAATTAGCAACTTCTTACCAATATGAATACAAATCCCATAAACTCCGAAAACTTCGATTCGCTCGGTCAAGAAAATGTAATAATATCTTTGTTCCAGTCCATAGTTCACGTCTCTACATCATACTCCAATACGAACCAGAACCCGGTGAAGGAAGTGATGTACCCACCACACGCAGACTGGAGAGATATCCTGAACATCTGTGAGGGGGTCGACAAACATACCGTCGACGTGCTCACTGCGAAGTAAGGAACTATCTTTTTTATCCGATCGATTGAAAAAGGGTTATGTTTTTCGAGTGTACCTATGTATGTAATTCCACGAACCGGAAGACGCAGCGTAGGTAGGCCTCCCACTAGATGGGCCGACGACATAGTGAGAGTCGCTGGCATCCAGTGGATGCAAAAGGCAGGCTGTCGTTCAGTGTGGAGGTTAAAGGGGGAGACCTATGTTCAGCAGTGGGCGTCTTCTGGCTGATGATGATGATGATGTAAGTAATTAGGTATGTATGATGGTTTCTTTGGCACGCCTACAGTCCGAACGGCACAATGGATTTCGATATGTGAGGTGTCATTTGAATCGTTTTAGTCTGCGGTTTTAATAGGTACAAGATAGAATTCAAGATGGCGTCCGCATCATAGAAATTGTAGGAGTGCCGGACCACAGAAAAGAGAAGTAAATAGAACGGAAATGAGAGGGAAAATCTGTTACCAGGCATTCTGAGTGAACCTTGATTGAACATTCTTATTTAGATCAACGTTTCGTTTATATGGATGCAACTGGCTACAACAAATTTCTTACAAAAACGCCTTGACAGCCGTTCTAATTTAAACAAAAAAAAAACGGAATCCAAAAAATTTACGATTCCTGAGTGAATGGCTACGTGGGTGAAGCCGCAAGGCGCAGCTAGTTGCATACATCATCATCATCATCAGCCAGAAGACGTCCACTGCTGAACATAGACCTCCCCTTTAACCTCCACACTGAACGACAGCCTGCCTTTTGCATCCACTGGATGCCCGCAACTCTCACAATGTCGAAGTTGCATACAAATGAATGTTGTAGTTGCATACAATTTTATTGAAAATTTATCTTCATCTTGCTATTTACCGACACAAGTCGCATATTTCACATTTTGTTCAACAATCTGTTGAGGCAAGTAAGAATAATACACTTTTTAACGGGCGGTTATCCGAGTCGCGTAGGCAACAAAACGCTCCCTCAGCCCCCGCCAAGTTATAGCGTCGCCATGCTAGAGTCAAGACGCCCGCGGGGGGAGGATAGGTCCGACCTCGATGACGCCTGGCGCGGCACTGAACGCGGCGCGCCAAAGTCAACTTTGTTTCAGATTTTTTTTTATCGAGGAAAGTTTATTCCATTGTGTTTTGAACCAAATCATAAACTCTAACACAGATGTATCTGTGACATTTATTTTTTTCCAGCTCAAATATTGTAATTTAACTGATTTTTTTTTATTTAATACCGTCAAATTTGGTATAAGAGGCTCTTAACAAATTCCAGGATGTTAGGAGTGATACCTAACACGTACACGTTCACGAAGCAGCTGGCAGAGCACGTGGTATACGAGAATAAGGGTCAGATCCCAGCTGCTATCTTCAGACCTTCCATTGGTAAAGTATTACTGACTTACACTCACTACAAATTGGCTTGCTTAATCAGATAGCCCCCTATTAATAAACGTAGAGTAAGTAGCCTCTGAATAGTTACACCGCCTTTTGTCTCTTTCGATCGAGTGCAAAATTTGATAAAGAGAAAAAGACAAAACACGGCGTATCTATTCCAAGACTACTCCACGTTTATTAATAAGGGGGCTAGAGACTACGTAGAGTCTAACAAGTCTAGCGAGCGTAGCGAGTCTAGCGAATGTAGTGAGCCTAAAAATTCAAGCGATCCTAGCGATGGCAGCGAGCCTTTTGTTTTTTACGGGGGGAAATCTTCAAAACATACCCAGCTGCAATGGGGTAATTAGGGCACTTAATTTGTATCAAATCCACAATTAACCACCCAAAACACTGCGCGCCTTATAGCTGCCAACGGGTAACTGGCGGCGACCGGCCCTCTGACGTCACACGCACCTGACGCACCCAGGTACATTACTTTTAGCGGCAGGATTGGCATAATGTTTATTACTTAATATCTTCGTAAGTAATGGTCCGATTTGGATAATTCAAAAAGATATATCATAAGCCGGGTTATGTGAGATTGCAGCCATTAAAACCCCCTCGACCGACCTCTGTGCCAGACGGAGGGTACCGGGATCTCCATAGAAACGCACCGGTATCCTCCTATAGCACACTGCCTGAAGCAACATTCCCGGGAAATGTTCAGGGAATTTCCGTTCCTTTCCTTTACAACGGCGTTGTCTTCCCTGGGCTTGCTGAATGGGAGGTCAGATCCCCAAATCAGACCACGCACAAGCCCAAAGTCCCCCTTTTAGTCAGCTTTTATCGTAGCGAGCCTAGCTAGCCTAGCATACAAGCAAGTAAGTTAGGTACCCAAATACTCGGTTCTAAAAAGCCGATCAAGTGAAAATCGGTCTCGTGCAATGAGGGTTCTGTGGCCGGGCTGGGGGGTTAGACAAGACCTATTTTCTGTTAGCACCTGCGGAACGATGAAATTGTATGAAAATGACATTAGCTTGACACGACATCTCTCAAGCTAATGTCATTGTCAATATAATTTTCAGACAACTTCATCTTTCCGCAGGCGTTAACGCTAGCAGAAAGTGGGTCTTGTCAAACCCCCCTGGGCTGCTAGCCTAGCGCTTCATCCATCTTCATCGCATCTGTTGCGAGTAGCCAACTTGCAGGACTCGCTAGGACAGCTATGCTAGCTAGGTTTGCTAGAGTTGCTAGACTCGTTAAGATCACTAGTCTAGATGGCTCTAGACGCTAACATTTCGCACTTCGGGGAGTGTGCATCAGATCTGCATGATTTAATTCCCTCCTGCCCATTTTTCTATCGGACTGCCAGGGCACGAAAAATTGACATCGATTTACGGTTGATATTCCGAAAACCCGTACGAATCGCATTGATTCCACATTCACTGTGCGATCTGCTAGTCTGTGGAATTCGCTGCCTAAATTCCCCGTCAGTTACAATCTAGGTGTCTTCAAGTCGAGAGTGAATAGGTTTCTTCTAGGCAAGCGTGCTCCATCGTAGACCGCATCGTCGCCGAGATGGCGGCAAAGCGCAAGTTTTTTACTACAAAAAAAAACAAGCCTCTTTCCAATGCTGTTTTGACTTGAGCCGTTTTGATCTACAATAGTTTTTTGTTTCAGTAATCTCAAGTGTGAACGAGCCAGTCAAAGGATGGATCGAGAATTTTAATGGACCCGTTGGTATGATGATTGCCTGCGCTAAAGGTAATCTACTGCAGTTATGCATAGGCATCGATGACCACTAACCATCAAGTAGCCCGCCTGCTTGTTTGGTATAGTTAACAAAAAAAGTAATTTCAACCAACACTTTTAAATCTTTGATACTAAATTAATTAACTGGAAATTATTTCTGACTATGATTATTATTAGTAAAATTTTTAACATGAAATTAACATTTTTGAATTGTCTAAGATTATTAAGTTTTTAAATACTTTTATTTTCCAGGTATATTGAGAAGTGTATACACAGACCCAGATTTGAAAGCTGACTATATGCCAGTAGATGTCGCCATCAAAGCTTTGATAGCCGCGGCTTGGCATAGAGGGACTAAGAAGTATGTATATAACAGCTAATCTGCAGTGGCATTTACACATTTGCTGCCAGTAGGCTATTCAACCTTTGCCGCCCCTATACCGACGTCTACAATTCGATACCCTTGTTCACAACTAAATAAATAAAAAAAGTATACTTAGAATAACTATATTATTAAACAGAAACCAAGTACATTCGCAAAATTTTAGCCGTTCAAAAGGAGCCGTATATGGCATTCTAACGGCACCACACACATCTAAATAGGTTGCGGCGTTTCGAAGTTACTGTGGAATAAAGAAACTCACCCACATAAAAACATAGGTATCTATTTTATAATATACATAAACCCTGAAAAAATTATACTCCTTTTTTGTGCAGTTGTGTTGTAAAAAAACAAATATCTAAGTGAGCAACGTATACAACTGGAATAATTTCATACAAAGCTGGCAACAATTTGCCCGAACTAAAAGCGAATAATTTGTTTTTAAAATTTTTGGTATTTTAGATTATTTAAATCTAAAATATTATATTTAATAAAAAAAATAATGGATTACCTATGGAATGTCACACCATAACTCTTATTCTGCTTTTCTGATTTGTTGTGGCACGATTTCATCGCGTGAATTGTCATTTTATATCTTAGATTACGCATACCTACTTACTACGCGTGTCATCATTTATAGCCTGCACAGCTTCAGATAGCCAGCCCAGTGGGGCTTGGCAATACAACTGAAGATCGTCTGCGTTGAGATGGTAGATGGTAGGAAGAAGAAAGGTAATAAGAGATTGCATTAGTAAAGATAGTAAAGAGTAACGGAGATAAGACGCCTCCCTGCGGTACACCGGCAGATGTGACACACCACAAAGAGTACTACCAGTGGCGGATTTAAAAGCAGTCTGAGTAGGCTGCGGGTGGAGACTAGGGCAGCAGATTTTAGGGGCGGCAAATTTAAGCCAATTTTTGTTAATTATCTTACAGAAACGAAATGTTTAATATTTTTAAGCAATACCTAAATGTTATTAGGTTCACACAAATATTCAACATGTACCTAATATGAATATAATTATGACCACTCGGGGGATCCTAGAGCTGGCACATACTTTTCTCAGAAGCTAAGTATTGCTATACAGCGGGGCAACTCTGCCAGTGTTCTGGGAACCCTGCCGCACGGTGGTGATCTCGACGGCGTTTTTGTTTTGTAGTACCTAGGTACATGTTTGTATATTTTATACATTCATCTTTTAGTTTAATTGTAGCTTTTATTTAGTTATTTTAAGTTTTAGTTTTTAGTTTATATTTTAAGTATTCATTAATTTTCTGTTTTTTTTAAAGTTCCTGACCACTTAGATACTTTTTTCTACAATTTGCGTAGTTGCATGATTGTGAACTAGGTATTGAATTGTATATTGAATTATGGTCATAGGGGCGGCAAAATTTGAATATAGCCTACTGGCGGCAAATGTGTAAATCCGCCACTGGTTACTACTCCCATCTACTACTTACTATATAGTAGCAATGTTAGCTATCGTATACCACCTGTGGACAGTATAACTTTTTAAAACAATGAGCCCAGGATACTTAGGAAAAAATGCATTATCCTCTATGGAGTTATTAAAAGAAAAACTATAATTCTGCAACAAAATATAGTCACATAACATGATAAAGACAAATTTATCGACATCTCCTTATTCCTAAAAACACATAAATAACCTTTTTAAATACATTACGCCCTTTTGGTGGCAAAGATACAAATACGTAACCGATGAAACTAGTTGGTGTCCCTTTGTGAGGCTGTATTCTGTTAAAATTGCAAAAATAAAACAACATTAATCACCAACGAGTAGCTAAACAGTCATTAGTCACTACGAATTTAAAATTCACTAAAAACTCTTTTTTTTTTCTTTTTTTTTTAATAGTAGATAGGCCTGCTCTTGGCCGCCATCTCGCCTGATGTTAAGCGACGATGCGGTCTACGATGGAGTACGCTTGCCTAGAAGAAACCGATTCACTCTCGACTTGAAGACACCCAGATTGTAACTAACGGGGAAAACCCATTCAGGCAGCGAATTCCACAGACTAGCAGTTCGCACAATAAATGTGGAATCATAGCGCTTCGTACGGGTTCTCGGAATATCAACCATGTCGATTTTTTGTGCGGGCGGGCGGGCGGACTAGTATTTTAATGGCACTGGCAGACGGTCAGTAATCAATCACAAACTGTTAAGCCGATAGCACCGTGTACGGATCGCTATTTAAATACTAGTGCTGTGACTCTCTAGTGACCCGTGGCTGATTTCCTCATTTTATGTTTCAAACTAGTTTAATTTGGTTTTCCCGTGAGAGACGCACTTAAGGTGGTTCGATTCTCCTATGGCGGGAAATTTAAATTTTAAACAGTTTTTTGGTCCTAGTAGCAAGGTCAGGTAATAATTTTTAAATAACACAGTTTTTGCGCAAAATTTTGGCTGTTCTTTACATTATAATGTACAATTATTTAACAGTAACGCACCATATTACTTACATTTGTGAATAAACCGTTTGAAACAGCAAAAATTTGTTTATTCACAAATGTAAGTAATAAAGGGCATTAGAGATAAATAGCTTTACATGATTTTGTAAAGAATAATAATCAATCTGCGCAAACATCATGGTAGTTTACAATAATTACCCGGCCTAGCTACAAGGACAAGAAAACTGTTTGAAATTTGAATTTCCCGCCATTTGTGCAACGAATCACCTTAAGTAACAAACTGTGGTTAAGTTTAGTAACAAAGGTTGCCTGGAAGAGATCGCTCTTAGCGATAAGGCCGCCGATTGTTGCACTAGTTTTTAAGCTGTTTTATCATGTGTACGAAATGTGTGGTGTGAACAATAAAGAGTTTATCTATCTATCTATCTATCTCTTACTAATAATTCCAGATTAGAGGCAACAGATGACGTACCAATCTACAACTGTTGCGCGGGAAATCTAAATAACATCACCACAAGTGAACTATTAAAGATGGGGCGAGAGATAACTTCCGTTGTACCCCTGGAAGATACGCTGTGGAACGATGGCGAAAGTATCACCAAGTCCGCTACTGTGCATTATGTTAAGGTACTACCTACTATGTTACAATACCTTTTGTTAACGGGCGGTTATTCGAGTCACGTAGGCAACAAAACGCTCCCTCAGCCCCCGCCAAGTTATAGCGACGCAATGCTAGAGTCAGGACGCCCGCGGGGGAGTGCAACGACAAAAACGAGCATAGGTCCGACCTCGATGACGCCTGGCGCGGCACTGACCGCGGCGCGCCAAAATTCTCGCGTCCTTTTTACGCTTTTAATTTCACTAAAAAACGACACTATTTACTATCAAAAATCTATCCAAATAAAAGAATGTTGAATAAAATTGCCTTTCAGTACATGCAATTTCCAGGTTGTTACGAGCTTTCATTAGAGCATAAAATCAAAAAATAAACTAAGTCGACTTAGTTTCAGTTTTTTTTATCGAGGAAAGTTTATTCCGTCGTGTTTTGAACCAAATCATAAACACAAACACAGATGTATCTGTGACATGTATTTTTTTCCAGCTCAAATATTGTAATTTAACTGAAAAAAATTGATTTAAAACCGTCAAATTTGGTATAAGAGGCTCTTAAGGTATATGTCACTATGTTAGGGTATGATCAATATCTTGAGGTACCAGTCACTTTGGCAAGATATTAAATCACAGGTATCAGACACTATTTTATTTAATCAGGTACAGATACATCATCATCATCATCAGCCAGAAGACGTCCACTGCTGAACATAGGCCTCCCCCTTTAACCTCCACACTGAACGACAGCCTGCCTTTTGCATCCACTGGGTGCCCGCGACTCTCACAATGTCGTCGGTCCATCTAGTGGGAGGCCTCCCTGCGCTGCGTCTTCCGGTTCGTGGTCTCCACTCCAGAACCTTTCTTCCCCATCGGTTATCGGTTCTTCGAGCGATGTGGCCTGCCCATTGCCACTTCAACTTGCAAATTTTAACAGCTATGTCGGTGACTCTGGTTCTTTGGCGAATATTCACGTTTCGGATTCGGTATAGGTACAATTAGGTAATAAATTATCAATAAAAAAATACGACTTCATAAAACCACAAAACACAAACATTGTGCCACAACACAACAAATAACAAAATAAAATGTTGGCGCGTGTGAGGGGCGACGGGCGATATGCATCGGATATCGTAGTTCTATAGCATGAGTATAGCGGCCGAGGAGAATGAGACATCACTCGTACAAATATACAGCTTTTTATTCAGTTACATTACACTATGATTAATCTTACAATTGAAAATTACTTGGGGACAAGGTGTTCCGCCCAGTAACGAACGCTGTCACTCTCCAACCAACAACTCCAAATTCAAACTGAGCCGCTAGGAGTGATAGTGTTCCGTGAAACTGAGCTCCACCGAGCCTCGCATGTCCGTGCGCGCTAGCGCGCTAACATCTCTACTGCAGGCCTAGCACGGGCCGTGGACAAATTGTCTTTCCACCGTTTTTATCCCGCGTGAAAAAGACAAACGTATCCATATTCTAGCTTTGTCGCGTCTAGGCGTGGATAAAAACGGTGGAAAGACTATTTATCCACAGCCCATGCTAGGCCAGCAGGACGGTATCGGAACTTGCTAAACGCTGATTGGTTGCCAACGACACATCCGCAACCAATGTCAGAAGGAAGGAAGGAAGGAAAAAGGAGATAATATTTAGTTAGGGGCCACCTAGCTTAGATTTGGGGGATTAGTGATGTAGACAGCACATTCACTGGTGTAACGTAGGGTACGTTACTGCAACGTTACACTAGTGAATGTGCCACCTACATCACTAATCCCCCAAATCTAAGCTAGGTGGCCCCTAACTAAATATTATCTCCTTTTTCCTTGACACCACAGAATTAAAGTTTTTGATTCGTAGGTCCTGTTTCTACATCTGTTGCCAGCAATTCTGGTTGACATCATCCTTTGGATCCTCGGGAAGAAACCACTGTGAGTTCATTATCCGACAACTTTTAATTTAAGTCTATTCCATCTATTTTTTTTACATTGAACTAGGCTAACGTTTGACCGCGATCTCGCCTGATGGAAAGCAATGATGCGGTCTAAGATGGAGCACGTTTGCCCAGTAATAACCTAACCCTAGACTTGAACACTCCAAGATTGTAATACTGCGGAAACACAGACAGGGGCAAGGCGTTCCATTGTTTTGCTGTTCTAATTAAGAAAGAGGAGTCTAAACGCTTGGTGCGAATAAATGGCATTTCGACCAAGTTAAAGGTGACGCCTTGCCGTTCGTCTGGACGTCCGGTAATGAAAAGGTGATGGGGGAACAAGTTCGTGAAGTTCCGTTGCACACCATATAATATAGATGTCAAGATATGCCCTTCTGAATAATGTATGCTATCCAGATATCTAGTAATTGAAAGGTTACCGCCATTTTAGATAGCCCGTTGGTCCAGTTGGTAGTTAACCTACCTTGTGAGCCTGGGGGCGTGGGTTCGATTCCCACCTAGGACAAACATTTGTGATGAACATTTGTGTTTGTTCTATATCTGGTTGTTAATATCTATTTAAGTATGTATTTAAAACTATATATGTATGTATATCAGTCTCTGGCAGCCATGTCACAAGCTTTGCTTAGTTTGGGGTCAGATGACGTGTGTGAAAAATGTCCCGAAATATTTATTTATTTACTTGTGGAAATTTCTACTAAACTCGGTCCAAGCATTTGTTTACTCTGACAGCTGCAATAATATTGTAAAAAGCTGAATAAATACATTTTCTTTTAATATTTTGCTGAAGTAGGTATATCGAGTACCTACTACAATATTAACGAAAGGGGTTCCCCATACAACAAACGTATTTTTGTATTAAATCTAATGTAAAAACGATAATACGTACCTACAAGCGTCAAACTTGGCATGATTATAGTACACATTCTAAAGTATAACAACAAATTGTAAATAATGGCCAAGTGCGAGTCGGTGACAAACTTCTGTTCATTACCAAGTTATTATACTCGAGCGCCTGTGGAAAACTGCGCAGCAAATTACTCCGACGATTGGAAGGCGTTATAATAACTGGTAATTCGGTTACTTGGACAACCTTATTGTATTTTGTGGTGGCACGGAACCCTCAGTGCACGAGCCCAACTCGCACTTGGCTGGTTTTTATTTATTAATGTTTTCATTATTACCTTTTAACTTATATACGCGAGGGAGTATGAACTACTTGTTCTAGCTAAAAAATTCGGGACATTTTTGCACACACGGTCATCTGACCCCAAACTAAGCAAAGCTTGTAAGTACTTTGGCTGTCAGAGACTGATATACATACATATATATTTTTAAATACATACTTAAATAGATATTAACACCCAGATATAGAAAAAACACAAATGTTCATTACATGAATGTTTGTCCTAGGCGGGAGTGGAACTCACATCCCCAACGCAGAAGACAGTTTCACTACCAACTAGGCCGACGGGGCAGTAATAATGGATATCTACTTTTTCAGGCTAGTCAAGATTCAACGACGCATATATATTGCTAACTTGGCTATGTTATATTACATGGACAAGCAATGGACGTTCGATAATAAAAACTTCGTCGCCCTACGATCTAGTATCAAGAAACTAGATAAGTATGTATAGCTAATTTTAAGAACCTTGTCCCTGCTACATTTTTTGTAGGGTTTCGTATCCAAAGGGTGTAAACGGGACCCTATTACTTAGCCTACGCTTTTTTGACCGTCCGTCCTTCCGGACGTACTTAGTAGGGTTAGTAATTGAGTCCCGATTATACCTCTTGGGTACGGAACCCTAAAAATTACTTTAGTAAATTAAAGGTACCTAGGTACCTAATAAGTTCACATGTTGTGTTTTTAGGGTTCCGTACCCAAAGGGTAAAAACGGGACCCTAGCTATTACTAAGCCAACGATGTCTGTCTGTCTGTCTGTCTATCTGTCTGTATGTCTGTCCGTCTATCCGTCCGTCTGTCTGTATGTCTGTCCGTCTATCTGTCCGTCCGTCTGCCTGTCTGTCCGTCTGTCCGTCTGTCAGTCTGTCAATATGTCCGTTAGTCCGTCAGTTCGCCGGTCCGTCAGTCAGTCAGTCAGTCAGTCCGTCCGTCCGTCCTAACTATTTACGGCAGTATCTTTCAAACCGTAATAGATAGCCAGTTGAAATTTTCACAGTATATGTAATGTTACGGCGGAAAAATAAAAAAGTCAAAAAGTAAAAACGACAGGGTATTTACAACAAACGTATTTTTTTACGTAGTTTTGTATTAGCTCTAATGGAAAAACTGTAATACGTATAGGCGTCAAACTTGGCATGATTATAGTACACACTCTAAAGTATAACAACAAATGAATAATGGCAAAGTGCGAGTCGGTGACAAATTTCTGTTTATCATCGGTTCTCGTACGATCACCGATGTGAAGCAACGTCGGGCGCGGTCGGTACTTGGATGGGTGACCGCCTGGGCGTTGATGGGATGTTGTCTTTTTGCACTATTTATTTTAGCTACAAGTTATGTGGTGGTACGGAACCCTCAGTGCGCGAGCCCGCCTCGCACTTGGCTGGTTTTATTCTAATACTAGCGGTCCGCCCCAGCTTCGCACGGGTATAAATTATAGCCTATGTCACCCGGGGATAGTGTAGCTTTCCGTCAGTGAAAAAATTTTTCAAATCGGTTCAGTAGTTTCGGAGCCTATTCAATGCAAACAAACAAACAATTAAATCTATCCTCTTTATATATTAGTATAGATATAGATGTAGACCTGTGTTGTTTGTTGTAGAAAATTATGTTTTATTTAAACTGATATTGTATTTTCTATTGATGTTAGATAAAATCATAAAAATCATATTAGAAATGATTTTTGTAGAATCAGCAGTGTTACAACGCCTAAAATTTAGTTTTCGTTGCTTTTTTATGATAATGAAAATTGCTACTATTGAAAATCTAAATATAATTCAAATTTGTCAAAATATTATGAGCCCTTATTTACTAGTTTTATATTCGTCTTGACAATTAAGGCCTTCGACCAAAATAAAATGAATGGACGGGCCATAACCATAGAACTTGCTCAGTAAAATTGAGTCAAAACCGTCGGACTACTTCAACACCTAATTATAACCACATACAGTACATTTAATACAAAAAATAGATAGCGGTTTTTTTCGTGTATTTACACTTCTGGAAAGCACACGAAGGCATAATTTTGCCAGTTGTTTCGTTATCAGGTAACACTATACTCGTGTCGCACTTCCTACGGCTAGAGACAGACTGAAACGAAACGAGAACCTGCGCTCATTTTGTAATCTTCAAAAATGCGCTTCTTCTGGGCCCGTCCTTTCATTTTATTTTAGTCGAAGATTATGGCTTCATTTTTCAATTTTATGCCCAAAAATCCAGATACCTAAAACTTTGAGATGCTCTTTGTAAAACTTAGAGGAAGGTCAGCCCTACATAATTATCTTATTTCTTTTTAGTTTAATTTCTTTTTTATATTATTTCATTTAGGCAACAATTCTACTATGAATTAGAGACAGTGGATCAATGCGAGTTCTTTTTGAACGCATGTAGAGGAGCCAAGAGATATCTGTTGAAGGAAAAAGACGAAAACATACCGAAAGCCAGAGCTCACCATAGAAGGTAAGCTATTAGCTTAGTTTATTGTTTTTGCCAAGTACCTTCGATCAATAAATACAAAAATGCCACAACGACGCGCTAATCACGACAATACTCAACGTGTCCCGACGCAATATATATCGGCACATTTTTGCACACACGGCTTCGATCAAAAGATTATCTTAGTTCATTGTTTTTGCCTTCGATCAAAAAATACAAAGATGCCACAACGACGCGCTAATCGCGACAATTAATTATACTCAACGTGTCCCGACGCAATATATATCAGCACATTTTTGCACACACAGCTTCGATCAAAAAATTATCTTAGTTCATTGTTTTTGCCTTCGATCAAAAAATACAAAGATGCCACAACGACGCGCTAATCGCGACACTACTCAACGTGTCCCGACGCAATATATATCGGGACATTTTTGCACACACAGCTTCGATCAAAAAAATATCTTAGTTCATTGTTTTTGCCTTCGATCAAAAAATACAAAGATGCCACAACGACGCGCTAATCGTGACAATACGCAACGTGTCCCGACGCAATATATATCTTGACATTATTTCACATACGGCTTCGATAAAAAAAATATCTTAGTTCATTGTTTTTGCCTTTGATCAAAAATACAAAGATGCCACAACGACGCGCTAATCGTGATAATACGCAACGTGTCCCGACGCAATATATATCTTGACATTATTTCACATACGGCTTCGATAAAAAAAATATCTTAGTTCATTGTTTTTGCCTTTGATCAAAAATACAAAGATGCCACAACGACGCGCTAATCGCGACAATACTCAACGTGTCCCGACGCAATATATATCTTGACATTATTTCACACACGGCTTCGATAAAAAAATTATCTTAGTTCATTGTTTTTGCCAAATACCTTCGATCAAAAAATACAAAAATACCACAATGACGCGCTAATCGCGACAATACTCAACTTGTCCCGACGCAATATATATCGAGACATTTTTGTACACACAGCTTCGATCAAAAAATTATCTTAGTTCATTGTTTTTGCCTTCGATCAAAAAATACTAAGATGCCACAACGACGCGCTAATCGCGACAATACTCAACTTGTCCTGACTCAATATATATCGGGACATTTTTGCACACTTTATCTTGTATCTTTTTTGTTTAGTTAATACAGGCACTCCAACCGGCCCTTTTGGAGATCGATGGGATAAGATAAGATAAAGATAATGATTATTTATTTGCACAAAACAATAATACACACATTTAAAAACGTTACGTTTTGTTTGTAATGTTACGATAGACACAAGACATGATTTTGTTACTTTTTGGAAATTCACACTCATTGATTTTATATGTTCAATAATGTGAAAATGTGCGAGCGAGAGAGCTGCAGAGGGTATACAGGACCCTTAAAATATAAGACTTTTTTATGCCATAGGCGGCAAACAAGCAGACTGGCCGCCTGATGGTAAGCGATCGCCGTCGCCTATGGATACCTGCAGCACTAAAGGCATCACACGGCTATTTTGAAGAACCCCATGTTATAGTTACTCGGAAATGCCGCAGGGGGGAAGCTCATTCTACAAATTGCAGGTGTGAGGCAAAAAAGATCGCGAAAAACGCACCATGTGCGATTTCCACCGATCTATCATAATGTGGATGAACCTTCAGTCCTCTCTTCACTTGGTCAAAAACAGACGGGTAGAGTTGTTGACTTCCATTATTTTTTTCTTTGCAGAATGTACATAATCGACAAAGTGGTGCAGTTCGGATTCTACGCTTTCCTTTTATATTGGTTTATTAATTTGGAGTGCGTTGAGAATTTAGTTCATACTGCGCTGGGTAGTATTGGGTGTACATAAATTAACCAAAAAGTATGTTACCGAGGTGTTTTATAAATTTTAGTATTTTGTATTTATGTTTTAAATAAATATTAGATGTTTTATCTATTGTTATGATTTTGTAAATTGTGTCAAGAATTTTACTGTATTACATATTTCTAATGAATAAATAAAATTAATTTGTATGGAAGTCATTGCATGCACTGTTTTTATTTTGATTATAACCTTATTGTAGAACTGATTTTTAAAAGTAGTTTATTGTAAGTCTATTGACAAGAAGACAAGAAGAAAGCCGTGGTAGACCGGTAGACTTGAAAGCGGTAGGTCGCGGGTTCAAACCCCGGGCCCGTACCAATGAGCTCTTTGGAGCTTATGTATGGATTTACATACCACTCGCTTTTCGGTGAAGGAAAACATCGTGAGGAAACCTGCATACGTACGGAGAAGGAATTCAATGGCGTATGTGAATCCACCAATCCGCTTCCGCACTGGGCCAGCGTGGTGGATATGGCCCAATCATCCTTTCGGGGGTACGCTAAAAGTCCAGTAGTGGACTGTTAAAAGGCTGACTATGATGATTGATAAGATTGCAGTTTGCTTTTCTCTGATTAGTCGGTCTCGACTCGACTGAGTGTTTAAGGCTGTGCTGTCACTGCGCTGCCACTGCGCTGCTACTGTGCTGCCGCTGCGCTGCCGCTGCTGCACGTTTAAGTCTGTGGAAGCCTTTAAACTCTGTTATGAAATCGTGTTAATGTTATACTGGAGGTATCAAAAATTGTATGCGACAATATGCTGATTAATGTTAAGGCGAAGACATACAGAAACAGAAACCACACGTACTTTCAGTGCAAGTCTTTTATGCTAAACTAGCGACCCGCCCGCCCAGCTTCGCACGGGTGTAAGTTACGTGCGAAACCGGGGCGGTTCGCTAGTTATATATATACATAAACCTTCCTTGAAAATGTATCTAACTGATGGGGAAAACCGCATCAAAATCCGTTGCGTGGTTTAGGAGGAGTTAGCGGCCATACAGACATAAAACAGACAGACGTGGAAAATGACTTTAATTTATACTATGTAGAGATTAGTCCTACTAATATTATAAACGCGAAAGTTTGTATGTATGGATGTATGGATGTTTGTTCATCTTTCACGCAAAAACTACTGAATGGATTTTAATGAAAGTTTACAATAATATAGCTTAATAGCGACCCGCCCGCTCGGCTTCGCACGGGTGTAATTTACGTGCGAAGCCGGGGTGGGTCGCTAGTTATATATAAATATAAACCTTCCTTGAAAATGTATCTAACTGATGGTGAAAACCGCATCAAAATCCGTTGCGTGGTTTAGGAGGAGTTAGCGGCCATACAGACAGACAGACGCGGAAAGCGACTTCAATTTATACTATGTAGAGAAGAGATACATTAGAATAACACATAGGCTATAACGGGTTGTAGTAGCGAGGCTGAAGGCCGAGCTCTATGCGTACGAAGTAGCGGGTTTCAGCTAGTTTATTATAAATGCATGCTAATTTTTTTAGTAGTTTTAGGTGATAGTATCTAATGTAATTAACTAGCTCATTACATAATTTTAACCTGATAAAAAAATAAGAGGTTTTCTAGACGACGTGGTATTTTAAATAAATTATTTGTAATTTTGTCTTGCATTGCGCGTTGGTTTCACTGTGGGCGCAGCAAGCATTTAAACTGGAATAAAATTAATAAACATATTGGATAATTGAATAGTGTAAAATCAGTATAGTGAAATTACAGGGCTACTGATGAAATCAATGGACGGGCCATAACCATTGAACTTGCTCAGTAAAAATGAGTCAAAACCGTCGGACATATACTTCAACACCTAATTATAACCATGTACAGTACAATTACAAAAATAGATAGCGGTTTTTTTGTGTATTTACACTTCGGGAAAGCACACGAAGGCATAATTTAGTCAGATGTTTCGTTATCATGTGTTGCACTTCCTACGGCTAGAGACAGACTGAAACGAAATGAACGCCGACGCTCATTTTGTGATCTTCAAAAATGCTCTTCTTCTGGACCCGTCCATTCATTTTATTTTGGTCCAAGTCTACAAAGGCCTTTCCGCTCAGGTACATACAGATTTTCAGAAGGACATCTATAATCATCTGTCAGGATTGACAACGCATCAACAACAGCGCTTGAGTTGCAGGTGTCCATAGTCGGTGGTTTGCTCACCATGAGCCGTTTTCAATTTTGCCGCCCCTTTTATCTATTCTATACTATATACTATTACTATTATAATATTTTGACTGCCCCGGTGGCTCAGTTGGTAGTGAACCTATCTTCTGTGCTTGGGGGCGTGGGTTCGATTCCCATCTAGGACAAACATTTGTGTGATGAACATTTGTGTTTGTTCTATGTCTGGGTGTTAATATCTATTTTAAGTATGTATTTAAAAATATATATGTAGGTACGTATATCAGTTTCTGGCAGCCATATTACAAGCTTTGCTTAGTTTGGGGTCAGATGACCGTGTGTGCAAAATGTCCCAGATATTTATTTATTTATAAAGAGGAAAGATTTGATTGTTTGTTTGTTTGCATTTAATAGGCTCCGAAACTACAGAACCGATTTGAATTTTTTTTTCACTGTTGGGAAGCTACACTATCCCCGGGTGACATATGCTATATTATATTTTCAAAAAAATAGGGATTCTTACTAAAACTCCAATAATGTAACCCAAGGTGTAAAAAAATAAGACTTACACCCGTGCGAAGCCGGGGTGCGTTACTATAGTCACCGCGTTACCAACTGAGTCGTCGAGCAATAAACGTCATACCATAAGACCTGTAAGTGCGAGCGAGATGAGATGAGCAATGATTTATGACCTGATGACTCAGATGGTAATGCGTTTAGTATAGTCTATACTAATATTATAAAGAGGAAAGATTTGATTGTTTGTTTGTTTGTTTGCATTGAATAGGCTCCGAAACTACTGAACCTATTTGAAAAATTCTTTCACTGACGGGAAGTTACACTATCCCCGGGTGACATAGGCTATAATCTATACCCGTGCGAAGCTGGGGCGGACCGCTAGTATTAAATAAACCAGCCAAGTACGAGCAGGCTCGCGCACTGAGGGGGCCGTACCACCACAAAATACAATAAGGTCGTCCAAGTAACCTAATTACCAGTTATTGTTAAGGCTTAACGCCTTCTAAAATAGTCGAAACAATTACTAATTAGTAAAATATGGTATTTCGATTCGGTGAAATTATATTATTAAGTGGTCGTCGTTACAATAAGGTCATTTAAATAACGAAATTACCAGTTATAATTTGGTAATGAACAGAAATTTATCACCGACTCACACTTGTTTTTTTATTATTATTTGTTGGTATTCTTATTGATGTGTACTATACTCATGCCAAGTTTGGCGCTTGTACGTATTACCATTTTTACATTAGAGCTAATACAAAAATACGTTAAAAAAACGTTTCTATATGGGGACCCTCTCGTTTTTACTTTTAGATTTTTTTTTATATCTTTGTTAATCCGCTATACTATAACATTACATATTTTGTGAAAATTTCAACTGGCTATCTATTACGGTAACCGATAACCGATGGGGAAGAAAGGTTCTTGAGTGGAGACCACGAACCGGAAGACGCAGCGTAGGGAGGCCTCCCACTAGATGGACCGACGACATAGTGAGAGTCGCTGGCATCCAGTGGATGCAAAAGGCAGGCTGTCGTTCAGTGTGGAGGTTAAAGGGGGAGGCCTATGTTCAGCAGTGGACGTCTTCTGGCTGATGATGATGATGATGATCTATTACGGTCTGAAAGATATAGCCGTTAATTGGTAGGACAGACAGATAGACAGACATCGTAGGCATAGTAATAGGGTCCCGTTTTTACCCATTGGGTACGGAACCCTAAAAATACGTGTGTGGTTAAAAAAAATATAATAGTAAAATTACTTACATAATATAATATCTTATAAAAAATTCAACTTGCTATCTATTACAGTTCAAAAGATACAAACTTCAAAAGCTATAATTGACAGACTTGGTAATAAGGTTAACACCAGGGGCCTTACGGACAACAGCTAATTGCGGCACTTAATCCGCTCAGTTGGAAAATCACGCAACCGCAAACTGTATCTGGGCGCGATAAGGTTCACGTTCGCGTGATTTTCCAACTGAGCGGATTAGGTGCCGCAATTAGCTGTTGACCATAAGGCCCCAGGACTCCGATTCTAATAAAACAATTGTTTTTAAATTGTTTGGCCATAATTGCCAAAATTGACACTTATGACACTAGAATATTTAAAAAAAAACGTAAATTTTGAGGCAATTAATAAAAAAAAAAAACTAGTACTCTTTAAAAATAATTGTTTTAGTAGAATCGGGGCCCTGATCACAAGGTGTACGGAAAAACGATCGAGTTCACCACAGGCTATACGGAAAACAATCGATCTTTAAAATAACATCGAATAAGAATTTTATATAATAGTGTGTACTATTAGAATGTTTGTGTATGGTATAAGTAAAAAATTTATAGTCTATCCTCTATTGCACATCCCGTCTTCTACGTGTACTATAAATCATTTCCATCTTAAGGTTGCCTGGAAGAGTTCGCTTATAGCGATAAGGCCGCCAGTTGTTACAGAGTTTTTTTGTCCTCTGTATCAAATTTAATGGTGTGAACAATAAAAAGTTAATCAATATTTCAAAGCAATTTTCATGTTTATATCAACATTTTGTCGAAGGAGATTAAAAAAACAAATTTTTTTTGGATCTCCTGTGCTGAAATAATACCATAGATAATATATTAGTTTGTATCTACCTTAAATTCGAGCTTGTACCGAAAAAAGTCTGCCAAACACTGAAGGGGGCGAGGTAAACACGTATTGCACACACTGACATATTCTTACTAGTTCTACAAACGCACACTTCAATATTGAGCGGCACACAATTGCAAACGGTGTGCTCAAAATGTAAACGAATGGACGACCGAGGGGGGAGGGGTGAACCAGTAGGTATAACGCTTCCATTTTTTTAAGCATTCGCCTTAACGTACGCTTGCATAATGTGGGATAGGTATGTATCAGCATTATTCCAGTGGACATTTGAACTGAGCGCGTGACGCTAGTGAATTGTGTTTAAATAATTTTTAATTAAGTAACAGTCACACTTATTTGGAGGTTAGTATTTTTTTTATAAATAATTTGCTATCGTTTGACCACCATCTCGCCTGATGTTAAGCGATGATGCGGTCTACGTTGGAGCACGCTTGCCTAGAAGAAACCGATTCACTCGTGATTTGAAGACACCTAGATTGTAACCATCGGGGAACAACCATTCAGGCAGCGCATTCCACAGACTAGCAGTTCACACAATAAATGTGGAATCAAAGCGCTTCGTACGGATTTTCGGAATATTAACCTTATGGTTTATAGCGGTGACGATTTTTTGTGCCCGCTCTGGCAGTCCGATAGAAAAATGGGCAACTGTTTGTTTGTCTGTTGGAATGTTTAACTTTTATCTGTAGGCATGTATTCGATCTATAGAATGGTTGAGTACAATAGGGTGTTTGATTTGTTTATTTATGTTCCAATGTCTCCATGTTTCTTCCACTTTTTTCACTCTAACGCAGTAACTGTAAGTACCGTAACACTAACAAATTTTTCATGAGAGACTTATAACTAAATAGTTCACAAGCTGAAAAAGGGCAGCAAGGCTGTCTGCCGCCAAGGGTTCAACAGGTATTATAATGGGGAATGCTCTGATGAACTCTTTGACCTCATCCCTCCATCGCGGTTTTACTATCAAACCGGACGCCATCGCCAAAAAAGCCATCCTCATTATTACAGATGCATGGAAGTCTCGCACTGTTCGATTTGATCGATTGTTTCTGCCACGCACCTGTAAGTTGTGGAATGGCTTACCAGCTTCGGTTTTTCCTCCAAAATATAACCTCAATTGCTTCAAGCGAAGAGTGAATAGAGTCCTCAAAGGTTGGCAACGCACCGACAATGCCCCGGGTATTGCAGGTGTCCATAGGCGACGGTGACTACTTACCATCAGGGGGCCCGTCGCTTGTTTGTCTACTATTATCTTAATATATATAAATCTCGTGTCACAATGTTTGTCCTCAATGGACTCCTAAACCACTTAACCGATTATAATAAAATTCGCACACCATGTGCAGTTCGATCCAACTTGAGAGATAGGATAGTTTAAATAATTATATAACTAGCGACCCGCCCCGGCTTCGCACGTAAATTACACCCGTGCGAAGCCGGGCGGGCGGGTCGCTAGTAATTATATAAAAAAAGAGTTCAACTAAAGATATCAAGCGTGATTTAGGTTTGATTAGGCAGAATGGCATTTTTTTTTCATATATGAAAAAAAAATTGCCATTAATAAAATATGCAAATAAATAAATAAATAATGCAATAATAAAAAACAAAACAAAAAATGCTTTTCCGGTGTAGGAAAACATCGTGAGGAAACTTGCACGTGCGGAGAAGGAATTCAATGGCGTATGTGAATCCACCAACCCGCACTGGGCCAGAGTAGGTGGATATGGCCCAATCACCCTATCGGGGGTAGGCTAAAAGTCCAGCAGTGGATAGTTAAAAGGCTGATTATGATGATGACGAGGCAGAATGGCATTGATTCAGAAAGCGCCAGCATTTCGGTTACGCGTCGCATTAACCAGCTCTGAAGGAATTAAAAAAAAAATAGTTTGTGAAGCAATTGTGTAAGACGAGGTTTTTTTTTCAGGTTTAAAAAACTCCTCAACAGTATTCCTTCAACATGGGAATTTTAGAAGGAAGAAGCATGGACGATGTGCCCACTATTCCGGAGTATTTTAATGGAAAAACCATATTTATTACGGGTGGTACTGGTGAGTCTACAGATAGTTGTGTGATAATTTTGACTGTTTAGGACAGATATATCTCTTTCGCATATATTGAAAATGTATAAAGAAAAATACGCTGAGTAGAAATATAAAAAAACCCTATTGAGCATTATATTTAGTATTTCTAGTATACTTTGCGATTGTTTAAAAGTTATTTTCATATTGTTATAATACTATATAGTTTGGCGGAGGAGAGGGAAAAACACTTTTGTGTTACAAGGGCACAAAGTAGTATTTTGTTCGCAAAGTGCGTTATTTTGAATTTAGAGGGAAGCGATGGATTCTATAGTAGAAAACTAAGCGAAGCGAAGAATTCAATAATACGCCGCCCAAGAACAATTAATTTTGGCCCCGAGTGATACACACTATTTCTCATCACTACCTAAGAAAAAAAAAATAGTTTATTACCATAGATAATTTAATGTCAGGATATTTTCACTTTTATCAAACTAGCTGTGCCCCGCGGTTTCACACGCGTAGTGATGAAAAATGGTGATGGTGATGATGATGATGAAAAGTAGCCTATGTCACTCTCTGGCTCTTGAACTATACCCATGCATATAATCAGGTCGATCTGTAGTTCCATTGCAGCGTGAAAGAGGAACAAACAAACCAACAAACAAACTTTCACATTTATAATATTAGTATGATTCAATATTTACGCGAGCGGCTCTAACCTAACAACATTAATCTATCAGAAGCGCAAAAGCGGACCAATCCGAAGAGAGAAAGCTCAAACACCCATCGGAACAAACTTTTTTTTTTTTTTTCCTTTTGGGTTTTTGGTCTGGCTACAGAGGCCTTTGGACCATGTCTTTATTTTGAATCACGGCACTTTATATTTTTGTCACAGTGTTTTTGATATATTTAAAAAGTGGTTTGTATGTATCGAAGTCTAATTTGGTTCCCGCCACAGAAAAGAAAATAATAATTGTTTAAATTAGAACGGCTGTCAAGGCATTTTTGTAAGATTTTTTTGGAGCCAGTTGCACCCATATTAACGAAACATATTAATTGAAATCAGTTAGCAGCTGTGATGCGGACAAAGAACTTTGAGACGTAACCCAAAAAGGTAAGGTCCAAGTTCTTTGGATGCGGAGTTTGATGCGTGCCATACATGAGAATGTTCAAGCAAGATTCTGTCATAATACCTGGCGACAGATTTTCCTTCTCATTTCCGTTCTATTTACTTCTCTTTTCTGTGGTTCCCGCTTTCCTCTAAACCCAATTCTCGTTTTTCGAATGGGTGTGAAGAAGAATAGTTTTCTTGGACCTCCACCGCCAAAATTAAAAATAAACAACATGATAATTGTTGCATGAAAGTTGCTTTGTTTCTTTTAACATATTGTTGCTGTAAATGAGACAATTTCTTTTGTTTGAAAACACAAACTAAATCCGTATAGTAATGAAACTCATGTCGATTTGTTCCTCATAATATCTAAATTTAGTGGTAATATTAGCTATATCCGATCAAACCGGAATATTGACAAAAGCCGATTACTATGGCCACTGTTGTAAAATATGGTCTATTTATTTTTGTATAAACATTCCTAAGCATGCATCCTTTTTCGTATTAAAAACGTTCCGGTGTGAAAAAAAAGTGACTTTATAAGTGAAATGAATAAATTGTGGCAAAAATCACATATATTATTCTGTATATTATTATTCCGGTTTCATTTTTACCTTATCTTTCGTCCGAATGGTATTAAAAAAAAAAACGATGAATTTTAGTGTTATACCCATCAATATACGGTAAATTAGGTGGGCCTAGAAAAAATTGTCTTCTTTTCAGGTTTCATGGGTAAAGTGTTGATAGAAAAACTCCTGTATTCCTGCTCGGATTTGGATAGGATCTACCTACTGATGAGGTGCAAGAAGGGAGTCAGACCGGAAGACAGAATTAAGGAGCTTTATTCTTCTCAAGTAAGTGGAGGGGTTTTACTCGGGACTTTTCAGGTTTCCCCATTTTCCGGGAGAAAAATTACCTTATTTTGTTTCTAATAAAAGGGTAACTCACCGACTACAAATATTTTTACAATTACGTTTTTTTATTTATGTTTTATTTAATGTAATTTTTAATAGTTATGGATGAAAATCATGACAATAAACAATTAACTATTTAATTTAATTTCATAATGACCAAAAACATGGGCTAAACAATTACCCCTATTATTCTGATAATTACCTATAAAAAATATTGAAACATAGGCAAGTTTGTACTTAAATTTTTAACACCGATAAATGACCCAACCATATTTTTTTTAAAGTATACATTTTCATAAATAATTTAAAAAAACTTTAAATTCGTGAGCAAGATCGCTGGTATTCTGGCCTTTTCTGGTTTAATGAAACAATGTACCTACCTAATGATCCTTTTGGGTTAGCATACCTTTTCGGTTTAACCCTGTAGAGTAATTTCCCATTCTTTGTTCTTTCCTTTTATTCTGAGTCAAATTCGACATGAATAGGCAATGACTATAAAAAAAATGGGTTACGTTAATTATATAAGCACTTTTATTCTTTCCTTTGAATTGAGGTCATATAGGTCAATCGGTTTCAATATATTGCAAAACGAATAATTTTACGTTTTACTCGCTAATGAGCGTGGAATTCTGAGTCAATCAGTTAATTTTGACATAAGCCCACAATGGGGAGAGATGTAAAAAAACAAATAAATAATCTTAAACCGCGTCGTTTAAAGTCAGGCTTAAAACTTGGCTCCTTGACCAACAATTTTATAATTTTGATGACTATGTTAAACTGCCTGAAATATTAATGGATTCGTCCATAAATATTTCAGGCAGCTGCGTTAATAAATAATTATTAATGAATTAATTTGACATATGAAATACTGACATAATATATTGTAATACATTTTTGCTCATAATATTTTTAATTGAATAAGATTATTTCATTTGAATTATGTACACATAATAATATTATTAACATATACTGTTTAAATACATCGATGTAGAAAGTGTACTGGAGAAATTTGACTTGTAACTATGGAGTTATTA
This sequence comes from Agriopis marginaria, assembly GCA_932305915.1. Classification (NCBI taxonomy): domain Eukaryota; kingdom Metazoa; phylum Arthropoda; class Insecta; order Lepidoptera; family Geometridae; genus Agriopis; species Agriopis marginaria. Next base: position 2,482,809 of record OW029941.1, read on the forward strand.
ATAAAGAATTGTATTGTATTGTATTAAAAAAAACCGACTTCAAAAACCATATGGGACCAACCCTGAAATCGCGAAAAAATATCACTGTCCCTTTACATTATTTCTAGTGTAAATGACCGTTTTCTATGGAACTACTGAAATGTTTAGATAAGGCATCGTAACGCTGGCATCGCGCGGCGTTGTATTCAGATCGCGGTTGCCTTGACAACTAACCAAAAAGTCGCCGCAATTCGTACCTTGCGCCGAGTTTTGGTTCGGAAATTATTTGACACGATTGTGACTCTATAGGTAGGTATCTCGATGTTTTTGGCTCATAAAATCCTTTCCACGTAACCGTAATTCCGTACCTACCTACAGGCGAAATTATTAAGACTTAAGGTTTTTAAATCTTTGTTATTTAAGGTTTTTAGGTTAAAATATATTCATCAAAGTCGATGCTGGGTTTTAATGTATTAATATACTTTTTTCAGTGTTTCGACCGGCTACGTCTTGAGAGACCAAATGCGTTTCAATCCAAAGTTTTCGTGATTCCTGGTGATGTGATGGAAATTGGTCTAGGTAACACTCAAACTATAATTAAGGTGGTTCGATTCACCTATGGCGGGAAATTTAAATTTTAAACAGTTTTTTGGTCCTAGTAGCCAGGCCAAGTAATTATTTTTAAATAACACAGTGTTTGCGCAAAATGTTGGCTGTTCTTTACATTATAAGGTACAATTATTTAACAGTAACGCACCATATTACTTAAATTTGTGAATAAACCGTGTGAAACAGCAAAAATTTGATTATGCACAAATGTAAGTAATAATGGGCATTAGAGTTAAATAGCTTTACATGATTTTGTAAAGAATAATAATCAATCTGCGCAAACATCATGGTTGTTTACAATAATTACCCGGCCTAGCTACAGGGACAAGAAAACTGTTTGAAATTTGAATTTCCCGCCATTTGTGAATCGAACCACCTTAAACAGGTTCTGTGGACCAACTATTAAGTGTATATGTTATCTTAAGCCAAATATTTTGTACATACCTAGGTACTATACTGAAAATACTAAGTAGCTAGATAAGTATTTTTAAATTGTGTGGCTTTTGTATCAAAGAAATAAATAAAGAAACTTGAACCCTCAGTGCGTGAGCCCCTGGCCGCTGTATTAATTGACTTAAGTAAATGATTTTATATTTTTTCAGGAATTTCTGATGAAGAACGTGGACTTCTGATTGACAATGTTAATATTATATTCCACGTGGCTGCCAGTGTCAGGTAAAACCATTGAATTATGACCTTATACTGCCATCCCCTTTTTACTACAGGACAAGTAGGAAAACGGCCCACTACCACCCATACATTGTGGATTTTCCTTGGATACGTACCAAACGTTTCGATTCTACGTTTCTAACCCGTACGGCCAAAGTTTGGAACAACCTACCAGCTTCCCTGTTCCCTGAGAGATATAACCTGGGCCTTTTCAAGGCCAGAGTGAATAGGTATCTTCTAAGTCTGCGTGCTTCATCTTCGACCACATCGTCGCTTACCAACAGGCGAGTTGGTGGTCAAACGCGGACTTATCAGCGTTAAAAAAAAAAAGGGTAACTGGTTAGACCACAGAGTTATATCTGTGGGTTAGATAGTGGATAGGTATATTCAAGGATGGTTACAATGATATCTTTGTTTTTCCGGGTTCCGTACTTCAAAAGGAAAAAACGGAACCCTTATGGGATTACTTTGTTGTCTGTCTGTCTGTCAAGACTTTTTTTCTGAAAAACGCGTAAAGGTATCAAGTTGAAATTTATAACAAACTAGCGACCCGCCCGCCCGGCTTCGCACGGGTGTAAGTTACGTGCGAAGCCGAGGCGGGATATATAAACCTTCCGTGAAATATTATCTAACTGACGGTGAAAACCGCATCAAAATCTGTTGCGTGGATTAGGAGGAGTTAGCGGCCATTCAGACAGACGCGGAAAGCGACTTTAATTTATACTATGTAGAGATAGAGATAGAGACGATGTTAATTTCAGATTTAACGACTCCCTGAAGTTTGCAGCTACAATGAACCTGAGAGGAACCAGAGAAGTCATGATGCTGGCTGGAGAGATGAAGCATTTATCTGTGAGTACTAGGCATTCAAATGAAGCCGTGCTAGTCTATTTGGGAGACCGCTAAACATGAAGGCGTGAGGTCGCGGGTTCGAATCCCGGGCCCGTATCAATAAGCCCTTTGGAGTTTTGTACGGATGATGATTGAATGAAATGAATTCGATGAAGGAAAACATCGTGAGGAAACCTGCATATGTACGGAGAAGTAATTCAATGGTGTATGTGAATCCACCTAACCGCAACTGGGCCAGCGTAGTGGATATGGCCCTATCACCCTTTCGGGGGTAAAAGTCCAGCAGTGGACTGTTAAAAGGCTGATTATGATAATGAGGACTAAACATTTTTCTGAAATTAAAATAACTATTAAAGAGCCGTTTTACAAAACGCACAATTATGAATACAAACGCCGATTTATTCGCGTCGACTCTGAGACCTTCGTTTATTCTTTCTTCGCTTCGCGTATCTCTGTTCCAGTCCATAGTTCACGTCTCTACATCATACTCCAATACGAACCAGAACCCGGTGAAGGAAGTGATGTACCCTCCACACGCAGACTGGAGAGATATCCTGAACATCTGTGAGGGGGTCGACGAACACACCGTCGACGTGCTCACTGCGAAGTAAGGAATTATCTTTTTCATCACCATTCTCATCATTTTAGCCATAGGACGTCAACGACTGCATATAGGCTTTCCGCATCGATCTTCAAAAGAGCCGGTTGGAAGCTGCATCCAACGTTTCCCTGCGGTCTCTTTTAGGTCGTCTGTCCATCTTGTGGGTGGACGTCCAACGCTGCGCTTACCGGTCCGTGGTCTCCATTCGAAAACCTTTCGGCCCCATTGGCCATATGTTCTGCGTGCTATATGCCCTGCCCAGTGTGACTTCATCTTGCTAATCTGGTGGGCGGTGTCGGTACTTAACTTGCGTTCGTCTATGGATCTCCTCATTTCTGATTCGATCTCGTAGAGAAACCCCGAGCATGGCCCTCTCCATAGCTCGTTTTGTGAAATTTGAGCTCACGTGATTCTAAAAGTACATATAAAAAACGATAAAGCGTACATTGTAATTGTACGGCTCCTGAGGGAATATTCACGCGGGTGCAGGGTGCAGCTAGATGCATATAATTTTACCAACACAAGTGCATGGCACACTCCACTTTATGGTAATCAAGCAAGCTACTCTTTAATGTTTAAAAATAATAATAAAAAGTTTGCGTTTGACCACCATCTCGTCTGATGTTAAGCGGTGATGCAGTCTACGGTGGAGCACGCTTGCCTAGAAGAAACCGATTCACTCGTGATTTGAAGACAGATTGTAACTATCGGCGAACACACATTCAGGCAGCGTATCCCAAATTCAAATTCAAAATATTTATTTGTCAGAACATGGTAGGTACACATACATATAAAGTAGCATACATGGTCGTAATAATGGAGACGTATCTCATGTCCTTGCCTGTTACAGCGTACAAATGTTAGTTTTTTATATATATCAATATAAACACGGGTCTAGCCCGGACATTTGGTAGGCATTGGTGGAGTCGAAGCCAACACTAAGAGGTTTTTTTTTTTTTTTTAATATAAAAATACAATTATGTGAAGTGTATAAAATGAAATATTAAACTATTACAGTACAGTATAGGATATTAAAAGTCTGGGCTATTGAGGTGAACAACTTGTGGATGGGTTAACAGATCTATGGTATGAGGTACGGCACCTGCCAATAATGCCTCATTTCAAAATGCTAAGGCAGGTGATGACTTGCCACCCACTAAATGGGCCCCCCATAATGGCTGCCGCATATTGGCACCGGAGGGGCAACATTGGCGTGGGTGGCTTAGGGTGTAGAGAGGTGTTCCCCCAGAATATAATGCCGTATCGTAGAATAGATACTGCCATGCCATAATATGCAGTAATTAGAGCTTCTTGATTAATAACTAATATTAATTTAAATAATGCGTATGCCGTCGAGCCCATTCGTTTAGTTAATGTATCTATGTGTGCTTTCCAATTAAGTTTACTATCGATTGTCAATCCAAGAAATTTAGTTGAGTCCACTTCCTGTATGACTACCATTATATTGCAAAACTATATTATCACGTACTGTACGCTGCCGAAAGTGGATGATGTTCGTTTTGTCTAAATTTATTTTTAGGTTATTGTCATCTAGCCATTGAATGACACTGGCATACCACTGGCTTTTCGGTGAAGGAAATCATCGTGAGGAAACCTGCATACGCACGGAGAAGGAATTCAATGGCGTATGTGAATCCCTTAACCCGCAACTGGGCCAGCGTAATGGATATGGCCTAATCACCCTTTCGGGGGTAGGCTAAAGTCCAGCAGTGGACTGTTAAACGGCTGATTATGATGATCCCACAGACTAGCTTTTCGCACAATAAATATAGAATCAAAGCGCTTCGTACGGGTATTGTTGGGGCAAGCAAGAATAATACAATTATTAATCAATTTCAGGATGTTAGGAGTCATACCAAACACGTACACGTTCACGAAGCAGCTGGCAGAACACGTGGTGTACGAGAATAAGGGTCAGATCCCAGCTGCCATCTTCAGACCTTCCATTGGTAAAGTATTACTGACTTACACTCACTAGAAATACCAAGACCACTAGAAATGGTCTTGCGCGTGACGATGGAAGGAGGCCCGACGGTATGACACTTGTGCCCTGGAGGTTGGGGCGGCCCCTTGTATGGGACGCAACTTGTATCGATACTTTGGCTCCGTCACATCATCCTGAGATACAAGGTAGGGCTGGTGCGGCTGCCAATTTGGCAGAGCAGCACAAGCAACGCAAATATGCTAACCTCGGCAGTGGTTACATATTTGAGGAGTTTGGGGTCGAGACATTGGGCCCTTGGGGACCGGGAGCTCACCTCATTCTCAAAAATCTTTTAGAGCGCCTGGTTAATGTGACTCGTGACCAAAATGCTGGCGTGTTTCTAGCTCAACGCATAAGCATTGCCATTCAACGTGGTAATGCCGCCAGCATGCTGGGTACGCTGCCAACTAGTAGTAGGCTTGAGCATTGGGATTGTCTTTAGACCGTAAACGGTCTATGGGCAGTCTAACTGTATTTGTAGTGTTAGTTTTAGCTTGTATTATATTTAGTTAATAAGGGCCCATAAAAACACTAGAAATTTACTTCATCTTTAATCATCATTTGATCACCTAGCTACCTAAATCCAAAAATAATAAGTCTAACAAGTCAAGCGAGCTTAGCGAGTCTTGCGAATCTAGTGAGCCTAAAGATTCAAGCGATCCTAGATATTGTAGCGAGCCTAGCAAGCCTTGCAAGTAAGCGAGTTAGGCACCCAAATACTTAGTTTAAAAAATCCGGTCAAGTGACACACACTCGCTAGAAATTGACTTCATCTTCGATCATCATTTGATCACCTAGACTACCCAAATCAAAAAATAATGTCTAGCAAGGCAAGCGAGCTTAGCGAGTCTTGCGAATCTAGTGAGCCTAAAGATTCAAGCGATCCTAGATATTGTAGCGAGCCTAGCAAGCCTTGCAAGTAAGCGAGTTAGGCACCCAAATACTCAATCGGAACCGGTCTTGTGCAATGAGGGTTACATGTAAAAACATGACATGTGTTTTATGAATTTTCCATAATGTGTTTTCTTTCATTCCAGAACAATTTGCGCCAATCACCAATATTTTATTGTTTTGATTTTTATCTTAGAGTTTACACTACAATCACCCATGTTTGATACTTACTTGTAAGAACTGCCGTAAGTATTTCTGAAAGAAAAAAAACTTTGAAAAGAGCACGATGTAATTTACATGTTCCGTGCAAATTTGAACTGCCTACTTTTACGGTTCAATAGATGTACCTTTAATTGTAGGTCAGACAGACAGACAGAGACATTAGACTGATGGGTAGGACAGCTACGCTAGCTGGACTTGCTAGAATCATTAGACTTGTTAGGCTCACTAGACTCGCTAGATTAGCAGGGCTCATTAGGCTCGCTATAGGCTCTAGACGCTAACCATGCCACTTACTAATGGTGTTTTGACTGAGCGACACGATAGCATTTCAATCGACAATACAGTTTTTTGTTTCAGTTATCTCAAGTGTGAACGAGCCAGTGAAAGGATGGATCGAGAATTTTAATGGACCCGTTGGTATGCTGGTTGCCAGTGGCAAAGGTAAGCTACTGCAGTTATGCATAGGCAGCGGTGACCATTAAACGCCCCGACTACTCTAGCCACTAAGCTGTGTTCGCTTTATTCTTGGCCTCCAAAGTCATGAAATCATAATTTCAGCCACTGGACGTCCACTGCTGGACATAGGCCTCCCCCATTGATCTCCAAAAGGGCCGGTTGGAAGTGGCTTGCATCCAGCGTTTCCTTGCGGTTTCTTTTAGGTCGTCTGTCCATCTTGTGGGTGGACGTCCTAACCCTGCGCTTACCGGTCCGTGGTCTCCATTCGATAACCTTTCGGCCTCATCGGCCATCTGTTCCGCGTGCTATGTGCCCTGCCCACAGCCACTACAACTTGCTGATCCAGTGGGCTATGAAGCATGATTTATATAAGCAACCAATCTAAAAGTTAACATTGTCTATAACACCAAAGTATTTTTTTAAGCGTTGTTCCACACACAAGTAGTGATTGTAGCTTAGTGGTTAGAGTGCTCAGGAAGTAAAACCAGATGGCACAGATTCAAATCTTGCTAGTCGTTAATTTTTAACTAAAAAAAAATACTTTTTTGTCCATAACTTTTATGTAAAACCTTTATTTTCCAGGCATAATGAGAAGTCTGTACACAGACCCAGACTTGAAAGCTGACTATATGCCAGTAGATGTCGCCATCAAAGCTTTGATAGCTGCGGCTTGGCATAGAGGGACTAAGAAGTAAGTTTTTAACAGCTAAAGCCAAATAAAAATCCAGATAGTTTTAAGGAATTGAATTATAATGCTTATAGTTTTAAGGAATTGAATTATGAGATGTAAATTGTTTATTTTTTTTTATTGACAAGTGTTATTATAAATTTAATTTAGAGACCATGAATGACAACAAGGTAAGGAATAAGATAGAATATTTGTAGCACACATTATTGTATACCATCATCTAAGACAATATCGAATCAAACTATCGAATAAGGTCTAACTACAAACATAAATTAATCTTACCGACATCTAAATTAGCAATGCATAGCTCCGGCCCAAATCCAATGGCCATCAAAATATATAATAAACTACCAGTACAGATAAAGGATATAGAAAATGAAAATAAATGTGACAAAACCCTAAAAAACATATTGCTAGCAAAATGTTATTATAGCTTAAACGAGTATTTAGAAGACAAATCAATTATGGAATAAGTCGATCCGCTCCGCACTATATTGCCATACCCAATCAGGGTTATTGTTATGTATTACCTAATTTAAACATGCTACCTAACATATGTATGTGAACTTCATAATAATTATGCAGTAAATGATTAAGTATTGAGTATTGCGTATTCTCACAAATAAATTGATTTTGATTTGATTTGATTGATTTAGATTGGTTATATGTTCCGACACGGACGACTTCATTTAGTTTGTTCAGCATTAGTAGCGAATATCGCCACATGACTTTCTGGTGACTCGTTGGTGATTTCCTTACTGGGGTTTGAAACTAGTGTTATTTAGTTTTCCCGTGGGAGACGCACCAAGGTCAGACAAACTTACTAATAATTCCAGATTAGAGCCAACAGATGACGTACCAATCTACAACTGTTGCGCGGGAAATCTAAACAACATCACCACAGGTGAACTGATAGAGGTGGGACGAGAGATATCTTCCATTGTACCCCTGGAAGATACGCTGTGGAACGTTGGTGGAAGTCTCACCAAGTCCGCTACTGTGCATTATGTTAAGGTACTACTTACTATACTGGGTGTAAGGGGAACACTCTCGAAGCCAAAAGAAGGTAATTGTACTCATCGTTATGAACAACTTTTACTATGAGACCAACCCTGAAATCGAGAAAAAAAAATCAGCTGTTCCATACATATTGTCGAGTGTCAATGACCGTTTTGAACAGCTGATATTTTTTTCGCGATTTCAGGGCTAGTCCCATAGTAAAAGTTGTTCATAACGATGAGTACAATTACCTTCTTTTGGCTTCGAGTGTTCCCCTTACACCCGGTATATGTCACTATGTTAGGGTATAGTCACTCTCTTGAGGTACCGGTCACTATGGCAATATTTTAAGCCATAGGTATCTGTCAGTATTTTCTTTATTCTAAGAAAACTTACAGGTAAAATATATAAGGAAAAAAAGGCCAATTAAAAGTTTTCACAAACAGTAAGAAGAAAATTACCACTTCCCAAACATATTTCACGAATATAATAAGTACATCTCTATCTCTACATAGTATAAATTGAAGTCGCTTTCCGCGTCTGTCTGTCTGTCTGTATGTCTGTATGTCCGCTAACTCCTCCTAAACCACGCAACGGATTTTGATGCGGTTTTCACCATCAGTTAGATACATTTTCAAGGAAGGTTTATATATATAACTAGCGACCTGCCCCGGCTTCGCACGAAAATTAAACCCGTGCGAAGCCGGGCGGGCGGGTCGCTAGTGTATTATATTATTCGATTTTACTACTGACATTGGTCAGTTCAATAGTAAAGTCGGATTTGAATGAAAATTTTCTATAACAGCTGATATCTTTTTCGCGATTTCAGGGATGGTCTCATAATAAAAGTTGTTTATAATTAAGATATAACTAACTTTCCTCTCCCTGCATTGTGAATAACTAAAGTAAATTCATTTAAGTTAACAAAACTATTGTATTTTAGTATAATCAGAATTAGAATAGTCTTTATTGTAAAAACTGGTACATTATGAGGTGTTATATTTTTGTAGTATCACAGTTTACCCATTTCGAGCCTACAATGTTTTGTTAGTCACTTACAAATAAATACAAATATTTTTATTTTTAATATTACGTATAATAAACCGACCCTAGTATCCGTGGAGATGCATTTTAAATTAAAAAAAAAATTATAATAATGTGTATTTTATGGACTGATATTTTTTAATTGATATCCCTGTATAAATTCGAAGGTATAAGGTATAAGTTTTTGATTCGTAGGTGTTGTTTCTACATCTGTTGCCAGCAGTGCTGGTTGACACCATCCTTTGGATCCTCGGGAAGAAGCCACTGTGAGTTCACTTTTAATTTATGTCTAATCGAAGGACCTTATAAATATACCCTGAAGTCATTTGTCTAATCATAGATGTAGATGTCAAGTTATGCCCTTCTGAATTATCTTTGCATTCTAGACGTCAAAAAGCTACTGCCATATTCTGGGCCTAACGCAGTGTGGTGTCACTCCGCAGTTTAGGTACATTGAGCCGGTGCGCCTTTCGGGCAGGTGTATGACAGGGCTGTGGTCACTCAGCTTGAACGCTAGTCACGTCGCGCGTAATTAAGCATATTTTCTGTGATTTTTGCTACGAACAATGATTTCTAAACGATCTTATAATCCGTATAAAAGATACTGGCATCGATTCTGATGCACTCTAAACTAAACTAAATTTAACAGCTCTAAACTTGTTGCCATCCTTCTTTCACGTATTTAAATGAAAAGAGAGGCAGATAATTTTAGTCCTGTCAGATTGGTTTAGTTCAGTGAGTGGTATGACAGAATAGGCCTCAATGTTATGTATGCTTACGGGTGTATAAATAAAAGGGAGAACAAGGAATTAATTTTTATTAAGAAGGCAACCCTAACTTTACTCGTGCCTTGTCAGGTGAATCTAACAGACATTTGGATTTGGTTGACCTTAACTGCCGTCTGACCAACGAGAGAGAAAGAGAGGGAATCATATTCTCACTCTTGCTCTCCCGTTGGTTGGACGGCGGTGGTCAGTCAACCAAATCCACACGTCTGTTAGCACCACAGAAAAGAAAAAAATACTTATTTTTTCAGTGGCTAGCCCTAGAATATAGCAAGCGGTATCCAGTGCGCAATGCGAGTCTAACGCAAGTTATATGGAACCGACTTGCTTTACCTATTTTGTGCTTATTACGTCCATGGTCCAAGGTCCGAGGTCATTGCTAAATTTATGTTTACTTTTTCAGGCTAGTTAAGATCCAACGACGCATATATATTGCTAACTTGGCCCTCTTATATTACATCACCAAGCAATGGACGTTCGATAATAAAAATTTCATCGCCCTACGATCTAGTATCAAGGAACTAGACAAGTAAGTATCTATAGCAAATTTTCATTTTGAAAAAATTGTAGCGGGTCATCATCATCATCATCAGCCAGAAGACGTCCACTGCTGAACATAGGCCTCCCCCTTTAACCTCCACACTAAACGACAGCATGCCTTTTGCATCCACTGGATGCCCGCGACTCTCACAATGTCGTCGGTTCATCTAGTGGGAGGCCTCCCTACGCTGCGTCTTCCGGTTCGTGGTCTCCACTCCAGAGCCTTTCTTCCCCATCGGTTATCGGTTCTTCGAGCGATGTGGCCTGCCCATTGCCACTTCAACTTGCAAATTTTAACAGCTATGTCGGTGACTCTGGTTCTTTGGCGAATATCCACGTTTCGGATTTTATCGTAGTAGCAGGTAGTAGATTGTAGCGGGTGTATAGTTCTTATTATTACTTACTAGCTGTTGCCCGCGACTTCGTAGGCATAGGCTTTCATATCATTACAAACCTTTTGCCCCCCTTAATTCAGCCCTTTCGCAAAATCATTTCTTAGCGGACCTCTACACCTCATAAGTAATATACTTGCCAAATTTCTGCTTCGTAATTACAAAACTGTCAACAAAAAATTAAAAACTCCATTTTCCCTTCTTAATCCGTCTTTTTCGGGAAAAAGGTTGTACAGTATTTATTTATTATAAACCATTATTAACAAACTTCATCAAAAACAAAGGAATTTCATACAAACTTTGAACCTCCATTTGCCCCCCTTAATTAGTCCTTTTCGCAAAATCTTTTCTTAGCGGGGGTGTAGAGACACCCCCCACAAGGAGTTTTCGATATTTTGTGATAAGTGAGCATATGAGTGAGTAGGTGAATTTCACTTATATATATATTGCGACGCGTGACCAAAATGCTGGCGTGTTTCTGGCTCAACGCATAAGCATTGCCATTCCACGTGGTAATGCCGCCAGCATGCTGGGTACGCTGCCAACTGGTGGTAGGCTTGGCCATTTGGATTGTCTTTAAACCTTCAACGGTCTAAAAACAATAATAAATCCTCACGCAAGTTTTGATGAAGTGGTCTAAAGACAGTTTACGGTCTGTTTCCTGCCCATATGCAGGATAACTGCTTTTGTGGTGCCAGTGTTAGCTTGTATTAGGTACGTTTAGTTAATAAAGGCACTTGCCCTTTCGAAATGTGTTATACGGGGTGTAAGGGGAACACTCTCAAAGCCAAAAGAAGGTAATTGTACCTACTCATCATTATGAACAACTTTTACTATGGGACCAGCCCTGAAATCGCGAAAAAAATATCAGCTGTTCTATAGAAAACAGTCATTGACAATCGACAAAATGTATGGAACAGCTGTTTTTTTTTTTCGCGATTTCAGGGTTGGTCCCATACTAAAAGTGGTTGATAATGATGAGTACAATTACCTTCTTTTGGCTTCGAGAGTGTTCCCCTTACACTCTGTATTATTTAATGTTATATTATAGTTAAATTTATTTTTATTTATTATTTCATTTAGGCAACAATTCTACTACGAAATAGAGACAGTGGATCAACACGAGTTCTTTTTGAACGCATGTAGAGGAGCCAAGAGATATCTGTTGAAGGAAAAAGACGAAAACATACCGAAAGCCTTAGCTCACCAAAAGAGGTAAGCCGTTTAGCCACTTGACTGCTCATCCTTTACCCCCAGGCCCGAGCGATAAAAAGGATACATAATTCTCTAATTCTCAGCATGATCCAAGAAAACAAGGTCTGGCACTCTGGCAGTTGTCCCAGAATTACGTCACTGTCTAGTTGCCACTTTATTGCAACAAACACAGATATTGGGAAACAAATTCGTTAATCATCTATTAAATTAAATACAAAAAGCATTTCGATTGCCATTTGGTTTGTCCGCTCAAGCAAGTTAAGCACGAATTGAATATATTAAACATAATTTTATCAAAACCACTTATATTTATTGGATTCCCACAGGTAATATACGAATATTGGGGAGTTATAATTTCACGCTACTGTTAACACAGAAAATCATAGAGAGTCCGCCATTGTTTCGTGTATCGTCATCTCTCTCGAACTTGTTGTAAATTACTTATTCTGCTCTTGCTTATGCACGTGTACGTGTATCCATGACATCATGACATCATTGTGGGACTCCCACGTCACATTATTTCTTGGAGTGCTTATACCTGGCGGCGTATATTATAATACCATGATTCTTTTTCAAGCGTGCCAAAATTAAATGAATAACATTTGAGTCTCCAATCACAAGCCGCCAGTCGATGCTTTAAACAGCTAGGCGTAAGGCCCCAGCAAGCCTAGCATAGGCTGTGGATAAATTGTCTTTCCACCGTTTTTATCCACGCCTAGACGCGACAAAGCTAGAATATGGATACGTTTGTCTTTTTCTCGCGGGATAAAAACGGTGGAAAGACAGTAATTATGTCCACGGCCCGTGGCCTGCTGGTAATTATAAATTTTCGTGTTATTTTTTTCTTTTCAGAATGTACATAATCGACAAAGTGGTGCAGTTTGGATTCTACGCTTTCCTTTTTTATTGGTTTATTAATTTAGATTGCGTTCAGAATTTAGTTCATACTGCGTTGGGTAGTATTGGGTGTGTATGAATTATGGCAAATATTTGTACACGTGGTGTTTTTTTTATTATAGAACTTATTTTGTATTTTCATATTAAATAAATATTTGCAAACGAAATGTTTTATGTATCATTTTTAGTATGATTATGTAATGATAAATCTATACTATATAATAATATTATAAAGAGGAAAGATTTGATTGTTTGTTTGTTTGCATTGAATAGGCTCCGAAACTACGGAACCGATTTGAAAAATTCTTTCACCGTTGGGAAGCTACACCATCCCCGGGTGGCATTAGTTATATTTTTTTTTTAATAGGGATGCTTACTAAAACTCTAATAATGTAACCCAAGGTGTAAAAAAATAAGATTTACAATTTTAACTTTGCGTGTTTGACAGTTCTAAGACAGGACAACGTCTGTCAGGTCAGCTAGTATTAAATAATAATAAATATTCGGGTCATTTTTCCAAACACTGTCATCTGACCCCAAACTAAACAAAGCTTGTGATATGGCTGCCAGAGACTAATATACATACATATATAATTTAAAATACATACTCAAATAGATACTTTTTAACAAACACATGTTCATCACATTAATGTGGGTGTGTCACATCACATCCCACCTAGGTGGGAATCGAACCCACGCCCCCAAGCGCAGAAGGCAGTTTCACTACCAACTGGGCTACCGGGGCAGTCAAAGGCCGGGGGTATTGCGTCCGCTACGTTACGGCACTTAGGGCGCCACTATCCTAGGAAACCGCGGGCCGGTCAAGTAACCTTGTAGACAGTTGATTGAATCAGGCGTCACTTTTGTCCGAAAAACAGTTTTTCCTGTATATGTTCTCCGTTCCACCGTAGGTAAAAAAAATAAACAATTAAATCTATTTGATTCCATAATTTAATTCACTCCATTATCACAGAAAAATAATTTAAAACAATTATGAATTTTGCACTATCCATTCTGTATAACCATAAAAAATACCATCTTAATTTGTCACCCTGTAAGTACAATGATTTTCCACTATTTTTAATTAACATCTTTGTTTTTTCTTATGTTTCAACAATATAGACTGGCGTATAGCAATGGACAGAAAAATATTTAAAGGGCATCGGATTTTTTTGAGCTAATCTTGGCCTTGTGGTATTAAAACTCAATTTTCTTTTCCAAATTCAATTTATTCGGCCATGCTCCTTGTTTGATTAACTAATTATTATTTAGGTGTTTATGTTATTAGATATTAGAGATTTGATTATAAATTATCCATTATGAATTTTGTTTCATGTATAGTATACGCCAATGTAATTGTATTAAGTTACAAGGTAAAACTTTTCTAAAGTCTTTAATTTAATCAAGACCAAAAATATTTGTCAAAACGATTTCACAGAAAACCTTAAGTTTAAATATTTTACTATTCTTAAAACTACGATCGAGCAAGAAGACTACACTTACCTAACATTATTGTAATATTTTAACTAATTTTTGATCACTGCTTTTTGTGGCAAACTTAAAACTATAATTTATCACATTTTATTTAAAAGGCAAGATTTTTTCACATTCACAATCACTTTGCATGTTTCCCATAATTGTAGTGCCTACAAGAAATTTGGAATGCCAAATCTTGTGCAGCAATAACTATGGTTAGTGACGTCTCATTTCGGTTTTTTTTTTTTTTAAATTAAAATTAATAAACAAGAAACAGAATATTAACAAAAAAAATATCACAAAAAACTTCAGCATTTGTACTATTTATGAGATTCAAATAAGACGGCTTGAGAGATTTTGAGTTTAATAAATAAAATTAAGAAAAATAATAAATAAGAGTTAAGTAATGCTAGGTCTTAAAATTATATATTGACCTAAGCATTTTATAAACGCTAAATGACTACTGGAATTCTCTTAGTTCTTTATAAGATTGTCCAGTAATTATACTTTTTGACTACATCACAAGGAAAACGTTGAATAAATGGTTGATTTAATATTTGTCATACATTTTGAAGAATTTATAATCACTCTTACATTTCTCTCAATCTACATCACTTAATCAATTTCGTGCGCTCAAAATACACTCCCAAACAATAGGGCCTTGCCCCATCCAAAACTTTTTAATCTCCTTTCGTTTAACTTCAGTCAGTCCACGAGTGAAAAGTGGCATTCACAACTGAGCGCTACCATGTTTCAGATGGCACTTTACGCAGCACATTGCTAAGCTAATCGTCAGACTGCAACGTTACAAGCCTCCGAGTGACCTAGATGCTTTTGGACGGCCTAAAATCTATAACACTGTCAACAAGCAAAAAAAAATCAGACGACGTTTTCGTTCTTTTCACGCTTTCTCAATGAGGCCCTGGTGGATGCCCTGACTGATGCCCTGATTGAGGCTCTGGAGCCGATAGCTGAAGGAAGTGCTCTGACGAAATTGTCTTCCTCTTTGGTGGTACCTGAAGCTCTCTTAGCGTAGCGATCTTGGTTTTCGGAGTCTTGAGGTCTTTTCCTGTGAATGAAGTGGTAAATATTATTTACATGACTGCCCAAAGGAGTTTTCACCACAGTAATGCATGTATGCATGGTCCAATTCGTTGTACAGAACAGTTGAACCGCTATCTAATGATCTAATCTAATCACGATCTAATGGTCCGATTAGATCTGATGGTTCAAAGTAGTGCTTTTTTGGTTCATTTTATCACCAGATGTGAAATGTGACCATTTCCCCCATAATATGAGGAACACTAATGTCATTTTCTTTGCGCGATAAAATTCGAAACGTGGATATTCGCCAAAGAACCAGAGTCACCGACATAGCTGTTAAAATTTGCAAGTTGAAGTGGCAATGGCAGGCCACATCGCTCGAAGAACCGATAACCGATGGGGAAGAAAGGTTCTGGAGTGGAGACCACGAACCGGAAGACGCAGCGTAGGTAGGCCTCCCACTAGATGGACCGACGACATTGTGAGAGTCGCGGGCATCCAGTGGATGCAAAAGGCAGGCTGTCGTTCAGTGTGGAGGTTAAAGGGGGAGGCCTATGTTCAGCAGTGGACGTCTTCTGGCTGATGATGATGATAATGTCATTTGGTCACTGATGGTCAGTTGGGAAATTGGAGTGCCTACTTACCACCAGTGACGAGTTTTGGGACAGAAGATCCGAAGCGAAGATACGTGGCTTGCAGAAACACCATTCCAGGTTTGTTACAAGTTACCCTACTCTGTGACATAGATATAATAATTTTCTAGTAAAAGACCTTACCTAGGGAAACACGGTATATCAGTCCACCGCTGGTCGATACCGAAGTTCTCGGCATCTTGCAGGGTCTGCGGCATCTCAGTGTCCATGGTCTCCGGGAGCAGGAGACAGAGTAGACCGCCAGCTATACCGAGGGCGCCCAAGATGATGAGGGGCAGGTCGGGGGAAATGTTGGCCTGTAAATTGATTACATTGTTTTAGACGTAAAATGAAACAAAAGTGGTCTGAGAGGAATTTAAGCCTAAAAAACATAAAAGATAAAGATTATTTATTTGCACAAAACACGATTAAATCATACACACATTTAAGAATGCATGCACAATAAGTGGGTAAAAATATTTGTCACTTTGTTTCATGTTTTGCCTAGTTTGTAGGCGTACAAATCTAGAGAGATGGTATAAAAATACCGTAAGATTTATTTATACAAAAAAGTATTAATTAAATTTACTGTCGAAATAATTTCAAAAGTCCAGATATGTTGTTATTAATTTAAATAAACAAATTGACCTACTGCAGTCATTACTAAAATTTATCATTTATAAAATCACTAACTTTGTAATAACATTTCTCGACTAATAGTTTTTTTAGTTTTGTTTTAAATTGACTATATTTTAGATCCCTTATTGGAATCGGTACAGTGTTGTAGAGTCGGTCCCATAAACATTATACTGTGGTTCATAGAAAAAAATATTAGGCTAAAAATATTTGGATTTTTTTTTCACCCAAAAGATTGTCATTTTACTTAACACAAAGCCAAGGAGCACTTTATTGAAGCGCATACTTCGCATCGTGCTAAAAGAACCGCCAAAACGCCATAAACAAATAATCGAGACGATTTGATAAGCTTGATACAGAATAGGAACTCAAAGACAACACCATGTTTCTTAAACGCTAATTGAAGGTAGGAAGTGACAAAACCCTCACTTTTCATCAGACTACCCGCATTTTTCAGTCATTGCAACATGGTCAACACTGTAAAGGTCATGTTTTCTTGAGACTTCAGCATGTATGGCCTTTTTTACCCCACTGATATATATGTCTTTTTCTTACTAAATCATCTGGCTGGATCCTATGCAAATTGGATCCAGTTTTTTTATATTTTGTTATAGTTTTATTTATTTCGTTTGACCAGCATACGAAGACAATATGCCTGATGGTAAGCGACGTTGTGGTTGAAGATGCAGCATAATTATACACCTAGAAGGTGCCACGTAGATGGTCTACAATGGTGGATACATGATACCTACTACCCAAAGGGACGGAACGCTTCAAACAGAAAAAACGAGCAGAGCGAGAGGTACCACGTTTAGCCATTTGTCCCTTTCTAGTGTTGACATAATCACTGATACAAATTCCTCATTAATTTTCATACTTTTTATATTTTTATACAGAAATAGATCTACGTTTGGCCAACTCGCTTGATGGTAAGCAACGGTGTGGCCGAGGATGGAACACGTTGATCTAGAAGAAATCTATTCACTCTAGCCTTGCAGATGCCTAGATTGTACTTTTCAGGAAACAAGGAGGATGGCAGGTAGTTCCATTCTTGGACAGTACAGTATCATAAAAGATGACCCAAATCGTTGTGTTCGAATTTTTGGAATTTCCACGTGGAAGGGGTGATAGTGTGCAGTCCTTCTACTTGTCCTGTAGTAAAAGGGGGAGGGTGGAATAAGGTCATAAAGCTTTTGCTCACACTCATCGAAATATATCCGGTAGAAAATAGACAGACAAGCTACTTTACGGCGGTGCTCGAGGCTTTGTAATTTATTGGCGGTATATTAATTTACAGCTTGCTGTCACCAATCAGCCTCATAGCACCCGTCGAATAGGTGGCAGCAGTACTCAACACACGTATATACTTATTTATTCCTTATTTTATATCACTACAATAATAAACGGATGCACCCTAAATAATCACGGGAGTTTTCTTTTAGATATGTTTCAGATATAAAAATTAACTATTTAAAAATGATGCTGTTCAAATTACGTACTGCCCAAAATAATACCAAATTTACGGTTACAATATTTTTCCAACAGTGGCAACACCACACATTAATACGTGTTCATGAACGTCATTGTATATAAGACATGTAGTGTAAAAGGGACAAATGGCTAAACGTGGTACCTCTCGCTCTGCTCGTTTTTTCTGCTTGAAGCGTTCCGTCCCTTTGGGTAGTAGGTATCATGGGTGGATACAATGTATGTACAATGACGTTTTTTTGACTGTTTTCACCAATGACTGTTTAAAAAAAGGGGAAGACGCGTGACATCCAAACATATACTCAATAAATATGGCTCTGTTTCGGCTCGAGTCAGCGGCGACGTTGACGTTTACACTGTAAACGTCAACTTCACCGCTCCATTAGACACTACACTAGACCATAGAAGTGATATTTAAAGAAAATTTAGCTAATTATTTTTAAGTATTTACGAGTGAAAAGTAATGCCGTGAAACTAGTTTTTGTCTTCGAACTGTTGATGCACCTTGTAAAAACGCAGGAAGTAATTTTTTGCTGTTTTATTTCACACAATTTTGACAAGTAATTCACTTGCTATCAAAACGCCAGTTCGATTGTGACTGAAGTGGATTGTGCCCCGGAGCCTATATTGTGCGGTCCACATCAAGAAGTTCGTCAAGTATCTTCCCCCTATTTACTTACATCAATGGTTTTCACAGAGAAATTGTGACCTATAGGAATTGTAGCTCGACGTTCTCTCAAAATATTACAAGGGACTAACCAAATACACCACAAAAGGTGCGACGATACTGGCCACATATCCCATAATGTGTATGAGGGCAACTCCTTGCGCCCTCACGACCGTCGGCAGCAGTTCCGCTGCGTACTGCAGCCCGATGTTGTAGGAGATGTTGACGGCAAAACGACCGAGGATGGCGAGAGTAGCTGACGGGGCACCTGGATCAAGGATTTATTTATTTACTAGCTGCGCCCCACGGTTTCACCCACGTAGTGATGAAAAATGGTGATGATGATGATTAAAAGTAGCTTTTGTCACTCTCTGGCTCCTTAACTAACCCATGCAAAAAATCAGGTCGTTCTGTTATTCCGTTGCAGCGTGAAAAGGAACAAACATCCATACATCTATACATACAAACTTTCGCGTTTATAATATAAGTAGGAAGTAGGATTTAGTTAATTCCACTTTCCAGTAAAAAACCAACTCCTCTTTCCTAATTTTGGTTAGAGGTAAATTTTGTATAGACCTCACAGATAAGAAAAAAGAAAACTGACATGTAAGTATACTAGTTTTTGGGAACAATAAAAACAAAAACATGACTCTAATAGTCGTGGACGTAACAACCACAGAAAAGAGAAGTAAATAGAACGGAAATGAGAAGGAAAATCTGTCGCCAGGCATTATGAGTGAACCTTGATTGAATAATATTCTTATTTACATCAACGCGTCGAACTCCGCATCCAAAGAACTTGGACCTTACCTTTTTGGGTTAGGTCTCAAAACTCTTTGTCCGCATCACAGTTGCTAACTGATTTCGAAGGACTGACGTTTCGTTTATATGGGTGCAACTGGCTACAACAAATTTCTTACAAAAATGACTTGACAGCCGTTCTAATTTAACAAAAAAAAAACTTTTCTGTGGTAACAACCTTAAGTTTTATGACGTCCTTGCTAATAGCTCTGTAGCCCTTAAAACTCTGAATTTCTAAAGACGAAATAAATATGAATCTAACAACACCATGTACTTCAAACTCTGTCCAGCCTTTAAGTCAACAGACCACAAAATACACGAACGCAAACGGACAACTTACCGACAGGCACAGCAGTGGCCAACAAACTGAAAACACCGCTGATGACCATGGAGCCACACGCAAGCCATCTCCTGCCCCATCTGAAAAAAAAAACATTATTTACCTATGATCACGGAAACAGCAGAGTTCGAAATGTCAAGAATTAAAACAATGTAACATATACGCGATAAAATCCGTTTAAAAAAATAATCTATACTAATATTATAAGGAGGAAAGATTTGATTGTTTGTTTGTTTGCATTGGCTCCGAAACTACTGAACCGATTTGAACATTTTTTTCACTGTTGGGAAGCTACACTGTCCCCGAACCCCGGGTGACATAGGCTATAATATATATTTGTAAAAAATTAGGGACCCTTACTAAAACTCCAATAATAACCGTGCGAAGTCGGGGCGGACCGCTAGTAATTAAATAAAATTATTCATTAAAAAAAAACTTTCTCAATCAAGCCTGTAAGCGTCTGCCGTATTGAATTAACAGTGGCGTCATTTTAGTTTTCGTACTCTTCTCAGCAAACCCTTTCATTTGATACCCACGTCATGGGAGTGCATAAAAGATAATTGGTCTGCCATCTTTGGAAATCCACCATATTGGATTTAGAATGACGTCACTTAGCATGGATGTCATCCAAACTAAACGTATATGCAAAATTTCAGTTCAATCGGTTGGTTATAACACTTATAACTGTGTTAAAATTCACACCTGTATACTTCGAACGTTTCAAATCGATATTACAATTATCAGAAGTAGATTAAAATCGACTTCCAATCTAAGATTTGTTTTCATTACTTTACAAGTGAAGCTAATATAAGCGTCCCAATGAAAGTCTAATGCACCGTAGCAGTAAAAGTTAAAGCAAAGATTTGTGACAAATTTGACAATAACAGTAACGCTGACTTAACAGTTACTGCGAAATGCGTTGCACCAGCGTATTCACTAGCATAGGGTTGCAAGTCAAATGACACCTTATTTAACCCAGATGCATAGCAGGAAACATTTTTAACATCTGACATAATTATAGAAACTGACGTGGTTTTCACACATTTTATTCCCGTGTAATATAAATAAAACCTGACATAATTATAGAATCTGACGTGGTTTTCACACATTTTATTCCCGTGTAATATAAATAAAACCTGACATAATTATAGAAACTGACGTGG
Source organism: Agriopis marginaria (assembly GCA_932305915.1). NCBI lineage: Eukaryota > Metazoa > Arthropoda > Insecta > Lepidoptera > Geometridae > Agriopis > Agriopis marginaria. The sequence goes on from OW029941.1 coordinate 2,503,900, forward strand.
ATTTCACAAATTTTATTCCCGTGTAATATAAATAAAATCTGACATAATTATAGAAACTGACGTGGTTTTCACACATTTTATTCCCGTGTAATATAAATAAAATCTGACATAATTATAGAAACTGACGTGGTTTTCACACATTTTATTCCCGTGTAATATAAATAAAATCTGACATAATTATAGAAACTGACGTGGTTTTCACACATTTTATTCCCGTGTAATATAAATAAAATCTGACATAATTATAATTAACATAAACAATAACACATTATCCAGTGAAACGTGGGCAGTTAAGGTTAACAGTTAAAGTTATGACGTCATTTAACAATTGTCAGATGGTGCAGCAAATTTTTGCTTAACCGGTACGTTGAAATGGCGATCTTTTTTAATCTAATAAACGCGCGGCTTGCATTTGACCGCCAACTCGCCTGATGTAAAACGACGATGCGGTCTACGATGGAGCACGCTTGCCTAGAAGAAACCGATTCACTTTCGATTTATAGACACTCAGATTGTAACTATCGTGGAACACCCATTCAGGCAGCGCATTCCACAGACTACCAGTACGCACAATAAAAGTGGAATCAAAGTGCTTCGTACGGGGTTTCGGAATATCAACCATAAAGTGGTGTCGATTTTTTCTGCCCGCTCTGGCAGTCTGATAGAAAAATTGGCAGGAGGGAATTAGATCATGCAGATCCGATCGAGATGGTGCACCCAGCCCTAGACTGAAGACTTGGAGGGAAGACATACCTGTCCAGAACAACAGTTAAGAACGTGTCAGCTGGCAGCTCAGTAGCAGACGCGATGGTGAACGTAAGGAATATGTCCAGGCCTAGAGACCCAACGTTCCTCACGTGGCCGTCGAAGACCAGTGAGATAGCCATCCAGATGATGATGAGGAGGATGGAGTTCCGACGCAGGCGGGGAGACCTGAACAGGTCTAGGACTGAGTAGGTGCGAGATTCAGACTCCGAATCCTTGATGGCTTTCAAGGAGGATTCCTGTAAATAAATTCTTGGGTTAGTCAAAGCACTGAAAAAACGCTAGTAAAAAGAAAATATGAAGATTTGTATATGACGAATTTCTAGTGTAATTCCGCTACTACGTCGTTTCGAGTACAATAAGTATTTTGGGATAAACTATTTTCCTCTATAGATATTTGTGATGCTGATCCAAAGCAAAGTAACGCCTGATTCAATCAACAAAATATGAAGAGGTAATTAGAAAAAGATGAGAAAAGAGTTCTTTTCGATTTTTGTGTTCTCTCAATCTTTAATAGTCAGTATTAATTAACTAGTTTAAAAACTAAAATAACACGCTAAAATCGCGAAGATCCTGGGACTGGAACTGTAACGATAATGGGACAAACTATTTAAATTATTGTATTGTCATTGGTCTTTGATAAGTGTGCAAAATTTCAATTTAATTTGACCTTTAGAAGGGGGTAAAAATTATGTTCAAATATTCCGTTACATACAAACATACATATCAAGTTAATAAAAGCATATTAAAAATAATTGTACCTATTGATTATTTTTCTATATGATTCTCTTATTTATTTATTAGCTAGTTGTTCTAGAAAATAAGCTAAGGATTTCGATAAAGTTTACAGAAAAAATAATAAATTTTTGAGAGCAGAACATCGATCTAGCTGGATTTCATTTGTGTGTCTGTGTTTGCTCGTTTGCTATGAGTCAAGAAAACGGAGCTGAACTAATTCGAAGACTACGATTTACGTTTGTTTGACTTCATTATCTATCATACTGAGAACAGTTTGTTTTTGCAAATTCCGTTCTATCTTAACCAAATCTTAGGTTGGACTACCAAAGCTCAATAGTCAAATTCTACCAATACACACAAAACATGAAGTTCTTCAAAAGGCGAGTAAAGGGTTGGCAACGTAATTGTGATGTCTTTGGACCCTCTGGTGTTACAAGTATCCATAGGCGACGGAGACTGCTTACCATCAAGTGGCCCTGCTTGTTTGCCACCTATGGCATTAAAAAAACATATATTAACAGTACTCACAGTGAATTCACTCAGAACTTTCTCTGGTATTTTGGTCTTGTTGATACGCTCGAACTTCTTCAAAACTGTTAACGCTTTGTCGATCTTGCCTTGAGAGATCAACCACCTGCAAAATAATGATAAGGTTGAAGAGCTGACTGACTGATAACTCAATCATAAATCATATATTTCCAAAAGAACAGCACATAAAATTTCTAAATGACATACAATATAGAAAAACACAAAAAAAAAGAAGTCTGCAGTGGGCCCCAAACTAGGTAAAGCCTGTATCTTGGGTACCCGGAAAGATCAGAGCATAAGTAATTCCAGAATTAGTGCTGACAGTATTTAACAATTTCCAAACATTAGTAATTAATGATTATAAATTATTAGCTATTAAATTACTAAATTATGAAATTACTGATTATAGACTGCTTGAAGAGACTGGAGGCCATGCTTTATGATCCTGGAAGTCACTAGCATAGCCGTCTATAACCACCTAAAGTGCCAAACCTGAAGGCGTTGATGCGGGCTTGGCGCTTTTGTTTTAAGAGCAGGCGAAATTGAGCGTATTTTTAGCGTCACGTCAAATTTATTGAAGATACGTCTTTGATACGAAATGCCGGTGCATTTCACATAAAGGCTGGTAAGTGTGAGTCACGTACGATTCGCCGAAACACCTTTCAACGATACAAACATACGCAGAAAGCACGGTTCGCCGAAAGATGGTAGAACGAAAAAAATATTAGCCGAAACTTGAGGTCTATAGATGCCACACTATCATACTAATATTATAAATGCGAAAGTGTGTTTGTTTGTTCCTCTTTCACGCAGCAACAGAGCGACGGATCGACCTGATTTTTTGCATGGGTATAGTTCAAGGGCCGGAGAGTGACATAGGCATACTTTTAATCCCGGAAGAAATTACAGTTCCCGTGGGATAGCACGATAATATAATTGCCGTACATTCAACTTAATGAAGTCTAATAGATCCCACACTTTATAATATCTAAAATATATAGCACTTTAAGAGGTCTAATAGACCTCACACTTTTTGAGGCCCAATAGACCTCAAAATTTATGACGTCTAAACGACCTTACACATTATTAAAAAAACATCACAATTACGAGGTCTAAAAGACCTTACACTTCATGTGGTCTAATAGAGACTATATGAGGTCTAATAGACACTATATGAGGTCTAATAGACACTATATGAGGTCTAATAGAACTCAAATTTTATGACGTTTAAACGAGCTAATTAAATAATAAGCTATTGGTGACCTAATTTTCAAATCTTACCGTGCACTTTCCGGCACTGCCCAGGGAGTTGCCGCGGCCAGCAGGAAAGGCGCGCTGGTGATCAAAGCGAATGTTCTCCAATCGTCTGCCCAGAGAGCGATCCAGGGCAGGAGCGACGCCGCCAGGGTGAAGAATAGAGCGATCGACATGTTCGCTACGAACGTACGCCATTTCGGCCCTACGTACTCGAGGACTGGAAAACAAAGATATACTGGGTGTAAAAAGAAACGCTCCCAAAGCCAAAACAATACTATATAGTAAAAAAAAATATTTCACGATGTGGCAAGTGCCTCGTGAACTTGGGTAGCGTTGCATCAATTTACGCGGTTATGGCAAACAGCAACAAATTCATATTTTGGTTATAAATTGTTATGTGTACAAGTAAGTTTTTTTTACTGGGCAAGTGCCTTTATTAACTAAACAAAATACAAGCTAAAACTAAAACTACAAATACAGTTAGACTGCCCATAGACCGTTGAAGGTCTAAAGACAATCCAAATGCTCAAGCCCACTACCAGTTGGCAGCGTACCCAGCATGCTGGCGGCATTACCACGTTGAATGGCAATGCTTATGTGTTGAGCCAGAAACACGCCAGGCATTTTGGTCACGCGTCGCATTAACCAGGCGCTCTAAAAGATTTTTGAAAATGAGGTGAGCACCCGGTCCCCAAGGGCCCAATGTCTCGACCCAAACGCCTCAAATATGTAACCACTGCCGGGGTTAGCATATTTGCGTCGCTTGTGCTGCTCTGCCGAATTGGCAGCTGCACCAAGTAAGTTTAATGTAAATTTTGGAAACATGATTGGTGAAACTTTTCTCGATAGAATAATTCGGCGAAAACAGGCTTTCTAAAACACGTTTTAAGTTTTTTTCTCCGCATCTGGAAGTTCGTAACAATTTATTTATTCATATTATAATTTTATTTGTATAATAAAACGAATTTAAATTCGTTTTATTATACATTTAAAACTAGCGGTCCGCCCCTGCTTCGCACGGGTATAGATTATAGCCTATGTCACCCGGGGATAGTGTAGCTTCCCAACAGTGCAAGAATTTTTCAAATCGATTAATATAGTTCTTGAGTAATTTGAAGTTTTAGCATATGTTGCTTCCGTAATTTAGTTCTGAGGCGGGTGCCGATTCGTACGTATGTCTTCCTGCACGCGTAGATAGCATATTTATGTCCCTGTTTCGCGCAGAGGCAAAACTTGAATTGAGCTGACGACATATCGACTCTTAAGATTACGTAGTCGAGTATTCTACGAGCGGTATCAATAATGACGTTTCTCAAGGTTTCATAGTACCCATGATCCAAGAAAACAAGGTCGGGCACTCTGGCAGTTGTCCCAGAATTACGTCACTGTCTAGTTGCCACTTTATTGCAACAGACACAGATATTGGGAAACAAATTCGTTAATCATCTATTAAATGAAATACAAAAAGCATTTCAATTGTCATTTGGTTTGTCCGCCCTAGCAAGTTATGCAGGAATTGAATATATTATTAAACACAATTTTATCAAAACCACATTGATTTATTGGATTTCCCACAGGTAATATACGAATATTGGGGAGTTATAATTTCACGCTACTGTTAACACAGAAAATCATAGAGAGTCCGCCATTGTTTCGTGTATCGTCATCTCTCTCGAACTTGTTGTAAATTACTTATTCTGCTCTTGTTTATGCACGTGTACGTGTATCCATGACATTGATGACATCATTGTGGGACGCCCACGTCACATTATTTCTCGGAGTGCTATACCTGGCGGAGTACGTATATTATTATACCATGATAGTACCTATATCATGACAGTTTGAACTGAATCACGCACCGTCAATGGCAAATCCTTGGATGACGCATTACGTGTTTATTATTCCGTCTGTCTGTCGTTTCTGTTGTAGATTAGTTTACGTGATTGTTTCGCTGGGTAAATAAGTTCAGGGGGCTTACTCTTGACACTCGATTTCAATCGTAATTTGGGATTGGGATCGAAAACATGCCATTTGGTACTCTTCAATCGCGTCAAGAGTACCGAAATCGAGTTGAGTCGATTTTATTTCATCATCATCATCAGCCAGAAGACGTCCACTGCTGAACATAGGCCTCCCCCTTTAACCTCCACACTGAACGACAGCCTGCCTTTTGCATCCACTGGATGCCAGCGACTCTCACTATGTCGTCGGTCCATCTAGTGGGAGGCCTACCTACGCTGCGTCTTCCGGTTCGTGGTCTCCACTCAAGAACCTTTCTTCCCCATCGGTTATCGGTTCTTCGAGCGATGTGGCCTGCCCATTGCCACTTCAACTTGCAAATTTTAACAGCTATGTCGGTGACTCTGGTTCTTTGGCGAATATCCACGTTACGGATTTTATCGCGCAAAGAAACTCCGAGCATAGCTCTCTCCATTGCCCGCTGAGTGACTCTGAGTTTTTCCAAAAGGCCAACAGTCAAGGACCACGTCTCAGTACCATATGTCATCACTGGCAACACACACTGGTCAAAGACCCTCGTCTTGAGGCACTGTGGTATCTTGGACGAGAAGATGTCACGCAATTTCCCGATTCGATTTTATTTAGTTCCATAAAATTCCAGCATTATCGGTTCCAATCGTGCGCTAGTTTAGAATTCAAGAGTACCAAAATGGCATGTTTTCGATCCCAATCCCAAATTCGATTGAAATCGAGTGTCAAGAGTAAGCCCACTGGTCAACGTTAACGCGGACGCCTGAGACCAAGGGCGGGTCCAGGATTTTTTCTGTCCTCAATGGACGCATGGACAAAAAATTCGCAATTCCAGCCAGAAATAGACAAGAGTTTCAATCATATTTTATTCATATATTTTAACAACTCTGATAATTTGATTTGCTTCTAAGTATGTACTGTCCAGTGCGGCTGAGACGAGAACCAACTCGGACGACATGGGCTGTCATGCGTGAAAAGTGCTTGAAAAATTCTTTCACTGTTGGGAAGCTACACTATCCCCGGGTGACATAGGCTATATTATATTTTCAAAAAATATGGATCCTTACTAAAACTCCAATAATGTAACCGGAGGTGTAAAAAAAAATTACACCCGTGCGAAACCGGGGTGCGTTGCTAGTCTATAATAATATTATAAAGAGGAAAGATTTGATTGTTTGTTTGTTTGCATTGAATAGGCTCCGAAACTACTAAACCGATTTAAAAAAATATTTCACTGTTGGGAAGCTACACTATCCCCGGGTGACATAGGCTATACCCGTATACCCGTGCGAAGCAGGGGCGGACCGCTAGTAATATTATAAAGACAAAAGATTTGATTGTTTGTTTGTTTGCATTGAATAAGCTCCGAAACTATTAGGCCGACTTAAAAAAAACTTTCACTGTTGGGAAGCTACACTATCCCCGGGTTAAATAGGCTATACATAATTTTTTTTTCAAATAGGGATCCTTACTAAAACCCCAATAATGTAACCCGAGGTGTCAAAAAATAAGATTTACACCCGTGCGTAGCCGGGGTGTGCTGCTTGATTGAAATAAGTATATCTATTCAGTCAATTCTCACCTAGAATGTACATCATGGTGAAGCAGTTGTCGAAAGCGAGCCCCACGAGGAATCTGCACAGGGCGAAGGACCAGAAACTGTTGCAGAACGCTGTCGCAATCCCCGCAGTGAAACCCATCATGTTGGTGCCTGGAAAAGAAAGGATATTGTTTTATACCAGCAACCCGCCCGCCCGGATTCGCACGGGTGTAATTTACGTGCGAAGCCGGGCGGGTCGCTAGCTATATATATAAACCTTCTTTTATAATGTATCTAACTGATGGTGAAAACCGCATCAAAATCCGTTGCGTGGTTTAGGAGTTAGCGGCCATACAGACAGACAGACAGACAGACGCGGAAAGCGACTTCAATTTATACTATGTAGAGATAGAGATAGAGAAGATAGAGATAGAGAAGATATTTAAGAGAATACAATTACAAAAATACAAAATAATTTATTGTTGTTAAACATACTTAGATGGCAGCCTTTGGAAGCCGTGGCAGCCCGTTTGGGAGACCGCTAGACTTGAGGTCACGGGTTCAAACCCTAGGCCCGTATCAATGAGCTTATAAGCTCCAAAGAGCTCATCACCTTCAGGTGGTGGCGGCTAGTGCGATGGTAAAACCGCGATATCAGATCAAACAGTTCTTCAGAACACTCCCCGTTGTAAATGCGATAAAAGATACGTAGAGACCCAACGTCTCTGCGCATGTTGAGTGGCTCTAGGTGTTCGGTGGTAGAATGCTGCAATCAGCAGTGCGAGTACCGGCCTTTATCGATCGTCAACTTAAAATAACAACGTCGTTAAAATGCCATAGAATCGATCATAGCGAGTACTGAATAATTGGCATTTTACGAATTTGACGATCACAACTGTCAAATTTGACGTTCGATAAAGCACTGCAGAATAGATAACAACAGAAAACAGGGTTCTGTTGTTATGTACCTATTCTTATTGCAGCATTCACCTCACCGATAAACCTAGAGCCACTGAACATGCGCAGAGACGTTAGTCTCTATGTGGGACAGGACCAAATTCTTTGCATTTCATGCGAGGGAACGGTGGCCACTTACTTTGAAATCATAATTTTAAAAAATGTGTTCCCTCAAGGTGAATTTTTAGATTTAATTAGTATAGTCTAACTTATTCTGCACCCAGTAGACAACTCATAAAAAAAATCTTTAACTAGTATCAATAATTAATGAACGAAAATACAGAATCTTTTTTAATTTTTCATACAAAATGTTAATGTCCCAACCCCGACTCCTCTAGGTTATTATAATTTTATAATAAAAATAAAAACTTTAGTACGTTTATTGTTGTAGTATTTATAATTAGCGATATATTATTTAAAGGTTTTTATTGATGAGATCTCGCAAGAAATTATATTTTTAAATATAATCAATATTTTATTAAAGTCCCAAAATTCGTTCCGTTGTGTGAAAACTCTGTAATACAGGATAACCCAATGTTTTTTGCAATGACAACACCGTCATTTGCAGATCCGTGGCTAACTACTGGGCACTTCCGTACCCGTGGACACTAAATGTAAATGCGACAGATGCAGACAGACATGCGATCTGCAAATGACGGTGTTGTCATTGCAAAAAAACATTGGTTATCCTATACTACCGAGTTTTCGAATTATGGCGTCGCACAACTGTGTCGCACAACGGAACGAATTTAGGGACATTAATAAAATATTGATTCATTTACATTTATAAACAGAAAACAGGGAATCGTGGGTACTTACCAACTAGAGCCGGTATCCGTCCATACTTGTCAGCTATCCACCCGAATACCAGCCCTCCGACTATGGCACCGCAGAAGAAGATAGACTGAGCTGTCGCAGCGAGGTTGTCCTTCTCGCACACCCAGTCCAGCTGAAAGAAGGGAAAGAGACGGGTTAAGTTTTGAATTCCTACGAAATACAGTCTGATAGTTAAAATTTGCAAGTTGAAGTGGCAATGGGCAGGCTACATCGCTCGAGGAACCGATAAACGATGGGGAAGAAAGGTTCTTGAGTGGAGAACATGAACCGGAAGACGCGGCGTATATCGGTAGACCGGCGTGCTGCTCGTCTTATAAGCGATGAGAAGTTAGTGGCTAAGAAACTTCTCAGTCTAGAACACAGCCGTAAAGTAGCGAGTCTGGCAATTTTCTACAGGATTCATTTCGGAGAATGTCCATCAGAGCTACATGACCTTATCCTGCCATCCCGTTTCTACCACAGGACAAGTAGGAAAACGGCCCACTACCACCCATACATTGTGGATTTTCCTTGAATACGTACCAAACGTTTCGATTCTACGTTTCTAATCTGTACGGCCAAAGATTGGAACAACCTGCCAGCTTCTTTGTTTCCTGAGAGATAATCTGGGCCTTTTTAAGGCCAGAGTGAATAGGTATCTTCTAAGTCTGCGTGCTTCATCTTCGACCACATCGTCGCTTACCAACAGGCGAGCTGGTGGTCAAAGGCGGACCCTATATATATAGGTAGGCCTTATTAGATAGAATTAGATATATATATATCACGCGGATAAGTCTAATAAGGCCTACCTATATATATAGGTAGGCCTACCACTACTCCCAATAGATGGACCGACGACATTGTGAGAGTCGCTGGCATCCAGTCGATGCAGTTGGCAGGCTGTCGTTCAGTGTGGAGGTTAAAGGGGAAGGCCTATATTCAGCAGTGGACATATGATAATGATGATGATGATGTCAACGTATCCTTACCTGAGAAGCGATAGTTTCGTAGGGAACATCCTTCCTATCGTACTCCCAGCCGTGGGCACATGTCTCCGTCTTCCATTCATCGTCTGGAGTAGTCCGCCCTTCCGCCAGCGCAGCCGCCCAGTCCGCGGAGTAAACGCGGCAACGGTCGTGTGAGAACGGGCCGTTGGGAGTGGGAGGGATAGCGAGCGCTCGTCTGGAAAAGAGGGTTGATATTAGCTGTGCTTTCAAAGAGCATTTATTTAACTCTAAACAAAATACAAGCTGACAATTTTTTTATATAGAATAAGTGACAAACAAGCTACGGGCCAACTGATGGTAAGTGGTCACCGCTACCTATATAGACACCTTGTGACGTTGCGGTTAGCGCCGTCATTTATTTAAGAAAATAAAACAATAATATTATGCGGAACCAGGTGTCTTTAGATAATTTGAAATGGCTTCATAATTCCTTGCCGCGACCTCACGGAACGCTAAACGCAATTACTACTGCCTAAACTGTGACCGCTGTGCATTCGACGCCGCGCTCTGGGTGCAAGGAGTAACAGAGCCGATCTACTTGTGCTGACAAATAGATGTGCCGCATAAAGTGATTTAAAAAGTCTATCATCCCTCTAGGGTGAGTTTCTATTATTGTTACTACTACTACTGTGTCATTTCAGTGCTTTCTTTAAAACTGTTTAATTATTACTAAGCTGTTCTGCCGCGTCTAGCTGACGGCAGTTAAAGGGTATTTTGTGATCGCTGAGTCCGCTCTGGATTCGCACCGCGCCACCGCTGGAGACTATCCTTCACGCTACCCTACATGGCCTGGCAGACAGTACTTTCCGGAACGAAATACTAATGCCTACCTCGTTCCAGGATTTTTACTTCACGGCACGACCTACTCACCTCCATCTACTATCGGACGTTGCCTCACTACCTGAGAGCAACCCAGGATTGTCTGGACGACTCATCCCGGGTCAACTGCTACCTACTACCTGACGGCATCCAACAGGAGCGCATCCTGAAGGCACGACGCGACCGCGAGTGAATAGCGTTCAGGACAGTGATCCCAATATACATCTACCTACTTGATGTGAAAAATGTGCGGCCGTGCAATGTTTAATTGAACAATACACCCTGAAATAGTTTCTCTGTGGTTTCCTTGCCTAGCCGGCACCCTAACCATCTACCTACCTGCGAGCAGTGACGGGTACGATGACTACTGAACCCACAACGCCGCAACCTACAATACCCGGGGCATTGTCAGTGCGTTGCCTACCTTTGAGGACTCTATTTACCCTTCGTTTGAAGCAGTCCAAATTATACTTCGGAGGAAAACCGAAGGTGGTAAGGTAAGCCATTCCACAACTTACAGGTACGTGGCAGAAACAATCGATCAAATCGAACAGTGCGAGACTTCCACGCATCTATAATGTGCGGATGGCATTTCTGGCGATGGCGGCCGGTTCGTTGTTAAAACCGGGATGGAGGGATAAGGTCTAAAAGTTCATCAGAGCATTCCCCGGTATAATATCTGATGAAATATCTAATAATAACAAATTTATTTCCAAAAAAGAGAACATAAAAATTAACAATAGATACACAATATGAGAATCCAAATAAAAAAAATATGTGGGCCCCAAACTAAGCCTGTATCTTGGGTACCCTGAGAACAGAGCATACGTATTTTTTTTTTATCAGCGCTGACAATATGGAAACAAAACTAATTAACTGCCATAACAAGATTGGGCAAGTGCCTTCATTAACTAAACAAAATACAAGCTAAAACTAAAACTGCAAATACAGTTAGACTGCCCATAGACCGTTGAAGATCTAAAGACAATCCAAATGCTCAAGCCCACTACCAGTTGGCAGCGTACCCAGCATGCTATCGGCATTACCACATTGATTGGCAATGCTTATGCGTTGAGCCAGAAACACGCCAGCATTTGTCTATAACAAGTATATAATTATTGATTTTTAGGGTTCCGTACCCAAGGGTAAAAATGGGACCCTGTTACCAAGGATCATTTCCTTTTGTCTGTGCTGTTACTGAGCCTACGCTACCTGTCTGACTGTTGTACCTATCTTTCGAACCGTAATAGATTGCTAGTTGAATTTCTAGCAGAATATGTAATTTTTGTATTTTTATTTTATTTTATTTATTCAACAAAATCCACAGCCCTTTAAAAACTTAACAATAAACTAAGAACTTAACTTACGGCCAATAATGGATTTACATTATATTACTAATCTAATTAATACCTACAGTCGTATATTATAATCAATTTATGGGTACATGTTGTGGGTGTGTGCGGGAGGCGAGTGTGTGGGGTGATAGTGTGCATGTGTGTGTGTGTGTGTGTGTGTGTGTGTGTGTGTGTGTGTGTATAAGTGTGTGAGTGAGTGTGTGTGTGAGTGGATATTTAACTTGCATTTCTGCCATGTATAATTTTAAAGACATCATTTTTTAAAACTTGCTTTTTAGAGTGAAAGATGCTAGTATTAGCTCTAATGTAAAAACGATAATATGTACAAGCGTCAAACTTGGCATGATTATAGTACACAGTCTAATCTCTAACAAAAACAAATAATAAATAATGGCCAACTGCGAGTCGGTGATAAATTTCTGTTTATTACCAAGTTATAACTGGTAGTTTCGTTATTGAATTTTGTGGTGGTACGGATCCCTCAGTGCACGAGCCCGACTCACACTTGGCCGGCTTATTTTTTAACAAGAGAGATATGCCTTAGTACAATAATCGTTCTGCGTGATATGTGCCCTGCCCACTGCCACTTCACCTTGCTAATCCGGTGGGCTATGTCGGTGACTTTCGTTCAAGAAACCGATTCACTCGTGATTTGAAGACACCCAGATTGTAACTATCGGGGAACATCCATTCAGGCAGCGTTTTCCAGACTAGCAGTTCGCACAATAAAAGTGGAATCAAAGCGCTTCGATCGGTGATTAGGTTGGTTCGTGGTTTAGGCCATTTATTTACCATATCTCCCTTGTTCGTCGGATCTGAGCGTTAGCATATAAATCGTAGGTCATTTCTCACGCCTCCGCCAAGTTACTAACTCATTGGCCATGACATTGGACACACATGTTGGACATTCACTGCAACTTTCATTTTCAGATTCAAGATCAAGTTACGACACTTTTACTTGATTGAACGGGAAATACATAAATAAAGCCAATTATATATAATAATTTAACTTAAAATTTTAAAATATATTTTGACTTGTTTCGGACAAATGAATTATGAGCTGTGAGTAATTAAGCTCATTTATACGGGGTTATTGCATGGTAACTAACCGACAACCTTTTAAGCTGTTTTCAAAGCTGTACCGGAGACATACGTGAGGCGCTAGAACATCGTTTCATAGCGACGCGGATTGTTCCGTACGGGACTTGCCTCCGCATAGATCCCGTTTCCCGTAGTACGGGCTCCCTGAACGGAGACATACGTGAGGTGCTAGAACATCGTTTCATAGCGACGCGGATTGTTCCGTACGGGACTTGCCTCCGCATAGATCCCGTTTCCCGTAGTACGGGCTCCCTGAACGGAGACATACGTGAGGTGCTAGAACATCGTTTCATAGCGACGCGGATTGTTCCGTACGGGACTTGCCTCCGCATAGATCCCGTTTCCCGTAGTACGGGCTCCCTGAACGGAGACATACGTGAGGTGCTAGAACATCGTTTCATAGCGACGCGGATTGTTCCGTACGGGACTTGCCTCCGCGTAGATCCCGTTTCCCGTAGTACGGGCTCCCTGAACGGAGACATACGTGAGGCGCTAGAACATCGTTTCACAGCGACGCGGATTGTTCCGTACGGGACTTGCCTCCGCGTAGATCCCATCTCCCGTAGTACGGGCGACCCACATGGGTCTCCCGCACGACTGTGAAACCTTAGGGTCCATGAATTCATTTTTAGAGGCAGTTACTGTACATTATAACAATGTACAGTAACTGCCAGTACAGTAATGTAATATATATGTCTATGTCTAAGTTTTATGCTCATTGGTTTAGATGGTGCGTTGTTTGTTACTTACTTCTGTATTTTCTTTAAGAAATAATTACTCATTTAAACCCAGTTCCGCATTCCAACGTGTCTTTGGTGGATATATCTTCTCTTATCTATCTCTACGCCGCCGCTCTATCCGTGTCTGTCTGTCTGTATGTCTGTATGGCCGCTAACTCCTCCTAAACCACGCAACGGAATTTGATGCGGTTTTCACTATCAGTTAGACAAAAATTTCACTGAAGGTTTATTTATACAACTAGCGACCCGCCCCGGCTTCGCACGTAAATTACACCCGTGCGAAGCCGGGTGGGCGGGTCGCTAGTTACTAGATAAGTAGAGGTCAGAAATCGAGCCAATAAAATATCCATTTAGTTACATTTCCGGAAGTTGTAATTATTTGTGGATGTTTGTCAAACATTTGTCTTAAACAAATCGTTTTGTCACACTCGAACGCGTTAAGGTCAATGTAACTATTATGGCCTATTAATCTTTAACTCAGCAATATAGTTGTACATAGTGTTACCATATCAACATTTTAAAAGTCCTGTAAATGTCCGACGTATTATGTATGAAATGCTGGGTACGCCGCCAACTGGTAGTAGGCATTTGGATTGTCTTTAGACCTTCAACGGTCTATGCGCAGTCTGACTTGACGTGTGACTTTCTTGTAGAGTTAGTATTAGCTGGTATTCTGTTTAGTTAATAAAGGCACATGCTCTTTTATTGTTGGTTAATTTTTAAAAGAAAATGTTTGTTTTATGTTTAGGAAGACGGGTCCATGGGGAAACCCCCCGTTAATTATGATTTACTCGTATTATATCGCCTAAGCTAAAAAGTCGGACAAATTCAAATCCGGACAAAGGTTCAAAAGTCTAAAATCAAACGCAGACTTCTAGAGGTTCAAATAAGCATTGCCATTCAAAGTGTAGCGAAATCAATGAACTAACGTCCCTTGTATGGGACGCAACTTGTGTCGATACTTTGGCACCGTCACATCTTCCTGAGACACGGGGTAGGGCTGGCGCGGCTGCCAATTCGGCAGAGCAGCACAAGCGACGCAAATATGCTGACCTCGGCAGTGGTTACATATTTGAGGCGTTTGGGGTCGAGACATTGGGCCCTTGGGGACCGGGAGCTCACCTCATTTACAAAAATCTTTCAGAGCGCCTGGTTAATGCGACGCGTGACCAAAATGCTGGCGTGTTTCTGGCTCAACGCATAAGCATTGCCATTCAAAGTGGTATTGCCGCCAGCATGCTGGGTACGCTGCCAACTGGTAGTGGGCTTGAGCATTTGGATTGTCTTTAGACCTTCAACGGTCTATGGGCAGTATAACTGTATTTGTAGTTTTAGCTTAAAGGGACTTGCCCAGTAAAAAAAAATAAAAAAATAAACATGCTCAAAATAATTTCTATTTATCTAGGTACTTCCGCTTTATAACCGTGACAAATATGATAAGGAAGGAGTTAGGGTTTGTGACAGTATTTAAAACCGTTGTTTTTAAAATGCGGAACTATTAATTTGACAGGAACCGGCGTTTGTCGCACCGTTAGTCGCGCCCTTGGCAAATAGCACGAATATTCGCCCATACAGAGATCGGCAGTAAATCAACTTTTGCTACAAGTGTTATTATTAAAGTAAAATCAAATAAAAATAAACCGACCAAGTGCAGGTCGGGTTCGCGCACTGAGGGTTTCGTACCAACACAAAATACAATAATTATCTATACCAATACTACACAGAGGAAAGATTTAATTATTTGTTTGTTTGTTTGTATTGAATAGGCTCTGAAACTACTAAACCGATTTGTACATTCTTTCACTGTTGAGAAGCTACACCATCCCCGGGTGACATAGGCTATATTATATATATTTTATTAAAGCTCCTTAAAAAAAGACTTACACCCGTGCGACGATAAACGAATAATAAAAAAATACGATTTGTTTCGACTTAACGCCTACCAAAATAGCCAAGCAATTGCTACGCCGTCACATAGTGACATAGTTACGGAACCCTAAAAATTATTTAAATCTGAAAAAAAGCAGGTGGTGTGGCTTTCGGTTTTGGAACGTCACTTTTGGTTGTCTGTGGCGAGCTGTCAGTTCAGACAGTACAATTTGACGCGTAGCGTAGGTAGTGTAGGTACCTAATGAGTACAAAAAAGACTCGCCATTATCCCAAGAAGTCAAAAAGAGACTCGCTTTAGTTGAGCAACAGGCACCGATCGTAAAATGAGCGTACGATTATTTCTATTGATTCACTAAAATCATATCGTCAGATAGATATCTTGACTAATTTAAAAGTTGAGATTCTGTTACTACTGTGAATCAAATCTCACGAATTTGTTGACCTTTGCTTTTGTTTCGCGGCCTTTCGGCGGGAGGTCAAGCAGTCGTGAGCTAGGGCTTTTTGTGAGGCGTGATATAGACTCGACTTATCGGCTAAACCTGGGTATAACACGTTCACTGCTGAACATAGGCCTTCCCCTTTAATCTCCACACTGAACGACAGCCTGCTATCTGCATCCACTAGACGCCCGCGACTCTCACTATGTCGTCGGTCCATATAGTGGGAGGCCTATCTACTCTGCGTTTTCCGGTTCGTCACAGTCATCACCATCATCAGCCAGTAAACGTCCACTGCTGAACAAAGGCCTCCCTCTTAGAGTAGGGTGTTGCCATAATCCCCACGCTTGGCAGGATCGTAATATGTTCACCGTGTACTAATAGAACGCTGCTGCCAATCCTCTGGTGGTTCTGGTCGCAGGTTTATGACATACCCTAGCCCTGGCGCCGGGGCAATAGAATACGGCATCGGTACCCCCTGCCTGTAGTAAGAGGCTACTAAAAGGGGACCCCGGGCTCGGGATGGTCAAAGTTGGGGCTCTGACCATCCACTGCGTGCCCAAGGAGAGAACGGAACGTTGTGTGACCAACGTTGTCGCGGGCGGAGGAGCTGAGACAACACGGTTGTCTCGGGAGGAGCTGTAGCGCAGTGCCGAGGGCTCCGGTGCGTTCCTCTGGAGATCCCGGAGCCCTCTTGTCAAGCACTAAGGCTGGTCACCAGGGGTTTTAGTGGGTATAATCCCACATAACCTGGTATATATTTATATACGGCCGGGTATAATTTGGAAGAATTCCCCCTCGAAAACAAAAAAAAGGTGCCATCAGATTGTAAAGCGCAGTTACTACCGCTCGGCCACCATCGTTTTACCTAACCTAACCAATGCTAAAGCTATATGATTATTTACAAGATATTTACCGTGGTAAGGTTGTGGTATACCGTCATAGTTTAACGGCCTCTTATACCAAATTTGACGGTTTTAAATCAATTTTATTCAGTTAAATTACAATATTTGAGCTGGAAAAAAATACATGTCACAGATACATTTGTGTTTGAGTTGATGATTTGGTTCAAAACACTATAGAATAAACTATCCTCGATCAAAAAAAAAAAAATCTGAAACAAAGTCGATTTAGTTATTTTTTTTCGTTTTATGCTCTAATGAAAGCTCGTAACAACCTGGAAATTGATGTACTGAAAGGCAATTTTATTGTTTTTTTTTTTATTTGGATAGATTTTTGATAGTGAATAGTTTCGTTTTTTTGTGAAATTAAAAGCGTAAATAGGTCGCGAGAATTTGCACGCGCCGCGTTCAGTACCGCGCCAGGCGTCATCGAGGTCAGACCTATGTTCGTTTGTGTCGTTGCACTCCCCGTGGACGTCCTGACTTGCGTGACAAAATACATCGTCGCTATAACTTGGCTGAGGGAGCGTTTTGTTGCCTACGCGACTCGGATAATAGGCCGTTAAAACAGTGTTTTTAACCAACGTTAGGTATTTAGGTAGGAACAACTTTATTAGGTCATTGGTACTGCACAAAAAGGTCAACTGCAATGCTCAGTATGCCAAGGTACGATGCCAACAATTATGAAGAATCTATAGACAATAGAAATCCTTATCCGCTCATTCAGCCTGTTTTTGCCCCCCCTCGACGCATAAAGAGGGGTGTTAAAGGTTCAACGTTAGTACCAGCCCTGAGGTAAGCGAGAGCAGCGCCACTAGGCGCCAGATAGCAAGGGACGCCAAAATTTCAAAAGCGACATAATAAAACTTACCAAGTGCGAGTCGGGCTCGCACACGGACGGTTCCGTACCACCACATGACTTGTTAGCTACTGAAGTACAAACAAATAGTAATAGATAGCCAGTCGTTTTATTTTTACAGAATATGTAATGTTACAGCAAATTAACTTAGAAATGATAATAAAGTCAAAAGGCAATAACTAAAGGGAGAACCCCATGCAACAAATGGTTTTTTAAATTATTTTTGTATTACCTCTAATTTAAAATTAATACGCACTGGCCTCAATCTTAGCACGATTATATAGTACATAACAAACTTTAAAGTATAACAACAAATAATAAATACTATAGTCACCGCGTTACCAACTGAGTCGTGGGGCCATAAACGTCATACCATAAGACCTGTAAGTGCGAGCGAGATAGACAGATATGACATGTGGGTGCGAGCGAGACAGACAGACAATTGATTTATGACCTGACGACTCAGATGGTAACGCGTTTACTATAGCCAAGTGCAACTCGGTGACAAATTTCTGTTCATATTTCCGCCGGTTCTCGTACGATCACCGAAGTTAAGCAAAGTCGGGCGCGGTCGGTACTTGGATGGGACCACCTGGGCCCTTGTCCTATTGCACACAAATTTTTCATAATTTAATAGTTAGCAATTTATGTGGGTGGTGGTACGGAACCTTTAGTGCACGAGCCCAACTAGCACTCGGCCAGTTTTTTTTACAATATAAACTTTGAAACTGGATCTGCATAACTTTAACTTCTAATTGAACACTTTAACACCAAATTGAACACTAATTGTGCATAATTTCCGTTTTTTTACTCGGAAACTGAACATCACGATACGGTGCGGTTTGATGGTCATTTTTAAACGATTTGCTGCAAAAAGATTTAGCAAAAATTACCGAGACTAATCGGAAGAGTTTAGATTCTATTTTTGTTAGCTTTTTACTTAAAAACTAGTTTCTAGTTTTTAAGTGTTGTCTATACTTCTATACTATCTATACTAATATTATAAAGAGGAAATATTTGATTGATTATTTGTTTGTTTGTTTGCATTGAATAGGCTCCGAAACTACTGAACCGATTTGAAAAATTCTTTCACTGACGGGAAGCTACACTATTCCCGGGTGACATAGGCTATAATCTATACCCGTGCGAAGCTGGGGCGGACCGCTAGTAATAATATTATAAAGATGAAAGATTTGATTGTTTGTTTGCATTGAATAGGCTCCGAAACTACTGAGTCGATTTGAAAAATTCTTTCACTGACGGGAAGCTACACTATCTCCGGGTGACATAGGCTATAATCTTTACCCGTGCGAAGCTGGGGCGGACCGCTAGTTATATATAATATTATAAACAGGAAAGATTTGATTGTTTGTTTGCATTGAATAGGCTCCGAAACTACTGAACCGATTTGAAAAGTTCTTTCACTGTTGGGAAGCTACACTATCCCCGGGTGACATAGGCTATATTATTTATATTTTCAAAAACAATAGGGATCCTTACAAAAAACTCCAATAATGTAACCCAAGGTGTAAAAAAATAAGATTTACAATTTTAACACTGTTTTAAACTATCACGGTTGTTCACTAAACTAACTGCGCCGAAATATCGGGAGCTCATTCCACAACCTTACCACGGCAAATATCCCGTAAATAATCATACAATTTTAACTTTGCATGTTTGACAGTTCTAAGGCAGGACAACGTCTGTCAGGTCAGTTAGTTCTCAATATAGGAGCCAAGTTTGAGGGTGAGGGTAGAAGACAGAGCAACACCTAAAAGCCCAAATAAAATACCTACATATAATTATCTTCCTTATTTTTCAACACATTTTAATTTTGTTTTTGGTGATCCTATCTATCTATGGTAAGTTTTTATGCAACACAAAAAAAACAGCCCGGATGCCTATTAACATATTATCTTACATAACACCATGTTATATCCCAGCTATATATCTACATTATAATATACAAAAATCGTGTTATAAACGTCCCTGAGAAGCCATCAACTTAAGTTATGTCCGCACTGACAAACGGACGTCCGGCAGTCAAGGTTGACCGTGTGGATGTACCTTAATTCCTCTACTTTGTCGCTTAGATTGTTTTGTAATGCGACTTATGCGACCAACCTCATCTTATCCGTAAAGGTCTGTGGCAAAGAGAATGTAACCACTAACGCTGAAGAGCCGGATTAGCAAGTTGAAGTGGCAGTGGGCAGGGCACATAGCACGCAGAACAAATGGCAGATGGGCCGAAAGGTTCTCGAATGGAGACCACGGACCGGTAAGCGCAGCATAGGACGTCCACCCACGAGATGGACAGACGACCTAAAGGAGACCGCAGGGAAACGCTGGATGCAGGCCGCTTCCAACCGGCCCTTTTGGAGATCGATGGGGGAGGCCTATGTCCAGCAGTGGATGTCTTACGGCTGAAATGATGATGATTAACTCAGAAGAGGTGAACTTCCATAGAGAAAAAAAAAATTGTGCGTGAAGTCCTTCCGCGCGGAAGAAGTTATACTTCAACAAGGAACCCTAAAATTATAAGTAGGGCAAAAATATCAACAATTTAAAAACATGCTTTTCTCGAGATTCGAACCTAGCTCCTTAGGCTCCTCAATCCATTAGCGACACCATTACACTACCGGGTCTGCTAGTCACAGCGCGAAAAAAGGATACGCATTTCGCAACTATACGAGAGAGAAAAATTCCCCCTCCATGGTAGTGTTAAACGTTTAACGCAACCTTGTTGCAAGTCGCATAAGAAGTATAACTTCAAAAATATTTATGAAACTGGTGCGCCTATAATGAAGTGAAACACCTATAGACACAACTTATACGTTAGAGTACTTTGAATAAACTTTTTTATGTGAAATTTCTGACATTTCTTAGAAGGTTTAAAATATAATTGGTACACGATCGCTTCAGGATTTTCCTTTGCGGTTATTTTTTGTTTTAACTCGTGTTGCGAAGATACAATGACATGACGTCATGGTAAATATGTTGACGTCAGCAACTATACAGGATGTATCTCTAGACGACGGACTTATACGAGGATATCATTGTAATTATCTTTTTAAACAACTTTTACTGTATTTTGTGGGCTGAGATCGCCTTTTTAAGGTTGCGTAGCTCAAAAGGAAAAAACGGAACCCTTATAGGATCACTTTATTCGGCCAACAAAGTGATCCTGTGAGGGTTCCGTTTTCTGTCCGTCTGTCCGTACCTTTTTTCCAATATTAACCTTTTTCGTCAAGACTCACTCGATTTTCGGGATGGATCTAAATATATATTTAATTTGTTTGTACGGAACCCACAGGATGCGAGTCCTACTCATTGTCCGGTTTTAATTTTATGTAAATAAAAACACAAGCCTATTATTTATTTAAAAAAAAAAAAAAAAAAAAAAACCTGCTGCGCCGATGCGCTGACGATGCTGATGAAAAGTAACCTATGTCCGTCTCCTGGTTCTAAGCTACCTCCCTACTAATTTTCAGCCAAATCGGTTCAGCCGTTCTTGAGTTATAAATAGTGTAGCAGCATTTATAGGGGGCGCCCATGCATTAAAAAAAACTATTTTTTGCCTTTTTTATGGCAGTTTGGGGGGGGGGAGGGAGCACCCAGGGCGCTGCTAGTGCTATAACCGGCACCGCTACCTTGTATTACTTATATTTTCTCTTTGTGATATTGGCTTTTTTATCCATGAAATAAAGATGATTATAATTATGGTCTATAAAAGAGGGTAAAAAGGCGTTTGCTACATCAAAAATAACCTTATGTTTTTTTTACCTCATAAGTAAAGTAAGTGTCAATTCAATAGAAAACAATTGGCGTCACCGACTAATTAATTTAATTATTTTTAATCCTCTACCTAACGCCACAATTAAAACATTTTTTAAATAGTTCATTGGTTATTATTTGTTTACTGTGTAATTGTATTAATTATAATTAATACGTATCGATTAATAAGTCACGTTGCGAGCGGTTTTTAATGAGTTAGATCAATAACAGATTATGCAGGGCGTTCAGAAAATGGTACATCATAATCAACGTCATCGTATTAAGGCGAGGTTATCCCACTTTTAAGCAACGCTTATTACTACAGATGACAATAAAACACAGTCGTGCGTTTTGCTACTTCTATTTTTGAGGTTTTTTAATATTTTTCGAAAAGTATAGCTGTAATGTAGAATGTACCTCGCCGGTTTCTTCAATAACTAAGAAATCTGTCTATTATGATATCGTAAATAACATTTAATAAATAGGAATTTAGATGAAAAAAATAGTGCGTGGAGTCCCTCCGCGCGGAAGAAGTTATACTTCAACAAGGAACCCTAAAATTATAACTAGGGCAAACATATCAACAATTTGAAAACATGCTTTTCTCGAGATTCGAACCTAGCTCCTTAGGCTTCTCAATCCATTAGCGACACCATTACACTACCGGATCTGCTAGTCGCGGTGCGAAAAAAGGATACACAATTCGCAACCATACGAGAGAAAAAATTCCCCGTCCATAGTGGCGTTAAACGTTTAACGCAACCTTGTTGCAAGTCGCATAAGAAATATAACTTCAACAAAAAAAAAAACAGCGAGAAAAGCGCAAATCAATGTTATTTTCATATATTTTTTTCTATCGAGCAAAATGTCCTTAATAATGTTTCAGTCTTTGTGGGTTTCCTTGATAAAACATTAAATTTTGATATTTTATACTAACCATAGAAGTAGATACACTTAAACTAGAATGAGCAAAATTGCTAAAAGTCGGAACAGAGGGCCTTATAATAAGTACCACAATAGCTCCTTTTAATGATGTTATACAGGGTGTAAGGGAAACACTCTCGAAGCCAAAAGAAGGTAATTGTACTCATCATTATGAACAACTTTTACTATGGGACCAGCCCTGAAATCGCGAAAAAAAAATCAGCTGTTCCATACATTTTGTCGAGTGTCAATGACCGTTTTTTATAGAACAGCTGATATTTTTTTCGCGATAAAAAATAATAATTTTTTAACGTATTTTTGTATTTGCTTTAATGTAAAAACGGTAATAAGTAATTATGGACAAGCGTCAAACTTGGCATGATTTCTAAACACACTTTTTGGTATAACCAAGGTATAACGTTAATAAGTAATGGCCAAGTCTGAGTCGGTGACAAATTTCTGTTCATTACCAAGTTAAGCAACGTAGGGTATGGTCGGTACTTGGATGGGTGACCGCCTGGGCATCATAAATTGTCTTTATGCACTACTTTCTGTATTTTGTGGTGGTACAGACAGAACCCAGTAAAATAAATCTAAATAATAATCCTAACAGGAGGTCACTAGATTTATAGCAGCAATTACAAACAACATTGACACTATGATAATTATTGTGTATTTTATTGCCCGCATAGCTTACTTACAGAAATAATTTATGAATTTAATAGTAGCACTCAAAAAGCCATTATAACCTGTATGTCACACACTTATAATAGGCAGGGACAAGGTGACAGACAAAAATATTCCAAAAAAATTGTAATCTTGTTTATCTTCCGTAATAAAATTTGGTGTATCATTAATTAATAATGCAAATCAATGTTGTAAAAAATGCCCATAGTTAATTATGGACGTTAAAACTGTAACAAACATTATGGTAAGCAATGTTTTTATGTTTATTTTTTGGGCCATATTATATTTACATTAATATAATAGGGTTACGCAGAAAACGTATACTAAGACAGAAGGGGTACATATCCATCATTATGAACAACTTTTACTATGGGACCAACCATGAAATCGAGGAAAATATTAAATCAGTTGTTCCATAGAAAATGGTCATTCACAGTCGACAAAATGTATGGAATAGCTGATATTTATTCGTGATTTCAGAGTTGGTCCCATAGTATCGTAAAAGTTGTTCTAGCTGTTAGTCTATAGATTTCATAATTATGAAGGAAACCGCTAGTAAGTAATAAAAAAAAATTGTGCGTGAAGTCCCTCCGCGCGGAAGAAGTGAAACTCTCGCTCAGTCTCTTTCTATTCCCCCTCCATGGTAGCGTTAAACGTTTAACGCAACCTTGTTGGAAGTCGCATGTTCTGCCATCTATGCAAATATTAGTGAACTAATAAACTATGAGAAGGGTGTACAAGTTTTAAAATTTCCTCATAGATGGCATATAAAACTCTCGCTCTGTCTCTTTCTATTCCTCCTCCATGGTAGCGTTAAACGTTTAACGCAACCGTGTCGCATAAGAAGTTTCACTTCAAAAAAGAAATAAAAGTAGAATAAAAGTAGTATTGTATTAGAGAATTTTTTTGAAAAACCTCAAAAGTTTGAAGTAGCGAAACGCACGACTGTGTGTAAGCGCCATGGTTTTGCTCCACTAAACCTAGCCTTAAAAAATGAGAAAAGGTTACAAACAAACACACAGAGTCACTTTCAGATTATAATAAGCGCGATAATGCTTATAAGACAAAACATAATATTATATTGTCTATTTTTATAATTATCAGCTTTTTGCGATTTTACGGTAGGTAATGTTGAATAGCCTTGGTTTTTATATTAACTTTTGAATATTTAATTAGATAAGAAAATAATGCGCAAATTCGTGTTTTTTATATTTTTAGTAATAATATTGAATTTCCTGTGGTTTACTTCATATTTATAAAAAAGATTTGTATTAAGGTGGTACGTTTCACCTATGGAGGAAAATTCAAATTTGAAACAGTTTTTTTTTGTCTTTGTAGCTACGCTGGGTTATTATTGTAATATGACACAGTGTTAGCGCAAATCGTTGGTTGTTCTTTACATTATCATGAACAGCTATTTATCAGTAACGCACCATATTACTTTCATTTGTCAATAAACCGTTTAAAACAGCAAATTTTTTTTTATCGACAAATGTAAGTAATAATGTGCATTAGAGATAAATAGCTTTACGTTATGTTGAAAAAAATTATAATAAATTTGCGCATACATCATGATCCTTTACAATAATTACCCGGCCTAGCTACAAGGACAAGAAAACTGTTTGAAATGTCTCTTGTTCTTTTAGGTTTTGGATTCAAACCAGTCTCAATTTCGAATTTTCAAGAAGTTCATAATATGTTAATAGTCATGATTATTGTTAATTATTTTATAAATCTATACTAATATTATAAAGAGGAAAGATTTGATTGTTTGTTTGTTTGAATTGAATAGGCTCCGAAACTACTGAACCGATTTGAAATATTCTTTCACTGACGGGAAGCTACACTATCCCCGGGAGTCATAGGCTATACCCGTGCGAAGCTGGGGCGGACCGCTAGTCACTAATAAGCTAATACAATTATAGGCACTCGCACACTAAGATAAATCGGTTAATAACTAGCAAATCACGATTGAAGGGATTAGACGAAAAGGTTTTTCGCATTAAGGCGAGGTTTTCCCACTTTTAAGCAACGCTTATTACTACAGATGACCATAATCCTTGGTTTATTGAATTAAAGTCGCATTTAGCGGAGCAAAATCATGGCGCTTACACACAGCCGTGCGTTCCGCTACTTCTATTTTTGGGGTTTTTCTCATATTTTTCAAAAGGTATAGCTGTAATGTAATATTTACCTCACCGGTTTCCTTCATAATTATGAAATCTATAGAACAAGATGTCGCAGACATAATTTAATAAATAGGTAATTGAATGAATCCAAAAAAACAGGGATAATAGCGCAAACAAAGAGCGCAAATCAGTGCTACTTTGATATATTTTTCTATCGAGCGAAATGTGCTTAATCGTGTTTCAGTCTCATGGGTTTCCTAGATAAAACATTCAATTTTGTTATGATCGATTTTTATAATTTTAAGCTAACCATGGAGGTATGCACACTTAAACTAGAATGACCATAATTGCTACAAACGGAAAGAGCGTCTTAAGAAAAAAAAAACTTACCGTTCTTCAACTGTCAAATTGGCGAGCTCCGGCACCCAGCACCAATGCTCCTCCGGGGCAATCGTCATAAATATTTGCGAAAAATAAACGAATGCCACAAAAAACGCAAAAGGAATCATTAATAAAAACAAAATTTTCTGGTACAGTCCAAATTCTCCTATATATGGCAATAAATCGTCGAAATCCGACGCTTTCTTTCTTTTCTCATCTTCATTATTATTTGTGGCAACATTTTCTGGGATTCTACTGGTAACATCTGTTTTGTCATTCTCGTAGCCTTTGTTTACAAAGCCTAGGTCTATGTTTGACAGATTGCTGTGGTTTGACAGTTCGTTGTGATTTGACAGATTGTTGTGGTTGTCTATGGTCGATTTTTGGCGGGTATTGTCTTCTTGCTCGACGTAGGTGGTTCTCTCTTGCGGTGCCATTTTTCGCGTTTTTATAGTCTGTGCATGCTATGTTAATCTGGTTTATCTGTAACAAGCAGAAAAATGCCATTAGTTTTAATGTCGATTCCAGACGTTTTCCAGATAACTACTATACTAATAAGGTCTATCAAGGAAAATAGGACTAGATCTTCCTTGGTTCTATCTATCCTAAAATTGGGTTTAAAGTTGTTACTCCATTTTGCACACATTTTTATTGACTTCAAGACGATATTCTCAATTTGGTTCGTATTTAGGATTCCGTACCCACAGATTGTAAAGGGGACCCTATTAGGCCTACTAAATCTACTCTGTCTGTCTGTCCATCTGTACATCTTTAACGTTTGAAACGTCTTTAAGTAAACATAATATATTTTATTTATATTACACGGGAATTACTCACGTAAGATTAAGCCGGTTACTCCGACTATAGTTTCAACCGCAGAGTAATTAATAAGTAAAGAGTAATTCCCGTGAGTAATTCCCGTGTAATATAAATAAAATGTGTGAAAACCACGTCAGTTTCAATAGTAAAACATAATATAGGTCAAAAACCGAAGGTACAAAAACAATTGCTTTATACCTTATGATCTTGGAACAAATACGACAAATCTTCAGTGTGGTCTGTCCACTCTTCGAGTACGTTACGACTAAAGATTTTAGTAGTAGCTTTACCTAGTCTGTGGTTACGACACCTCGGCCTTGCTTACCTCAGTTATATGCATTCCACGTATAGAACGCAGCTAGACTCTAATGACGTTACATAAACACAAGTTCAAGGTGTGTCATGTTTATTAAATCATAGGGCCAAATTAAACACTTGTTGGTGTAATTTCAGTATATTTCAACACTTATTGTAATTTTACAAGAATGTCTTGCCTATCGTGTTGCCGGAGCCAGAATGCCCGTCCTCCATGTTGCCATAACCATCCATATCTTTTATTCGTTTTTAGCTCAGAGTAGGTAGACGATAATTCATTTAATATCATCAGAACAGTCAAGACTTAAATTGTAATTATACCAATTCAATTTCTTAAGGTGGTACGATTCACCTATGGCGGGAAATTCAAATTTTAAACAGTTTTTTGGTCCTAGTAGCCAGGTCAGGTAGTTATTTTTAAATAACACAGTGTTTGCGCAAGATATTGGCTGTTCTTTACATTATAATGTACAATTATTTAACAGTAACGCACCATATTACTTACATTTGTGAATAAACCGTTTGTAACAGCAAAAATTAGTTTATTCACAAATGTAAGTAATAATGTGCATTAGAAATAAATAGCTTTACATGATTTTGTAAAGAATAATAATCAATTTGCGCAAACATCATGATCGTTTACAATAATTACCCGGCCTAGCTACAAGGACAAGAAAACTGTTTGAAATTTGAATTTCCCGCCATTTGTGAATCGAACCACCTTAAATGTATTATCTATTATTAGGATCAAATCATCATCCGTCTACCCTTGCCTTTGATCAAATCCATACTTTTGTATTTACTTTATTGACTTCATATACTTTTAGTTGCAAAATAGCTAATGATGGTGCCAGCATATGGTAATATATGTGGCTAAAGATAAAATTCTAACATGTTCTAAGTCTTATCATCTTTATTTCAGCCATAGGACAGAATTTTCAGAAAAAGAATCCGGTTTTTATCCTCTGGGTAGGTACGGAACCCTAATTGAAGAGATCGCTTATAGCGATTTGGCCACCAATTGTTTCACTGGTTTCAAGTTGTTTTTGTCTTATGTCATTTCTGGTGTAAACAATAAAGAAGACAATTTTTTCTAGGCCCACCGAATTTACCGTATATTGATGGGTATAGCACTATAAAATTCATCGTTTTTTTTGTACTTTTCGGACGAAAGATAAGGTAAAAATGAAACCGGAATAATAATATTATAAAGAATAACATGTATTGTTTTGATTTTTGCCACAATTCATTCATTTCCCTTATAAAGTCACTTGACAGGAACGTTTTTAATACGAAAAAGGATGCATGCTTAGGAATTTTTATACAAAAATATATAGACCATATTTTACAACAGTGGACATAGTAATCGGCTTTTGTCAATATTCCAGTTTGATCGGATATAGCTAATATTACCACTGAATCTATAGATTATGAGGAACAAATCATTACTATACGGTATTAGTTTGTGGTGGGCCTATTTTTCAAACAAAAGAAATTGTCTCATTTGTATAATCTGTCTATCTATCTAACATCATCATCATCAGCCAGAAGACGTCCATTGCTGAACATAGGCCACCCCCTTTTAACCCCTAGTCTGAACGGCAGCCTGCCTTTTACATCCACTGGATGCCCGCGACTCTCACAATGTCGTCAGTCCATCTAGTGGGAGGCTTCCCTACGCTGCGTCTTCCGGTTCGTGGTCTCCACTCAAGAATCTTCGAGCGATGTGGCCTGCCCATTGCCACTTCAACTTGCAAATTACAACAGCTATGTCGGTGACTCTGGTTCTTTGGCGAATATCCACGTTTCGGTTTCTATCGCGCAGATACTCCGAGCATAGCTCTCTCCATTGCCCGCTGTGTGACTCTGAGTTTTTCCACAAGTCCAACAGTTGAGGACCACGTCTCAATACTATATGTCATCACTGGCAACACACACTGGTCAAAGACCCTTGTCTTTAGGTACTGTGGTATCTTGGACGATATGTCACGCCAATCTATCGAACGCTACCGTTAACATTCTTTGCGGCATTGCACCGCGTTCCAAGCACTAAGAAATTTCATCGACTGTCCTTCGAACATTCATACAACGTTGGCTAACTCATGCCAAGCCCTGTACAAAACCTAACCTACTTTCAAACACTAAGCAATCAAATAACAGAGACTTTGGTAACGCCCTTTCACTAAATGCTTAAAAACATTAAAAGTATATAACTTTTTAAGAATATTTTGTTAAGTGTTTGTAATTGCATAATTATCATTGTTGTAGGTAAGGTAGATACTTAATACTTCGGGAAGTGTGTACTTATGTACCATCTATACCTACTTTAAATTCCAATAAAACTTTAGGCACAGAATGTCATAATATAGGTTCAATTGCAGAATATCAAAAGAAATTTGAAAACATTTAATTCCGCAAAGACATTTAATTAACTAGCGACTCTTGTTACTACACAATAAAGTGCAATTCAGAATGTGCGAGCGCTAACTACCTACAGCCTTCGACCAAAATAAAATGAATGAACGGGCTCAGAAGCGCATTTTTGAAGATTACAAAATGAGCATCGGCGCTCACTTCGTTTTAGCATAGGTTTCAATCGGTCTCTAGCCGTAGGAAGTGCGACACGAGACTATTGTTACATGATAACGAAACATCTGACAAAATTATGCCTTCATGTGCTTTCCCGAAGTGTAATAACACAACAAAAAACCGTTATCTATGTTTTGTAACAAATGTACTGTACATGGTTATAATTACGTGTTGAAGTATATGTCCGACGGTTAAGACTCGTTTTTACTGAGCAAGTTCAATGGTTATGTCCCGTCCATTCATTTTATTTTGGTCGAAGCCTACATGCCTCTCTGTATATCGCGTAACTCTTGTCGCGTTATTTCTGTGCATCGCGCGGCAGGTACGACATCTCGGCTACATGTAGCTTCATACGTAAAGTTCGGAGTGCGCCAGGCCTGCCCCGGGTGGGAATCGAATACACGACCCCAAGCGCAGAAGGCAGGTTCACTAGCAACTGGACCAACGGGGCTAGACCTCAGAGCAAATAAAAATACAGAGTCACTACGGCGAACACGAAAAGTGAAGCCACTTTTTGTAAGATGTGTGCGTAGTCGAACGAGAAATTCACGTAGTGTTGAATGCGTATGGGTGCGTGAGTCGTGTATTTATTGGGAATTCACGTAGTGCGATTTTGGCGTCACTTTGGCAGTGCGCCGTAGTGCCTCTGTATTTTTATTTGCTCTGAGGGCCAGACAAAGAACATGTCATGTTAAAAGTGTGTTCCTTGTTTCAGTTTATCTAATCTCTCAGAATCATGTAAATTATTAAACAAGCTTCTAAAATTATTGTTCATTAAATTACCTGTAATTAAATTTACAATCACTGCCTACTCATAAAACCTGCCTTCAGACCATTTCACCCTTAACTTTTTCAAAATAAAGTTCAAAGTCGAATGCACAAAAAATAAGAATAAATTCGTTCATAAAAATAAAACAAAATTCCGTTCACAGCCAACAAAATGGAAGTACTAAAGTAATTGGAAAGGTAATGCATTTTCTCAACAGCATACATAATTTTGTACTTGGAGTTATTGCAAAGTTTACATGCAGTTGTGGAGAATTAGACTAGTACTTATATTGTGGGAGGTAAAGTTCAGTTTTGGTTAGACAGTTGTTCATTGGTGGTAGAATGATGTTGGTGATAATGACAATGACCTCGATGAGTAGCGATCACGACGCTATTGTAGTACTAGTAATTATTTTGTATGCATTTCGATGTGAGAATAAAATGGATATGGCAATTACTTTTGAAAACTTGAATCATTACTTGCTTAATATACAAAAACATTTGTTATATTATACAGGGTGTAAGTCCGAACACTCTCGAAGCCAAAAGAAGGTAATTGTACTCATCATTATGAACAACTTTAACTATGGGAACAGCCCTGAAGTCGCGAAAAAAATATCAGCTGTTCTATAGAAAACGGTCATTGACACTCGACAAAATGTTTGGAACAGCTGATATTTTTTTCGTGATTTCAGGGCTGGTCCCATAGTAAAAGTTGTTCATAATGATGAGTACAATTGCCTTCTTTTGGCTTCGAGAGTGTTCGGACTTACACCCTGTATATTACTTATAGATAAAACTATTACTGACTGCCCCGGTGGCTCAGTTGGTAGTGAACCTATCTTCTGTGCTTGGGGGCGTGAGTTCGATTCCCATCTAGGACAAACATTTGTGTGATGAACATTTGTGTTTGTTCTATGTCTGGGTTGTAATATCTATTTAAGTATGTATTTAAAAATATATATGTACGTATATCAGTTTCTGGCAGCCATATTACAAGCTTTGCTTAGTTTGGGGTCAGATGACCGTGTGTGCAAAAATGTCCCAGATATTTATTTATTTATTTTATTACTACTAAAAATATAATATACTAGCAACGCATCCCGGCTTGGCACGGGTGTAAAACTAATTTTTTTTACACCTTGGGTTACATTATTGGAGTTTTAGTAAGGATCCCTATTTTTTTTTAAATATAATATATCCTTAATCACCCGGGGATAGTGTAGCTTCCCAACAGTGAAAGAATTTTTCAAATCGGTTCAGTAGTTTCGGAGCCTATTCAATGCAAACAAACAAACAAACAATCAATTCTTAAAGTATAGAAGATTGCTTTATTATTTGAGAAGGTTTTGTAAAAAACAGTCAAAAGGTACCTTATTATAATACCACCTCCTTTTCTTCTTTATAATATTAGTATATAGATTGCTTTATATTTTGAGATGGTTTCGTAAAAAACAGTCAAAAAAAGTACCTTTATGATACCACCTCCTGGGAGTATATTCGCACATCCTCGACATTGCACCTTGTACCGCCAGAGGCTACTGTAGACTGGCGGAGCGTAATCACTCAATTATGATTCCTACTTCAATATTTAGGTAGCAGTGATTCGGACGGCAAAATAAACGGTAGGTCCTCAAAGGTGCGCTCAAATTATAGGTTTAAGTCAACAAAGGACACGGACCCCGGAGTCCGTGAAGCTTTAAAACAAACAATAACAAAATAAACCAGCCAAGTGCGAGTCAAGCTCGCACACTGAGGGTTCCGTAGCACCACATAACTTGTTAGTAAATACGTAAATAGTACAAAAAAAAATGTGCCTGGAGTCCCTCCGCGCGGAAGAAGTTATACTTCAACAAGAAACCCTAAAATTATAACTAGGGCAAAAATATCAACAATTTAAAAACATGCTTTTCTCGAGATTCGAACCTAGCTCCTTAGGCTTCTCAATCCATTAGCGACACACGATTACACTACGAGAGAGAAAAATTCCCCCTCCATGGTAGCGTTAAACGTTTAACGCAACCTTGTTGCAAATCGCATAAGAAGTATAACTTCAAAAAGTAGTGCGAAAAGACAACAATCCAGTACCAACCGAGCCCGACGTTGCTCTACTTCGACGATCGTTCGAGAACCGATGGTAAACAGAAATTTGTCACCAACTCGCACTTGACCATTATTTATTATTTGTTGTTATACTTTAGAGTGTGTACTATAATCATGCCAAGTTTGACGCTTGTATGTATTACCGTTTTTACATTAGAGCAAATACAGAAATGCGTTTAAAAAATACGTTTGTTGTATGGGGATCCCTCTCTTCCGTTATTACTTTTTTATTATTACTTAGTTATCTTTGTTATCTCTGTTTATGTGGTTATGATGTTTAGTTAATATAGTTTTATGTATTTATTTATTTTTTCCCTTTGGTCCATTTTTTATTTCAATAAATTTTTCGTTCCTGCTGTCATTATTACTATTGTTATTAAATACTCTGTCTTGTTGTTATGTATAATTCCTGTTCTTTTTCCATATATTTTAGTACCGTAAATTTAGTATACTTTTTTTTTCTGATTCCTATGTTTTATTTGTTATCATCATCATTTCAGCCATAGGACGTCCACTGCTGGACATAGGCCTGCATCGTTCTCCAAAAGGGCCGGTTGGAAGCGGCCTGCATCCAGCGTTTCCCTGCGGTCTCTTTTAGGTCGTCTGTCCATCTTGTGGGTGGACGTCCTACGCTGCGCTTACCAGTCCGTGGTCTCCATTCCAGGACCTTTCGGCCCCATCGGCCATCTGTTCTGCGTGATATGTGCCCTGCCCACTGCCACTTCAACTTGCTAATCCGGTGGGCTATGTCGGTGACTTTCGTTCGTCTACGGAAATTGCATATAGATAATTAAAAATATATATGTAAATTTGTGTTAAGTGTAATGTAAGTGTAAACTCAAGGGTTCGTCTATTGTCCGGCGCTGATAGTCCTTGACTTTCAGCATTTATGCCGAGACGGACCCATTCCACACTGATTGTATCCTCTAGATATAAGTTTTTTGTAAAGGTGTCGAATAAAGTTTATTTTCTTTCTTTCTTTCTATCTCTAATAAAATGATTTTGATTTGATTTGATTTGAATCCGCCGTAACATTACAATTTCTGCAAAAAGCTGACTATCTATTACGGTTCGAAAGATATATCCGTTAATAGGTAAAACAGACAGACAGACATCGTAGGCTTAATAATAGGGTCCCGTTTTTACCCTTTGGGTACGGAACCCTTAAAACATTTATTTTTTATTTTTAAATCTATTTAGATGTTTTAGCTCTGTTGATGTGAATCTTTGGCGCGCCATGGCTGTAAACGACGCCGTGACGGCAAACGACATGACGCTCTATTATACCGTCATAAGCCCTGACGGGCTTAGGTAAAACAGACAGACAGACATCGTAGGCTTAATAATAGGGTCCTGTTTTACCCTTTGGGTACGGAACCCTTAAAACATTTTTTTTTTTTAGTTTTAAATCTATTTAGATGTTTTAGCTCTGTTGATGTGAATCTTTGGCGCGCCATGGCTGTAAACGACGCCGTGACGGCAAACGACATGACGCTCTATTATACCGTCATAAGCCCGGCTATGACGGCTTATGTACGGCTAAGTATTTTTTTCCGGACTAGGTCATTATTTGTATTTTTTTATTTATACCTGTTGATAAAAAATCTATTAATAGACAGTCAAACTAGTTCATTTAATATAATTATTTATGTTAATTTCCTTAATGGAAACATTGCGGATTTCTTGATTCGGTTGGCCGTTCATTTCCTCATTAATAAAACTAGCTGCTGCCTGCGATTTTGTATGTACATTGTATAAACTTTCATATAAACTATTGAACCCCATTTGCCCCCCTGATAACGGAAAAAACCAAAAATATTTTATTACTTGACACCGGCAAATACACATGGCGTGGGATGCCAAAATCCCAAAAAGAAGTAAAACAAAAAAGTTACCTACCTCCAAATATCAGTTTTGTAGATCAATTCGTTCTTAGCCCGGGCGCCGGGGCAATAGAATACGGCACCGGTACCCCCTGTAGTAAGAGGCTACTAAAAGGGGACCTCCGGGCTCGGGATGGTCAAACTTGGGGCTCTGACCATCCACAGCGTGCCCAGGGAGAGAAAGACAACGTTGTGTGACCAACGTTGTCATGGGCGGAGGGGCTGAGACAACACGGTTGTGTCGGGAGGAGCCGTAGCGCAGTGCCAAGGGCTCCGGTGCGTTCCTCTGGAAATC
This sequence comes from Agriopis marginaria, assembly GCA_932305915.1. NCBI lineage: Eukaryota > Metazoa > Arthropoda > Insecta > Lepidoptera > Geometridae > Agriopis > Agriopis marginaria. The sequence continues at coordinate 2,538,267 of OW029941.1, forward strand.
CCGGAGCCCTCTTGTCAAGCACTAAGGCTGGTCACCGCGGGGGTTTTGGTATAGTCCCACATAACCTGGCTATACCCCAATGCAGCAATGGGTATGTTTGGAAGATTTCAGAGAAAAAAAAGTCGACCTTTGAAGACTAACAGCCGTTTTGAAGAGCCACATGTTATAGTCACCTACTCGGAAATTCCGCAGGATCCCGCTTATTGTGACACATGTGAAGCGAAAAAGATCGAGTAAAACGCACAATGTGCGATTTCGGCAGATCTATAATAGGATTATGTAGATGAGCTTTCAGGCGATGGCGGCTGGTGCGATGATAAAACCGCGACGCCGGCATCAGATCAAACAGTTCTGCAGAACACTCCCCGTTGTAAATGCGATAAAAGATACAAAGAGAACCGAATTGTGATACATGTGGAGTGGTGGAAGATGTATACCACCTTCTGGTGGAATGTGTCCGCCTCCAGCATGAGAGAAGGACACTTGAGGTGACTTACCATCTGAACAGATTAGATGAAGGTCAGTGTAACGGAATACTGGCTGAACCCAATTCGGACGCAGCCAGGGAGCTGTTCGGATGAGTGAGTCACCTCAAGTGACCATCGACCCTGTTTGTTTGTTGTCTGTTTTTTATGTATTAAGTATGCGTCTTCTAGTTTAGAATATACAATGGGACTGACATGTAGAATACTATATAAGTCCCAAAAAAAAAACTGAATAATAAAAAAAAAAAAGATACAAAGAGACCCAACGTCTCTGCGCAAGTTGAGCGGCTCTAGGTGTTCAGTGAGCTTGGACAATTATTTTAGGTATAAATTATCATTGCCAGACATGTTATAAAAAAATCAAAGCTGTTTATTCAATTAACAAAAGATGGGTTGGTTAGATTTCGAATAATATATTTATTTCACGAAGTAAAAACAAAAAAATATCAGAACATATCAAAACATTGATTAAATAAACTCACATTCGAAATGGACGAAAAGATATAAGGAAATACCCGCAGAACAGACAAACCAGGGAGATATGCCTTAGTACAATTATCGTTCGTGTTCAAATCCGTCTCCGTTTTTCACTATACTGCTAAACTGCTTGACGCAAAAGTTGTAAGTACGGCACACTTTTTCTCTTTTTCACGCATACACTAAGAAACTTGCAGCGACACCAATGAACTGATAGTCCATAAGCAAAATAAACCCGCCAAGTGCAAGTCGGGCTCGCGCACTGAGGATTTCGTACCACGACATAATTCAATAACGAAATTACCAGTTATACCTTGGTAATGAACAGAATCTCGTCACCGACTCGCACTTGGCCATTATTTATTATTTGTTGTGACGCTTGTACATATTATGGTTTTTACATTAGAGCTAATACAATACGTACGGACGGACAGACGGACGGATGGACGGACGGACGGACAGACAGACAGTAGGCCTAGTAGGCAAGGTAGGCAAGGTAGTAGCGGAAAGTCTGCAGAATGAGTTCCACTAAGTACATCAATCCTGATTTAGGCCTGATGTGTTCGCACCCGCTGCCATACCATATCTCCCTTTTTTGTCTTATCTGAAGAAAATGCCTAACAAGTTTTTGTAGTCAAAATTAGGAGCAATGTGTATTTAACACTGAGAAAATTTGAGTTGCACTCAAAGATATTTTGATGATTTTATTTTAATATTTGAATAACCTTTCAAACAAATTTTACTATGGTAAGGGTGGACTAAGCCGAAAAGGGTCCTTTTTACCAAGGAAGATTATGTAGTCTATCTTCCTTGGTTATTACTGATTATTATGAATTTTACTATGGGACCAACCTCAGAGCAAATAAAAATACAAAGGCATTACGGCGCACTGCCAAAGTGACGCTAAAATCGCACTACGTGAATTCCCAATAAATACACGACTCACGCACACATACGCATTCAACACTACGTGTATTTCTCGTCAGAAAATTGCACTGGCAACACTTAGACTACGCACACATGTTTCAAAAAGTGGCTTCACTTTTCGTGTTCGGCGTAGTGACTCTGTATTATTATTTGCTCTGAGGGGACAAATCCTGAAATCGCGAGGAGATATCGGCTTTTTCACACATTTTCTCGTCTTGTTTAGTAAATAAATGTAAGTGCTTTTATTAACTAAACAAAATACAAGCTAATACTAACACTACAAATACAGTTAGACTGCCCATAGACCGTTGAAGGTATAAAAACAATCTAAATGCTCAAGCCCACTATCAGTTGACAGCATGCTGGTGGCATTACCACGCTGATTGGCAATTGCTTATGCGTTGAGCCAGAACCACGCCAGCAAATAGTTTTATTGTTGTTTTTGTAAATAGGAGTAAAAATCAATACAGAATATAATTTTAATTTAAAGAATATTCAAAAGTAATATGTAATAAACTAGTACCTAGTACATAATTCGGAAATACGTTGTCAATTCAAATAATTTTTCACAAAAATATTTTATTCATAATCTGTTATACACAAAAAAAAACACTGTTTTAAAATAACACGGTTGTTCACTAAAGTTATATGATTATTTACGGGATATTTACTGTGGTAAGGTTGTGGAATGAGCTCCCGATATTTCGGCGCAGTTACATGCACCATGTAACTGCGCCGAATACACAAGTAGGTACCTATAGTCAAATTTATTCCGTCGTCAATGTAAGATGAGTATAAATAAAATTTATTTGAAATAATTATCTATTAAGTAAAGCAGGGCAAAACCCTGACACATTTATCATGACAAAATTAGGATTTTTTACAGATTTGGTATGTACCTACTTAAGGTATTATCATCATCAGCCAGAAGACGTCCAAATCAACTTAACATAGGCCTCCCCCTTTAACCTCCACACTGAACGACAGCCTGTCTTTTGCTCCACTGGATGCCCGCGACCCTCACGATTTCGTCAGTCCATCTAGTGGAAGGCCTACCTACGCTGCGTCTTCCGGTTCGTGGTCTCCACTCAAGAACCTTTCTTCCCCATCAGTTATCGGTTCTTCGAGCGATGCCTATCAAAACGAGTCATAGGTACTAACAAAATATTCGAATAATCTAGCCCTAAAAACCATTGGGTTAGTACAAACAAAACTTATAACTATTGTTAGATAAAAATACATATTATGAATTGTGTGTGACATAATTATTTTACCTATTAGCAGAATGTCAAAATATTTAAGTTATTAATAAGTAACAATAAATTTAATAATACATACCTAGGTTCCCTTTTCAGAAGCTGGATCACTCAAAGAAACAAAACACTGCACTTTTTAATTTTACTTTTTAATATTCCAATGGTTCAATTGATAAAATTCTAACCAATTTAAATATCACTGGCACAAGTACTATACTTTACGTAAAATTACTTGTTTTTTTAACGCGAAAATGGCACAAGCAAACGCTGCGTTCGCCGCGCCTACCTCTCTACTGTGCGAGTTTGAATCTAGCCTTGCGTTTAAATAAATGCACAAAGTTGATTTGTCGGTGAGTGGTCGAGCGAAAAGGGACCTGACAGCCGATCACAGATTAGTGAATAGTGCGGGTGATTAAGGTAAGTGTTTAGTGATTAGTTCTAAACATATTTAATAACTAGTAGGCCACCCGTGCGAAGCCGGGATATATAGCCTATGTCAACCAGGGATAGTGCAGCTTCTCAACAGTGAAAAAAATTTTCAAATCGGTTCAGTAGTTTCGGAGCCTATTCAATGCAACAAACAAACAAAATAACAAACAATCAAATCTTTCTTTCGCTTTATGGCGAACCGTCGGTGAGTGGCGACACCGGGTACCCTGATATCATGGGGCTAAAACCCCAGAGCCCCGACCCCTGGCTTGCCTTAACCGTCTGGGGTTGGAAACCCTATTTTATTTATTTCTTTAAATTCACCACAATAACCCAGTTTTTTTAAATCCAATACTGTACAATAGTTTTACATTATATTTTATACCCATAATTGTTAATTTTGTACTCAACAAGGCCTCTTGGTGTTAGCGCCCTACCAATGCCTATCAAAGATCCGCGCTAAGACCCGTGTATAAGTTTGAATAAATGATAATAATGAATAATTTATTTGGGCGAAATAGTTACAAAATCATTAGGAAACATAGTCAATTGGAATAAACATACTCGGATTTTGCCTCAAACAAATAATGAACTGCGGATCCCTAAACTTTGCTGCAGTGCTTCAGGGATATGTGCTCCCTACGTTGAAGATGTTATGTTATATTAAATAATTAAGTTAATTGTTTAAAAAAAACCTATGTATGTATCCAATTTGGACCATAACTGCTTAGTGCGAGTGTATAATTTAATCACTCACAAAATTGCTAATCATTAATCACTCGCACTTATCACTAATCAAAGTGCAAACGGAACTTTATGCTGTAACTTTTTTAAAGTGAAACATATTGGCGCACTTTGACAGTAAAACAGCCTGGTATGCCGTGACGGACGTGATTATCATCATCATTCCAATTTCTCTTGTATGAGAGCCACCCCTAATTATTACTCAACTGTAAAGCTTTTTTTTATACTTTTAAAATTGATATTTATTAGGTACCTACTAAAACTATAATTGTTTGAAGCACTTGCTTAAATTAATATATAAAAAATTAGGATGAACGCACAGACAGACAGACAGACGGACGGCAGAACGAATTTATATGGGTTTCTTGTCGGGATACGAAACCCTTAAAACCACTAATCGCAAATAGTCCAAACTTAAAAAGGTTACAATGCAAAATATACAAAACGTGAAAACTTATTTGAATTCGCTTTAAAAAACTCAAGTCCTTTTTCCTATGACCACTCGTTAAGTTTACTAAGCCGTAACCAGCGTTACTGACCCTGGTTTGCTCTGAACTAATTTTATTGATAGCTCTTGGTATTCTGGACAATTTAACCAGCCAAATAATGATAATTTAAGTAGAACTACGATTTCTTACACTTGGTACGCTCTTGGAGATCTTGTTATTTGGTTTAAACTGCGTTTTGGTTCCTTATTTCTAGGACAATTACTTTAGGGTCTGAATGACGTCATAGCATAAATAAAATATGCTTATTGTGTAAAACGACATTACGAAAAATTAAAGTATCAATTTACAGTTTTGGAAAGGTATTGTGAAACAGCTCCGTAATTGCGGTATTTTGCCATTTGAGTCGATAAAAGTGTGATTTTTATCGATATCAAAAATCACAAATTTAATGTGACTAAGAATCTCATAAACTGATTTAGTCGGCGGTCAACTCGACTGCCTTACGGACAACAGCTATTGCGGCAGCTAATCCGCTCAGTTGGAAAATCACTCGACCGCAAACCGTATCTGGGCGCGATAAGGTTCACGTTCGCGATTTTCCAACTGAGCGGAATAGGTGCCGCAATAGCTGTTGTCCGTAAGGCCCCTGGACAGCGTTCGGTAAACTTCGCAACGTCTTCTCGTCCAAAATACCTCAGGTTCGACCAATGCGTGTTGTTTGTAATGTTATGATAGACACCATGACATGATTTTGTTACTTTTTGGAAATTCACACTCATTGATTTTATATTTTCAATAATGTGAAAATGTGCGAGAGAGAAAGCTGCAGAGGGTATACAGGACCTTTAACACCCTTTTGGTACAGAACTCCAAAATGAGGTACTGACAATTGACATTCAGATTTTTCGAGTCGCATTCCCAAAAAAAACTATTAACCAAAGATTTTTTACATAGTACATATTTTATCTAAACTATTAACATTTTGAATATATTCATGAATATTTTTGAAAAACACTTCCTGGCACATTTCAATATATAAAATATTTCCATTATCGACTAAATAAACATATTGCTGGCATATCGAAAAATATTATGTTCGTCGCATAGTAATTAGTAATCGCCATAGTAAAAGTTGTTCATAATGTTTATAATACAAAGACATCCCCGAATATTTCTACACCAGTCACCCAGTTTACAACAAACCTAAGATATTTTTATATTTTTATTCACACTCATTGACAACAAACCTAAGATATTTTTATATTTAAATTCACACTCATTGATTTTATATCTTCAATAATGTGAAAATGTGCGAGCGAGAGAGCTGCAGAGGGTATACAGGACCCTTAACGGGACCCTATTACTAAGCCTACGCTGTCTGTCTGTCCTACCCTTTGGTCCTACCTTTTAAAGGTTGTATCTTTTAAACCGTAATAAATAGCCAGTTGAAATTTTCTTTGAATATGTAATGTTACGGCAGATTCACTAAGAAATAATATTAAAATAAATAAACCAGCCAAGTGCAAGTCAGGTTCCGTACCACCCCAAAATACAAAAAGTAGTGCAAAAAGACAAAATCACGCCCAGGCGGTCACCTATCCAAGTACCGACCGCGCCCGACGTTGCTTAACTTGCTGGTTAACAGAAATTTGTCACCAACTTGCATTTGGCCATTATTTATTATTTGTTTTTATACTTTAGAGTGTACACGTCACGTTGACACTTGTATGTAAGTATTGCCGTTTTTTACATTAGAGCTAATACAAAAATACGTTAAAACTTAGATTAACTACATTAAAAATACGTTTGTTGTATGGTCCTTTATCCCCATACAAGAAACGTATTTTTTTTTTCATGGCTGAAAGGCTTGTTTTAAAAACTAAAGGGAGTCCTTTAGTTTTTACAACAAGCCATGAAAAGATAGGACGGATAGCCAGACGAACAGACAGACGAACAGACAGACAACGTAGGCTCAGTATAATAGGGTCCCGTTTTAACCCTTTGGGTACGGAATCCTAATAAATTTTTGAAGTTATACTTCTTATGCGACTTCCAACAAGGTTGCGTTAAACGTTTAACGCTACCATGGGGGCAGGGGGGGATTTTTTCTCCTGCGACTAGCAGACTCGGTAGTGTAATAGTGTCGCTAATGGATTGAGAAGGAGCTAGGTTCGAATCTCGAGAAAAGCATGTTTTTAAATTGTTGATATTTTTGCCCTAGTTATAATTTTAGGGTTCCTTGTTGAAGTATAACTTCTTCCGCGCGGAGGGACACCACGCACAATTTTTTTTAAAGAAACAGTTTTTAAGATGAGCTTCCGCAAAGTAAGTCAACAAAGTATTAATAATATTAATAACGATACTCTTTTATTATTCTATAGATAGGTCAGTAAATTGAGTAAATAAAAACTCGAGGTCATTGTCCAGCGGGGAAGTGACGGGTGAATTTTTTAGTTAATTTTTAAACCTGTTTTGTGCATATTATAAAATTAATTTAATGTGCATCATTTCCTATATTAATCATACTTACTCATGATGTAACTAAGTTGTTTTATGTCAATTCACAGTTAACGTTTTCTATCGCCCGCAATCTCTCTACTGCTCAAAATCTCCTCAGATACGTGGGCTAAGATATTTTTACCTATAGATAATAATAATATTCGGGACATTTTTTTTTTTTTTTTTGCACACACGGTCATCTTACCCCAAACTAAGCAAAGCTTGTGATATGGCTGCCAGAGACTGATATACATACATATATAGTTTTAAATACATACTTAAATAGATATTAACAACCAGATATAGAACAAACACAAATGTTCATCGCATAAATGTTTGTCCTAGATGGGAATCGAACCCACGCCCCCAAGCTCAGAAGGCAGGTTCACTACCAACTAGGCCAACGGGCTATCAAAGATAGGTTGTGCCCGCCATCATATTGACTACTACCATCTACTACTTAGCTGAAACCCGCTAAATCGTAAGCGTAGAGCTAGTACAACGTCTACAACTCGTAATAGCCCAATGTATAAGCTACCCCGTACGAAGCGCTATGATTCCACATTTATTGAGCGAAATGCTAGTCTGTGGAATTCGCTGCCTGAATGGGTTTTCCCCGTTAGTTACAATCTGGGTGTCTTCAAGTCGAGAGTGAATCGGTTTCTTCTAGGCAAGCGTGCTCCATCGTAGACCGCATCGTCGCTTAACATCAGGCGAGATGGCGGCCAAGCGGAAGTATATTTACTATAAAAATAAAAATAAAATAAGCTATATTATTGCAAACTTTCATTAAAATCCATTCGGTAGTTTTTGCGTGAAAGAGGAACAAACATCGATACATCCATACATACAAACTTTCCCGTTTATAATATTATGTAGTATGATAGTCACCGTGTTACCAACTGAGTCGTCGAGCAATAAACGTCATACCATAAGACCTGTAAGGGCGAGCGAGATAGACAGATATGACATGTGGGTGCGAGCGAGATAGACATACAATGATTTATGACCTGACGACTCAGATGGTAATGCGTTTACTATAGACGAATGCAAGGATGGCTGCCCGACTCTCAGCCGTCTCTCAGTCATGAACTCCGAGTGTCCACAACAATTTGTATTTTTGTCTTTTTCTAACAACGGACATAGCGCAGAATCTTTCTCTTTCCCTTATTTCACAAAATGCACATATACATGCGTAGGTACGAGCATTAAGTATATATATGCTGCGTTTACTCAGTTTTGTTTGCCTATACCGTTTCTATTATAACACATCACTTCCCCAAACGCATAATATAGCTTCTCTGTTCCACCGTGGGTAAAAACAATAGGTATTTACTTATTAGGTATTACCAATTTCAGCGGCATCCAACCATGCCTTCACGCGGCGGCAGACGTCGTAACCTGGTTTTAGTTTTTAAGACTACGTCCTTTAATTAGTTTAGGTCTCTTTGGGTGCTTAGACCTTCATGGTGTGTGTTTTGAGGACACCATTCTGGACTGATCTTCTACATGATCAAACTGCAGCTCACGGGCTGTGGACAAATTGTCTTTTCACCGTTCTTCTCCCGCGAGAAAAATATAAAAGTATCCATATACTTATGCTAGTTTTTACGGTTTCGTACCCAATGGGAAAAAACCAACTATTACTAAGCCTACGATGTTTGTATGTCTGTCTGCCCGTCTGACTTTTAGACTTTTTATTATTTGTTAGTTAATCCGCCGCTACATTACATATTCTGTGAAAATTTCAACTGGCTATCTATTACGTTTTGGAAGATACAGCCGTTAAAAAGTAGGCCAGACAGACAGACATCGTAGGCTTAGTAATAGGGTCCCGTTTTTACCCTTTGGGTAAGGAACCCTAAAGATAAAGATTACACATTTAAAAACGCATGCACAATAGGTGGGTTAAAATATTTGTCACTTTGTATCATGGTTTGCCTAGTTTGTAGGCGTACAAATCTAGAGAGATGGTATAAAAATACCGTAAGAATTATTTATATAAAAAAATATTAGCTAAATTAACTGTCGAAATAATTTCAAATGTTCAGGTATGATGTTATTAATTTTAATAGTTAACAGATAGACATTACTATAATTGTGTGATAAACAAATTGACCTACTGCAGTCATTACTAAAAAAAAACATTTATAAAATCACTAACTTTGTAATAACATTTCTCGACAAAAAGTTTTTTTAGTTTTGTTTTAAATTGACTATATTTTAGATGCCTTATTGAAATCGGTACAGTGTTGTAGATAGTCGGTCCCATACACATTATACTGGTGGTTTTGGATGGGCGATTACGGCATCTGTTTTGGTATCTACGATTTCTTACCGCTAAGTCAGATATTGCCGGGAATAATTCTGGATTAGTTTTTACGAATAAGGCAGTTTCCAATATATATAGAGACGGAAGCGTAAGAATTTTATGTTTAGTAAAAGCAGTAAATTAGCAAACGCTCGACCTCAACTCGACATGTCTTCTGTGACTACGACGCTTCTCTTTTGACACAGACTCTAATGTAATATTGCAGATATAACATTTCTAGGTTATTTAAATATTCTAAGATTAATTTATCGTTTGTCTCAGCCAAATGCGGAACTATATTATAGTTGCATTTCTTGTTAACTGGTCAACACACTTTTTACATTAAAACCAGTATAATAATGGATCAGGAACTTACTTCTTGTGCCAATAACTTGCTATAAATTAGCACAAAAACCTCCGCTTAGATAATGCACAAAAAATTCAATAATTGATTGGTGACGGTTGTAAAAACAATGTAGCATTTGACCTGGAAAAGGTGGACAGTAATGGATTGAAGTTAAAGGCAACACAGTGACTGGTTTTCACAAAACATTGAATCATTATAATTATAATAAAACATTAGCAACGATTAGCAAGGATTAGCAAGGATTCTTGCCATACCAAATGGTCCGGAATGTTACTTTGCTTCTGTCCACTCTTTACTCCAATATGGCATCGAGCTTTGGGGACGTGCTGCCGATTGGGAGCGCGTCTTCAGAATGCAGAAAAGAGCCATACGAGCAATTGCAAGAGATACATCTGCGCTACCGTATTTCAGGTCCATGGGAATACTCACTGTCCCAAGTCTCGTGTGTTTTCAGGCAGCATTGTACGTCAGGGACCACCCCGAGGAGTACAGTTACCTCGGAGACACGCGCGCGTCCGACGCGCTGCGGTACGCGCATCGTATACGTTCGGTGCCTCACCGACTCGCTAGGACTGCTAAATTGGTGCATGTGACTGCACCGCTCATTTACAATAGGATACCGCAAGAGGTGAGAAGTGCTCCATCGAGGGAGTCCTTCAAACAAAAATTAAAAAACTGGCTTGTCGAACAGGCATTCTATAATTTCAATGACGTGACAAAGATGAAATTAATTTAATTTTGATTATTTTATTTTATTTTTGACTATTATTATACTATTATATTATTATTGTTTTTCTATATTGTATGAAAATGTGATTTCTTTTATGATTATTGTAATAGTTTTAAATTATTTTATTATCAATTATTTTCTGTGACGTGTACCTGTAATTTGTTACCAATAAAGTACTATGACTACTATGACTATGACTATAAGCAAGCTGAAGTGGCAGTGGGCCGGCCACATTTCCCGAAGAACCGATAACCGATGGGGTAGACGAGTTCTGGAGTGGAGACCACGTTTAGGCAAACGTAGTGTAGGACACCCTGTGGCCAGGTGGAGTGATGACCTGCGTAAAACGGCGGGTAAAAACTGGATGCAAGGAACTCCCGACCGAGCTCAGTGGCGTGCATTGGGAGAGGCCTATGTCCAGCAGTGGACAGCTAAAGGCTGATGATGATGATGATAATTATAACATTATTATAATACTATATAGTCTATCGGTTTTTTATCGGATACATTTCGGAGAGTGTGCTACAGATCTTCATGATTTGATTCCCTCCTGCCTATTTTTCTATCGGACTGCCAGAGTGGGTACGAAGAATCGTCACTGCTTTATGGTTGATATTCCGAGAACCCGTACGAAGCGATTTGATTGCACATTTATTGTGCGAACTGCTAGTCTGTGGAATTCGCTGCCTGAGTGGGTGTTCCCCGATAGTTACAATCTGGGTGTCTTCAAGTCGAGAGTGAATAGGTTTCTTCTAGGCAAGCGTGCTCCATCGTAGGCCGCATCATCACTTATCATCAGGCGAGAAGGCGGCCAAGCGCAAGCCTATTTACAATAATAATAAAAAAATATAGCCCGTTGGTCCAGTTGGTAGTGAACTTGCCTTTTGCGCTTGGGGGCGTGAGTTCGATTCCCACCTAGGGGAAACATTTATTTGATAAACATTTGAGCTTGTTCTATACCTGGGTGTTAATATCTATTTATATATAAGTATGAATTTAAAAATATATATGTATGTATATCAATCTCTGGCAGCCATATCACAAGCTTTGCTTAGTTTGGGGTCAGATGAAAATGTCCCGAATATTATTTATGCTTTGTGAATTTTCTTTTGATACGTACCAAACTTTTCTATTCTACGTTTCTAATCCATACGGCCAAGGATTGGAACAACCTGCCTTTCTTGTTTCCTGAGAGATATAATCTAGGCCTTTTCAAAGTCTGAGTGAATCATCAACATTACCAGCCAGAAGACGTCCACTGCTGAATATAGGCCTCGCCCTTAGGCCTCTACACTGAACGACAGCCTGCCATCTGCAACCACTGGATGCCCGCGACTCTCACGATATCGTCGGTCCATCTAGTGGGAGGCCTACCTACGCTGCGTCACGCTGCGTCTTCCGGTTCGTGGTCTCCACTCAAAACTGAACGACAACCTGCCATCCGCATCCACTGGATGCCGGCGACTCTCACGATGTCGTCGGTCCATCTAGTGGGAGGCCTTCGTCTGCGTATTCCGGTTCGTGGTCTCCACTCAAGAACCTTTCTTCCCCAGCGGTTATCAGTTCTTTGATATGCCTCATGTGACTTGCCACTTCAAATAGTCTCGTATAATGTGACCTTGCATACGGGATGTATTTTAATGACCTTGCTTCATTATTGCGATCGCTTTGAGTTACATTGTATTTTATTTATTGAAGCGTTCGAGCAAAAAATCTCGGCTCAGTACGGTAGACATTGGTATTTAAGATTATGGCTATCATGTTACATGGTCTTGGAAATATTTTCATGCTCTACACCCTCTTCTAACATCTTTGTAAAGCTATACAGTGCTAGCTTACCCCGATAAGTATACGGGGTGTGAGGGGAACACTCTCGAAGCCAAAATAAGGTAATTGTACTCATCATTATGAACAACTTTTACAATGGGACCAGCCCTGAAATCGCGAAAAAAATATCAGCTGTTCTATAGAAAACGGTCATTGACACTCGACAAAATGTTTGGAACAGCTGATATTTTTTTCGCGATTTCAGGGCTGGTCCCATAGTAAAAGTTGTTCATAATGATGAGTACAATTACCTTCTTTTGGCTTCGAGAGTGTTCCCCTTACACCCCGTATAGGTACAAATCATATAAACTCCTTTCAGCTTAGTACCACGTAAAACGTTTATTTAGCAGCTTTAGCCCGTCGTAACTGTAAAAACTCGCCAGGTTACAGAATTTAATTTATAAAGACTTGGTAAATACTCTTTTCACGGAAACCTTTATTTTAACCGACGAAAAAAGGAGATTCTCTAGTCAACGCGTATTTTATTTTTACTTTCTTTTATGTATGTACTAGCGACCCACCCGCCCGGCTTCGCACGGGTGTAATTTACGTGCGAAGCCGGAGCGGGGCGCTAGTTATACATATAAACCTTCCGTGAAAATGTATCTAATTGATGGTCAAAACCGCATCAAAATCCGTTGCGTGGCTTAGGAGGAGTTAGCGGCCATACAGAACAGACATACAGACAGACAGGCGCGGAAAGCGACTTTAATTTATGGTATGTAGAGATGACCCATAACTTTTTACTGAGCAGTCCAATTTCTTGATACCATTTTACTCCCGATTTTGGTCAAACTAGATGGCTTATTTTTTGTAGGAATTATATCCGACTGACATTTTTTACCACGGCTAGCCCATTTGGGAGACCGCTAGACTAGAAAGCGTGAGGTCGTGGGTTCAAACCCCGGGCCCGTACCAATGAGCTCTTTGGAGCTTATGTACGGATTTTCATACCACTGGCTTTTCGGTGAAGGAAAACATCGTGAGGAAACCTGCATACGTACGGAGAAGGAATTCAATGGCGTATGTGAATCCACCAACCCGCACTGGGCCAGCGTGGTGGATATGGCCCAATCACCCTTTCGGGGTAGGCTAAAAGACCAGCAGTGGACTGTTAAAAGGCTGACTATGATGATGATGATGATGACAATTTTTAAGATAAATTATAATTAAATTATACGTATACATTAGCACAATTTATTAATTTGTACTTAAATAATAAAGTTTTTTTTTAAATATTGTAACCTAACCTAACCTATAGGTACTAGCAGTATATACGCTTAGTCCCAGATTAGATAGTTTTCGAAAACTTTTTTCTTTTACGTATTGTTACAGACATTTTAGTAAAGCGCCTCTATCGGAAACGTGGAGGAACTAAAATCGTTAGTAATCGGCGGTATAGATTGCTTCACTCTAATACGAAAAAAGTTTTCGAATACCTTTTAGCCCAGCAATGTATGGAACAATACGAAAACGAAAAAAGTTTTCGAATACTATCAAAACTTGTACTAAGGGTACAGTAAAAAAAATCTAAAGCAGCCTAATGAGCAAACAATGGCAAATACAATTTTGTCCATAGTGAAAATGAATTTAAAAAAACCTAGCAGTAATGTTAGTAGGTATGAACTATGAAGGCATTTTAAAAGTTAGTAGATAAGTGAGTAAGAAGTATATTTTTTTCCAAAATATATTTCAGTAAATTTACCTACCAACATTTAATCAGCGATTATACCCAATTTATTTCTGTTTCCGTAAAATAAATAAATAAATATTTACACAAACGTAATGACATAAGTGTTATGACTATGATTTAATCTGTGAGATATATTACATTGACCCTGATACAGTTTTTTTTATTACTTAGTTATTTAATGTCGATGACTCGATATCACCATGGCCGGCGTCTTTTCAACCTCATGCGTGTAGGGTGACCATCAGAGATAATAAGTTTAAAATATAGAGAGATATATTCAGAACTGTTTCATTGCGGAATCTCTAGTGTATTTCCACTTTAACGCTTATTACTACAGATGACCATAATCCTAGGTTTACTGTATTAAAGTCGCATTTAGCGGAGCAAAATCATGGCGCTTACACACAGTCGTGCGTTTCGCTACATCTATTTTTGGGGTTTTTCTCATATTTTTCGAAAAGTATAGCTGTAATGTAAAATGTACCTCACCAGTTTCCTTCATAATTATGAAATCTATACATCAAGATATCGCAGACATAATTTACTAAATAGATAATTAAATGAATCCAAAAAACAGTAATAAAAACGCAAATCAGTGCTACTTTGATATATATATATTTTTTCTATCGAGCGAAATGTGCTTAATCATGTTTTGGTCTCATGGGTTTCCTAGATAAACCATTCAACCATTTTAATAATTTTATGCTAACCATGGAGGTATGCACACTTAAACTAGAATGACCATAATTGCTAAAAGTCGGAAAAGAATACACTTCCGTGCAACCGATCGTAGCAGCGCGCGTCCGACGCGCACATCTAAAGCCCGTCACAGACCATGCTAAGTAGCTTGTAAATACAAGTAGCAAGTACTAGCGCCGGCGTTCAAACGTAAATAGCCTCTAGCGCGGTGAGTTTAAAAAAATAGTGCGTGGAGTCCGCGCGGAAGAAGTGAAACTCTCGCTCTGTCTCTTTCTATTCCCTCTCCATGGTAGCGTTACACTTTTAACGCAACCTTGTTGGAAATCGCATGTTCTGCCATCTATGCAAATATTAGTGAACTAATAAACTATGAGAAGTATGTACAAGTTTCAAAATTTCCTCATAGATGGCATCTATAACTCTCGCTCTGTCTCTTTCTATTCCCCCTCCATGGTAGCGTTAAACTTTTAACGCAACCTTGTTGAAAGTCGCATGTTCTGCCATCTATGCAAATATTAGTGAACTAATAAACTATGAGAAGGATGTACAAGTTTCAAAATTTCCTCATAGATGGCATCTAAAACTCTCGCTCTGTCTCTTTCTATTCCCCCTCCATGGTAGCGTTAAACATTTAACGCAACCTTGTTGGAAATCGCATGTTCTGCCATCTATGCAAATATTAGTGAACTAATAAACTATGAGAAGTATGTACAAGTTTCAAAATTTCCTCATAGATGGCATCTATAACTCTCGCTCTGTCTCTTTCTATTCCCCCTCCATGGTAGCGTTAAACATTTAACGCAACCTTGTTGGAAGTCGCATGTTCTGCCATCTATGCAAATATTAGTGAACTAATAAACTATGAGTACAAGTTTCAAAATTTCCTCACAGATGGCATCTAAAACTCTCGCTCTGTCTCTTTCTATTCCCCCTCCATGGTAGCGTTAAACGTTTAACGCAACATTGTTTGCAAGTCACATAAGAAGTTTCACTTCAAAAATGCGAAATCCTCAAAAACTTGGTCACCCTGACTGCCCCCAGTTTATCAATATAACTCATAACTAACAGTCTATCAGCGAGTAAACCCGGCGACCTTCACTACCTTACAGAACATGCTTAAGTGTTACTTAAAGACCGACAAACTTACCAGTGGTGGTGGCAAAATAATGGTACTAAATTTTAACATCATCATCATCAGCCAGAAGACGTCCACTGCTGAACACAGGCCTCCACCTTTAACCTCCACACTGAACGACAGCCTGCCTTTTGCATCCACTGGATGCCAGCGACTCTCACTATGTCGTCGGTCCATCTAGTGGGAGGCCTACCTACGCTGCGTCTTCCGGTTCGTGGTCTCCACTCAAGAACCTTTCTTCCCCATCGGTTATCGGTTCTTCGAGCGATGTGGCCTGCCCATTGCCACTTCAACTTGCAAATTTTAACAGCTATGCCGGTGACTCTGGTTCTTTGGCGAACAATTTTTTTTTAATTTTTTTTTTAAACATGATTGTCATTATTTGAAAAATTTGCAAAGTTCATCACTAGCGCTCAGTGGTGGTAAGAAGTCATTGAACACTCAAAACGCAGGCGCAAAATATAATTTGCCTCCCTGGGGCAAATTAAGTACATGCCCCCCCCCCCCCCAAAACACCTAGCAATTCCATACATTCAACACAGTTTTTCGATTTGATTCAGGTGCAATTTTACACAGCATACTCATAGGTACCTATACTTGTCAAAATGCCCCCCCCCCCCTCAAATCCTGAATCTTGAGAATCCTGGATCTTCTCCTGCCCTGGGCAGATAAAGTAATTAAATAAACCAGCCTAGTGCGAGTCGGGCCCGCGCACTGAGAGTTCCGTACCACCACAAAATACAATAAGGTTGTCCAAGTAACCAAATTACCAGTTATTGCAACGTCTTCCAAAATTGTCGAAGCAATTGCTTCGCAGTTAATTATTTTGCTTCAGGCGCTCGAGTACAACACAATTATAACTTGGTAATGAACAGAAACTTGTCACCGACTCGCACTTGGCTATTATTTATAATTTGTTGTTATATTGTAGAATTATGTTCTATAATTGTGCCAAATTTGACGCTTGTACGTATTACCGTTTTTCCATTAGAGCTAATACAAAAATTCGTAAATAAATATACTTTTGTTGTATGGGAACCCCACTCTAGTTTTTACTTATTGACTTTATTCTTACTTGTTATTTTAATACAAAAATATGTAAATAAAATACGTTTGTTGTATTGTACCCCCCTTTCGGTCTTACTTTTTAACTTTTTTTCATTATTTGTTAGTTAATCCGCCGTAACATTACATATTCTGTGAAAATTTCAACTGGCTATCTATTAACGTTTGAAAGATATATCCGGGACAGACAGACATCGTAGGCTTAGTAATATGGTCCCGTTTTTACCCTTTGGGTATGGAAGCCTAAAAATTCACAAAAAAGACTCGTGTTCAAGATTTTTTCGATCGAGCGAAATATTACGAACCTTGGTACGACTCCGAGCGATATAAATATAAATAACAATATAGTAAATATTATTGTAATTGAAATCCAGGAGATATTAGTATTTCGTATTTCCAACTCATTTGGAACTTATTTTGGATTAGAAATGCGATGGTGGCTCCGCCATGTAACTGTGCAGATAAGTTGGGACTATAAGTAAGTTGAGTCATATTGGCCGATCGCAAAATTGCTCTTGTGTGGTAAGTACGTACATAATACAAGTTAAATAAACGTTATGTAGTTTATGGGACCTTTGAAAATAAACCGCCTACATTTTAATAAATAAGGTTTTTCACTACAATCAAAATAAAATGAATGGACGGGCCATAACCATTGAACTTGCTCAGTAAAAACGAGTCAAAACCGTCGGACATAATATATACTTCAACACATAATTAAAATCATGTACAGTACATTTTTAGTAATGAAACTGGCGTGGTTTTCACACATTTTATTCCTATAGTCGGAGTAACCAGCTTAATCTTACGTGTGTAATTCCCGTGTAATATAAATAAAATACAGTACACTTATTACAAAAAATAGATAGCGGTTTTTCGTTGAGTTATTACACTTCGGGAAAGCACACGAAGGCGTAATTTTGTCAGATGTTTCGTTATCATGTAACAATAGACTCGTGTCACACTTCCTACGGCTAGAGCCCGACTGAAACGAAGTGTGAGCCGGCGCTCATTTTGTAATCTTCAAAAATGCGCTCCTTCTGCAGGCCTAGCACGGGCCGTGTACAAATTGTCTTTCCACCGTTTTTATCCCGCGAGAAAAAGAACAACGTACCTATCCAAATATAGCTTTGTCGCGTCTAGGCGTGGATAAAAACGGCGGAAAGACAATTTATCCACGGCCCATGCTAGGCCTGCTGGGCCCGTCCATTAATTTTATTTTGGTCGAAGGTTTTCAAAGCTTGGATATTCGTTGATCAAAATTGTCATATTTATATACTACGTATGTCTGTATCAATGTCGTTTATGATAAGAAAGAACCTACTTCGAGATGAATCTAGTTTGTGGTACCAGACACTCTCGGAGAAAAAGATTGGAGTGGATTTCGTTAAACTCATTATCATCATCATCACCATTTCAGCCATAGGACGTCAACTGCTGGACATATGCCTCCCCATCGATCTCCAAAAGGGCCGGTTGGAAGCGGCCTGCATCCAGCGTTTCCCTGCGGTCTCTTTTAGGTCGTCTGTCCATCTTGTAGGTGGACTTCCAACGCTGCGCGTACCGGTCTTCATTCCAGAATCTTTCGGCCCCATCGGCCATCTATTTGCGGGCTATGTGTCCTGCCCACTGCCACTTCAACTTGCTTATCCGGTAGGCTATGTCGGTGACTTTCGTTCGTCTACGTATCTCCTCATTTCTGATTCTATCTCGTAGAGAAACCCCGAGCATAGCCCTCTGCATACTTTCAGCGACACTCACTCGACTTTCAGCTTGTGTCTAAAGCCCATAGTGAGAGACCACGTTTCAGTGCCGTATGTCATCATTGGAATAAAATAAACAACTGTAATGTTATGGTTTGCTTGTTCTATATTCTTCTTGAAAATTAATGCTTTATATTTTTTTATTGATTTATAAAACAAATCATCATCATCAGCCAGAAGACGTCCACTCCTGAACATAGACCTCCCTTTTAACCTCCACACTGAACGACAGCCTGCCTTTTGCATCTACTGGATGCCAGCGACTCTCACTATGTGTTTTATCTAGTGGGAGCTAAAAAAAAAAAAACTTAAATTGAACGAAGCATTTTCTAATACGGTTTTTAAGGCCAAGCAGTGCATTTAGATAATTAGGTCGTAAAAGGTCTCCAGAGTATATTACAGGGTTATGCATATAGACTGTACTGACTGTTCATTCACACAATAGATCAGTGGAAATCGCACACTGTGCGATTCACACGATCTTTCTTGCATCATACCTGCAAAATGTGGAATGAGCAGCCTAACGTGGTGTTTCCGAGAAGCTACAACGTGGGGTTCTTCAAAAGGCGAGTTAATAGATTCCTTAAGGGTCGGCAACGTATTTGTAATGCCTCTGGAGTTACAAGTATCCATAGGCGACGGTGGCTTTTTACCATCAGGCGGCCCGTCTGCTTGTTTGCCACCTATAGCATAAAAAAAACGTAGCCGAAAAGAGGCCATTGTACTCATAATTGTGAAAGACTTTTACTATGAGACCAACCTTAAATCGCGAAAAAACATCAGCTGTTCCAAAACGGTCATTAAAAATCGACTATATGTACGGAACAGCTGTTTTTTCGCCATTTAAGGGTTGCTCCCATAGTTGTTCATAATGATGAGTACAATAACCTCCTTTCGGGTTAGTACAGTTTATATGCGTAACCCTGTATAGACTAGACTTTCAAAGTATCTAATTAGGTATTCGAAATTAATTCACTATCTCTCCAAAAACTAACCTTGACTGTTTAATTAATTGAACAATCCAAAACTTTACCTTGATAATAGTTGAAGTTGATTTTATTGATTGCCCGAGGAGACGGAGTCAGCCGCGCCTACGGATGTCCAAGTCTATATCAATAATTG
This sequence comes from Agriopis marginaria, assembly GCA_932305915.1. Lineage (NCBI taxonomy): Eukaryota > Metazoa > Arthropoda > Insecta > Lepidoptera > Geometridae > Agriopis > Agriopis marginaria. The sequence goes on from OW029941.1 coordinate 2,558,245, forward strand.
TAATAGATTCGTTTAGACATGTCAGAAGCCCCGGGGTTTCTCTACGAGATCGAATCAGAAATGAGGAGATCCGTAGACGAACGAAGGTTACCGACACAGCCCACCGGATTAGCAAGTTAAAGTGGCAGTGGGCACATAGCACGCAGAACAGATGGCCGACGGGGCCGAAAGGTTCTGGAATGGAGACCACGGACTGGTAAGCGCAGCGTAGGACATCCACCCACAAGATGGACAGACGACCTGAAAGAGACCGCAGGGAAACGCTGGATGCAGGCCGCTTCCAACCGGCCCTTTAGGAGATCGATGACGGAGGCCTATGTCCAGCAGTGGACGTCCTACGGCTGAAATTATGATGATGATGATGATGATGTCAGAAGCCTTAAGAAGGCCAAACTGACAATAGGGCTGGCCACTCGGCCTATCACACACTCATACATGAGTCAGTAAGAATCCACTACTGAACAAAGGCCTCCCTCTTAGAGAAAGGTGTTGCCATAGTCCCCGCATGGCAGGTGGCTTGGGGATCGCAGTTGGTTCACCGTGTACTAACCGTGGACTTTGTGCGTGGATCTGCCTATACCATCTTACTAAAGTTATCAAAGTTATATTAATCTAAAGCTTTTCCATAAGATGGAAACGTGCGCACTGTGCGCATAATGAAATTGAAATATTTCGACCTTATTTCAATCTCATTCCGACCTTATTTCAATCTCATTTCGACCTCATTTCGACCTTATTTCAATTTCATTTCGACCTCATTTCGACCTTATTTCAATCTCATTTCGACCTTATTACGACCTTATTTCAATCTCATTTCGACCTTATTTCAATTTCATTTCGACCTCATTTGACCTTATTTCAATCTCATTTCGACCTCATTTCGACCTTATTTCAATTTCATTTCGACCTCATTTCGACCTTATTTCAATCTCATTTCGACCTTATTACGACCTTATTTCAATCTCATTTCGACCTTATTTCAATTTCATTTCGACCTCATTTGACCTTATTTCAATCTCATTTCGACCTCATTTCGACCTTATTTCAATCTCATTTCGACCTTATTACGACCTTATTTCAATCTCATTTCGACCTCATTTGACCTTATTTCAATCTCATTTCGACCTTATTTCAATTTCATTTCGATCTTATTTCAATCTCATTTCGACCTCATTTCGACCTTATTTCAATTTCATTTCGACCTCATTTCGACCTTATTTCAATCTCATTTCGACCTTATTACGACCTTATTTCAATCTCATTTCGACCTTATTTCAATTTCATTTCGACCTCATTTGACCTTATTTCAATCTCATTTCGACCTCATTTCGACCTTATTTCAATTTCATTTCGACCTCATTTCGACCTTATTTCAATCTCATTTCGACCTTATTACGACCTTATTTCAATCTCATTTCGACCTTATTTCAATTTCATTTCGACCTTATTTGACCTTATTTCAATCTCATTTCGACCTCATTTCGACCTTATTTCAATCTCATTTCGACCTTATTACGACCTTATTTCAATCTCATTTCGACCTCATTTGACCTTATTTCAATCTCATTTCGACCTTATTTCAATTTCATTTCGATCTTATTTCAATTTCATTTCGACCTCATTTCGACCTTATTTCAATTTCATTTCGACCTTATTTCAATTTCATTTCGACCTCATTTCGACCTTATTTCAATCTCATTTCGACCTCATTTCGATCTTATTTTGATCAGATCTCATTGCGATATTTTTTATAGCATATATAATTATTATTTTTAATTACATCTTGTTGCGATCGTATTTGACGATCCCATTCGGTACCACTTAAATTTCTTCTCAACCTCATGTCAATCTCAAATTTGACCTCATTTCAATCTCATTTTGACCTCATTTCTCTGTGTCCAGCGTCATCTCGCTAGGTTCACAAGCTGTGAGTTACCACGTAGACATTGTGACCTCGTGATTTTTTGCGCACAACGCCTTGAGTCCGCTGGTGTAATACCGGAACAGATTTTAGTTTTTATACATGAATAACAATGTATTACTGTACTTGTTTTAGCTAATTAGTTGAGATGAAGGTTTGACCTCACTAGCATTACCGTGGGCCTTACGGCTAGCTGTTTGTGATTATTTTTAGGTGTGAAGACTATTTTTATTTAAGGTAGTACAGCTTTACAAGCACTCGCGAGCAAGTACAGAACGATAGTGAGATGGACGAAAAGCCACGGAACCTGCGAGGGTAATATAACGGTAGACACTCTTGCCAAGGAAACAGGTAAGCGATGACGCAGTGGGCCTCTGCAAACCATCAGCGATGGGAGTGCGAGAGCTACTGCGTCGTCACACCGAAAAAGAACATAGAATCTGTGGCACAAGAAAGATGACTGTAAGCATGCTAAGGCCGCTTTCCCAATTCTTGACAAAAAGATCACCAACAGCATATTGAAGTTGCAACGACAGGACCTTCGCCTGATAGTAGGCCTTATAACCGGTCATTGCAACTTGAATAGTCAACTGTATAAGCTAGGAGCCACGGACAGTCCACTGTGTCGTGGCTGCATGAAAGAAAACGAAACTGTAGAGCATGTGCTGTGGCATTGTGAAGCCACAGAAGAAACTAGAACCGCTGCCGGGCTGCATGGGGCACCGCTGCCGCTTTTATCCGCGTCGCCGCAACAGCTAGACTGCTTTTCATCATCATCACTTACACTACCATCTACACCACTGGAGCAACTGTGCCAGCGCCCCAGAGCCTCACTCCGGTATTTCAAGGAGTTGGGTTGGCTCGGGTAGGTGCTGGTAGGGGGAAATACACAATACACCCCTAGCGGGACGTCAGTGCAGGACTTATCGCCCCCATTTCGAATAAGAATAAGAATAAGGTAGTACGTTTAATTCAAATTTCAAATTGTCCTTGTAGCTAGGCCGGGTAATTATTGTAAACGATCATAATGTTTGTGAAAATTGATTTCATCAATCTCGGATCGGCTCGGATCGATTATACCTACGAAAAGTGGACATAATATCATCGTCTCGTATTTTTCTGTTTCCTCATTCAAAACTAGGCTAATTTCATTATTTTTGAAATTATCAGTTGTGAAAATGATTGAACTATGCTTCTGTCATTTGTTTTTGTTTTATAAACTCGTCAAATTTTTTCGATAGTCATCTGAACCAGGGGGTAAAAAAAATTTTTTTGGGATGGTTAAAGGCTCAAATTTCTTATACCTAGTAGTTAACTAATAAGAAAAAATTAATGATAGAAGCATGACAATAAAGGAGATAAGTTTTATTTAAAAAAATACAGTTCTAGCGGTATTATCCAGAGAGGAAACACGAGAATACGTTTGTATGGACAAAACGCTGCCCATGTGCCCACTTAAAACTGGCAGAACATCGGCTAGTGAGCTTTTACCCTAACAAAGCAATGTGTCTATATCACATAACTACGTTAGATAAGTAGGTACATAATATATTATGTGCTCGCAATTTACATCATAAATTCATAACTGATTTGATCTGATAAGTAGGGCTGCCATACGTCCAAAATTTCCCGGACATGTACGGAAATTTAGGCTTTTGTCCAGAATAGGGGGGAATACAAAAACGTCCGCAATTCTAAGGGTGGGTTTGCATCATCTTACTTTAGCTTTAACAAACGTCGACATTTCAGATAAAGTACCAGTTAGACAAAAAAATCGTTGCACCATCTGACAATTGTTAAATGACGTCATAATTTTAACTGTTAACCGTAACTGTCCACGATACGCTATTGTTTTTTTTTAATATCTGTCAAGAGAATTCCAGCCGAAGCATCTGGAGTAAATAAGGTCTCATTTGACTTGCAACCCTGGTAACTTTAACCATGCTAGTGAATACGCTGGTGCAACGCATTTCGCAGTAACTGCTAAAGTCAGCGTTACTGTTATTGTCAAATTTGTCATAAACCTTAACTTTAACTAGTACTATGGTGCAACCAAGCCTTAAAATTATATGAAAAATATTTTAAAACAAATAAAATTAATTTTGCCTCTATTATAAGTAACTAGCGACCCGCCCGCCCAGCTTCACACGGGTGAAATTTACGTGCGAAGCCGGGGCGGGTCGCTAGTTATATATATAAACATTCAGTGAAAATGTATCTAACTGATGGTGAAAACCGCGTCAAAATCCGTTGCGTGGTTTAGGAGGAGTTGGCGGCCATACAGACAGACAGACAGACAGACGCGGAAAGCTACTTTATACCTACAAGTACAGAAGATTCACTCCGCAACATCATTTAAATAAGTAGCGACTCTTGCTACTACATAATAAAGTGCAATTCAGGGGGTTAGCCAAGACCCATTTTCTGTTAGCGTTAACGCCTGCGGAAAGATGAAATTGTATGAAAATGACATTTGACAATGACATTAGCTTGAGAGATGTTGTCTCAAGCTAATGTCATATTCATACAATTTCATCTTTCCGCGGGCGTTAACGCTAACAGAAAATGGGTCTTGTATTGTCTAACCCCCCAGGACGTGCGAGCGCTAACTACCTACAACCAAGGATTTTATATATACCCTAAAGGGACCTGGATCGAGTACTCATACTAAAAAAACGGTCCGAGGGAAAAGCGAGCACGGAGTAATTTGTCCTTTTCTTGTAGGGTGTTCATGATTTTGAGGAAAGAAAGAAATTGTAGGTAATTCCTATAATCATCGTATAGGTACTCTCAGCAAATACAGGAAGTTCATATAGGCCCAGTGACTTGCGCTAATGTCAGAATTTTAGGCCGCCAGGACGCCTGAAGGCCTCTGAGATGGCTTAGCGGCTATTGTTATAAGACTCAACCGGGACATACGTGTCACGTGACATATATTTTTTTTTAATTTTAAATAGGCTTGCGCTTGGCCGCCAACTCGCCTGATGTTAAGCGATTATGCGGCCTACGATGGAGCACGCTTGCCTAGAAGAAACCTATTCACTCTCGACTTGAAGGCACCCACCCAGATAGTTAACTTTTCATTCGACCTACGGTAACGTTCGGTTTCTAAATGCCACTCGCAATCACCCTACCTAAGATTGACCGTGTAGTCCGTTGCTTAAATTCGGTGATCAGTTAGCAACACCTATTAGATGACGATGATGATGAAAGTAGGCTATCACTTTCCATCCCTTGAACTATACCCATGCAAAAAAACTGGTTGATTTGTTGCTCTGTTGCTGTGTGAAAAAGTAACAAACAAACACACTTTCGCATCCTATCCTACTTCCTACTAATATTATAAACGCCAAAGTTTGTATGTATGGATGTTTGTTCCTCTTTCACATACAACAGACAAACTTTTGCATTTATAATAAACTAGCCGTTACCCGCGACTTCGTACGCGTACACTTTCACCTAAACTTTCAACCTTTTTTGGGCCCTTTAATTCGGCCCTTTCGTATAATATTTTTAAATGAACTTTTACACCCACTTGTCAAATTACAAATTCGTAGTTGCATAACTTTCAACACAACATACAAACTCCAATTCCACCTCCTTAATCCTTCTTTTTTGTAAAAATATTATAACAGTATTTATTTATTTTAAACTATTAGCCTGAATACCAAATTTTATTCCTAAGTATCATCAAAAACAACGGACTTTAATATAATCTTTCAACCACCATTTGCCCCCTTTAATTCGGCTTTTTCGCTAAATCCTTCTTAGCGGACCTCTATACCCCATAAGGAATCTACGTGCCAAATTTCAGCTTCGTAACTCAAATAGTTTTTGAGATTTCGTGACAAGTCAGTGAGTGGGTGAGTAAATTTAGCTTTTATAAATATAGAAGATTGGCATGACTACTATTTGGCATATTTTACTTACTGCGGGAAAATGACATGGAACTACATTCGTTTTCAAAGTTTGTCGAGAGCATCACTACATCACTATCACTACATAGTATAAAACAAAGTCGCTGTCGCTGTCTGTCCGTTCCTATGTATGCTTAAATCTATAAAACTACACAACAGATTTTGATGCGTTTTTTTTAAATAGATAGAGTGATTCAAGAGAAAGGTTTATATATATAATAAATGCATAATATAGTAGAGAAACACTGATAATTGTAGAGGTTTCTAATGTGATGTCGTCAATAAACACATTTTTTTGCACTTTACATTGCAAACGCTGGCCGAACCCTACGAGATAGATCAAAATAATGTACGACAATATTGTATACCTTAAAAAGGTCTACAAAAAAGTCCACGATGGTATATGTCTATTTCTTAGGGATAACCCACAATAACCATTTTATATTATTTATTTTTTACGAGAAATAATGGCTTATTTACGTAGGGATTTTAAGCAATACAGCATTAATCTTTATCCAATTAAGTACCTTAAATACATTGTGCATTTAATATAGACCAATATGGCCGTTTACAGCTTGTAATTTAAATGAAAATTTTCTAAGATATTAGATTTAAAATGCAGGGACATAGCGGTTGCGGCGGTACCGGCCCCTCAGCCAGTGCCCAGTACCACAACAGGCCCGTACCGGCGGCGTGTTTTTCACATGACCAATTATGAAAACAACATTTTTTGTTTGTTTTTATCATCATCATCATCATCATCAGCCAGAATACGTCCACTGCTGAACATAGGCCTCCCCCTTTAACCTCCACACTGAACGACAGCCTGCCTTTTGCATCCACTGGATGCCCGCGACTCTCACAATGTCGTCGGTCCATCTAGTGGGAGGCCTCCCTACGCTGCGTCTTCCGGTTCGTGGTCTCCACTCCAGAACCTTTCTTCCCCATCGGTTATCGGTTCTTCGAGCGATGTGGCCTGCCCATTGCCACTTCAACTTGCAAATTTTAACAGCTATGTCGGTGACTCTGGTTCTTTGGCGAATATCCACGTTTCGGATTTTATCGCGCAAAGAAACTCCGAGCATAGCTCTCTCCATTGCCCGCTGTGTGACTCTGAGTTTTTCCAAAAGGCCAACAGTTAAGGACCACGTCTCAGTACCATATGTCATCACTGGCAACACACACTGGTCAAAGACCTTCGTCTTGAGGCACTGTGGTATCTTGGACGAGAAGATGTCACGCAATTTCCCGAACGCTGCCCATCCGAGTTGGATTCTTCGGGCGACCTCTTTGCCTAAGTTGGACTTACCTAACTGAACAATCTGTCCAAGATAGGTGTAATGGTCAACAACTTCGAGAGTATCGTTCCCAACGACCACTGGCACGGGTTCAACATGGACATTGGACATAATTTTTGTCTTGTCCATGTTCAATTTAAGACCCACCTGTTGGGAAAGGCTACTGAGGTCGCTGAGCATCGTATTGAGATCCTCCAGCGACTCTGCCATGATGACTATATCATCGGCAAAACGAAGGTGAGTGATGTATTCGCCATTGACGTTGATGCCGAACATTGACGTTGTTTGTTTTGCCTAATGACAAAAAAGCTGTGAACGTAGTATATAAAGACATTCTGTAGTATATTATTTTATTTTTAGCATTGCACCCGTGCGAAGCCGGGGCGGGTCGCTAGTGTCTTTATAAAATCTTCTGTGTTGAAGTGCAAACTGCACACCCTGGAGTTTTTTGTTATACTTGCTGTTCGACTAAGAATTACTTCCAACCACATTTTTCTTACATCCTCTTTTGTTGGTATACTGTAACATGAAATATATTCAGCGATGAATTTAGGTACTTTCATTTTTTATGTAATATTTAGAATGATTCCGTACGATTCGTCGAAACACCCTTGAACGATACAACTGTACACAGAAAGCTCGGTTCACCGTTGGATGGTGGTACTAGATCTACGTTTCGCCACTTACTCACCTGATGGTACGTGACGGTGTGGCGGAGGATGGAACACGTTGATCTAGAAATCTATTCATATCTATCTATACATATCTTTTTTTTTTAATATAAATAATAGGCTTGCGCTTGACCGCCAACTCGCCTGATGTTAAGCGATGATGCGGTCTACGGTGGAGCACGCTTGCCTAGAAGAAACCAATTCACTCGTGATTTGAAGACACCCAGATTGTATCTATCGGGGAACACCCATTCAGGCAGCGCATTCCACAGACTAGCAGTCACTATCACACTATCACTATCACTGTCACTATCTATCACTAGCCATGAAGATATCTAGTTTGTTGTTCTCAGGAAACAAGGAGGACGGCAGGTAGTTCCATTCTTGGGCAGTACGTATCATAAATGAAGACTCAAATCGTTGAGTTCAAATCTTTGGAATTTTCACTAGGAAGGGAGGGTAGTGTGCATGTGCAGTCATTCTACTTTTCCTAAGTATAAGGGGGAGGGTGGAACAAGGGCTCGAAGCTTTTGCGCACACTCGCCGAAATGCGAATTACTTTAAAATATCCCTAGGTCATGCTAAAACATAATGTATAAAAATAATTGTTCATTGTTCAAAATATTGTTCATGTTCACACGTATATGGACACCCTAGTAAACATTTTCTTGTATTTCAAGCTTTGTGTACCTACTTGTGAAAAGATATGCCGCAGCCACCGAATGATTCACTAGCACAGTTTCTTATACATAAATTTTTCACCTTTTTAAAATAAATATTCAAAAATCATGCTTGAAAAAACAAAATATAGTAAGCAAACAATCAAAAACGCCATGTCGTTAATGCTGCCAGTAGCTTCATGGTTCAGCAGAACCATGAAGGTTCCTAGTAATTATACTAGGAACCTACATGGTTACTTAAAAATAAAATTTAAATATGTACATGATACATTAGATATATTATCTACATTAATATCCGTTAGAAAATGGAAATAAAAATTTATCTTTATTTCATTGGTAGTAATTTTATGTTTACACCCCAAAATAGGGCCTGCCTGGTATGTCCGATTGAATAAGTAAAACTACTAAAATATGATTACGGGATAATTACCGTGGTGGTTGTGGAATGAGATTCCACAACATTATATAACTTTAGTGAACAGCTGAGATAGTTTAAAACAGAGTTTTACTAAAATATATGTTTTATGTAATGGCAATCTTTAGAAAGGGATACACTTCCTCCGTGGTAGCTATTTCAGTGAGCTCGTTTTACCTCCATGTTCCTAGCCACATTATTATGAACCTTATCGTTAGACGTTAAGGTTTAGTTTTGTATGGGAATATTTTGACAGAACGCGTTCCTTTCCTTGCAACTTCCTTGCCTACAACCTACAACTATAACCTCTCTGCCTATCGCGGAACTCTTGTTGCGTTATCTCTGTGTATCGCGAGTAGGGTTGCCACCCGTTCTTTATAATAAAGTATTGTACTCTATTTTGGCCTAACATACTTTATACTTTATGAGGGCAGTAAAGTACGTAAAAATAATTTATTTTTGCCTGTGAAGTTTTTTTTAAATCGACTATTATTTTTTACGTGTAACAGAACGGACTGCTTTGGAACGTAACCTAAAACGTCAATGTCAATATCATGTTATAGCAACTTGTAATTTTTTTCGCTACTGTTGTTTTTATTTTCTCGTCTTTTTTGAGTTTGTGTTGTAACAAATATTTGTTGAATGTTGCTAGAAGCAACAAAAAATATGTATGGAAGAGAAATAGTTTGGTAAATAAATAGTACTTTATTTTCAGATGTCGTACTTTTTTTTTAGCCTAAAAAATTAAATATACTCTATTTGCTCAAAAAAAGGTGGCAACCCTAATCGCGAGGCAGGTCCGACATGTCGGCTACTTGTAGCTTCATACCTAAAGTGCGGAGTGCGCCAGACCTGCCGACAACTTAATCAAGCAATAAAAAAATTACGATATCGATGCACAGATAATCAATAATTAGTATCATTATCGCTTACACTGTCGGGGTTTTGGCGCCAACATGGAAAAGAACATGTCGGCTCGTTGGATTATTTTCCTAAACTAGTGTATTTTCGAGTGTTAATGTGTTCTAGGTGGTGAATTATTATTCATTAACTGCTCGTAAACGTGCTCGAGTGTGGGCAAGTGATATAACGAGGTGAAACGTGTCTTTTCGTGTTGTTTCCAAAACTCCATTGGAGCCTCTTGTAAAGTCTCCACCACTTTACAGAGGCATGAGTTTGACTAGACCGTGACTTACTTAGCTTGACTCTGACTGTGACTATGACTTGTTTAACGTTATTAAGACTATAAAAAACAGAAGAATAGGCGGTATGGCCTTAAAGGCTTTAGCCTGCCCGATGGGCGAATTATAACAAAAAAAAAAAAGCTTACACTGTCACTCTGACAGATTGTTCGATCCCAAGGTTCGAAGGTGTGACTCGAAGGTGCGACGTTCACTCACGTAATGTTTTATTACTAGGGACATGCCCCGGCTTCGCACGAGTTTCGAATTTATTATGAGACGACCTTTTGCTCTAATCTATTATTTTTTTCAGCTCGGCCTTACGGCCATCTCGTTACGCGGTCTCAAATTAACGTTAAAGCCGCGCAGTTCAGAAAATCACGGTTTTAACGTTAGATTGAGTTGAGACCGCGTAATTTCACTCGTGCGAATCCGGGCGGGCGGGTCTCTAGTTATTTATAATAGTGTAAAAAATTAATTTTATTTGTTTTAAAATATTTTTCATATAATTTTATTGTAGTAGGAGTTGGGCGTAAGGCCCTAGATACGGTTAGCGGTCGCGCAACATTTTTTAAGGCGGTCTTACAGTCAAAGAGGCTTCACAGAACATTTATAAGATTATTACCTCTACCTTTACGCCTTAATTACCTAGTTAACAACTTATCTAAACAGCAGTGCAAGTACCGTTCTTAATCGATCGTCCAATTTGACAGTTAAAATCGCCAAATTCGATAAAATGCTATAGAATCCATCATAGCGAGTACTGATCGACTGGCATTTTATCGAATTTGACGATCACAACTGTCAAATTTGACGGTCGATAAATAACGGTACTTGCACTGCTGTACTCGCTATGATCGATTCTATTCTATTCTATTCTATGCTATTCGATTGCATTTTATCGAATTTGACGATCGATAAAGAACGGTACTTCATCATCATCATCATCATTTCAGCCATAGGACGTCCCATAGAGGCTCCCTCCCCATCGATCTCAAAAAGGGCCGGTTGGAAGCGGCCTGCATCCAGGCGTTTCCCTGCGGTCTCTGTTAGTTCGTCTGTCCATCTTGTGGGTGAACGTTCTACGCTGCGCATATCGGTCCGTGGTCTCCTTGCCATAACCTTTCGGCCCCATCGGCTATCTGTTCTGCGTGATATGTGCCCTGCCCACTGCCACTTCAACTTGAACGGTACTTGCCATGCTGGATTGCTCCTAACGCTAAGATGGTCGTCCAGCCTTTTTTGTAGAGTCAAGTTTTGTCCCACTATCTTTTTGGGCTTTCCAAGAGGTCGTGTGGCATGCAGCAGCAATTCAGCAGTGGTTCTAGCCCACAGCTCATCCGTAGATTAGTACCTAAATATTACAAAGGCAATCCTTATTGTAGTTTCTGAGATATTTTTCCACAGGCGCAGCGGATTGGCCGACTCTGCAACAGAAAATTGTGCGTCGAGGCGTAGCCAAGGGCAGCATACGTAAGTAAATCAATAAAAGCTTGTACTTATCTCAAAAATTGCATAGATTTCATGTAAAAATTTAGACATTCTGGGGGGTTCTCGGCAAATGCACTAGACGTGTGACGCAAAATAATCTCGGGGGAAAGAAAAAAAAAACAGTTTATTTGCTTGACTAGATTATGCTAGATATAACACTAGCAAATAAATTACTCAGTTAATAAAAAATGTAGTAAAAAAGTAACTTTGTCACTCGGTCGGAAAGGTACATTTCCAGGACTATACAGCTAAGCGAATCCTGTTAAAATTTAGCAAAATTCGTTGGGAAAACAGCAGGGTGTTAGTCGCTGCAAATATTTTTGCAAATAGAACCTTGTACGTCAGCGGAAATAAAAAAATAAAAAGTAAACCTTGTTCCGTTTCCTTATGTTTACATTTAAAACATTGTACCCACGTTCGTCCATGTATTTATTATTTAAATATAATTTATTACGGACAAAGTGAAATAGTTTTATTGTTGCCAAGCAGTGGTGTGCTACCAGTTCAGTGTACCGATTTAAAGGGCCATATTTTAGGCAGCGATATAATCAAGCAAAATGTTTTTTACTAATAATATTACAGAAAAGAGAAGTAAATAGAACGGAAATGAGATGGAAAATCTGTTACCATGCAACCCTGATTGAACATACTTGTTTAGATCAATGCGTCGAGCTCCGTATTCAAAGAACTTGGACCTTACCTTTTTGGGCTAAGACTCAAAGTTCTTTGTCCGCATCACAGTTGCTTACTGATTTCGAATGACTGACGTTTCGTTTATATGGGTGCAACTGGCTAAAACATATTTCTTACAAAAATGCCTGACAGGCGTTCTAATTTAAACAAAACTTGTTTATTAATCCATTATTATTTTTTCCAAGTGAACAGTCTCTCCAAAAGGTAAAAAAGCCGTGGTAGCCCATTTGGGAGACCGCTAGACTTGAAAGCGAGAGGTCGCGGGCTCAAACCCCGGGCCCGTACCAATGAGCTCTTTAGAGCTTATGTACGTATTTTCATACCACTGACTTTTCGGTGAAGGAAAACATCGTGAGGAAACCTGCATACGTACGGAGAAGGAATTCAATGGCGTATGTGCATCCACCAACCCGCACTGAGCCAGCGTGGTGGATATGGCCCAAACACCCTTTCGGGGTAGGCTAAAAGTCCAGCAGTGGACTGTTAAAAGGCTGACAATACGGCTCGCACGCTCCGGGAAATTGACTCACGTGATAGGGCCGGAAATTTATAACTGTTTGCCTAAAGATATCACGAGTGCCGCCAGTGACAATATATTTAAAACTAAATTAAAAAACTGGCTCGTTGAAAGAACTTTTTACACTGTTGACGACATTTTTAAAAGTGAAAAGAAATGTTATTTAAATAACTACGGACGCAATGTAATTTAATTAAATCTTTCTTAAATCTTTATATATCTAATTTATGAATTAATTAATTATTTGTAAATTATTAATTAATATCATTATTTTTAAAATGAAATTCTTGACTGACTTATAATTATTCACACTGTTATCAATAAAATTGTTTATCTGTTTATCTGCTGATTATGATGATGATGACATCAGAATCTATCACAAAGAGTTTTCAAAACTTTTCTCAGACGAAATTTGTTTAGACATCCATGTTTCTGTATTCTTTCCATGTGTCTATAAACTGTCCATGTTTATATCGACTCTAGATTAATTCAACATAATATCGTATTGTAGGTAGACGTTGGTTGTTAGTAGAACTCGACCGTGTTTGTTTAACTTTGAGCTACGGGGAAACGAGTGCAGGCGTAAAGAAAGCTAGGGTGTGTTCACATCACCATACCTTACGCTTTAAGATTTTATTTCCTCAAAAGAATTTACAAATTCACTTATTGAGAAAACACAGTATAAATAGGTAAGTTAGTGCCATTGGGCGTAGTTCACAGACATAATTATGCAAACAATACATATAAACAAATTAACAAAACAATAAAAATTCAAAAGTCAAACTTAGAGGGTAGATTTACAAAGTTTAGAAGTATGTATATGCATGCAAGCGGCCCGTACCGTTCGTTGATACCTTCGACCAAATAAAATTAATGGACGGGCCATAACCATTGAACTTGCTCAGTAAAACGAGTCAAAACTATCGGGCATACACTTCAACATAAAACAATGTTCATTACATTTGTTACAAAAACTAAATAGCAGTTTTTTGTTGTGTTTTTACACTTCGGGAATGCACACGAAGGCATAATTTTGTCAGATGTTTCGTTATCATGCAACAATAGTCTTGTGTCGCACTTCCTACGGCTAGAGACCGACTGAAACGAAGTGAGCGCCAGCACTCATTTTGTTAACTTCAAAAATGCGCTTATTCTGGGACCGTCCATTCATTTTATTTTGGTCGAAGCCTCCTACCAACTTTTTAAAATTAACGGCCTGTTATCCGAGTCGCGTAGGCAACAAAACGCTCCCTCAGCCCCCGCCAAGTTAAAGCGATGATGTGTTTTGCCGCACAAGAATCACGAGGCCCGCGGGGGGTGTGCAACGACAAAAACGAACAAAGGTCCGACCTCGATGACGCCTGGCGCGGGACTGAGCACGGCGCGAGCAAATTCTCGCGACATTTTTACCCTTTTAATTTCACTAAAATACGAAAATATTCACTATAAAAAATCTATCCAAACCTTACAAAAATGCCTTGACAGCCGTTCTTATAAACACAAGAAAAAAATCTTTTCTCTGAGTGTGATGGTAAAACCGTGACGCCTGTATCAAATCAAACAGTTCTACAGAACACTAGGTTGTAAATGCGATTAAAGATACAGAGAAACCCAATAGGCATGATGACTAATATTTTTTATTACATCATTAAAACGTTCTACGTACGTTCAGTGTAGAGGTTAAAGGGGGAGGCCTATGTTCAGCAGTGGACGTCTTCTGGCTGATGATGATGATGATGATGATGACCTCATTAAAAAGCTGATCATAATTAGAGCACATCAACGAAAACAAAATTTAAATTAGTTCAAAAATAAATAAGATAAGCATATTGCAATATCATGCTAGACAAAAAACGCACTATACTGAGCCGTGACGTCACGCCTCAGGTGCGCTATACAAATGCTACACTAACACACGCTTTGCGAGAAAGGGATACATCATCCCCTCTCTATCCCCACCTAAAACTTTAAACACTCATATCTCAGAGATTTATCAGCCAATTTAAATTATTTTTTCAGTTTGTGTAATGTAATTAGTTATATTCATCGCTAAGCCGGTTATTTGTAATAAATTAAACATTAGGACACATGCCTATTAACCTCTCTGCGCATGTTGAGCGTTTGGACCCGGGTATGTCTTAAAACTGCGACCACAACCACCGGGAGGATGGGCAGCAGCGTCCTATTAGTACACGGTGAACTTACTGCGATCTCCAAGCCGCCTGCCAAGCGTGGGGATTATGGCAACACCCCTCTCTAAGAGGGAGGCCTTTGTCCAGCAGTGGACGTTTAGTGGCTGCTGATGTATGATGTATGTATGATGCACGTTGAGCGGCAGTGGCTTCAGCAGTATGAACAAGGCTTTACTCTAAACAATGGTCATATTACTTAATCAGGTAGTCCAGTCGCAATACTTTCAGTCACAGCATCGGTACGACACTTCTTGAAAACCAATACTTACTTCCACTTCATTTCTCATTAGCTGCTTTTCCCGAGTTCACGCATGTTTTAAAACATATACAAAAAACTGCGCCTTGAAAACTGCTATCTATTAGTGAAAACCGCAATAAAATTAGTTCAGTAGTTTTTGAGATATTTTTGGTTATAGCAAAACGAGTTCAGTTTGAATTATGTAGAGTAGATATGAGAAAAAGTTTGCGTTACGAAATTTTTGTGACATTAAGCAGCGAATGTTTTGTAAATTCGCTAGCATTTTTGATTGAAGTATTAATTTTAACTGACTAAAATTAAATGACCAATTTGTTAATGACTGTGATTATGGTTAAGTTATTTTGGACGTTTTTTCTCTTGCTGCTGCATTCTTCTCTACTTTTGTGCGTGAAAACCAAAATCGAGTGCGGATACAAAGTGAGTTTAATTCAATATGTTACAAGCAATTTTATCTTAGCTCTATTGTTTTGTATTGCAAGGCGTCACCCTTACTTGGTCGAAATGCCATTTATTCGCACCAAGCGTTTTGACTCCTCTTTCTTAATTAGAACAGCAAAACAATGGAACGCCTTGCCCCTGTCTGTGTTTCCGCACCATTACAATCTTGGAGTGTTCATAGGTTACTACTGGGCAAACGTGCTCCATCTTCGACCGCATCATCGCTTTCCATCAGGCGAGAACGCGGTCAAACGTTAGCCTAGTCTGATGTAAAAAAAAATAATGTTAAAACGGTAATACGTACAAACGTCAAACTTAGCATGAGTATAGTACATACTCTATAGTAAAACGCCGATAAATAAACACCGGCCAAGTGCTTGTCAGGCGCGGGATAAAAGATCCCGAACTGAATAAAAGAAAACATCAGGTGAGTTGGCAGTCAAGCGCAAGCCTATTACATATCATCATCATCATCATAATCAGCCTTTTAACAGTCCACTGCTGGACTTTTAGCCTACCCCCGAAAGGGTGATTGGGCCTTATCCAACACGCTGGCCCAGTTCGGATTGTTGGATTCACATACGCCACTGAATTCCTTCTACGTACGAATGCAGGTTTCCTCACGATGTTTTCCTTCACCGAAAAGCCAGTGGTATGAAAATCCGTACATAAGCTCCAAAGAGCTCATTGGTACGGGCCCAGGGTTTGAACCCGCGACCTCACGCTTTCAAGTCTATCGGTCACCCAAATGGGCTACCACGGCTTATACATATAACATATAAAACTGCTATTACATACAAAAAAAAAACAAAAAAAAAACATATTTTTTGGGTGCGAAACCCGCGAGACCGACTTGCATTGGCCAGTGTTTATTTAACTACTTTTAATGTACACAATCATCACCATCATCATCAGTCAGAAGACGTCCGCCTGAGCATAGGCCTCCCCCTTAGAACTCCACACTGAACGACAGCCTGCCGTCTGAACCCCCGCATGCCCGCGACTCTCACGATGTCGACGGTTCATCTAGTGGGAGGCCTACCTACGCTGCGTTTTCCGGTTTGTGGTCTACCTAGGACAAACAGTACAACTATTAGGCAGGTCCAACTTCAAGAAAGGGGTCAATCGGCGAATTCAACTCGGCTGGTGCCAGTGATGACATATGGCGCTGAAACGTGGTCTCTCACTATGGGCCTTATAAGCAAGCTGGAAGTCGCACAACGAGCTATGGAGAGAGCTATGCTCGGTGTTTCTCTACGAGATAGAATCAGAAATTATGAGATCCGTAGACGAACGAAAGTTACCGACATAGCCCACCGGATTAACAAGTTGAAGTGGCAGTGGGCAGGGCACATAGCACGCAGAACAGATGGCCGATAGAGCTGAAATGTTCTCGAATGAAGACCACGGACCGGTAAGCGCAGCCTAAGACGTCCACCCACAAGATGGACAGACGACCTAAAAGAGACCGCAGGGAAACGCTGGATGCAGGCCGCTTCCAACTGGTCTTTTTGGAGATCGATGGGGGAGGCCTATGTCCAGCAGTGGATGTTTTATGACTGAAATGATGATAATAACTCAAGAACCTTTCTTCCCCATCGGTTATCGATTCTTCGAGCGATGTGGCCTGCCCATTGCCACTTCAACTTATTTACACTTACCCGTAATTTGTGAATCGATTCATGAAAGCACATATTTCAGCAATGTCCACCGACCAGAGACGGCGCCCTAAACGTGCATCTTATCGCCCACTCACACATGGACGCAGGCTGGGTGAAGACCTTCGACGAATACTATTACGGAAGTAAGTTATTCAACAGAAATGAAAATACAGGCTAACGCGAAGAGACTACATACATAATACATATATCTTTTTAAATACACACCTTAATATATATGTCGGCGCGTTGAAGATTTAGCATTCGGGCGCAACTACCGTCGGATAGTTTATAAGGCTTAGATTATGTAGGTAGGCGTCACCTAGCTTTGTTTTGGTGGACTAGTGATGGAGGTGGCGCCATCGCTGGTGTAACGCTGTAGTAACTTACTCTGCCTGAAGTTCGTTGTGAAGTTGTTTCGTTGACAACCAATCAGAGTGTAGCAAGTTTGGGTACCATCCGGTAGAGGCGCTAGTGAGCGCGCGCGAACACGTGTCGGTGACGTGAGGCTCGGAGGAGCTAGCACTTTACTTTGTGTTTCGAATGGGGACTGTTGGAAGCTCGGTGGAGCTGATTTTGCTTGGGGTTGTGAATATGGACTGTTGGTTGGAGTGGTAGCGTTCGTTACGAGGCGGAACACCTTGTCCCCAAGTAATTTTCAAGTAATTCGATATTGTAATTAGTAATCATAGCGCTTCGAAATAAAAAACTGTGTCAATGTACGTGCGATGTCTCATTTTCCTCGGCCACTATACTCACGCCATAGAAACCAAAAATAATCTTATGAAAATCGGCCATCATTCAACGACCGTAGCGGCCCCCTATCACGCAATCGAGGCTCGCGCCGTCATATATTAACACCCAGTTATAGAACAAACACAAATGTTCATCACGTTAATGTTTGCCCGAGGTGGGAATTGTACCCACACCTCCAAGCGCAGAAGTTGGTCACTACCAACTGGACTAAGGGGGCTATCAAACTAATATGGGCTTTATAACTAACTAGCTGCGCCCTCGGTTTCACCCACGTAGTGATGAAAAATGGTGATGATGATGATTAAAAGTAGCTTATGTCACTCTCTGGCTCTTGAACTATACCCATGCAAAAAATCAGGTCGATCCGTTGTTCCAGCGTTGCAGCGTGAAAGAGGAACAAACATCCATGCATCCATACATACAAACTTTCGCGTTTATAATATTAGTAGGATGTTTTTCCTTTTTACAGCAAAGACTTCTGTCAGCTCTGCCAACGTGCAGCTGATCTTCCACTCTGTACTCTCTGAGCTGCTGCATGACAAACGGAGGAAGTGAGTAAACTAGCAATGCACAGCGGGCAATGGAGAGAGCTATACTGGGAGTTTCAAGGCGCGATAGAATCCGATACGTGGATATTCGCCAAAGAACCAGAGTCACCGACATAGCTGTTAAAATTTGCAAGTCGAAGTAGCGATAGTCATGCCACATCTCTCCAAGAACTGATAATCGATGGGGAAGAAAGGTTCTTGAGTGGAGACCACGAACCAGAAGACGCAGCGTAGGTAGGCCCCCACTATTTGGACTGACGACATCGTGAGAGTCGCGGGCATCTAGTGGATGCAGATGGTAAGCTCTCGTTCAGTGTGGAGGTCAGTGGGAGGTCTATGTTCAGCAGTGGACGACTTCTGGCTGATTATGATGATAATGATGAGTAAAATATATTGAGAAGTACCTAGTACCTACGTAGAGTTTTGCGATAAAAACATTGTAATTTTTGTTTGCTGTACACAGGTTTACTTTTTCGGAAACAGCTTTCTTCTGGCGGTGGTGGAAAGAGCAACGGCCTGCCACGCGAGCTACCTTCAGGTATCTAGACATTAGCAAGTTGCCTCCACTTTCATCGTAGATGTAGTACAACATAATCTAAACCTGGTAGATCGTTTATTTTGCAATGATAGAAATGTCTATCAGCTAATATAATACCTACCTCTAAACCAAACAAAGCTTAGAAACTATACTAATTGAAGATCTTTTATACTATCTATAGGCAACTATATAGGTAGTTCAAACGATCTGTAATTTCAGGCAAAGTGTCCAATATGCTGGCCAAAACCTTCTAACAAAATTACACGCCAGCATTTTGGTAACGTGAAGAATTTTTCAGCCCCCGACAAATACTTAAAAATTTCGATAGCACTCGGCCCCCATGGTCCAAGTGTTTCTACCCTGGCATGGCACAAATAAGTAGCTTGACATAAGGCTGGAATATTTGCGCTGCTTGAGGCATTCAGCCGGGATAGCCGCGCCACCCGCCTGTTTTGTTTGACGTCTCTGAAAGGTGAGATGGTGCCAGTCAATGCATTTAGCATCCCACAGTAAAGTCCGACCCGTATTCCACGGAATGAGAGTCATTCCGTTGGGTCTATTGCCGTCATCTAAGGCTTGATATCATTCAGACCTTTATAAATAGGCCCTGGAAGTTCTCCTACTCAATAAAATTTATATTTTTCTGTCCAGGTCTTTGGTACAGGAGGGAAGGGTTGAGTTTGCTGGAGGCGGCTGGACGCACGCAGACTCCGCCACTGTTTCTTATCTGCAGACGCTTGACCTCTGGACCTGGGGACTCAGGTATTTTATTTATGGTGGACTGGCTAGGCGTTTTTACCACAGCTCATCTGTGATGGTGTAGTTAAAGATGGTAAGCATGCTTAGCCTGGATTAGGACTTGTGTTATTAAGGATGGCCTTAAAGTCGAAATGCCTCTCTGAATACTCCCAAAGTCTATAATGTCTATATCAACCTCCAAAGATTGTCTATGCCGGCGGAAAAAAGGGGTCTATGAAAATTGGAGGTCCACAAAAGTGGATCTTATTTTTATAAATCAATACAAGTGATCAGTGTACCTACAAAATTGGGAATTAATAGATCGCAAGATTCGCTAGGCAGAGTTGGCAGTGTTACAAACAACTTCAAAAGCGAGCGCTTACCGACTTGCTCGGCCCTTATGAGTCAAACTAAATTTTACGTGGTCCTTAACTGTTGGCCTTTTGGAAAAACTCATAGTCACACAGCGGGCAATGGAGAGAGCTATGCTCGGAGTTTCTTTGCGCGATAGAATCCGGAACGTAGATATTCGCTAAATAACCAGAATCGCCGCCATAGCTGTTAAAATTTGCAAGTTGAAGTGGCAATGGCCAGACCTCATCACTCGAAAAACCGATATCCAATGGGGAAGAAAGTTTCTTGAGTGACCACGAACCGGGTAGCGTAGGTAGGCCTCCCACTAGATGGACCGAGGACATTGTGAGAGTCTTGAGCATCCTGTGGATGCTAATGGCAGGCTTTCGTTCAGCGTGGGGGTTAAAGGGGGAGGCCTATGTTCAACAGCGGACGTCTTCTGGCTGATGATGATGAAATTTTACGGCAATTCCTTTAAAACTTGAGAGATCACATGCCTCGTCATACCATGTTCCTTAAATGGATATCACAGCTTACGTACTTTTATGTTCAGAAAACTAAACGACACTCTCGGTCCTTGCGGTAAGCCGAAAGCAGCGTGGCAGATAGACACCTATGGCCATACAAGAGAGCAGGTGTCTCTGCTGGCACAAATGGGCTTCGATGGACTTTTTCTGGGTAAGATTTTGTATTAACTTGTATCGTATATTTTGGTCAGATAGTGTATCTCAAAAGTTATGTAATAGAATATCTGAAATTCGTTAATATTTAAATATTATCTGCGAGCAGATCGTCCATCTAATCATTTGTGCCATAAGTAAAATCAGCGAGCACATCGTGCGCCTAATCATTTGTGCCATAAGTAAATTTTGCGAGCAGATCCTACGCCTAATCATTTGTGCCATAAGTAAATTTTGCGAGCAGATCCTACGCCTAATCATTTGTGCCATAAGTAAATTTTGCGAGCAGATCCTACGCCTAATCATTTGTGCCATAAGTAAATTCCGCCTAATTTTTTTATTTTTTTTTTTACATTGGACTAGGCTAACGTTTGACCATGAGCTCACCTGATGGAAAGCGACGATGCGGTCGAAGATGGAGCACGTTTGCCCAGTAGTGTGCCTGCGCACAGATACCTCGCGCTACGCGCCCACTTATCACGCACTCACACTGCTCAACGAGCTAATCACTCACCAGCCTGATATTGATTTGTTTTTTAACAATATAAATGTTATGCTTCAGAATTGTATTAGTTATTTTGGCTGTAACTCGATATTACATTCTAGTAATACTTAGCTGCGATTTTTTTTTTATTAATAAGTTTTTTATTGTCTCAAAAATGTTTTGGTTTTAGCTGTAAGTTTTTGAGAAATTGTAATAAAATAAATAAATAAATAGTAACCTATTAACCCTAGACTTGAACAATCCAAGATTGTGATGCTGCGGAAACACAGACAGGGGCAAGGCGTTCCATTGTTTTGCTGTTCTAATTAAGAAAGAAGAGTCAAAACGCTTGTTGACCAAGTAAGGGTGACGCCTTGCCGTTCGCCTGGACGTCCGGTAATGAAAAGGTGATGGGGGAACAAGTTTGTGAAGTTCCGTTGCACACTCTCCGTGGAAAATCCTATAAAATACCGACAAGCTTGCGACTTTACGCCGGTGGTTCAGACTCTGAAGTTTCTTTCCAACCAACACTTCGTCATCAATGAGCTTATGAGTTATCAATGAGATAGTTATGACAGAAGTGACTCTGTATAGGTGGTCCCTGATAATTATATACAATCTAGATGTCTTTAAACCGCGAGTGAATCGGTTTCTCTTGGGTAAACGTACTCCGTCGTAGACCGCAATATCACAGGTGACGGTCAAGCTAAAGCCTATTATAGAGTCTAATAAAAAAGGTCACCGGTCTGATGATTTTTGCCAGAAAAGACTATGAGAAGGTAGTCCGTCTAATATTATTAGCAGAAGTGACTACAAGCATGACGTCCACCTGATAGTGAGTGCCAAAACTGACTGCAAGCCAAAATAGCATTACTTTCTACGGTACAATACGTTATATTCTAAAGATTATTTATCCATTTCCAGGGCGAGTGGATTACAAAGACAGAGAAGAGATGATGGAAGAAGACAGGATGGAGTTCATGTGGAGAGGCAGTGATGTTCTCGGTAATCCTTTATTACTTGGATTACCTACTATAGATACCATTTTTATACGAGGTATTTGTTCCGACCCAAAGTCACCAGCAACATTCTAGCACTCCTGATTTTTCATTCAGTGCTACCAATCATACACAATTTTAAAACTTGTACACAATTTAGAACTTGTACTAAATTTTAGCATTCGTATTAAATTTTAGCATTTGTACATTTTTTTTCTATAACTTAATGTACTTCATTTTAGTATCCATATACCAACTTTTAGCATATGTACTCTAAAACACTGTTTTAAACTATCACGGTTGTTCACTAAAGT
Source organism: Agriopis marginaria (assembly GCA_932305915.1). Classification (NCBI taxonomy): domain Eukaryota; kingdom Metazoa; phylum Arthropoda; class Insecta; order Lepidoptera; family Geometridae; genus Agriopis; species Agriopis marginaria. The sequence goes on from OW029941.1 coordinate 2,580,986, forward strand.
TATAATATGATTATTTACGGTATATTTACCGTGGTAAGTTTGTGAAATGATCTCCCAATATTTCGGCGCAGGTACATGCACCATGTTTACGGGAAGACGAACAGTTAAAAAGTTAGGTACAGACATAACGATCTACCCTCTTTCTTAGTCTTTTGCTACGGTTATCACTGGAACTCGAACTCGATCCTAAGTCCCGACAAAACACACTCACTGTATCACTGCGTAGGTATAGTATTTTGAACGCGGACTTTTATTTTTAAAACAACCTAATACTGGATTCCACGCACTGGCGAGTTGAAAACCATCACCTCGATTGAAATTCTGGCGTTTCGAGATCTCAATAGTTTCCTTTACTAGCCTTGGTATGTAGCCTTGGTAAATAGCGTTCGGTGGACAAGATTTTAGGGTTATGGATGGATTCATATCGGGAGCTCATTCCACAACCTTACCACGGTAAATATAATTATATAACTTTATAATTATGTATTCTATTCATACTAAATTTTAGCATTTGTACGCTAATATTCTAATCCCTTTTTCAGGTAAAATGTCCGACATAATGTCGCACGCGATGTTTAATCTGTACAACGCTCCGAACGGGTTTTGTTTCGACTGGCTGTGTGGGGACGAGCCGTTGGTGGACGATGTCGACAGTCCCGCTTACAATGCTGATGCTAGGGTAAGTACTTTTTTACATAATGAAGAAATGTTTAACTGGGCAAATGCCTTTATTAAATAAACAAAATACGAGCTAAAACTAAAAATACAAATACAGTTAGACTGCCCATAGACCGTTGAAGGTTTAAAGACAATCCAAATGCTCAAGGCCACTACCAGTTGGCAGCGTACCCAGCATGCTGGCGGCATTACCACGTTGAATGGCAATGCTTATGCGTTGAGCCAGAAACACGCCAGCATTTTGGTCACGCGTCGCATTAACCAGGCGCTCTGAAGATTTTTGAAAATGAGGTGAGCCGGTCCCCAAGAGCCCAATGTCTCGACCCCAAACGCCTCAAATATGTAACCACTGCCGAGGTTAGCATATTTGCGTCGCTTGTGCTGCTCTGCCGAATCGGCAGCCGCGCCAGCCCTACCCTGTGTCTCAGGAAGATGGGGTAACACTTTGACGAGACCAACACAGACTTGGTCTTATTTTTGCATCAGTACACCTGTTCTGAATCTAGGAGCAAGACCAAGTCGCAAATCTTCCGATAAGCAAAAAGTTTTGAAGACAATATAGAAAAGAAACGGTAAGAATAAACAGAGGAGTAGACAAGACATACGAAATTAGATATGCTTAGACATTTACTAGTTAAACTGTTGTCGGAGTAACCAGCATAGGTAAGAAATTCACATAATAACCTATTTACCAACGATCTTTTACTTATACTACCTATATACATTTACCTACACAAAATTTTAATTTGGACAAGATGGACAGACGACCTAAAAGAGACCGCAGGGAAACGCTGGATGCAGGCCACTTCCAACCGGCCCTTTTGGAGAACGATGGGGGAGGCGTATGTCCAGCAGTGGACGTCATATGGCTGAAATGATGATGATGATGATGCAACCATTCAGGTTGCTTGGAAGAGATTGAGATTGCTTGCAATAAAGCTGCCACTTACGGCACTAGCTCGAGCTAGTAGTACCAGAAGTGGCAGCATTTTAAATGGATAATTATGATCCAGGTAAACGAGTTCATATCCCAGATTGAGCGTCAGGCTAAGTACTATGATCACGACAACATCCTCGTGACGATGGGCGGAGACTTCACCTACCAGAACGCAGCTAACTGGTTCATGAATATGGACAAACTTATCAAGTAAGCATATACATTTTCTATATTTTCGGACTATCTGACATGGTCAGTTTTTTACATCGGACTAGGTTTACGTTTGACCGCGATCTCGCTTGATGGGAAGTATGATGCAGCCGAAGGTGGAGCAAGTTTGACCAGTAATAAACCAATTAACTCTAGACTTGAACACTCCAAAATTGTAATGCTGCGGAAACCCAGACAGAGGCAAAGCGTTCCATTGTTTTGCCGTTCTAAAAGGAGTTAAAGCGCTTGGTGCGAATGAATGGCATTTCGACCATGTTAAAGGTGACGCTTTGCTGTTCATCTGGATGTCCGGTAATGAAAAAGGGATGGGAAAACATCGTGAAGTTACATTAATACACTCTGCGTGGAAAATCCTATAAAATACCGACAAGTTTGCGACTCTACGCCAGGTTCTGAAGTTTATTTCCACCCAACACTTTGTCAATTGGGACATTACTCTTCCCGTTTTACCAATAGTATGACATACGGAAAGCGGTGGTGGCTGAGCGGTGGCATGTACGCTTTAAAATATGTCGGAACCCAGTTCGATCCTTGGCCCAGCTCCAATCACTTAATTATATGCAGTTTCGATGCCGTCGCTCAAAAGCTGTGAAGGAAGTGAGGAAAGCGGTATGTCCAAGACCACAGAAGTTCAAATACATAATTATGACATTCACCAACATGTACTGGGCTAGCATGCAGATTAGGGCCCATCCTCTCTCTCTGAGTCCCAGTAGAACACGATAGGCTGACATTATAAGGATCTAGCCGGTTGCCGTCAGATTGTAAAGGACATGTTATGCCCAGCCACCATCTTTATTTATTTATTTATTTAATACTTTATTGCACACTTACAAATTAAGTAAACATGTACAATTGGAGGACTTAATGCTAAACATTTTCTACCAGTCATCCACCAGGTTGGAACAAACAGTACGTAGGCGTACATCAAAAACACATTATAAAAGACAAAAAGAAATAAACAGAAATATCAAAGTTTTACAAGATAATATACATAACAACAAATTACAATAAATATGAATCTAACCTAAATTATATATCAATACAAAATTATATACGTACATAATTTTACCACATATTATTACACAAATTATAATTAATATTAGACATATAAATAAAAATTATAATGAATATATATATGAGTGATTACAGTAACGTAATTAGATACTAGACACTGATGCTTTTAAATAATGATCACGTAAGAGGCGGTCTTACAGTGAAAAAGGCTTCACAGAACAATTTTTTAAGATAATGTATTCATTTTAAAGCAGTAAAAAAAAAATTTGGTAATTTTGATCATATTTCTGAGTGGACCATTGGATCCAAAACACGATTCCGATAAATTTTCTCGATAGAAAAAAATCATGAAATAACCTCTAACCTTGAAATTTACCTAAACGCATACAATTTTATCTCGACTATTTATGAACAAATCTTTACAAAATTTACAAGAATGATGTGAAATATTGTTACAAATAGCATCATAGTTTTTATTTATCGGTTAAAATTCAATTTTTCTAACTATTAATTAATTTAATCATAAACTGGCTCGAACGTGTCGAACGAAACGTCGTGCCGCCGCGGCGTCTTTTCACTTCTCTTTTATTTTTACGCGATGTGACAGAGACCGCTGAGGCGCGCTGCTAGACGGACGTGTGTCGCTTTGTTCCGCTAACCTCTCCAAAATATAATCTCAACTTTATGACACAAAAACACCTTGACGGAAGTTGTAAAGTAAGTACCTACCTTATCCGCAATGTTTTCTTGGATTATAAGTACTAAAAAGGCAGGCGAATGAAAATTACATTTTGTAACGATTTGTTTGTATATATTATTTTATAAAGCATAATTTCACCACAATTTTCATAGTCCAGTTGGCCGAACGGTTCGACGTATTGGATAAGTTCTCTGCGACTGTGAGTAAGGTTCAGGGTTCAAATCTCATATTTACCAATTTTCTTTTTGTATTTTTTTTTATGTTTTTAAAATAATATGCATGCGTGCGTGCATGCGTGTGTGTGTGTGTGTGTGTGTGTGTGTGTGTGTGTGTGTGTGTGTTTGTTTTTGTATGCTTGTGTGTAAGTTCTTTACATGAAAACGGTAGGAGCGATTTTGATGGGACTTCCACTGTCAGATGGCTGATGTTATGAGGAGAAAAAAAATTGGCAACTTTTCATCATCATCATCATCATCATATTTTCATTACTTCGCAGGTGAACCTGCAGAGCACAGTTAGTCTACTTTTTTTTATGTGCCACAGGTGGCAAACAAGCAGACGGGCTACCTGATGCTACCTTACATTTTATGACGATTTGTTTGTACATTTATATTATTTTATATATTAGAAGCATAATTTCACCACTAGCATCATATTTCAATTGGACGAGTGGTTGACGCAATGGATAAGTTCCTGCGACTGTGAGTAGGCTTCGGGTTCAATTCTCACATTTTCCATTTTCTTTTTGTTATTTTTCTAATGTTTTTGAAATAATTCGTCGTGTGCGTATGTGTGTGTCTGTAACGTTCTTTATAGACTCGAAAACTGCAGGACCGATTTTGATGGTATTTTCACTATCAGATAGCTGATGTTATGACGAGAAAAAAATTTGCAACTTTTCATCATCATCATCACAATTTTTTTCATTACTACGCAGGTGAATGCGCGGCGTGCAGTTAGTCTACTATAATGGTTAGGAAGTTCTAAACAACTTGGGATGGACAGAGACAGACGGATGGACGAACGAACTTATATGGGTTCCTTGTAGTTCAACGGAACCCTAAAAAGGTGTTACAGTCTTCTTTGAGTATATCTTTCTTCTATATACATATAAAAAGCGATGTATGTATGTATGTATGTATGTTCCCTATGAAGGCTGATGATGATGATGATATTCCGTATGGACTCAAAAATGGCCAAACCGATTTTGACGGGATTTTCACTGTCAGATAACACATGTAATAAGGAGAGCAAAAATGCTATTTTTAATCATCATCATCATCATTACTATTTTGCATCACTACGTGGGTGAAACCGCGGGGCGCAGCTAGTCTACTATAAAGGTTAACATTTCTAAACAACTTGGAATGGACAGACAGACAGACAGATGGACAGAATGAACATAAGTATATGGGTTCTTTGTAATTCTACGGAACCCTAAAAAAAGTGTTACAGTCTTCTTTGAACATAATAATTATCTATCTTCTCTACACATATAATAGGCGATGTGTGTATGTATGTATATGTATGTATGTTTCCTACGAAGGCTGATGATGATGATGATATTCCATATAGACTCCAAAATGGCTGAACTGATTTTGACGGGATTTTCACTCTCAGATAGCTGATGTTATAAGGAGAGAAAAAAAAAAACTACTTTTCATCATCATCATCATCACTTTTTTTCATTACTACATGGGTGAAACCGCAGAGCGCAGCTAGCTAAGTTAGAAAGTTCGAAACAATTTTGGATGGATAGACAGACAGACAAACAGACGGATGGGCAGAACGAACTTATATGGGTTCCTTGTAATTCTACGGAACCCTAAAAAGGTGTTACAGTCTTCTTTGAGTATATCTCTCTTCTATACATATTAAAAGCGATGTATGTATGTATGTATGTATGTTCCCTATGAAGGCTGATGATGATGATGATATTCCGTAAAGACTCCAAAATGGCTGAACTGATTTTGACGGGATTTTCACTCTCAGATAGCTGATGTTATAACGAGAGGAAATAATGCTGCTTTTCATCATCATCTTCATCATCATCATAAATTTTCATCACTACGCGGGTGAAACCGCGGGGCGCAGCTAGTCTACTATAAAGGTTAACATTTCTAAACAACTTGGAATGGACAGACAGACAGACAGATGGACAGAATGAACATAAGTATATGGGTTCTTTGTAATTCTACGGAACCCTAAATAAAGTGTTACAGTCTTCTTTGAACATAATAATTATCTATCTTCTCTACACATATAAAAGGCGATGTGTATATATGTATATGTATGTATGTTTCCTATGAAGGCTGATGATGATGATATTCCGTATAGAGTCCAAAATGGCTGAACTGATTTTGACGGGATTTTCACTCTCAGATAGCTGATGTTATAAGGAGAGAAAAAATTCTACGTTTCATCATCATCATCACCTTTTTTTCATCACTTCATGAGTGAAACCGCAGGGCACAGCTAGCTTAGTTAGAAAGTTCGAAACAACTTAGGACGGATAGACAGACAGACAGACGGATGGGCAGAACGAACGTATATGGGTTCCTTGTAATTCTACGGAACCCTAAAAAGGTGTTACAGTCTTCTTTGAATAATATATATTTCTTCTATACACATATATAAGGCGATATGTGTATGCATGTATATGTATGTATGTTTCCTATGAAGGCTGATGATGATGATATTCCATATAAAATCCAAAATAGCTGAACTGATTTTGACGGGATTTTCACTCTCAGATAGCTGATGTTATAAGGAGAGAAAAAATAATCAGCATTTCATCATCATCATCATCATCACTTTTTTTCATCACTACATAGGTGAAACCGCAGGGCACAGCTAGCTAAGTTAGAAAGTTCGAAACAATTTTGGACGGATAGACAGACAGACAGACAAACAGACGGGTGGACGAACGAACTTATATAGGTTCCTTGTAATTCTACGGAACCCTAAAAAGGTGTTACAGTCTTCTTTGAGTATATCTTTCATCTATATACATATAAAAAGCGATGTATGTATGTATGTATGTGTGTTCCCTTTGAAGGCTGATGATGATGATATTTCGTATAGACTCCAATATGGCCGAATCGATTTTGACGGGATTTTCACTTTCAGATAGCTGATGTTATAAGGAGAGAAAAAAAAATACTTTTCATCATCATCATCATCACCATTTTTCATCGCTACACAGTGAAACCGTGGGGCGCAGCTAGTCTACTATAAAGGTTAGAAAGTTCTAAACAACTTGGGATGGACAGAGACAGACGGATGGACGAACGAACTTATATGGGTTCCTTGTAGTTCAACGGAACCCTAAAAAGGTGTTACAGTCTTCTTTGAGTATATCTTTCTTCTATATACATACAAAAGCGATGTATGTATGTATGTATGTGTCCCCTATGAAGGCTGATGATGATGATATTTCGTATAGACTAAAATGGCTGAATTGATTTTGACGGGATTTTCACTGTCAGATAGCTGATGTTATAAGGAGAGAAAAAAAATTGAACTTTTCATCATCATCATCATCATCACCATTTTTAATCAGTACACGGTGAAACCGCGGGGCGCAGCTAGTCTACTATAAAGGTTAGAAAGTTCTAAACAACTTGGGCTGGACAGACAGACAGAGGGGTGGACAGAACGAACTTATATGGGTTCCTTGTAGTTCTACGGAACCCTTAAAAGGTGTTACAGTCTTCTTTGAGTATATCTTTCTTCTATATACGTAAAAAGCGATGTATGTATGTATGTATGTTCCCTATGAAGGCTGATGATGATGATATTCCGTATAAACTCAAAATTGGCCAAACCGATTTTGACGGGATTTTCACTGGCAGATAGCTGATGTTATAAGGAGAGCAAAATGAAACTTTTCATCATCATCATGATTTTCCATCACTACGTGGGTGAAACCGTGGGGCGCAGCTAGTCTACTATAAAAGTTAGAAAGTTCTAAATAACTTGGGCTGGACAGACAGACAGACGGGTGGACAGAACGAACTTATAATTATGGGTACTTTGTAGTTCTACGGAACCCTAAAAAGGTGTTACAGTCTTCTTTGAGTATATCTTTCTTCTATATACGTAAACAGCGATGTATGTATGTATGTTCCCTACGAACGCTGATGATGATGATGATAATATTCCGTATAGACTTCAAAATGGCTGAACAAATTTTGACGGGATTTTCACTCTCAGATAGCTGATGTTATAAGGAAAGAAAAAAATTGAACTTTTCATCATCATCATCATCACTATTTTGCATCACTACGCGGGTGAAACCGTGGGGCGCAGCTAGTCTACTATAAAAGTTAGAAAGTTCTAAACAACTTGGGATGGACAGACAGACAGACGGGTGGACAGAACGAACTTATATGGGTTCCTTGTAGTTCTACGGAACCCTAAAAAGGTGTTACAGTCTTCTTTGAGTATATCTTTCTTCGATATACGCTAAAAGCGATGTTTGTATGTATGTTCCCTAGGAAGGCTGATGATGATGATGATGATATTCCGTATAGACTCCAAAATGTCTGAACTGATTGTGACAGGGTTTTCACTCTCAGATAGCTGATGTTATAAGAAGAGAAAAAATGGAACTTTTCATCATCATCATCATCATCATCACCATTTTCCATCAGTACACGGTGAAACCGCGGGGCGCAGCTAGTCTACTATAAAGGTTAGAAAGTTCTAAACAACTTAGGATGGACAGACAGACAGACAGACGGATGGGCAGAACGAACTTATATGGGTTCCTTGTAATTCTACGGAACCCTAAAAAGGTATTACAGTATTTTTGGAGTTTATATTTCTTCTATATACATATAAAAAGCGATGTATGTTTGTATGTTTCCTATGAAGGCTGATGATGATGATATTCCGTATAGACTCCATAATGGCTGAACTGATTTTGACGGGATTTTCACTCTCAGGTAGCTGATGTTATAACAAGAGGAAAAAATGCTGCTTTTCATCTTCATTGTCATCATCATCACCAATTTTCATCACTACGCGGGTGAAACCACGGGGCGCAGCTAGTCTACTATAAAAGTTAAAAAGTTCTAAACAACTTGGAATGGACATACAGACAGACAGACGGATGGACAGAACGAACACAAGTAGTACGGGTTCTTTGTAGTTCTACGGAACCCTAAAAAGGTGTTACAGTCTTCTTTGAACATAATAATTATCTATCTTCTCTACACATGTAAAAAGCGATGTGTGTATGTATGTATATGTATGTATGTTTCCTATGAAGGCTGATGATGATGATGTTCCATATAGACTCCAAAATGGCTGAACCGATTTTGACGGGATTTTCCCTGTCAGATAGCTTATGTTGAAAGAGAAAAAAAAATACTGTTTTCATCATCATGATCACCAATTTTCATCACTACGCAGGTAAAACCGCGGGGCGCAGCTAGTCTTCAATAAAACTAAAAAAGTTCTAAATAACTTGGGACGGACAGACAGGCATACATCGTACGCTTAGTAATAGGGTCCCGTTTTATCCTTTGGGTACGGAACCCTAATATTCGAGATTGTAAACATTTTTGCATTTGATAAACTGATCGCAACCTAGGTCGATGTATGGAGACAACAGTTTTTAAATAACAAAGTTAAGTTTGTTTTGCGCTAAAACGTTTTTTTTTTCATCGGGAACGTACACACACCTTATAACGGCTGTATCTTTCACATGGCATTTTCCATGATAATAGTACACACTAAAAAAACAACAACTACAAATACAAATAATAAATAATGGCCAAGTTCTAGTCGGTGTCAACTTCTGTTCACCACCAGTTCTCGTACGATCACCGACGTGAAGCAACGTCGGGTGCGGCTGGTACTTGGATGGGTGACCGCCTGGGCTTTATTCACTTTTTTTTACTTTAGTACCTAACAAGTTACGTTGTGGTACGGAACCCTCAGTGCGCGAGCCCGTCTCGCACTTGGCTGTTTTTTTTTTAAATGGAACTAACCATTTCTGGCCTTTGCATTTTTCCCTTTACTTGTGATAAGAGATTGTTTCTTGCTAAATTTCATGATTTTAGATCAATGGGAGTGCTTTTTTTATGTTTTGATGCCCATCAAAACATAAAAAGAGCACTCCTACGAGTCTCAAAATATGTGGCAGAAACGGCCGTATCCTTTGATTTAGTGTTATGATAAAAAATTGAGTCCAAAAATATCTACATACTACAGATTTGAACCGGGCATTCGTGGTTTACCAGCGCGGGGCCAGACCACTGCGCCAACGGAGCTATACTGTGGAGGGACGAAATTACATGTCTATAGCTGTCTATAAGTGAAGGACGTCGCGTTTCGGCGAGATTCACGCGTTGCGCCCCGCTGTAGGTGGGACTAGTCGGCCGCCACTTCCTCTGCTTCACCCCCTCAAAAACATAAAAGTCAGCTAGTCACGGCGCCTTAAAAACCGCTTTATATACCTGGTAAAACTTAGTCTGGAAATACTTAATTAAAAATACATCTGGCGGTTTTTTTACAGTCTATTATTCTATTATCCACTTTATGTAGTTCTGCTGACTACAGTATCCACGCATAGATGGCGCTGGACAGCGCTGGACACTACAGTTACCAACCCGTCGCGCACGGTGGTGACAAAATCACCTTATCCTGTTTTTTCTTGAACAACTACGCATATGGAACTATTTCTATCCTATTCTACTTGAACTAAGGTACAAATTTTAATAGAGCAATCCTGCCTGAATTCAAGGTCTACTGACAGTGTGTGCTCCGGTGTCAGAGCGCCGTGAGGGGCTGCAAATGCAAGTGGTTAATAGCATATTTCATTTTTATTACAGCCATGTGAACACCCATCCAGCGAATTTATCAGATATCAACATATTTTACTCCTCACCATCTTGCTACCTGAAGGCAATTTATTTGTACGGGAGGAGAGATAAGGCTATTTACACTGAAAGAGTGAGTATCTAAGCATATTCTTTGAAGTAGTTTGGTGATAATAAAAACAGTTCAATCATTTATGAGAATAATTAGAATTTTTAGAAAAAAAAGAACCGACTTCATGACTTTACCAACATTTACAAACTGACACTATAAAGTAGAAAATATTGTTTAATATTACGACTGAAATACTTTGTATCCATGGTCATAAATAATTTTACGAAAAACAACAGGGCCCGGTCGCCATGGAGACACTTCTTTGTTATTTTGAAGTTCTGTTGTAGGAACAGTTCCTCTATGTTTGCTGTTCAGTTGACAGCGTCGCTAGTGGAGAACAAAGTATGAAATTCACCAAGAAATAACTGTAGTTCCAATTCTGCCCACCTTAACAGCTAAGTTGGTGGCACTGTACAATGTTTACATTGTACATTGAATTCGTTACTTATTTTCATGTTTTGTAGATTTTTCAAAAAGCGCTGAATCAATGTCGATAAAAAAAATATGGGACCACCTATGAGATATGACCTACCAACCAAAAAAAGAATCATCAAAAACAATTCTAAATTGGCGGAGTAATCGCGTAATAAACATACATTAAAAAAAAACATACAGTCGAATTGATAACCGCCTCTTTTTGGAAGTCGGTTAAAAATGGTAAAGGACGTACAAACACTAACAGACCTCATACTCCAAACACATACCTTATCTGTTTTTTCATGGGTAAAAATGTATGAAAATTCACTAATTGAAATGTATGAAAGTATTCGACTAGTGTGTGTTGCCAGTGATTGTATACGGCATTGAAAAGTGGTCTATCACTATGGGCCTCAAAAACAAGCTCAAAGTCGTGCGCTATAGAGAGGGCTATGCTCGGGGTTTCTCTACGAGATCGAATCAGAAATGACGAGATCCGTAGACGAACGAAAGTTACCGACATTACCGAGTCAACCGGTCACCGGATTAGCAAGTTGAAGTGGCAGTGGGCAGGGCACATAGCACGTAGAACAGATGGCCGATGTGGCCGAAATGTTCTCGAATGAAGACCCTAGACCGGTAAGCGCAGCGTAGGACATCCACCCACAAGATGGACAGACGACCTAAAAGAGACCGCAGAAAATCTCTGGATACAGGCCGCTTCCAACTGGCCCTTTCGGAGATCAAAAAGGGAGGCCTATGCCCAGCAGTAAACTTCCTATGGCTGAAATAATGATGATGAAATGAAAAGTTATGAGCATTTTTTTCCTTTTAGGGCGACTTTTTACCTTACGGCAGCGATGCCTCAACCTACTGGACAGGATTCTACACATCTCGGCCCAGTCTCAAGTATTTCGCTAGGAAATCTCACGTTTTTCTGCAGGTTTGTATAATTAGATCTATTCTATTTATATAAAACTAGTAGGCCGCCCCTGCTTCGCACGGGCGAAGCCGGGATATATAGCCTATGTCAACCGGGGATAGTGCAGCATTCCAACAGTGAAAGAATTTTTCAAATCGGTTCAGTAGTTTCGGAGCCTATTCAATGCAAACAAACAAACAAACAAATCTTTTCTCTTTATAATATTAGTATAGAAGTATAGATAACGTAGATCTATTATATTTATATAAAAAAACCTCCGTCGCCAAGCACCTAATGGTGAGTTAAACTGCATAACTTGACAGCCAATTCCCATTCCAGGCTGGTGTATTTACCATGTTTAACCACACCGTCACTTAAGCAAGCTGTGGCCATAAAAAAACCTCTGCCCCAGGTCCTGAAGCAGATATCGGTGATCACGAGAAGCGGTGACTCCTACGAGCTCCACCTCCTCAGACATGCCATGGCGCTGATACTTCACCATGATGCCATCACTGGTACTTACTTTAATAAAACCTATACTGATAACCGATGGGAAATAAAGGATATAGGAGATCACAACCCGGAAGCCGCAGCGTAGGTAGGCCTCCCACTATATGGACCGACTACATCGTGAGAGTCGCGGGCATCCAGTAGATGCAAGTGGCAGGCTGTTGTTCATTGTGGACCAGTGCGATCACCCGCCAGATTCGACCAGCCTATTTGGACAAATGTAAGTAATTTGTGCATTGGAGATAAATAGCTTTACATGATTTTGTAAAGAATAAAAATCAATTTGCGCAAACATCATGATTGTTTGCAATAATTACCCAGCCTAGCTACAAGTACAAAAAAACTGTTTAAAATTTGAAATTCCCGCCATAGGTAAAACGTACGTACCACCTTAATTATTTGTACATTGCTGTATTCAATTTGTCTATTTTAGGTACAAGTCAGCAGCACGTTGCAAACGATTTCGTGAAAATACTGAGCGAGGCAGTGGACACTTGTACAAAGAAATTATCTAACTTGCTCAGGTAACTTTTGAAAAGTGTTTATATACTAAAGTCTGTTCCTTTTTCGATGTCCAACGATGTTAACAAATATGGCGTACAGGCAACCAATGACGATCATTAGCGAGGAAATTTAGACCTGTCATTGATCTAAAAACGCACAAGTGCGTTATCTGGTAATGGAACCGGGATAGTGGAACTTTTCAACAGCTACTAGTATACCCCTAGATTTAGGTCTCAATTGGTTTGTTTTAACGAGTCCCATAACGTGTTTTTAATCTATTAAACCTTAATAATTATTAATATTGTTGCTGCATAAAATACCATAATATTATTGAAGTGAAACTTCTTATGCTACTTCCAACAATGTTGCGTTAAACGTTTAACGCTACCATGGAGGGGGAATAGAAAGATACAAAGCGAGAGTTTTAGATGCCATCGCGTCGCCAAACTATGAGAAGGATGTACAAGTTTCAAAATGAAATTTTGTAACTTGTACATCCTTCTCATAGTATATTAGTTCACTAATATTTGCATAGATGGCAGAACATGCGACTTCCAACAAGGTTGCGTTAAACGTTTAACGCTACCATGGAGGGGGAATAGAAAGAGACAGAGCGAGAGTTTCACTTCTTCCGCGCGGAGGGACTCCACGCACAATTTTTTTTTGTTTCAGTTTTTTAACACCTACCTGGGGCGGCAGTAGGCGTTCCAAAAGCAGCCAACAGTTCGTAGTATGCCACGAACTTAACATCAGTCAGTGTCTGGTATGAATTTAAAATTAAAAAAATATAAATCAAAACATTTTTTTCTGTATTTTTTTTTATTTTTACAGGGTTTGACAACCTTTTAAAAGAGCCCACTCTTTCGTGGTTACATATTATTTCCAGTCATTTGTACAAACAGTTTATATTAGTAGTCAGTTTATGTGTATCTACCTTTAAACGGCTGTATCTTTCGAACTGCAACATATAGCCAGTTGAAATTTTCTCAGAATAATTATGTAAAGTTACGGCGGATTAACTAAAAAATAAAAAAGGCAAAAAATAAAAACGAAAAAAGAAAACCTTTCGTTTTTATTTTTTATACACCAAACGTATTTTTTTACGTATTTTTGTATTAGCTGTAATGAAAAAAACGGTAACACTGACAAATTTAGTACACACTTTAAAATGTAATAATAAATAATGGCCAAGTGCGAGTCGGTGATAAGTTTCTGTTCATTGCCAAGTTACTGGTAATTTCATTGTTGAATTTTGTAGTGATACGGAACCCTCAGTGCGCGATCCCGACTCGCACTTGACAGGTTTATTTAGTTTTAATTCAGCTTGTTTCTTTCTAGTTTGCAGAAACACAAGAATCTCTATTAGTTCTGGTATACAACCCGCTGAGCGTTAAGACCTACCATTATGTGCGAATGCCAGCCATAGCTCTACACTATTCTATTAGAGATTTTAATGGTACGAAACATATATTTTTTTACTTCTTTTTTTGTTAATTGAATTTACATAGTTACGTATAGGACTTTATACACTGTACTAAGCCGAAAGAAGGTCTTTGTTCTCATCATTATGAACAACTTTTCCAAAGGGACTAACCATGAAATTGCGAAAAAAAACTGCTGTTGCATTGAAAAATGTCGACTACAAAATGTTCCATACAGAGTACCTTCTTTCGGATTACTGCAGTCTATATGCGTAACCCTGTACACAGGGTTGCACGGAACAGTGCTACTATGCCGAAAGGAGCTGATAGTACTCATCATTATAATTTTTTTATATCGCGAATAAGTCCATATTTTTTTTTAACGCTGATAAGTCCGCGTTTGCCCACCAACTCACCTGTTGGTAAGCGACGATGTGGTCGAAGATGAAACACGCCGACTTAGAAGATACCTATTCCTGGCCTTGAAAAGACTTAGATTATATCTCTCAGGAAAGAAGGAAGCCGGCAGGTTGACGGCGGCACCTTGGCGGCCGCCGTGGTTTTTATTATTAAACTAGCGGTCCGCCCGGATTTGCACGGGTATAGGTATACCCAGCCTATGTCACCCGGGGATAGTGTAGCTTCCCAACAGTGAAAGAATTTTTCAAATCGGTTCCTAAGTTTCGGAGCCTATTCAATGCAAACAATCAAAAATATTTCCTCTTTATAATATTAAGTATAGATAATAGGTTCGCGTTTGGCCGCCAATTTGTCTGATGTAAAGCGATGGTGCGGTAGACCGAGAAAGAAAGTGAAAGTTTTGCATGAGAGCTTTTGGCGTAGACGCCAAAAGCTCTCATGCAAAACTGCAGAATTCAATTTGTTTTTTTGACATTTCAGATGAAGAAACGGAGTACCAACTGAACTCGCTTCCATCTGCGATGATCAACCTTCCGGGTCGCTCGTCCACCGCCATCCAGGAGCTCTGGTTCGAGGCAGAGAACATACCGCCTCTGGGATACTCTGCATATTACGTCACACCTGTGAGAGATCAGCTGGTGAGGGGGCTGAGCCTACGTGATCTTCACACTAGAAATTTCCGGACAGGGGCCTAACGGACAACAGCTATTTGCGGCACCTAATCCGCTCAGTTTGAAAATCACGCGAACGTGAACCTTATTGCGCCCAGATATGGTTTGCGGTCGCGTGATTTTCAAACTGAGCGGATTAGGTGCCGCAAATAGCAGTTGTCCGTAAGGCCCCAGTTCCTTCAAAGTCCATAATTTCGTAGCATAATGAACTTGGGTGGCGTTTTAATTTCTTGTCCAGAATTCCGGGCGTTTCGGAATTCGTCCCGCATTCCAGACAAAAGTCTGAATTCCTGGACTAGTCTGGAAAATTTCCTATGGGGTTAGACAAGACCCTCTTTCTGGTAGCGTTAACGCCTGCGGAAAGATGAAATAGTATGAAAATTACACTGAGAATGACATTAGCTTGAGAGATGTTATCTCAACCTAATGCAATGCAAACTTAGCATACTTCAAGACGGTGCTAAGTAGTCGTTTTGCGTTTTAGATAATTATTACGTTTAGGCATTTTGCTTCGTTGACGATTTGATTTGTTGTTCTACGTGATCAAGAAGCGTTTTTTTATATTATGATTATAGTTATTCCTTGAACATTCCACAGGAGGAAAACCAGTACAAGAAATCATCTACAAGCTCTGATGCTGACCAGGATCAAGAACTAACTCCTCATATTTCAAATGAGGTTAGTTGAGCCAGCTTGCCGCCACAGGAATTTCCATGTTGATATTTATTATTTTGGCAAAGGAAATGTTTTCGATCTTTCTCCGTCAATATGCTAAAAACTACATCAAAATCGTCATCTTAAAATTTGACGTCATTTGTAAATATATCTCTACATAGTATATTTATACAATTGAAGTCGCTTTCTGCGTCTGTCTGTCTGTCTGTATGTCTGTATGGCCGCTAACTCGACCTAAACCACGCAACGGATTTTGATGCGGTTTTCACCATCAGTTAGATACATTTTCAAGGAAGGTTTATATATATGCGACCCGCCCCGGCTTCGCACGTAAATTACACCCGTGCGAAGCCGGGCGAGCGGGTCGCTAGTAGTACTATATTATATATTGATATGCTCTGGGCATGGACTAAGGTAAAGCTACTATGTAGCCAAGTTTTTGGCTCTGAGTTTCTCTACGAGATCGTAATGAGGAGATCCGTAGACAAATGAAAGTTACCGACATAGCCCACCGGAATAGCAAATGGAAGTGGCAATAGGCACATAGCACGCAGAACAGATGGCCGATGGAGCCGAAAGGTTCTCGAATAGAGACCACGAACCGGTAAGCGTAGCGTAGGACGTCTAGTACAAGATGGACGGACGAACTAAAAGAGACCGCAAGAAAACGCTGGATGCAGGCCGCTTCCAACCGACCCTTATGGAGATTGGTGAGTGAGGCCTATGTCCAGCAGTGGACGTCATATGGCTGAAATGGTGATGATTAAGAGACTGAAAGAAGTTGAAATAAGCCAGCCAAGTGTGCGACTCGGGCTCGCGCACTGAGAGTTCCGTACCAGCAACATAAATTGTTAACTACTAAAGTGTTGATTGAATCAGGCGTTACTTTACGGAAGTCCATTTTTAATTTGTATATGTCGAATTTCTAGTGTAAATTCCGCTTCTACGTCGTTTCGAGTACAATAAGGATTTTGTTTAAACTTTTTTTCTGTATAGATAATTGTGATTCTAATTTGAACCTACCCTGAATTTAAATATTAATTACATAAAAAACAAAATTAACCTAACCTGAAACAAAAAGTAATTAAATCTGTAACAAAAAATTCGTTATAACAATTTGTACTAATGAAATTAATTTTAAATAAAATATATGTAAATTATGAAATTATTATAAATATGATTTAATTGAAATGAAAAAAACACTATACAGAAAATAGTTTAACCAAAATCCTTATTCAAAATCTATTGTTTATATCATTTAAATTTCAATTACATTATATTTAGAGTGATATATCATATTATTTTCAAAATTTATTGTTTATTTCATTTCAATTAAATCATATTTATAATAATTTCATAATTTACATATATTTTATTTAAAATTAACTTCATTAGTACAAATTGTTATAACGAATTTTTTGTTACAGATTTAATTACTTTTTGTTTCAGGTTAGGTTAATTTTGTTTTTTATGTAATTAATATTTAAATTCAGGGTAGGTTCAAATTAGAATCACAATTATCTATACAGAAAATAGTTTAACCAAAATCCTTATTGTACTCGAAACGACGTAGAAGCGGAATTACACTAGAAATTCGACATATATACAAATACTAAAGTGTAAAAAAATAGTGCAAAAAGACTTCATCACGGCCAGGTGGGCACCCATCCGGGCACGCAAGTGTAGTGCGCGTATTAAGTCCGGTACCCCGTTGTTATATAAAACATAATTGTTTTAGTATCTGAAAGTGACAATAGACAAGACCACCGGCCTGCTGGAGTCCATTCAACACGCTGACGGTGTCAAGATCCAGGTGTCGCAGAACTTCCACTCGTACAGCCAGGGGAGACAAGGCCTGCAGTCGGGGGCATATAGCTTCAGGCCAGAACAACCAAGACCTGTTCAGGTATGACATGAATTGCAGCGCGGTTTCATCCGATAGCCTTAATGGACCGTGTTTTTGCCAAGATAAAAATTAGCCTGCGTTAAGGTGGTACGTTTCCCGACTTAACTGCTTCAGTCAACAGGAAGTATTCCGTTTATGGTATAGGCGCCGGCTACCAAGGCACATATACACACCGATCCCGCTGGCGGAATCGAAGACTCCCAGGATCTGTTAGAAGATCGGTTAGATTATTTGCAATTAGTTGAAAAACCTGCTAGGGCTCCAAGACACACCCCTTTTGGGGTGCAAAGGCAAGACTGCCCCACTGGCGACGGCCCAAACTGAAGTCCGTACCTTCGAGGTGCCCTTAAACTAGTCGCCCACAAGTTAGGCCCAACACCATTTGGGATTGCCAACCTGGCGTTAGATATGCAGAGCGAATGCATACTCTCCCAAATGTATTCGGTAAAAAACCGATAGACAAACTTTGCGCTGATGCTCGTGACTAAGAAGCTTAGTCTGAACCAGGGTTTCGTTGCATGCTAATGAGCCTGTATATGCACCTTTCTCTACAGATTCTTATGCCCCAAGCCGGTACTAAGCTGATCCATTCCCAAGGTGAGAGCAGTACTTCATGTTGAAAATGTTTCTATTAAGCCTTTTACAATGTTATTGCAGCTGTAAGAGCAAAATAGATGAATAATAGTATAGTATAGTTTTGTTTCTTTTAGTATTTTTTTTTATAAGTAGGCTTTCGCTTGGCCGCCAACTCACTTTATGTTAAGCGATGATGCGGTCTACGATGGAGCACGCTTGACTAGAAGAAACAGATTCACTCTCTATTTCCAAGACACTCAGATTGTATTTATGGGAACACCCATTCAGGCAGCGAATTCCACAGACTAGCAGTTCGTACAATAAATGTGGAATCAAAGCATTTCGTACGGGTTTTCGGAATATCAACCATAAAGCGGTGACGATTTTTCGTGCCAACTCTGGCAGTCCGATAGAAAAATAGGCAGGAGGGAATTAAATCATGCAGATCAGACGCACACTCTCCGAAATGTCTCCGATAAAATAGCGATAGACAACTTTACACCGATGCGCTAGACTAAGAAGCTTAGTCTGTACCATTCGTTGCTGATGTAACGTATATAATTATAACGTATATCTTGCGGCAGGTAACAGACCGTGCACAGTACCACACTATTCGAGGGTCGCTGGTGAAGGAAATCAGGCAGCGCTTTACAGATTGGATATCACAGGTAACTTTTCTATATTTTTATTGAAAGATAGTCTTACGTTTGACCACCATCATGCTTGATGCTAAGCGATGATGCGGTCTACGATGGAGCATGCTTGCCTAGAAGAATCCCAGATTTTTACGGTTGATTATATTTAGTAAGTAAGTACATATTGATACCAGGCATAGCAGCTAAATATAATATATAGTGGAATGGGCAGGCCACATCGCTCGAAGAACCGATAACCGATGGGGAAGAAAGGTTCTGGAGTGGAGACCACGAACCGGAAGACGCAGCGTAGGGAGGCCTCCCACTAGATGGACCGATGATATTGTGAGAGTCGCTGGCATCCAGTGGATGTAAAAAGCAGGCTGTTGTGCAATGTGGACGTCTTCCGGCTGATGATGAAGATTCTATTAGTAAACCAAAAACACAACCACATCACGGTGTTCTTTTTAAATTAAAGTAACCTTTGAGAATGGTGTTCAGAATGGATTATTTTCTGTTTGTATCTTCACAGGTGATCAGGATATACCGAGGAGAAGAGCTGGTTGAACTAGAATGGACCATAGGTCCTATCCCGATTGGGTAAGTTTACTTGCTAACAGCAAAGTGACTAAAAGCTGAACTCAGAATGATGAGTAACCGCACTCAGAGACGTTATACTTAAAATTGCTCTATCTCGTTTTCATGTGTGACAATATCAGTCAACGAAAAGTTAACGGAGCAATTTTAAGTATTCCGTAACTTAAGTAACGTCTCTGAGTGCAGCTGTTAACTTTTCTTCTTTTCAGGGCTGATCTCGGCAAGGAGGTGGTCAGCATTTTCAAGACGAACATGAGCACTGGTGGCGAATTCTTCACCGATTCCAACGGACGGCAGATGATGAAGCGAACCTGCTGGAATGAGACTGCTCGTAAGTGATGAATGATCAGCAAAGTTGCTAGTCTATCTGCTTTTTATCGGATATACATTTTAGGGAGAGTGCATCAGAGCTGAAGGGTTAGACAAGAGTCACTTTCTGTTAGCGTTAACGCCTACGGACAGGTGAAATTGTATGAAAATGGCATTAGCTTGAGAGGACATCTCTCAAGTTAATGTCATTGTCAATGTTATTTTCATACAATTTCATCTTTCCGCAGGCGTTAACGCTAACAGAAAGTGGCTCTTGTCTAACCCCCTTGCTTGATCTAATTCCCTCCTGGGGCCTTACGGACAACAGCTAATTGTGGCACCTAATCCGCTCAGTTAGAAAATCACGCGACCGCAAACCGTATCTGGGCGCGATAAGGTTCACGTTCGCGTGATTTTCCAACTGAGCGGATTAGGTGCCGCAATTAGCTGTTGTCCGTAAGGCCCCTGCTCATTTTTCTATCGGACTGCCATCTTATCGGGCACCGCTTCATTATAAATGTTCCGAAAAACATCTCCGAGAGCGCGCGTTTCCCTGGTAAAGGAGCTCTAATGGCTCCGAAGCCGGTCAGGCGCTCGTCTCGATCAATAAACATAACACCGCCACCGCCTGATGGCTCATGCATGCACACATCATAAATCAGTAGAAATCGCACACTGCGAGATTCACACAAACCTTCTTGCCTCACACCTGCAAAATAAGGAATGAGCTACCTTCCACGGTATTTCCGAGAAGCTAAAACATGGTTTCTTCAAAAGGCGAGTTAATCGAGTCCTAAAGGGTTGGCAACGTATTTGTGATGCCTCTGGTGTTACAAGTATCCATAGGCGACGGTGACTGTATACCAACAGGCAGCCCGTGTGCTTGTTTTCCAACTATGGCATTAAAAAACGTGACTGTAACTTCGACCAAAATAAAATTAATGGACGGGCCCAGAAGAAGCTCATTTTTAAAGATTAGAAAATGAGCGCCAACGCTCACTTCATTTCAGTCGGTCTCTAACCGTAGGAAGTGCGACACGAGACTATTGTTACATGATAACGAAACATCTGACAAAATTATGCCTTCGTGTGGTTTCCCGAAATGTAAATACACATCAAAAAACCGCTATCTATTTTTTGTAACAAATTTACTGTACATGGTTATAATTAGGTGTTGAAGTATATGTCCAACAGTTTTGCCTCGTTTTTACTGAGCAAGTTCAATGTTTATGGCCCTTCCATTAATTTTGTTTTGGTCGAAGGACTGTAAGCTATTTTTGTCATAGTTTGTTTCTGTTCCAGTCCAACAGCAGAAGAAGCCAGTCCCGGCGTGCTACTACCCAGTGACTTCTCGCATCTGCATCAACTCCCACAACAGCAGCGCCACCATGTGCGTCCTCACCGACAGGACCCAGGGCGGGACTTCCTACTCTGACGGAGAAATCGAGCTCATGGTAAGTCAACTAATATTCAATATCAATTTGATAGTCCCGTTGGCCGAGTTGGTAGTGAACCTGCCTTCTGCGCTTGGGGGCGTGGGTTTGATTCCCGCCTAGACGAAACATTCACGTGATGAACATTTGTGTTTGTTCTATCAGTACCGGCGTTAGGGTAGGGCGCGGGTGGGCGACCGCCCAGGGCGCCAGATATAGGTAAGGGGCGCCATTATTTGCCTTTTTTCGGTTTCAATGGCAGATTGGGAGGGAGGGGGGGAGGGGGGGGGGTATAGAACCGGCACTGTGTTCTATGTTTGGCTGTTAGTATCTATTTAATTACCTATGTATTTGAAAATATATAATGCATGTATATCAGTCTCTAGCAGCCATAAGTATAAGTATCTTCGGTTTTAACCAAGAATCTATACTTCAAAATATGGGTACATTCTCTCAGCCAGTGCCAGCTTGCCTAGAAGAAACCGATTCACTCGTGATTTCAAGACACCCAGATTGTAACCATCGGGGAACACCCATTCAGGCAGCGCATTTCATTCTAGCCGTTTGCACAATAAATGTGGAATCAAAGCGCTTCGTACTGGTTTTCGGAATATTAACCATAAAGCTGTGACGATATATCGTGCCCGCTCTTGCAGTCCGATAGAAAACTGGGCAGGAGGAAATTAGATCGTGCAGATCCGATGCACACTCTCCGAAATGTTTCCGATAAAAAACCGATAGACTAGCAACTTTACGTCGATGCTCAAGACTAAGAAGCTTAGTCCGAACTAAGGATTCATTGCTGATGAGCTTCTTGGCACGTTTCTCTATAGACCCCAATGCCTCAAGCTGGTACTTAGCTGATCCATCCCAAAGGTGAGAGCAGTACTCCATACACGACCGAACTTGTGCTTGGTACAGTGATAGCAACTGTCCCGACGTGAAGTACCGTCGCATCTTCGATAGGATATCCAGCTTTTTGGCAGCCAATTGAGTCTTGCTCTCAATATAGGAGCCAAAGTTGAGGGTTGATGTCAGAGAAACGCCCAAAAGCTCAAGCTGGTCAGTTATCGGAATGGATACATCCCGGAAAGTTGGAGCCAGTTGGAATGGCGTCCTTTTGGCGGAGAACAGACGCGCCTGGGTCTTAGCAGCATTGAACTTGACCAGGTTAGCATCTCCCCAATCGGAGACTACCTTAAGGGACAAGTTCATGCGCTCGACCACGGCCTCTCTGAGAGACCGGATTTAAGGTCCAGTGGTTCATGCATTTCTTTCCCTAATCTCTCTTTCCACTCACTACACTCTCTACCTTATCTTTGCTCTCTACTCTTGACAGGTCCACCGTCGCTTGCTGACAGATGATGGTTTCGGCCTGGAAGAGCCGTTGAACGAGGAGGCTTATGGCGTGGGGCTGGTTGTCAAGGGGACGCACAGAATACTGTTTGGAAGCTTGAAGAATTCCGGGCCTAGCGGTATTTACAATTTATTGAAGTGAAACTTCTTTTGCGGCTTCCAACGTGGTTGCGTTAAACGTTTAACGCTACCGTGGAGGGGGGATAGAAGGAGACAGAGCGAGAGTTTTAGATGCCATCTATGTGGAAATTTTGAAACTTGTACATCCTTCTCATAGTTTATTAATTCACTAATATTTGCATAGATGGCAGAACATGCGACTTCCAACAAGGTTGCGTTAAACGTTTAACGCTACTATGGACGGGGATTTTTTCTCTCTCGTATGGTTGCGAAATGTGTATCCTTTTTTCGCGCTGCGACTAGCAGGGACGGTAGTGTAATGGTGGCGCTAATGGATTGAGAAGCCTAAGGAGCTAGGTTCGAATCTCGAGAAAAGCATGTTTTTAAATTGTTGATATTTTTGCCCTAGTTATAATTTTAGGGTTCCTTGTTGAAGTATAACTTCTTCCGCGCGGAGGGACTCCACGCACTATTATTTTTATTTATTTACTAGTTGATAGATTTGTAATTCTTCTACTTGCCCTTCCAGTGGATGATCTAACGTCTTCTGAGAGAATGACGCGAGCTGCTAGAAGATGGGAGATGGAACCTTGGCTATTCTTTACTTCTGGAGATAAGGTAAATGTACCATCATATATGTTTGTGACAAAAGATTTAAATATCAGATCAAACAAATAAGGGAGATGTGCCATTTGAACGCATCTGGCCTAAATCAGGCTTGCTGTCTTTAGAATTCTTTGAACAGTTAAGAAAGAAAATTTTGGTTAATTTAACATTTTACAACTGTTGTGAACAGTTTAGACAATATTTGTCAACTATTCTAAAAGTTGAGTTTCGAAGAAAGAATCACTTACTTACTTAGAAGAAATAATCAGTACTTTTGTAGATGTGTGTTGTAATTGTTGACGAAAGATTGTTTTTATCCAACAGGTCAACAGAAGAAAGTGGCAGAACGTTAGAAATAAACGGGTGAGTATTTCCATCAGCAGGCCTAGCATGGGCTGTGGATAAATTGTCTTTACACCGTTTTTATCCTGCGAGAAAAAGACAAACGTATCCATATTCTAGCTTTGTCGCGTCTAGGCGTGGATAAAAACGGTGGACAGACAATTTGTCCACGGCCCGTGCTAGGCCTGCAGGGCTCTTCACGGATAAATCTGGTGGTGGCGGTGTTCGTCCTACTTGGATTTGGAGAGGCTTATGACATACAATATCTCAAAATGTTCATGGTTTCTGTGGGATAGCGGGTGAAACGCGGCGCTGCTAGTTTTTCATAATTATAATTATAATGACCTTTTGGCTTAGTACCGCTGTTCTGCTTAACCCTCAGAACTTCCTTCGAAATTCCGTCTATTAATTTGTATTAATATCGAATTTCTAGTGTAATTCCGCTTCTACGTCGTTTCTAGTACAATAAGGACTTTGGGATAAACTATTTTTCTCTATAGATATTTGTGTTGCTAATTTGAACCTAACCTGATTTTAAATATTAATTACATAAAAGAGCAAAATTAACCTAACCTGAAACAATAAACAAACAAATTAAAATGTACTTCCGCAAAGTAACGCCTGATTCAATCAACTATCCGTCTATTAATTTTATGATATCAGTTCTCAGCTCTGCGTCTTCATGGTCTACCGCCGCATATCCACGTGCTGACGCTAGAGCCATGGAAAGGAGGCTCCGTGCTGCTTCGTCTAGAGAATACCCTCGAAACTACTAAACGAGGTAAGATCTTCACAAGCTTTTAATTAACTAGCATTGTATGTTAGTTTGATGATGTCCGACCCGGGTATGTCGTAAAACTGCGACCAGAACCACCGGAGGATGGGCAGCAGCGTCCTATTAGTACACGGTGAACGTACTGCGATCCTCAAGCCTTCTGCCAAGCGTGGGGATTATAGCAACACCCCTCTCTAAGAGGGGAGGCTTTTGTTTACCAGTGGACGTTTACTGGCTGAATATGTGATGATGTATGTTTGTTTATGTCAAATCTTGCAAACTGAATTAGGACCATTCCTCTTATTCTGCGGAGTTGAATTTTTACATATTGGTTGGTTAGTTCCAATGACAAAATCTTTCAGAGCACCTGGTTAATGCGACGCGTGACCAAAATGCTGGCGTGTTTCTGGCTCAACGCATAAGCATTGCCATTCAACGTGGTAATGCCGCCAGCATGCTGGGTACGCTGCCAACTGGTAGTGGGCTTGAGCATTTGGATTGTCTTTAGACCTTCAACGGTCTATGGGCAGTCTAACTGTATTTGTAGTTTTAGTTTTAGCTTGTATTTTGTTTAGTTAATAAAGGCACTTGCCCATTATATAAAAAAATGACAATGTATTTTCATGGTAAGCGTAACCTCATCCAGGATTAGCTCGAGATACAGGAACTCTCACCTCTTACCACCTTCGGTTTTTCCTCCGAAGTATAATTTGGACTGCTTCAAACGAAGGGTGAATAGAGTCCTCAAAGGTAGGCAACGCACTGACAATGCCCCGGGTATTGTAGGTGCCTATAGGCAGCGGTGACCACTTACCATCAGGTGATCCGTAGCTTGTTTGCCACTTATTCTCTAAAAAAAAAAAAAAAAACTCTTCAACGTTCTACAGCAGATACAAATTAAATTATTTTTAATTTGGTGTACGCATTCAATTATTATAACTCATTCTAAGTGTTACCATGACATGGTTACTGCATTCATGTTTGGCTCCTAACGAGAAAACTCCATAACGGTTCACGTAACATCACTGACACAAGACTTTTCAATACTCATTACTCAATCATTTATTGCATAATTATTATGAAGTTCACATACAGATGTTAGGTAGCATGTTTAAATTAGGTAATACATTACAATAACCCTGATTGGGTATGGCAATATAGTGCGGGGCGGATCGATTTATTCCATAATTGATTTGTCTTCTAAATACGCGTTAAAGCTATAGTAACATTTTGCTAGCAATATGTTTTTTAGGGTTTTGTCAAATTTATTTTCATTTTCTATATTTTATACGCATAATGACGTCGAGTCTGATGTACCATTCTCTAAACTAAACTAAATTTGACAGTTCTAAAATGGTTGCCATCCTCTTCTAACATACTGAAATGAAAAGAGACGCCAATAATTTTAGTCCTGTCAGATTAGTTTAGTTTAGAGAATGGTACAACAGAATTGACGCCAATAAAAGCTTGTTTAAAAAACTATTAATTTATCTTTTGTTATTTTTCTTCAAATCCCAATCTTTTAAAGACTCAAGCAAGCGTCTCTGAAATACAAAAAAAAATATTGGTGACACAGGGAGACGTTTGAACACCAACTATAATTTTGTACTAAGGAAATGGTGTCAATTCTGTTGCACCATTATCTAAACTAAACTAAATTTGACAGCTCTAAAATTGTTGCCATCCTTCTCTCACATATTAAAATGAAAAGAGAGGCAGATAATTTTAATCCTGTCAGATTGGTTTAGTTTAGACGCCATTATCTCCCTTTTTTGTCTGATCATGACACCTCACACTCTCAGGTCGCTGCGCTCGCGCAAGACTTATTTGACCAGCATAAAATTACACTGAGATTGAGTCATCCATATAACAACCCCCAATTTTTTTCATGTTCATGTTCTTTCATCACTTTTGCATCCAGATCGCATGAAGTCAGACTCTGATACGCTAGAAGACTCCAAGTACCACATCACGGTAGACCTGAGGAAGATCTTCCTCCACTACAAGATCAGGCTGGTTCGTGAGACAACGCTGGCTGCGAACCAGTGGCTGGATGATGCAAGGCAGATGGACTGGAGCACCAGGTGACCACCATCTTCGTTATCAACATCTTCCTTTTCACCGTTTTTGTTTTCACCATCTTCGTGATTAACATTTAGGTTAAAATATTCTTTGTTTTCACCGTTTTTACAATTACCACTTTTGATTTCACTATCTTTGTTTTCATCATCTTTACATACAACATTTCAGTATCTTTACATATATCAGTATCTTTTTTTATACATATTCACCAATGCCATTTTTGTAATTAATAATTCAACGATGCTATAACACCCAATGTGACTATAGAAGGTTCTACAACAGAAATTTATATACCAAACAATGCTACCCTCAAAAAGGACAAAAGTGGTAGGTTATTGCCAAAATCACCATCTTCGTTTTCATCATCTTTATAAATATCATATTCTTTATCACTATTTCCGTTTTCATCATCTTTACAAATACAATTTTCCTTATCACCATCTTTGTTTTCATCTTTTTCATCGTTACTATTTTCGGATCGTTTTTGTCATCTTTACAAATGCCATATTCGTTATCACTATATTAGTTTTTATCATCTTTACAAATACCATTTTCATTATCATCATCTCCATTTTCATCATTATTACAAATACAATTTTCGTTATGATCATCTTTGTTTTCGATTTATTAATTTTAATGCATAATTACCTTTTACATTTTTATATCTGGCAAGTATTTTGTTTAGTCAATAAAGGCATTATTGACTAAACCATATAATTATATTATACTCCGCCAGGTATATAGCATTCCGAGAAAAAATGTCCAAGTGGGCGTCCCGCAATGATGTCAAGATGTCAATTTACAACAGGTTCGAGAGAGATGACGATACACCACGTAACAGCTGATTGGATAAAGTGGCAACTGGACAGTGACGTAATTCTGGGATAACTGCCAGAGTAGAAGACCTTGTTTTCTTTGATCA
Organism: Agriopis marginaria; assembly: GCA_932305915.1. Taxonomy (NCBI): domain Eukaryota; kingdom Metazoa; phylum Arthropoda; class Insecta; order Lepidoptera; family Geometridae; genus Agriopis; species Agriopis marginaria. Next base: position 2,608,690 of record OW029941.1, read on the forward strand.
TGGACTAAACTAAATACAAGCTAACTAACACTCAATATCCGAAGAATCCAACTCGGATGGGCAGCGTTCGGGAAATTGCGTGACATCTTCTCGTCCAAGATACCACAGTGCCTCAAGACGAAGGTCTTTGACCAGTGTGTGTTGCCAGTGATTACATATGGTACTGAGACGTGGTCCTTAACTGTTGGCCTTTTGGAAAAACTCACGAGTCACTCAGCGGGCAATGGAGAGAGCTATGCTCGGAGTTTCTTTGCGCGATAAAATCCGAAACGTGGATATTCGCCAAAGAACCAGAGTCACCGACATAGCTGTTAAAATTTGCAAGTTGAAGTGGCAATGGGCAGGCCACATCGCTCGAAGAACCGATAACCGATGGGGAAGAAAGGTTCTGGAGTGGGGACCACGAACCGGAAGACGCAGCGTAGGGAGGCCTCCCACTAGATGGACCGACGACATTGTGAGAGTCGCGGGCATCCAGTGGATGCAAAAGGCAGGCTGTCGTTCAGTGTGGAGGTTAAAGGGGGAGGCCTATGTTCAGCAGTGGACGTCTTCTGGCTGATGATGATGATGATGATGAACACTCAATACCTAAACTACTCAGCCAGAATTTACCAAATTATTTGTATTTGTCATATAATTGTTTCAAGGTACGTCTACAGTGGAGGTGACGATGGAATACTGCCTGAAGACCTTCCTGAAGAGGAAGACAAATCTGTCAAAGCCATGGAAAATAACAATTCAGGTAATAGTTTTTTAAATGTCCAATTTTCATAAATCATTATATTATACAAATAATATGAAAAAAATAAGTTCAAAAACAACATATAGGTACTGGACCAGCAAGGTATATTAGGGTCCATCCTTTCTCTGATAGAATCTTCCAGCGACCAGACGTCCTGATTTAGGCGGGACGCCCCGATTTTTAAATCAAAATTAAATGTCCCGCGTGGGACAGACTCAGTCCTGCTTTTCGGGGATAACTCGACCGTGCGTGCAGCGTGCTGAGGAAGCGCGGGCGGGTGGCACAGAAAAGTGTGGACTGGCCGCCTGCCCGGCGCGTAATGAAGATAAGCGCTAAGACTCATCTATTTAACGATAGGGTAAATCTGATTTAAAATATCATATTTTTATTAAAATACACTTCAAATTAAATTAAAATACAATTGTCACGGAAACATAATTTGAACTCAAATAAAAAGATGAATGTTTAAAAACTACTGATTATATACGTTTTTTTACTATGTCCCGCTTTCGAAGACAGAATCCCGCTTTTTTCACTCAAATAGATCCAAAATCCCGAATTGGCAAAAAAATATCTGGCAACGCTGGGCTCTTCCCAGCAGTGGAAATATGATATGCTGATAATCATGATGATATCCCGTAAATTATAATAGCATCTTTAATTATTTCAGATGAAGATACCGAGTATCCTCGAAAATACCAGAACAGAAGACCGTCAGAGAAAATTCGAAACAGAAGCAGAAGTCCTAAAGACAACCAATACTACGATAGGAAAAAACGAGCTCTGAACGAATCTATCAATATAAACGATAACATTATAATAAATGATACGATAAAAGATTTTAGATTAGAACTGCAATTCAACGATGCTACAACACCCAATGTGACTCTAGAAGGTTCTACAACAGAAACTTATATACAAGACAATTCTACCCTCAAAAAGGAGAAAAGTGGAAGGTTATTGCCAAAATTGAGCTTTTGGAATCGGCCAAGGGTTAGAAAAACGAGGTTACCGTTTTGGGAGATGGATGAAGAAGAAGTGATATCGTCTGAAGAGGATTTTTCTTCTAACTTGAAGAAGAGATCACCTAGAAAGAAGCCAAAGAATATGAAGAAGATTCGAGAAGGTAAGTGTCAAAATTATCTCTTTGACCGAGTGAAGCGAAAGTCTACAGAAACAAATCAACGTTTATATGTATGCTTGTGAGTTTGTATATTCAACGATTGCATACCGTTAATACAATCTTCTCGAAACTGAGTACAGCACGTGATGTGCATCAGTTGTGGTGAAACGTCTAGCCTGTCATACACAAAGAAGTAGTTCATTCCAAAACAATTTAAGTTTTTATATCATCATCATCAGCCAGAAGACGTCCACTGCTGAACATAGGCCTCTCCCTTAAGTTTTAATATAAGCGGGCAATAGAGAGAGCTATGCTCGGAGTTTCTTTGCGCAATATAATCCAAAAGGTAGATATTCGCCAAAGAACCAGAGTCACCGACATAGCTGTTAAAATTTGCAAGTTGAAGTGGCAATGGACAAGCCACATCACTCGAAGAACCGATAACCGATGGGGAAGAAAGGTTCTTGAGTGGAGACCACGAACCGGAAGACACAGCGTAGGTAGGCCTCCCACTAGATGGACCGACGACATAGTGAGAGTCGCTGGCATCCAGTGGATGCAAAAGGCAGGCTGTCGTTCAGTGTGGAGGTTAAAGGGGGAGGCCTATGTTCAGCAGTGGACGTCTTCTGGCTGATGATGATGATGATGATGAAAGCTAACGCAGGGAAACGCTGGATGCAGGCCGCATCTAACCGGCCCTTTTGGAGATCGATGGGGGAAGCCTATGTCTAACAGTAGACGTCCTATGGCCGTAATGATGATGATGATAATGAAAACTAATGAAATCGTGTCAAAAAATCCCAATCCATCCCTAATTTCAGACATAATCATCGATGATTCTGACGACGGAATCACCAAATCGATGTACGAAATGTACTATAAGCCACTACTACCTAGAAACCCGTACAGAAGATTCAAGGCCTCCGATGAAATACGAAGCAGCCGAAAGAAAAAGGCCAGAAGAACGGTAAGCGAAGAAGTAACGGAAAAGGAAAAGAAAGAACGAACGAGAAGAAGACATAAGAAGAGGAGGAATAATGCAGATGCGAACTATATGTCTGATAGGAGAAGACAGCAGAGTGAGAAAGAAGGAGTTTTGGATACGGATGAAGAAATACCCCTAAATGGTAAATATTTGTTTTTCAAAAATGGTGGAATGGAAAAAAAACATGATAATTTGTTTATGACGAATTTCTAGTGTAATTCCACTTCTACGTCGTTTCGAGTACAATAAGGATTTTCATCATGCTTAGGGTTGTGTAGGGTTTAAACGGAATCCATTACTAAGCCAATTCTGTCTGTCTGTATGTTCGTCTGTTCTACCTTTTAACGGCTGTATTTTCCGAACCTTAATAGCATAGATAAACATATATACTAGAATTTAGGTTGAATTAAGGTTTTTAATATGACCTATTAGCATAGAAAGTTACAAGTATCTATGTCCATGTAATAGATAGCCAGCTGAAATTTTTATATAATATGTAATGTTACCTTATAAAGGGATCTCCATACAAAAGTTTAAAAAAAAAAAATTTTGTATTTTATCTAATGGAAAAACGATAATACTTAGCATCAAACTTAGCATGATTATAGTACACACCCCATAGTAAAACAACAAAATAATAAATAATGGCCAAGTGCGAGTCGGTGACAAGTTTTTGTTCACCACCAAGTTAAACTTTTCCCAGAACGTTATTGTTACTTTGCCAGCCCTAGCGCTACGGTTGCGTGCGAGTAGTTTACTAAAATCAAGATCAGCCTTCTGTATACAGGATGTAAGGGGAACACTCTCGAAGCCAAAAGAAACTAATTATACTCATCATTATGATCCACTTTTACTATGGGACCAACCCTGAAATCGCGAAAAAAATCAGCTGTTCCATACATTTTGTCGAGTGTCACCGTTTTCTATAGAACAGCTGATATTTTTTTCGCGATTTCAGGGCTGGTCCCATAGTAAAAGTTGTTCATAATGATGAGTACAATTACCTTCTTTTGGCTTCGAGAGTGTTCCCCTTACACCCTGTTTATTTTGTGCAATTATTGTGTTACACAATTAAAAATAAGCTTTAATAATAAAAAAAAAAACTTTTTAAACTCAAGCTTTTTCGTATTGTTCTCGCGCAAACTCTTTAATTTGATGCCAATATCATGTGAACATTTTGTCCGCAAACTTGGGGCGTCCGCCATTTTGAATTTATCATCTAGGACCAAAGTGCTTGGGAAGACAAATCCAAAGAGCCCAAACTCGACGGGGTTACGTCGTTTCGTTTAGGAGTTCCTATGGCCACCTTCTGTCTCCATTATCAGACCAGCTCGATGGCACCATTTGGCACCAATTGCATTGTCACCGAACTTATCATCATCAGCCAGAAGACATCCACTGCTGAACATAGGCCTCCCCCTTTAACCTCCACACTGAACGACAGCCTGCCTTTTGCATCCACTGGATGCCAGCGACTCTCACTATGTCGTCGGTCCATCTAGTAGGAGGCCTACCTACGCTGCGTCTTCCGGTTCGTGGTCTCCACTCAAGAACCTTTCTTCCCCATCGGTTATCGGTTCTTCGAGCGATCTGGCCTGCCCATTGCCACTTCAACTTGCAAATTTTAACAGCTATGTCGGTGACTCTGGTTCTTTGGCGAATATCCACGTTTCGGATTTTATCGCGCAAAGAAACTCCGAGCATAGCTCTTTCCACCGAACTAATAAAGTATGTAAAATTTTAGCTCAATCGGTTGAAGATATCTGCTTCAAAATTAAGTTGCAAGATTCCACTCGAACAAACATAGTTAGGTACATACATAATAGATTAGATAGCCCGTTGGTCCAGTTGTTAGTGAACCTGCCTTCTGAGCTTGGGGGCGTGGGTTCGATTCCCACCTAGGACAAACATTTATGTAATGAACATTACCTAATTGTGTTGTTCTATGTATATCTGGTTGTTAATATCTATTTAAGTATGTATTGAAAACTATATATGTTTGTATATCAGTCTCTGGCAGCCATATCACAAGCTTTGCTTAGTTTGGGGTCAGATCACCGTGTGTGTAAAAAAAATAGTGCGTGGAGTCCTTCCGCGCGGAAGAAGTTATACTTCAACAAGGAACCCTAAAATTATAACTAGGGCAAAAATATCAACAAATTAAAAACATGCTTTTCTCGAGATTCGAACCTAGCTCCTTAGGGTTCTCAATCCATTAGCGACACCATTACACTACCGGGTCTGCTAGTCGCAGCGCGAAAAAAGGATACGCATTTCGCAACCATACGAGAGAGAAAAATTTCCCCTCCATGGTAGCGTTAAACGTTTAACGCAACCTTGTTGCAAGTCGCATGTAAAGTATAATTTCAAAAATAAAAACCGGACAAGTACGAGTAGGACTCGCGCTCTGAGGGTTCTGTCCAACGGAACCCTCAGAGCGCGAGTCCATAAAAACCTAAAGTTGAAATATAAAAAGACAACTTAACTTTGTAGTTGATTATAAGGTTCTTCTATACATTCCAACTACAAAATGTAAGTTTGTAATAGCAAAATAATTATTTTTAAATGATATAACTTCAAATTTTTCACTTTCAGATTTATTACTATATATGAGCTATAAGACCTTGGCTTTTGCCAAATTTCATGATTCTAGGTCAACGGGAAGTACCCTATAGGTTTTGATTTCCCTGTGAAATCGCAAAATATGAGACATAAACGTTCATATCTTTTGATTGCGTTGACTTACAACTTTTATTTTTTTACAGCCGAAAGAAACCGTAGAACTAAGTATTTAGTATAAATTTCAACTTGATACCTTTACGCGTTCTTGAGAAAAAGGGTCTTGACAGACGGACAGACAGACGGACAACGAAGTGATCCTATAAAGGTTCCGTTTTTTCCTTTTGAGGTACGGAACCCTAAAAAATGTCCCGAATATTAATACTTAGATATATACATACATACATACATTTCAAGTTAAACAAAAGCTTGTAAAAATCACCCACTTTCTTATTTATAACATTGGTATTATTCCCGCAGAAGACGGCACGCAGCAAAGGAATCTCAAGCGGCGAGGAGTAGACGCGGTGAAGACCCCAAAACGATCACCCCACGACGGCGAGGACTACTATGATGATGATGATGATGATGAAGACTACGATGATGAAAGAAACAGACGTTCCAAGAGAAAGAAGAGGTTTGTTTGTTTGCAAGTTGCGAGGTTTTTAAATTTGTGACTATAACACTCAGAGCAAATAAAAATACAGAGTCACTACGGCGAACACGAACAGTGAAGCCACATGTGTTGCCAGTGCAATTTTCCGACTAGAAATTCACGTAGTGTTGAATGCATATGTGTGCGTGAGTTGTGTATTTATTGGGAATTCACGTAGTGCGATTTTGGCGTCACTTTGGCAGTGCGCCGTAGTGCCTCTGTATTTTTATTTGCTCCGAGCTATAACATTGACTTTATTTCTTGAAAAACTATAATACTGGGTTATAAGGAAAGGGTATGTATGCTAAGAAAGGAGGTTAATAACGTAGATTCTGTTGTAGCATTCTCTTAAACTAAACTAAATTTTACAGCTTTAAAATTGTTGGCATGCTTTTCTGACGTAGGTATTGAAATAAAAAGAGACGCCGGTAATTTTAGTCCTGTCAGATTAGTTTAGTTCAGAGAATGGTACATCAGAAACATTCAGAATCGACGTCATTGTACTCATAAATATGAACAACTTTTACTATGGGACCAACCCTGAACAAACGAAAAAAAACAGCTGTTCCATTAAAAAACCGGACAAGTACGAGTAGGACTCGTGCTCTGAGGGTTCCGTTGGACAGAACCCTCAGAGCGCGAGTCCAAAAAAAACCTAAAGTTGAAATATTGAAAGACAAACTTAACTTTGTAGTTGACTATAAGGTTCTTCTATACATTCCAACTACAAAATTTAAGTTTGTAATAGCAAAATAATAATTTTTAAATGATATAACTTAAAATTTGTAACTTTCAGATTTATTCCTATATATGTGCTATGAGACCTTGCCCTTTACCAAATTTCATGATTCTAAGTCAACGGGAAGTACCCTATAGGTTTTGATTTCCCTGTGAAATCGCAAAATATGCGAAGTATTTAGTATAAATTTCAACTTGATACCTTTACGCGTTCTTGAGAAAAAGGGTCTTGACAGACGGACAGACAGACGGACAGACAGACGGACAACGAAGTGATCCTATAAGGGTTCCGTTTTTTCCTTTTGAGGTACGGAACCCTAAAAACTGTCATTGACACTCGACAAAATGTATGGAACAGCTGTTTTTAGGGTTCCATACCCAAATGGTAAAAACGGGACCCTATTACTAAGCCTAACTAGCTAGTACTAAGTCCAGCAGTGGACTGTTAAAAGGCTGATTATGATGATGATGATTACTAAGCCTACGATGTCTGTCTGTCTGTCCGTCCGTCCTCAAAAACCTCAAAATTTCAAAGACGTATGGCATTCACCAACATGCACTGGGCCAGCAATAACTAATCAGAGATGGGTACTAATCTACCGTGTTAGTGTCCATCCTCTTTCTCTGAGATAAAGCCTATAGCTTACATACTAATTTCGAGGAATCGGTGTCGCAAAGATAATACACACCCAAAATCGATGTTTTATAAAGATTCAAACCGAACAGGTTTTATATTATAACTCTAGATTAGAAAAATCTTATTTAATAACTTTTATTTACTAATGTATTTCATATAATTATTGTCACGACAATTTACTATTTAAATTATGTTGCATAGGATTTTTTTTGACGATCAACTAAATTTTTTAATATATCATAATTAACCTAATAAATTTCTTCAACGTAGCAGGGGGAGCACGGATCCCTGAAGCACAAGCTAAGCTTAGTTTAGGGATCTGAAGCTCATTAGTTGATTAAGCCAAATTTCGAGAAATATACTAACCCATCTATTGTGCATGCATTTATAAATGTGTACCTATATGATATACTCGTGTTTCGTGCAAATAAATTATCTTATCTTATCTAATTTCAGTTTAATCGTTTCTGTTTCAGGTCACCTCCTAAAGATGATGATTTACTAGATACGTCGGAACAAGAACAGAATGACGTCGAATATAAAATGACGCTGCGACCGACGCAGATACGCACTTTTGTAGTTTGGTTCGTCAACAATAGAAAGAGTTATATTGTTTCGTAAATATTATTGTTTAGTTAATATATATTATGTATAGTTTTGTCATTTGGTTCATTAACAATAGAAGACTTATATCATTTAGTGAGTATTATTGTTTGTTAAATATAGTTTTGTCGTTTGGTTCGTCAACAATAGAAAGAGTTATATTGTTTCGTAAATATTATTGTTTAGTAAATATATGTTATGTATAATTTTGTCATTTGGTTCATCAACAATAGAAGACTTTTAACGTTTAGTGAGTATTATTGTTTGTTAAATATAGTTTTGTCGTTTAGTTCGTCAACAATGGAAGACTTATATTGTTTAGTAAGTATTACTATTTGGTAAATATAGTTTTGTCGTTTCGTTCATAAACATTTGAAAGACTTATATTGTTAAGTTAATAATCATAGTTTTGTCGTTTGGTTCGTCAACAATAGAAATACTTATATTGTTTCATAAATATTATTGTTTGGTAAATATAGTTTTGTATAATTAATAAATTAAATTTATAACTAAAATATTTAAAGGTAATCAATGTAAAAATTTATATGTAAAGTAAATTTAAAATGTTTTTTTTAAACCATATAAAATTTATCTATACCTTAAATTTATTACATAGTTTTTTTTTTATTTGGATTATCAATTAATAAACAGATTCCTCTAAATAAACTAAAATACCGCCAAAATATTTAAGACTTATAAAACTAAAACTTAAAATAACTAAATGATGAAATTAAAAGTAAACTTTTTAAAAACAATTACTTATAATAATAATTTTACTAAACATAATTCACAGCCCTTAGTAAAACATTAAACTACGAACTTAACTTACGGCTAGTTCGGTAAGTTTGGATATACGGCCAATTACGACCATTATAGATATAAGCAATTTACATTTTATGTTTTATGAGGAGATCGAAAAAACTTTTTAGATCTTATCCGACAAAAAAAAACAACATAATAATTCAAATCAAAATCAAAAAATCAAAATATTTTTATTACCAACTAAATTACTTAAATTAACAGTACCTGCTGGTTGCCTTACTAGGCAAAGCCTGTATCAAGGCAACCCGTATGCCTGGTTACAAATAGGAAGACAGTTTTTCAATTTTTTACTAAATATTTATCTATGACTAAATTAACAAATCTAATAGTAAATAAAAACAATTCATGTGATAACTTTTATAACATCTTCTGTGTCATCATATGATAGTGATTTTAGCCACTTCACAATCTCATGTTTCGCTTCATTTACTTTCTTGTTTTTAATGTCACAGAACCTTATTACTACCTTATAGACGAAAACATTAACATAGTCACCAAAACGCTGAGCAAAACTTGTTTTGACGATGGGAAAAGGTATTCTATAAACTCGGCGGGCAGTGATTAAGTCGTAGTCAGGGGAAGATAACACTGACCTATGCGCTTTCAGTGCAGTTTTAAGTATGAAGAGTTGACGCACATTTTGTACACCAGCCTCTTCATACACGCATGTTGTTGGATACATATAAGGTTTTTTGAGCATTACTTTTAGGACCTCTGTGCTCTTTCGGCCTGCATCATATGGGTTTTGGCAGCACTGCCCCAACATGTGATGCAGTACGTTAACAGAGACTGGCATAGTGCATAGTCTCTGTTAACGTAATTCGTCTCACCGAATCGAAATGCCACCATATTTTACCAATTTTGAAGTCGTTTTGTTTTTAATGAATAATTGTTGTGTTTTGTGGTGGTACGGAACCCTCAGTATACGCGACCCCGACTTGCACTTGGCTGGTTTTATTTTTTGCACGCTGTACGGCCGTGTGAGTTACAGCTGATTAACTGCGCCATTTTACGTTTCTTGATTATTAAATGTATGAAATGATGATGATGATATAAAAAAAAACAACAGAGAACAAAAACAAACAAAAAATAATAACAACAGCACCGACAAATAAAACAACAACAACACAATATAAATTATACGAATTTTCCAAATAAATTGCCTAATTATGTATTTTACTTATTTCTCATATAGAGGGCATATATTTTTTTTTATGTGCGTAATAAATGAGTAACGTACTTACTTTTGCGTTAAGCTGTTGCGGTGTATGAAAATGTAATTTTTGTTAATACAAAATTGAGATATTTAAACACGAACGTGAATTGTACTAAGGCATATCTCCCTCATTGGACCCGGGTATGTCGTAAAACTGCGACCAGAACCACCGGAGGATGGGCAGCAGCGTCCTATTAGTACACGGTGAACTTACTGCGATCTCCAAGCCGCCTGCCAAGCGTGGGGATTATGGCAACACCCCTCTTTAAGAGGGAGGCCTTTGTCCAGCAGTGGACGTTTAATGGCTGCTGATGTGTGTGTGATATCTCCCTCATTTGTCGGATCTGAGGATGAAAATAAGCCACATAGCAACAAATACATTGATTAAAACACGCCAATACAATAATGCTCGTAAATTAATGTGTTTGTCTCGATAAGGAGTGATGTCATTTACTAACTCGCTGGTTCACTATTACAAGTTTCTATGTTATTTTTTTACACGATCTGTAATTTCAATTAAGTACTTGAGAAATTATTTTTAAACTAATATCATACTTATTTATTGATATAATTTGACTAATACAATTAATAACTAGTGAAATGTAGTAATTTTAATAAATTAACCAATCTAAATGTAACTAATATTAATATAAATTAATAATCTAGGAAAAACAAAAAAAATAAATATTGGATGCCTACACTTCAAAAAAAATTATTTGAGTACATCATCACTTGGCCGCCACAATACGGGCCATGAGCCTAGTGTGGGTCCCTTGTTAAAGTCGACATCTTAAATATTTTTATTTTTTTTGGAAATTTCTTACTTTTTTTTTTTTTTTATTTAAAATTTTTGACTTTCATAAATATTAACTTAGCAGGGTTTATGCTTGAGTTAAAATATCTCTCTCAAGTATAAACCCTGCTAAGTCAATATTTATGAACGTCAAAGATTTTAAATTGAAATTACAGAACGTGTAAGAAAATAACATAGAACCTTGTAATAGTGAGCCAGCGAACTGCAGATCGTTTGATGAAACTAGTTTTTAGGAATCCGTATCGACCGTATTTGGGAGACCGCTAGACTTGAAAGCGTAAGGTCGCGGGTTCAAACCCCGGGCCCGTACCAATGAACCCTTTGGAGTTTATGTACAGATTTTCATACCACTGGCTTTTCGGTGAAGGAATACATCGTGAGGAAACCTGCATACGTACGGAGAAGGAATTCAATGGCGTATATGAATCCACCAACCCGCACTGGGCCAGCGTGGTGGATATGGCCCAATCACCCTTTCGGGGGTAGGCTAAAAGTCCAGCAGTGGACTGTTAAAAGGCTGATTATGATGATCCAAAGGGTAAAAACGGGACCCTATTACTAAGCCTACATTGTCTGTCTGTCCGTCTGTCTGTCTGTCTGTCTGTCTGTCCGTCTTACCTTTAAACGGCTGTATCTTTCGAACCGTAATAGATAGCCAGTTGTTTTTTTTATAGAATACTAGCGACCCGCCCGCCCGGCTTCGCACGGGTGTAATTTACGTGCGAAGCCGGGGCGGGTCGCTAGTTATATAATTATTTAAACTATCCTATATCTCAAGTTGGATCGAACTGCACATGGTGTGCGAATTTTATTATAATCGGTTAAGTGGTTTAGGAGTCCATCGAGGACAAACATTGTGACACGAGATTTATATATATTAAGATGGATCGAACTGCACATGGTGTGCGAATTTTATTATAATCGGTTAAGTGGTTTAGGAGTCCATCGAGGACAAACATTGTGACACGAGATTTATATATAGTAAGATGTGTAGTTACGACGCATTAACTAACAAATAATATAAACGTCAAAAAGTAAATAGGAAAGGACCCCATACAACCAAAAGTTTTTTTAACGTATTTTAGTATTAGCTCTAATGTAAAAACGGTAATACGTACAAACGTCAAACTTGGCATGACTGTAGTAAAAACTCTAAAGTATAACAAAAAAATATAACAAATAATGGCCAAGTGCGAGTCGGTGACAAGTTTCTGTTCATACCAAGTCATATTCATATTACTGGTAATTTCGTTTTTGAATTTTTTGATGGTACGGAACCCTCAGTGCACGAGCCCGACTCGCACTTGACTGGTTTATTATGAGGTTATCGCAGCAGTCAATAAATAAAACTCAATAAAATTAATGAACTGTTAGCCATTTGTTCTAACAGTTGTGCAACTGCATTGCTTATTGATCCCAATGGTTTTTAGGTTTCCGTAGCCATAGCACAGTAGATCAAGGAGGTTTTACCATTGTAATTTTCCTATATTACGTACATAGGTAAGCATAAAAAATTCAATCATAACCATATCTAGTAAGATCGGTACAGCCCAGTTACATATGACCATGTTTAGAATGACCAACCTCTTTGTAGAGTTAGATAAATAATGGAACTAAAATGTCATAGGCGGCCGTCAGCTTTGTTAATGAAATACGATGGTAGCTCCCTCATTTAACTCTACTGGTAAGTTGGTCGAACTCTACTAGGCACTGTAAAACATTCGCGCCGCGTATGGGTTTGTTAATACAAACAATTACGAATCTATGCTCACAATTGGCGGTTCTGTATGTCTGTAATTAAATAAGAACAATAAGCATGTTGTAAATTTTTATTTTTTTAACCATTCATGTGATGAACGTTTGCGTTTGTTCTATATCTGGGTGTTAATATCTATTTAAGTATGTATTTACGTATATAACCATATATGTATATATATCAGTCTCTGGCAGCCATATCACAAGCTTTGCTTAGTTTGGGGTCAGATGACCGTGTGTGCAAAAATGTCCCGAATATTTAAACATTTATTTATTACGTCAAAAAAAAGCTGATCATAAATAGTCGATTTTCGATGTTCGAGAACGATTTTTTAACCTATAGGTACTGTACCACTGATGGGCAAAGGTTTGTTAAAAATTCCAAGTTATAAGTATGTATTATATTTAAGTATGTATAAGTATGTAAGTAAGTATGTATGTATAAGTATGTATTATATTTCATGCATTTTCCAAGTATTTTTTTGTATTTTTTGTACAAGTATTTTCCGACCATACTGTTAAAACAGTACAGTAAATATTATTATACTGTTTTAACCTCTACAATCCTACTGTTAACTGTTCAACAATAAACCGGCCAGGTGCGACCTTTTTTTCTTATGATTTTTTTATTATTTGTCAGTTAATCCGCTGTAACATTACATATTCTGTGAAAATTTCAACTGGCTATCTATTACAGTTCGAAAGATATAGCCGTACAGACAGACAGACGGACGGACGGAGAGACGGACAGACATCGTACGCCCCGTTTTTACCCATTGTGTATGGAACCCTAAAAACATACAACCGTATTAAGAAACCCCTCCGTTTTTGAAGTCGTTAAAAAACGTTTCTTTTTTAATTTAAGTATAATCTCTACATGGTATAAATTGAAGTCGCTTTCCGCGTCTGTCTGTCTGTCTGTATGGCCGCTAACTCCTCCTAAACCATGCAACGGATTTTGATGCGGTTTTCACCATCAGTTACATAAATTTTCAAGGAAGGTTTATATATAAGCGACCCGCCCCGGCTTCGCACGTAAATTACACCCGTGCGAGGCCGGGCGGGTGGGTTGCTAGTTATTTTATAATTGTCAAGCCAGCCCGCGTGCCACTCCTAGACAATGTGTCAATACCAAATAACCATGAGCTGTAATTTCAGTACACAAGTCTGAAGTCCTGAAACATTATTATACCATTCTGAAACTGAAGTTCTTGGTTAATCATTACTCAGTAACTATCTGCCAGCGGCCCAGACAACACGTGTTCGCAGCGAAAATTAAGTTATATTTCGCGAAATTCAACCGACATAGCGTCTTCTGTGGAAAATACGGAAAAAGCTGGTAAGTTATTTTTTTTCTGTTTCAAATACAGGGTACGAAACTGAAAGGTCCGTCCGTCTGTCCTACCTTTAAGCGGCTGTATCTTTCGAACCGTAGTAGATAGCCAGTTGAAATTTTTACAGAATTTGTAACGTTACGGCGAACAAAAAGTAAAAACTAAAGTGGATCCCCATACAACAAACGTATTTTTGTATTAGCTCTAACGGAAAAATACGGTAATACGTACAAGTGTCAAACTTGGTGATGATATTACAAACTCTAAAGTATAAAAACAAATAATTTATAATGGCCAAGTGCGAGTCGGTGACAAGTTTCTGTTCATTACCAAGTTATAACTGGTAATTTCGTTATTGAATTTTGTGGTGGTCCAGAATCCTCAGTGCGCGAGCCCGACTCGCACTTGGCCGGTTTTTTTTGTTTTGTTTGAAAGGTGATCGACAATTTGCTTTGCTTTGATTCAAGAAAATCTGATCAGTCGTTTGAAAGATAAACAGTTCTGTTGTAGTTTTTTTTATATTGTAAATTATACTTTTTTTTTCTTCTTTTATTCGTAAAGAATCGAATTTTCGAATCGAAATTTAATGCAGAAGTAGAACTCACTAATAGCTTACTACAGTAGACCCCACGGAGAAGTTTTTTTTTTTTGTTTAAATTAGAACGACTTTCAAAGCATTTTTGTAAGAAATTTGTTGTAGCCAGTTGCACCCATATACATGAAATGTCAGTCATTCGAAATCAGTTAGCAACTGTGATGCGGACAAAGAACTTTGAGACCTAACCCATAAAAGTAAGTTCCAGGTTCTTTGGATGCGCAGTTCGACGCGTTGACATAAATAAGAATGTTCAATCAAGGTTCTGTCATAATACCATGGGCCTTACGGACAACTACTATTGCGGCATCTAATCCACTCAGTTGGAAAATCACGCGAACGTGAACCTTATCGCGCCCAGATACGGTTTGCGGTCGCGTGATTTTCCAACTGAGCGGATTAGGTGCCGCAATAGCAATTGTACGTAAGGCCCCTGGTAACAGATTTTCCTACTCATTTCCGTTCTATTTACTTCTCTTTTCTGTGATAGACAATATCGGTCAGTGATCGATTTAAATCAGTGAATCATTCAAGGACGCAATGCTTACGTAATTTTTTAAATTACAACTTTTTATTATGGAAGGTGTTAAATAGGCGTAAATTACCTACTAAAATATTCAGACATACCACACAGGGCGCTTCTAAAATATGTACAATAGGCTTGTCTTAATTTTTATTTAATAACTCATAATAAAGCTCATTTAAAAAAAAAACAATTCAAATTAATTTATTTCAGGCAACAAAACAACCCATACAATTCATTAAAAAGATAATCAATACATATAAAAATAAACTAAGGTAATAAATCAAATTCACAGTGACACAATACAATTCCAAATAATAAGTTAATAAGTAATGTCAAAATATTAATAATAGTTCAGTCAATTCACAGTTATAATCAATTAAATCAATACAAAAATATAATACAAAATGTCCATAGTCATACAATACAATGTCACCATAATTAGTATTTTCGCTTCGGCATGGGTACTGGAACATGCCTGTTACAGCAATGCCGAAGGAAAGAACAATCAAACAAAATAAGAAAAATGAAATGAGGGTTCCGTACCACCACAAAATAAAATAAGGTCGTCCAAGTTTCTGTCATAATGGCAGGCGACAGAGTTTCCTTCTCATTTTCGTTCTATTTACTTCTCTTTTCTGCGGTGGACCCCTAGAGACAATATCGGTTACTGATCGATTTAAATCAGTGAATCATTCAAGACGCCAACTTTACGTCATTTTTTAAATTACATCTTTTTAGTACCTATAGAAGGTGTTAAATAGGCGTAAACAGAAATGAAATGGAACTGACACCGTTCACGCTATAATAGGTACTTTGTAAATTAAAAATTACGTTTTATTTACCTACTTTATTTTATTTTATGAATATGATACAAAAAAAATCGTAAACTTTCCTAAAATAACACCCGTTTTTACGTTCCCTTCGATGGATGGAATCCACTTCATTCAAGTTCTATAGAAGATATTTTTATTTTAAAAAATTGTGTGTAGTCCTAACAATCATACAAATACTTTAGTGATCGCAGTTTTTTTGTAAAAGCGTATGTCATTTGTAGAAAATAAAGAAAAAAAAATGAAAATATTTGAAAGCGCGCACACCGAGTATGCAAGCATTACCGTCAAACAAGTGTACCGTCTCTACCATTATTTAGTTAGTAAAAGTAGGTAAAAGTGCCCAATAAGCTACCATTACCATAAAAATATTTAGAAAAAGACCAGAAAAACCTTCGAGGCTTCACTAACATAAAACATTTGTGTGTTTGTCAATTTGTGACGGTTCTATTTCAGTCAATAAAATGAATGATGACAAATAGCTTCATCACTGATGGCCACGCGTTTCTATAAATAAAGTTTTATTGATCAATTTTATACATACTCGTACGTATTCCAGCTCAATCTATACTAATATTATAAAGAGGAAAGATTTGATTGTTTGTTTGTTTGCATTGAATAGGCTCCGAAACTACTGAACCGATTTGAAAAATTCTTTCACTGACGGGAAGCTACACTATCCCCGGGTGACATAGGCTATAATCTATACCCGTGCGAAGCTGGGGCGGACCGCTAGTCTATACTAATATTATAAAGAGGAAAGATTTGATTGTTTGTTTGTTTGCATTGAAAAGGCTCCGAAACTACTGAACCGATTTGAAAAATTCTTTCACTGACGGGAAGCTACACTATCCCCGGGTGACATAGGCTATAATCTATACCCGTGCGAAGCTGGGGCGGACCGCTAGTATTCAATAAGTTTATTGAGACAGCGTACAGACCTTAAATAATTATGGTTTTACGAGCTATAGAGAGGGCTATGCTCGGGGTTTCTCTATACGAGATCGAATCAGAAATGAGATCAGTACCTAGAAGAACGAAAGTCACCGACATCCTCAAAGGTAGGCAACGCACTGACAGTGCCCCGGGTATTGTAGGTGTCTATAGGCAGCGGTGACTACTTACCATCAGGTAGCCAGTAGCATGTTTGCTACTAATTCTATTAAAAAAAAACATTGCTCACCGGATTAGCAAGTTGAAGTGGCAGGGGGCAGGGCACATAGCACGCAGAACAGATGGCCGATGGGGCTGAAAGGTTCTCGAATGGAGACCAAGGACCGGTAAGCGCAGCGTAGGACGTCCACCCACAAGATAAAACTAAGCTTCTTAGAGTCTCGAGCATAGGCGTAAAGTTGCTAGTCTATCGGTTTTTTATCGGATACATTTCGGAGAGTGTGCATCTGATCTGCATGATTTAATTCTTTCCTGCCCTTTTTTTCTATCGGACCGCCAGGGCGGGCACGAAAAATTGACATCGTTTTATGGTTGATATTCCGAGAGCCCGTACGAAGCGCTATGATTCCACATTTATTGTGCGAACTGCTAGTCTGTGGAATTCGCTGCCTGAATGGGTTTTCCCCGTTAGTTACAATCTGGGTGTCTTCAAGTCGAGAGTGAATCGGTTTCTTCTAGGCAAGCGTGCTCCATCGTAGACCGCATCGTCGCTTAACATCAGGCGAAATGGCGGCAAAGCGCAAGCCTATCTACTATTAAAAAAAAATAACAGACGACCTAAAAGAGACCGCAGGGAAACACTGGATGCAGGCCGCTTCCAACCGGCCTTTTTTGAGATCGATGGGGATCCTTTGTCCTGAATGGCCTATGTCTTGAATGTCCTATGACGTCCTATGGCTGATATGTTGATAAAATATGATATTAGTACATAGTATGACCGTGTAATGGGTATGGCAATAGAAAGATCGGAACGGTCTATTTGTACCTACAACGTCGAAATTATCGAAAGCAATGAAATTATAAGATCATTAATTGGAAGCGTTATTTTGGCCTTATCTTTAATAAGTATTGTGAATCTTACGTAGAATTTATAACGCTGTTGATTACAAGAAAAAAATAAAAAAAATAAAGTATCTCAGCCACAAGCGGAGGTTTTATAAAATAATATAATCTGCCACTAGTGGTTAGCTAAGAACCAATAATATTCTGCCGCAAGTTTAGCTTTTCTGAAAACGTTTTTTAGGTTTTGCTCGAAAGTAAAGTCATTTTGCGTGATATTTTCGTGCGAAATATTTCATGAGTTATTCAATAATTGAGCCCCAGAGCTATCACTCGCACATTTCCAGAGATATATTATACCTAAGATCAAATAAAATGAGAAAATGTAAGAACCTAACTAAGTATGTAATTAAATTACGACAAATATTGATACAATTACCCAACTATTTCCCCTATCAGTCAGTAAAATCCTACATAATACCTGTTAAATCTGGTTATCTTTGGTTGACGCAAATTGTTGTGTCAACAATATTTCAATTTGCATAATAATTGTATTGTATTAATTGTCTTACACAATCTTTTTTGTGTACCTACATAATATCATATTTAACTACAAGATTAAAGCCTAGTAAATAGCGCGCCGCTATCAAAATTACTGTCTACTTTTAAAAATGTCATCATCATCAGCCAGAAGACGTCCACTGCTGAACATAGGCCTCCCCCTTTAACCTCCACACTGAACGACAGCCTGCCTTTTGCATCCACTGGATGCCCGCGACTCTCACAATGTCGTCGGTCCATCTAGTGGGAGGCCTCCCTACGCTGCGTCTTCCGGTTCGTGGTCTCCACTCCAGAACCTTTCTTCCCCATCGGTTATCGGTTCTTCGAGCGATGTGGCCTGCCCATTGCCACTTCAACTTGCAAATTTTAACAGCTATGTCGGTGACTCTGGTTCTTTGGCGAATATCCACGTTTCGGATTTTATCGCGCAAAGAAACTCCGAGCATAGCTCTCTCCATTGCCCGCTGTGTGACTCTGAGTTTTTCCAAAAGGCCAACAGTTAAGGACCACGTCTCAGTACCATATGTCATCACTGGCAACACACACACTGGTCAAAGACCTTCGTCTTGAGGCACTGTGGTATCTTGGACGAGAAGATGTCACGCAATTTCCCGAACGCTGCCCATCCGATACTTTTAAAAATGTGCGTCGATCATATTGCGTAGTTAATATTTCAATATATTTAGAACAAATTTATGGGTAATTTTTTTTATGATTACAAAAAATAGGATTACCTGTTTCCCCATTTATTCTTGTAATTTTCGCAATACCTACTTGCAGCAAAGTTTCAAATCGTATCATATTGAAACTTTGCAAAGTTTCAACTCGAGTTGAAAGAAGTCCATAGTACAATATTATGAACATTTTTTTACTGAGGGAGCAATCCTAAAATCGCGAAAAAAATATCAGCTATTCCATAGAAAACTGTAATTTAGGTACACACGACAAAATGTATGGAACAGCTGATATCTTTTTCGAAATTTCAGAGTTGGTACCATAGTAAAAGTTGTCCATAATGATTAGTATAATGACCTCCTTTCAACTCGTACATCCTTTCTTCGTCATTATCATCATCGTTTCAGCCATAGGACGTCCACTGCTGAACATGGGCCTCCCCCATCGATCTCCAAAAAGGCCAGTTGGTAATGGCCTGCATCCAGTGTTTTCCTGCCTTTTTTCGTAACCTTTTATAATCCGGATGCCAATACAATAATTGGGTGCAATCGAACTGATCTGGTGATGGGGTTTGCTAGTGGAACTTTTAATGGATATTGCAAACCCCTCAAGTTTGGGTTCCTTTGATTTGATTTAACGAGCCACATAAGCGTTAAACTTTATTACTTTATTTTGTTTCAGCCCAGCGCTCTCCACTTTGCTTTCGAGTAGCAGAAAGGACCTCAGGAAAAGTGTCTTTTAAGGCAAAAACGTTTTTCCAAAATGGAATCACATGAGAAGAACGCAAACGGCTTGGCTGGAGGCCTCGCCAACACTGACTCCCTGGAGATGCGAGAGACGAATGGTAAGTGTGTAAAATACGAAGACCTCAAACCACACATCACATCAACAGCCAGTAAACGTCCACTGCTGAACAAAGGCAACAAAGGCCTCCCTCTTAGAGAAGGGTGTTGCCATAATATCTACGCTTGGCAAGCGGCTTGGGGATCGAAGACCTGTATTGTCATCACTGGACAAGCTATCTGGCATACATACAATTTAAAATGTCATCTTGTCCAAGCCATGGTTGCGCTCAGTTGTAAATACCGCACTCTCTGTCACCCATACAAAGACTCTCTGCCTGTCGTAAAAGCTGGCTGAGCCTTTGGACTCGTGGGTCAGATAAGGGGATCTGACCTCTAATTCAAGCAAGCTAAGGAAGAAGGACGTGGCTTAGCCCGCATCTTTATAGAGGGAAGAAAAAATCAGGCCACTAGTGCTTTCCTATGGAGATCCCACAGAAGTCGAACACTGAACGTCTTTTAGTGGGTATAATACCACTTAACGCCCAAGGCACGTCACTCAGCCCGATCTTCGACTTTCTCTTCCAACCACTGCCAGCTGCTTTACGTATATTGTCACTCCAACGAGTCTCAGGACGTCCTAAGCTACATTTGCCGATTTGTAGTCTCCATTCAAGAGCACGGCTATCCTAGTACAACGGCACCATACTACTGGTATTGGCCTTATGCAACGGGTGGTCTGTCTAAGTGTGTATTCCATGATATTCCCGACACAGGAAGTTCTAGTGTCCCCACTAGAAGTTCCTATGAGTGTGAAGCGTTTTTTAGGGTTCCGTACCTCGAAAAGAAAAAACGAAACCCTTATAGGATCACTTCGTTGTCCGTTTGTAAAGACCGTTTTTCTCAAGAACGTGTAAATTTAATAACAAGTTGAATTTTATACTAAATACTGGAGTCTACGATTTCTTTCGGCTGTAATAAAATAAAAGTTGTAAATCAACGCAATCAAAAGATATGATCGTTTATGTCGCATATTTTGCGATTTCACAGGGGCATCAAAACCTATAGGGTACTTCCCTTTGACCTAGAACCATTAGTTTTGGCAAGAGGCAAGATCTTACAGCACATATAAATGAATAAATCTGAAAGTTGTTAATTTAAAGTTATATCATAATATATTATATTTTGTAGTTGTTATGTATCGAAGAACCTTATTGTCAACTACAAAGTTAAGTTTGTCTTTCAAAATTTCAACTTCAGTTAGTTTTTTTTTGGATTCGCGCTCTGAGGCTTCCGTCCAACGAAACCCTCAGAACACGAGTCCTAGTCGTACTTGTCCGGTTTTTTTTATCGGTTCCACGACTGATTTGATTTATCAACTTCCGGTGACATAGCTTGAGCTTAATGGTGATTCACTAATTGATGGTCTTTTCTCCAGGTATACCAGCTCGTCGGCTCAAAGACATGGATGACCTCCTCCTATACGTCGGTGGTTTCGGGTGGTACCAGCGTATACTGTTCCTCCTGATGATACCGTATGCATTCTTCTTCGCGTTCGTCTACTTCGGACAGATCTTCATGACTGTAGTGCCGGCGGAACACTGGTGCTATGTGCCAGAACTTGGGAACCTCAGCTTGGACGAACGGTGGGATTAGCATTTTATTCTATATCTAATATTCTTTTATTCTATTGTTTGTTCTATATCTGGTTGTTAATATCTATTTAAGTATGTATTTAAAACTATATATGTATGTATATCAGTCTCTGGCAGCCATATCACAAGCTTTGCTTAGTTTGGGGTCAGATGACCGTGTGTGAAAAAAATGTCCCGAATGTCCCGAATATTCATTTACTTTATTTTACACTATTCGGAAAACAAACAACTGAAACTAATTAATTATAGTAGGTAGATAGTAGACTCAAGCCATAAAAAGTTTTCATTTATAAAATCGGAAGATATTTCAATCTACACTTATACTTTTCATATAATATATCAATATAATTATGTATATAGTATTTACCGTTTAGCTATTATTTTTTACATCTCTGTCTTTAGATCTGGACTAGCGGTCCCCCCGGCTCCGCATGGGTATAGTTATATAGCCTATTAAAATAGCCTATATTAATCTATACTAATATTATAAAGAGGAAAGATTTGATTGTTTGTTTGTTTGTTTGCAATAGGCTCCGAAACTACTGAACCGATTTGAAAAATTCTTTCACTGACGGGAAGCTACACTATCCCCGGGTGCCATAGGCTATATTATATTTTCAAAAAAATTTGGGATCCTTACCAAAACTCTAATAATGTAACCAAAGGTGTAAAAAAATTACCTAATTTTTTTTTGGTAAATACCCGTGCGAAGCTGGGGCGAGCCGTTAGTTAACTATAAAAATAATTAATTGCAGTCGCCATCTTTCCATCCCGCTCTCCGAAGACAAAGGTTTCAAATTTGACAAGTGCCGAATGTACGACGTTAACTGGACGAAGGTTCTAGAAGCGAGCATTCGAGTCCCAGATCCAACGTGGCCCACTGTGAAGTGCCAGCAGTGGGAGTTCAACTTTAGCGATGTGCCTTATGAGACCATTGCTACACAGGTAGGCAACAACCAAGACCAGCAGGGCAATCGCGCTAAAAAATTACAGACGAATCGTTGACGAAACACAAACGCTCCACAACTTTTGGTCGATTTCGTAGCGGCGCGAAAAAGTTGATATTTTCTAACTTTATCACAAACGTTCATTTGACAGCGTCTACGTTCCAACTGTGATCGGGTTGCGTTTCGTCTTAGCGCGATACGAAATCGACCAAAAGTAGTAGAGCGGTTGCGATTCGTCAACGATTCGTCTGTAATTTTTAGCGCGATTGCCCTGCAGCAATGATGACAAAACCAAACCAAATGTCAAGCAAATGACAAGTTATTTATGACAAAATCTGTTCAAGATTGAACAGGATTTGTCATCACATGTCATTTGGTCATCTATGTATCCTGTCTTAATTTGTCTTGTCTGTTTTTTGCGCGATAAAAAGAGTTTTTTTGTTTTTGATGGTGTATAAGTATATAAAATAAATAAAATAAATATTCGGGACATTTTTGCACACACGGTCATCTGACCCCAAACTAAGCAAAGCTTGTGATATGGCTGCCAGAGACTGATATATATATACATATATAGCTTTAAATACATACTTAAATAGATATTAACACCCAGATATAGAACAAACACAAATGTTCATCACACAAATGTTTGTCCTAGGTGGGAATCGAACCCACGCCCCCAAGCTCAGAAGGCAGGTTCACTACCAACTCGACCAACGGGCTATCAACCACCATATATTTGACCATCACCTCACCTGGCCAGCCATATAAAGCAAAAGATATGGTCTACAATGGAGCACGCTTGCCTAAAAGACACTAATTTACTCGTCACTTGAAGGCACCCAGATTGTAACTCCAGATCGTATCTATCGGGGAACATTTAGGCAGTGCATTCCACAGACTAGTTCGCACAATAAACGTGAAATTAAAGCGTTTCGAACGAGTTTCCTTTTCGACCCACCCTGGCCGTTCAAAGGAAAATGGGCAGGAGGGAATCACATCATGCAGATCCGATTGACAACTAATAAGAGGCGACAAATTTTGACACCGCGCGTATGCCCGGGCTGCAGGGGCCTTTTTATGCCATTGGTGGCAAACAAGCAGACGGTCTGCCTGATGGTAAGCAGTCACCGTCGCCTATGGATACTTGTAACACCAGAGGCATCACAAATACGTTGCCGACCCTTTAGAACTCGATTAACTCGCCTTTTGACCTTTGGGCCTTATTGTAGTGGCAATGGTTATCGTGGTCTATCCTGCTTGAACTAACTTACTCACACCGTGCGCGCGAGCAAGACGGCTTACGAACACCATAGCCACCAGACGTGCTAAAAAAGGCCACAGCCCGGATTTCTTCTAAAAAATCTGTCTAATTATGTTACAGTTTCAATGAACCACGTTGGATGCATGACTAGGTAGGTAGGAACAGTGTGAAAGCTTTCATCCAGAGAAATTGCCAAAAAAGGAGGCCAGTTTAGGGTGTCTGGGGTTTTTTTACTCCAGAGAAACTGCCTAAGAAGGAGACCAGTTTAGGGTTTATGGAGCTTTTTTTACTCCAAAAAAACTGCCCAAAAAGAAAGCCAATTTAGGAAGTATGGAGTTTTTTGACTTCCGAGAAACTGTCCAAGATGAGACCAATTTAGGGTGTCTAATGCTTTTTGACTCCAGAGAAACAGGCCAAGAAGGAGGCCAATTTAGGGCGTATGTAAGTGTACATAATTATGTGTATGTTTCTCTGTTCCTGTGACCTGAATCCTAAACGGTGTGGCCAATTTTGAAGTGCGAAGTGTCATTAGATTCATTTTCAGGGTTGAATATCATAGGCTAAATTTTACAGCCGGGTTTTTTCTATTATAAATAAAAAGTAAAATAAGATCCGTTACAAACAGCCTTGTTGTAACTTAGAGCCAAATTCTAGACCTGGTACCTTCGACATACGTTATTTCAGTATATACAAAAAATACATTGCATCTCTTTCTTTCCATTAGCAAGGCTGGGTGTGCGACAGAGACAGCTATCCGGCCACTGCTCAAGCAATCTTTTTCTGCGGAGCCATCATCGGTGGTCTAATCTTTGGGTGGATAGCTGATAAATATGGAAGAATACCAGCACTTATTGGTATGTTTTTATCAAGGAAGATAGACTAAGAAAAAATTCATTAAGAAAGAAGACTAAGAGGAAAGACAATAGCGAAACATTTGAGCGTAGCTCGGAAATTTGCCTAAAAACGGTATAAACGTAGGTAATTTGAGCGTGCTATAGGTTGTCTCAAGACGAAGGTCTTTGACCAGTGTGTGTTGCCAGTGATGACATATGGTACTGAGACGTGGTCCTTAACTGTTGGCCTTTTGGAAAAACTCAGAGTCACACAGCGGGCAATGGAGAGAGCTATGCTCGGAGTTTCTTTGCGCGATAAAATCCGAAACGTGGATATTCGCCAAAGAACCAGAGTCACCGACATAGTTGTTAAAATTTGCAAGTTGAAGTGGCAATGGGCAGGCCACATCGCTCGAAGAACCGATAACCGATGGGGAAGAAAGGTTCTGGAGTGGAGACCACGAAACGGAAGACGCAGCGTAGGGAGGCCTCCCACTAGATGGACCGACGACATTGTGAGAGTCGCGGGCATCCAGTGGATGCAAAAGGCAGGCTGTCGTTCAGTGTGGAGGTTAAAGGGGGAGGCCTATGTTCAGCAGTGGACGTCTTCTGGCTGATGATGATGATGATGATGATGATAGGTTGTCTCGACCACTTCAACTTGCAACAGCGTTCATCTTAGTTAACAAGTTAAAATAATAAAAAAGTTTAACAAGTTATCTACCAGACTAGTTTGCCTCCATCTGATTTGCGATGGTGTTCATCTGCTATCATGCTCACGTGCATGGTGCGAGTTCATTGGTGCAAGCAGGGTAGCACGCGACCACCATTACTACCAGACTTTACACAATACAGCCCCAAAATCATTATCATCAAAATAAAACTATGAAATAGTGAATGGGTTTAAACTTAAAGGAATGAATGGTTGAAACGTTCCTATTATAAATCAACTGAAGACAATACATGTCACGTTGACACGAGTGGAATAGTTATCCAAATTCAAGCAATTGCTCTCGCAATATATAAATTATTTTTTACCTTATTTTTGTTTTCTTTTTTACTTATCTAAACCGTGTGTATTGTTTACTTTGTAGTGTATGTAGCCTTTATTTTGTATTTAGTTCCTATTAAATTGTATATGTATACTATTATTACTATACTTGTATTACTATACTTGTTGTAGCTGTTCTTATTTTTGGGAAGACACTGTCTGCTGCATCACAGCTAACGCTAAAGCAGCAGGCAGGGTTGTTAATTTTTCCTGCATCTATGTTTAACAACAATAAATTATTCTGTATATTGTTTTTTTTTTTTGTGAGTGACCCACTGCTGGGTATAGGCCTCCCTTTGTTTATGCCACTCTCCCCGGTCTCTCGCTATTCGCATCCACTCGTTCCCGACAGTATTTCTGATGTCGTCAGTCCACCTCAACCTCGGTCGGCCTGGGTTCCGTCAACACGCCATACACAATAAAACCCTAGGTTCTATCAACCCCCGTTCAAAATAATTCCTGATATTATTATATATATATTTTTTTAAACATGTTTTAGTGCCTAAATACTTAGGTACTATCTATTGATGTAAATTGTGCCTTTATGCTTTAATGCATAAAATGTTAAGTAGTATAAAAAAAATTAGTCTAGCACAAATGATTCATATTAATGCACCATATCATTAGTTGTACGTTATATTATTATATACCTAAACTTGATTGAATCAGGCGTTACTTTGCAGAAGTCCATTTTTAATTTGTATATGTCGAATTTCTAGTGTATATTTAAATTCAGGTTAGGTTCAAATTAGAATCACAAATATCTATAGAGAAAATAGTTTAACCTAAATCCTTATTGTACTCGAAACGTAAGCGTAACGAAACGTAGAAGCGGAATTACACTAGAAATTCGACATAATACAAATACCTAAACTTATTTAAATATCACGTTTTACAAAGTATCCTTATTATTAAAAATAAAAATAAAAATACTTTTTGTTATTAATGACTGTTACAGGCGAATGTAGCCTGATAAGTCATATATATTTATGTTATCTACAATTATTAGACTGTGTCTGTTTTGTAAGAATGTTTGTATAAGGATGATAAATAAAGAACTTTTAAAAATATAAAAAAATCTATCAACCCCAAATAGAAATAGAGATAGTATGATGACTGGTTTCAGGAGCAAACTTGGCTGGGTTCGTCGGAGGAATTGGAACAATGTTCACGGACGCGTTCTGGTCGTTCTGCCTATGCCGGTTTGTCGTGGGGCTTGCGTACGATAACTGCTTCATCATCATGTACATCATCGGTGAGTCGACAGCAAACTGAAGATATTCATTTTATAATTTAAGTCTTTGCTTTAATAGATGCAAGGAAATACTGAGCTCGTTGGTATCCACTAGCCGAGAGATATCGGCCTATAAATTGACATGTGACGTAATGTGGGTTCCGCAGCTTTCTAGGAATTGTGGTTAGAATAGATAGATAGATAGAAACTCTTTAATTACGTAAACAATTATAAAGGCCTACTACAGTATACAAGATTATATGGACGATAAGTGGTAGAAAAAATAGTAATTTAGCAATAGAAATTAAATATTAAGCTCATAGTTTTATTTTGTTTTTATTAATAGAAAGCTTTTGTTTGTAGTTATTATTATAATTTAAGATAATATTATGTGTCCAATTGTTAATAAGTAAAATTGCAGCGCCCTAACAGGGTCTTTGTACCAACTTGTTGTTTTAAGGACCTCATGTAATTTGTGTACACTGGCAAATAAACGAAATAAATAAATAAATAATTACAATAATTCGTTTACACTAGAAATAAAACTTACAACCAGATAGAAAACACTTACGAGCTAGTGCCACAAGTGGAGAAGAATAGACTTAGCTCCAAAATCGCCAAAGAGGATCTCTCTATGCCCATGGTTGAACCTCGGGGGCAGAATCCCAAGGCAAAGAAGCCCAAATATCCACAAAGAAGAAAAACCCTATATGAATTTCTACAGTAGAACATTGAGGGCAAAAAGATGAGCTCCAAAATATTAAGTAGTAATACTATAAATAAATAAAATATTCGGGACATTTTTGCACACACGGTCATCTGACTCCAAACTAAGCAAAGCTTGTGATATGGCTGCCAGAGACTGATATACATACATATATAGGTTTAAATACATACTTAAATAGATATTAACACCCAGATATAGTATAAGTTTTTTGTAAAGGTGTCGAATAAAATTTATTTTCTTTTCTTTCTTTCTTTCTTTATATAGAACAAACACAAATGTTCATCACACAAATGTTTGTCCTAGGTGGGAATCGAACCCACGCCCCTAAGCTCAGAAGGCAGGTTCACTACCAACTGGACCAACTGTGGCTATCAAAAAATATCTATGTTAAAAATAGTATCAAACTATGTCAGTATAAAAGTGCGCTCTCAAATTCCGTACAGATTTTTAATGGAGTTTGCACATTATCTAAGTGGGTATTATTTTAAAGATGCATTTTATGCCATAGGTGGCAAACAAGCCAGGAGGCCGCCCTGATGGTAAACTTTCACCGTGGCCTAAGGATACCTGTAAACAGGGGGCATCATAATTATATACGTTGTTGACTTTGAAAGACTCTATTAGCGGCCCTTTTGTAGAACCCCATGTTATAGTTACTCGGAAATGCTTAATTCCACATAATGCAGGTGTGAGGCAAAAAAGATCGCGTAAAACGCACAGTCTGCGATCTATAGTATTCGGTCGGCCTTCAGGCGGTGGCAGCTAGTGCGATTATAAAATTGCGACGCCTGGTATCAGATCGAACAGATCTTCAAAACACTTCCCTTTGTAAATGCGATAAAAGATGCAGAGATTCAACGTCTCTGCGCATGCTGAGCGGCTCTAGGTGTTGAGTGAGCTTGGGATCGTCGACAATTCTGACAGCTCTACGCTGTAATGCATCAAGTGAGTCGGAGAGTGTGCAACGGAACTTCACGAACTTGTCTCCCCATCACCTTTTCATTACCGGACGTCCAGACGAACGGCAAGGCGTCACCCTTACTTGGTCGAAATGCCATTTATTCGCACCAAGCGTTTTGACTCCTCTTTCTTAATTAGAACAGCAAAACAATGGAACGCCTTGCCCCTGTCTGTGTTTCCGCAGCATTACAATCTTGGAGTGTTCAAGTCTAGGGTTAATAGGTTACTACTGGGCAAATGTGCTCCATCTTCGACCGCATCATCGCTTTCCATCAGGCGAGATCGCGATCAAACGTTAACCTAGTACGATGTAAAAAAAAGGAAAAAAAAAATAAGTGGGTCAAGCTGATACTTGGGTGCTCCGTTCTAATGATGGAAACATTCAGTCCCATTTGAAATAATCAGATTTTTCTTTATTTTTCTGTCTCCAGTGGTGGAGTACGTAGGCCCGAAGTGGCGAACATTCGTAGCGAACATGTCGATAGCAGCGTACTTCACGTTTGCGGCATGCATGCTACCGTGGCTTGCGCTAGCGGCTGCTGACTGGCGCATCTACACGCTGGGCATCAGCGCTCCACTGGCGCTAGTCGTGCTGACGCCGTGGTTCGTGCCCGAGAGCGCAAGGTTAGACTTTGACTTTAGATTAAATAGGTATACTTTTTACCTAATTACATTCTTATTCTTATTTGAGATGGGGGCGATAAGTCCTGCACTGACGTCCCGCTTGGGGTGTATTGTGCATTTCCCCCTACCAGCACCTACCCGAGCCAACCCAACTCCTTGAAATATCGGAGTGAGGCTCTGGAGCGCTGGCACAGTTGCTCCAGTGGCGTAGATGGTAGTGTAAATAATGATGATGAAGAGCAGGCTATATAGCTGTTGTGGTGACGTGGATGAAGAAGGTAATGGTACCTCATGCAGCCCGGTGGCGATTCTAGTTTCTTCTGTGGCTTCACAATGCCACAGCACATGCTCTACAGTTTCGTTCTCCTTCATGCAGCCACGACACAGTGGACTGTCCGTGGCTCCTAGATTATACAAGTGACTATTCAAGTTGCATGTTACCTGTACGCTTAGTCCCAGATTTGATAGTTTACGAAAACTTTTTTCGTTTACGTATTGTTCCAAACATTTCAGTAAAGCTCCTCTATCGGAAACGTGGAGGAACTAAATTTGGCAGCTATCGGCGGTATAGATTGCTTCACTCTAATACGAAAAAAGTTTTCGAATACCTTTTAGCCCAGCAATGTAAGGAACAAGACGAAAACGAAAAAAGTTTTCGAATACCTTTTAGCCCAGCAATGTATGGAACAAGACGAAAACGAAAAAAGTTTTCGAATACCTTTTAGCCCAGCAATGTATGGAACAATATGAAAATGAAAAAAGTTTTCGAATACTATCAAAACTTGTACTAAGGGTACTGATTACATATTTAGGTAAAGATTGGCTTTGACTTTAGGTCAAGTCGGTCTTGTCGCTTTTTTTTACATAGAATAGCTCTACGTTTTGCCACCAACTCGTCTGATGGTAAGATTGTAGTTCTCAAGAAACAAGGAGGACGGCAAGGAGTTCTATTCTTGGGCAGTACCTACTTATCATACATGATGGCCCAAATCGTTGAGTACGTATCTTTAGAATAATTCCGGTGAGCTTTAAGTAAAGATTGACTTTCATCATCATCATCATCATCATCAGCCAGAAGACGTCCACTGCTGAACATAGGCCTCCCCCTTTAACCTCCACACTGAACGACAGCCTGCCTTTTGCATCCACTGGATGCCCGCGACTCTTACAATGTCGTCGGTCCATCTAGTGGGAGGCCTCCCTACGCTGCGCCTTCCGGATCGTGGTCTCCTCTCCAGAACCTTTCTTCCCCATCGGTTATCGGTTCTTCGAGCGATGTGGCCTTCCCATTGCCACTTCAACTTGCAAATTTTAACAGCTATGTCGGTGACTCTGGTTCTTTGGCGAATATCCACGTTTCGGATTCTATCGCGCAAATAAACTCCGAGCATAGCTCTCTCCATTGCCCGCTGAGTGACTCTGAGTCTTTGACTGACTGATTGAGTTTGACTTTGACTCAATTAATACCGGAGAGAATTACTTAAATGTTTGTGGTGTGCTTGCTCCTGTGGCTGGCTCCAGTGGCTGCCAGCTGGCGCATCTCCATGATAGGCGTCAGCGGTACACTGACGCTAGCCGTACTGACGCCGTGGCTCGTGTCAGAGAGCGCAAGGTTGGACTTTGACTTTAGATTTTACTTTGATTTTAGCTTTTGGTTTTTCTACTATATTGTGTAGGTACCTACCTACATCATCATACATCAGTAGTCATTAAACGTAACGTCCACTGCTGGAAAAGGCCTCCCTCTTAGAGAGGGGTGTTGCCATAATCCCCACGCTTGACAGGTGGCTTGGGAATCGCGGTACGTTCACCGTGTACTAATAGGACGCTGCTGCCTGTCCTCCTGTGGTTCTGGTCGCAGTTTTAGGACATATCCCCTGATATGTTATGTATAATATCCTATATTGTGTAAAGTTGAATTATTCATTTACATAATTATTATTGTTAGTTTAATCTTAGACTTTAAACTTCGTACTAGTTCTTTGTCTTCATTGAGTTTCTTTCAATCTTCAGCGTTTACTTTTTAACCTTAACGTTGGCTTTTAAAATGGAATTATTCCCGTAGTTGTTTTACTTTTGTTTTTCCAGCACTATCACTTCTTACACATCTCTTCTCTATCTCGATCTCTACATAGTATAAATTAAAGTCGCTTTCCGCGTCTGTCTGTATGTCTGTATGGCCGCTAACTCCTCCTAAACCACGCAACGGATTTTGATGCGGTTTTCACCATCAGTTAGATAATCTCTACATAGTATAAATTGAAGACGCTTTCCGCGTCTGTCTGTATGTCTGTATGGCCGCTAACTCCTCCTAAACCACGCAACGGATTTTGATGCGGTTTTCACCATCAGTTAGATAATCTCTACATAGTATAAATTGAAGACGCTTTCCGCGTCTGTCTGTATGTCTGTATGGCCGCTAACTCCTCCTAAACCACGCAACGGATTTTGATGCGGTTTTCACCATCAGTTAGATAATCTCTACATAGTATAAATTGAAGACGCTTTCCGCGTCTGTCTGTCTGTCTGTATGTCTATATAGCCGCTAACTCCTCCTAAACCACGCAACGGATTTTGATGCGGTTTTCACCATCAGTTAGATAATTTTTCATGGAAGGTTTATATATATAACAAGCGACCCACCCCGCCTTCGCACGTAAATTACACCCGTGCGAAGCCGGGCGGGCGGGTCGCTAGTGTAGTACAAACTTATATTTTTATGTCATTTGTTTCTGGCAGGTGGCTAATATCTCAGGGTAGAATTGAAGAGGCGATCAAAATCATGAGGAAAGTGGAAAAGATGAACGGGAAGAAAATACCTGATGACGTCATTGATGAATTTAGGGTAAGGCATAGTTTGGACTTTGACTTTCGTCACCGTCACCACTTAGTTATAGTCAAAACTTATATCTAGTCTGTCCATTATGTTATAATAATCGCTTTTTGACAGCTGATACAAAGTTGACGAAACAACTTTGTAAAGCGTTTGGAAAATTATATCCCCTGCATATAAATATGTTTGATTTGATCTAGCATTACCTCTGTACAAGGTTACGTCAACTTGACTTTCAAGGATATCATTTAAAGTTTAGACTAGATAGGACTTTGGCATATAATTTGCTAGACGCTTTACAAAGTTAAGTCGTCACCTTTATAATTATGAGCTGTCTAAAAGCTATTTAACATAATGGACAGACTATAATTATTTAATTATATTTTTCAGAAAACAGCTACAGAAATAGCAAAAGCAGAACAGGAATGCAAGAACTACAGCGTTCTGGATTTATTCAAAACACCTCGACTTCGAAAAAACAGCATCTTACTTATCTTCATTTGGATTTCTATATCTATGGTAAAGAGAATACTATTTTGTCTAACTAGCTGCAACCCGCGGTTTTCGTCGTACATCTTCCGGGATCAAAAGAATCCCATGTCACTCTCTGGATCCCTACTATCTCTATGCAAAAACTTACGTGAAAGTAAAAAGTTATCCCCCTGTCTCTCTTAACCTTACCAGGGATGTGTCACTCCTCAGTTTAGGTACTTTCGGCTGGGCGCCTTTCGGGCAGGCGTATGGCAGGGCAGTGGCCACGCGTTAGGCATCTTTTCTTTGATTTTTTTCAACGAACAATGACTTCTAAACTATTTTATCTGTTTATTAACCTACTTCTGTAATCCGTTTATAAGATACTGATGTACTTACGGGTGTTAAATAAAAGGAAGAACAAGGAATCGAAATTATATTTTTTTAAGAAGACAATCCTAAGCGTTACACGTGACACGGCACGTGGAGGAGAGATAGAGCTACGTGATAGAAAGAGCGGCTCTCTAGGTGAATATAGCAAGCAGTATCCAGTGCTGTGCAAGTTAAATTGCTTTTTTATTGCCTGGTAGATAGAGTCCTTATTTATTTTAATTTCATTGCAAAGTGAACTTTCTGCTCTTTGCTTTCTGCTTTTTGCTTCTTTCTGTGTAATGAGAAGATAGAGTGTGGCCAAGAAATATTAAGAATAGGTAGATATTTAGCAAATTTATTGCCTATCTATTGTGAAGAAAAATAAATGTAAAGCTAAAGCTTTGATTATAAATAACTAGCGACCCGCCCACCCGGCTTCGCACGGGTGTTATTTACGTGCGAAGCCGGGGCGGGTCGCTAGTTATACATATAAACCTTCCTCTTGAATCACTCTATCTATTTAAAAAAACCGCTTCAAAATCCGTTGCGTAGTTTTAAAGATTTAAGCATACATAGGGACGGATAGACAGCGACAGCGACTTTGTTTTATACTATGTAGTGATTATAATTTCTTTTCTCAGGTTTTCGACGGTCATGTAAGAAATGTAGGAGCTTTGGGACTGGACATGTTTCTAACATTCACTGTAGCTACGGCCACGGAGTTCCCTGCTGATATACTGCTGATTCTTACCCTTGATGTGTAAGTATTTAATATGAAAACTTTATAAAGGTTTCTATACTATGTTTACAAAAGATACATAAACTAAAGCAGCAGTTTGAGGCCCTTTTTCCGTCTTTTAGAAATATTGGTCATTCTAGTTTAAAAATTTTAAATTATAAAAACGGTGTCATATCAAATTAAATGTTTTTATCTTGGTACCACATATATACCAAAACATGATTAAGGATTCCACGATAGAAAAAAGAATCCCCCTACTTTGCGCTTTCTTTTCTTTAATTATAATCTATCAATGGATTTGATCTTTCTTTTTCTTCCGCTATACAATGCATCAATAGATTCAATTATACTTTTTCTTTCACTATTATCCACCATTGGATTTAATTATACTTTTTAACTAAAATCTATCAATAGATTTGATCCTACTTTTTCTTCCGCTATCATCATCATCATCATCATCATAGCCAGCCTTTTAACAGTCCACTGCTGGACTTTTAGCCTACCCCGAAAGGGTGATTGGGCCATATCCACCACGCTGGCTCAGTGCGGATTGGTGGATTCACATACACAATATCTTCGGCTATATAATCTACTAGCGGTCCGCCCCAGCTTCGCACGGGTATAGATTATAGCCTATGTCACCCGGGGATAGTGTAGCTTCCCGTCAGTGAAAGAATTTTTCAAATCGGTTCAGTAGTTTCGGAGCCTATTCAATGCAAACAAACAAACAAACAATCAAATCTTTCCTCTTTATAATATTAGTATAGATTGATAGATTAAATTATATTTTTTCTTTCACTTTAATCTATCATTGGATTTAATTATACTTTTTCTTTCACTATAATCTATCAATGGATTTGATCCTACCTTTTTTTCGCTATAATACATTGTTAAATGTCCCGAATATTTATTTATTTATTTATTTAGATAGTCTACTTTTTCTTCCGTTATAATTCATCGAAGGATTTGATTCTTCGGTTTCTAAATATAGTTTTGTCAAAAAGAATCCTTGTGTACAGTTTGGGGCGACGCTGGCTGGCTTTTGGCTCCATGGTGGTCAGTGGAATCTTCAGTCTCGCAGCCGCCGCGGTACCAATCGGTAAGTACATTACGTACAATAATAGATTTGCGTCCTAATGTTTAGTTTTTTTTATAAAAAAACAGGCTTAGCAAATGATATAATTAAATACATTACACATACTGAAAAAAATATTTGAATCGGCTGTTAAATTTCTGAGATATAAGCGTTTAATCTGCGGCCTTATTATAGAAGTTTGATCGTGATCGAGATAGCATGCCGTCCCGTTCGCATCTATTTACTCGCACCACGTGCGTAAGTGAGATGGCACGCGACGCGATCACGATCCGAATCATCCATAATAAGGCATCTGGTTGGTTCTCGAATGGAGACCACGGACCGGTAAGCGCAGCGTAGGACGTCCACCCACGAGATATACGACCTATAAGAGACCGCAGGGAAACGCTGGATGCAGGCCGCTTCCAACCGGCCCTTTTGGAGATCGATGGGGGAGGCCTATGTCCAGCAGTGGACGTCCTATGGCTGAAATGATGATGATGAAGCGCTTAAAGATTTTGGTGGGAATAGAGAGCGGATGATCTGGCCTTCTCCCGCAAATCCCGAATTTTTTAACAATTTTTTTTTTGTTTCTGACAGGCCTCCCGTCAGCTTCTTTGGCCATCGTGGGCCGCTTCGCCGTCAACATTTCTTTCAACATCGGCATGCAATACGCGGCTGAACTCCTACCCACCGTGGTGCGAGCGCAAGGACTTGCGTTCATTCACATTACTGGATACATCGCTACCATACTCGTGCCTTATATTGTTTATATGGTAAGTTAGGTTAGGTTATTGGTTAGGTTAGAATGTTAGGTTAGGTTGTTAGATTAGATTTTGAGGTTATGTTCGTGTTTTCTACCGAAGAAAGGAAGCAAGGGCTAGCGCTAATACATATAACTGGATACATCGATACTATTCTCGTGCCTTATATTGTTTATATGGTAAGTTAGGTTAAGTTATTGTTAGGTTAGAATGTTAGGTTAGGTTGTTAGATTAGATTTTGACGTTATGTTACTACTGTTTTCTACCGAGAAACGGAGGCAAGAGCTAGCGCTAATAAACATTACTGGATACATCGCTACCATACTCGTGCCTTATATTGTTTATATGGTAAGTTAGGTTAGGTTATTGTTAGGTTAGAATGTTAGGTTAGGTTTTTAGATTAGATTTTGAGGTTATGTTACTGTTTTCTACCGAGAAACGGAGGCAAGAGCTAGCGCTGATACACATTACTGGATACATCGATACTATTCTCGTGCCTTATATTGTTTATATGGTAAGTTAGGTTAGTTATTGTTAGGTTAGAATGTTAGGTTAGATTTTTAGATTAGATTTTGAGGTTATGTTACTGTTTTCTACCGAGAAACGGATGCAAGGGCTAGCGTTAATAAACATTACTGGATTCATCGCTACCATACTCGTGCCTTATATTGTTTATATGGTAAGTTAGGTTAGGTTATTGTTAGGTTAGAATGTTAGGTTAGGTTGTTAGATTAGATTTTGAGGTTATGTTCGTGTTTTCTACCGAAGAAAGGATGCAAGGGCTAGCGCTAATACATATAACTGGATACATCGCTTCTATCCTTGACTATAGTAAGTTAGGTTAGGTTAAAATGTTAGGATTGGTTTTTAGGTTAGGTTATGTTACTGTTTTCTATCGAGAAAAGGACGCAAGGGACGCACTAATACACATTACTGGATACATCGCTACCATACTCGTGCCTTATATTGTTTATATGGTAAGTTAGGTTAGGTTATTGTTAGGTTAGAATGTTAGGTTAGGTTTTTAGATTAGATTTTGAAGTTATTTTACTGTTTTCTACCGAGAAACGGATGCAAGGGCTAGCGCTGATACACATTACTGGATACATCGATACTATTCTCGTGCCTTATATTGTTTATATGGTAAGTTAGGTTAGGTTATTGTTAGGTTAGAATGTTAGGTTAGGTTTTTAGATTAGATTTTGAGGTTATTTTACTGTTTTCTACCGAGAAACGGACGCAAGGGCTAGCGCTAATAAACGTTACTTAATACATCGCTACTATTCTCGTGCCTTATATTGTTTACTAGCTGCACCCCGCGGTTTCACCCGCTTATTGATGAAAAATGGTGATGATGATGATGAAAAGTAGTTATGTCACTCTTTGGCTCTTGAACTACTTCCATGCAAAAAATCAGGTTGATCCGTTGTTCCGTTGCAGCGTGAAAGAGGAACAAACATCCATACATACAAACTTTCGCGTTTATAATATTAGTAGGATTTAGCGCAGAGCCGAACCAATTAGATTTCGCTATAAAAATATATCATCTTTGCCTTATCTCACCAGATTCTAAATGAGGCCGTTATTTCAATGGCTGATTGTTTTATTCCCAGGGAACCATAGCCACCGAGATCCCTCTCATCATCCTGGGTACCCTGGGCATATTAGGCGGCTGCTTATGTCTGCTGCTGCCAGAGTCTATGGGAGTGGTGATGCCCCAGTCTATTAAAGATGGTGAAGATTATGGGAGAGGGCAAAGATTCTGGGATTGCCCCGCTTGCTCCAGGTAATTATGACTGATGGAAACTGACGAGGCATTGAAGGAAAATAAAGATAAAATTCCGACACAGCCCACCGGATTAGTAAGTTGAAATGGTAGTGGGCAGGGCACATATCACGCAGAACAGATGGCCGATGGGGCCGAAAGGTTCTGGAATGGAGACCACGGACCGGTAAGCGCAGCGTAGGACGTCCACCCACAAGATGGACAGACGACCTAAAAGAGACCGCAGGGAAACGCTGGATGCAGGCCGCTTCTAACAGGCCCTTTTGGAGATCGATGCCCCCATCGAAAAAACACATCAAAAGAGACCGCAGGGAAACGCTGCCTCCCCAGGCAGCGTTTCCCTGCGGTCTCTTTTAGGTCGTCTGTCCATCTTGTGGGTGGACGCCTACGCTGCGCTTACCAGTCCGTGGTCTCCATTCCAGAACCTTTCGTCCCCATCGGCCATCTGTTCTGCGTGATATGTGCCCTGCCCACTACCACTTCAACTTGCTAATCCGGTATATCACATGCCCACTTTTAATTCATTCCACTTTATCACACCGTCACCGGTTTTACTTGATTCTACCAAACTCTCAGTTTTACCTGATTCTACTTTACCGCACCCACCATTTTACCCAATTCTACTTTACCACACACTCGGTTTTATCCAATCCTAGTTTACCACACACTCACATCACATCACATCAGCAGCCATCAAACGTCCACTGCTGGACAAAGGCCTCCCTCTTAGAGAGGGGTGTTGCCATAATCCCCACGCTGGGCAGGCGGCTTGGGGATCGCAGTACGTTCACCGTGTACTAATAGTATGCTGCTACCCATCCTTCGGTGGTTCTGGTCGCGGTTTTAGGACATACCCGGGTCCACACACTCACTTTTACCTAAATCTACTTTACCACACCCTTGGTTTTATCCAATCGTACTTTACCACACACTCATTTTTACCTGATTCTACTTTACCACACCATTGGTTTTATCCAATCCTAGTTTCCCACACACTCACTTTTACCTGATTCTACTTTACCACACCCTTGGTTTTATCCAATCCTAGTTTCCCACACACTCACTTTTACCTGATTCTACTTTACCACACCCTTGGTTTTATCCAATCCTAGTTTACCACACACTCACTTTTACCTGATTCTACTTTACCACACCCATGGTTTTATCCAATCCTACTTTACCACACACTCACTTTTACCTGATTCTACTTTACCACAATCTTGGTTTAATTCAATCCTAGTTTCCCACACACTCACTTTTACCTGATTCTACTTTACCACACCCTTGGTTTTATCCAATCCTAGTTTCCCACACACTCACTTTTACCTGATTCTACTTTACCACACCCTTGGTTTTATCCAATCCTAGTTTACCACACACTCACTTTTACCTGATTCTACTTTACCACACCCATGGTTTTATCCAATCCTACTTTACCACACACTCACTTTTACCTGATTCTACTTTACCACAATCTTGGTTTAATTCAATCCTAGTTTCCCACACACTCACTTTTACCTGATTCTACTTTACCACACCCTTGGTTTTATCCAATCCTAGTTTCCCACACACTCACTTTTACCTGATTCTACTTTACCACACCCTTGGTTTTATCCAATCCTAATTTCCCACACACTCACTTTTACCTGATTCTACTTTACCACACCCTTGGTTTTATCCAATCCTAATTTCCCACACACTCACTTTTACCTGATTCTACTTTACCACACTCTTGGTTTAATTCAATCCTAATTTCCCACACACTCACTTTACCTGATTCTACTTTACCACACTCTTGGTTTAATTCAATCCTAGTTTCCCACACACTCACTTTTACCTGAATCTACTTTACCACATCCACCGTTTCACCCGATTCTACTTTGCCACACCCTCGGTTCAACCAGATACTACTGTAACACACCCTCGGTTTAACCAGATTAAACTTTCACCTTCAGATTCACCTAATTCAACTTTATCAGACCCTTGGTTTATTTTTTATTATTAAAATGCAACTCCACAGATACCAGGGCCCATGACTTTTATTATACTTAGGTAAAGACAATAATTTTGTTAACGTAAATTATTTTACTTTAGTTATTCACTTAGTTTGACATCCTTCATTCGACACTTTCTGCTTAGAATGCTGCATGGCGTGTTTACTAATGTGTGTTGTGTTTGCACTTATAAGGATGTTCAGCCTATCATGTATTGTATTCTTTAGCTATTGTCACATCTAAATGCTGTAACATCCGGTTTGCAAACCAATTAAAAAAAAAAAAAAAAAAATATAATAATTGGTGTTTTCTTTTTGTTAACAGAAAGAAGAATGAAAAAGAACCAGAAACAACTATAGTTAGGTATTAAAATAACATAAGTTTTACTTAGTCATAAAAATGTACCTACCTATATTACTGCAATTTTATTTTATGTAATTTATGCAAACAAATCTTTTTTTAATATGATTTATATTTATTACCATTTATTATTTTATTGCATTAGGTACATTTTGTTCACTTAACTGAATATCTTACAAGTACTTGAATTAAGTTATTTCAACTTCTTAATAAATAAATTATATTTTGAATCTACTAATTTTTATCCTGCCCCCTTTATTTGTTGCAAGATATTTTCGTTCATTCTGAAACCAAAAACGTATTTTTAATGTTCAATAGCATTTTCATAAATCGAGTTGGATTGTACACATACCTAAAATAAATAATAGATTTAAATAATAAACCCCATTAAAAAGGTGTTGGAGATCAAAATAGTTTAAGGTGGTTCGATTTACCTATGGCGGGAAATTAATTTTAAATAACACAGTGTTTGCGCAAAATGTTGGCTGTTCTTTACATTATAATGTACAATTATTTAACAGTAACGCACCATATTACTTACATTTGTGAATAAACCGTTTGAAACAGCAAAAATTTGTTTATTCACAAATGTAAGTAATAATAGACATTAGAGATAAATAGCTTTATATGATTTTGTAAAGATTAATAATCAATCTGCGCAAACATCATGGTTGTTTATAATAATTACCCGGCCTAGCTACTAGGGCAAGAAAACTGTTTGAAATTTTAATTTCCCGCCATTTGTGCAACGAACCACCTTAAGTACAGAAACATTAGAGAGCCAGTTCAAATTAGATCTGACAAATTTTTGTATTTATAATAATACTAGCTACGCAACGCTTCGCACGGGTGTAAGTCTTTTTTTTTTACACCTTGGGTTACATTGTTCCAGTTTTAGTAAGGATTCCTGTATTTTTTTTAAGTATAATATAGTCTATGTCACATGGGGATAGTGTAGCTTCCCGTCAGTGAAAGAATTTTTCAAATCGGTTCAGTAGTTTCGGAGCCTATTCAATGCAAACAAACAATCAAATCTTTCCTCTTTATAATAATACTAATATATATATAATATATTATATTAGTATTACTTTTGGCTTCGAGAGTGTTCCCCTTACAGTCTGTATATATATATATATGTATGTATGTAAAAATAAATATTTGTGACTCATAGTCAGACACATTGTAGGTATAGTAAGAATGGGGCAGTTGACCAGGCAAAGCGCATTGTTCAAAAGTGGCTTCTTTAGTGGTTGGTATCCTTATCTTATGACTAGTGGTCCGCCCCAGCTTCTCACGGGTATAGATTATAGCCTATGTCACCCGGGGATAGTGTAGCTTCCCGTCAGTGAAAGAATTTTTCAAATCGGTTCAGTAGTTTCGGAGCCTATTCAATGCAAACAAACAAACAAACAAACAATCAAATCTTTCCTCTTTATAATATTAGTATAGATTACCTTCTGACGTAAGCTCTCCGTTTCGCCTGTATATCGAAGGTCATAGGGTCGATTTCCACACGAGAGTTGCTTTCCATAAGACCAGGCATTATGTCTGAGGTAGCATCACTGTCTGCCACTGAAACAGCAAAACGTTCAGTAGGAAAATTATTCAAATGCACGGAAAAGTAATACCTGAGTAAACTGCAGTACACAATGCCTTCATTGTGAATTCCGTTCTAATAATGTTTTCGTTACATACGGGATAATAATTATTTGGTCGTAACACGGAAGAATAATAAATTTACTAGCTGCGCCCCGCGGTTTCATCCGCGTAGTGATGAAAAATGATGATGATGATGATGATGAAAAGTAGCCCATGTCACTCTCTGGCCCTTGAACTATACCCATACGGAAAATCAAGTCGATCCCTTGTTTTATTACAGCGTGAAAGAGGAACAAATAAACCAACACACTTTTCGCATTTATAATATTAGTATGATGTTACAGTATGGGATTATAATTATTTCGTTGTAACAAGGAAGAATAATTATTTCATGTTACATTACAAAATAATGATTATTCCATTGTATCACGAAAGAATTATAATTTTATATCATAGTATGTGATTATAATTATTTCGTTGTATCAAGGAAGAATAATTATTTCATGTTACATTACAAAATAATGATTATTCCATTGTATCACGAAAGAATTATACTTTTATTTGAAAGTATGGGATTATAATTATTTCGTAACAAGGAAGAATAATGTTTTTATGTTACATTACAAAATAATTTTTATTCCATTGTATCACGAAATAATTATACTTTTATGTGAAAGTATGTGATGGGATTATAATTATTTCACATTACAATACAAAATAAAGATTATACTGTTCTATCACGTAAGAATAATGCTTTTGTGTTACAGTATGGGATTATAAATATTTCATTATAACACGGAAGAATAATGAATTCATATTACACAATACGGTATTACAATTTTATTATTCCCTTGTAACATGGAAATAATACTAAGTACTTTCATGTTACAATCAGAGATTATAATTATTTTGTTGTAACACGGATGAATAACGCTTTCATGTGTAGAAAAATTATACTGTTGCTACTCGGAAAAATATTATTTCCATATTACAGACGGAATTATAAATATTTTGTTGTAACACGGAAGAATAATGCTTTTGTGTTATAGTATGGGATTATAAATATTTCATTAAAACGAGGAAGAATAATGAATTCATATTACACAATACGGTATTACAATTTCATTATTCCCTTGTAACATGGAAATAATACTAAGTACTTTCATGTTACAATCAGGGATTATAATTATTTTGTTGTAACACGGATGAATAACGCTTTCATGTTACAGTATTGAAAAATTATTATTCTGTTGCTACTCAGAAAAATATTATTTTCATATTACAAGGCGGAATTATAATTATTTTGTTGTAACACGGAAGAATAATGCTTTTATGTTACAGTACGGGATTATTATTGTTTTATTGTAACACGAAATAGTAACGTTTTCTTGTTGATTCAACACTGAATAATGATTATTCTGTTGCAATAAAAAAAATGGATGATGGGGAAGAAAGGTTCTGGAGTGGAGACCACGAACCGGAAGACGCAGCGTAGGGAGGCCTCCTTTACTAGATGGACCGACGACATTGTGAGAGTCGCGGGCATCCAGTGGATGCAAAAGGCAGGCTGTCGTTCAGTGTGGAGGTTAAAGGGGGAGGCCTATGTTCAGCAATGGACGTCTTCTGGATGATGATGATGATGAATAAAAAAAAACATGTTACAATGCGGAATTACAATAAATTCGTTGTAGCAAGGAAGAATTAAATGTTACAACACTGAATTTATTCCGTTGTAAATCGCCATGTTTGTATTGACGTGTCGTGCTACAGCCATGATGCTGGAGATCAAACTGAACTATGCGGCATGCTAGTTGGAGCATATAATCTAAGACAGACCACTGAATATGCAGAGTAGGTGAAAACACAGTGTCTTACCTGATCAATACCGGCGATAGGCCAGGAGTTATATAAAAATCTATAGATCTATTCCATTGGTTTGAATGTCTTAGGGGGGGGGAGGGCTAAATCTCGCCTAAAACCGGCACTGTACCTGATAAGTCTAGGATAGAAACCAACAATCGTAGAGGTCGTATTTTTTTTTTTTTATATATAATATGCTAATGTGGTGATTCTTGTCAATAGTTGTAAATATGTATCAATATTTACATGGACATGCTGACGTCCATGAATATTTATAGGTGTCAAAGTCAAAATCAGTGTCACTTGTTATTGGTTGTTGACAATTGCAGTAGGAGGGGCTAATTTAAGTAGAGAGGGAAGTATATATTGGGTCGTTCAGTGGCCGTCAGGACAGTCGAGCTGTGGATTGGAAGCCGAAAGGCTGAAGGATAAGTGCTGTGTAGTAAATCAGTGAAAATATACTTGTGGAGATACCATATAAACTGCTATTCGTAACACTTGCTTTATAATATTTGAATAAAATACTCACGCACTCGTCCATAGTCGCTTAAGTGTAAGCTTCCCTCATAATACACGTTGCCCTCTGTGTCCGGTTTTATATCTACAGGGAAATATATTTAAGAAGTATTTACATTAAATACTATAATGGGAAATTAAGGCGAGGCCCAGTTTTAAGCATCGCTTATTACTTGTATTAAAGTCGCATTTAGCGGAGCAAAATCATGGCGCTTACAGACAGTCGTGCGTTTTGCTACTTCTATTTTTGGGGTTTTTCTCATATTTTTCGAAAAGTTTAGCTGTAACGTAAAATGTTCCTCACCGGTTTCCTTCATAATTATTAAATCTTTATATCAA
This sequence comes from Agriopis marginaria, assembly GCA_932305915.1. Classification (NCBI taxonomy): domain Eukaryota; kingdom Metazoa; phylum Arthropoda; class Insecta; order Lepidoptera; family Geometridae; genus Agriopis; species Agriopis marginaria. The sequence continues at coordinate 2,652,598 of OW029941.1, forward strand.
GATATGGCAGACATAATTAAAATAGTAGGTATTGAATGAATCCAAAAAAACAGGGATAAAAGCGGAAATCAGTGCTACTTTGATAATTTTTTTCTATCGAGCGAAATGTGCTTAATCCTGTTTCGGTCTCATGGGTTTCCTATATAAAAGATTCAATTTTGTTATGACACCATTTTTATAATTTTAAGCTAACCATGGAGTTATGCACACTTAATCTAGAACGACCATAATTGCTAAAAGTCGGAAAAGAGCGTCTTAAATGGGACTCACCATATTGTTTCAAATTCGATTCCAATTCATCATTATCTGAAAGAAACAAGGACTTGAATAAACATAATACAAGTCAAACCGCACCGACGCACCGGCAAAGCGTAAGGGGGCGTTCAATTATTACGTAAGCGATTTTCTTTGCTTTGCTTATTTTTGATGACATGGTGGGTGATATCGTGATTACGTCAGCAGTTCAGTTATTATTTAACGAATAATAATAAAACAGAATTCATTCAAAGGAAAATGCATATAGGTGCCAATGATTACGTAAGCATTGGAGGGGGGAGAAGAGGTTTGCTTACTTTTGCTGACAAGGAGAAGGGAGGGTAACTAATTGTAAAAAATCTGCTTACGTAATACTTGAATGGCCCCTAAAGAATTCAGAAAAAAAAACCATTGAGTCTAATCTTTTTTTATTTCGTTTTGTATCTCCCTTGCAAGAATAAAGCCCAGTTGTTTCAAGCTTATCTGGTGTTTCGATCATATTGTCAGGAAAGACAACGACAATCTAGAAAAGCGTATAGCCACAGGCAAAAGCGTTAGCAATCGAAATCGAGGCCGCACCCTAATGCGTCGGCCAGACTAGATTCGTACCAACTTGGACACTTGGACACTGGATATCGACGAGGATAGAGGAAGATGGCCTAAGATCATTAAGGAGATACTGATGGGAGATGACTCAGGCAGCGTAGGTAGGCCTCCCACTAGATGGACCGACGACATTGTGAGAGTCACTGGCATCCAGTGGATGCAGAAGGCAGGCTGTCGTTCAGTGTGCAGTTTAAAGGGGGAGGCCTATGTTCAGCAGTGGACGTCTTCTGGCTGATGATGATCATGGGAGGTGGGGGGTAATGACCCTGAGACTTTACATGACACGATGCGAGGAAGGGTAAGATAGAAAAATAAAGGAACCAAAACAAAACAACAACACTTCATCTATTGTTTTTTGAAACTAAAGATTTTTCCTATTTCTTTTTTCAAATGAACGTCTTCTCTAAAAGCTGTTAGTATTTCTTTTATCAACTTGCCTGGGAAAAATATCGACTGCACTGGAGTGGATACAATGTAAAGTGGAGTTATTTTAGACACGGGTTCTAACGTTGTGGATGAATAGGTTTCTCTCATCAATGTTGTCGCTGGTGGAACTGTGAAATGTAAAAATAAGAATTAATCTCTATTTCAATAGCAAATGTCATGGCATTATGGTAAGGATTTCTACACCTCTGACGTTATGATAAAAAAGATGGATTGGAAGACTTCAAGACTTCATTGGTAAAATGGCACTACATGCGTCGAGAATTGCTTTTTTATGTCATAGTTGCCAAACGAGCAGACGGGCTACCTGATGGTAAGCAGTCACCGTCGCCTATGGATACTTGTAACAGCAGAGGCATCTCAACTATGTTGCCAACTCTTTAAGAATCTATTAAATCGCTTTTTGAAGAACCCCATGTTGTAGCTTCTCGGAATCACCGCAAAGGTAGCTCCTTCCACGTTTTGCAGGTGTGACGCAAGAAAACGTAACTCACACAGTGTGAAATTTCCGCTAATCCACTGATCTGATATGATGTGTGGATGAGCTTTCAGGCGGTGGCGGCTCATTGCTATTAGACGACCTAACCTAACCTTAGAGTAAGACCTAACCAGACCTAACCAGTTTTTTTCCATCCTGTTGGATGAATTGAATACGGAATAATCCTGATAACTAGATAGTTACAAATAGTTCTTACTAGCTTTTAAAACAGATATTTCTTGTCCACGTTTAATCATATTCTGATCAAGTTTCGGCGTGTCTACTGTCACTTGAGGTACCTTCGTTACCATCACTGTTACTGATGGTGGCGCGAAAGCGTTCATTTCTACAAAAAATACATTAATATACTTAATTTTGTATAGTTTCGATGACAATACATTGTATGGTACAATTGACCTGGTCATGATGACCACTGAAGACCACTGATGATGAAGCTTACCCATAAATTTGAGTCTTCTCAGCGCTTTCTCTACACACCATTTCAGAACTTGCTCATTAGTGTTTTGTTGAATTTCATTGCAAAAATTTGTTGCCATTTTAAAAAAAGGATCGCTCTTCACTTCATCTGTCAGCTTTATTTCATTCAGATCTTGAACTTTGTTTATTTTTGTATCGCTGTGAATTTTCTTCATTTCTTTTGAATTGAGAATAGCAGTGGTTTCTTTCCTGTGCCTGTTTAGTTTTCTATATTTATTTTTACTGTAATGATTGATCCATCGACGCTCTCTTTTGATTGGAGTATCACTTAGACTGTTGTTAATAGGTAACATTATAGTGGTCTCTAATTCGTCACGCTTATTTTTTACAATTTTACTTTTTCGACTTCTATTCACTATTTCGACGCTGTCTGAATTTGACGCGTAGTTATTTAAAATTTTGCTTTTCATTAGTGTGTCTATGAAAGTGTTGTTAAAGTAATATTTATATACCAAATCATCTATTTGTTTTTCGTCTTTTTCTTTTATTATCAAAGCGTCTTGGTTTTCTAACTTACTAGCTTTTGTTGGTATTGAAAAAAGGTTTATTTTCAATGATTCTGTATTTGGTGAAGACGTTGTTGGTGTTGTTGTCGGTACGATTGTTGTGTGATCTGATTCAGTTTTTGCAATATATTTATCTTGTTGTTTAATAACGTAGCTTTGATTTGGTTTTGCTTTGTTATCATTGATTATTTGTTTTGCTTTTTTCAGTATTCGTGCAAAGTTGTTCTGTCTATGTGATATTTGACTTTGAGCCTGCGCTATAAGGTTCTGTTTCGCATTGATTTTTTCGTTTTGAGCTAGCATTAATTTTTGTATGGCATAAAATTGCCTTTGTTGTACCAAGAATTTCTTTTGCTGATCTTGAAAGTCTGTATACGTATTGTGTATTTCTTTTTGTTTTATATCAAAATATTCTTTTTGAGATTGAAGTTCAGCTTCAAAAGATTTGAGTTTATCATTGAATTGTATCATATCAGCATACTTAGAATCGAAATCATCAAACTTAGAAGTAATTTCCGTAAATTTCCGATCGAAATTCTGATTGACATTCAGCAAGTTTTCATGAATGCTTTTGATTTCACTATGCTGCTTCATGATCTTCTTAAAAGTTTTAGTTAACATGGATATAACCTTGATCAAACCCCTTTCCGTTACAGTTTTGGATTTTTCAGGTTCTTTTGGGACTACTTTGTAGAAATTATTGTCAGTTAAAGGAGAATTCTGCTTCCAAACCCTACTGTCTTTTTCCGCAAATATATCTCTTCCTTGCTTAATTATATCAGTAGCTGTTTCTGTATTATTATATTCTTGAACCATATTCAAATTGGCTGTTTCTTCACCATGATCGGACTTTTTGCTACGTTTTGGTGTATCAATGGAATTTGTGGCACTTATATTAAGAGATACGATTTGAATTTCTTCTTTTGCATCAATGTGCGAATTACCGCTGTTATTTGCAGGTTTATTATCTAATTTGATTTTGTGTAAAGCTTTATCCTTATGTCGTTTATCGGGCTTAGTTTTAACTTTATCTGCCTCGTTATTCAATAAAATGGCGACTTCGAAAGGGTATTCGTTGAATACAGATGTAGTTTTAAGATCAGATACTAATTTAGATTTTATCATGACAGCATCTTCTACGCTGCTTTTAATAATCTTACCCGTCTTCATGCTCTTTCTTGGGCGTCTTTTACGTATATCTGTAATTGAGTTAATTTTAACTTATTTAATATGAAATCTGTTATGAGCACGTTAATATTTTTGCATGTTTTTAAAGTGCAAAGACGTTTGCGAGCGTGCCGTATTTTACTTGAAAAAGGTTATAGAATGCACAGAATTGTATTTATATCTGATTTGATGTGGCTGTAACTATAATGATAAATACGTGACTAATACGTGAGCTAGACCCGTAAAAACATACATAATAATTATTGCTAGAATTTACTAAATAAAATATTTACTGTAGATATACTCGGAACGCTTACGCGGTTCGCGGTTACGCGGAAAGGGTGTAATAAGCCAAAACGGGTCCATACTACTCCACTGACCTATGTTTATTGATTATGTGGATGAGCTTTCAGGCGGTGGCGGCTAGTGCGATAATAAAACCGCAACGCCGGCATCAGATGCATTTACAACGGGGAGTGTTCTGAAGCACTGTTTGATCTGATCAAACAGTTCTTCAGAACACTCCCCGTTGTAAATGCGAAAAAAAAGATACAAAGAGACCCAGCGTCTCTGCGCATGTTAAGCGTTTCTAGGTGTTCTATTAAACGTATTCTGTTCTACGCGTTCTGGTCTACTTGTTCTGGTATACGTGTTCTAGCCTAGGTGTTCTAGTCTGTGTTCTAGGTCAAGGTGTAGAAAGCTGACTTTCTACTTGTTCTCTACCAGGAGGGGTATGGTAAGATATGGTCGTATAGCTCTGAAGCAAATTAATCCTGCAGAAAGTTTACAGGCTCAAAGAAGTACAGCAACAATGTGAGGTACAATTTTATTATTGAAACTGACGTGGTTTTCACACATTTTATTTATATTACACGGGAATTACTCTCGTAATATTAAGCCGGTCACTCCAAATATAGTTTCAACCGCATTAGGCAGTCTTTTTCAAGGTGAATGCATTCGTGCGGCTGCGTCTCGCTTGGCACTGCCTACCTAAGCCTGCCTAATGCGGTTGAAACTATAGTCGGAGTGACCGGTTTAATCTTACGTGAGTAATTCTCGTGTAATATAAATAAAATGTGAGGTACAACTCACGGTCAGGGCTTCGCCTCGTCCTTTGAACGTATTTAGAGACAAATGGCGTTTCCTGCATGATATTGGCGTTTGCACCGAACGCTTCGACGGCGCTCTGCATGACATTCTCTACGTCCAGCGAATTTGGACGGAAGATGAAGCTACCTGCAAATTAATTTATCATCTTAGCCCACTACTCAAAAGCTGGGTAGCTTATTAGGGAGACCGCTTGACTTGAAAGCGTGAGGTCGCGGGTTCAAATCCCGTGCTCGTACCAATGAGCTCTTTGGAGTTTATGTACGGATTTTCATGCCACTGGCTTTTCGGCAAGTGCCTTTATTAACTAAACAAAATACAAGCAAAAATTAAAACTACAAATACAGTTAGACTGCCCATAGACCGTTGAAGGTCTAAAGACAATCCAAATGCTCAAGCCCACTACCAGTTGGCAGCGTACCCAGCATGCTGGCGGCTTTTCGGTGAAGGATAACATCGCGAGGAAACCTGCATACGTACAAAGAAGTTCAATGGCGTATGTGAATCCACCAATCCGCACTGGGCCAGCGTGGTGGATATGGCCCAATCGCCCTTTCGGAAGTAGGCTCAAGTCTAGCAGGGGACTATTAAAAAGCTTTATGCTCAGCCCACTGCTGGACATTGGTCTCTCCCAAGGCACGCCACACAAACTGATCTTCGGAATTTCGCTTTTTTAAATGCTTATTCTTTAATAATGGATATTTTTTCTAATCGGACTTCTGAATCGGCTAAACAGACCACTTAATATCTAAACCACTTGCCTTGTACAGGGTTACGCATTTAGACTGTACTAAGCCAAAAGGAGGTCATCGTACACATCATTATGAACAACTGTTAATATGGGACCAACACTGATATCGCGAAAAAAAAACATCATCATCATTTCAGCCATAGGACGTCCACTGCTGGACATAGGCCTCCTCCATCTATCTCCAAAAGGGCCGGTTGGAAGCGGAAAAAAAAGCTTTTCTATAAATTTTGTCAATTGTCAAGGCTGTTTTTTTATGGAACAGCAGATTTTATTTTCTCGATTTCAGGGTTGGTTTCAACGATTCGCAATATGCCTTTTGTGTAATTTACACAAAACGTGTATATTAGTTTCATAGTGCCTAGGTGCCTAGTGGACCAACCCAGAAATAGAGGGAAAAACAGACGGGATCAACTGTTCCATAAAAAACAGTAATTGACACTCGAAAAAATTTATAGAAAAGTTTTTTTTCGCGATTTCAGGGAACAAATTTTACAATGGGACCAACCCATTGTAAAATTTGTTCATAATGATGAGTACAATAACGCAACAATACACGCTTTGTGTAATCTACGTGTTTTATCGCGTTAAGAAGCGGTACAATCGCAAAACTTACCAAAAGAAGTGTTTTTAAACGCTTTGTGTGACGTGACAAAATTAGCTGATCAGATAAAAAAAATACTACAAGTAGAAAAAACCCCTTGGTAATAATCTTAACCGAATATTTTTTTTAAAAATTGTCTAGACTCTTAAAAAAACATATTACAAATTGCACAATAAAAATAGCTTCTGAATTGAAGAACTCCGAATTTTCAGCGACAACAACATTTTTTTTGTACGAATTGTATAGCCAGACTAGTCTTTTAAAACTTTGACCAGTTAATTGTTGAAATTCATTTATATAGTTTGATAAATTAAATAAAAACCCTCAAAATAATATAAACACAAGCACAAAGTCATCATCATCATCAAATATGATGATATACGATTTACGACTTTAAACAAAGCCGTTTTAGATAGCAAATAGATCATGGCGTGAGCGGGTGAAAAACGAATTTGAAATCGTGATCAGACCGCGCCTTAATTGTTTTTATATATCACAGAGTCGCACAGTAGGTAATGGAGAGAGCTATGCGCGATAAAATTCGAAACGAGGATAATATTATTCACCGAATAACCACAGTCACCGACATACCTGCTAAGATTTTTAAGAGCATAAGAGGCAAAGGCAAGCTACGTCACTCGAACCGATGAGAAAGAAAGATTCTTTAGTGGAGACTACGAACTGGAAGACGCAGCGTAGGTAGACATCCCACTAGATGGACCGACGACATCGTGAGAGTTGCATGCATCCAGTGGATGCAATGGTAGGCTGTCGTTCAGTGTAGAGTTCTAAGGGGATGTGTTCAGCAGTGTGGACGTCTTCTGGCTGATGATGATGACAAATTCTTTTAAATAAAACTTACCTAAATTATTCTTGTCGAAGAGAACTTCATCCAGTTTATTCCGAACCCATACCCCTTTATTCACAATATTGTTTCTCTCCAACTTAGGTTTCTGGTAATTCGATTCAGCTTCCAAGTAATAACTATCGATTATTATAATCGAAATCGATAGAATAACAAATATTTTTGCGTACATCACTAATGTTGATACATATCAAGTGGAGAATGGGTCTCTGAAGTCTGAATGGAAGGAATTTGGGATGTGTATCAATTTGTATCGGGCGGTTTTGGCTTATTTGTAAATATGATAATTAGAGTGGGGCGGAGGTCTATAAAAAATATCAAATATCGATAAAATGTACGTTATAACAATACAATTCAATAGAACAACGCTTGATTGACACCACAGAAAATACATACAAGAAGAATTTTAAATAGAGGCACAAAAGCGATCTTATCGATGAACGCAATCTCTATCAGACAACCTTCAGATAAATGTAGATAGACATTCCTTGTAAAGTATGGACGTTGGTGGTAATGGTGGTGTTCTAGTTTTTAAAGTGATTTTTTCTGGATATCTTGTCTTCGATTTCGGGCTATCTGTCTTTCGGTTTTCTCGTTTTTATTCATACCTATGATTTGACTTGTAGATAAATTCATAGTTATTTTTTTCCTGGCCAAGTGCCTTTATTAACTAAACAAAATACAAGCTAAAACTAAAACTACAAATACAGTTAGACTGCCCATAGACCGTTGGAGGTCTAAAGACAATCCAAATGATCAAGCCCACTACCAGTTGGCAGCGTACCCAGCATGCTGGCGGCATTAGTTTTAAATAGTTTTTAGTTCATCATTTATATTAATTCTTTTGACATATTTATAATCTAATAAAATTTTGCACGCCCTTACCTTTAGGGCTGTTAACGGATGAACATTTAATATTTTAAGACCTTGTATAGGTACGTACTGGCAAGCAAATATCAATAATATCTTAGAAAAAAATGTTAGAAGTTTTTTATTTATGCAATTGAACAACGTGTAAATGTCATGAAACTAACAAAAAAAATCAGAGCAGATATTTACATTCAAACATCTGCCCGGTCGGGATAGTATCCGAAACTCCCAGAGCCTCAGATGACAGACCACTACCAACTAAGCCAGACGGACAAACTAATTTTTCAATAACCACTTACTCCTCTTTCAGTAATGCCCATCCAAAGGTTTCTCGATACAAATCGCTAAAGGCTGCATATACTGCGCGTTTTTGTATCAATTTACGATAGTCATAATAATCGGTTTCTTCTAGACAAGCTTGCTCCATTGTAGATTGCATCATCTCTTAACATCAGGTGAGTTGGCGGCCAAGCTCAAGCCTATTTATAATAAAAATTTAATATAAAGTTATTTACTTTGTATTTTGTTTGGTGATTTAGTTATTTCGGTATAAAGTGATATTGTATTGTAACCACTATCGATATTATTTTTCCCCTCCCTATATCAAACTTGAATCGTCAATATTTACGTTCTCCCACCAAAAAACAGACGTGCTGTTTACGATTCGCGGCATTTTCTTCTATTTTTGTAAACAGTTACTCTTTAATTGGGACAATGGTGATTAACGTTGCAATTCAGACTTCATTAATCAGTTCTTAAAGGCTACTTTTGTGAGATAAAGTTAGTGGAGTTTGTCTAAAACAAGAAGCATCCTCAAAAGTCTTTGGTGTAAATTCAGTAGCTTAAGGTACCGATGAAAAAACAACGGAAGAGGTTCTCAGTTAATATTTTAATATTTATCATCATCGAGTTTCATTTATGATTACCTACGCCCATACAGGGTTATTATCAAAATCATACAGGGGTTTCCATCCGTCGATTTTTCCAGATTTATCCAGATTCCATGAGGAATTCGTCCAGATTATTGACAACGTAAAACGCGTGGAATTTTATATTTCATATTTTTTTAAGTTTTAGTTTTTAGTTTATATTTTAGGTTTTCATCAATTTTCTGTTTTTTTTTTTTAAGTTCCTATCCAAATAAATATATAGATTTCATATTATTTTGTAAATTTTCGGGTCTTTTTTTAATTCAAAGTAGTTTTTTTGTCAGAGGCTGAACGTATTTGATTCTAAGTTTAGTATGGAGCTAAGTATAATCCATAAAAAAAAAAAAAAAAAAAAAAGCGTAGTATAAAAGCGAAAGTAACTCTGTCTTAGTCAGGGGCCTTACGCCTAGCTGTTTAAAGCAATCCAGTTTAGGTGATGAAAAAATGTGGCGCGAACGCAAACCGTATTTGGGCGCGTTAAGGTTCACGTTCGCGTGATTTTCCGAACAGCGCGGTTTTAACGTTAGTTTAAGACCGCGTAAGGCGTTGGCCGTAAGGCCCTTGTATGTTTGTTATCTTTTCACGACTAAACGGCTAAGCCGATCCTAACGAAATTTAATAGAATGATAGTGTACATCATGAAGAAGCACATAATTTTCTTTTACCTCCCAGATAATGCGGGAAAACTGAAAAATTGCGGGTAACAGCAATTAGTTACTTTATAATAAAACTAGCGGTCCGCCCCAGCTTCGCACGGGTATAGATTATAGCCTATGTCACCCGGGGATAGTGTAGCTTCCCGTCAGTGAAAGAATTTTTCAAATCGGTTCAGTAGTTTCGGAGCCTATTCAATGCAAACAAACAAACAAACAATCAAACCTTTCCTCTTTATAATATTAGTATAGACTAGCTGACCTGACAGACGTTTTCCTGTCTTAGAACACGCAAAGTTAAAATTGTATATCTTATTTTTTTACACCTCGGGTTACATTTTTGGAGTTTTAGTAAGGATCCCTATTTTTTTTAAAATATAATATAGGCTGTTACCCGGGGATAGTGTAGCTTCCCAACAGTGAAAGGATTTTTCAAATTGGTTCAGTAGTTTCGGAGCCTATTCAATGCAAACAAACAATCAACTCTTTCCTCTTTATAATATTACTAGCGGTCCGCCCCAGCTTCGCACGGGTAAAGATTATAGCCTATGTCACCCGGGGATAGTGTAGCTTCCCAACAGTGAAAGAATTTTTCAAATCGGTTAAGTAGTTTCGGAGCCTATTCAATGCAAACAAACAATCAAATCTTTCCTCTTTATAATATTAGTATAGACTAGTAGGCCGTCCCGGCTTCGCACGGGCGAAGCCGGGGTATATAGCCTATGTCAACCGGGGATAGTGCAGCATCCCAACCAAAGAAGAATGTAGTACATTTACATCGATGATCCCAACAGTGAAAGAATTTTTCAAATCGGTTCAGTAGTTTCGGAGCCTATTCAATGCAAACAAACAATCAAATCTTTCCTCTTTATAATATTAGTATAGATAGTTTACTTAGATGTTAAAATTTTAATAAAAAACTTAAATACTAAGCTGCTAAAAAGATAAGTACCAACACAAGCGTTGAAGGTAATTAGAACATTTGTGGACTTATGTTATTCTGGCCTCAGATTCACTTTGCTATACTTTCCTTGATTTAATTATTTTCAAATTCATTTACGATCGAATTTTACGATTTTTTTCAGATCGGTTCTAATTTGCGACATATTTAACCTTAATACACTTTTGTTCTCCAAAACGAAATGAGGAAAAAGATAATTTCCGATAACGGAAAGTTTAGAAAACAATACCTTTAGTTCTTGTCGAGTGGTAGATAGACGTGGTGTTAAGAGAAGAAAGGAATATCTATAAACCTATATAAGTAAGTGCATAACGGGCAAGTGACTTTATTAAATAAACAAAATACAAGCTAAAACTAAAACTACAAATAGTTAGACTGCCCATAGACCGTTGAAGGTCTAAAAACAATCCAAATGCTCAAGCCCACTACCAGTTGGCAGCGTACCCAGCATGCTGGCGGCATTACCACGTTGAATGACAATGCTTGTGCGTTGAGCCAGAAACACGCCAGCATTTTGGTCACGCGTCACATTAACCAGGCGCTCTGAAAGATTTTTGAAAATGAGGTGAGCTCCCGGTCCCCAAGGGCCCAATGTCTCGACCCCAAACGCCTCAAATATGTAACCACTGCCGAGGTTAGCATATTTGCGTCGCTTGTGCTGATCTGCCGAATTGCCAGCTGCGCCAGTCCTATTATACCCTGTGTCTCAGGAAGATGTGACGGTGCCAAAGTATCGACACAAGTTTCGTCCCATACAAGGGGCCGCCCCATATAGGTAAGTTGAAGTTGAAGTGGCAAAATATGGGCAGGCCACATCGCTCGAAGAACCGATAACCGATGGGATGAAAGGTTCTTGAGTGGAGACCATGAACCGGTAGACGCAGCGTAGGGAGGCCTCCCACTAGATGGACGGACGACATAGTGAGAGTCGCTGGCATTCAGTAGATGCAAAAGACAGGCTGTCGTTCAGTGTGGTGGTTAATGGAGGAGGCCTATGTTCAGCAGTGGACATCTTCTGGCTGATGATGATATAGGTAGGTATCTAATAAGAAAATCCTATTGAGATCTTAGGTTAGAACACATTGAAACTTTTAATTTAACAGTTTGTATTATTTTGTCTGTGGGAGGGAAAGTGATATATCGCGGTGAAACATGTATTTTCGTGTTGTTTCCAAAGCTCAATAAAAGCCTCTTGAAAAATCTCCACCAGTTTAGTAGGGCATGACTTTGACTTGACCTTGACTTACTTTGCTTGACTGTGACTATTCTGACTATACAACAAACAGCAAACCCCCACACAAAATACGTATTTTTTTACGTATTTTAGTATTAGCTCTATTATAAAAACGGTAATACGTACCAGCGTCACCCATCCAAGATTAACATGATTATAGTGCACACTCTAAAGTATTACAACAAATAATACATAAAGGCCAAGTGCGAGTCGGTGTGAAATTTCTGTTCACCACCAAGTTAAGCATTGGCCGGTTTATTATTTCGTTTAGTTGAAAATACGGGGCGCAGCTAGAATCTAAATAAAATTATAAATAAGTTACTTTTTTCAAATTTCGTGATTGAACTTGTTTCAGTTAACCAACACCCTGTACATATGTCGCGATGGGACTACGACACCGTATTCTACAGGGTGTTCTGCATCACTCTGCTGGCTGTAGCGTTCACCTTCACAGTCATACTGACAAATGTGTTTGTAGATATAGACGGGCTGCTCTCTAAGAAGGACAAAGGTACCCAACCATTTTTTCAGTTTACTAATTATTTATTTTGTACTGTGTATTTATTTTTCTTATTTTTAGCCTACGCTGTCTGTCTATCCGTCCGTCCGTTTCTCTATCTTACCTTTTAACGGCTGTATCTTTCGCACCATAATAGATATCCAGTTAAAATTTTCCCAGAATATGTATTGTTATGTCGGATTAACTAAGAAATAATAATAAAGTAAAAACTAAACCATACAACAATTTTTTTAACGTATTTTTGTATTTGCTGTAATGTAAAAAAACCGGACAAGTACGAGTAGGACTCGTGCTCTGAGGGTTCCGTTGGACAGAACCCTCAGAGCGCTAGTCCAAAAAAAACCTAAGGTTGAATTATTGAAAGACAAACTTACCTTTGTAGTTGATTATAAGGTTCTTCTATACATTCCAACTACAAAATATAAGTTTGTAATAGCAAAATAATTATTTTTAAATTATATAACTTCAAATTTGTAACTTTCAGATTTATTCCTATATATGTGGTATGAGACCTTGCCTTTTGCCAAATTTCATGATTCTAGATCAACGGGAAGTACCCTATAGGTTTTGGTTTTCCTGGGAAATCGCAAAATATGCGACGTAAACGTTCATATCTTTTGATTGCGTTGACTTACAACTTTTATTTTTTTACAGCCAAAAGAAACCGTAGACCCAAGTATTAAGTATAAATTTCAACTTGATACCTTTACGCGTTCTTGAGAAAAAGGGTCTTGACAGACGGACAGACGGACAGACGGACAACGAAGTGATCCTATAAGGGTTCCGTTTTTTCCTTTTGAGGTACGGAACCCTAAAAATGGTAATACTTACAAGCGTCAAACTTGGCATTATTATAGTACACACTCTAAAGTATAACAACAAATAATAAATAATGGCCATGTGCGAGTCGGTGACATATTTCTGTTCACTACCAAGTTTAGCAACGTCGAGCACGGTCGTTACGCTGCACTTACCGGTCCGTGGTTTCCATTCGAGAACATTTTGGCCCCATCGGCCATCGTTCTACGTGCTATGTGCCCTGCCCATCACACACACATCTATTGTATTAAAAAAAACTGTTTTGAATATAATAAAAGATTATAGTTTTCAGGAAAGAAGGAGGATGGCAGGAAGTTAAGTAATTACTTTTATTCTTTTTCAGTGAAACCTACCAAACCACCCCCGAAGTCGATAAGCCATGACCTCTCGGAGCTGTCCCGTGTGATAAACGCCAACATGCCCGAAGAAAAGTCTGAAGACATCTACGAAGACAAGGATTATCAGGACTCGAACGATCTATATAGAAATAAACGGTCTATGGGTAATATCAGACAATAGTCAGTTAGTAGTAACCTGAACGAAGCGCTTTGATTCCACTTTTATTGTGCGAATTGCTAGTCTGTGAAATGCGCTGCCTGAATGGGTGTTCTCCGATAGTTACAATCTGGATGTCTTCAAATCACGAGTGAATCGGTTTCTTCTAGGCAAGCGTGCTCCACCGTAGACCGTATCATCGCTTAACATCAGGCGAGTTGGCGGTCAAGCGCAAGCCTATTATTAATAAAATAAAAAATTTAATTAAACTCAGGCATCCAGATCGCTCGAAGAACCGATAACCGATGGGGAAGAAAGATTGTGGAGTGGAGACCACGAACCGGAAGACGCAGCGTAGGGAGGCCTCCCACTAGATGGACCGACGACATTGTGAGAGTCGCGGGCATCCAGTGGATGCAAAAGGCAGGCTGTCGTTCAGTGTGGAGGTTAAAGGGGGAGGCCTATGTTCAGCAGTCCTGATGTGTGTCCTTCTGGCTGATGATGATGATGATGATCCAGATACAATCTACCTATAGAGTCACAAAATGCTAAAAATGACCGAACCAAAACTTTGCGCACATTTTGCATTGAGCTTGTCGACAGTCGATAGGTAGGAGTTCTCTAATGGCCCATCCAGACTCTTGCGAGGCGCCTCCTATAGGCTCTCGGCACGAGTCTTGGCGAGTGGAGGCTGCAGGAGTGCTAGCCATCCACACTCTCGATTTATTCAGTGGCCCCCTACGTGTACCACAAGATGGACGTGATTGAAGTGACTGCGTTAGCTACTTTACTGCTAGTACTGCTACTAACAAGTTGTGTGTTTTATTAAATGACTAGCGGTACGCCCCAGATTCGCACGGGTATAGATTATAGCCTATGTCACCCGGGGATAGTGTAGCTTCCCGTCAGTGAAATAATTTTTCAAATCGGTTCAGTAGTTTCGGAGCCTATTCAATGTAAACAAACAAACAAACAAACAATCAAATCTTTCCTCTTTATAATATTAGTATAGATTTACAACTGAACGGCTCATTCAATCTTATTTAAATGTTACAGACGATTTAAAAATTTGAGAATCGGCAGGATTCGAATCGAAGTGCAAAACACGTCAATACAAAATTACTTTTGAGTTAATCAATCCTGAAATTTGTCGATGAAAATATTTGCATGAAAATGGGTACAGAGTACTTTTATCCCAGAAAATATAAGAAAACAGTAAAACCACGAAATATAGCAATTTTTTAAATTGTATTGTTTATTTTACAGATACACCAGATCGCGTATTCCATATAAAAGATCCAAAAGTCAAAGAGATATTGACCAATCATCTAGCTGACCTATTAAACGAATTAGATGAACAAGAAAACCAAAATAATAAAAACAATATGAAAATATCGACTGTTGAAGACAATGGTTACAATGATGACAAAAATTTCGTAAATGTAGAAAAAATATATGATAAATATAATGGAAATTCTAATTTAAATATAGATAAAAATATCGTTAAAAAAGGTGTTGGTATCAAAGAATATTTGAAAGAAAATAAAGAAGAATCTAAAAGGAATGATAATGCACATAAATCGCATAAAGATTATACAGCGGAACTACTGCATTTGACTATGCATAATGTAATATTACAAGGTATTATAGAAAACACTGATTTGGACGATGTATACAAAAAAGTGGCAGACTTAGTTAAGGATTTTGAAAATGACCACTCAAAGCTTAATAAAGGTAAGGTAAATAAGAAAAAAACGTAGACAACACTTACAGATGGAGCTATGCACAAATTCAAGGACACTCAACGAGCTATGGAAAGAGCTATGCTAGGCGTCTCCGAGAGATCGGGAACGAAGTTAGTCGTCAGAAATCCAAATTCATAGCTCAGCATATTAACATTAACAAGCTGAAGTGGCAGTGGGCCGGTCATATTTGTAGCAAAACCTATAAGCTAAAACTTAGAGGAGACGTGTTCTAGAGTGGAGACGACGAATTGGTAAAAGCCGAAGATTGGACTGACTGGCTTGCTTTCGGAGAGGCCTATGTCCAGTAGTGGTTTGAGATAGGTTAATTATAGTGATGATATATTAGAGACAGGCCTGACGACCAAGAAAAAATTACGATTACTCTTCAAGACACTACGGTGACAAAGAATTCGGAATAAGCAAAAAACTCTGAATAGATCTTTACAAGTTTTGTTTATAAAGTTTAATCCATTGAAATGTGTCCCACTTTTTATCCTTCTCACTTTCTGTGCCAATATTCATATCAATATCATGTCCTTTTTGTGTATTAGCTGATACACACTAATTACCTTGCTGTACAGACTAAGATAAATTAGCTATAGCAAGCAGAATATAACAAACTTGCACTGTAAGCAAGAAGAAAAAGGTGTAAAACACATCGTAAATACAACTAACCTGACTAATATTTTAAATTTTTCAGATGAGCTCAGAAATCTATTCAAAAACGTTAACAATTTCAAGAAAGACACTGAATATTCGAACGAGAAAACTAATGAATTTAAAAACATGAAGGGACCTTTTTTTAAAGATTTTTATACTAAAAGAAGTATGAAGGCTAATAAAGAAGTTACAACTGAAAATAATCTCATACAAAGAACTTCGACTGGCAAACCTAAAGGTATTTCAGTTATGAACACATATAGTATTAGAAATATAAAAGCTTGTGTGTAAGTATTGGTGTTTGTCCGCACTCACTTGCCTGGAAGCGATCGTTCTTAAGGCCACCGACTGTTGCACTAGTTTTAAACAATAAAGAGTTTATCTATATATCACTTCGTAACAGCTGAATGAAATTTGGAATGGAGAATTTACCCTGGATTAACACATAATATGCTATTTTAATTCCACCACAATTTCTTAATATCTACCAAAATTGTGTAACGATAAAGTTATATGATTATTTACGGGATATTTACCAAGGAAAGTTTGTGGAATGAGCTCCCGATATTATAACTTTAGTGAACAACTGTGATAGTTTAAAACAGTATTTTTGTGTAACGATGTTCGTAATAATCGAAACAATTATAGTTCTTATGGGATAGCAGGTGAAATCGCGGGCGTTACTAGTAATGTAATAACTCATAATGACAAATAGCTGTATTTAATGCATAATAATGAGTTTGTTCTAGATAATAACGTAATTATCAAGACAATCATTGACATCACCTCTACATCTAATGACAAAACTAATAAGGCCAGTGATTTGTAAGTATTTGGAATTTTACTATCAAACCAAGTAATTATGCAATGCGAAGTTAGTATTTTGTTATCGATCACACCAAAAAAGCTGAGCAGTGAGAGAAGTACGAGTCGAATTCCATAGAAATTTCAATTTATAAATTCAAAATGTGTGAATGCCATCATAGCCGGAAATAAGTGAAAGTGGGCGGGACACATTGCTAGAATGCACGATAGCTGCTGGATTAGGAGACTCCTAAAATGGAAGCCTCGAGTCAACACCCAAGGGCACGGAAGACCGCCGCAATGCAGGGTGGATGACGTCAGGTGACACAGGACATGAGTGGATGATGGGCACAAGACTGCCAGAAGTGGAAGAAATGAGTAGAGGCCTACATCCAAGACTAGATAACAGAAAGGCTCCCATGATGATGATGAATTTCGATACGTATATCGAATATCAGTAGGTATTTCACCCAAAGAATCAGATGACACTTGGCAAAGAAATTGATCTTAGCTGATGTAGAGGCCATAGAGGAAATCTAAGCAGCACGGCGCATGGGATTGTATGCAATCTGATAAGGCACGTGTCAACATTGGAAGCATGTCAAGGATCATAAACATGGAACAAAAATACAAAATATTTTGTTTACATTGCACGGGAATCATATTTAAAGGGAGGGAGGGTTTTTTTTTTATTTTATTTTTTACTCCATCTCGCCTTGCAATCACCTCGCGCACCGTGAAAACGGCCAAATGTGGTTGAAACCATAATCAGAATAACCAGTTTAATCATACGTGAGCAATTCCCGTATAATATAAACAAAATGTGTGACAACCACGTCAGTTTCCATAATAATAAATACTAGAAGTATAAGATGGCACACTACCACCCGTTCCTCAAGGAAATTTCAAAAAATAATACTCAATACATTCAATACATTAGTTCCATATTCATGACGCGTAATGCCCAAGAATTGAACTACCTGCAGAAAAAGTGGACCATCCTTATCATCAGGAAAAAATAGCTAAATAAAATCGCGTTCACTGCTGTGCACCCTACCAAACCTACTTAACAATCTAATCTAAATACATTGAGGGGAAAGGCTTTAAAAAAATATTCTCACGCCATTTTTTACAAGTTCTAGTTGTGGGATTTGGGATATCTTGTTTGATTATGGCTCCGGCTAACAGAAATTCCCACTACGCCACACGCTACTAATGCCATAGGTGGAAATTAAGCAGACGATGGTAATGGTAATATTATTCAGACAAGATTAGAAAACAGGGAAATTTCAAAAGAAACCATAAGGCACAAATTTTTTGGAAGTAAAAACTGTTTCGAATAATGCATTATTAAATAAACCACTCTATATTGATAGGACGTGAAAATCTACCTTTCGATATCGAATAAATGAAAACTTTTTCTACAGGAATTCAAAAGGAAAAATAAACGGGATAATCAAACTGATATACAATGGCAACATTATCAAGTTTAAAAGAATGGACGAGGACAACAACACTGACAGCCAAAGTGTTTCTAGCAAATTAAATATTAAAACAAGCCCTAAAAATAGCGATTACATTGCTAAAAATCGTGAAATTCAACCACATGTTTCAAATCAAAGCAACTATCAAAAAGTTTTTTATGACTACTTAAAAAGATTCAAAGGATCAGACAGCTCAGAACAAGAAAAAGTCTTAACAAGCAAACGTCTCAAACGCCACATAAAAATTCGATTCGAAAACAACAAAACTACAGTAAAACCTAAAATCAAGAAAGACGACGACGAGCTTTTTGTAGAAATCGAAACGCATTTTGATAGTAAAGGTATGAAAGGAGAAAAAAAGAAAAAACTGATAAGGAACCTCATAGAAAAAATACAAAGCGCTATCCATTCTGATAACAATGCACATAAAAAGAAACAAAAACATTGGCACGTGAAAAAAAGGATACAGGACCCATTGAATAGTAAAAGTGCTTCTGCTTTACTAAACAAACTGATTTTACCCTTAGAAACACTAGCGCATAGACACTTGGATCCAATAAGTAAAGCAGTACCTTTAAATGAAGATATGCCTCTTGTTAATATCTTTAGTCATAAGCATTGGGATACGCCGTACTACAGCCCGAGATTTTTCGGTAAAACTATCAACTCTGCGGAAATGAATACAGTTGACACTGATTACAACAGAGTAATGAGACATAATGGTATACCACTGAGATTGCAGAAACCATTGAATACAGACATGAGCGATGAAATATTTCAAGATAGCAAGATTGTTGATTTAGGTAATATAAAATTTTTGATGAAGGATATAGATGGATCCGGTTTTTCGATTGGGTTCAATCAGTACACAGATCAAGCTCCAGACGCGGAGACAATGAAACTTTTTTCAGGATTAGAAAATATTATACAAACTTACCATCAACAGTACGATCAAGAATCTATTACTCAACAACAAAATGGTTATGATAATGATAAAAATATTTTACCTGAAGATGTTAATGAAGAACAAACAGATCAATCTAATCAACATATTATACGAAGACGTTTTATCCAAGATTCCTTTGAAAACCACCACCATCCAAATAATTATAAAATTATATATGGTCACAATTTACCTTATAAAAACTACAATGAAATATTTAATTTTGGCAAAACTAAAATTTCAAAAGTGAATAATATGAAAGTTTACAGAATGAAAAGCGCAAAAAAATCTGTTTTTATTATTGACGAAAACGTTTTCGACAAAGCTTTGAAACCGGCTGAAATACTTTCTATATCTGATTTGCTCCAAAGAAAAAAGAGATCTATAAAAGTGAAAAAAATATCAAACGTTAAAATTAAGACAAAAATTAACAAGTATCTAAATACGAAAAAGATGGCTTCGAAAAGTGTATTCATAAACATAAAACCATCAAAAAGGAGCAAACGTCAGATTGATAAAATAAAAATAATCGCAAGGGATTTGCCGCAACCCAGCAAATCCGAAGAAGATAATATATTTGTAGTATCTGATGAAAAATTATTAGCTGACAGAGCTTTGGTAAGAGAATTAGAATTGCCTGAAATGGAATCCAATGATAGGACGCACTTGATGGAATACTATGATATAGTTTCACCTCAAAAAGAAGAAGAGCCATATGAAATAGTTAGTCAAACTCAAAAAATAAACGAAGATCCTGAAGAACACTTTGATATTCTTAGTCCATACATGTACGAAGTTAATTCATTCAACAATCAGAACGAATTTAGCAGACGAGCTAGACATAATTCTTTAATGTCTAAATATCCACATATTATCATGGAAGAGCCACAAGGTAATGTGAACCACGGCGAAGAGTTTTTGATAGATAATATTCAAACACAACAATTCAGTGCAGAAGCCACTACAATATCAGCAATGCCGACTATAATAGATATACCTTCACTTAATGACCAAGAAATTACGGACCTTATATCACCACCAAAGGACCACAGTAATTACAGAGTTTCAGTAAAGATAAGGCCAAAAAATGCAACTAACATGTCAGGCTATAAAGAAGTACATACAAGTATCAATAAAAGCTACAACAAAAACGGTTTAACATATACATCTTTAGTTAATGTATCCCAACTTTCTAAGGTTGAAAAGGTTAATAAAACTGTAACTAGAAGAGATAATGATGATCACGTATCAGAACAAAAAAATAACTTCAAGCAACAGCAAGACATTATCAAAACTTTAATAAATCAACACAAGCGTCGTCTTGATATGCAATTAAAACATTTACAATCAGAAAAACATAAATTAGAAACTATGTATGATGAGAATCCGGAAAATATATCGGAAAGAATCACCGTCAAACCTCATCCGAAAAACTCAAAAAAAGTACAAAAACCACTTCAAGAACAAGCAAAAAAGAAATCAAATCGTGAAACAACTACTGTGGAAGCTACAACACAAACCACGACAAATGAACCTACGACTACAGACATAACTACCTCAGAATACGTGCAAACAACGATAGATGATATGATACGAACTAAAATGATCGAAACGATCGAGAGAAACGAAAACATAACAAATGAACTACTGAAAAAGATTGACCAAAATACTGGCGTTCTAAAAATATTTTTAGGCAAATTAATAGCGACAATAGACGTACCTTCCATGAGAGCTACAGAAACGACAACTCCCAAAACCGAACAGACAAATAACAATAAAGATAACACTGCATCTAGTAGAAATAATCCAGTTGTTGCAATCCCACCAACGAATGGTCATAACATAGAAAATAACAATATCCCATTCAATTTTGATGATTTTCATTATATGCCTAACATGTTATTTAGAAATATGCCAAGAACGGCAAATAATAGTTATGGCATCCCTTTTGTTTACGCGGTCCAAAATCCTTACGGCATGATGCCCAACAGAGATAGCATGGCTAGTGTAGTATACCATGGTCATATACACACTGACACAATTAATGAAAATAATATGATAAAGAGAGATATGAAATCGCCTATAAAAGTCGTTCTCAATGATAAAATCAAAATTGTTACCGACAAGAAGAATATAGAAGCTAATTTCTGGAAACCTAAACCTGGGGAGAAAGTCCTGCATGATTTTGTCGTTCATAAGAATAATTCGAGGTTTTTTTTAGATGATTCCCGAAACGATTTCACAGTTGTACCTCTAAGCGATCAGGCAAATATTGTTTTCCCCGTGGGCTTAGCTAATGGCACCAAAGTGTGATTAAATTTAATTTGTATAGTTTGTTTTTGTATATTTGTAATTTGTTTGTACTAAATACATTTTGAATGGTAACATGCAGTTTTTTATTTATAACCCAAAAACCTTAAACGCCTGCTTAGCTCATTGTGAGTTCGTACTTTCCCGAATTTTTATACTGAAATATCTATTGTAATTTCACTCCTTTACATTTTCGCCCGCTTTCTTTTGTGCGTTGCTTGCACGCAAGAACGTAAGAATCTTCATCTAAAAGTGCATCCAGATCTAGCGAATGCGCACGTTTGCGAAAGACTTGCTAACTGTGCATGTGCATTTTGTTAATACGAAGCGGCGACACCGTTTCATCTATACTAATATTATAAAGAGAAAAGATTTGATTGTTTGTTTGTTTGCATTGAATAGGCTCCGAAACTACTGAACCGATTTGAAAAATTATTTCACTGTTGGGAATCTGCACTATCCCCGGTTGACATAGGCTATATATCCCGGCTTCGCCCGTGCGAAGCAGGGGCGGCCTACTATTATTCAATATACCGAAAACGACGCGCTTTGATTCCGCTTTTATTGTGCAATCTGCTAGACTGTGGAATGCGCTGCCTGAATGGGTGTTCCCCGATAGTTACAATCTGGGTGTATTCAAATCGCGAGTGATACGGTTTCTTCTAGACAAGCGTGCTCGAACGTTGACCGCATCATCGCTTAACATCAGGCGAGATGGAGTTATACGTAAACCTATTATAAAATAATAATAAATAAATAATAAATATTCGGGACATTTTTGCACACACGGTCATCTGACCCCAAACTAAGCAAAGCTTGTGATATGGCTGCCAGAGACTGATATACATACATATATATTTTTAAATACATAGATATTAACACCTAGATATAGAACAAACACAAATGTTCATCACATGAGGACATGAGATACGTCTCCATTATTACGACCATGTATGCTACTTTATATGTATGTGTACCTACCATGTTCTGACAAATAAATATTTTGAATTTGAATTTGAATGAATGTTTGTCCTAGGTGGGAATCGAACCCACGCCCCCAAGCGCAGAAGGCAGGTTCACTACCAATTAGATCAACGGACTATCCCGTCAAAAAATGGCAGTCAAGGAGACTGCCGACAGAAGTGAAAATGAATACGTCACATTAGCATGCCGGTGACGCGAACCCAAAGTTTTTCCCCTAAGAAAAATCGGTAAAATCGGCTAAAGAAATTTTCACTTCAAAAATCTCATCACTTCTTTCTTCTCTCCACTTAGTAATCATCATTAATTAACGATATGAATAACCACAAAACTTTATACATTAACATTTTGTCAGATATAAGATAAGATATTTAAGATAAAATATCAATTAAGTTAGAGCATTTAAAATGATACAGTTTTGCTTAATGGCGAGTTGTGTTTGGGACATTGTGATGAACACAAGTGATGTTGGTCAAATATGGAGCGAAAACTAGTAAGTGTGTGTTTTACATATATTTTTTTCTTTTCATTGAACGACCGTGGTAGCGTCCTTAACTGTTGGCCTTTTGGAAAAACTCAGAGTCACAGATCGGGCAATGGAGAGAGCTATGCTCGGAGTTTCTTTGCGCGATACAATCCGAAACGTGGATATTCGCCAAAGATCCAGAGTCACCGACATAGCTGTTAAAATTTGCAAGTTGAAGTGGCAATGGGCAGGCCACATCGCTCGAAGAACCGATAACCGATGGGGACGAAAGGTTCTGGAGTGGAGACCACGAACCGGAAGACGCAGCGTAGGGAGGCCTCCCACTAGATGAACCGACGACATTGTGAGAGTCGCGGGCATCCAGTGGATTTAAAAGGCAAACTGTCGTTCAGTGTGGAGGTTAAAGGGGGAGGCCTATGTTCAGCAGTGGACGTCTTCTGGCTGATGATGAACGAGCGTAGCAAAGTTCTCTGATTCTACGGGAACAGTTGGGCGTAGGTGTTTCTATATTTGTTCAACGATAACTTGTGTACCTTTAAGGCGCTATTTTCCCACTTTTAGCAATTTTGGTAATTCTAGTTGGTGGTTCTGGTTTTGGTCATTCTAGTTTTAGTTTGTCTACCTCCATGGTTAGCTTAAAATCATAAAAATGGTGTCATATCAAAATCGAATGTTTTATTTTGGAAACTGTAAAGACCGAAAACCGATTAAGGGCATTTCGTTCGATTGACAAAAATATGAAAGTACCGCTGATAAGCGCTTTTATCCGGGTTTTTTTAAATTATTTAAATACCTATTAACTAAATGCAGTATACGATATCTTAATTAACACATTACATTTTATAACTATGGAGGGAACCGTAAAGGTACATTTTACATTACAGCTATACTTTTTCAAAAATTGTAAAATAAAATAAACAGTAAAATACTTGCATCATCATCATCAGCCAGAAGACGTCCACTGCTGAACATAGGCCTCCCCCTTTAACCTCCACACTGAACGACAGCCTGCCTTTTGCATCCACTGGATGCCAGCGACTCTCACTACGTCGTCGGTCCATCTAGTTGGAGGCCTACCTACGCTGCGTCTTCCGGTACTTAACTTACTTGCATATGTAAATGTAATAGGATTTAGAAGCAACCAACTCCCCTCTCGAATTCGTACACCCTTTGTAGTAAAAACATGTTGACCGATAAATATTTTAAGAACTTCACCTGCACACATGTTTGGACAAATAAACGTCCAATGTAAATCCAATAATAAATATTTATCTTTATCAAAATAAAAGATAAACCTCAAAAATAGAAGTAGCGAAAAACTCGACTGTGTGTAAGCGCCATGGTTTTGCTCCACTAAATGCGACTTTAATACAATGAATTACGCCTTATCTTCTGTAGTAACAAGCTTTGCTTAAAAGTGGGAAATCTTGCCTTAAAAGTTGAATTGTGGTCAACTTGGGTTGTGTTGCATCAATTTGCACGGTTATGGCAAACAGTACCAAATTCATATTTTGGTTATAAATAGTTGAGGATATAAATAAGATTAATATAGTTTTAGAAACATAATTGGTGAAACTTTTCTTGATAGAATAATTCGGTGAAAACAGGGTTTCTAATTAAAATGAACAGAAATTTGTCAGCGACTCTGGCATGAGGACCCCCGTCTAATTTTTACTTTTTGACTATTTTATTATATATTACTTAGTTAATCCGCCGTAACATTACACATTCTGTTAAAATTTCAACTGGGTATCTATTACGGTTCGAAAGATACAGGCGTTTAAAGGTAGTACAAACTACCCTTTGGTTACGGAAAATCCTACCTAAAATCGAACCACTGGTGGGGAAAAAAATCTAAGTAAAACATAGTATAATCTTGGTTTTAATTATTTTATTTAAATTATACTATTATTTTACAGGTATTTGTGTTCGTGCTTATTTTTGGGCTGACCGATGTATTTGGCCTTTACATAGCAGAGGTAACTAATAAACACAATTTCTTAAAATTATTATTAACTAACAACCCGCTCGCACGAGTGTAAGTTACGTGCGAAGCCGGGGCGGGTCGCTAGTTATATATGTAAACCTTCCGTGAAAATGTATCTAACTCATGGTGAAAACCGCATCAAAATCCGTTGCGTGGTTTAGGAGTTAGCTGCCATACAGACATACAGACAGACAGACGCGGAAAGCGACTTTAATTTATACAATGTATATAGAGAAGAGATAATTATTCGGGACATTTTTGCACACACGGTCATCTGACTCCAAACTAAGCTTGTGATATGGCTGCCAAAGACTGATGATATACGTACATAATATATCGTTTTAAATACACTCTTAAATAGATATTAAGAACCAGATATAGAACAAACACAAATGTTCATCACATAAATGTTTGTCCTAGGTGGGAATTGGACCCACGCCCCCAAGCTTAGAAGGTAGGTTCACTACCAACTGGACCACTGGACGGGACGGGTTATCTATACTAATATTATAAAGAGGAAAGATTTGATTGTTTGTTTGTTTGTTTGCATTGAATAGGCTCCGAAACTACTGAACCGATTTAAAAATTCTTTCACTGTTTGGAAGCTACACTATCCCCGGGTGACATAGGCTATATTATATTTTCAAAAAAATTAGGGAGCCTTACTAAAACTCCAATAATGAAACCCAAGGTGTAAAAAAATAAGACTTGCTAGTCTAATACATATATACAAAAGTAACAGTGAATGTACACGACCTCAGCATAATATGACTAATGGAAGGAACTAACAACAAAACAATAGTCTTAAACCTCACCAAGGGGGAGAGGGGGAGTAAGAAATGCAAAAAAAAAAAAAACACTTGATTAATGGACGGCCTTCAGTTTGGCAGTTAGAGCCAGTAACAATTTATAAGGTAACAGTTCTTGAATAAATAATTTTGAATTTGAATTTTGAATTTTCGACTTTGATCAGGTCAACAATCAATCAACGGTCTACGAAGTAAAAGAAGACAAAACAACACACACACTTACAATAACAAACCAGCAACCTGAGAAGCCAATACTGAGAGAAATTACATATTACCACATTATTGAAAAACCTTACGAACAGGTAAATAGCATAGAACATAATAATATCACTAACATGGGTAAAATTATTGATAATATACACGACATAACCAATGCTGATAATATATTGACTGAAAACGGTGATATAACTACGAGTAAAAATAAAAACAGCAGTGAACACACAACTGACAATGAGCGAATTATGGTGATCAGTAATCATAGTATGATTGAGATTGATGATATTATTAACGGCAGCTATACAGCTGAAAATGCAGACAATTTATCTGATAGTAATAATATAAACAGCAACAGAGAAATTATTAACAATGGTAACATAATTATTGGTACGGATAATATTACCAGCGATAAAAATAAATCTGGTGATAGAGAAAATTTCACAACAAATTACAAAGATACTGACAATGAAAGGGAATCCGAGAAAGTCAATGGTATAATTAGCATTAAAAACACAGTTGAAGACAAGGATATGGCCGAAACTTTTAAAAGTTTAGATAACACTACTGATATTATAAGCCAAAAACATATAACATACACTAAAATCAATTCAACTGACACTGAAAAAGTAATTTTGAACAAACTGATAAATGATAATGCAGATAATATTATACCTAGCCCTGGCACTATTTTGAACCACAACAATGCGACCAGCATTGAAAATAAAAATCGTTCCAATAATGCTACTGAGAATAAAAAGGTAACCGAAAATGCAATAATTACACATTTATATTATGATACCGACAATAGTAATATAAATGTAACAGGCAATTTGATAAATACTGATATATCTGTTGATGATAATATGATTAAACCCGAAGATATATTTGAAAATAGAGAAAATTTAACGAAAAGTCAAATCACTATTGATATAGAACACGATTCTGGCAATACAAATGATTTACTTGATACAAATAGTATAAATAGTGAAGAGAAAACTGAAAACATAAATAATAATGATAGTATGAACACCACAAACAAACAAGGTAATAAGAATGATATACCTACTAATAAAATAATATCTGTAGACCCAGATAATGCAACTTATAACAATGAGATTATTCTAGACGAATTTATAACAAGTAATAAAGATGCGATAGCGATGAATAACGATTATGATGCCAAAAAAAATATCAACGAGACGAATCAATTAAAAAAAGAAATTGTAATTGAAAATGAGATATCTTCTCAAAATGCAGAAAATTTGACAGATTCTGACTATTATTACATTAACGGTAAAAATATGACAACAAACAAAGATGACGCATTTATAATAATTGTTGATGATAATGTCAGTTTAATTGACGATAATAATAATGTCATAATCGATAATCATAATAATAATGGCGATAAGGATAACAACATAATCGATGGCGATAGTAATAATATCAATGATGTTAATAATATGGTAGACCATCGTAAATTGCTCAATGAATTGTTTATATACGGTGATAATGATGATGACAATCCCTACGATGGGAAAGAAGGAGTTATTTTTGATGATAGACATTTCACAAATGGACATGGCTTTCAATATTACCATCCTGATCCCGAAAATCAGGTAAATTTACTAATCACCGTGATAGTCATATACACATTGTGGATGCGTATATAAATTACCAAACAATGTAATGAAATATGAGCATAATTATGCCAAAACATACTGTGATTATATTTTGTAAGTATAGTCAAGAAATATGATAGCGCTCGTGACGCAACTTAAGTAGCTGGTCTTAAACATCTTCGGACCAAAATATATACACACTGTGATATTTCATCAATTTAAAAGATTTTCAGTCGTATAAAGATAAAAAGGTAACAACTAGCAAACAGGCAAAAGTTACTCACATTTTTAATAATACTCTGCCTGTTGGTATAACAGTTTGCATAATTAATAACAACAGTTATAAAGTCATAATATTTACTTTTTCCCCAGAATTAGAAAAGGTTTAGAAAATATTGAGCAAAACTCCAAGAAAACCATTTAACTATAATCATTTAAAAAAAAGTTACACCCTATAATGCTTTTTTTCAGAACACCTCCGTAGATCCTGTAAGAGTCAACGAAGAGACCATTAATCCGAATCTAAAAGAAGCTTCTAATGATACTGAAATAATTGAAAAACTTGAAAATGAACCATTGAAAGAAATAGGGACCATTTTAGATGAAAATCAAGAACATTTGGTAAGTCATGACTAAAATACTAATAATGCTATTTCAAAAAGACAATTATAGAATTTACTTACTTAAAATATTTTTCAGGATACTCTGGACATGAAAAAAAGAAGAAGAAAGCGTGCTACTATAGTAAGTATAATTGGTCTTTTAGGTACTCATTTTTTTTACACAGACAAAACACTAACAATCACTAATTTAAACAAATTATTTTAGATACCAGTAAATGAATATTATGCTCCAGAAGACTTGTTGAAAGATGTGATAGACAAGGTATCGGAAAGAATGAAAAGAGATATAGAGGAAGAAGGAACGTATGGGATGAGATTAACAGGAAATAAGGGAGTAGTTTGGAATGTAAGTAATTAAATATTCATACCACAAGACATTTTAAAAACAATTTTAACATCAATAAATCATGTGCCTGCTGTGAAAATTATTGAATTGAAAGTTATTTTTTGCAAGGAAATATGATAAAAATTGTTAATTATTGGTAGACATAATTATTTAGAAGCTTTTTTTGTCACAGGATTTAGGTAACAACAGAATATCTTACAATATTGGAGAACCACAGAATAAACTAATAAATAAACGAAGTAAAGATGACGAAATAATTAATAAGAAAATAGAGGCGTTTCATAATTTTTTGAATGATGCACCTTCGACGGGTTATTCAAAATTTGAAGAACCGGATCTTACAAGAACAAATACTGAAAATTCAATTAATAAGGCACCAAGTACCGAGAAATTAATTACTAATAAACCAAGTACTAAAAAACCGGTTACTAAAGAACCGAGCACCAAAAATCCAGTGGCTAAAAAACCAAGCACTATAAATCCGATTGCTACTAAACCAAGCACAGAGAAACCAAAAGCAGTGCAACCTACTATCACTACTGAGGCTCCAAACATTGAGAAACCAATAATTGTAGAGCCAAAAATTGAAAAACCAATTAATGATCTCGATAAAACTTACGGAATGAGTCTTGCTGGAGATCAAGGGATTGTCTGGAACGTAAGGGACATTAATTTTATCGTATATTTTTTCAAATATTTTTTTATAAAATCAGCAGCAATCCGTTTTGGAAAACATTAATTTTAATACATTAAATTAAATATTTTCGCAGGATTTAAATGGACGTCGAGTATCGCACTATGTCGGTGCTGAAAATGAACCAACATCAAAAACAAGTAAAGATAATGAAGTAATCAATGAAAAAATTAAGCAATTTCAAAATTCTTTAATAGAAGCACCAACTCGTAATGAGACAAAAATAGAAATACCAAGCACATACGCAAATGTTGAGGAACTAACAACAAAGAAACCAAAAATTGAGCCACTTACTGAGGAACCCATAATTTATGAACCTGCAACTGAAGCACCAAAGACTAACAGACCCATTGTCATAGGCCCAATCAGTGAGGAGCCAACGAAAAATGAACCTACCACCGAAACACTGAGTACTGAAAGACCGGATGACCCAGTAAAGACATACGGAATGAGTTTAACGGGCGACAATGGAATTGTATGGAATGTAAGTTTTATCTTTCTTAAAGCTGGTTTGATAACAGAAATTGCACTATCACACACACTTCAACTAAGGACGCTCTACTCTACAGTAGAGATTACTATTAATAAGAATTCCTTTTGAAATGTTTATATTTAGAATGACAATGTCGTAGCCAGTAATCCAAGAACTGGTAGTGGGCGGTGATAGATTAACTATAGACGCCTTCGGTAAATTCATCGTTATATTTTGTATAAAGTAATGTCTGCTTCAACTCTCTACTTACATTTTACAGGATTTGCATGGTGATCGATTATCCTATCACGTTGGAAACTCAGATACAGAATTAGAGGTAAAATTTATTTTTCATGTTTGGAAGTCACTGCTTTTTTTATTCAGCTTCAATGTTATAACATAAAAATGTGGTATTTCAGGAAGAGATACCTCATGAAACAACAACAAACCCTGATTTACAAGATACACCTAAGCCAATAATAATTGACAATGAGAAAGATAACTTAGAAGATGATTTGTTAAACGAAATTGATGCAGCTCTTACAGAAGTAGATAATATTTTAGCAGAGTTTGTAGATGAAACTGAGAAATCTAAAAATGTCACACACAAAGCTTTTGCTGACAAAATTATTAATATAGTCAAAGAAATTTTTGACAACGAAACCGCTAAGTTTAAAGACAATGTAAAAGGGTGGGTTAGAGAAGAGGTGGTTAGACAAATTGAGGAGTATTTCGCAACACATGTCGTATCTAAGCCATTAAATAATAGCGGAAATTACGACAATGAAACAGAAATTGTTGGAAAAAACGAAGAACAGTTGGAGGAAGATCTAGAAAAGAAACGAAAAGATTGTGAAGAAAAAAAGGAAAAGAAAGAACCTCCAATTAAAATTGCAGCGAATAATGTTTATGGCAACTCCGTAGGAAATGGCAATGTTACCAATATATTTATTTTTAATTTCAATAACAAGTCTGATATTGACGAAATCAGACCGGCAAATAACGGAACAGATGGCATATTTGTTTTTGGAAATAATAATGAAAAACCTGTAGAAGTAGAAATTCAAGAAGGTAATTAATTTAATTTTAGTTATTACGGTTAAGCATCAAGGCTCATTTCTTTTTCAGGATTTTTCAGGATTCGTGAAAGCTAGTCAGTCAACTCCTGCTCAGTCTCCGTTTCTAACCTGAGTTCAGTGTGGCAGAGCCTTTAATGAAATAAATGGTTTTCCAGAAGAACGTGAGATAGAAGATACTGCTACTGATAAAATAACGACAAACTCCGAAATTGTTGAAAATGTTGTTGTCCAATCAACTGATGATTCTAAAGAAACTACTGGCACTAATCCTAATCCACCTGAAAAAGAAGATTCTAATGAAAAAGATAATGCAGGTGATCATGATGAACATGAAAGTAGTGGACAATCAACTATTGATAAACCAAATGAATCGGCAAGTGCAATCCCAGAAGAAAATGAAATAAAAGACACAACAACTGAAAAGGTCACTAGCCCTGATCAAAATATAATTTCTGATCAAACGACGGAATCCTCTAAAGATTATACAGAAACTATAACTGAAGGTAATGAGATAGATGATGATAATTCAGGAAGCGAAGCTACAGAAACTCCAAAGGAATCTACTAATGAAATTTTAGGAAATAGAATAAAAGACTCAAACACAGATAAAAATACATCAGAACCTGTTTTGGATGAAGAAGAGACAAACAATATTTCAATAAATCTAAATGGCATTCCAGAAGGAGAGCTGAATGACATATCAGAAGAACTTAACGGTATTCCAGAAGAAGTGTCAACTGACATATCAGAAGAACAAAATGCCATTCCAGATAAAGAATCAAATGACACCGTAGAAAAAGGTCCAAATGACATTTCAGAAGAGCTAAATGGTATTCCAGAAGAAGAGCCAAAATACATTTCAGAAGAGCTAGATGACATTTCAGAGAAAGAACAAAATGTCATTTCAGAAGAGCTAAACGGCATTCCAGAAGATGAAACAAGTGAACCAGAAGATAACGAGATAGAAATAGATGTGCGTACTGGCTTATGGACATAGTTTAAACTAGTATTTTGCTTAGAAGCACTGGCTGCTTACATACGGTCCTCAAATTTAATTTAAGTCCTCTAAGCAATGACGAGGTGGAGTCAACATTTTTGTTAGATTTGAATCAGTAATTGTTCTTTAAAAGATAAACGGTCTTACTTATAAACGTTACTTAAAACTTAAGCAATCCTTAAAATTACTGTCAACTTCTCGTTGACGGAAATTGTCACAGGTGCAAACGAGACATTTGAACACATGTTTTAAATGTTTATCGGGACTTATCACGTATTATTTATATTAGGGCTTATCACTTATTATTTAATTTAGGTTCAGTCAGCTCGTGACCACGGCCATTGCGAAATGGACGAAACGTCGAGCGAAAGGTACCTACATATTTATACCTAAATTAAATAATACGTGATAAGTCCCGATAAACATTTAAAACATGTTTCCTAATCAATTCACCCTGAAAAGCTTATAATGATTCAACAATAATGTATAAAATTTGAGTGGAAAAATATAATTTTAATGTATAAAGTTGTAACTAATTTGCTGTAAGTAGAAAACCTATAAAAATAAAATAAAACCATGAATTCTTTTATTGGTATGTTTATGTTTATCGACCTTTGCGATCGGCTTTGGCCGCGTAAATGATCCTACAGGAATCTTAACTTTTTCGATTTAAAAAGTCCTATATCTACGACCCTCTTATCTATACTATAATCTATACCAATATTATAAAGAGAAAAGATTTGATCGTTTGTTTGTTTGCATTGAATAGGCTCCGAAACTACTAAACCGATTTGAAAAATTCTTTCACTGTTAGGAAGCTACACTATCCCCGGGTGACATGGGCTATATTATATTTTTTTAAATAGGGATCCTTACTAAAACTCCAATAATGTAACCCAAGGTGTAAAAATAAGATTTACAATTTTAACTTTGCGTGTTTGACAGTTCTAAGACAAGACAACATCTGTCAGGTCGGCTAGTCTATACTTCTATACTAATATTATAAAGAGGAAAGATTTGTTTGTTTGTTTGTTTGCATTGAATAGGCTCCGAAACTACTGAACCGAATTGAAAAATTCTTTCACTGACGGGAAGCTACACTATCCCCGGATGACATAGGCTATAATCTATACCCGTGCGATGCTGGGGCGGACCACTAGTAATATTATAAAGAGGAAATATTTGATTGTTTGTTTGTTTGTTTGCATTGAATAGGCTCCGAAACTACTGAGCCGATTTGAAAAAAAATTTCACTGACGGGAAGCTACACTATTCCCGGGTGACATAGGCTATAATCCGTGCGAAGCTGGGGCGGACCGCTAGTCTTGCAATAAATATAGTCAATCAGTTGATTTCTTATTGCGTGAAAATACATATGAACATCGAGATACAATACCTGCAGAGTCACAATCTCTAAATGAAAACAGTCAAAAAGTTTCCGAGCGTCGTTGTACCTAGACATCAATTATATAGTTCGCAATGCCACATTTACTCCAATTGAGACGTTATGTAGCTTGCATAGTGTTCAAAGTCACTTGTCCGCTGTCACTTAGCACTGGCATCGCGCGGCGTTGTATTTGGACCGTAATTGCCTTACAACGAACCAAAAAGTCGGCGCAATTCGTGCGCCAAGTTTTAGTTCGGAAATTTTTTGCACGTTTGTGGCTCTATAGGTATTGTATCTCGATGCATATAAACCATAAATTTTGGCATTGTATGTTTTTTTTAAATTAAATAATAGGCTTACGTTTGACCGCCAAATCTCCTGGGGCCTTACGGCAACTATGTTTAGGTGATAGGAAAAATTGCGCGACTCGCAATCGTAGGTTCGCGTTCGCATGATTTTCCGAAATGCGCTGTTGCGAGCCCGCGTTAAGATTTAGCCGTAAGGCCCCAGATGTTAAGGTGGTACGTTTCACCTATGGCGGGAAATTCCAATTTCAAACAGTTTTTTTTTTTGGTCCTAATAGCTAGGCTGGGTAGTTATTTTAAAATAACAGTGTTTGCACAAATTGTTGGCTATTCTTTACATTATAATGTACAGCTATTTAACAGTAACACACCATATTACTTACATTTGTCAATAAACAGTTTGAAACAGCAAAAGTCAGTTTATTAACAAATGTAAGTAATAATGTGCATTAGAGATAAATAGCTTTACATGATTTTGTAAAGAATAATAATCAACTTGCTCAAATATCATGATCGTTTACAATAATTACCTGCAGGGCAATCGCGCTAATAAATTACAGACGAATCGTTGACGAAACGCAAACGCTCCACAACTTTTGGTCGATTTCGTAGCGGCGCGAAAAAGTTGACATTTTCTAACTTTATCACAAACGTTCGTTTGACAGCGTCTATGTTCGAACTGCGATCGGATTGAGTTTCTTCTTAGGTTAAAATCATTAGCGCCGACCAAATCGACCAAAAGTAGTGGAGCGGTTACGATTCGTGAACGATTTGTCTGTATTTTTTTAGCGTGATTGCCCTGCAGGCCTAGCTACAAGGACAAGACAACTGTTTGAAATTTGAATTTCCCATTTGTGAAACGTACCACCTTAAGCTTTGTTAAGCTGGTGTTAACCAATCAAACAACTGTCTTATAGCCTAGTCTGGGTAAAATATCAAAAAATAAAACAAAATAATTATAAAATATAACACGTTTATTTCTATATTACTAAATAACAAATCCCTGGTGTATGGCACAAACGCGATAGGAAACGGTAAGCATCAGACTTTTTGCTAAACTACATATAAAAACTTAACTCATAAGCAAAGAATATAACCACTTGATCGCGCACGAGTCATAATTTGCTTGTGCACGACGTAAGCCACGTCGGTCACGGGGGTATCGTATGACGCTTGTGATTGGAGACTCAACGCTTGTGATTGGAGACCAACGCTTGTAATTGGAGACACAACGCGTGTGGTTGGAGACTCAACGCTTGTGATTGGAGACTCAACGCTTGTGATTGGAGACTCAGCGCTTGTGATTGGAAACTCAACGCTTGTGGTTGGAGACCTAACGCTTGTGATTGGAGACTCAATAGTAATTCCTTCAATTCGCGCCTATGATTGGCCCGCACGAAAAAGATTATGCTGAAAGTTTTGTACCTTTGCATCGCGGTGGGGTAAAGAATGAGCAGTCAAGTGGTTATACGCCATTGCTTTTAAGGCATCGATTTACAAATCACATGGAAATCTGGTACAAAATTCACGAAAAAAGTTTCTGATATTAAGGCGAGGTTTTCACACTTTTAAGCAACACTCGTTACTACAGATAAGGCTTAATATATTGTATTAAAGTCGCATTTAGTGGAGCAAAACCATGGCGCTTACACGCAGTCTTGCGTTTCGCTACTTCTATTATTGAGGTTTTTCTCGTATTTTTCGAAAAGTTTAGCTGTAATGTCATATGTACCTTTAAAGTTCCCTCCTTAATTATATAATCTGTATATTAAGATATCGTAGACATCATTTAGCAAATCGGTTTTAATAATATTTTTTAATAATAACAATAAAAATAAAATTTATTAGGTAATTTCATGTATCACGAAAAAGGTTAATTCAATTTGTTTCTATCAAGCGAAATATCTTTATTTGTGTTTCGGTATTTAAGGTTTCCTAGATAAAACATAAAATTATGATATGACACCATTTTTATAATTTAAAGCTAACCGTGGAAGTAGACAAACTAAAACTAGAATGATCAAAATTGCTAAAAGTGGGACAAGAGGGCCTTAATAGAAATGTTGATACCTACTATATAAATGTTACAGTACCCTTAGTACAAGTTTTGATAGTATTCGAAAACTTTTTTCGTTTTCGTAATGTTCCATACATTGCTGGGCTAAAAGGTATTCGAAAACTTTTTAGTATTAGAGTGAAGCAATCTATACCGCCGATTACTACCGATTTTAGTTCCTCTTTACTAAAATGTTTGGAACAATACGTAAACGATTTTTTTTTAGTAAACTATCAAATCTGGGACTAAGGGTAGAGACAATACAAAAATTCGATAATAATATATTCCGCCAGGACACTTCGAGACGCAAAGATCACATGATCAGGGTTATATGGTCACAAGCTTCGACAAAAATAAAATTAATGCACGGCCCACGAACGAGCGCATTTAAGGATTACAAAATGAGCGCCGGCGCTCACTTCGTTTCAGTCGTTCTCTAGCCGTAGAAAGTGCAACACAAGACTATTGTTACATGATAACGAAACAAAATTATGCCTTCGTGTGCTTTCCCAAAGTGTATTTACACAACAAAAACCGCTATCTATTTGTAACAAATGTATTGTACATGTTTATTGTTAGGTGTTGATATGTTAGACGGTTTTGACTCGATTTTACTGAGCAAGTTCAATGGTTATTGCCCGTCCATTCATTTTATTTTGGTCGAAGGTCACAAGCATATAACCCTGACCAGTATAAAAAATAAAAAAACGTGCTACTATTGTTTACATTAACATTGTAAATCGTATTTTATAAAAAAAATACTGTGAAACGAATTAATTTTCTAAAACATGCTGTAATAGTTACTGTAGATGATTTTTCGTGAAGATCGCTTCGTTTGTAGAAAGTACCAGGAGTAATAATAAGAGAAACGCTCCCGCATCCAAAACGTTATTACGTCTCTACATAGTATAAATTAAAGTCGCTTACTCCTCCTAAACCACGCAACGGATTTTGATGCGGTTTCCACCATTAGTTAGATACATTTTCCACGGAAGGTTTATATACATAACTAGCGACCCGCCCCGGCTTCACAAGTAAATTACACCCGTGCGAAGCCGGGCGGGCGGGTCGCTGGTAGTATCAAAACACAAATGAATAGCAATAACCATTTGCTTTATATTTGTTGTTTAGAATTTTGCAAACCAGCAATGTAACGCGTACAAGCATGCTCGCAACGCAGGTCGTTCGTTGACCTCTAGCGTTAGCTGATATTTTATTTGCATTACACTGCGTACATTATCTATACTATCTATACTAATATTATAAAGAGAGATTTGATTGTTTGTTTGTTAGCATTGAAACTACGGAACCGATTTGAAAAATTCTTTCACTGTTGGGAAGATACAGTATCCCCGGGTATCATCGGCTATATTATATTTTCAAAAAAATAGGGATCCTTATTAAAACTCCAATAATGTAACCCAAGGTGTAAAAAAATAAGATTTACAATTTTAACTTTGCATGTTTGACAGTTCTAAGAAAGGACAACGTCTGTCAGGTCAGCTGGTAAACTATAATAAAACAAAAGCATTTTTTTACACTATCACCAATCTTCATTTTCGGGAGTGATTCCCTTACACCCTGGACATGCCTTGGTGGCAATTAGGCAGTGATGGACTCACGCTGTGTGCCTCGGCTACGCCTTGACCCACATTTTTTGCTTTCGCCCATATAAAGCCATTTTTGCCTGCCGTAACAGTAATGTACAATTATGCCACAGGGTAACACGGAAGGGGTACTAAACCGAAAAGAGGTCATAAACAAGTTTTAGGGATTGGTAAAATAATAATTAGTGACGATCAGTGCTTTCAGTGTTGGTATTGAAATTGAAAAAAAAAAACTATTCCATAAAAGAATACACACACTCAACGATATTGCAAGTTCTGATATCCATTGCAGCATTATCATGTTCCACTGCTGGGACTCAGGCCTTCTCTCAGAGAGAGGATGGGCCCTAATCTACCATGCTGGCCCAGTGCATCTTGCAGTGGCCCAGTGAATTTCATAAGTCTTTGAACTTTTGATGTTCCTGGACATACCGGTTTCCCGTCACCGTTTTTGACCGATAGCATTGAAACTGCACATAATTTATCTATGTACTAAATAAATTAATTGGTGCAGGGCCGAGGTTCGAACCTGGTGCCGTCAGATTGTAATGCGCACATGCTAACGCTCGGCCACTATCGCTTCATCTGTATTTTTAGCTATTTCAGAGTTTATGCCATAGTAAAAGTGGTACATAATGATGATTACAACGACCTCCTTTCGGTTAAGTTCTACCGTTACGTTTAACCCTGTTGAATAACCGTGCTATATATTTTATACAATATAATACGCTATGTTAGGGATTTTCATACCGTGTTTATTCTTAAAATTAATATACAAAAAGTAGAAGTAATTTAAGCCATGAAATATATGAAAAATTCGTAGAAAATTAGAAAACTAAATAAAAATTCATTGAATGAAATTCTTTTTTTTTTTTGTAAATAAATTTGTTTACACGATAAGACAAGATAATAAAAATTGTGTATTTTATTTAAAAAAATGTGTCATCTTGCATTTGTAAATATAAAATAGTAATACATAAAAGACTATACTAGAATACGTACAAAAATAATTCGTATATAACTCTATAAAATAATAAATTCATGATTGGGGCAAGAATTTAGTAGAACTAGAAATATATTTTTATAAAAATCAACACTTTTATCGGATGTTATAATTATACAGGGTGTAAAGGGAACACTTTCGAAGCCAAAAGAAGGTAATTGTACTCATCATTATGAACCACTTTTAGTATGGGACCAGCTCTGAAATCGCGAAAAAAAATCAGCTGTTCCATACATTTTGTCGAGTGTCAATGACCGTTTTCTATAGAACAGCTGATATTTTTTTCGCGATTTCAGGGCTGGTCCCATAGTAAAAGTTGTTCATAATGATGAGTACAATTACCTTCTTTTGGCTTCGAGAGTGTTCCCCTTACACCCCGTATATGGAACGTTTTGTTTAAACATTATTGGCAGTACTTGTAAATAGTTCATAACTTTTCTATAGACATCCGTCAATCTAGTCTGTCTGAGACATTGGACACTGCAAAGTGTTCGAAATTAAAATAATCTAAAATACACGCCGTTAAAAGCTCAATATATATTTTAATATTTATATTTCACCTATTAAATTATTATACTTAATGGCATTGATTTACAAAAACATGGATGTTGGGTCTGGTATAAAATTCAGAGCAAAAATGTGTCCAGAATTTAATTATATTTTAGAAATAAGGATAATTTCAAATCCACTGTCGTTATAACAATGTCTAATTTAGCTTGCAACTAATGTACATATTATGCACAAGAATGTGCATAATATGTACATTGAAATGTGCAAGAATGCACAGATTACCTTAGTAGTTAGTATAACTTTAGCATGACTTAAGTGTAACTTAAGGACTTAAGTGTGACTTCAGTATGACTTACGTATACCTTCAGTATGGCTTCAGTATGACTTCGGTATGAATTCGGTGTAACTTCAGTGTGACTTCAATATGACTTCGGTATAACTTCAGTGTGACTTTAGTATGTCTTTAGTATGACTTTAATCAGACCTTTTTTAAGCGCTGACCCAATATACATCGTTTTGAATATCTTTGCATAATATGTATACAATATTTATACAGGGTGGTAGGTTATATGACGGACAGACTTAATGGTGGTGTTCAAAACTCATTGTGAACATAAAAATATATTAAAAAAATATACGCCTCGACTTAAGAACCTCCGATGTAAAGCATCATATATATACCTTAACTAAACATCTAATTTTGATACCTTTTAGCTCATAACTCATCACTTGCAAAGTATTTAGAATTACTTGCATACTTTTTACTATAATTTTCGGCCCTATATGGTATAAAAGTTAAAATTAAAAGTACCTATGTACAAAACTCTCTAGCCCAATGGTCACCTCCTCCATCTCTTATGTGAATTCTCTCCACCCCAAAGTTGCCTGGAAGAGCTTATACGCTATAAACCCGCCAACTGTTAAGCAATTTTATCCATTATAAGTAATTTCGACGTAATACATTGTTTTATATATTAATATATACTAGCTTTTTAGCATTGTCTATTTTTAATGATTTTGTTAACTTGTGACGTATTCAATAATTTGACATTTGTGTAATAATTATTAATTTTATTTTACCAATTCAATATTTAATTTAATTCAAAACTCAGTCTTAAAGCAGGCAATGGAGAGAGCTATGCTCGGAGTTTCTTCGCGCAATAGAATCCAGAACGTGAATATTCGCCAAAGAACCAGAGTCACCGACATAGCTGTTAAAATTTGCAAGTTGAAGTGGCAATGGGCAGGCCACATCGCTCGAAGAACCGATAACCGATGGGGAAGAAAGGTTCTTGAGTGGAGACCACGAACCGGAAGACGCAGCGTAGGTAGGCCTCCCACTAGATGGACCGACGACATCGTGAGAGTCGCGAGCATCCAGTGGATGCAGATGGCAGGCTGTCGTATTTTTTTAAACTTTTAACTTAACTAGTATAAAAAAATAAAGAGTTCGTCTATTATCATCGAATATATCCACTGTCCGTCGTTTACCCAACACCCTGTATGATAGTGATAGTAGTGAGTACTTATCAGTAGGTATTCCTTATCAGTAGTGCTATCAGTTGATCCTCAGCTCGGCGAGTTCCTTCTCTTCGTCGACCTCGTCTTCGTCCTCGTTATCGGAGCCGTGGACCGAGGCCGCCGGAGTTGTGCCTCCTATAAATATTACAATAAGGTTTTACTGAGTAAATACTGAAGTTTGACGGGGGAAATGCTGAGGTTTGACGGGGGAAATTCTGAGGTTTGACGGGGGAAATACTGAGGTTTGACGGGGGAAATACTGAGGTTTGACGAGGGAAATACTGAGGTTTGATGGGGGAAATACTGAGGTTTGACGGGGGGAAATGCTGAGGTTTGACGGGGGAAATGCTGAGGTTTGACGGGGGACATACTGAGGTTTGACGGGGGAAAATGCTGAGGTTTGACGGGGGAAATACTGAGGTTTGACGGGGGAAATGCTGAGGTTTGACGGGGGAAATACTGAGGTTTGACGGGGGAAATACTGAGATTTGATGGGGGAAATGCTGAGATTTCTTAAGAAAAACTGAGGTGTGATAAACAGGTAAACAGTTTTATTGATAATAGTGTCAATAATTATAAGTCAGCATAGTATAAATTAAAGTCGCTTTCCCTGTCTGTCTGTCTGTCTGTATATCTGTATGGCCGCTAACTCTTCCTAAACCACGCAACAGATTTTGATGCGGTTTTCACCATCAGTTAGATAAATTATCACGGAAGGTTTATATATATAACTAGCGAGCCGCACCGGCTCCGCACGTAAATTACACCCGTGCGAAGCCGGGCGCGCGGGTCGCTAGTATATAATAATGCATGATAGTCACGGTTTGACGGGGGAAATACTGAGATTTTACTGAGAAAATACTGGTTATTGACAGGGGAAACTGTTGTGCATTGTCAAAGAAAATACTAAGGTTCTTACTGAAAAAATTATGTACCCTTAGTACAAGACCCCTTGTACTAACCCCTCCCCCCCTTGTTGTTGTATGTACCCTTAGTTGTTTAGTTTTGATAGTATTCGAAAACTTTTTTCGTTTTCGTATTGTTCCATACATTGCTGGGCTAAAAGGTATTCGAAAACTTTTTTCGTATACCGGGACCCGGGTATGTCCTAAAACTGCGACCAGAACCACCGGAGGATGGGCAGCAGCATCCTATTAGTACACGGTGAACGTACTGCGATCCCCAAGCCGCCCGCCAAGCGTGGGGATTATGGCAACACCCCTCTCTAAGAGGGAGGCCTTTGTCCAGCAGTGGACGTTTGATGGCTGCTGATGTGATATGAATCTATACCGCCGATAACTACCGATTTTAGTTCCTCCACGTTTCCGATAGAGGCGCTTTACTAAAATGTATGGAACAATGCGTAAACGAAAAAAGTTTTCGAAAACTATCAAATTTGGGACTAAGCATACTGAGGTTTAAAAAAGTTGTATAAAAAGTGCATAGTAAAAAAATGCTTATTTTAATACGCGGCAATGTGTCAAACAAAGGTTCAAAGGTTCGGTATCAGTTCTACAGTAATAAACGATAAATAAAATATACCCTCACTCTCTCAAGCTCACGGCAGTGCGTCAAGCCAAGTTCGGTGTCAGTGCTATAGTAACTACACCTCAACAAATACCGACATAAAATATATCCTAAACCCATCGAGATACAATACCTATAGAGTCACAATCTCTAAGTGAAAACAGGCAAACATCGTCCGAGCGTCGTTGTACATACCTAGACATCTTACTAATATTATAAACGCGAAAGTTTGTATGTATAGATGTATGGATGTTTGTTCCTCTTTCACGCTGCAACGGAACAACGGATCGACTTGATTTTTTGCATGGGTATAGTTCAAGAGCCAGACTGACATAGGCTACTTTTCATCATCATCATCGCGATTTTTCATCACTACGCGGGTGAAACCGCGGGGCGCAGCTAGTCAGTTATATAGTTCGCAATGCCACATTTACTACTTATGAGTTATGACGCTTGCATAGTGTTCAACGTTAGTTGTCCGCTGTCATCGTAGCTCTGGCATCGCGCGGCGTTGTACTCGGAGCGCGGTTACCTTGTAACTAACCAAAAAGTCGACGCAATTCGTAGCAAGCGCCGAGTTTTGGTTCGGACATTTTTTGCACGTTTGTGACTCTACATGTATTGTATATTGATGCCTAAACAATCTCAATCCACGGTAGTGCGCCAAGCCAAGTTCAATGTGAGCAAAAACCTCAACAGAAATCCTCCGAAAACAATCCACAGTTCGCAGCGAGTCAGTCCTAGGTTGAACGCCGCTAGACACTCGAATCGACCCGAGTTTGCTCGGAATGTTGGCAACATTTCACCTGTTGATTGGTCACTTCATTAAAACTCGCTTGAGTATTCATTAAAAAAAAACGCATTTAGTTTTTAGTATGATTTTGAAAGTAAAAAAATGTAAGGGTTAAAACCCGTTAAAAATTCCTTGTGATAATTTACGCGGGTAAAACCGCGTGGCGCAGCTAGTTTATTAACAACACACATTCACATTAAACGATACGCACACATTGAATACAAATTTGTTTTTAGACACGGGATTTTTCAATGTGTGCGTAAAGTATTGTAAATGTGTGTTACTACCTTAAAATGTTTAAAAAAAATAAAGAAAGAAAAAGTTTATAAGTGACCAAAATTGTTTTTTTTTTTTTATTGCTTATCGACAAGCAATATATATATTATATTATTGCTTGTTTCTAATAGTAATATTTTTTTGTGTCGTATGTTTGTGTTGTTTTGTGTTGATAGTGATGTTTGTGTAATATTTGTGTTGTCCTTGTTGTTTATGTTAGTAATTGATCTGATTGTTTCTACGCTTGGGGGCGTGACATCACATTTATGTGATGAACATTTGTGTTTGTTCTATATCTGTTAAGGTATGTATTTAAAAATATATATGTATGTATATCAGTCTCTGGCAGCCATATCACAAGCTTTGCTTAGTTTGGGGTCAGATGACCGTGTGTGCAAAAATGTCCCGAATATTTATTTAATTTTATTTATTTTTATTTTTGTTGTGTGTACATTTTATTAGTATTACTTTATTTTTTATTTAAATTTTTTACTATTTTCTTTCAAACCCTGTAATACCTAGTTGTTAAAACTAAAATAATCCAAGTGACCAATCAACACCGTGTCTAATAAATTCCAAATTTAAAACAAAGCTGAAACTATCCTCCATTTAAAATCTAGGCACACGGTAGCGTGCCAAGCCAAGTTCGGAGATATTGGCGTCGATTCTGTCATACCACTCACTAACTAAACCAATCTGACTGGACTAAAATTATCTGCCTCTCTTTTCATTTTAATATGTGGCGACAATTTTAGAACTGTCAAATTTAGTTTAGTTTAGAGTGCATCAGAATCGATACCAATGTGCACTTTGTAATGAAAACTATTTTGTGCACCAATAAATAAAACTGAACTGAAAACAATGATGTGCCTATATATGCCGAAATTGCATACACAATTAATCAACATAAAGAAAAAACCCAAACAGCCAAATAAAAAAACTACATAAAAAAAAAACAAAAGAACCTATTCAGTGGCACAGTCGTTCAGTTTAGCGATCAGTTGGTCGATTTGTTCAGCGACCGCTTCATTCAACGGTTCCAGAAAGGTTTCGTTCGGTGTTCGGAAATTCTCGTGATCCGATTCGGCAAAGTTCAGTTTTTCGAAGCTTACTCCTAGAGCATCGTCTGGTAAGTCAGTGATTTCCAGGATTTCGAGCGACTTTTGAATGGTCAGCCGTTTTTGGTCGTCGGTTTGAACTTGCTCGTCTTTGGTCGCTTTTTCTGTTACAGATGCGGTCAGCCGAGCGACGTCTTGGCGACGCACTGTTATTTGCAATATGTTAGGACAAAGAGAAACCTGTTTTTGTAATTTTTCTAACGTAATCTTAAAAATACTTTCCATATGATAAAAGGCATGGACACTAATATTTTTTTATTACATCATAAAAAAGCTGATCATAAATAGAGCACATCAACGGAAACAAAATTAAAATTCGTTTATAAATCTATAAATCTATAAAAAATATTCATAAATAAATAATATTCGTTCTATAAATCTATAAAAATTAATCTTTGTGGTGTGAACCCTCAAACAATAACACACTTGATGGACTGTGCAGCGTGTCCTACAACTTGCACACAAGACGACCTGAATGAAGCCACGGAGAGTGCCATTGGGGTGGCAAAGTTCTGGTCTAGAAACTTGATTTGACAATAGAATTGTATTTTGCGGAACATCGACTCGAAAGAAGAAGAAGAAGACTAATAAAAGTGCAATCGGGCCTTAAGTGTTAATAGATAGATAAAAAAAGACACGGTAGTGTGCCAGCCAAGTTCAGTCATACTCACTGGACTGCGACGGACTGGGCGGTTCGGAGATCGGTCGCGGGTAGTTGAATCCTTTCTCCAGCTGTTGGTCCATTT
Source organism: Agriopis marginaria (assembly GCA_932305915.1). NCBI lineage: Eukaryota > Metazoa > Arthropoda > Insecta > Lepidoptera > Geometridae > Agriopis > Agriopis marginaria. The sequence goes on from OW029941.1 coordinate 2,697,465, forward strand.
GATCCACGTAGTCTGGGTATACTTTCTTTAGCGCATTGGCGCGAGCTTGGCGGTAGTACTGAAAATAAAATAGTATAGTTTGTTTTTTTTAATGAATAACTTAAAATCTACGGTTACATTGAATTGGGGCAAGCTTGGCGGCAGTACTAAAAAAATACTTTTTTTTAAATGAATTACATACATTCTTCAGTAACATTGCATTGGCGCAAGCAATTTGAGATGGTTTTTATGGGTACTCACGATGCCCAAGTTCCTCCAATCCATGAGATCAGAGAGACGCTCTGTCCTGTTCCTCTGAATGATGCGCTGGCGCCGCGTCATTCTGAAATGATACAATGCAGAAAATAAGACATTGTTACACAAGGTCGAAAAATTGGTAATCGCAAATAGACTTGAAAGTTTCAAATGTTTCCTAAAGTTTCATTTATTACAAATAACAGGCTTAGCGAAGAATATAACTAAATACATTACACATACTGAAATAAACCGGCTAAGTGCGAGTCAGGCTCGCGCACTGAGGGTTCCGTACAACACATACATTTTGTCGAGTGTCAATGACCGTTTTCTATAGAACAGCTGATATTTTTTTCTCGATTTCAGGGTTGGTCCCATAGTAAAAGTGGTTCATAATGATGAGTACAATTACCTTCTTTTGGCTTTGAAAGTGTTCCCCTTACACCATGTATAGAGGGCCATGAATCACTCGCGTCACTCATGATTCTAACACTTGCCAACCTCTTGCCAACCTCTCCGGAATTAGTCAAGATCGTCACGCCAGCGTTTCTTGGGCCTTCCTTGACTGCGTCGTCCATCAGGCACCCACTGGGTGACGATCCTGGCCCAGCGGTCGCAATTAGTGAATATAGGACGGATTTAAATAGATGAATCACGAGCGTAGCTAGTGATTCAACCATCATGAATTACTCCCTACGGTCGTGATTCAGTCGTTAGAATCCTTCACTTGCTCGTGATTCATCTATTTAAATCCGTCCTATATTCACTAATTGCGACCGCTGGGCCAGGATCGTCACCCAGTGGGTGCCTGATGGACGACGCAGTCAAGGAAGGCCCAAGAAACGCTGGCGTGACGATCTTGACTAATTCCGGAGAGGTTGGCAAGAGGTGGCGGAGGACCGAGATTTATGGAAAATGGGGAAATGGGGGAGACTTTTGGCCCGCAATGAGACAGTATAGGTAAAAAAAAATAGTGCGTGGAGTCCCTCCACGCGAAAGAAGTTATACTTCAACAAGGAACCCTAAAATTATAACTAGGGCAAAAATATCAACAATTTAAAAACATGCTTTTCTCGAGATTCGAACCTAGCTCCTTAGGCTTCTCAATCCATTAGCGACACCATTACACTACCGGATCTGCTAGTCGCAGTGCGCAAAAAAGGATACACATTTCGCAACCATACGAGAGAGAAAAATTCCCCCTCCATGGTAGCGTTAAACGTTTAACGCAACCTTGTTGCAAGTCGCATAAGAAGTATAACTTCAAAAACTCTAATTTCATAATTAGAATAGAAGAATAGAATAGAATATCATTTATTATCATAAAGATGGGGAAGAAAGGTTCTTGAGTGGAGACCACGAACCGGAAGACGCAGCGTAGGTAGGCCTCCCACTAGATCAACCGACGACATCGTGAGAGTCGCGGGCATCCAGTGGATGCAAAAGGCAGGCTGTCGTTCAGTGTGGAGGTTAAAGGGGGAGGCCTATGTTCAGCAGTGGACGTCTTCTGGCTGATGATGATGATGATGATCATACAGTCACATTCTTAACAATTTTTATAAAATATATATACTACAAATGCTCCTATTATGGACTCGTCAATTTAGTGCACATTTATTTATTATTATTATTATATATAGGCTTGCGCTTGGCCGCCAACTCGCCTGATGTTAAGCGATGATGCGGCCTACGATGGAGCACGCTTGCCTAGAAGAAACCTATTCACTCTCGACTTGAAGACACCCAGATTGTAACTATCGGGGAACGCACTCAGGCAGCGAATTCCACAGACTAGCAAATCGCACAATAAATGTGGAAGTTGTTTTCTATACTAATATTATAAAGAGGAAAGATTTGATTGTTTGTTTGTTTGTTTGGCTCCGAAACTACTGAACCGATTTGAAAAATTCTTTCACTGTTCGGAAGCTACACTATCCCCGGGTGACATAGGCTATAATTTATACCCGTGCGAAGCTGGGGCGGACCGCTAGTAAGTAAATATAAACCATTGAGTCTCGCTCAGCAAAATTACTTTTTGTGCTTGTTTAAAGTACTTACTTGGTGAAATCGTACATATACTGAGCAAGTTGTTGAATGGTACCCTCCAGGGAGATGTACCGGCGGTCTACTACGTAGATGCCGTAGGACATCGGGTCCGCTATGTGCTCTTGCATGAAACACCCGAAACCTGGGGAGAAATGCATATTTATATATTTCCTCTGCGACAAAATTCCAGGGGGGAGGGGTTGTAATCTATACTTCTATACAAATATTGTAAAGAGGAAAGATTCGATTGTTTGTTTGCATTGAATAGGCTCCGAAACTAATGAACCGATTTGAAAAATTCTTTTACTGTTGGGAAGCTACATTATCCCCGGGCAACATAGGCTATATTATAATATTCAAAAAAACCGGTCAAGTAGGACTCGTGCTCTGACTCGGTTCCATTGGACGGAACCCTCAGAGCGCGAGTCCATTTTTTTTTATACTGTTAAAATATTGAAAGACAAACTTAACTTTGTAGTTGACAATAAGGTTCTTCCATACATAACAACTACAAAATGTAAATTTGTAATTGTAAAACAGTATTTTTTATAAATATGATATAACTATCAAATTAACAACTTTCGGATTTATTCCTTTATATGTGCTGTAATGCCTTGCCTCTTGCCAAAATTAATGATTCTAGGTCAACAGGAAGTACCCTATAGGTTTTGATTCGCCTGTGAAATCGCAAAATATGTGACATAAACGTTCATATCTTTTGATTGCGTTGACTTACAACTATTATTTTTTTACAACCGAAAGAAACCGTAGGAAAAACAACAAAAAAAACCTCACCGGACAGATTTGTGGTGATGCTTGGTATTCCCATAACAGTGCACTCCGCTGGGGTGTATCCCCACGGCTCGTAGTACGAGGGGAATACCCCGAGATGGCAGCCCCGGACAAACTCTTCGTAGTCCAGACCGAACAATGGATTCGTGGAGGTTAAGAACTCTGGGTGGAAGATTACCTGGAATAATCAATTTATATTAACCACCCAAATGCGTTACGCTGCCGTCCGATTACTAAAAGACCGTTATGTGACACTGTGGCCATATCACTTAAGGGTCCTGTATACCCTCTGCAGCTCTCTCGCTCGCACATTTTCACATTATTGAAGATATAAAATCAATGAGTGTGAATTTCCAAAAAGTAACAAAATCATGTCATGGTATCTATCGTAACATTACAAACAAAGAAATGTTTGCTTCGATATCTTGTAATTTGACGGAATAAAATGACACGAGAAATAAAAATCATTTGTTACCATTTTACTGTGTCAAATTAAAATATATCAAAATGACAATTTCTTTGTTTGTAATGTTACGATAGACACCATGACATGATTTTGTTACTTTTTGGAAATTCACACTCATTGATTTTATATCTTCAATAATGTGAAAATGTGCGAGAGAGAAAGCTGCAGAGGGTATACAGGACCCTTAACGGTCTTTTAGTAATCGGACGGCAGTACGCCCCGCATGTCGACGTAAGCGAAAAGTGCTCCGACGCGCATATTGTGTGTAAGAAGATTTATACACAACTAGCGACCCGCCCGCCCGCGGGGCGGATCGCTAGTCTATACTAATATTATAAACAGGAAAGATTTGATTGTTTGTTTGTTTTTTTGCATTGAATAGGCTCCGAAACTACTGAACCGATTTGAAAAATTATTTCACTGTTGGGATCCTGCACTATCCCCGGTTGACATAGGCTATATATCCCGGCTTCGCCCGTGCGAAGCAGGGGCGGCCTACTAGTTACATATATAAACCTTCCGTGAAAATGTATCTAACTGATGGTGAAAACCACATCAAATCCGTTGCGTGGTTTAGGAGGAGTTAGTGGTTATAGAGACAGACGCGGAAAACGACTTTAATTTGTACTATGTAGAGATACCAATGGTATAATACACATTTTTTGCACGTATTTTACACTTTTTTTTTTAATTATCTGTAACGTAGGATAAAACCGGCCAAGTGCGTGTCGGGCTCGCGCACTGAGGGGAGGGCAGACGGGCAGACAGACATACAGACAGACATCGTAGGCTTAGTAATAGGGTCCCCTTTTGACCCTTTGGGTACGGAACCCTAAAGAATGGATTTTTATAATGTTATTGCAGCTGACAGAACAAATAAATGCTTTGACCCAGTATAACCTCCTGCCCATTTTTCTATCGGAATGCCAGAGCGGGCACTAAAAATAGACACCGCTTTATGGATGATATTCCGAAAACCCGTACGAAGCGCTTTGATTCCACTTTTATTATGCGTACTGCTAGTCTGTGGAATACGCTGCCTGAATGGGTATAATTTAGTTATAGTCTAGGTGTCTTCAAATCACGAGTGAATCGGTTTCTTCTAGGCAAGCGTGCTCCAACGTAGACCGCATCGTCGCTTTACATCAGGCGAGTTGGCGGCCAAACGCGAGCTTATTAAAAAAAAAAAGAATTAAAAAAAAATTTATTAAGATTATGTATGTGCGATTTGTGCGAGGAGATCCGTAGACGAACGAAAGTCACCGACATAGCCCACCGGATTAGCAACTTGAATTGGCAGTGGGCAGGGCACATATCACGCACAACAGATGGCCGATGGGGCCGAAAGGTTCTGGAATGGAGACCACGGACTGGTAAGCGCAGCGTAGGACGTCCACCCACAAGATGGACAGACGACCTAAAAGAGACCGCAGGGAAACGCTGGATGCAGGCCGCTTCCAACCGGCCCTTTTGGAGATCGATGGGGGAGGCCTGTGACCAGCAGTGGCCGTTCTATGGCTGAAATGATGATGGATGATGATGATGTGCGATTTTATTACAATAACCGTAATGTCGATATTTGTTTGTCAGTCAAAACACTTACTTTAACTTTATCGTTGACAGTGTTGAACAGTTCACACCGTCTCACTCCGTTCAGCACCGGATCGCTCCAATCATCCACCTGGTGAACGAAAAGAACGGTTGAGTGAACGAAATGAACAATATCTATAAAATATTAAGGGCTTGATAGAATACTGATGAGGCTTGACGTAATATTGACAAGGCTTGACATAATATTGATGAGGCTTCGCAAAATATTGATGATGCTTGACAAAATATTGATAATTTTGGGCAAAATATTGATATTGCTTGGCAAAATCTTGATAATCTTTGGCAAATATTGATGATGCTTAGCTTTTTTTTTAAAGCGTGGTAAACAAGCATGCTGTCCGCCTGATGGTAAGCAGAAACCGCCGCCTATGGACACCTGCAACACTGGCGGTGTTGACGGTGCTTTGCCAAACCGGAGAAGTAGTTGTAAAAAAAAATCAAAATCAAAATTATTTATTCAAGTAATGTACATTATAAATTGTTACTGGCTCTAACTGCGAAACTGGGTGTTGGAAACCCGTATCTTGGTAGTTAGTTCCTTCCATTAGACATATGCTGAGGTCGAGTACATTCATTGATTGTTACTTGTGTAAAATAACAACTTAAACTAAGCATCATATTCTTTTATATTTATATTAATTTAATTTAATTGCCCTCAAGTTAATTGACATTCTAATATATATATATATATATATATATATATACATACATCCCTTCCCCTTCCTTGTAGATACCCTTTGATTGATGATGCTTAACAAAATATTGCTAATGTTTGGCAAAATATAGATGATGCTTGTAAAATCTATTAAATTTACGGTTATCGTTTACCATTAAGCGGACTTTGTTGTTCATTATCAGCCTATCATGTTCCCACTGCTGGGACAGTGGCCTTCTCTCAGAGAGGATGGTCCCTAATCCACCGTGCTGGCCCAGTGCATGTTGGTAAATGTCATACTCGTATGTGTCTGAACATTTGATTTTTGGTTTTTGGACATACCAGTTTCCTAACGATATCTTCCTTCACCGTTTTTAAGCGATAGCTTCGAAACTTCACATAATTTATTTAAGTACTAAATAAGTGATTGGTGCAGGCCCGAGGTTCGAACGGATGAAGTCAGATTATAAAGCGCACATGCTACCCCTCGGCCAACATCGCTCTGCATACTTGTTGCCGCTCTTTTCATGAATAATTTTAAGACCTCAATGTAATTCTATGTATTCTAGCAAATAAATGATTTGATTGATTGATTGATTGAAATACAATACTTGAGGAAAAACTGACAATGCTTGACGAAATACTGACTAAGCTTGATGAAATACTGATATGTCTTGACGAATTACCGACAAAGTTTGATGAAGTACTGATATGGCTTGATGAAAACTGACGAAGCTTGACGAAAATAAACTCACGACATTATGCGTTGTGACGGGCGGCAGGCCATCTCTTTGTAGCGCGTAGATACATCTTTTCAGACGAACTGTGTCTTCCTTCTGCATCAGGTCTGATGCTTCTGGCAAGTGGCCTCTGTCAATAGAATTTAGTAAGTTTTGCAGTTTTTAGGGTAAAAATGGGACCCTATTAGTAAGCCTACGATGTCTGTATGTCTGTCTGTCCTACCTATTAACAGCTGTATCTTTCGAACCGTAATAGATAGCCAGTTGAAATTTTCACAGAATATGTAATGTTACGGCGGATTGACTAACAAATAATAAAAAAGTCTAAAAGTAAAAACGAAAGGACCCCATACAACAAACGCATTTTTTTACTTATTTTTGTATTAGCTCTAATGTAAAAGCGGTAATACGTAGTTACGTACAAGCGTCAAACTTGGCATGATTATAGTACACACTCTAAAGTATAACAACAAATAATAAATAATGACCAAGTGCGAGTCAGTGGTAAATTTCTGTTCATTACCAAGTTATAACTGGTCATTTCGTTACTTGGGCGACCTTATCATTTCACTGAATCGAAAAGCCATAATTTTGATAACTGTTTTTTAAATTCAGTACGCGAGCCCGTCTCACAGTTGGCTGGTTCTATGAAACAGCTGATATAATTTCACGATTACAGGGTGGGTCCCAAAGTAACGGACACTTTTCGGCTTAGTACACCCTTTCTACAACCTTTCACTATGGGCCTCATAAGCAAGCTCAAAGTCGCACAACGAGCTATGGAGAGGGCTATGCTCGGGGTTTCTCTACGAGATCGAATCAGAAATGAGGAGATCCGTAGACGAACAAAAGTCACCGACATAGCCCACCGGATTAGCAAGTTGAAATGGCAGTGGGCAGGGCACTTATCACGCAGAACAGATGGCCGATGGGGCCGAAAGGTTCTGGAATGGAGACCACGGATCGGTAAGCGCAGCGTAGGACGTCCACCCACAAGATGGACAGACGACCTAAAAGAGACCGCAGGGAAACGCTGGATGCAGGCCGGTTCCAACCGGCACTTATGGAGATCGATAGGGGAGGCCTATGTCCAGCAGTGGACGTCCTACGGCTGAAATGATGATGACACCCTTTCCGCGTAACCCTGTAGATAGTGGTGGTTTGTTCTAGAACTAACCTCAAGCAGACGTCATACATCTTCTTGCCGACTTTTTGCTGTATATCTTGAATGGTGTCCCTCAGGGCTTTGGTGACGGCGTGCCCTCTCAGAGATTCCACGTTGAAGTTGTTGGTCTTGGCGGGGAAGATCAGAAACGCGACTACAGTCATTTCCGAGCCGGACGACTGGAAAAAATAAGATAAAGATAATTTATTTGCACAAAACACTAGTAAATCAAAGTCAAAGTAATTTACTAAGGGGCTTGTATACCCTCTGCAGCTCTCTCGCTCGCACATTTTCACATTATAGAAGATATAAAATCAATGAGTGTGAATTTCCAAAAAGTAACAAAATTGTTTGTTTGTTTGCATTGAATAGGCTCCGAAACTACTGAACCGATTTGAAAAATTATTTCACTGTTGGGAAGCTACACTACTATCCCCGGGTGACATAGGATATATATCTATACCCGTGCGAAGCCGGGGCGAGCCGCTAGTTTATTTATAATTATGTATGTCGTTTTCGCTTCATCGCTGTTGTGTAAAATAGCAAAACTTACCTTTAAATAGTGGTTGAGTCTCGCCAATGCCTCGATGAATATATCGGCTCCTTTGTTCCCAAACTCGTAACGACCCGCGATGAAGAAATACAGAGTTTTGTCCAGATCGAAGTTGAAATGGCTGGAATAAGAAAAAACTAGTTACAATCGATATACTAGCCAAACTGCTGGTCAAATTATTGGTAACTAGCTGAAACCCGCTACTTCTTACGCGTAGAGCTCGGCGTTCGGCCTCGCTACTACAACCCGTTATAGCCTATGAATAGAATAGAATAATACTTTATTGTTCAATTGTGTACAAAGGTCCTTAGGCTTATTAGGTAGTTAGTCACAACAGTTGTGTTCATATAGAACATACAATAGAATTATTAGAAACACATATTATATTCAAATACTAAATAAATTCTAATCTAGTTTTTGCGTGAAAGAGGAACAAACATCCATACATCCATACATACAAACTTTCGCGTTTATAATATTAGTAGAATGTGCTAGTACATTTCTATCCAATTTGCTAGTCAAATGAATAGTAATTTAATGACTATTAGCTAGTCAAATTAATAGTCATTTACTAACCATTTGCTAGTCAAATTACTAGTTATTAGCTAGTCAAATTAATAGTCATTTACTAACCATTTGCTAGTCAAATTACTAGTTATTAGCTAGTCAAATTAATAGTCATTTACTAACCATTTGCTAGTCAAATTACTAATTATTTATTATTAAATTAATAGTCATTTACTAACCATTTGCTAGTCAAATTACTAATTATTTGTTAGTTAAATTAATAGTCATTTACTAACCATTTGTTAGTCAAATTACTAATTATTTGTTAGTTAAATTAATAGTAATTTAATAACCATTTGCTAGTCAAATTACTAGTTATTTGTTAGTCAAAAAACTAGTCGTTTGCTAGTCAAATTAATAGTCATTTACTAAGCATTGGCTAGTCAAATAACAAAAATATCACTAAAAGTTTTTCCGAACATAACAGCCAGAGTTATTTTACTCAGAATATAAAAAGTCCCCGATAGTCATAATTTTAGCAGAAATTAACGTCCGCTATAGGATAAGCTTCTTTGGCATTGAAATAATAAGCAAAAATCACTAAAAGTTTATCCGAACATATTAACTGCTAGAGTTCTTAACTCAGATTGAAGAATTGTCTTTCTTGTAATTAGAATTATGAAAAAAAAAGTCTTATTAATAGCCATTATACTAACCATTTTCTGGTCAACCATTTTCGCAATTTCAGAATTGCTCCCATAGTAAAAGTTATCTTTAATAATGGGTACTAGGACCCCTTTCGGCTTAGTACAATCTTTCTGCGTAACCCAGTAGCCCACACACAGAATACCACCCACACCACCCACAGTACACACAGTCATCATCATCATTTCAGCCATAAGACGTCCACTGCTGGACATAGGCCTCCCCCATCGATCTCCAAAAGGGCCGGTTGGAAGCGGCTTGCAACCAGCGTTTCCCTGCGATCTCTTTTAGGTCGTCTGTCCATCTTGTGGGTGGACGTCCTACGCTGCGCTTACCGGTCCGTGGTCTCCATTACAGAACCTTTCGGCCCCATCGGCAATCTGTTCTCCGTGATATGTACCTTAAGTAATAAAAAAAATACAATCTTACGAACAAAAAGGCAGTAAAAGTGATCAGAATTTCCTGTTTTCGTTATGGCAACTTTGACAATGACAAACTCACCCATAGAAGTGTCCCCTGGAGAACTCGTTGATTTTCTCCTTAGCCAACGCGTGAAGGTTTTGGAACTCGTGGAGGGCGGAGAATTTCTTGACGTTCAAACCGTTTGGCGTGATAATGTCCGGCTTGCGCTTCAAAAGATGCTCTGCTTCGTAACCTGAAAGAGGAATCGTGAAATGTATAGCTGTCTCTTTCTTCCTTCAGTGTTACGAGCACTCTCTGTCTCACTTTCGCTTATTTCACTATAGTAAACGCATTACCATCTGAGTCGTCAGGTCATAAATCATTGTCTGTCTATCTCGCTCGCACCTACGTGTCATACCTGACTATCTCGCTCGCACTTACAGGTCTTATGGGCCCCGATTCTACTAAATAAATTGTTATTAAATTGTAATTGTTTCAATTTTATTTTTTAAATAATTGCCTCAATGCTGACAGTTAAATTTTTTTTTTATACTTGAAAAATACCAGCACCTAATAAAAAAAAATTAAAACTGAAAATTTTCAGGCATATATTTAAAAACAATTTCTTTAGTAGAATCGGAGCCCTGGGGCCTTACGGACAACAGCTAATTGCGGCACCTAATCCGCTCAGTTGGAAAATCACGCGAACGTGAACCTTATCGCGCCCAGATACGGTTTGCGGCCGCGTGGTTTTCCAACTGAGCGGATTAGGTGCCGCAATTAGCTGTTGTCCGTAAGGCCCCTGGTATGACGTTTATGGCCCTACGACTCAGTTAGTAACGCGGTGACAATAATCCTCTAATTTAGTTTTCTATCCGAACTCAATGGCGTCGATTCTGTCATACACACTAAACTAAACCAATCTGACAGGACTAAAATTATCTGCCTCTCTTTTCATTTTAATATGTGAGAGAAGGATGGCAACGATTTTAGAGCTGTCAAATTTAGTTTAGTTTAGAGTATTCATATTCAATTCATCTATACTAATATTACAAAGAGGAAAGATTTGATTGTTTGTTTGCATTGCATAGGCTCCGAAACTACTGAACCGTATTTGAAAAATTCTTTCACTGTTGGGAAGCTACACTATCCACGGGTGACATCTCTACATAGTATAAATTGAAGTCGCTTTCCGCGTCTGTCTGTCTGTCTGTATGTCAGTATGGCCGCTAAGTCCTCCTAAACCACGCAACGGATTCTGTTGACATTTTATTTTAATCAAATTGAATTGTTATATTTTTACACTTTTATTATCAATATTGTATATTTTGACTTTCATAAGTGTACACTAATGTACCCATATTTGAGAAATAAATGAACTGAACATGCGGTTTTCACCATCAGTTAGATACATTTTCAAGGAAGGTTTATATATATAACTAGCTGTTGCCCGCGGCTTCACTCGCGTTGTATTGAAATCTATACTTTACTACCTCCCGTCTTTTTAGTTTCAGTCTCGCGTCCGTCCTGTATTCCACTCTCCTCCTGTACTACCCTTTCCGGTCCAGTTCTGCATTCGCCCCTAAATCCACTCTACTCCCGTTTGGCTCTTTCCGATCCAGGCCCGAATCCGTCCCGTAATCTACTCTTTTTCCATCCCATCCTTACAGCGCCAGTCCTGCATTTGTCCCATAATCTTCTCTAATACAGGCCCACCCTTTCCGACCCAACTCGGATCCGTCCCGTAATCCACTTTACTCCTTTTCCGCGTTTTTGCAATCCAGCTCCGCATCCGTTCTACAATCCAATCTACTTTAGTCCCACTCTTTCCGATCTAGTCCCGCAGTTACCAGTTATAACTTGGTAATGAACAGAAATTTGTCACTGACTCGCACTTGGCCATGATTTATTCCTTGTTGTTATACTTTAGAGGGTGTACTATAATTGTGCCAAGTTTGACGACTGTACGTATTACCGTTTTTACATTAAAACTAATACAAAAATACGTTTGTTGTATGGGAAACCCCTTTTGTTTTTACTTTTTGAGTTTACCATTATTACATTTCTTAGTTGATCCGCCGTAACGTTACATATTCTGTGAAAATTTCAACTGGCTATCAATTATGGTTCGAAAAACCGCTCCACCGCAGGACACCATTGTTGAAGGTAGTCTGGAAGAGGCCGCTCATAGCGATAAGGCCGTTTTTTGTTCCCATATTTAATGTAATTTTCTTGTAATATCTTTTTTATGGTGTCGATAAAGAGTTATTTTATTGTATTACCTACTTATTACGTGCAGTATGAAGGCGCTGCGCGGATTATTATGGTCACGTTATTTTAATTTTACATTATCTCATAAACTGTGCGACTAAACCACAAACTGTAAACGGCAAACTTTATCTACATCAAGTACTCCTAATAATGAATTCATTTATTTTTGTAAAGATTCAAAAATTAGATTACAAAACTGCATCTAAACATGACCTTATAATTTTTATTTTTATTCTGAACACAATAACCGGTTATTATCGTTATTGTAGTTTTCTTATAATAGTTAGGTATATGCTATCGCGGACTTTTTTGTAAAACTATTTAAGTACTACATTTTTGTCAAACATTGTATTTACTTATCTCAAACCGTTAGGTCAGCGTACGCCGATAAAGAAGCCAATCAGCTTATTTTTCTCCAGCATGTTTTACTAATACGGTTATTTAGTGTAGAATATTAACTTTTATCATTATAAAACATAGCCTATGGCACTCAGGAATAGTGTAGCTTTCTATTAGTGAAAGAATTTTTAAAATCTGATCAGTAGTTTTGGAGTTAAAACAGAACAAACAAACTTACAAACTTACAAACTTTACCTCTTTATAATATTAGTGTAGACTAGCGACCCGCCCCGGCTTCGCACGTAAATTACACCCGTGCGAAGCCGGACGGGCGGATCGCTAGTAGGCTATAATCTATACCCGTGCGAAGCAGGGGCGGACCGTTAGTTTAATAATAAAATGTTATTTTACATGTCAAACTAATCAAATAATAAATTAGATAAAACAATAATAATTTAGACCTAGACTAGAATAAAAAATTTGATCAATCACATCACAGTACACCAGAATCGTCGTCACTGTATAAGTATTTCCTTCTCTCTTTAACATACAGGGTGTAAGGGAAACACTCTCGAAGCCAAAAGAAGGTAATTGTACTCATCATTATGAACAACTTTTACTATGGGACCAGCCCTGAAATCGCGAAAAAAAATCAGCTGTTCTATACATTTTGTCGAGTGTCAATGACCGTTTTCTATAGAACAGCTGATATTTTTTTCGCTATTTCCGGGCTGGTCCCATAGTAAAAGTTGTTCATAATGATGAGTACAATTACCTTCTTTTGGCTTTGGGAGTGTTCCCCTTACACTCCGTGTATTGATAGAAAGAGAGGGCAGAACTAACCTGTAATATCGGATACCGTTGTGAAGATATGGCTCATATGTGCCGCGGCTCGCTCCATACAATATCTGTGGTATATCTGTCTCTTTCCCGCCTCCTCGTCCACTGAGAACTGTGAAAGAGATAGACGATATCATATGTAATTGGCTTCCTATCGTTTTTCCATTGTATCATCATCATCAGCCAGAAGACGTCCACTGCTGAACATAAGCCTCCCCCTTTAACCTCCACACTGAAACAGCCTGCCTTTCCCATCCACTGGATACCAGCGACTCTCACAATGTCGTCGGTCCTCTAGTGGGAGGCCTATCTACGCTGCGTCGTCCGGTTCGTGGTCTCCACTCAAACTCAAATTTTCCATTGTATATTTTAGTGTAAAAAACTGTTGGTTTTCCATTTTTTTTTAATGTTGTTAATTAAATAAAACCGGCCAAGTGCGAGTCGGGCTCGCGCACTGAGGGTTCCGTACCACCAAAAAATTCAATAACGAAATCACCAGTTATAACTTGATAATGGACAGAAACTTGCCATCGACTCGCACTTGACCATTTTTTGTTATTTTTTGTTATACTTTAGAGTGTGTACTATAATTATGCTATAGTTAGCTTGTAAGTATTACCGTTTTTACATTAGAGCTAATACAAAAATACGAAAAAAAATACAATAATTTGAAATAAAAATTTCAAAACAATGCGTTCTCCATCGTAGACCGCATCATCGCTTAACATCAGGCGTGATGGTGGTGTGGGCGTCCTTCCTACTCCTTTCCTTTCACATTATATTTACCGTATATCTATCATTTAATCATACATACATAAATACTTTTATATAAATATATACATATTCACACCAAAGCATTAAAACGCTCGCCGCCTATGGCGTATGAACTACGAATGCGCTGCGACGCGGGACCATTGGCGAAGTTATCGCTAGTGCACCGAGTGCACGGTACCGTGCCCGACCCGCGCCGCACCGCCCGCATTGGTCTCCAGGGGCCTTACGGACAACAGCTAATTGCGGCACCTAATCCGCTCAGTTGGAAAATCACGCGAACGTGAACCTTATCGCACCCAGATACGGTTTGCAGTCGCGTGATTTTCCAACTGAGCGGATTAGGTGCCGCAATTAGCTGTTGTCCGTAAGGGCCCAGTGCGTTACTAGCTTTACGCGCAAGCGCCACATTTAAATTACCGCTTCTCTCAAATTTTTTTTTTAAGATTAAATGTGAACATTGTGATTGCCAAATATAAACTACAACTTTGAATAACCTGAAGTGATCTTATTTCCACATACCCTGGACCGGACCCCTTTAGTGGTCAATCGCAAGCCTATAAATTATTTAAATAAATAAGTTTTTTGTATGGTTCTTTCGTATTTACTTTTTGTTTTTTTTTATTATTTGTTAGTCAATCCGCTGTAACACTACATATTCTGTGAACATTTTAATATCACAGGGTATCTATTACTGTTCGTAAGATACAGCTGTTAATAGGTAGAACAGGCAGACCGACGGACAGACAGACAGACAGACATCGTAGGCCTAGTAATAGGGTCCCGTTTTTACCCTTTGGGTACGGAATCCTAAAAAGATCCATCACACTAACATGATAAATAGTAAACTTGAAATTGAGTTATATGATTATTTACGGGATATTTACCGTGCGTATATACCATACGCAGTGACACAGTATGTTTTGTCGGGACTTAGGTTCGAGTTCGAGTTCCAGTGATAACCGTAGCAAAACACTAAGAAAGAGGGTAGATCGTTATGTCTGCATCTAACTTTTGAACTGTTCGACCAACCACCCGCATTCTTCAGTCTTCCCGTGAACATGGTGCATGTAACTGCGCCGTAATATCGGGAGCTCATTCCACAACCTTACCACGGTAAATATCCCGTAAATATTCATATAACTTTAGTGAACAACAGCGATAGTTTAAAACAGTGTTTTTAAAATTAAGTCTGTTCGTGTTTGTACCCCTTTGACGGCTAGACTAATTTTGATGTATTTAAGCAAGTAAATAGAAAAAGTAAGGTTCCTTTTAATGATGGAAAATGCAGAAAAAAAGACAACCTGTTAAACTCTTAAGGACGTCGTTGGCGATTGAATAACTGATGCCTTATTATGGATGATTCGGATCGTGATCGCGATCGCGTGCCATCTCACTTACGCACGTGGTGCGAGTAAATAGATGCGAACGGGACGGCATGCAATCTCGATCACGATCAAACTTCTATAACAGGGCCGCGGGTTAGTAAAAACAATGACGTTTATGTGAATCCATCAACCCGCAACTGGGCCAGCATAGTGGATATGGCCCAATTGCCCTTTCGGGTGTAGGCCACAGTCCAGCTGCAAAAAAGGCGGATTTTTATACTTATGCTAATAAAATTACCTTATCCAAGTTATTGTAGAAATCAGTGTTGCCAGCGCACAGATATCTGCCCAAAAGTGTGGCGTGAGTCGTGAACACAGTGGCGACATCAACGTGACGGACCCTGGAATTAAAACAAATTTATAAAAAATATTTTTACGCATTTGTCGAGTGTCGATGGTTTTCTCCGTCGATGGACCCGGGTATGTCCTAAAACTGCCACCAGAACCACTGGAGGATTGGCAGTAGCGTTCCATTAGTAAACGGTGAACGTACTGCGATCGTCAAGCCGCATGCCAAGCTTGGGCATTATGGCAACACCCTTCTCTAAGATGGAGAACAGGGAGTTTTGGCGCCAACGTGGATAAAAAAAACATGTCGGCTCGTTGGATTATTTTCCTAAACTTGTGTATTTTCCAGTGTTAATGTGTACTAAATGGTTAATTATTATTCATTAAGTGCTCGTAGACGTGCTCGAGTTTGGTCAAGTGATATAACGAGGTGAAACAAGTCTTTACGTGTTGTTTCCAAAACTCCATAGGAGCCTCGACATGTAAATCTCCACCACTTTACAGGGGCATGAGTTTGACTTGACCGTGACTTACTTTGCTTGACTCTGACTGTGACTATGACTTGTTTGACCCTATTAATACTATGTAAAAATGATTAATATTACGACTAGAAATGTTTAGAATCCCTACTGTCCTACCAGTCTAATAAAATATTTTCTATCATTTTTTTTTTTATCATAACATTGTATAGAACAGATATTACGTTTAAATAAATAGTACAACACGATTTTTATTTTATAATTGTTCATAATTATTACAACTACAAAAACGTAATAAAATACTTTTTTGGTCAAATATTGTAAACTACCATTATGAAAGATATTTTTTGCACTGGTAACCCCTTTGTTTACATAAAATATCTAAGATAAAAAAACGGAGTATAGTTAAATTCATCGCTAAGCTTGTTATCTCTACATAGTATAAATTTAAGTCGCTTTCCCCGTCTGTCTGTCTGTCTGTGTGTCAGTATGGCCGCTAACTCCTCCTAAACCACGCAACGGATTTTGATGCGGTTTTCACCATCAATTAGACCATTTTTCACGGAAGGTTTATATATATAACTAGCGACCCACCCCGGCTCTGCACGTAAATTACACCCGTGCGAAGCGCGGACGGGTCGCTAGTTTGTAATAAATTAAACACTAGGACACATGCCTATTGTCAGATGGTGCAACAAAATTTTGCCTAACCGGTACTTTAACTGGAATGTCGATGTTTGACCTCATGTCAACCACGCCACCTAATCATAAATCCATTGCTTGTTCGAAATGAAAATGCTACAGTTCCACATTCATAACAAGCAGTGTACGTTAACTGATGGGAGGTTACCTGAGCATGATAAGTCCTATGCCGGCCTGCCACTCGTGGAAGTGTGTGACTACCCGAGGCGGAGTGTCGCTGTACCCCTCCGCTGCCTTGCGGAACTGAAATAATAATAAAAAGCCTTAAACTTAGAAAAGTAGATTGTATAACAAGTGCATAAAACAAGTCCTTTTAGTCTTGCGGAACTAAAATACAAATAAAAATATATTTAATGCCATAAACTTAGCAAAATATATTTTACTAGTGATCCGCCCGCCCGGCTTCGCACGGGTGCAATTTACGTGCGAAGCCGGGGCGGGTCGCTAGTTATATATATAAATCTTCCTTGAAAATGTATCTATCTGATGGTGAAAACCGCATCAAAATCCGTTGCGTGGTTTAGGAGAAGTTAGCGGCCATACAGACAGACAGACGGACGCGGAAAGCGACTTCAATTTATACTATGTAGAGATAACAAGTGCATAAAACAAGTCCTTTTAGTCTTGCGGAACTGAAATACAAATAAAAATATATTTATCATAGTAGTAGTTAAAGTAAAGGGTTTATGACAAATTTGACAATAACAGTAACGCTGACTTTAGCAGTTACTGCGAAATGCGTTGCACCAGGGTATTCACTAGCATGGTTAAAGTTGCCGGGGTTGCAAGTCAAATAAGACCTTATTAATTTTTATTTTATTTTATTTTATTTGGAAAACATACAGTGATAAATAACTAAGTTACTAATATATTTTATAATTAAACACCATTTAGCAGTTTTCGCATATTAACCCCATAGACATAGCTGGAATTATATTTTATGCATCTAACAGTTATTTAAAATAAATAATAATGAAGCATGGGCAGTTACGGTTAACAGTTAAAGTTCTGACGTCATTTCATAATTGTCAGATGGTGCAATTTTTTTGCCTAACTGGTACTTTAACTGAAATGACGATGTTTGTTAAAACTGAAGTAAGATGGTACAACCCACCCTTACATAAGTACATTGTATATAAAGTGCAAAAAAAAGTCCTTTTAGTCTTGCGGAACTGAAATACAAATAAAAATATATTCATTGCCAAAAACTTAGCAAACTAGATTGTATAACAAGTGCATAAAACAAGTACTTTTAGTCTTGCGAAACAATACACCAATTTTTTTACTACTTTTTTATAGTAAGGGGGTTAGACAAGTCCCACTTTCTGTTAGCGTTAACGCCTACGGAAAGATGAAATTGTATGAAAATGACATTAGCTTGTGTGGTGATTCTTGTTAATAGTTGTAATTATGTATCAATATTTACATGGACGTGCTGACGTCCATGAATATTTATAGCTGTCAAAGTCTAAATCAGTGTCACTTGTCATTGGTTGTTGACAATTGCAGTAGGAGGGGCTAATTTAAGTAGAGAGGGAAGTATATATTGGGCCGTTCAGTGGCCGTCAGGACAGTCGAGCTGTGGATTGGAAGCCGAAAGGCTGAAGGATAAGTGCTGTGTAGTAAATCAGTGAAAATATACTTGTGGAGATACCATATAAACTGCTATTCGTAACACTTGAGAGTACATCTCAATCTAATGTCATTGTCAATGTCATTTTCATACAATTTCATCTTTCCGTAGGCGTTAACGCTAACAGGAAGTAGGTCTTGTCTAACCCCCAAGGAGTTCACGGTTTCCTCACCTCGGTGATGAACTGCGCGACCATGAAGCCCAGTATGACCGCGTCGTTTGCCTCCACGTCCAAATGCGGGATGCCCACAGACGTGGTGTCCCACAGCTCTTGCTTGTACCCGTCCAGCTGCCACGCCGCTGACCCGATGTCGAACAAAATGATCTGAGGGTTGCCATCCACAAGCCACGTTCCCGTGTGAAGCTAGAACCAATAATAATTACATTTATCTTATATCTATACTAGCGACCCGCCCGCCCGGCTTCGCACGGGTGTAATTTACGTGCGAAGCCGGGGCGGGTCGCTAGTTATGTATATAAACCTTCCTTGAAAATTTATCTAACTGATGGTGAAAACCGCATCAAAATCCGTTGCGTGGTATAGGAGGAGTTAGCGGCCATACAGACAGACAGACGCGGAAAGCGACTTCAATTTATACTATGTAGAGAAGAGATAAATAAAAGAAAGTCGTGTTAGTTGCACTATTTATAACTCAAGAACGACTGAACTGATTTGGCTGAAAATTGGTGGGGATGTAGCTTAGAGCCAGAAGACAGACATAGGATACTTATTATCATCATCATCATCACCATTTTTTCATTACTACGCGGGTGAAACCGCGGGGCGCAGCTAGTATCTATTTAAAAACCGACTTCATAATTAGTAAGCGCTCGAACAAAATTATTTATAATGCCAAATTAACAGGCGGTGTAACAAAATCGTTGATATTACCAAATCAACAGGCGGTCTAACAAAGTTATTAATATTACCAAATCAACAGGCGGCCTAACAAAGTTATTAATATTACCAAATCAACAGGCGGCCTAACAAAGTTATTAATATTATCAAATCAACAGGCGGTCTAACAAAGTTATTAATATTACCAAATCAACAGGCGGTCTAACAAAGTTATTAATATTACCAAATCAACAGGCGGTCTAACAAAGTTATTAATATTACCAAATCAACAGGCGGTCTAACAAAGTTATTAATATTACCAAATCAACTGGCGGTCTAACAAAGTTATTAATATTACCAAATCAACAGGCGGTCTAACAAAGTTATTAATATTACCAAATCAACAGGCGGTCTAACAAAGTTATTAAAATTGCCAAATCAACAGGCGGTCTAACAAAGTTATTAATATTACCAAATCAACAGGCGGTCTAACAAAGTTATTAAAATTGCCAAATCAACAGGCGGTCTAACAAAGTTATTAAAATTGCCAAATCAACTGGCACTCTAACAAAATTACTGATGTTGCCAAACAGGCGCTCGAACAAATTTATTGATATTTCCAAATCAATAGGCGCTCGAACAAAATTATTGATATTGCTAAATCAACAAGAGCTCGTAAAAAATTATTGGTATTGCCAAATCAACAGGCACTCGAACAAAATTATTGATACTGCTAAATCAACAGGCGCTCATAAAAAAAATTGGTATTGCCAAATCAACAGGCACTCGAACAAATTATTGATATTGCCAGATCAACACGAGCTTGAACAAAATTATTGATATTATTGGCAATATAAATTTAAAAAAATAGTAAAGTAGTATCAATATGAAAAAGTAGGTTTATTTATTTATACTTAATTTATTATTAATTATATTTCATTGTTATTTTATTATTTAAAAACAATTATACACCATAAAGTTAGACAAAAAAATTGAGTTAAAATCGACTTCGCGTCTCTCTGATTTCAAAATAACGCCATCTACGAACAAAATATTACTTTGTCAGCTTGTTACACAAATAAATATTCGTTGTTCTTTTTGTATGCCATAGGTGGCAAACAAAATAGAATTTTTTTTTTTTTTTTTTTTTTTTATTATAAATATGCTTGCGCTTGGCCGCCAACTCGCCTGATGTTAAGAGATGATGCGGCCTACGATGGAGCACGCTTGCCTAGAAGAAACCTATGCCTATGCCTATGTTATCTAGTTGTAAGATGTTACCTTGTACCCTTGGCTTCTCATTGCGTTCACAGCAGTCGTGAGTGGAGAGTTCGGGGGAAACTCCGCCTCTTCCACTTCAGTGCGCGCGCATTGCTCTTTGTACGGCCCTGTATACAAACACGTTTATTTCAAACCACTTGAAAACAGAAAGAGAACAAGAAAGAAGAAAAAAACATGTTCATGTGCATATTCAATTCAATTCAATCAATTTATTTCAGAAAACACAATTCTATATTTATACAGAATGTCAAAAATTAGAATTAATTACATACAAAAAAATACAAAGAAAAAAAAAAAGAGGAAAAAAAACGAAACGAAACGTAAGTTTAACTAATTACATACACTGAACAATAAATGAAAAATAGAAATTAAAATTGAATGTTATCTATACTAATAATATTATAAAGAGGAAAGATTTGATTGTTTGTTTGTTTGTTTGTTTGCATTGAATAGGCTCCGAAACTACTGAACCGATTTGAAAAATTCTTTCACTGACGGGAAGCTACACTATCCCCGGGTGACATAGGCTATAATCTATACCCGTGCGAAGCTGGAGCAGACCGCTAGTATGTGAATAATAATAATATTGTGCATGTTATTTCATTCATTTCATTTTCATGGTGTGTGCATTCAAACTCGCGTGGAAAACTCGAGTATAAGGAAAAACCTAAAAAAAAGTATAAATGGACCCAAGTATTAAGGTAGGAGGTAAAGCTAGATCAAACGTATTTATTTGTATGAGATATTATTTGTTACACGCTTTGCAAAGTTATGTCGTCAACTCTGTAAGCTGTCAAAAAGTGATTAACATAATGGACAGACTATAAAATGCACAGAATACGGACTAGTAGAAGTAGTGCTAATTTAGCAAAAAGAAATTAAACATGTTATATTCTTTACCTAAATGCCAAAATTGTTGTTACCAGGGGCCTTACGGACAACTGCTATTGCGGCACCTAATCCGCTCAGTTGGATAATCACGCGACCGCAAACCGTATCTGGGCGCGTTCACGTTCACGTTCGCGTGATTTTCCAGCTGAGTGGATTAGGTGCCGCAATAGCAGTTGCCCGTAAGGCCCCTGAACGAAACAGATATATTTCTGACAGGACGGCAAATTGCAGGGTTACGCTGTTTTAGTGTACTAGGGACCTGTAAGACTTCAAAGGCTACATACTATTTGACAGACGGCCTGCTACGCTTCGTAAATCACGTGACGGGTTCTACGTTTAAATTAATTGACAAGTATACCTTGTAGAGCGTTATGCATAACTCACCGAGAAGACAATAATTGTCCCCCATTTCTTCAGTGGAGACATATGCCTTGGATCGGATCACGGTGTAAATGCCGCCAACTGGAAATAAAAAAAAACAATTTAAAAACATGCCTAGCTATTGCAGTGTTCCACTATGTAGCCGAGTACAGCATCAGACCCTCGTCACCAAGTGTAATGTAGGGTCTCGATAAAACAAACTTAAATTATCTTTTAACCGACTTCAAAAAAGGAGGGGGTTCTCATCTCAATTCGGTTGTTATTTTTATTTATTTATTAGTTACTAGCAACGCACCCCGGCTTCGCACGGGTGTAAATCTTATTTTTTTACACCTTGGGTTACATTATTGGAGTTTTAGTAAGGATCCCATATTTCTTTTTAAATAGGCATGTCACCCGGGGATAGTGTAGCTTCCCAACAGTGAAAGAGTTTTTCCATTCGGTTCAGTAGTTTCGGAGCCTATTCAATGCAAACAAACAAATAATCAAATCTTTCCTCTTTATAATATTATATAGTAATCACTATCACTACATAGTATAAAACAAAGTCGCTGTCGCTGTCTGTCCGTCCCTATATCATATGCTTAAATCTTTAAAACTACGCAACGGATTTTGAAGCGTTTTTTTTTAATAGATAGAGTGATTCAAGAGGAAGGTTTATATGTATAACTAGCGACCCGCCCCGGCTTCGCACGTAAATTACACCCGTGCGAAGCCGGGCGGGCGGGTCGCTAGTAACATTATAAAGAGGAAAGATTTGATTGTTTGTTTGTTCGTTTGCGTTGAATAAGCTCCGTAACTTCTGAACCGTTTTGAAAAATTATTTCACTGTTGAGAAGCTACACTATCCCAGGGTGACAAAGGCTATACGATATATCTATACCCGTGCCAAGCTGGGACGGACCGCTAGTAACACATCAACAGCCATTAAAAATCCACTGTTCGACAAAGGCCTCCCGCTTTAAGAAGGGTGTTGCCATAATCCCCACGCTTGGCAGGCGGCTTGGGGATCGCAGTACTTTCACCGTGTACTAATAGGACGCTGCTGCCCATCCTCCGGTGGTTCTGGTCGCAGTTTTAGGACATACCCGGGTCAAATATTGCAAAAAAAAATACAAACTATTTGAGAACTCCTTTTTGAAGTCGGTGAAATAATTATGTTGTTACCTAAGTTGCACACAAGACCTAGGCGCCAGTAGAGTCAAGGCGGTCTGGACTTGAAACCTAACACCTATTATACGTGCCCAAGATGCGTAAGTTAGCTATTGTTTAGATTCTAGATTTACTCGTTTAACGTCATTGTTGTTTCATAAAATGTTTTGAAAGGAGGACAATCTTTTACGGAAATTGTAAGACATGACAGTGTGTTAGCCAAGTTTGGGAAAAAATCGTTCTAGAGCATCGACATACAATACATATAGAGTCACAATCGTGCCAAAAAAATCAAAATCAAAGACCGAATCAAAAGAAAAGAAAGAAAGAAAAAAGAATGAATGAAAATATTTTTTTATTCGACACCTTTAGAAAATACTTATATCTAGATGATACAATCAGTGTGGAATGGGTCCGTCTCGGCATTAATGCTGAAAGTCAAGGACTATCAGCGCCGGACAACAGACGAACCCTTGAGTTTACACTTACATTACACTTAACACAAACTCGGCGCACGCTACGAATTGCACCGACTTTTTGGTTAGTTTCAAGGCAACCGCGATCCGACTACAATGCCGCGCGATGCCAGAGCTACGATGACATAGCGGACAACTAACGTTGAACACTATGCAAGCGACATAACATCTAATTGAAGTAAATGTGGAATTGTGAACTATACAGGGTGTAAGGGGAACACTCTCGAAGCCAAAAGAAGGTAATTGTACTCATCATTATGAACAACTTTTACTATGGGACCAGCCCTGAAATCACGAAAAAAATATCAGCTGTTCTATAGAAAACGGTCATTGACACTCGACAAAATGTATGGAACAGCTGATTTTTTTTTCGCAATTTCAGGGTTGGTCCCATACTAAAAGTGCTTCCTGAAAGCTGAGGTAAAATAGGTAGAATGTAAAGTACTAGGGACTCATACATAGCAAGAAGTACTTTTGTTAGCAGCCTCCCATGCTGTTTCAAAGGTCCACCTGTTCTGATTACGCACCGCTTTCCGTTGTTCATGAAAGCTGAGAAGTAAGCTGGGTCGAATATAAAGTACCAGGAACCCATACTTCGCAAAAAGTACCTTTGTTATCAGCCTCCCATGCTGCCTCAAAAGTCCACCTGTTCTCATAACACACCTTGTTCTGTTGTTCATGAAAGCTGAGATGAAGCAAACTGGGTAGAATGTAAAGTACCAGGGACCCATACATAGCAAGAAGTACCTTTGTTAGCAGCCTCCCATGCCGTCTCAAAGGTCCACCTGTTCTCGTCATTTGCCGTCTGCCCGCGGTCCATGAAAGACGTCAGGTCGTGAGTGGAGTCGGCTCGATAGAACCGTCGAGATGTTCTGTCGCGCGACATTCTGGCGCTGTAAGAAAGAAATATTATGTTATAGCAGACTGCTAAAGCAAGATATTATTGACGTTTTTAAGTGACTATAGTGAATCCATGATCCAAGAAAACAAGGTCTAGTACTCCGGGGGTTGTCCTGCAATGACGTCGCTGTCCAGTTGCCACTTTATTGTAACAAACACAGATATTGGGAAACAAATGTATTAATTGTCATTTGGTTTGTCCGCTCAAGCAAAGTAATTCAAGTTAAGCACGAATTGAATATATTAAACACAATATTTGTCAAAACCACATTGGTTTATTGGATTCCCACAGGTAATAAAATATACGGAAATTGGGGAGTTATAATTTCAAACAGAGAGTCCGCCATTGTTTCGTGTATCGTCATCTCTCTCGAACTTGTTGTAAGTTAGTTATTCTGCTCTTGCTTATGCACGTGTACGTGTATCCATGACATTGATGAAGTCATTGCGGGACACCCACGTGACATTTTTACTCGGAGGGCTATACCTGGCGGAGTATATTATTATACCATGAGTGAATCAAAAACAAGAAAGCTTGCTCTATGGGTTGTTTTACATTTGTAAGTGGAAATTGTGACTAAAATTATACATTTTGGAAGGTAGTGTAGAGGAGAAAATTTCTGACAGCCGAAGCGATAATTATTGGTGATAGCGTGGTAGAGAGTCAACCCGCATTATATGGGGTCGAATTTCAAAACCTAACAAGTAACATTCGATAAAGGAACATTCTCAATTGTTATTTTAGCCTTTTCGTACCACTGCGGGGGAAATGCCTCCTTCCACTCCTCACGGTCAAGACCTTTTGTGGTCCAGTCGCTGCAGTGAAAGTCAAGCAGGAAACTATAGCATGATGGCCAAAGAGAAATTCGACCCCAACAGTTATCAGTTCTGCGACTGATATGACCGGCCTACTGCTATCTCAGCTTGCTAATACGCTTTCGGGGACGCCGTCCGTGGACGAACGAAAGTCACCGACATAGCCCACCGGATTAGCAAGTTGAAGTGGCAGTGGACAGGGCACATAGCACACAGAACAGATGGCCGATGTGGCCGAAAGGTTCTCGAAAGGAGAGAGACCACGGACCGTTAAGCGCAGCGTAGCACGTACACCACGAGATGGACAGACGACCTAAAAGAGACCGCAGGAAAACGCTGGATGCAGGCCGCTTCCGACCGGCCCTTTTGGAGATCGATGGGGGAGGTCTATGTCTAGCATTGCACGTCCTACGGCTGAAACGATGATGGTGATGGATACACTGTGCTATGTCGATCCCCAATGGACGCCGACCCGTCGACCTGCCTAGATATCGCTAGAAAGATGCCGTAGTTGGACTAGCGTCAAGTCGCCGACTGGCTGAATTTGTGTTGGAGGCTAAGACCCAATTCGGGTCGCTACGCCAGCGGAGTAGTAGTATGTCGGTAACTTTGGTTCTCTGGCGAACAACTTCGTTCCGGATGCGATCCTTCAGAGAAATTATGTCCATGGCTCACTGAGCGACTTTGAAATGATCAACATCATCATCAGCCAGAAGACGTCCACTGCTGAACATATGCATTCCCTTAGAACTCCACACTGAACAACAGCCTGCTATCTGCATCCATTCCAGAGTCGCGGGCATCCCTGCGACTCGCGGACTTGGGAGACCTACCTACGCTGCGTCTTCCGGCTCGTGGTCCTTTCTACCCCATCGATTATCGGTTCTTCGAGCGATTAGCCTGCCAATTGCCACTTCAACTTTCAAATTTTAATAGCTATGTCTTGGCGAATATCCACGTTTCGGATTCTATCGCGCAAAGAAACTCCGAGCATAGCTCACTCCATTGCCCGCTGTGAGACTCTGAGTTTTTCTAAAAAGCCAGCAGTTAAGGACCACGTCTCAGTACCATATGTCAACACACACTGGTTACTTTGAAATAGAATAAGCTATCGTGATGACAAAATATAATCATTAATGTCAACTCACTTTTAATTTTTGACGCGACCTTGCCATCACTGTTTGCTGTTTTGCTAAAGCCGATGATAACCTGTCAATCTAAAACAACCCCAATTCTCTTACACATAGAGTCGCACAGTCGCATAACAATTGTCCATTCGTCTACTTAATTCATTATTTTGCATAACAAATTCGAAAAGACACGTGTTTCCATGTTGGCGCGTCTCCAATTTGCGCATTTTTGTATGGAATAGAGGCGTGTCAGTTATATAAGCAGTTTACTATGATAATATTAACGACAGAGGAAAAACTACGTAGTTGGATTGATTTAGTCAACTGATAACCGGTTTTTGTAGTGGCATTTTTGTCTAACTAATTTTGCAGAGTTAGAGCGGTTTCGCACTACGTCCGATCCGAATCGGCGAAAATACGTTCCGAAGTTGTCGTACAACTATTTGTATGGTAGTTTACGCACTAGATCCGATTTCCGTCATCCGAATTCTCTCCGTCATCCGTAAATTTCCATTTCGGAATAGATTCGGAAGTTGATGTCGATTGAAAGGACTCATGATCAACGACGTGAACACTCTGCTGTGGCTCCGCCTAAAATGATTGCTTGGATTTGTATCAGAGATCGGACTAGTGCGTACGCAATATCCGAATTCGGTCCGAGTTTTCTAGATCCATATTTTCACGGATTCGGATCGGATTCGGATCGGACGTAGTGCGAAACCGCTCTTAGACAGAGTGGTGGTACTAAGCCGAAACGAAGTTATTGTACTCATCATTAGAAACAAATTTTACCGGCGGCCGACCGGTGGAAGAACGACAAAAAAAAACATTTTACAAACCATAAAACTGCGTTTATTTAAAAAAAACTACTTCAAGTCAGATACGTGCACACCCGCCACGCCACCTCGCTATATCTCCCTTATTGGTCTGATCTTGCGTGAACGCATGAAATCGTACGCACACATAAGCGTGGACACATGTATGCGTGCTTATCAACGCCTACCCCACACTGTTTATTGACATTATAGACCGACCAACACATCTACAGACGTGACCAAATGATAGAACTAAAAACATTCTACTGTAACCTCAGAGCAAATAAAAATACAGAGGGACTACCGCGAAAAGTGAAGCCACTTTTTGAAACATGTGTGCGTAGTCGAAGTTCGTGTCGTGTAATTCATCAAAATAAGTGATAATATAAATACTTAAGTGTGGAAATATTCCATCCATTTCGATGTAACACAGTAAATTGAACAGCTAGAACCACTGAAGGAAAAGCAGTCACCTACGACACATGTTTATTTTTAGTGTAGGTGCTGCACGACATTGTCAAGTTCCACAAGTCACTTCATTATGTTGTAATTCGTTTATACTCTTTATTGTGACGTACTTGTAATTTTGGAAATAAAATCATTTCATTTCATGCTTCTTCTTATTTACTTTTGTGTTGTTTTTACAGTTCTCAACACTGCAAGAAGTCATTGTTTCTTTTTAAAACGGATGTATTCAGTACGACGTTCTAACAAGAAATTCACGTAGTTTTGAATGCGTATGTGTGCGTGAGTCATACATTTATTGGTAATTCACGTAGTTTTGGAAGCGATCTTGGCGTCACTTAGGCAGTGCGCCGTAGGGACTCTGTACTTTTATTTGCTCTGAGACTATAACTCTCAGTTTTGTTCAGAAAACACTATAGTGGCGCCCTCATTCGTGCCTAACAGATAATTCTGTCGGACTATAAATAAGCCTATTGGTATTTATTCGGCATGGCTTGGACGTAATCTTGAACTTGTTGCGATAAGATAAGGCATTATCTTACGCTCTCGAGTACTCACTATAATATTATGTTCTGAAACTGCTGCTTAAACTATGGCACGGTCGATAATAACTGCTGCTTATACTGTAACATGATCGACATTACCACTACTTATTCTATGGCATGGTCAAGATCAAATGTTTTATTCAAGGCTCTTGGATTGATGTTTGTGTGTTATTTTTAACCAACTTTAAAAAAAAGGGGGAGGTTATCAATTCGATTTTTTTTTAGGGTTCCGTACCCAAAGGGTAAAAACGGGACCGTATTACGTCTACGATGTCTGTCTGTCTGTCCGTCCTACCTTTTAACGGCTGTATCTTTCACACCGTGATAGCCAGTTGAAATTTTCACAGAATATGTAACGTTACGGCGGATTAACTAAGAAATAATAAAAAAGTCTAAACGAAAGGGAGGTCCCCATACAACAAACGTATTTTTGTATTAGCTCTAATGCAATAACCGTAATACGTACAAGCATCAAACTTGGCATGATTATAGTACACTCTCTAAAGTATAACAACAAATAATAAATCATGGCCAAGTGAGAGTTGGTGACAAATTTATGTTCACCACCAAGTTAAGCAACATCGGGCGCGGTCGGTACTTGACTGGGTGACCGCCTGGGTGTGATGTTGTCTGTTTCCACTACTTTTTTGTACTTTAGAAGTTAACAATTTAAGTAGGTTGTGGCCTTAATTGAAATCTTGTTTATTTCTTAGCCAGTTTATTTGAAGCCATTACATATTCTGTGAAAATTTCAACAGGCTATCTATTACGGTTCGAAAGATACTGCCGTTAAAAGGTAGGACAGATGGACGGACGGACGGATGGAGAGACAGGCAGCGTAAGGTAAGTAATAGGGTCCCGCTTACACACTTTGGGTACGGGACCTTAAAAAACATCACTAAGCAAGTGAGATAGCGGCAATATTGGATACAATACGATTTGGATTTTGCAGGTGCAAGAGCTCCCAAGCTGAAATTTTACTCTTTCGGAGACATGTCAAAAATCCACTTAGTTTTTAGAACCAGAGGCAAGAGAATTTCACTCTCATCTGGTGAATTTTGCCTGTTTTGGAACGCAGCCCTAATAAACTATATGTCCCATCGCATCATGTCAGATAAGGCGGAGATAATACAAGTGACTTGACTGATAAAAGTATTACATTAATATGGTAATAACTTCAATAACATATGTATTGATAAACGACCCAGTTTCTAATCACAATAAAATAAGGAGGCAATTTTTTTTTCTTCTTTTCTCTGAGAGGATTTAAAAACTTCAATTTGATTGTATTGTTATTTTTCCCCTGGAGGTAAACCCTGGGCCCCGATTCTACCATTTAAAGAAATTATTTCAATGTTATTTTTTAAATAATTGCCTCAAAATTTTCAGTTTTTAATATTTTTTTATACTGAGTTATAATATTAGGTGGTGATATTTTTTTAGTATAAAAAAATTAAAACTGTCAGTTTTGAGGCAATTATTTAAAAAAAAACAATTGAAACAATTACAATTTAAAAACGATTTCTTTGTTAAAATCGGGGCCCTGTTTGTTTAATTTTACTCAACTCCCGAGAAGTTTTTTTAAACCAAACCAAGAAAAGGTTCATAACAGAAGTATTAACTAGTTCAGATAGTTTCTATTTGAACCCAAAAAAGCCTGATTATAATTTTTTTTTTTTTACTTGTTGAAAATACATAGCCAATGACAAATATTAGAAATTTTTATCAAAAAAATTACGTTTCCTGTGTGTTACAACGCAAGTAAAACCGCGGATGCACTAAAAAGAAGATAATACACTAATTATCAAGTTAATTAAGAACATAAAACACTATTATGCAAAAGTTATTTATGACATGTTTTATATTAAATAACATAGAGCATAGCGATATCAATTCTGTTTTAATATAAATGTAGCTTGTGTTACCTTTTCCTGTTAGAATAGACCTACCACAATCTCAATAAACCGGCCAAGTGCGTGTCAGACTCGCGGCATTGCGGGTTCCGTACCTCCACATAACTTTTCATCTACTAAAGAACAAAAAAGTAGTGCAAAAAGATAAAAATCCATCAAAATGGTGGTCACCAAAAAAATCATCAAAATCGGCTGAGTAATCGCATAACAAACATAAAAAAAAACTTACAGCGAACTGATAACCTCCTCTTTTTGTCGGTTAAATAGTAGAAAATGACAGTTAAAACAAAAATTCTCAAGTCCTTATCAAAAATTTTGCTCCATGGAACAACAAATCAAAACGTCATCTGTGTTTATACCTATTTTAGTTTTTGTTGATTTTTTCAAAATGCACTGAATCAATTGCGATAAAATTTATATGAGACCCCCTCTAAAATATGACCTACCAAACAAAAAAGGAATGATCAAAATTTATTCAATCTGTTAAAAAAAACAAGCAAATTGATAGCCTCTTCCTTTCGTCGGTTAAAAATAATGTTTTATTAGATAGATTGTTGTATGTGGACCCGGGTATGTCCTAAAACTGCGACCAGAACCACCGGAGGATGGGCAGCAGCGTCCTATTAGTACACGGTGAACGTACTACGATCCCCAAGCCGACTGCCAAGCGTGGGGATTATGGCAACACCCCTCTCTAGGAGGGAGGCCTTTGTCCAGCAGTGGACGTTTAATGGCTGCTGATGATGTGAAACAAACAGGGTCCACCTCCAGGGGAAAAATAGCAATACAATATGTACATACAGCCTACATACGTAGTACAGTATAATCTCACTAATCCGGCACTATTAAAAACGAGAGGGAGCCGGATTATTGGAATGTTCGGATAGCTGGATAATAGAGAAAAAAATGTTATAAAGAGGAAAGATTTGATTGTTTGTTTGTTTGTTTGCATTGAATAGGCTTCGAAACTACTGAACCGATTTGAAAAACTCTTTCACTGTTGGGAAGCTACACTATCCCCGGGTGACATAGGCTATAATCTGTACCCGTGCAAAGCTGGGGTGGACCACTAGTAATAAATAAAATAAAGCATTTCATAAAGAGACATTTGACATTTTTAACTACACACTATTCTCACTTTAAAAAAACAGGTAAATACGTACGTGCACGTGATAAGTTTTGAGGTTAGACTGCTAAACGACGAGGCGGCGACAGAGCGCATAGGCGTAGAAAGGCAAGGGGGAGGCGCGGGAGGCGCGGGCGGAGGGTGCCGGATTATTGGACGTATCGGTCTATTGAAGTGCCGGATTAGTGAGATTGTACTGTATAAGTAAAAGATCGTTGGTTTTATTAGATAGAATTTTGTATGTGAGAAAGTCACTGACAGCTCAGCTTAGCAAGGTAAAGTGGCAGTGCGCCCGGGCCGGTCAGAACAGTCTAATATTGGGCAGTGGACTAATATAGATAGGCTGATTATGATATCAATCCTTAAAAAGAGTAATTTTGACTTCATTCGAGCAGGAAGAGATGGACAGCATATTCACACATATTTCATGCACACAGCTAGTTTCTATGCAGTCACACAATATCTAAGCTTTGTTAGGATTCACTGCTCAGATCTCTAAGGGTGTGTTGCAGTGGTCAGCTGACCCAGAATTCCAATTATTATAATAGATCTTGCACATAATGTTTCTCTCTGGAGCAGTCCTGGATTTGTCAATAGGCCGTATAGGCCGCGGCCTAGGGGCGGCAGCGACCAAGGGGCGGCCGATTTCAGAGGACGCTCACTCTATTTCAGATGATAAAAGTCAAACAAATTCACTGGTTTTCTCATGTACCTTCATGGTCGTATTTTGGAATGGTATTTTGGAAAGGATAAATAAAGTGAGTGAGATTCAGGGCTCATCTCTTGATGTATTAACGGTATCTGATCTCTAGTAGAGTTCACAATAGCAGAGCGAGAAAATTTTGACTATTTCGAAGAAAAAGCAACTGAGATGAGCACACTTAAGCAATATCAAGGTGAAATAAAGAGGCAACTTAAAAGATTTTTTTTTCGGATGAAACATCGAATGAAGAACCTAAAATACCCTCCGGCTCCATAGATTATTTCAGAGTGAACACCTTTTTGGTCATCCTTGATAGACTGAGGACTGAAATACAGAGAAGGCATAATGCTTACTTAAACAAAATTTTTTTTTTTTTCATTTTTAACTAAATATGCCTGAACTTTCAACACAAAGAATTACAGAAAAAGCCCAGTCTCTCGTGAAATACGATACCAATAATCAATTTAGAGGACGATTTGGTTCAAGAATGTGTGCATTTTCACAGTCCCATTTCCTCTAATAAAACTGGAGAATGTGCAGTGAAGCCTCGATCAAACTCGCTAATCAGTTTGTCAACGTTTTTGAGAAATGAATCTCTATATAATGTTTACCCAAACTTGGATATAGCTCTCCGCATCGCACTTTCCACTCCGGCTACAAATTGTTCTGGGGAAAGGAATTTTTCCTGTTTAAAACGCGTGAAAAATTACCAAAGGTCTTCATTGTCTCACGAATAATTAATGCATTAGCTCTTCTCTACATAGAAGCAGAGATAATGAACACCACCTATGATGATATTATAGAAGATTTTGCTATTAAAGTCTCGGAAAAAATAGTAATTCTTGTTTCTTTTTTACGCTCTTTTCAATGGCTTCAGTCGGTTATTTAAGTTTAGTGCCTTCCTTACTACAAATCGAAAATTATTATTTTACAAAAGTTAAATAGGGCGGCGTAAATAAAGCGGCCTACCCTCATAAAAAATATAAATCCGGCACTGCTCTGGAGTACATCCATATGTCCAGTTCAGGCCTCACTTCCGTACATCAAGATCAGATATAATATATTATAAACACATTGATACAAAACCGACGACATTGTGAGAGTTGCTGGCCTCCTAGTGGATGCAGATGGCAGGCTGTTGTTCAGTGTGGAGGTTAAACGGAGAGGCCGATGTTCAGCAGTGGACGTCTTCTGGCTGATGATGATGATGACATTGTATGTACAATGACGGTCAGACGTTTTTTTGAATGTGCTAACTGACAGATTGTGATTCTATAGGAATTGTATCTCGATGGTATCACTACCTATACTCATAAAATAATTAAGAGATTAATGAATAAAAATTTTATGAATATGAATAAATTAAGTGAAAACCACGTCAATTTTCATAACATAATTATGAGCTTTTTGGATCTATTATAATAATTGGAATTCCACAGGTAAAAGAGTTTGTACTACCGACTTAGGTAGAATTTTTTAATTAGATTTTTCTTGATGAACTTTTACTAAAGTTAATTTGTTTTGGGATGGGTAAATTGAATTTTAAATATTATGTCAACCAAAATTCTACTTGATTCAGGAGTTAACGCCAAAATACCCAAAGTTAACTTTGACATCGAAACTTTTTGATCATGAAAACTTCGCCGATATTTACTACAGACACGCGATAAAAAAAAAACTATTTTTAACCACTGAATGAAACGTGTGCCGTGCTGTGTCGATTTGCCGGAAGAAATAAAAAGTAAATTAAAAACTTACAGTATAAAAAGAAGATATCACCAATAAAAGACCTCGTCAGAATCACGGTTTATCACAGTTTTAACACTCAAAATTCCTGTGGCAACGTGGCTGTGGGCAGTTTTATTCACTAAATACGATTATTAAAGTTTTTTCGGCGTTCAAGCCGCGAAATACATGACTACGCGGGTAGGAAATTCAACTGGATTTGGATTTTCTGACAGAGTGTCAAACACGCTTCGCGTGAAGGTCACCTTGACGTGACAGTTATAGTGCTGAGGTAAAGAGTGTCCGGATTTTTCATAAATCGATGCACAAATGGTAACTGTTTTTGGTGATTAACATCTACAGGTTTAAATCTATTAATGTTTAACTTTGAACGAATTCTTGCGATAATACCTCCTCCTCCACATAAACTTGGGTTGCAGATGCGATGCGATTACAGCCCGTTAATATCTTGCCCACAGATCTATGTGATGAATGTTGCAAGCCCCTGATTTTACCTGTTACTAAAACGACTTTATCTTCACTTCTTACGTTGTATCAGATGACAAGGGCATTTTTATCGGCAATCGGCATACTTTCGATTTCTAACTTAACAAAAATGAAACGAACAAACGATTATAACCGAGTAGGTAATCGATTTCATTGCACAACACTAATATTGATATCACTGTGTTGCCAAACATTAAAACTACCCTAAACTTGTTCGCTCAAAACTATGAACAAGTGATCCCAATATCTTTACAGCCCCTAGACTGATTTTGTTCGTATTAACGACTTAAAATTGTATTTGCGTTAACTACTTGCATATATTTTATGAAAACTTGATCGATGGTACTCACTACTCAAGTTAACGTCGAACAAAATATAAGTACTTACAAACGCTGACTTGTTTTAATGGACCACCACCATTTTGCTCGGAATTTTGTATAACCCATCCCATAAGTATTTGTAACAAAACGCATAGTCTATTCAATTCAATGCATGAAGATGCTCCTTTCCCTTTTTTCTAATCACCTAACAGTACATGCTGGCAATGTTCAGTAGTGCATTATTCAGGTAAAGTCTGTGCAAAAAGAGAACTGTCTTGGCAAAACTTTGAACCAAAAACAGTAAATTAGCACACGCGCGACCTCTACCCTACGACGCATCTATTTCTTCACAGACTGCCTATTGATAATTTATACAAATAGGAAGTATCCGTTATACTTTTTAACCCATTGATTATTTTATTTAAAAGGTTTTATGTTATTAAATAATTTAGTGTTGTTGTCACAATGTTGTTGTTAAAATGTAAATTTGCTACACTATCGCATTAGTCTAGTCGCATTAGTTACTGTAATGATAGTTCTACGTTGGAAATAAAATAAATAAATAAATAAACCCCCAACACAAAAATAAAGTATTTGTCCCACTAATTTATATTAATTGGACCACGAGTAATGGTGGATCAATGACGGTGGGACGGGACCATGAGTCAAACATCCTCAGTAGTTGGTAAAACAATTTTGACACTTGGGTTGCCATGAGCAAAAATTTTGTTATTCTAAACAAATTCCTTGTGACATATAGTCATAAACCCATGAATATATTTACTGGCGTAGGTAGATAATATAGTGGGCTAGCTACAGAAAGTTGATATGTGTATTAGCGATCGGTATTCTACTTCCACTTATGTTTGTTATTGGATTGTTTCTTTTTCCTCCATGAAATAAATAAACTCTGGAAGAACCGAGTTATGCATCCTCGCCATCCGTCTGTATTAGATTAGCAGACAGACTACTCAGCATATCACAATGTATTTCTTGGTAATGCTGAGTAAGGCCTCCCAGGCCACCGTGTCGTTTTAAGTTAGTATTAAGATTTTGATTCATTAGCATTAAAGCCTCCAAATCGGCTACACGTATTTTTATTTCTAGTTTTAAAACAAAGTGCTCCCAAAACTTAACTGGCGCAGCCGGTAGGATTCGCTCGTATAGCGCTGCACTAGTTTTCGTGTGATTATCCGGGTATCCAAATTTACCTGATCGCGGAAATGCGGCGAGAGTGAATCTTCAAACCAAATAAATTTGTTATGAACGGGACACGCAGGATGGAAGCGGTCGGTTGGTGAGTAAAACTTTTCGCCATCCTTTCCAAATCCTAACCTTCCACGAATATTGTTATTATTGAGATAAGACTTCGCTCATTATAACGTGTCTGGTGACTCAATATAAAACTTTGTTTAGTTCACCGTTAGTGATAAGCATTCTGAGAAAACTTTATAGAGTAGAGTAAATGTAGAGACATCGTAGACAATAAGTATTTTAAAATTGAATTTTTGCATGCTGTAAGCTGTAACCTGCTTAGTACTCTATACTTATAAGAATTCTGAAAAAAACCTTATAGAGTGGAGTAAATGTGTAGTGACATCTTACTCAATTAATATTTTAGAATTTAATTTTTGTATTCTCTAACCTGCTCATTACTCTACGAAAAAATGGCCCAAGTAGAAGAGGTCGTACCGATTCCACGCGAAATTTTGAACCTTGTTCCTATTTATGGAGGAGACAAGGGCACATTAAATTTGTACATTAGAAAATGTGAATATGTAATTAGCAGGTATAGAGGCAATGCTGCTCAGGATTTATTTGTGTATCAATCTGTAACAAGTCGACTTAATGATAAAGCGGCTGCTTTATTATCTGAACGCGAAGATGTTACGACTTGGACCCAGTTAAAAGAATTACTGAAACAACATTTTGGAGATCCGCGCAGTGAACAATGCATAAATATTGAACTTGAATCGATGAAAATTAAATCCGGTGAAAGTTATTTGGATTTTTGTAGTCGAATTCAAAGTGTTCGGTCATTATTGATTTCCAAAGTGAATATGTTAGATGATGTTACCTTAAAACGCGCAAAAACAACTATTTATAATAACATGTCATTAAACGTATTTCTTTACAACTTGCCCGAGGATATGGTGCGCATAGTAAGGTTAAAATGCCCAGCGACCTTGGAAGATGCTCTGAGTGTAGTGCTTGAAGAAGTAAACTTTCACGACCAGTATAACATGCGAAAACGTATGCACGGTATTAATAGTAACAGTTCAGTGTCAAGGCCGACTTTACCGCAAAATCCTGGTTTAGGTTTTAAATTTGGCGTGAACCCGCAACCCAGTGGATTTAGATTCCCTGCTCTATTACCAAATAATGATGCAACGCCTAAATTTAATTTCGGCATTCAACCCACACCATTTAGGATGCCTCAAGGTCAACCGCAAAACTTCGGCTACCGGCCTCAGCTTGGGTATCGTCCACCACAGTTCGGTTACAGACCACAGTTAGGCTACCGCCCACAATTTGGTAACAATCAGCTGCAACCATTAGGCTTTAGACCAACCCCTAATGTTGGGATGACACCCCAACAATTCGGATACAGACCACCCCAAGTCCAGCCGCCACGCTTGCAAACCTCAGACGTAACTATGAGGACAGCCGTTCCATTGCCACGCGAAGGTTTTAAGCTCAACGAGATGACCGGATATGACGACGAACAGTATCACGAATATTACGATGATAACGAGTTTGACTACGGTAAGTACGAATACACGGACGACGTTGAACATGAAGTATACAATAACGAGACAGAATTGCCCCAGGAACAATTAACTGAAAATTTTCCTATACCGGCCTCCATAATAGAGAAGAAGTCGTAGAATTAAATTGTGACCCCACGCTTAAATTACCTCACATTTATATCCCGGAAATAGATGCAAAAATGATGATCGACACTGGTAGTACAAGGTCATTCTTGAGCCCTCAAAAGGCGTACCAGTTCTTTTACTACAATATCAGGTATGAACCCTTCCAAATTGTCAGTACTCATGCGTCGAGTAGACACAGTGAAGTTATCGAAATTCCACTGTTACCGACATTCAACAGTGATGATTTTCACAAATTTTATTTGTACGATGTCGACTCGCGCTACGATGGTTTAATCGGAAATGACTTGTTGAGACAACTGGATGCAGTAATTGATCTCAAACACTCAGTTTTAAAAACAAAAACCACATGCATTCCAATAATTAACACAAATCTGAACTATGTAATTGAACTTCAACCGCGGTCAGAACAACGCGTCAAAGTGCCTACAGACCAACATTCAGGCGAAGCTATAATTGACTATAGAGAATTTGGCCCCGGCGTACGAATGCCAAGTGCAATAGTGAATTGTATCAACGGATACGCTACTACAGTTATCCAAA
The DNA here is from genome assembly GCA_932305915.1 of Agriopis marginaria. Lineage (NCBI taxonomy): Eukaryota > Metazoa > Arthropoda > Insecta > Lepidoptera > Geometridae > Agriopis > Agriopis marginaria. The sequence continues at coordinate 2,735,473 of OW029941.1, forward strand.
ACGCTTCTGACGAAAGAGTAATTCTCACAGTTAAACAACCCTTGCAAGTTTTGAATTATTTAAATACAGATTCTGACCTCTCTTTTTCTACAAACTTGACAAGCGTACAAACGGACAAAATACTTGAAGAAAATTTAAATAAACTCAGATTGGACCATACTAACTGCGAGGAACGAAAAAAAATTTCTAAGCTCTGTAGAGAATACAAAGATATTTTCCACTGTGACCTGTTGCCTTTAACTTTTACCAACCAAGTAAAACATAAAATTCGTACCAAAAATGAAGACCCGATTTTTGTGAAACCATATAGACAGGCTCCGACACAAGCAAATGAAATAAATCGTCAAGTACAGAAAATGTTACAAGATAATGTTATCCAAGAGTCCCATTCCCCGTGGAATGCTCCGGTGCACCTAGTGCCGAAAAAAATCGATGCATCTGGAGAGCAAAAGTTTCGTATGGTTATAGACTACAGACGCCTAAATGAAATTACCATCGACGACAAATACCCCTTACCAAATATTAACGACTTGTTTGACAAATTGGGTAAAAGTGTTTACTTCAGTACAATAGATTTAGCGAGCGGTTACCATCAGATTGAAGTTGAGGAACAGGATAGACAGAAGACAGCTTTTAGCTCGCAGAACGGCCATTTTGAATTTTTGAGGATGCCGTTCGGTTTAAAGACAGCTCCCGCGACTTTTCAGCGTACTATGGACCATGTACTTCGAGGACTACAAGGTTTACACTGTATGGTGTATCTTGATGACGTCATCATTTTTTCATCCAGCCTCGAAGAGCATATCCAAAAACTACGGCTAGTTTTTGATAGACTCAGAGAAACTAACCTCAAGGTACAGCTTGACAAATCAGAATTTTTGCGAAAAGAAGTATTGTATCTTGGACATACCATTACAAAAAACGGGTTGAAACCTAATGACGACAAAATTAAAGCTGTAATGAACTTCCCAATACCAAAAACCACGACAGAAATTAAAAGTTTCCTTGGACTTGTTGGATATTATAGACGTTTTATTCCCAACTTTGCAAAGATAACCCAACCATTGACTGCCTGTTTGAAAAAACGCAATAAAATCATCATAGATCAAAATTATATTGACGCATTTAATAAATGCAAGGAACTCCTGACTCACGCACCGCTTTTGCAATACCCTGACTACGAGAAACCATTCATTTTAACAACAGATGCTTCAAATGTAGCTTTAGGGGCGGTGCTCTCACAAGGACAGGTTGGCAGCGACAAACCGATAGCTTACGCCAGCCGAAACTTGAGTGATACAGAGACTCGTTATAGCACTATAGAACGAGAGCTACTCGCTATTATCTGGGCGACTAAACATTTTCGACCATATTTGTATGGAAAAAAATTCTACATATACACCGATCATCGACCATTAGCCTGGCTAAACTCCCTTAAGGATCCAAATAGTAAACTCACACGTTGGAGGCTACGCCTTCAAGACTTTGACTTTGAAATTATATACAAAAATGGCAAACAAAACACGAATGCAGACGCCCTAAGTAGGATTAAGGTTAATGCTTTAGATTCGGACGATGAAGGAAACTCAATGGCAGTAAACTTGGACAGAAAAGAACGTAAATTACAGAAAGAAATGGACGAGGTAGTTCAAAACATCATACAATTGTCAGGTGGTAAAAGGGAACGACACGATTCATCAACTGTTACGATATCAGACTTGAGTAAAACAATTTCTGCTAGTCGTAGCAATATTTCAGACTCTTCAGATACCGTTGTACTGTTTTCTGAACACCAGATTGAACGCCCGGTTACCCAATCAGCACCTGAAAGTAGTCATTCACAAACTATTCATTCGGCCGCCGATTTAGAATCAACAGGAATACCCATTTTACACGAGGCTATTGACAACAAGCCTAACCAAATTTTAGTATTTTCATGGCTTAAAAATGAATTACATGTAAAAGACCTTTCTCGCGAAAAACAAAAAATTTTAGAAGTTTTCATGCCTACAAACAACCCAGAATTAGTGAAAACATTTCTCAAAGAGTACATCAGGCCAAAAATTAAGTATTTTATTTATTTCGAGGAAAATGAACATCGCCGACAGTTTAGTAATATAGTTGTTGGACTATTTAAAAAGGATATGATTAACCTGTATGAGTGCACAGAACGAGTTGTATATGTTGAAGAAGAAAGTGAACAGAAAGAGATAGTTCTGAAATATCATGAAGGAAAAACGTGCCATCGTGGTATTAAGGAAACATTAGTCAGGATTCGAAGAAATTATTTTTGGAGTAAAATGGAAGAGACAGTAGCAGCAATCATAAATGCCTGTGAAGCATGCAGGAAGATGAAGTACGACAGGAAGCCCCTAAAACCCGTCTTGCAATTAACACAAACACAAGATGCACCGTTCCAGGAGTTATTCATCGATCTGTTTTCCATGGAAGGCAAATACTACTTAACTCTAATCGATGCATTCAGTAAATTAGGGCAAGCCATTGAAATACCAAACAAATCAACACCGGAAGTTGTAAGAGCCCTAATGAAGTACTTTTCTTTTTATGGAATTCCCAAAAGGATAAGTTCAGATCCTGGCATGGAATTCAATAACGAGTTAATGAAAGAATTCCTTAGCCTCCACAAAATAGAACGTCATATAGGGACAGTCAATAATCCGAACTCAATGGGACTAATCGAACGGTTCCATTCAACAATTATTGAAATATACCGATTAGGAAAATATGAACAGAAATGCACCGACGCTGCGTCTATTATGACGTACTCAGTTATGGCATATAATCATACTATACACACAACGACAGGTCTAACCCCATTTGAAGTCGTTTTCGGTCATACAGATACAGACAATCCATTTAACGTAGAATTTGAAAAAACATATACCCAGCAACTAGTAAAAGATCATGAGAAGCGCACGAAATTCTTGTACAAGCAATTGGCAAAAAATATAGTGGCTAATAAGGAACTAATTAGGGAAAAACGAGGTGGTGAGACTAACATTAAACTTCTACAAGAAGAGACTGTCTTCGTGAAAGACATCAATAAAAGGAAAAGTAAAGATAAGGCTAGATATAAAAAGGCGAAAGTCATAGGTGTGACTGAAAGAAACGTTGCCCCTATTAAAGTAGAAACAGCAAAAGGAGACACAAAGGCTCCGATTAAAAATATAAAACGCCCTCCGCAGGTGCTGTATCCTGGCGCTAGCAACATCGGCTGCTGCTCTTCATCTGCAATCACTGGAAGGTAATCCAGGAGTCCTGCCAGTAAAAGAAGGCCAAGCATATGTGGAAATAGATAATTGGACAATTATAAAAACCCTGAATTTAGATAATGTTTATACTGATTTGAATATTGTCATAGCAAAATTCACCGAGTATCAGAAATTGATTTCTCTAAACAAAAAGTTTCCCCATGAATTTATCGGTATATTAATGCACGCAGAGCATCTACGCGACATAACCGTTGATAAATATCGTCAACTAATTCCAAATCGATTTAAGAGAGGCATTTTCAATCCACTAGGCTCTATTATAAAAGTTATAACAGGAAATCTAGATCATGATGACGCACTTAAATACGATAAATTAATTTCCGAAACTAACCACGACCAAATTATTGTTTCAAAGAAAGTTACTGTCGTCTCCAAAATGTTGAACAGCCTCATAAATATTACTGAGTTAATCCACCAAGATTCGTTAACTCTTGATACACGCCTAAAAATGGTCGAAACCTCTTTGAAAGAAACGTTAACTAAAGAAAACAATTTAGCTGTGTCCTCTTATGTTTTAGGATTGTATAGTTTATTTATAAGTAACTTCCGTACTATATTTATTAAATTAAGCGAAATCGAGACCGCATTAGCACTAAGTAAAACTCTATCTTACACCAGTCTATTGTAAACTCTACTGAACTTTTGCACCATTTGCAATTAATATCAAATGTTGGAAATTTGGTATATGAACCTACCGAATCAAATTTAGTCAGAATTGAAGAAACTATTACTGTAAAATCATATATTAAGAAAAACCAGATCACGTTCATTATGGAAATTCCTCTAACTGATAATTGTACCTATAACTATTTTAAAATGTACGCACTCCCAGTTTTCCACGAACCTGAAAACCAAACCTTTGCTATATTTCCTAAATACCCTTACCTATTGGCGAACGGGATGAAATACTTACCGATCGTAAAGCCTTGCCACCCTCTTGGCGCTGGAGACCATTACCTATGCAATGATGACAACAGAGCCTTGTACAGTGGGCCTACCTGTGAAGAGCAACTTTTGAAATATGAGAAAAATCTCACCGGCTGCAAACGATATCCTGTCTACCTAGAAGACGTAAAACTTCAGAAAATTACCGACGACAATTGGATACTTTTTACGAGATTGGAAACACTGCTTACCAAACGATGTGGTGATGAAATTTCCAAATACCCAGTACACGGGACTTACATCATGACACTCGACGAGCCATGTGACGTCGAGATTAACGAAATCAAGATCCGTTACCATCGTACTTACACCGAGATAGATAAGGCGACACCGATGCCTATCATCAATCTACCGCAACTTCGTACGAACGCGAGTTTGTCAAGTGCACAAGCACTTAACATGCACGAGATCGGCTTGGATGAAGTAAAATATTTGTCGTTTGCGTTAAAAAATAGTGAAGTGTTTGAAAGTGTTACTAAAAGAGAAACGGACTCTATTAGCATCAGTGTTTTAGGTTACGCCACATTAGGCCTCGTAATTTTAAGTTTATGTATAACTTTTGTGTATGCTTTTTATTTTAGGGTTATCCCGTTTTTACGAAATTGTCGGAAAAGTCCTCAAATCGAACATCCCGATAATTTCTCACTTAGGGAGGGAGGAGTTATGCATCCTCGCCATCCGTCTGTATTAGATTAGCAGACAGACTACTCAGCATATCACAATGTATTTCTTGGTAATGCTGAGTAAGGCCTCCCAGGCCACCGTGTCGTTTTAAGTTAGTATTAAGATTTTGATTCATTAGCATTAAAGCCTCCAAATCGGCTACACGTATTTTTATTTCTAGTTTTAAAACAAAGTGCTCCCAAAACTTAACTACCGCATCACACTAAAGTTGGTAAGTAAGGCAAATAACAAAACAACATATTAAAAGTATTTAATCACAGAACTTTAACATTTACATTGTAAAGTAAAAAGTTTTACAACATATCAACAGCGGCAAAACATTTTTGCTTTAGAAATTATTTGTATCAGAAATATAATATTTACATTTGTATCTTATACAGTATAGCATTTTTTCTTATTCTAAACTTAAGGGTGGGCTACCATCAAACTCTTCTGCAAAATGATCAACAGTCCTGTCAACATTGTGATTGGTAACATTTTCAGAAAAGCTCAATTTCACTGGATTTATGCTACGTTTCACGTAAGTCCGATTCATAGAAATTTTCGATATAATTGGGCTGGTCACTGAATTCTGCTCACAATCAGGTAACTTTGTTGGTGTGGCAACACCCTGTACTTTTTTTACATTGGCAACAATCGCATTACTTGACATTTCTTCGGTTCTTAAAAGCGGGCTTTTGTACGAATTGGTTGCGTTTTTAGATTTGTTTATTATATTTATGGGGCTTAAAGGCGGCGGTTCGCCGTACATTTTTAATTTCGCAATCTTTTTGTTGACGTTCTTTTTCCGTTCTAAAGTTTTAGGAGAGAGTTGCGTCTCTTGCTGCTTGAAAGTAGATTCAAAATCCAATCCCGTAAGATTGAAATCTTCTGTCTTATTTTTGACTTTTACTCCTACTGGAGTGTCTATAAATACCTTATTCCTGCCTAAATTATAATCGCTATTGTTAAATCTATATGGCGATACGTTTTCACTGACGTTAAAGCATCTAATGACAGAGAAATTCTGTTTGACAGCAACACAATCTTCACAAAATTTCCTCCTATCCAAACCAAACATTCTCTTATTCAGTTCATCAAGCATTTCTCTCCCTTTCTCATTTTTGGGAGTTTTCGTGAATATGGCAAACTCTGTCGCCCTAAACTGGGGTATATTTTTGCGGGTATTGCCAGCCCGCTTCTGCAAATTACCACAATAAATCACCTGTCCCGTGTCCAAAATATTTTCGTAACCAAACTTTTTGATGCCACCCCAAAAGTTAACACAGATGATGTTTTTATCTATGTCAACTAGATAAACGTTTTGGAATTGATTTTTATACGAATCGAATTCTCGATTCGAAGGTTCGATTGAGAATATCATCCCTACTGTGTCGATTTCGTTATAATCGGTTGACATAGAAGGGTTTTGTGACAGATCTTTTAAATTATAGCAAGTTCTTGATAAAGATTTCAGATAGGGTTTGAACATGTCATCTTGGCATTTCACTGGTCGGAACACGGATTGTCTGCCCGCCGATAGGTGTATTTCTGAATTTCTGAAACAAAACAAGTAAACTTAGTTAATGTAAGCTAAATATTCATCCCTTTTATGGGTATCATACCTAAAGGGTAAAAACGGGACCCTATTACTAAGCCTACGATGTCTGTAGTCTGTTCTACCATATCAACGGCTGTATCTTTCGAACCGTAATAGATAGCCAAATATTTTATGTTATTAATATATGTTAATATGTAATGTTACGGCGGATTAACTAACATACTATAAAGAAAAAAAAAAAGAAAAAACGAAAGGGGGTTATACAAGTATACAAACGGGGGCAGGCTATACAACAAACGTATTTTTAAACATGTTTTTGTATTAAACTAGCGACCCGCCCGCCCGGCTTCGCACGGGTGTAATTTACGTGTGTAGCCGGGGCGGATCGCTAGTTATATATATAAACCTTCCTTGAAAATGTATCTATCTGATGGTGAAAACCGCATCAAAATCCGTTGCGTGGTTTAGGAGGAGTTAGCGGCCATACAGACATACAGACAGACAGATAGACGCGGAAAGCGACTTCAATTTATACTATGTAGAGAAGAGATAGAGAAGAGAAGAGATAGAGATAGAGATAGAGATAGAGATGTAACGTAAATACAGTAATACGTACAAGCGTCAAACTTGGTATGATTATAGTACCATATAGTACACACTCTAAAGTATAACAACAAATAATAAATAATGGTCAAGTGCAAGTCGGTAACACATTTGTCTGTTCTCATTACAAAGTTAAGCAACATATTTTGCTACTTAGCTATATTGCTATACTGCTTTTGCTATATTTTCCTCATCATTTGTGCTACCGAATCGAAACACCACCATATTTTTCAAATTTTGAAATCAGTTTTTAATTGATAATTGTATTTTGTGGTGGTACGGAACCACCAGGTTTTTTACATGGCCATAGAATTCAAATTCAAATTCACCTGAAAGCTGTAGGAACGACGTTGGTAACTTCCATCCAGGATCCTTCTTTAAAGATGTCTAAGACGTCATCGTTAGGCTTCCAGATGGACAACATTCCTGAAAAATACAAAAGTATGCCATTTATTCATAATCATCATCAGCCAGAAGACGTCCACTGCTGAACATAGGCCTCCCCCTTTAACCTCCACACTGAACGACAGCCTGCCTTTTGCATCCACTGGGTGCCCGCGACTCTCACAATGTCGTCGGTCCATCTGGTGGGAGGCCTCCCTACGCTGCGTCATCCGGTTCGTGGTCTCCACGCAAATTTTAACAGCTATGTCGGTGACTCTGGTCCTTTGGCGAATATCCACGTTTCGGATTTTATCGCGCAAAGAAACTCCGAGCATAGCTCTCTGCATTGCCCGCTGTGTGACTCTGAGTTTTTACAAAAGGCCAACAGTTAAGGACCACGTCTCAGTACCATTTATTCGCACCATAATAATTCCTAATTTCGGAGAGTGCATAGGATCTGCATGATTTAATTCCCTCTTGCCCATTTTTAGGGTTCCGTACCTATAGGGTTTTTACCCTATTACTGAGCCTACGATGTCTGTCTGTCTGTCGTATCTTTAAACGGCTGTATCTTTCGAACGGTAATAGATAGCCAGTTGAAATTTTCTCTCATTATGGGCCTCATAAGCAAGCTGAAAGTCGCAGAACGAGCTATGGAGAGGGCTATGCTCGGTGTTTCTCTACGAGATCGAATCCGAAATGAGGAGATCCGTAGACGAATGAAAGTCACCGACATAGCGCACCGGATTAGCAAGTTGAAGTTGCAGTGGGCAGGGCACATATCACGCAGAACAGATGGCCGATGGGGCGATCACGAATGGAGACCACGGACCGGTAAGCGCAGCGTAGGACGTCCAACAAGATGGACAGACGACGTAAAAGAGACCGCAGGGAAACGCTGGATGCAGGCTGCTTCCAACCGGCCTTTTTGGAGATCGATGGGGACGTCCTATGGCTGAAATGATGATGATGATGATACTCACTTATATATATACATATATTTATTATAATTTTTATTTATATGTCTAATATTAATCATAATTTGTGTATATGTAGTAAAATTATGAACGTACATAATTTTGTATCATCACTATCACTACATAGTATAAAACAAAGTCGCTGTCGCTGTCTGTCCGTCTCTATGTATGCTTAAATCTTTAAAACTACGCAACGGATTTTGAAGCGTTTTTTTTTAATAGATAGAGTGATTCAAGAGGAAGGTTTATATGTATAACTAGCGCCCCGCCCCGGCTTCGCACGTAAATTACACCCGTGCGAAGCCGGGCGGGCGGGTGGTTCATATTTATTGTAATTTGTTGTTATGTATATTATCTTGTAAAACTTTGGTCTTTATGTTTATTTCTTTTTGTCTTTTATAAGGTGTTTTTGATGCACGCCTACGTACTATTTGTTCCAACCTGGTGGATAACTGGTAGAAAATGTTTAGCATTAAGACCTACAATTGTACATGTTTACTTAATTTGTAAGTGTGCAATAAAGTATTAAATAATAATAAATATTCGGGACATTTTTGCACACACGGTCATCTGACCCCAAACTAAGCAAAGCTAGTGATATGGCTGCCAGAGACTGATATACGTACATATATAGTTTTAAATACACACTTAAATAAATATTAACACCCAGATATAGAACAAACACAAATGTTCATCACATAAATGTTTGTCCTATGTGGGAATCGAACCCACGCCCCCAAGCTCAGAAGGCAGGTTCACTACCATAATAAATAATGATATCTCCCATATTTGTCTCATCTTAGGAAAATCCCTACCTTTAGTAACAGTAACTCTATCTCCAGTCCTCTCCAAACCGGCGACCCTCCCTCTAGCGAGCGTGATGACATTTCTCGTCTGCAATTTCTCCTGCACCCTGTCCTGTATTGCTTGGAGATACTTGTCACGCTGCTTAGACACGTGTTCTTGGAGCAGGTTCACTTGAGATGAGCTCAGTTGCGCCTGGAAAATGTAAGTACTTAACTTCGTGGTCGTACCAATTTGAAAGAGAATTGAAATCATCAAGATACAGATAGATAGATAGAAACTCTGAAATAAAAATTACAACCAGATAGAAAACACTAATGAGCTAGTGCCAAAAGTGGCGGTCTTATCGCTATAAGCCGATCTCTTACAACCATTGGATGGGAAGAATTTACCTAACAGAATCGACGGGGGATGCTAAAACCCTTTTAATGATACCATTAAATAAATATGTACTACTAAATGATACGTAGCATAATAAATATATAATTATATATACATAAAGTACGCGACAAGTAGATACTATACCTTACATACATACAGTACATATAGAGATACTATCGTGCCAAATGTCCGAACCAAAACTCTGCGCACGCTACGAATTGCGCAGACTTTTTGTTTAGTTGCAAGGTAACCGCGATCCTAGTACAACGCCGCGCGATGCCAGAGCTACGATGACATAGCGGACAACTAACGTTGAACACTATGCAAGCGACATAACGTCTACATTGCGCAGACTTGTTGTTTAGTTACAAGGTAACCGCGCTCCGAGTACAACGCCGCGCGATGCCAGAGGTACGATGACATAGCGGACAACTAACGTTGAACACTATGCAAGCGACATAACGTCTAAATCGGAGTAAATGTGGCATTGTGAAGTATATAATTGATACAATGTATGTACAATGACGCTCGGACGTTTTTTGTCTGTTTTCACTGTAAATAATATTCGGGACGTTTTTGCACACACGGCCACTTGACCCCAGTCGTCAAGCTTGAAGTGATATGGCTGCCAGAAACTGATATACATACATGTATATTTTTAAATACATACTTAAATATATATTAACGAGGTATAGAGGAGTAGGTTTATATGAGAATACATTCCGAGTTATGCCGCGGTAGAAATAAATAATAAATTTAATATATTCGGGACATTTTTGCACACACGGTCATCTGACCCCAAACCACAAAAGACATAATAGACAATGCCCAAACTAAGCAAAGCTTGTGCTATGGCTGCCAGAGACTCATATACATACATCACATCATCAGCCATTAAACGTCCACTGCTGAACAAGGCCTCCCTCTTAGAGAGGGGTGTTGCCATAATCTCCACGCTTGGCAGGCGGCTTGGAGATCGCAGTACGTTCGCCGTGTAATAACAGGACGCTGCTGCCCATCCTCCGGTGGCTCTGGTCGCAGTTTTAGGACATACCCGGGTCCACATACATACATATATATTTTTAAATACATACTTAAATGGATATTAACGAGGTATAGAGGAGTATAGAGGAGTAGATTTATATGAGAATACATTCCGAGTTATGCCGCAGTAGAAATAAATAATAAATGTAATATATTCGGGACATTTTTGCACACACGGTCATCTGACCCCAAACCCCAAAAGACATAATAGACAATGCCCAAACTAAGCAAAGCTTGTGCTATGGCTGCCAGAGCTATACATACATATATATTTTTAAATACATACTTAAATAGATATTAACACCCAGATATAGAACAAACACAAATTCATCACATAAGAATGTTTGTCTTAGGTGGGAATCGAATTCACGCCCCCAAGCGCAGAAGGCAGGTTCACCACCAACTGGACCAACGGGGATATAGAAGATAGGTGACGGTTTCACCTACCCGGAATTCCATGGGATCTTTGCTGGTCTTCATCAGTTTGGCGATCTGCGAGCCGCTGTCCAAGCTCTTCCTCTTGTTACTTGGGTCTGACGTGCAGTCAGAATCTTGAGATTCCTGTACCAAAAATTGCACTAGTCTACAGGGTGTAAGGGGAACACTCTCGAAGCCAAAAGAAGGTAAGGGAAAGTAAGGTTATCATTGACACTCGACAAAATGTATGGAACAGATGTTTTTATTTCGCGATTTCAGGGCTGGTCCCATAGTAAAAGTTGTTCATAATGATGAGTACAATTACCTTCTTTTGGCTTCGAGAGTGTTCCCCTTACACCCCGTATACTAATTTTACTAAGAGGAAAGATTTGATTGTTTGTTTGTTTGTTTGCATTGAATAGGCTCCGAAACTACAGAACCGTTTAGAAAAATTATTTCTATCTCTATATCTATATCAATGAAGCTGGGGTGCGTTGCTAGTAGGTATTATAAATGTGAAAGTATGTGTGTCTGTTTTAATCCCCGATCAAACAAACAAGGGAAATGCCTTAGTACAATGATCATCATCATCATCATCAGCCAGAAGACGTCCACTGCTGAACATAGGCCTCCCCATTTAACCTCCACACTGAACGACAGCCTGCCTTTTGCATCCACTGGATGCCCGCGACTCTCACAATGTCGTCGGTCCATCTAGTGGGAGGCCTCCCTACGCTGCGTCTTCCGGTTCGTGGTCTCCACTCCAGAACCTTTCTTCCCCATCGGTTATCGGTTCTTCGAGCGATGTGGCCTGCCCATTGCCACTTCAACTTGCAAATTTTAACAGCTGTGTCGGTGACTCTGGTTCTTTGGCGAATATCCACGTTCCGGATTCTATCGCGCAAAGAAACTCCGAGCATAGCTCTCTCCATTGCCCGCTGTGTGACTCTAGAGTCTTTCCAAAAGGCCAACAGTTAAGGACCACGTCGTTTACAATGATCGTTTGTGTTCAAATGTCTCAATTTTTCATAATTAACCAACTAAAAAAGGAGGTTATCAATTCGAAGGTACGTTTATTTTTGTACAAACATGCAAAAAAAACATACAGTCGTTACTTTTTTCGTACGAAAATGGATTTTAGGCGTTCTGATTCTATCAAATAGAAATATCTATAGAAAATTCAATTTCTGTGATAAAAAGATTTGTATTTTTAACCGACGAAAGAAGGAGGTCATCAATTCGACTGTACCGTTTTTTAATTGTACTTACAAACATACAAACATATTAATTTAAACATTTTACAAACATTTAAATAAACATAAAATAAAATAAAATATAAAAAAAAATACTTTTTCGTCAAAACATGTGAAAGGGCTCTAATAGATTCAAATACCTGATCACTCATCTCTTTCTCTACTTCTTCGTATATCTTCTCGATCATCGCTTCTCTTTCTGCTTCATACTTCATCTGGTACTGGTGTTCAAGTCGTTCTGATCGAGTCACTGTTAAGTAAAATGAAATCTTATTACACTACAAATAAGATTTTCTGTGACATAGTATTTAATGTATGGACCCGGGTATGTCCTAAAACTGCGACCAGAACCACCGGAGGATGAGCAGCAGCGTCCTGTTAGAACACGGTGAACATACTGCGATCCCCAAGCCGCCTGCCAAGCGTGGGGATTATGGCAACACCCCTCTCTAAGAGGGAGGCCTTTGTCCAGCAGTGGACGTTTAATGGCTGCTGATGTGATGTGATGTGATAGTATTTAATGTGTTTGTAGTTTGAAGAAACCACTACAACGAAAATTGACTTTCAAACTAAAAAAAAAAACTTTCGTCATCATCATCATCAGCCATAAGACGTCCACAGCCGAACATTGGCCTACCCCTTAGAAGTCAACACTGAACGACAGCTTACCATCTGCTTCCACTGTATGCCCGCGAATCACACGACAAAAAAACGAAATCGAAAAATTTGGACTTTAAGGCCTCGTAATTGTAGGTTGTCATCTAGTCGCGTCTAATCTAGGCGTATCTTGGAGTGTTCGAGTCTAAGGGTTATTTTGTAGTGTTCAAGTCTAGGGTTATCTTGGAATGTTCACGTCTAGGTTTTCTTAGTGTTCAAGTCTAGGTTTATTTTAAAGTGTTCAAGTCTAGGGTTATCTTGGAGTGTTCAAGTATAGGGTTATCTTGGAGTGTTCAAGTATAGGGTTATCTTGGAGTGTTCGTGTCTAGGCTTATCTTGGAGTTTTCACGTCTAGGGTTATCTTGGAGTGTTCAAGTCTAGGGTTATCTTGGAGTGTTCAAGTCTAAGGTTATATTGGAGTGTTGAAGTCTAGGGTTATATTGGAGTGTTCCCGTCTGGGGTTATCTTGGAGTGTTATCGTCTGGGGTTCAAGTGTTTAAGTCTAGGGTTAATAGGTTATTACTAGGCAAACAAGCTCCATCTTCGACTGCATCATCGCTTTCCATCAGGCGAAATCGCGGTCAAAGGTTAAACCAGCCAAATAAAAAAATATTCTACCATGCGCTAGTCTTTCATAATTGAAAAGAGTAATGATTTCTTAGATTTTCGCGAATTACAACATTGTAATTACGTCAGGAATTAAAACAATGTAAAATAAACACGATAAATCCGTTAAAATTGTTTCATTTCAATGTAAAACAAGTAAATTAGTATAAGTGGCCAGTTGTCAGTTTATAGGCCACCCTAAAGGCGAATAAAGAAGTTGGTGCGTTTTCAATCAATCATATCGCGACTGAACATTGACGTGAACCGTAATCGCTCTGTTGATCAATCTTGCACTCACCTGTAGATCCATCTGGGAATTTCTCCACATACAGCCTCGGGTAGACCCTGATCACCCTGGCACGGAGTCTGGCCACTTTCCCCCCGCCCACCCTGACGGCTGCTAACCGAGCTACCATGGTACAGGGGCGAAGGCCTAGCTTCTCGCTCCAGCTCGCTGGACGAGTGCTGTTGCCGGAAAGAGAGAGACGGATTGAGGAGGTGTCCTGAAAAAGAGGTTTATTCATCAACAGCATATCGGGTCATCACCAACAGCAGGGCTAACTGGCTACAGACAGACACATAGACAGACAATGTAGGCTTAGTAATAGAGTCCCGTTTTTACCCTTCGGGTACGAAATCCTAAAAACTAGAGGTATTAGAAGACATGGGCGCCGGCAGCAGGGTGCAAGGAGGTGCACTAGCAGGAAAAAAAAATTAAAAATAACATTGTATTTTTATAAGGTTACTGTTTTGGTAAAAAGTAATCCTTTCCCCCCCTACTATAGCAGTAGAACCCTAAAAAGGTAGTTGATTGAATCAGGCGTTATTTTGAGAAAGTTCATCAACATCTCGTTTGACGTTTCTCCAGATTAAAAAGAAAAGAAAAGAGTAAAGGATATAGAAACATACTTCCCAAGGTGCAACTCCTTGTTCACAATTCACCAGGTCAGCACCACAAGTGACAATCTTACTGCCAACGACAATTTTTCCTTCGTAGACTAATTTTGACAGCATATTGTCTATGGTCGCTTTTATGAAGTACCAACCGTCTGTCAGTAGCAATTCTATGTTGTTTAGGTTGGCAGCGCTGAAAAAGTGTAAGTTATTTTTTACTAGCGACCCGCCCACCCGGCTTCGCACGTAAATTACAGCCGTGGGCACCCGCCCACGGCTGTTATTTTTATTTTTGTATTTATATAACTAGCGACCCCGCTAGTTATATATATAAACCTTCCGTGAAAATGTATCTAACTATGATGAAAACCGCATCAAAATCCGTTGCGTGGTTTAGGAGGAGTTAGCAGGCCATACAGACAGACACACAGACGCGGAAAGCAACTTTAATTTATACTATGTCGAGAAGAGATAGAGAAGAGAAAAGATAGAGATTGTTTTTTTAATATTTGAATGTCTGAAAAACTCAAGAAAACGGGAAATATGCGTGTTTAGCCACAGATTCATTATCATCATAATCATTTCAGCCGTAGGACGTCCACAGCTGGACATTGGCCTCCCCCATCGATCTCCAAAAAGGCCGGTTGGAAGTGGCCTGCAGCCAGCGTTTCCTTGCAGTCTTTTTTAGGTTGTCTGTCCATCTTGTGAGTGGACGTCCTACTCTGCACTTGGCGGTCCGTGGTCTTCATTCGAGAACCTTTCGGCCCCATCAGCCATCTGTTCAGCGTGATATGTGCCCTACCCACTGCCACTTCCAACTTGCTAATCCGGTGGCCTATGTCAGTAACTTTTGTTCGTCTACGGATCTCCTCATTTCTGATTCGAACCACAGAACCACAGATTGCTATGCTATTAATAATTTATCAATATAATCTTACCTTACGACACTAACGCCATCTACATAGATTCCAGCCACGCACAGAACCATAGTTTTACTAGGCACATCATCTTTTTCAAAAATCTTCCTCAACACTGACCTCTCTGCATTGTATAATTCTTTGTCATATCTATATTTCAACTGATCTATGATATTCTTCACAGTACACACTTTACCTAAAGTTGGGAACCTTATTTCATATGATATCAGTTTCCACAGAATCAACTTTAGGTGAATATCTAACCAACCGTCTGGTATTAGCTTTTTGTCTGTCGCTTCTGTGAAAATTTGTTTTATATCTTCTATGACCATTTTTCCTTCTATAAAATCATTTCTACTCTCATTAAACTCAAAACTGAGAATGTTTTCTAAATTGAAGTTCAAAAAGTAAGGATCTATTCTTTGACTTTTGCCTTTTTCAAGGTTGATTAAGTCTTTCAAAGAATACTTTTTGTTTTTCTTGTAATCTTCTCTGAAAATTATAATATTTGCTGGTTTTGTAACTTCTAAGTCTTTGTGTAAATCTGTGACAGTTTTTGGATTAATTTTGTATGGAGTTTCGAATTTCTTTATTTTCTTAGCTTTTGGACAAACCAGTATGGGGCTGCCAGATCTTTTATTAGGTCTAGATATTTCTTTAAAATCTTCCGTACAGACGTCTTCTTCAAAGTCGTTTATTACTTGTGTATCTAACATTTTATCTATATTTACCAAATCTTTCTTTATTTCTAGATCTTTAGAAGATTCTTTTTTGGTTTCTTCTGGTATATGATTCTTATCTTTCTTAATGTGACCACCATAAAGTTTTTTTGGTTTCGTGGAAGCATTGTCACAAATTGTTATCTCTTTATTAGTACCAATTTTAAATCCAATACTATCTTTTAGTGTATTTTTTCCAGAAGTATCATTGTAAGGAGGAACATTGCTGTCTTTTTTTCGGATATTAACATCCTTTTCTGGTTCTATATCGTGAAATAGTTGTCTGCTTTTAGCTAAAGCTTGCTCTGATATGAATACTTTATTTTTTCTTGCAGTTAGAAAACCAACAAAGGATTTCCCAGTTTCTTTTTTGGCAAAATCATTAATATCGTCAAAAAGATTATTAGTTTTTTCTAGAGCTTCTTTCGATATTTCTACTTTATTTTTATTTGCCGTTTGAAATCCTTTGAAAATGTTTTCTTTTGCTTCTAATTTGTCCTGTGCTGTTATAGGTATATCTTCAATGTCATCAAATATTTTCTTGCATTTTGCCAACGCTTCATCAGATATATTCACATTTTTGTTACTTGCTGTTTTAAAACCATCATAAGCATTTCTACAATTTTCTGCTGAGTCACTCAGATCATTAAGTAACTTTTTACTTTTTATCAAAGCCTCTTTATTAACTACTAATGGTTTTTTATTAGCTGTTTGGAAGCACATAAATTCAACATTTGTATTCATTGAAATCTTTTCAGGAGTATTATCATTAGCTACATCAATATCTCTAAAAATATTTTTGCTTTTAGTTAATGCATCCGTTGAGACTGTAACAGGCTTTTTGCTTGCTGTTTGGAAACCTTTGAATAACAAATTGTCTTTTTTGTTATTTACGATACAACTTTGAGTTTTGTTATTAGAATCTATTGGGTTGTAATCTGTAAATATGTTTTTACTCTTCTCTATAGCTTCTGCAGATATATTAACTGCTTTATTATTTGCAGTTGTTAAACATGCAAAGGCCATTTTTGTATTTTTATATGAATCTTCAGTATCATCTGATATAATTTTAGTACTATCATTATCATTAACTATTACATCAGTAAATAATTTACTTCTTTTTTCTGTAGTTTCATCGGATATTTTCACTTGTTTATCACTTGCTGTTTTAAATCCTTTTGAAGCAGTGTCTGCTTCTTCAATTGCACACTGTTCAAACATTTCTTTGACAATAGTTTTAGATTTAGACGGAGCCTTTTGTGATACGGTAATATGTTTACTGCTAGCTGTATTAAACTCTTCGAAGTCAGCTTGACTAGCCAATAGTCGATTGGCATCTATGGGAGTATCTAATTTTATTTGTTCTTTGTCAATATCTTTAAAAATATTTTTAGTTTTAGACAATGCTTTGTCAGATATTTTGATATCTTTATTATTAGCTGTTTTGAACCCTACAAATATCGCATTTCTTGTTAGTGGCTGACTAATAATATCTTCGATCGCTTTTAGTTTATGTTTATTGTTACCAATATCTTTAAATACGTCTTTTGATTTGGCTAACGCTTCATCAGATATATTTATTTCTTTATTATTAGCAGTTTTGAAACCTGCATATACTGTCTTACTAGTTGATGGTAGGTTAATATCTTTAATTCTACTTACTTCGTTACCAATTTCAATATCATTAATTTGTTTACTTAATTCAATACCAATATTTTGAAATATATTCTTTGTTTTATTCACTGCTTCTTGAGATATCAAAACTTTTTTATTGTTGGCCGTCTTGAAACCTTCAAATGTTACATGCTCCTGAACGACAATATTACCTTCTTTTTCTTCTAGCGACATCTCAATAGTTTCAAATTCTTCTAAAAGTAGTTCATCATTTATTTTGTCATCAGTATTTTCTTCAGCATTCAAACAGTTTTTACTTTTTGTTACTTCGATTGCATCAAAGTTTTCATTTAAATCAATATTCATAAACACTTTTTGACATCTCCCTAGTGCACTATGCGACATATTGATTTTCTTGTTACTTGCAGTCATAAAACCGTTAAAACTTTGTTTTTTTACAACAACAATGTCTGTATTTCTACCACTATTAAGATTGCATGTTTCTGTTTTTTCACTACGATCGTTACTATCTTTGTGTTCTCGTCCCTTTTTAAATTTATCTTTGAAATCATTTGAGACTGATACTAACCCTACAGCTTTTGTTTCACAGGCTTCTATTACTTTTGCAGTTGTATGTGTAACATTTTCTTGCATTGGTTTTAAATTGTCACATTTTTCAACTAGCTCAGTCAAACTAAACTCTTCGACAGCTTTGCCTTCATCACTACTGAGAATAATTTGTGCTTGTTCATAGGAACCTTTAAATATTTGTATAGATTTGTTGCTAGCTGTTTGAAAACCAACATACATAGATTTTTCTTGAATATCTGTCTGATCATTGGACACTTCTAAAGCGTAAGTAGGTGGTAAATTTTGGGACTCTATATAAGCAAAATCTTCCTCTTTATGAGTTAAATCTTCTTCATCACTGCTAAAAAGAATTTCGTCCTGCAAGACTTCAATGGATTTTTCAGTTACATTTTCAATGTCTTGTAATAAACTTACCTCATCCGCTTTTTCAGCAGGCAACAACTCAGTTGAATTTATTTGCAATTCGTCGTTTTTAAAACCAAGTACAGGACTGTTGTTTCTTCCAATGTCAAGTGAAATTTCTACCACATCATTGAGGCATAGCTCTTTGCCTAATATTTGTGAATTTATTAAATGTTTAGCCATTTCAAAATCAGTTTCTTCAATCAAAGACATGGCAACATTTTCGAAATTTTCAAAAGTTTCTAGGGGCACCACCAGTGGAGGTGGTGTTCTTAATTTAATTTCTATGGCTTTTGTGATTATTAGTGGACTTGTTGGTTTTTCTATGTCTTGTCCAGTATCTATATCAATCTCTGTTGAAAACAAAGTCTCTTCCATATTAATTTCTTTCGAACTTTTGATTGTCGCTTCTAATTCTTCACTTAGTTCCTGAGTGATTGATAAATTATCAATGAAAGTTAATGTATCTTCAATGGCAGTTTTGGATATTTGAGAATCTTGTTTTGTCTTAAAATCTATTAAGTTTTCAACATTTTGTATTGCTATATTGTGGTCTATCTCTGATCGCTTTTTCGTTTCATTTTGACTGACTATAGTGTTGATTTCTTCTTGATCGCTTGTAGTAATGTTTTGTAAGTTTTTATCTAAAACCGATATAATATTGTTCTTTACGCCGTCATTCTTATTAGTTTCAAAGTAATTATTATCTTCTCTTAGTTTTGGGTTTTCAATATTTATGCCGTCAGTATGAGCGAATGTGGTGTCAAACTCTTGAGTCATGCCTGTATTTGTGTCTATTGTTGCGGCGCCGTCTATTATGTCCATTAATTGTGTGTCGAAGACACACTCGGTCTCGAATTTATATGGATTTACTTTTGGTATCTGAAAATTATCAAAGAATGTAAAATGTGATAGTCTTTATCTACCCATCTACTTCTTACTCATCTGTGAATGTAAATTGCTGACTCTAGTAACTTAGTAAAATAGTGGGACGAAGTCTTGTAATTTAAAAAAAAATAGTAGATAGGCTTGCGCTTGGCCGCCATCTCGCCTGATGTTAAGCGACGATGCAGTCTACGATGGAGCATGCTTGCCTAGAAGAAACCGATTCACTCTCGACTTGAAGACACCCAGATTGCATTGTATTACAGATTTCTTACATAAAATATTGTATTACAGTATTGCAGATTGTATTTATGCATGGGTGAAACCGAAGGGCATGGCTAATGTACTAGTAAACTTGTTCATTTTGTTATCACAAAGCAGTATTGACCTTTATTTGTAAGAATGTTAATAACAAACTTCAACCAACATAAAATTAACGGGCCCATAAGAAGCGCATTTTTGTAGATCACTAACAATCTGGGAACACCCATCCGCAGCACATTCCACGGACTAGCAGTTTGCACAATAAGAGTGGCATCATAGCACTTTTACGGGTTTTCCGAATATCAACCTTAAAGCGGTGACAATTGTTCATGCCCATTCTGGCAGTCTGATAGAAGATAGGCAGGAGGGAATTAGATCATGCAGATCCGATGCACACTCTCTGAATTGTATCTGATAAAAAAGATAGATAAAGAAGATAGACTAGCAACTTTACACTGATGCCCATGACTAAATAGCTTAGTCCAAACTATGGATTTGTTTGTTTTCTTTGGAACAGCTGATCTTTTTTCTCGCAATTTCAGAGTTGCTGTCATAAAAAAGTTGTTCATAAGGGTGGGTACTATGTACCCTTTTCAGTGTGTAAATTCAGGTGGGGTGGGTACCCTGTAGTTTTTCCTTTATTATTATTAATTAGTTAATTGGCCGTAACATTACATAGTCTGTAAAAATATCAAATGGCTACCTATTACAGTTCAAAAGATACAGCCGTTAAAAGGTAGGACAGAAGGACGGGCGGACGCATGGACAGACAGACAGAGAGCGTAGGCTTACTAATAAGGCCCGTTTATACATTTTAAGCTGTGGTAGCCCATTTGGGAGACAGCTAGAGACTTGAAAGCGTGAGGTCGCGGGTTCAAACCCCGGGCCCGTACCAATGAGCTCTTTGGAGCTTATGTACGGATTTTCATACCACTGGCTTTTCAGTGAAGGAAAACATCTTGAGGATACCTGCATATGTACGGAGAAGGAATTCAATGGTGTATGTAAATCCACCAATCCGCAATCCTTTCGGGGGTAGGCTAAAAGTCTAGCAGTGGACTGTTAAAAAGGCTGACTATGATGATGATACATTTTGGGACCGGAACCCTAAAAATTTTGAGTCAGATATTAGAATGGGACGGTTCTGGAAGAAAGGTAAAGGACGGCCCATGTCATCGACCATGGCACCCCTGAAACCTGCGACTGGAATCTATCAGAACTCACTGTCAAGGCAAATAAGTACTGTGTAGCGAGAGCACACTGTTGAAGTACTGAGTTTACATACATAGTATACATACCTCTTGCTTTCTGGATCCATAAACTGGCAGCTTATTTAAAGGTAAAAAATTAGATTTCTTGGCTTCATTCAAGTTTTTACAACTTTTTGCACTTCCAACACAGTCGGCTAATTGGAAAGCTTTTACTTGAGAACAAACTGTTTTTATAACGTCTTGGGGTGTATACGTTTGTACACTTGGATTAAAGTTTTTATTATAGAGAAATGAAGGTTTTTTAAAGCTTTGTTTCTGTAAAAGAAGCTCAAAATCATCGATGTTATTTTTCGAGTTGTCCATGACATGGAATAAGGAAATCCAATGGCAGTGCAGAACCGAATGATAACACAACACTAGTAAAATACGTTTAGTGAATTACCAGTAATATCTAGCTCTATTTATTCGTGATTCGTATAAAAGTTTTAAAGTTTTGTTTGGTTTTTTCATGTTTTCTCTTTGCTTTTGTTTGACAATGACAGATTAATTGACAATATTCACTTCACAATATTGAGTATTTTTTGTTCACCCATAAGGCAGGCTTATGTTATTAAAGCCATACCGCTTCGTCTTACGAATTTTACAGACCTAAAGGTAAGGATAAAGCAGATAAGGTTCATAATAGGCTACAGGGGCCTTACGGCCAACGACTAACTCGGTATCAAACTAACGTTAAATTAACGTGAACGTGAAGCTTAATGCGCCCAGATACGGTTTGCAGTCGCGTGATTTTCCAACTGAACGGATTTAACGTTAGTTTGATACCGTATTAGCCGTAGGCCGTAAGGCCCCAAGACTGATATTTTTTTATTGCCTCGTAAAAATGTTGAAAAATAGAACCGTTTAACAAAAAGAAAAATCTCTTCGGTGTTTCTTCAACCAGGCGCTCATAAATTATGGAGAGAAATAGCTTTAACCCTTTGAAAAGCTTTAGCCCCTTGTTTTTATTTACTGACTTCAAAAAAAGAGAGGGTTCTCAATTCGTTTGTTTATTTTATTTTGGTACCTCAGAACTCCCCATTCTCCCCAGAATTAGTCCCATAAAATTTTAGTTTGCCTTTCTAATAAAAATGACAGTTTTTTTTTTGTACATACATAAAGTAGATTTCGGCCAGTGCTCAGGCATGTGGAGTTTCATAAACGAGGTTGAATAGGTTTACTGGTACTGTAGTATCATCATCGTTAGGAGCGATACTCTCGAAGTTGTTGACCTCTATATATCGGATTTCCACAGATAATACACAGAGTTTGCGGATTTATGATTTCACGCTACTGGCTTCTGTGCTACTGGTAACACAGCGTCGGTGACGTAGGTGGGTGCCACCCACGTGACCCTGTGTCTTGTATATTATTACTAGCTGCACCCCACGGTTTCACCCGCGTAGTGATGAAAAATGGTGATGACGATGATGATGATGAAAATTAGCCTATGTCACTCTCTGGCTCTTGAACTATACCCATGAAATAATTAGGTCAATCCGTTGTTCCGTTGCAGCGTGAAAAAGGAACAATCATCCATACATACAAACTTTCGCGTTTATAATATTAGTAGGATATTCCGAGAACCCGTACGAAGCGCTTTGATTCTACATTTACTGTGGGAACTGCTAGTCTGTGGAATGCGCTGCCTGGGTGTGAATGGGTGTTCCCCGATAGTTACAATCTGGGTGTCTTCAAATCACGAATGAATCGATTTAGGTCAATCCGTTGTTCCGTTGCAGCGTGAAAGAGGAACAAACATACATACAAGTTCATACAACCCTTAAATACAACCATACATACAAACTCTGCGTTTATAATACCTATTAGTAGCCTGTTGTACCATGTTGATTTTATCCAAGTTCGTCCAAAGACCGATGCGTTTGAAAGAATTAGACAAATTACTGCACTAACTAAATAAAACATCTTTAATCTTTAAACATAGATTTATTTCTTTCAAATATCACAGTAAAATTGTAACAATAAAATTAGATAATATATACATAGGTAACAATGAGCGTTGATAATTGAAATTTTATAGACAACTAGCAAACCCGGCGAACTCCGTTTCGCCACCAGATGACTTCTATAAACCTCACGGAGCCCGAGACCTTTCCAACGAATGCAACACCGTGGAAATCGGTTCGTGCGTTCTGGAGTTATAGCGTCAGGAAGGAAAACCCGACTTATTTTTATATAGTAGAAGATAGACTACGAGACCGGCGTTTTATATGTTAAGAATAACAGGCAGTTAATAATACTGCATGTAACTTGTAACTTTCGGTAGGTTGTATTTATTAGGGTTCCGTACCCAAAGGGTAAAAACGGGACACTATTACTAAGCCTACGACGTCTGTCTGTCTGTCTGTCCTACATATTAACGGCTATATGGGTACCCCCCTTTCGTTTTTACTTTTTTTATTATTTGTTTGTTAATTCGCCGTAACATTATATATATTCTGTAATATAACATCGTAATATAACAATCGTAACATATTCTGTGAAAATTTCAACTGGCTATCTATTACGGTTCGAAAGATACAGCCGTTTAAAGTTAGTACGGACAGACAGATAGGGAGACAGAAGGACAGACAGACAGACATCGTAGGCTTAGTAATAGCATAAACATATATACTAGAAGTAATAGAGTCCCTTTTTTACCCTTTGGGTACGGAACCATATCAAGGTATAATATTATTAGGATAGCCCGTTGGTCCAGTGTTGATAGTGAACCTACCTTCTGAGCTTGGGGGCGTGGGTTCGATTCCCACCTAGAACAAACATTTTTGTGATGAACATTTGTGTTTGTTCTATATATGGTTGTTAATATCTATTTAAGTATGTATTTAAAACTATATATGTATGTAAATCAGTCTCTGGCCGCCATATCACAAGCTTAGCTTAGTTTGGAGTCAGATGACCGTGTGTGCAAAATGTCCCAAATATTTATATATTTACAAAAAACACGGTTGTAGGACTGTACGTCAGAAGACTCAGAATTGAAAACTTATGTAGTAATTCACTTATTCCACAAGAGATGGCTGTATTCTAAAATTACGGTTACATATTATATATTTGATCTGTGCGCAACGCTCACGCGAGTTTAGTGCTTTTCCCCATCCCAAAAAGTACCCAACGTGCATAAAGAAGTTTTCACTTCATAAAATTCAATGTGAAAAAAAAACTGTTATGTAAATTATTTCCATCCAATGGTTGCCTGGAAGAGATCGCTTTTAGCGATAAGGCCGCCACTTGTGTCACTAGCTCGTAAGTGTTTTCTATCGTGTTGTAATTTTTATTTCTGGTGTACACAATAAAGAGTTTCTATCTATCTATATTTATTTTGTTAATTTTCCTTCACCATTACTAAACTAAACAGTTTTGATTTAATTGATACATATATTATTTACTAGCGACCCGCCCGCCCGGCTTCGCACCGGTGTAATTTACGTGCGAAGTCGGGGCGGGTCGCTAGTTATACATATAAACCTTCCTCTATCTAATAAAAAAAAACCGCATCAAAATCCGTTGCGTAGTTTTAAAGATTTAAGCATACATAGGGACGGACAGACAGCGACAGCGACTTTGTTTAATACTATGTAGAGATATATTATATAAATAATAGGCTTGCGTTTGAACACCATCTCGCCTGATGTTAAGCGATGATGCGGTCTACGATGGAGCACGTTTGCCTAGAAGAAACCGATTCACTTGTGATTTGAAGACACCCAGATTGTAACCATCGGGGAACACCCATTCAGGCAGCGCATTCCACAGACTAGCAGTTCGCACAATAAAAGTGGAATCAAAGCGCTTCGTACGGGTTTTCGGAATATCAATCTTAAGAGGGGGCCTCCGAAATTTTATGCTAATTTGCCATGATATTCTAACTAAACCAAATATCCTATCAACGTAATAATTGATATATGTGATTTTTCAATTCATTTTCTTTCCGGCACTAAGACAGAAACATAATAGCGAGATATTTACTCGATACTTTATTGTTTTCAAAAAGGTGCCTTTTTGCTGATTTTTTTGATTTTTTCTTGGATAGAACTTCAGTCACATATCTAAAATAAATACTCATCGAAGGAAAACATAGTTTGTTTTCCAGTGCTAAGACAAAATTTACCTAGATTAATTAGTACTCTCATAATAAATTATATTCGATTTGAGACTTACGTCCTTTAGTTCTAAGCAACTATTCGGTCAAACGGCAAGTCCGATATTCAACCTTATTCTGTTGCGCTTTGCATCTAAATGGCGAAACATGCTCCGTTCAACCTCAGTACCGCACTATGCTCCAACGGGGAAGGACGCACGCGCTTGCTATTCGCCTAGATTTATCTTCCGAGTGCGATTATATCAACACCTACTGTATTTTCAAACAATGGATAACATAAAAAAACTATGGCTTGAACGCGACCATTTGATGCGGCAACCAAGTGTTGCCAATGACCTAGAGCACAGACTAGGTAAAGCTACTATGAAAAAATTACAGGTATTAATAATTATGGATACGACTAGGCCATCTATCATTAGGGCATCTATTATTATGTACGCTCGGTAATATAGTTACAAGAGTCTAAGTGTTTCGTGTGGAGAGAGAAAGAGAGAGAGTGACAGTCAGAAAGACTACTAAAAATCGAAATTATTAAGTAAAATATAATTTTCGTTGAATAAAAAATAATAATAATAATTATCTTTTTTTTTTTTTTTTTATTAATAATTTCATAAATTAAATGAAATTTAATTAAATAATTCATATATACTTAAATAGATTATAGTTATTAACAACCAGGTATAGAACAAACACAAACGTTCATCACATAACTGTTTGTCCTAGGTGGGAATCGAACCCACGCCTCCAAGCTCAGAAGGTAGGTTCACTACCAACTGGACCAACGGGCTTTTGCGTGTTTCGTTTATTTTAGTATAGTATAGTATAGCATAGCATAGCATAGCATAGCATAGCATAGCATAGCATAGCATAGCATAGCATAGCTTAGTTTAGCAAAGTATAGTATAGTATAGTATAGCAAAGTATAGTATAGCAAAGTATAGGAAAGGATAGTATTGTATAGTATAGTATTGTATAGTATTGTATAGTATAGTATAGTATAGTATAGTATAGTATAGTATAGTATAGTATAGTATAGTATAGTATAGTATAGTTTAGTATAGTATAGTATAGTATAGTATAGTATAGTATAGTATAGTTTAGTATAGTATAGTATAGTATAGTATAGTATAGTATAGTATAGTATAGTATAGTATAGTATAGTATAGTATAGTATAGTATAGTATAGTATAGTATAGTATAGTATAGTATAGTATAGTTTAGTATAGTATAGTATAGTATAGTATAGTATAGTATAGTATAGTATAGTATAGTATAGTATAGTATAGTATAGTATAGTATAGTATAGTATAGTATAGTATAGTATAGTATAGTATAGTATAGTATAGTATAGTATAGTATAGTATAGTATAGTATAGTATAGTATAGTATAGTATAGTATAGTATAGTATAGTATAGTATAGTATAGTATAGTATAGTATAGTATAGTATAGTATAGTATAGTATAGTATAGTATAGTATAGTATAGTATAGTATAGTATAGTATAGTATAGTATAGTATAGTATAGTATAGTATAGTATAGTATAGTATAGTATAGTATAGTATAGTATAGTATAGTATAGTATAGTATAGTATAGTATAGTATAGTATAGTATAGTATAGTATAGTATAGTATAGTATAGTATAGTATAGTATAGTATGTATAGTATAGTATAGTATAGTATAGTATAGTATAGTATAGTATAGTATAGTATAGTATAGTATAAGTATAGTATAGTATAGTATAGTATAGTATAGTATAGTATAGTATAGTATAGTATAGTATAGTATAGTATAGTAAGTATAGTATAGTATAGTATAGTATAGTATAGTATAGTATAGTATAGTATAGTATAGTATAGTATAGTATAGTATAGTATAGTATAGTATAGTATAGTATAGTATAGTATAGTATAGTATAGTATAGTATAGTATAGTATAGTATAGTATAGTATAGTATAGTATAGTATAGTATAGTATAGTATAGTATAGTATAGTATAGTATGTATAGTATAGTATAGTATAGTATAGTATAGTATAGTATAGTATAGTATAGTATAGTATAGTATAGTATAGTATAGTATAGTATAGTATAGTATAGTATAGTATAGTATAGTATAGTATAGTATAGTATAGTATAGTATAGTATAGTATAGTATAGTATAGTATAGTATAGTATAGTATAGTATAGTATAGTATAGCTATAGTATAGTATAGTATAGTATAGTATAGTATAGTATAGTTTAATAGTATAGTATAGTATAGTATAGTATAGTATAGTTTAGTATAGTATAGTATAGTATAGTATAGTATAGTTTAGTATAGTATAGTATAGTATAGTATAGTATAGTATAGTATAGTATAGTATAGTATAGTATAGTATAGTATAGTATAGTATAGTATAGTATAGTATAGTATAGTATAGTATAGTATAGTATAGTATAGTATAGTATAGTATAGTATAGTATAGTATAGTATAGTATAGTATAGTATAGTATAGTATAGTATAGTATAGTATAGTATAGTATAGTATAGTATAGTATAGTATAGTATAGTATAGTATAGTATAGTATAGTATAGTATAGTATAGTATAGTATAGTATAGTATAGTATAGTATAGTATAGTATAGTATAGTATAGTATAGTATAGTATAGTATAGTATAGTATAGTATAGTATAGTATAGTATAGTATAGTATAGTATAGTATAGTATAGTATAGTATAGTATAGTATAGTATAGTATAGCAAAGTATAGTATAGTATAGTATAGTATAGCAAAGTATAGCAAAGTATAGTATAGTATAGTATAGTATAGTATAGTATAGTATAGTATAGTATAGTATAGTATAGTATAGTATAGTATAGCAAAGTATAGTATAGCATAGCATAGCATAGCATAGCTTAGCATAGCATAGCATAGCATAGCATAGTATAGTATAGCATAGCATAGCATAGCAAAGTATAGTATAGTATAGTATAGCATAGCATAGCATAGCATAGCATAGCATAGCATAGCATAGCATAGCATAGCATAGCATAGCATAGCATAGCATAGCATAGCATAGCATAGCATAGCATAGCATAGCATAGCATAGCATAGCATAGCATAGATATATTATATAGATACATAGCATTTTTACAAAAATGACCTCATACGTACTGTTTCTGAGATAATCGATGGTTTTTGAAAAAAATTACGAAAATTTTCCGGATTTTTGCGCTTTAATATTTTGAAAGGCATTCTTTGCACAAAAATAGCCGAATTTGGGCTTATCAGACGCGTCTTTTTATTTTCTACACACGTGTGTTTACTGTGTTTCTATTTTATTATTATTTATGCCTACCAACTAAATAAACACATTTTTTTTTTAAATATTATTTATTTCCTGAAATTGTGATAGTAGAAAGCCAAAAAAATAAATATAGTCTATTTATTACACCACTGAATTTTTTGTGTTGAATTTTTTTGTTATTTTCAACATGAAATTCCGGTTACGTAATTTCAAACCCAATTTGGGGTTTTTAGGGTTAGGTCCTAAAGCCGAGTTTTTGAGTTTAACGTCTTCGTCTGCCAGAAAAAATGATGCCTATGACGTCAGATTTTTGATTGGACCTTTGTGTCCAAAGTTATGGACCTTCAAAAAATCGGGTATTTAGGGTCCGCCTCGCTACTTAGTAACTCAAGTTACTATGTACCTACGAGTCTTAAAATACTAAATGACCTATCGTTGGATAGCCAGTGAAGCTAACTATTCTTGCCTGGATTGACCTGGGACAAAATGTTTGAGGAGCCGGGTATTTCAGGTCGTCAAAATCTTAAGACCTAACTTAGACTATAATATAAACTAAAAACTAGAACTAGTTATATTTCCTAAACCACAGCCGTAAAAAAATCTGAAAAAAAATTACTAAAATTTAAAATGAGCTATACTACCTCGAGCCAAAATTTGGGCGTGGTAGTGGGTGGTTTTCACCCTTCTTTATTTCTATTTAAATGTATTTCTCACTGATTTCAAAAGTAAAAATCTAAATATTTTTTTTTAATTTTTTTTGGGTTAAAGGTCTGGTTTAGGAGATATGACCCGGGATCGGGTACCCCGTGCCACGAGGTTTTTGGGTTTTTTGGTCTTATCCCGGCAAGTTCAATCTAGCAAAGCATAGCATAGCATAGTTCAGTTTAGTTTTATTTAGGTTATTTCAATTTAATTTATATACTTTATTATTTTTATATTGTAGAAAACCTAAAAATAAATAACAAATACAATTTTGAAAAGTGAAATAAACAATTTACGGTTTTGCGCGCCGCGACCGAACTCAGCTAATCGCCAAAACACCAAGTACACCAACACTATGCTTATCCTGTGTGTTATTGCTCCTTGCCGCTTTACAAGGTCGAGTGCGCGAGTTGTGTACACTTTAGCTGCGTGCGACTGCCGCGCTGTCGTGGTTGTGTTTCACACTAATGCGGGTGATGCGAGACGCGCGGGTGAAATCAGAAATTTTTCTGGCCTTATACCCAGCCTTAAAGCGGTTTCGGTATTTTGTGCCCGCTCTGGCAGTACGATAGAAAAATGTGCAGGAGGGAATTAGATCATGCAGATCCGATGCACACTCTCCGAAATGTATCCGATAAAAAACCGATAGACTAGCAACTTTGCGCCGATGCTCTAGAATAAGCTTAGTTTGAACCATAGGGAAATAAGTCTTAGTCTTTCTTTACATTATTTGACTTTCTTTCTTTACATGTTGCACTTTAAGGTCAGTCCAGAGGAACGGCAAGGCGTCACCCTTACTTGGTCGAAATGCCATTTATTCGCACCAAACGTTTTGACTCCTCCTTCTTAATTAGAACAGCAAAACAATGGAACGCCTTGCCCCTGTCTGTGTTTCCGCAGCATTACAATCTTGGAGTGTTCAAGTCTAGGGTTAATAGGTTATTACTGGGCAAACGTGCTCCATCTTCGACCGCATCATCGCTTTCCATCAAGCGAGATCGCGGTCAAACGTTAGCCTAGTCCGATGTAAAAATAACGTGGTATGTTTCACCTATATCTAATTTTTTTCTTGTCATTGTAGCTAGGTCGCGTTATTATTGTAAACGACCATGATGTTTGCGCAAATTGATTATGATTCTTTACAAAATCATGTAAAGCTATTTATCTCTAATGCACATTATTACTTACATTTGTCAATATCCTAATTTTTGCTGTTTCAAACGGTTTATTGACAAATGTAAGTAATATGGTGCGTTACTGTTAAATAGCTGTACATTATAATGTAAAGAACAACCAACGATTTGCGCAAACAGTGTGTAATTTTACAATAATTACCCAGCCTAGCTACAAGGACAAAAAAACTGTTTCAAATTTGAATTTCCCGCCATAGGTGAAACGTACCACCTTAATGTGCCGCCACCGCCTGAAGGCTCATCCACATAACATAGATCAGTGGAAATCGCACACTGTGCGATTCACGCGATCTTTCTTGCCTCATACCTGCAAAATGTGGAATGGGCTACCTTCCGGCGTGTTTCCGAGAAGCTACAACATGGGGTTCTTCAAAAAGCGAGTTGATAGAGTCTTTAAGAGTCGGCAACGTATTTGTAATGCCTCTGGTGTTACAAGTATAGCGACGGTGACTGCTTACCATCAAGCAGCCCGTCTGCTTGTATGCCACCTATGGCATAAAAAATCACAACTTTGAAGTGGCAGTCTTTGTGGTGAAGTCCTTTTCTAACTCAGTCCAAAACTTAAGCCGATCCAAGCCGTGGTCACGAGCTAGTGTGATTTCGTCGTCAAGTAGTAGTGTGCACTTTTGGTCCTTTGTGTATGGGAGCCACTCCACTGGTTGATCGGTCCATGTTGGTTTTCTGTGGGGGAAATGTGAGTGATTAATTAATTACTAGCTGCTCCCCGCGGTTTCACCCGCGTAGTGATGAAAAATGATGATGATGATAAAAAGTATCCTAATTTTATGTTTTTATTGTTTTATTTTAATAATTGTATGATCAAATTGTCGATCGAAATAAATGAATTTGAATTTGAATATGTCTGTCTCCTGGTTCTAAGCTACCTCCCCACCAATTTTCAGCCAAATCGGTTCAGCCGTTCTTGAGTTATAAATAGTGTTAACTAACAAGACTTTTTTTATATATATAGACTAGCTGGGCCTCGCGGTTTCACCCGCGTAGTGATGAAAAATGGTGATGATGATGATGATGGAAAGTAGCCTCTGGCTCTTGAACTATACTCATGCAAAAAATCTGTTTGATCCATTGTTCCGTTGCAGCGTGAAAGAGGAACAAAAAAACACTTTCGTATTTATAATATTAGTATCACATCATCAGCCATTAAATGTCCACTGCTGAACAAGGCCTCCCTCTTAGAGAGGGGTGTTGCCATAATCCCCACGCTTGGCAGGCGGCTTGGAGATCGCAGTACGTTCACCGTGTACTAACAGGACGCTGCTGCCCATCCGCCGGTGGTTCTGGTCGCAGTTTTAGGACATACCCGGGTATATTAGTATGATAGATAGATTTTAATTTTATTAATATCATTATTCATTATCATAAATAATCTTACCCATTCTTAGCAAAATTACAAAAAGATTCCGCCAGCATTTCAACAACTTTTAAGTCTTTTCCTGTCGCTTTTCCCATTTTGCTTCTTCTGTAAAACTGATATTGAATCATGTCACCGTGAGTAGCACCTATCATATCAATACTCTGCATTGTTCGAGTATGCATATTTCCTGAATAGTTAAACTGCATATAATACAGCCCATTCCAGTGTTCCGATATGAATTCAGCAAAAAATATGATATCTCTCCAGAAGAAAACGTCCGAGACCAATTGTATGTATTCTTTTTTCACAGTGTCATCTGGATTTTTGTTTCCAATATAAAACTTTCGAAGTTTGTCTTCTATTGATTTTGCTTTTACTGTGTCTTTTTGTATTTTAGCGTACTGAGGTATAAAATAATAAAAATCGTTCTCGTATATAACTTTGCCATTTTCGTTGAAAAATATTACGCCTTCGTGCGAATTTACAGCTGTTAGGATGGGCACTTTGTGGAAACGGTTTTCTTTTATGGCAACTTTGGGGTGTTCAGTGAAAAATTGCTCGATGCCGTCGAATTTTTTCTCCACAACTGGCAGGAAAAACGCGTTTATGACAGATCGTGGTCTGCTCACTTCTGCCTCAGTGAAAGCTATGACTAAGTCTTCTGCTGGAACTTGGATTAAAAACTCATACAAATCTTTTTCCTTTGTAAGATTTTTGCCCAAAATCGACGCCACCCTCACAGCTTTCTGTATTGAATCTTCCTCTATTAAGTACAAATCGGCTATAGAGTTGCCAGATTGCGATATAACCTTACTGTACAATCCTTCTGTCATCTTAGACGTCAAAAACGATGTTGCCATAGCACCACCGGCACTCTCCCCACTAATCGTTACATTTTGGGGATCACCGTTAAAGTTACTAATATTTCTATTCACCCATTTCAAAGCCATAGCCGTATCTTTTAACCCCGCGTTTCCGGGACATTCTGGTATATTCAAACATAACCAACCCATTATATTTAACCTGAAATTAACTGTGACTAAAATGACATCATGTTTTAATAATAAGTCTGGAGTATAGTAACTGCCATAGCCAAAAATTAATCTCCCGCCGTGTATGAAGAAGATGATGGGTAGTTTTTGTGTGTTTTCTGCTGGTAACACTGGGGTGTATATGTTAAGGTAGAGACAGTCTTCAGAGCCATCTATGGGGGAGCTGGAGTATGGGTTGGCCTGTAAAGATTTGTTGCTAGGTTTGGTGGCGTCGAGGATACCCGTCCAAGGTTCAGGCGGCTCTGGGTTCTAAAACGAAAAAAAAAAAACTATACATACATGCTATGCTCTCTTATGCCGGTGTCCCGTAATGGCCAACTTTTTAACCGACTTGTAAAAAGAAGCGCTCTTAAAGTTTTTTTTTAAGTTTGTTACCTCAGTTTCTTTATTCATGAACCGATTTGTAAAAAAATTTTAATTGAAAGGCATTCAGATTTTTAAATAGAAACTTCATTAAAATCGGTTTAGTAGTTTGGCTTTTAAATCAATTATGTCATCCAACTTCCAAGTAACTGAAATTGCGTATTTTACAAATTTTAAATACATAAATAAATATTTTGGGATATTATTGCACACACGGTCATCTGACCCCAAACTAAGCAAAGATTGTGATTTGGCTGCCAGAGACTGATATACATACCTAAATATTTTTAAGTACATTATCATCATCATCAGCCAGAAGACGTCCGCTGCTGAACATAGGCCTCCCTCTTTAACCTCCACACTGAACGACAGCCTGCCTTTTGCATCCACTGGATGCCAGCGACTCTCACAATGTCGTCGGTCCATCTAGTGGGAGGCCTCCCTACGCTGCGTCTTCCGGTTCGTGGTCTCCACTCCAGAACTTTTCTTCACCATCGGTTATCGGTTCTTCGAGCGATGTGGCCTGCCCATTGCCACTTCCAAATTTTAACAGCTATGTCGGTAACTCTGGTTCTTTGGCGAATATCCACGTTTCGGATTTTATCGCGCAAAGAAACTCCGAGCATAGCTCTCTCCATTGCCCGCTGTGTGACTCTGAGTTTTTCCAAAAGGCCAACAGTTAAGGACCACGTCTCAGTACCATATGTCATCACTGGCAACACACACTGGTCAAAGACCTTCGTCTTGAGGCATTGTGGTATCTTGGACGGGAAGATGTCACGCAATTTCCCGAACGCTGCCCATCCGAGTTGGATTCTTCGGGCGACCTCTAGTGGCACACTTATTTAAGTACATACTTATATATTAATACCCACATATAGAACAAACACAAATGTTCATTATATGAATGTTGGCCCTAGGTGGGAATCAAACCCACGCCCCCATGCGCAGAAGGCAGGTTCAATACCAACTGGACCAACAAGCTATAGCTTTGTGAAGTCGGTTTTTTAAATTATTTTTTCGATCGCACAGTCACTCTACTTCTAACGTGCTGTGTTCAAAAGCCCTCATCATAATCAGCCTTTTAACAGTCCACTGCTGGACTTTTAGCCTACCCACGAAAGGGTGATTGGGCCATATCCACCACGCTGGCCCAGTGTGGGTTGGCGGATCCACATACGCCATTGAATTCCATCTCCGTACGTATGCAGGTTTCCTCACGATGTTTTCCTTCACTGAAAAGCCAGTGGTATGAAAATCCGTACATAAACTCCATAGAGCTCATTGGTACGGCCCGGGGTTTGAACCAGCGACCTCACGCTTTCAAGTCTAGCGGTTTCCCAAATGGGCTACCACGGCTTAAAAAAAATAGATTTAAAAAAACTTACCCTGAACCTAAGATTGCCAACAGGTGGTTTTGCATAGGGTATACCTTCAAAACTATAGTACTTCTTCCCGTAGAATGTTTTACATTCCTTGCCTTGTAATATCCCTTCTTGTACAGTGACTTGACACAACGATTCCATGTTTACTGCCTGAAAATTAGTTATAAGTAATATTTAATTTTGGAGATCGATGGCGTCCAGCGTTGCCAGACGTCCCGATTTTGGCGGGACGTCCCGATTCTTAAATCAAAATTAAATGTGCGCGCGGGACAGGCTCAGTCCCGCTTTTCGGGGATAACTCGATATTCAGAAGACGAATAAACTCAAGTATTTAACGATAGGGTAAATCTGATTTAAAATATCATCATCATCATCATCAGCCAGAAGACGTCCACTGCTGAACATAGGCCTCCCCCTTTAACCTCCACACTGAACGACAGCCTGCCTTTTGCATCCACTGGATGCCCGCGACTCTCACAATGTCGTCGGTCCATCTAGTGGGAGGCCTCCCTACGCTGCGTCTTCCGGTTCGTGGTCTCCACTCCAGAACTTTAAAAAATATCTTAATTTAAAATATCATATTACTAAAATATATTTTCTATGGCTATTTTTGCTATCTGTTGTCACGTTAACATAATTTGAAATCATATTATTATATACGTTTTTTTAATACGTCTCGCTTTCGACGACAGTATCCCGCTTTTTTCACTCAAAAAGTTCCAAAATCCAGACTTGGCAAAAAAAAACTGGCAACGCTGATGGCGTCCCCCATCGATCTCAAAAACTGCTATGTCCAGCAAAGGCTGAAATGATGATGATGATATTTAATTTCACACTGAAAACATGCACCACTGCAGGGTTTACTTTTTAGGCTTCCATAGTTCTACAAGGATCCCTTAAAAGTTCATTCTCTCCATCTGTGTCTGTCTTTATGTCCATCCGTCTTGATTTTTTAGAACTCTCTAACTTCTATAGTCTATACTAATATTATAAAGAGGAAAGATTTGATTGTTTGTTTGTTTGTTTGCATTGAATAGGCTCCTAAACTA
The DNA here is from genome assembly GCA_932305915.1 of Agriopis marginaria. Classification (NCBI taxonomy): domain Eukaryota; kingdom Metazoa; phylum Arthropoda; class Insecta; order Lepidoptera; family Geometridae; genus Agriopis; species Agriopis marginaria. The sequence continues at coordinate 2,771,130 of OW029941.1, forward strand.
CTGAACCGATTTGAAAATTCTTTCACTGACGGGAAGCTTCACTATCCCCGGGTGACATAAGCTATAATCTATACCCGTGCGAAGCTGGGGCGGACCGCTAGTTATTAATAAATGTTTGAAACTTTGCACAATACCAGTTTTAGAACAGGTAGATGTTGTTATGGGATTTTGTGAAAGCTCTGAATTAAGTGGGAAAAATTGAATTGAAAGGTTACATGAAAGAGAATAAAGTTATATGAAACTCAACAACTACAAGTCTCCAATACCACAACACCTGGTGATATAGGGGTGGAGCAGTTTAGTCAGCGACCCAAAGCCGTGCTTCGTTATTTTAAGGAGCTCGGCTTGTTTGTGTAGGCTGGCGGGCAAATGCACAATACACCCCAAGCGGGATGTCAGTGCAGGTCTTATCAGCCCCACTTTGAATTAGAATTAGGTCATATGAAAATCTACGCATAAGAAGTTGAGGGCAAAAGTTAGTACATATATTTTTTTTAGTTCTTATTCTTATTCTTCTTATTCGAGATGGGGGCGATAAGTCCTGCACTAACGTCCCGCTTGGGGTGTATTGTGCATTTCCCTCTACCAGCACCTACCCGAGCCAACCCAACTCCTTGAAATATCGGAGTGAGGCTCTGGGGCGCTGGCACAGTTGCTCCAGTGGCGTAGATGGTAGTGCAAACAATGATGATGAAAAGCAGTCTAGCTGTTGTGTTATATTTTTTTTAGTTGTAGGCTTTCGTTTGACCTCCAACTCACCTGATATTAAGCGATAATGCCGTCTACGATGGAGCACACTTATTTAGGAGAAACCGATTCACTCACAACTTGAAGACACCCAGATTGTAACTATCGGGGTACATTCTTATTCTTATTTGAGATGGGGGCGATAAGTCCTGCACTGACGTCCCGCTTGGGGTGTATTGTGCATTTCCCCCTACCAGCACCTACCCGAGCCAACCCAACTCCTTGAAATATCGGAGTGAGGCTCTGGGGCGCTGGCACAGTTGCTCCAGTGGCGTAGATGGTAGTGTAAATAATGATGATGAAAAGCAGTCTAGCTGTTGTGGCGACGCGGATGAAGAAGGCAATGCTGCCTCATGCAACCGGGTAGCGATTCTAGTTTCTTCTGTGGCTTCACAATGCCACAGCACATGCTCTACAGTTTCTTTTCTTTCATGCAGCCACGACACAGAGGACTGTCCGTGGCTCCTAGCTTATACAAGTGACTATTCAAGTTGCAATGACCGGTTATAAGGCCTACTATCAGGCGAAGGTCCTGTCGTTGCAACTTCAATAGGTTGTTGGTGATCTTATTGTCAAGAATTGGGAAAGCAGCTTTAGCATGCTTACAGTCATCTTTCTTGTCCTACAGATTCTGTTGTTCTTTTTCTGTGTGAAAAAGAACAACAGAATCTGTGGGACAAGAAACATATCAGGGTACATTACAGGGGACAATATCGGGGTACATTATATATTATAATTATATGCACATATATTTATACTATTGTATGTGTGCATAGCGGCTGTATATGTGAGAGAAACCTAACAATGCTGAAAAGTTTTAATATTCATAAAAGACAATAACAAATGGTCAAACAGGTTTTATCTGGGTTTTATTCATGAATATAATAACCTTGATAACGTTTATTTGCTTTCGTATTATCGCTGACAGTAATTAAATTAATAGTAATTTTTTAGGGTTCCGTACCTAAAAGATAAAAACGGGACCCTATTACTAAGCCTACAATGTCTGTCTGTCTGTCCTACATATTAACGGCTGTATCTTTCTAACCATAATAGATAGCCAGTTGAAATGTTTACAGAATTTGTAATGATACGGCAGTGTAGGTAGGCCTCCCACTAGATGGACCGATGACATAGTGAGAGTCACTGGCATCCAGTGGATGCAAAAGGCAGGCTGTCGTTCAGTGTGGAGGTTAAAGGGGGAGGCCTATGTTCAGCAGTGGACGTCTTCTGGCTGATGATGATGATGATGATGATGTATTTATTAGAAATTAGAACTAAATTAAACTGTCTACCCAAACTATAAATAAAAAACTGCATTGAGGTCGCTGTCTTCGGGTAAGGTGCCCAAATAGCTGGCGACATTACCACGTTGGATGGCTTATTTGACTTATTCAATACATTAAAATAATTTTCTTTCTAGACAATGGATTTAATCATGTGTACTTATTCTAAAATATTTTAACTACTGAATTTATCAGGGAAAATAATAAAAACTAGAAAATATTGTGAAAAATCTATGACGCAGGCTGCAGTTTACTGACAAAATTACAAACTTTTACCTCTTTATAACAATAGTGTAGATTAGCAAAGTTGGTTCAAATAATTAAAATTCCGAGGTGGCATTACGGTTAATAAAATTTTAGGTGCTTACCATTAAGGATCTGTCTTGCTCGTCGCGTCAGTTTGTAGCTTTATTTGCTCTGAGTTTGTAGCAAAAAGAAATGCAAGTAACTAAAGAACTTTATAGAAATATTTTAATCGAAATTTTCGATCTATCGAAGTCCTACTAAGGAAAGTCACTTCGATAAGAAAGGAATTTGCACCGAACAATAGAGGAAAGATACTATCGATTAAACAATGATAACCACTATATTAATGTACTTTGAACTCACTTTACTACGAAAATAAAAAAATCTTTCTTCAGTTGGAAGTTAATAGCATAGGTTGATAAATTTTCGGTTGGTTCCTCTTTGCCCAGAATAATTAGGCAATGAATACATATATTATGTTGAATTATATTCTTACACAACAGTTATGACGGAGTTAATAAATAATAATGAATTAAATTGATATAAACTTAAATTTTGTGTACCTACATTTATTTGTTTACATTTTATTTTTTGATTTGAAGTTGACAATTGACAATGTTGATTGACATTGATATAACAATTTGATACTGACTGTAAATAAGTTTTGGCGCCAACGTAGAAAAGAACATGTCGGCTCGTTGCATTATTTTCCTAAACTAATGTATTTTCGAGTTTTAATGTGTTCTAGGTGGTGAATTATTATTCATTAAATGCTCGTAAACGTGCTCGAGTGTGGGCAAGTGATATAACGAGGTGAAACGTGTCTTTTCGTGTTGTTTCCAAAACTCCATTGGAGCCTCTTGTAAAGTTCCCACCACTTTACAGAGGCTTGAGTTTGACTTGACCGTGACTTACTTAGCTTGACTCTGACTGTTACTATGACTTGTTTGACGTTATTAAGACCATACAAAACAGAAGAATAGGCGGTATGGCCTTAAAGGCTTTAGCCTGTCCGATGGGCGAATTATAATAAATAAAAACTGATTGTAAATAATAAACCTGCCAAGTGCGAGTCGGGCTCTCGCACTGAGGGTTCCGTACCACCATGAAATACAATAATTATTATCAATATAAACAACCGACTTCAAAATTAATAAAATACGGCATTACCAGTTATAATATGGTAATTTACAGTTTATCACTGACTTGCACTTGGCCATTATTTATTACTAGTTGTGCCCCAGGGTTTCACCTGCGTAGTGATGATGATGATGGTGAAAAGTAGCTTAACACTCTCCGGTCTTTGAACTATACTGATGCAAAAAAAATTAGGTCGATTAACTGCTCTGTTGCTGCGTGAAAGAGGAACAAACTAACAAACAAACACACATTTGCTTATATAATATTATTATTATTTTTTATACCTTAGAGTGTATACTACAATCATGCCAAGTTTGACGCATACAAGTATTACCGTTATTACACAAAATACGTTTGTTGTATTGGAACCCCTTTCCATTTTAATTTTTGACTGTTTTTATATATTTTTAGTTAATCCACCGTAACGTAACATTACATATGTGAACATTTCACCTGGCTTTCTATTACGGTTTGAAAGAGACAGCCGTTAATAAGGACGGACGGATGGACAGACAAACATCGTAGCCTCAGTAACCCGTTTTTACCCTTTGGGTACGGAACCCTAAAAATAAACAAGAGGTTTTTTTTCGCCTATTTCTGGGCAGGCTTAATCTATTAAGGCCATACTGCCTCGACTTACGTAGGGGCTAGACAAACATGTATTGTACACACTGACATATTCTTATACCCCATGTACCTTAGAACATTTACACAAAGTAAATATTCTAAGGTATATTTATAACATAATCATGTACACTACACAGAGGGAATTCCCCAGTCCATGAATAAAGATTCATTAGTGAAGCGTACTATTAATCGAGTGATAAAATGCTCAGTCGATCGACTGTGGGAGCCTTGTGGGAGCGGATTTACAACAAAAAAAAAACAAGCAGATAATATTTTTAAAATGTCCTACAGAAGTGTGCAAGACATTATAGTGTGCAAGAATGTTATTTATCTTGTTGTACCTCGTAACACAAATAATCTCGTAAACGTAAGAGAATTATCGTACGTCTGGCAACGAAGCCCGTATCGTGGCAGTCGTATCGTACTCACAAGGTGTTTTAGATTAAGCGGCAAGTGAATTTCACACTCATTGGGTGTTTCAAGTATTATTTGAAATAATATTTAAAAAAAAAATATGTAAAAAAAACAAGTGTAATATTTTGGTTTTTCTCACAGGTTTTTCTGTTCTAGTCGTTAATCCAGTGACAGTGACACATATATTTTAGTCCATAAACTTTCAGCCTTTTATTATTTTGTATCCCATCCCATCTCTAAAAAGTGTCATGGCCGCCATCCACCATCCATCGCTTGTCGACATATGTAGCGTGACAAGTCATGTCATTTATGTCCATGATATATGAGAAATTCCAATGGCAGATTCTTTCTTTGGGTTCGATACGTCGTTATCGGTAAGTTTGCGCCGTAATCTGCATGATTAGACCTTTAATTTGATGTATAACATGCTGTGTATTGCACGACGAACGCTATTGCCAACATGCCACAATGTCGTCCCTAAATACTTTTTCTCTATATTTCTCCAGCTAACGTGCGATATTTCGGCAATTTACTACTACAAAAACCTTTATCCGCAAGTTTATTAGCATTCCAACATGAAACAAGTGCGTAAAACACGAAAAGTACGACAGTTTTCAACATTGATATAGACGCAAGAGATCTATGTACATGTCATATTGTTTGTATCTGCTTATATTTTGTTACTTAGGCCTGTGTTAGGCACTTAATTATTGTTCTTGGAACATAACGTACTGAAAGTGATAATCTTGTGCAATATTGTAGCTGTTTTGACACAAATAACAATGATATTCACTGGTCATGCCCTGTGTAAGAACTCTGAGTCACTTATTTTGAAAGATACATAAGAAATTACTAGTACTATATGTTACATGTTTTGCCCAAACACTGGCATGTTGACACAGATTTGGCTGTACATATGAATTGATTCTTGTTCTGATAAATTTGTTATTTTCATTGTTCGCCTAAAGCCATGTATTCATTGACAAACATTGATAAAACATAGTTTGGGGTCAGATAACGGGGGGAACAAAAAAGGCCTGTTTTTTTAAAATTTTGTTTGAGGGCTTACTATTTTTGATGCCAGTTTTTTTAAATTGCCAATTATTAATCAAACTAGCAACGCACACTGGCTTCGCACAGGTGTAATTTTTTTTTACACCTTGGGTACACTATTGGAGTTAAGTTAGGATCCCTATATTTTCAAAAATATAATATAGCCTATGTCACCCGGGGATAGTGTGCTTCCCAACAGTGAAAGAATTTTTCAAATCGGTTCAGTAGTTACGGAGCCTATTCAATGCAAACAAACAAACAATCAAATCTTTCCTCTTTATAATATTAGTATAGATGAGTTAAGCAATTCTCGTCACTGTCGCCTGCTATTTGAATAGCAAGCTAAATTAGGGATTATATTTCACTAGCGACCTGTCCGCCCGGCTTCGCACGGGTGTAATTTACGTGCGAAGCCGGGGCGGGTCGCTATTTACACATATAAACCTTCCTCTTGAATCACTCTATTTAAAAAAACCGCTTCAAAATCCGTTGCGTAGTTTTAAAGCTTTAAGCATACATAGGGACGGACAGACAGAGACAGCGACTTAGTTTTATACTATGTAGTGACATGGCCTGGTACAAATCGTCATAGACTGCAGTCTGCAGTATTCAGGGATTCCCCTAAGAAAGACAATGGTCGAAGGTCATTCTGTACAAGTGGCATGAAGATTACCTACTAAAAGCTATAGGAGCTTGCCTCTTTTCTTGATTTGATTTATCAAAAACACAGGGTAACACAGAATGTGTGGTAATTATTACCACACTTCGACCAAAATAAAATGAATGGACGGGACATAACCATTGAACTTGCTCAGTACAAATGAGTCAAAACCGTCGGACATGTACTTCAACGCCTAATTATAACTATGTACAGTACATTTGTTACAAAAATAGATAGTGTTTTTTTTTTTTATGTATTAACACTTCGGGAAAGCACATGAAGGCATAATTTTGTCAGATGTTTCATAATCATGGAACAATAATCTCATGTTGCACTTTCTACGGCTAGAGACCGACTGGTTTGTGTAGGCTGGCGGGGGCAAATGCACAATACACCCCAAGCGGGATGTCAGTGCAGGTCTTATCACCCCCACTTTGAATTATAATTAGATTAGACCGACTGAAACGAAGTGAGCGCTGGTGCGTAATTTCGTGATCTTCAAAAATGTGCTTCTGGGCCCGTCCATTCCTTTTATTTTGGTTGAAGGTATAACACTGTATTTTTGATTTCTTTATACCTGACAGCTCAAGGAGGTTAATTGTTTTGGGTATCGTTTTGAAGATGATTACTTCGTACTTCCTTTCTAAAGGTATGTTTCTGAACTCTGCAGCATGCAGAAGTGCTGCCGTAACAGTGCTGCCGCAGCACTACTGTTCCCCATACGTTCTCTCTAGGTTTATATGAGACTAGCAACGCACCCGGCTTCGCATGGGTGTAAATAATTTTTTTTTACACCTTGGGTCACATTATTGGAGTTTTAGTAAGGATCCCTATTTTTTTTGAAAACATAATATAGCTTATGTCACCCGGGGATAGTGTAGCTTCCCAACAGTGAAAGAATTTTTTTATATCGGTTCAGTAGTTTCGGAGCCTATTCAATGCAAACAAACAAACAATCAAATCTTACCTCTTTATAATATTAGTATTGATTACATTCTGAGGCTGCGGCTGCATTGCTGCGTAGCTCAGAATCAAAGATAATATAACCACTTGATCACACATGTAGTCAAATATCCCTTTTGCAAAATGACACCACATCGGTCACGGAGGGCAGCTTGTGATTGGAGACTCGACGCGACTCGTTGCTTGTGATTGGAGAATCAAAACTCATTCATTCAATTCACGCCTCTCGAAATAGTTTAGGTTGACATGTTAGAACCTTTGCCTCATACGGGCTAAAGGATGAGTAGTCAAGTATTGTCATTGCTCGGAATGTAGGTATTTCTCATATAAACCTTTAGAGACTGTAGAAGATGAAGGAGTTCTAATTTGCATGGGGCACCGTTGCCTCTTTCTTCCATGTCGCAACAACGGCTAGAGCAACAGCTAGACTGCTTTTCATCATCATTACTTACACTACCATCTACGCCACTGGAGCAACTGTGCCAGCCCCCCAGAGCCTCACTCCGATATTTCAAGGAGTTGGGTTGGCTCGGGTAGGTGCTGGTAGGGGGAAATGCACAATACACCCCAAGCAGGACGTCAGTGCAGGACTTATCGCCCCCATCTCGAATAAGAATAAGAAGAATTCTAATTATTCCGAAACCGCTGACCGATAAACATAATCATGAGTGCAAGCCGTTTAATAATAAATTTATTATCTTATATTTCAGAACTTGAATGACGACGAAGGTGGAGGGGACGGTTCAGAAGGAGAGTACGATGCTCTCAACAATGAGACCTTTGGATATGGAAGTAAGTTGAATACTACCATCAGCTAAGCACCAGCTTGGGACGTTGTCCATTGAGAAATGTGCCAAGAAGGATCAGCAACAAATGTCTAGTTCAGGCTAAGCAATCCTTGAACCCCAAAAGGTGTAAAAAAATAAGATTTACACCCGTGCGAAGCCGGGGTGCGTTGCTAGTCTATACTAATATTATAAAGAGGAAAGATTTGATTGTTGTTTGTTTGTTTGTTTGCATTGAATAGGCTCCGAAACTACTGAACCGATTCGAAAAATTCTTTCACTGACGGGAAGCTACACTATCCCCGGGTGACATAGGCTATAATCTATACCCCTGCGAAGCTGGGGCGGACCGCTAGTAATATTATAAAGAGGAAAGATTTAATCATTTGTTCGTTTGCATTGAATAGGTTCCGAAACTACTGACCGATTTGAAAAATTCTTCCACTGTTGGGACGCTACACTATCCCCGGGTGACATATAGGCTATATTATAGTTAAAAAAAATATATTTAATTAAAATATTGAAATTTTTGTTAAATACCCGTGCAAAGCCGGGGCAGGCCGCTAGTATACCATAAGCCCAAACTAGCTAAGCTTTATTTGATGTAACTTTCTTTGCAGATGACGAGTTCGACTGGGAGGTGGAGCACGAGCACCTGGCACATCAGCTGGAAAGCAGTCGCAGGCACGAGCCCTCGCTGCACGATATCTCCAACTCCCAGCTCGGTGAGACTCCAGTTTCATATCTTTTAACACCTGATGCGTCACATCACTCACTGTGGGCCTCATAAGCGAGCTCAAAGTCGCACAACGAGCTATGGAGAGGGCTATGCTCGGGGTTTCTCTACGAGATCGAATCAGAAATGAGGAGATCAGTAGACGAACGAAAGATACCGACATAGCAAGCCGAAGTGGCAGTGGGCAGGGCACATATCACGCAGAACAGATGGCCGATGGGGCTGAAAAGTTCTCAAAGTAAAAATGCTACAAAAAACATCATGTGATTAATGGACGGTCCCTTTTCTAAACTAAGTACACGTGTTTTCTACAGAAGCGTCGCTCTCCCAGCTAGTACTCGACGAGACTGACGCCCCCCAGCACACTCTCGGGTCCAGCGTGTGGCGACACGACCCCCCAGCCCAGGTGAGATAATAATGCCAGTTGTACACTTACTTTAAAAAAAACCGGACAAGTACGAATAGGACTCGAGTTCAAAAATAAAAAAAATACTATAGTAAACGCATTACCATCTGAGTCGTCAGTTCATAAATCATTGTATGTCTATCTCGCTCGCACCCACATGTCATATCTGTCTATCTCGCTCGCACTTACAGGTCTTATGTTATGACGTTTATGGCCCTAAGACTCAGTTGCTAATGCGGTGATAACTGAAGTTGAAATATAGTAAGAGACAAACTCAACTTTGTAGTTGACAATAAGGTTCTTCTATACGTAACAACTACAAAATGTAAGTTTGTAATTGTAAAACAATATTTTTTATGTGATATAACTTCAAATTATCAACTTTCAGATTTATTCCTTTATATGTGCTGTAAGACCTTGCCTATTGCCAAATTTAATGATTCTAGGTCAACGGGAAGTACCCTATAGGTTTTGATTCCCCTGTGAAATCGCAAAATATGCGACATAAACGTTCATATCTTTTGATTGCGTTGACTTACAACTTTTATTTTTTTACAGTCAAAATAAACCGTAGACCCAAGTATATAGTATAAATTTCAACTAGATGCCTTTACGCGTTCTTGAGAAAAAGAGTCTACATATTTTTGGTATTTGTTGATTTTTCAAAAAGTGCTGAATCAATTTCGATAAAATTTATATGGGACCACCTCTAAAGTATGACCTGTCAAACAAAAAAATTATCATCAAAATCAATTCTTAATTAGCAGAGTAATCGCGTTACAAAAAAAAACGTACAATCGAATTGATCCTCCTGAAGTGGGTAAACATTTTGGGAAAATATTATTGCTATGGGATTTTTGTATGAATTTAATAACATAATTATTGAAACTTGGACAGGACAAGGTCTGTTAGAACCATCGTCATCATCAGCCAGAAGACATCCACTGCTGAACATAGGCCTCCCCCTTTAACCTCCACACTAAACGATAGCCTGCCTTTTGCATCCACTGGATGCCAGCGACTCTTACAATGTCGTCGGTCCATCTAGTGGGAGGCCTACCTACGCTGCGTCTTCCGGTTCGTGGTCTCCACTCAAGAAACTTTCTTCCCCATCGGTTATCGGTTCTTCGAGCGATGTGGCCTGCCCATTGCCACGTCAACTTATGTCGGTGACTCTGGTTCTTTGGCGAATATCCACGTTTCGGATCCTATCGTGCAAAGAAACTCCGAGCTTAGCTCTCTTCATTGCCCGCTGTTTGTCTCTAAGTTTTTCCAAAAGGCCAACAGTTAAGGACCACGTCTCAGTACCATATGTCATCACTGGCAACACACACTGGTCGAAGACCCTTGTCTTTAAGCACTGTGGTATCTTGGACGAGAAGATGTGACGCAATTTTCCGAACTGTCAGATCAGCTAGTCTAAAATAATTCATGTAATTACTTTTCCAGGCTCCGAAGGTGCAACAGCTGAAGAATGTCTGTACAGTGGAGGAGATCGAGCGCCAAATGCGGCAGGGTCAGCCGCAGCAACCCTACACCCAGAACTACTTCCAGGTCTGATTCACACCCACTGTCACCACCCACCACCTACATTTCAACCGCCAACAAAAGTTTATACAGGGTTACGCATATACACTGTACCAAGGAAGATAGACTAAGAGGAAAGACAATAGCGGAACATTAGAGCGTAGCTCGGAAATTTGCCTAAAAACTGTATAAACTTAGACGGCACCGTAATTTGAACGTGTTATAAGTTGTCTCGAAGCGCTGTAAGCGCTACAGTCAGATGCGTAAAGGTTCTACAAACTACCGTAGCGCTAGTATCGCTGTTCTAAAAAAAACATGTTCATGTTCTGTTGTCTTATGTAAATGAACTTTTGAGGTTCTTGGACTTACTGGTTTCCTCGCAATGTTTTCCTTTACCGTTGTTGAATGCTGGCATCGAAAGTCATCGGTGCAGTACACTACCATCTACGCCACTGTAGCAACTGTGCACACCCCAGAGCCTCACTCCGATACTTCAAGGAGTTGGGTTAGCTCGGGTAGGTGCTGGTAGGGGGAAATGCACAATACACCCCAAGCGGGACGTCAGTGCAGGACTTATCGCCCCCATCTCAAATAAGAATATGTCATCGGCGCAGAGCTGAGGATTAAACCGAGTGCCGTCAGATTGTAAAGCGCACACGTTACCGCTTAACCACCATCGCTCTCCATGATTATGTACAATGATGATGATATTTCTTTACAGCCTAGGTTTCCAGTCATACTGCAAAGACCGCCGGGCTTACAAGGTCCGGTGCCGCTGCCATTTGCGCCACAACAACAAAACAACAGTATGAACCAAATGAATCAATCACTCAACAAACTGTTGAGCCAGAACCCGCAAATTAATCAACTGGGTCAAAACAACCAGATGATGCCGAACCATGTGAACCAACTCGGCCAGAACGTGAACCAACTCGGTCAGAACATGAATCAGCTCGGCCAGAACGTTAACCAAATGCCCCAGAATGTTAACCAAATGTCCCAGAACGTTAGTCAGTTTATGCAACATAACCAAATGGGTCAGTTTCAAAACAACCACGGACAGAGTAACATGATGATGCATCAGAACAATCAAATGATGCCGAACCAGATGGGTCAATTGAATCAGAACCAAATGGCCCAGAATTCAAGTCACATGAACCAAATTGGTCACAATGTTAACCATATAGCCCAAAACAATCAGATGAGCCACAATGTGAATCAATTAGCTCAGAACAGCAACCAAATGGGTCAGAACGTCAACCAAATGGGACAGAACGTCAACCAAATGGGTCCGAACCTGAGTCAGAATGTAAACCATGGTATGCCCAATGGTAATCAGTTTGGGCAAATGAACCATTTTCCGCATATGATGGGTCAGAACAGAATGATGGTTCCGCCACCCGGTATAAATATGCCCAGGCAAAATTTTAGCCCAAATATGGGCCAATTCAACCATAATTTTCGAGTAAGTTTTAATTTTTGCTGTGGTTTTATTTGTTCAATTTTATTAATACAACATTTCGCTAATCTTATGACAGACTATTATTGTGTATTTTTAGTTTACTTTTGCAGCTAATATTTTTTTTCAATTTCAGGGCCCAATACCAAAATCCAATGAACAACAATCAAACATAATAGACAAGCAAATGATATTCAAAAACCAACACCCTCAAAACATGAACCAAATGAACCAGAACATTAACCAAATCGGCCAGAACATGAACCAACCCGGTCAGAACATGTCTCAACCCGGTCAAAACATGAACCAACCAGGCCAGATGTCTCAACAAAACCCAAACCTATCACCGAACAGAGGTTTAAAAACGGAAAAGAAACAGCAGACTCGCATCTATAACAACTCTAAAAACCAGAACAATTTGACCTCTCAGAACTTGGTTCAACTTATTCAGAACACGCATCCAATGTTGCAGCTTAACAATAGTTTTCATAACGCGACGCACCATCCGTTGTTGAATAGAAATCAGTTTAGTAATATGAATCATCCAATGTTGAATAACCAGAGGCATAATGGAAGTTTCAGTAGCAACACCAGTACATGTGGGACAAGGTAAGTTGTTTTTACAAGCTTTGATTTAGTTTCACCTGCCCCGGTATCTCATTATCGTCATATTTCAGCCATAGGACGTTTACTGCTGTACCTAGGCCTCCCTCATCGATCTCCAAAAGGGCCGGCTGGAAGCGGCCTGCATCCAGCGTTTCCCTGCGGTCTCTTTTAGGTTGTTTATTATGGAAACTGACGTGGTTTTCACACATTTAATTTTTATTACACGGGAATTACTCACGTAAAACTAAACTATACGTCGAAACTATAGTCGGAGTGACCGGCTTAATCTTACCTGAGTAATTCCCGTGTAATATAAATAAAACTGTCATTTATCAACCAATTTGAAAAAAAAAATATATTAGAAAGGATATACATTCGGATTGGTTCCAAAAAAATTCCTTAAAATCAGTATCAACCTATTATTAAGAAAAAAATTACTGCTTATAGACTTTTGTATAAATATTTATCGTATATCTAATCTACCGTGTTGGTAAGCAGCAATTTTTTTTTTCAATTAAAATAAAATAAAAACTATTTCAACTTTGCAGATCAATGATGAACGGTGACGACGATGGAAGCGATTCCGACGAATACGCGGGATTGATGACCCAAAGAGAGAAACAGTGGCTGGTTAATATACAGATGTTGCAACTCAACACTGGGACACCCTATATACACGACTTTTACTATACAGTAAGTATCTTATTGAAATGCTAGCAACCTCCCCAGCTTCGCACGGGTATAATTGATGACTGCCCCGGTGGCTCAGTTGGTAGTGAACCTATCTTCTGTGCTTGGGGGCGTGGGTTCGATCTCCATCTAGGACAAACATTTGTGTGATGAACATTTGTGTTTGTTCTATGTCTGGGTGTTAATATCTATTTAAGTATGTATTTAAAAATATATATGTACTTATGTATATCAGTTTCTGGCAGCCATATTACAAGCTTTGCTTAGTTTGGGGTCAGATGACCGTGTGTGCAAAAATGTCCCAGATATTTATTTATTTATTTAATTTGCGTGCGAAGCCGGGGCGGGTTAGCTACCCACCGTTATATATAATAAATAAATAAATATTCGGGACATTTTTGCACACACGGTCACCTGACCCCAAACTAAGCAAAGCTAGTGATATGGCTGCCAGAGACTGATATACATACATATATATTTTTAAATATATACTTAAATAAATATATATTAACCTTCCGTGAAAAATTATCCAACTGATGGTGAAAATCGCATCTAAATCCGTTGCGTGGTTTAGGAGGAGTTAGCGGTTATACAGACAGACAGATGCGGAAAGCGAATTTAATTAATGCTATGTAGAGATAGTACAGGCCACATCGCTCGATGAACCGATAACCGATGGGGAAGAAAGGTTCTGGAGTGGAGACCACGAACCGGAAGTCGCAGCGTAGGGAGGCCTCCCTCTGGATGGACCGACGACATTGTGAGAGTCGCGGGCATCCAGTGGATGCAAAAGGCAGGCTGTCGTTCAGTGTGGAGGTTAAAGGGGGAGGCCTATGTTCAGCAGTGGACGTCTTCTGGCTGATGATGATGATGATGATGAGAGATAGACAAGAAGTGCAGTGTTCGCACAAATCGTCGCTTACCATCACGAGTTGGCGGCCAAACGTAGATATATTTCATATTAAAAAAAAAAAAACAAACGAGAGATATGGTAAGGTGGTGTGGTAGGTGCGAACGCATTAAGCCTGATTTAGGCCAGATGCGTTCGCACCCGCCATGCCACCATTATCATATCTCCCTTGTATGTCTAATTGAGGTCTGTGCGAAAACACCGTTGTCGGGGTAACTTCTTTAAAGAAATCAAGAAAAATATACCTTCAACGGTCTATGGGTCGTCTAACTGTATTTTTAGCTTGTATTTTGTTTAGCTAACTAATGAAGGCACTTGTCCCAAAAAAAAAAATATAAGAAAGTTTTTCATTAAGATTTTATTTCTTTATTTTCTTGTCTTATTTCAGGTGTTCTTAGAAAGGCAAGCGAAGAAGGAAAAAGAAGGCATCAAAGAGGCGCATAAAGTGAATCAACAGAATCATCCCTTCTACAGTGGAGGTAAGACTTGGATTTGTGTTTTCACTGTGGATTTTCCTTGGATACGTACCAAACGTTTCGTTTCTACGTTTCTAATCCGTACGGCCAAGGATTGGAATCCAGTGTTTCCTTGCTCTTAGGTCAACAACATCTTAAGTGGGTATACCACCGCCACGAAATTTGAAGAATAATAATTTGTTTTAAGGAGCATATTTCTTAGAATAGATAATTTATGAGAAAAACTAAATGATACAAGCCTAGCAATAGTTCATAGTTCATAGTTCATAGTTATTTTATTAATATCAGAAAGATACATGTCAAATATAGGTTAAAAATGAACTTAATATAATGATTACTATAAATAATTAATTAAGCGCGTAATTACATTTTAATAACAATAGTTATACAAATAAAAAAATGAATTAATAGCAATATCAAATTAAAATAATTAATAGCATTTAAATTTATAAAATAATAATAATAATAGTAAGATGTCATAAAAAATCATAATCAAAGTCATGCACAACAAATTATAATAAAATAAGTCAAATAAATATCAATTTAAATTAAATAGATAATATTATTGACTAATAACATAAATTAACTTTGATTTTGTGCGTCTTTAAAAACGTCAAAGTCATAGAACGTTTGCTCGATAAGCCAGCGTTTTATATCAATTATATCATATTTTATTATATTATTATATTATTTATTATATTATATCAATAGAAGAGATAAATATTATAGTTCTAGCTGCATTATCCAGGGCGGAAACACGGGAATACATTTGTATGGACTAAACGCTGACCATGAACCCTCTTAAAGATAGTGGCTGAAGATTTTCACGCGCCTATACTCGGGCATTTTGTGCGGGTGATGGCTGAGTAGAAAGTATATTATTTCTTACTCAGTCGTTATTAGTGCAGATGTTCCGAGGGTGCGTGAAAAAACTATTTAAAGGCCATATTATTATTTTCCTTTTGTATGATTTTTTTGTATGTTTATCTAACAATAGTTTTAAGTTTTGTTTGTACTAATTCAATGGATTTGTTTGTTGTCTATACTAATATTATAAAGAGGAAAGATTTGATTGTTTGTTTGTTTGCATTTAATATTCTCCGAAACTACCGAATCGATTTGAGAATTTTTTTCACTGACGGGAAGCTACACTATCCCCGGGTGGCATAGGCTATAATCTATACCCGTGCGAAGCTGAGGTGAACCGCTAGTCCTAAATAAAATATTTTGAATTTAGGTCGTCTGTTCATATTGTGGGTGGTTGTTCTACGCTGTGCTTACCAGTCCGTGGTCCCCATTCGAGAACTTTTCTGCCCCATCGGCCATCTGTCCATGTGCCCTGTGCCACTTCAACTTGCTAATCCGGTGGGCGATGTAGCTTTCGTTCGTCTACGGATCTCCTCATTTCTGATACAACTGCCATACTATGCTGCTTGCCTATCATCTAATAAATCATCACCAGCCAGATGTCCACTGCTGAACATAGGCCTCCATTTAACCTCCACACTGAATGAAAGCCTGCCATTTGCATCCACTGGATGCCCGTGACTCTCACAATGTCGTCGGTCCATCTAGACTTCTAGAAGGAGACCTAGGCTCCCTAAGCTGCGTCTTCCGATTCCTGGCCTCCACTCAAGAACCTTTCTTCCCCACTGGTCATCAGTTCTTCAAGCGATGTGGCCTGCCCATTGCCACTTTTTTTTTTTTTTTGCTAATTTTGAATTCTATTGTCAGGTGTTGCGCAAGAGCAAGGGAGGCGTGAGCGGCACAACTCTGGCCGCCACAACTCGACGAGTGAAGACGCAGCGCCTCGGACGTACGTGCCGACGCAGTTCGAAAACTCGCTCGGGAAACTACAGGTAAAATACAATTTGAGTACTGGATTACGCGGAAAGAGTGTACTAAGCCGAAAGGGGCCCATATTGTACCCATCACAGAAAAGAGAAGTAAATAGAACGGAAATAAGAAGGAAAACCTGTCACCAGGCATTATGAGTGAACATTCTTATTTAGATCAACGCGTCTAACTCCGCATCACAGTTGCTAACTGATTTTGAATGACTGGCGTTTCGTTTATATAGGTGCAACTGGCTAAAACAATTTTTTTACAAAAATGCCTTGACAGCCGTTCTAATTTAAACAAAAAAAAACTGTGGTATCCATCATTATCAGCCAGAAGACGTCCACTGCTGAACATAGGCAAGTTTCGCAGCATTTCAAGAGAAGCTCAACTCATACCAAAAGATGGCGCCTTTCTTTATTCTCTTGAAATGTTGCGAAACTTGACTGCGATACTAGCGCTACGGTAATTTGTAGAACTCTTTCGTACGTTATCTGACTGCAGCGCTTACGGAAGTTCGAGACAACCTATACGACGCTCAAATTACGGCGCCATCTAAGTTCATACCGTTTTTAGACGAATTTCCGAGCTACGCTCTAATGTTCTGCTATTGTCTTTCCTCTTAGTATATCTTCCTTGACTGAAGTTAACGATAAGATATGTTGAGAAGGACGACAATTTTTGATAGCCTATAAAGTATTATTATATACCTACTTATTATTATATTTCAGTGTGGCAGCGTGACAGCTCCTCGTAAGATAATCGACTTGGAAGTGGTGGGAGGCGAACAACAACCAACAGGACGAGGGTCTCGCGCGCCAAGCGTCGCGTCGACCGCCAACCCGGCCGAGGTAAACACTTCCTTCAGTTAAGCCATTCTATTGTGGGGGGTATGGAGATGTGAAGTGACACCTTGGAAGTGGTAGGAGGCGAACAACGACCGACGGGACGCGGGTCTCGCGCGCCAAGCGTCGCGTCGACCGCCAACCCGGCCGAGGTAAATACTTCCTTCAGTTAAGCCATTCTACTGTGGAGGGTAAGGGGTTGTGAAGTGGCGCATTGTAATATAATGCACTTGGAAGTGGTAGAAGGTGAACAACAAACGACGGGACGCCTGATGGTAAGCAATCACTGTCGCCTATGGATACTTGTAACACCAGAGACATCACAAATACGTTGCCGACCCTTTAAGACTCTAACTCGCCTTTTGATGTACTCCATGTTATGTGGTTACCGGACCAACCAATAAAAACGAATTAAAATATTTGCCCTCAGGTGCCCAGAGAAATGAAGAGGACGAAACAGTTACTCCTAGACATTGAAGCGCTATACCTCATAATGCTGAGATTGGAAGAACTTAACGACCCTTTGGCAATCTCTAACGCGCTTATATTGAAGGTAAGACGTTTCAAAAATATGATATATAAAATGAGGTTGGAGGCCCTGCCTCTCTATCGGATGGGTTGCTAATGGCGGAGGATCCAAAATAATTCGTCGGACATTTAGTTCAATGTTCTATTTGATTGTACAATAGTTGATTGAATCAGGCGTTACTTTACGGAAGTCCATTTTTAATTTGTATATGTAGAATTTCTAGTGTAATTCCGCTTCTACGTCGTTTCGAGTACAATAAGGATTTTGGTTAAACTATTTTCTCTATAGATATTTGTGATTCTAATTTGAACCTAACCTGAATTTAAATATTAATTACATAAAAGAACAAAATTAACCTAACCTGAAACAAAAAGTAATTAAATCTGTAACAAAAAATTCGTTATAACAATTTGTACTAATGAATTTATTTTAAATAAAATATATGTAAATTTTGAAATTATTATGAAATTAATATAAATATGATTTAATTGAAATGAAATAAACAATAAATTTTGACATTAATATGAAACCACTATAAATATAAGTTAATTGAAATTTAAATGAAATAAACAATAGCTTTTGAAAATAATATGACATTACTATAAATATTATTTCATTGAAATAAACAATTATAACCGTTTCCTCAGTGCACTCTTGAGCCCAATGTTGCTTGGGTAAATCGTCAGAGACAGCCTCGAGTATCTTGTCAGTGAAGCGGTGCCAGAATGTAGCCACCCATAATAATCGGAAACGTTGCGAGTTCGATACCACGAGCCACAACCGTTCCCGATTGCATTCTACCTAAAGTAACTTTCCATGCCCGTCGAGCAAAGCTTCTTATGCAAAAATATTATACGTCAGAAATGTCACATGTCAAACATCCAATGTGTTGCCATTTTAGTATCGATTTCACCCAAGTATACTTTACGTTTACCGGTACTCTATCGACAGGTAACCCCACTATACTAACGCTGCGACTTGTATATATTTTTATTATTTAATAGGCTTGCGTTTGACCGCCACCTCGCCTGATGTTAAGCGAAGATGCGATCTACCAAATTCTGGCTAACAAAACGTGAAGCGCACTCCGTACAAGGTGGTACACCTAGGTCAATACTTTAAAACGAACAAAAAGAGACAAAAACACAATTGTAATAGTGCGCGTACAAAATTAATACGCGACGGGTTGGTAATAGGTATAAAGTAAGATGCGTGCATCGCTCCCCGCGCCTCGCGCCCGCCGCCCGCGCGTGCCCTGTCGCTGCCTCCCTCCGCGTGCCCCGCGAGTTCAAGTAGTCGCTCCCGCGCCTCGCCACCGGCCCTCGGGATCTGTTAGAAGATCGGTTAGATTCTGTCCAAATAATCATTCAGTTCAACAAACCGCTAGGGCTCCAGGGCACACCCCTTCTGGGGTGCCTGGGCAAGTCTGATTCCCACCCCCGGCGACGGCCCAAGCCGAGGTTCGTACCTTCGAGGTGCCCTTGTGCTAGTCGCCCAAAAACTTAAACCATCAAGTTATGCCGAACGCACTCTGCGTTCGCTAACTAGTCCGGTCCATCTGTAGAGGCCAAAAGGCCAACATTACAAGTCAATATAAAAAAAAAAAAAAAAAACTCGCCACCGGCGCGCGCGTTTACTATATGCATAGGATGTACAACCGCCAGCGAGCTGCACGACCTTCCGTTTCTTACACAATTTATTATTTTATTTAAAAGGCTTGTTACAAATTGAATTGAATATGTTCAATCAAGTATTTGAATTTTTGGGTATAAAACGAATAAATAAAGCCGTAATTTTCAAGATAAATATAAAATAAGTAACCCAAACATAAAAATGTTTATTTTATGACAGTAATTAAACGAATTCCATTCTCAAACTTTCTCTCCTAAAGTTTTACAAAAAACTACTTTTGTAAATTGGAGGTAACAAATGGATATGTTGTGTTTTACCAAAATCTGAAGCCGCTACATTCAATAAAAAATACAGATCTATTTAATACAGCAACTGAATTTTCTACAAATCTTAGTTGAAAGAAAATTTATACAAAAAATTCCGTTTTCGATGCTTTTTTCGTCAAAAAATGTGATAAGGACCCTTAACTAAATTATGAGTCATGTTATTAATTATCATGAACAAGGAAACTAATACAATGGCGGGTAAAGTCGGAAGGCGCAGCTAGTATGGTACAATTTCGTCTAAAAGCCACTTTTCTACGCTTCTCTGATCGTCCAACAAGAATCGCTGCAAATGTCCGTACTGCTCGAAGAATACGTCCCAAAATGTCATTCTCTCGTTGAAAGGTCTTCTCCCGGCAGACAAATCAGCGCCTATTTCCATGTAGTTATAATCGGTTGCAGAGATGGGCTCCCACTTCACGGGTAGCAGGTTCGAAGTCTGGGGCGTTGGGTCCCTGAAAATAATTAATGCTTTAAAAAAAACCTGACTTTACGGAAAGTTAAATGAACGGAGTCATCGCCTAATTTTCCATCCATAGAGGTGCAATAATTTCGTCAAATTTAAATGGTACCTCGAGATATATAAAAAAAAAAACTTTTTACAATTGGCTTAAATTCCACAAGGATTGGAACAACCTGCCCGCTTACTTTTTTCCTGAGAGATATGACCTTTTCAAGGCCAGAGTGAATAGGTATCTTCTATGTCTGTGTGCTTCATCTTCGACCACATCGTCGCTTACCAACAAGCGAGTTGGTGTTCAAATGCGGACTTATCTGCGATAAAAAAAAATATCGCGTAATATTCACAAAAAAACAGTCAAATATGAACTGCTTCAGTTCAGTCTTCCCGTGAACATGCTGTATGTAACTGCGCCGAAAAATAGAAAGCTCCATCCTCAACCTTATCACGGTAAATATCCCGTTGATAATCACATATCTGGGGATTATTGATAACTAACGACTCGCCCCAGCTTCACACGTAAATTACAGCCGTGTGAAGCAGGGGCGGGTCGCTTTTTATGTATATAAACCTTCCGTGAAAAATTGTCTGATGGTGAAAACCGCATCCGTTGCGTGGTTTAGGAGGAGTTAGCGGTTATACAGACAGACGTGGAAAGCGACTTTAATTTATACTATGTAGAGATGTTGAATTTAGCTGAAGGGATCGTCTCAGTGTGAAATTTTCAAAAAGTTTTTTTTTATTGCATTATCGGATAGTATATAGTGTTATAAACATTCTCTCAAATTTTGAAACCGAAATTCAAATTATTACGTTCGCTACAGCGTTTCTTGTAGAAAAGGTTGTATCTAAAATTTTATAATTTCAATCTTTGAACGCGTTTTTCTCGGAATGTTGTTTTTCAAAACGGTTTCCATTCTCAAAGGAAGAGTTTGAAGATATCTAGTTCCAATTTGGAGAGTACATTTTTTACGTCATTTTCTATCGCGCAATGGAAGCTCTTTTTTTTTGAAATCTTCCTATTTTTTTACGAAAAACTCGAAAAAAAGAGCTATATTCGATACTTTTTGTTCAAACCACCGCCATTTTGTCAAATAAATAAAAAACCTCCATAGCGCGATAGCGACTTTCCCACAAATTAATAATCTTTTTGAAATTTTTGTTTCCGATCAATATTGCGGCCGCAATTGTGGAAACCATACAGGTTACATACCTTTTTTTTTATACGAGTAATTTCAATAATTTATTTCACTATTATATACTCAATAAATAAACATGAAAAAATTATTTTGTATTCGTAATGAATGTATTTATTTATTTAAAAAAAACCGGACCGATTTGTTTATTTCCACATAAAAAAAAAAATACGCTAAAATCAGTGATTTTTCGGACGTTAACACTGACGATCCCTTAAAAGATCTTAAGAGAAACCAGTCTAACACAGATTCGTACCAGATGTCATAGTAATAGAGAGACCTATACTAGTGAGATAAAGAAGGTCATGGATGATTGGTTGCATACTACTCCTTGATCATATAACTATAGGTCTGGAATGGAGACCACGGACCGGTAAGCGCAGCGTAGGACGTCCACCCACAAGATGGACAGACTATCTAAAAGAGGCCGCAGGGAAACGCTGGATGCAGGCTTCCAACCGGCCCTTTTGGAGATCGATGGGGGAGGCCTATGTCCAGCAGTGGACGTCCTATGGCTGAACTGATGATATAACTATATAGAATTACCCGTATTTAACGAAATTCGCCCACATTTCCGTCATCCTGTCCAACACTAGCTGATCTTCTAACGTTGGCTCCTCCATATATGATATATCGAATAGATATCCTATTTCATCTGCGTGCATTGCTCCACCTTGAAAAAAGAGGAAAAATGATATCTCCATCTCTCTCGTACCATTGTTACATGTTTTATGTTCTCTGGGCATCAAGATACAATTCCTATAGAGTCACAATCTTTTAGTGAAAACAGTCAAAAAACGTCCGAGCGTTATTGTACATACATTGTATCAATTATATACTTCACAATGCCTCATTTACTCCAATTTAGACGTTATGTCGCTTGCATAGTGTTCAACGTTAGTTGTCCGCTATGTCATTGTAGCTCTGGCATCGCGCCGCGTTGATCGATCGTCTGATCGCGGTTACCTTGTAACTAACCAAAAAGTCTGCGCAATTCGTAGCGTGCGCCGAGTTTTGGTTCGGACATTTTTTTTGGCACTATTGTGACTATATATCACGATATCTCTAGGTAAAAAAAATATCCAGGGTATAAACTACCACAGTACCAAATTCCATTCAATTCTGTAACCATTCAAAGCTTATTCTTATTCGAGATGGGGGCGATAAGTCCTGCACTGACGTCCCGCTTGGGGTGTATTGTGCATTTCCCCCTACCAGCACCTACCCGAGCCAACCCAACTCCTTGAAATATCGGAGTGAGGCTCTGGGGTGCTGGCACAGTTGCTCCAGTGGTGTAGATGGTAGTGTGCATGATGACGATGAAAAGCAGTTTAGCTGTTGTGTGGGCAATGACGATATAACCGCTTAGAAGCGCTTTGATCCCACATTTATTGTGCGAACTGCTAGTGTGTGGAATTCAATGCCTGAATAGGTGTTCCCCGTTAGTTACAATCTGGGTGGATTCAAGCCGAGATTGTATCGGTTTCTTCTTGGCAAGCGTGCTCCGTCGTAGACCGCATCATCGCTTAACATCAGGCGAGATGGCGGCGAAGTGAATGCCTATCTATTATAAAAAAATTAAACAAAAAACACTCGACTACACCTCCTTTACCTCGCCGTAAGCCAAAGATAAACTTTTTTACCTTAACCTTTTTCGAGCGGGCCAATCTTAGGCGCGAATTGAATTAATGACTTTTGCCGTCAAAAATCGCCAGACCCAGAAGTCGGCTATTGCAGACCATTTGCTTGAGGCGGGATCCGGTCACTGGATCGAGCTCCATGATCCGAAAGTCCTCTCCACTGAACGACATTATTTTTCAAGAATGGTTCGTGAAGCGGTTGGTATTAGAAAACATCGCAAAATTTCAACCGGGAAAATGGATTTAAGTTAGCGGCGTCGTGGAATCCCGTAGTGAGCAAGTGTACAAACCGCGGTGCAGGTACTAGGACATTTACCGATACTGTTAGTATTGTGTGTCGTAGTGACAACCCTGCGATTTTCGGCGATAGTCGAAATGTCGAGCGAAAGGTACCTTTTTACCTAAATAAATAACACGTGATAAGTCCTGCCTGGCTAACATGCGCACCGCGACAAAATCTTGTCGTCACTTTTTAAAGCGAGAACGCGATAAGGCGCCTACGGTTTCGTATATGCCTGTCACGCTTTGGCACGATAAAAAGGGTCGACAAAATTTTGTCACGAGGCGCATGTTAGCCCGGCTGATAAACGTTTAAAACATGACTTTTGAGTCTCCTTTGTCTGTGGACCATTCAAAGCTGATACAGAATTGAATGCGAACAAACATTCACACCTATACCTCCATTTATTATTATTATTATACATGTAATAATATATGTGTGATTCATCTTACCTTGGGTAATGTTCTCTCTATGTTTAATAAAATTCCTTCCACCGCTATACGTAAACAAATATAAGTACAGTTTATTCACGTCGTTCTTCAAGAATCTCTCTGCTTCTCGTACCGTCGGATGTATGAACGACATATCCGACCTTATATCTATAGCTCCTTGCAAAAATTCGCTAGCATCTTCGTCACCAAGGAAGAACTGTCTAGTTATCGCTTCTCCCGTGAACTGTTCGTGTTCTATATCAAAGGTGCCGCTCAAACTTTCGCTCACAGAGTGCTCGAAACTCGCGTTAAATGCTAGAAAGCCTCCCAAGCCTTCATCGTTGTTAAAACCAACCATAATGTTCATGTCTTTAACTAATGGTAAGGTATCGTTTGCAACCCAGTTGTGACTCAAAAATGCTTCGACTCCATCTAAAGCGAAGTCGCCTTCTATGCATGGTCTGAATGCGAAACCAATCTCGTTGCTAGCTTGGATGATCTGCAAAGGTTCTATTTTATTGATGAATTCAAAAGCTTCGTTAATATCATCAGTTTCCAATCCGAAATGTCTAGCCAAAGTTATCGGAGCGTTCTTGTCTGGAAATGCAAAGGAAGGTGACAAAGACGTCCCACTCTGCAGAATTGCTTGATTGAATAATCTAGGCTCATGGTTTCTCACTATTTGCAAGTCTGAAGACATCGATCCAGCGCTGTTTCCATCTATAGTGATTCTACTCGAGTCTCCGCCGAAGTTTTCAATATTTTCCTTTACCCATCTCAAAGCCAGTAACTGATCTTTCAGCCCCTGATTCCCTGGTACTTTAGAATTGTCCGTACACATGAAGCCATAAGGTCCTAACCGATAGTTGACAGTTACCAGTATAATGTCATGTCGTACAAGATATTTTGGACCATATAAAAACCTGCCGTAGAAGCCTAATTCGAATCTTCCTCCGAAAATCCATACTAACACTGCTTTTGGCGATGTGGTGGTGTTAGGTACAAACACGCTCAAGTGCAGGCAGTCTAAGGACCCCGTCAAAGTTCGGTTAAACTCCTCGATTTGAGGACATATTGCTGAATCATCAACAGCGTCATATGTTCCTTCGAAAGAGGGGTGTGGGGATGACGCCTGCAATTCAAAATAAAAAGTATTGGTGTCGGTGGGTCTCCTTGATATATTCCACCTGAACACTGCCGGCAGTTTTTTTTATTTTCTATTTTATTTCAATTATACTAATATTATAAATGCGAAAGGTTTGATAGTTTGCTTAGTTTGTTGGCTTGTTTTTTCCTCTTTCCCGCAGCAACAGAGCAACGGATCGATTTGTTTTTTTTTTGCGAGGGTACAGTTCAATATCTGGAGAGTGGCATAGGCTACTTGTCATCATCACCATCATCACCATTTTTCATCGCTACGCGGGTGAAACCGCGGGGTGCAGCTAGTGTACAAATAAGTGACTAATATTGCGTACGTCTCGTTCTTATCAAGTGATTAGAGCAGATTGATTTTTGATTGTTGATATCAACATTAGTCAGCTGGTCAAATTATTCAATCCACAGTACAAATGCCCTAATTACAATTGATAAGACGAGCAAGTTCTTCGTCTGATGTCATACGCCACGTTTGTACGTTATAGTATAACCCAAATTTTTTAAGGCCTTGAAGATTTTGCCCATAACTACAGCCTCCATTTTGATTTATTATCATTTTTGCACACACGGTCATCTGACCCCTAACTAAGCAAAGCTGTGGATGCTAGAGACTGATATCATCATCATCATCCACAGCCTTCCTTATCCCACTGCTGGGTATAGGCCTCTCTCTTGCTATGCCATCTGCCTCGGTCCTGTGCTAATCGAGTCCAGGTTCGACCCGCGATAGTAATAATATCGTCGACCCATCTTGCAGCTGGACAACCAACGCTCCGCTTACCTTGCGTCGGCCACCACTCTGTTAAGACCTTACTCCACCTGTCATCACTGCGCCTAGCAACGTGTCCTGCCCAGCTCCACTTTAATTTCATTACCGCGATTCCGACGTAATGATATTTTTTATTTATATTACACGGGAATTACTCACGTAAGATTAAGCCGGTCACTCCGACTATAGTTTCAACCGCATTAGGCAGTCTTTTTCAAGGTGAATGCACGCGCGCGGCTGCGTCTCGCTTGGCACTCAAGACTGCCGAGACGCAGCCGTGCATCGAGTGCGTTCACCTTGAAAAAGACTGCCTAATGCGGTTGAAACTATAGTCGAAGTGACCGGCTTAATCTTACGTGAGTAATTCCCGTGTAATATAAATAAAATGTGTGAAAACCACAACAGTTTCTTTAATAATAATACATATAAATATTTCCGCGAGACTGATATACATACATATAAATATTTTTAAATACATACTTAAATAGATATTAACACCCAGATATAGAACAAACATTTTTTTTTAAATTTCATTAATAAAAAACAAACACAAATGTTCATCACATGAATGTTTGTCCTAGGTGGGAATCGAACCCACGCCCCCAAGCGCAGAAGGCAGGTTCACTACCAACTGGACCAACGGGCTATCAGTATGATTTGTTTTGACAAAAAACTTACCCCAAAAGGATTGTCCGGGTCCACGAGACCATACGGTATCCCCAAATACATATAGTGACTCCTGTCGTCACTCGCCAGCCCTCTCACTACCCCCTGAGAAGTTGTCACTAAGGGTGCTTCCCCGGACACATATGTAATGAGGAAATACAATAAAACTGTATGTACGTACATATTGGCTTAAAGTCTATTGATCAATGATTATTGGCGCGAACCGCAATAATAATCGTGCGTGTTGATTAGATAACAACATCGAGATACAATTCCTATAGAGTCACAATCTTATTCTTACTTAACATCAGACGAGAGAAAAAAAAAAAAAATATTAAAAAAATATTTTTAAAAATGAGCAAATAAAGGCATGGATGATTGATTTTGCCCATGGTAAAAATGTATCTATAAAAAAAAAAATAAAAAAAAAAAAAAAAAACATCAGACGAGTTGGCGGTCAAGCGCCATCGCCAAAAAAGCCATCCTCATATTATACAGGGTGTAAGGGGAACACTCTCGAAGCCAAAAGAAGGTAACAATTACCTATCCTAGTTGTAAAGGGTCGGCAACGTATTTGTGATGCCTCTGGTGTTACAAGTATCCATAGGCGACGGTGACTGCTTACCATCAGGCATCCCGTCTGCTTGTTTGCCACCTATGGCATAAAAAAAAAGATCTAGACAACTATACAGGGTGTAAGGGGAACACTCTCGAAGCCAAAAGAAGGTAATTGTACTCATCATTATGAACCACTTTTTTATGGGACCAGCCCTGAAATCGCGAAAAATTTATCAGCTGTTTTATAGAAAACGGTCATTGACACTCGAAAAAATGTGTGGACAGGTGATTTGAGCTTGATCGCGCATGTCGTCATAATTCCCTTTTGCACGAGTAAGCCACGTCGGTCGCGGGGGGGTATCGAATGGCCGCTTGTGATTGGAGACTCAATCGAATGGTGGCTAGTGATTGGAGACTCCTTCAATTCGCACCTAGGATTGGTCCGCTCGAAAAAGAGTACGCTCTACTACTAATTTAGGTTAGGGTTAGGTTAGGTTTAGGTTAGGTTTAGGTTTAGGTTAGGTTTAGTTTAGGTTAGGTTTAGGTTAGGTTTAGGTTAGGTTTAGGTTAGGTTTAGGTTAGGTTTAGGTTACGTTTAGGTTACGTTTAGGTTACGTTTAGGTTACGTTTAGGTTACGTTTAGGTTAGGTTTAGGTTAGGTTTAGGTTAGGTTTAGGTAAGGTTTAGGTACATATACTGCTTCCGCAGTATATGTATTAAAATTAATTTTCATCCCATTTATTCGAAAAGGACGACTTGGTTCGCCTTTAAGTGCACCCAAAAGTGGTGTTTTCTATAAGAAACTTTTAGAGTTTTAGCCGGCAGTAATGAGTTTTTAATCCTCATTTTTTGAATTTGGAACCTTTTAGTGTTCAGCGCCAAAGAAATTGAACGCAAATATTGTTTGAATAAAGACTGGCTGGTACGAAGGCCCATTGTCGCGGCGCCAGCTGATAAAAAAAAAAGAAATCAATTTAAAAACGCGCCAACTACAGCCCGCGTTTTCGTATATTTTCACGGATTGTTAGAAATTCATGGTTTTGTGTAACAATAAATTTTCACAATTGCGAAAATGTCTCAAATGTAAATATAAGTTTTTTGTTGTTTTATTATTAGATACTATTTAATTTCAATTTAGTTGTTACTCTATGTTTTATTAAATAATAATATTACAATAAAATATGAGGCGCCTTTTATTTTCTCACAGTGGGTGATGAAAAGTAGAGTGTATCACTCGGGCGACGTACTTTGAATCCCTCGCTACGTTCAGGATTCTACTCTAGAAACCCTCACTTCGCTCTGGATTTTAAAAAAAGTGCCCTCACCGTAAAAATATTATTTTGCTCCCTTATGTTACAATCAACTATTTTTACTATTCCTGTTATTTTTAACACAATAAACACTTGTCCGAAGGTCTATTTCTTCCAAAAGTCACTTTTGTACTCTTTACTGATTGTCCAACAAGAATCGCTGCAAATGTCCGTACTGCTCGAAGAATACGTCCCAAAATGTCATTCTTTCGTTGAACGGTCTTCTCCCGGCGGACAAATCAGCGCCTATTTCCATGTAGTTATAATCGGTTGCAGAGATGGGCTCCCACTTCACTGGTAGCAGGTTCGTAGTCTGGGGCGTTGGGTCCCTGAAAATAAAGTTTTTTTAGGGTTCTGTATCCTAAAAGGGAAAAAACGGAACCCTTATATGATCACTGTGTTGTCCGTTTGTCAAGTCCCTTTTTCTCAAGAACACGTTGAGGTATGAAGTTGAAATTTATATCATACTAGCGGTCCGCCCCAGCTTCGCACGGGTATAGATCATAGCCTATGTCACCCGGGGATAGTGTAGCTTCCCGACAGTG
Source organism: Agriopis marginaria (assembly GCA_932305915.1). Classification (NCBI taxonomy): domain Eukaryota; kingdom Metazoa; phylum Arthropoda; class Insecta; order Lepidoptera; family Geometridae; genus Agriopis; species Agriopis marginaria. The sequence goes on from OW029941.1 coordinate 2,800,040, forward strand.
AAAGAATTTTCAGTAGTTTCGGAGCCTATTCAATGCAAACAAACAAACAAACAATCAAATCTTTCCTCTTTATAATATTAGTATAGATTCATATCAAATATTCGAGTCTACGGTTTCTTTTAGCTGTGAAAAAATCAAACTTGTAAGTCTACGCGATAAAGAGATATGATCGTTTATGTCGCATATTTTGCGATTTCACATGGGAATCAAAACCTATAAGGTACTTCCCGTAGAGCTAGAATCATGAAATTTGGCAAGACTCACATATACTTTAAGGAAAAAAATACGAAAAACGTTAATTTGAAGTTACATCATAATTATAAAAAAAATAATTGAAGTTATACTTCTTCTGCGACATGCAACAAGGTTGCGTTAAACGTTTAACGCTATCATGGAGGGGGAATTTTTCTCTCTCGTATGGTTGTGAAATGCGTATCCTTTTTTCGCACTGCGACTAGCAGATCCGGTATTGTAATTGTGTCGCTAATGGATTGAGAAGCCTAAGGAGCTAGGTTCGAATCTCGAGAAAAGCATTTTTTTTTATTGTTGATATGTTTGCCCTAGATATAATTTTAGGGTTCCTTGTTGAATTATAACTTCTTCCGCGCGGAGAGACTCCATGCACAATTTTTTTTTTTTGCATCTTTTCATTATTCTTCTATTCTATTTATTTACTTCTCTTTTCTGTGCTTACGCCCACAATTCGTTACGCGGTCTCAAACTAGCGTTAAAACAGCGCAGTGCGAAAAATTACGCGAACGTGAACCTCAACGGGCCGAGATAAGGTTTGCGGTCGCCCCTTTTTGCAATCACTTGCACAGAATCGTTTAAAACAGATAGCCGTAAGGTTTTTTTTATATTATAAATAGGCTTGCGCTTGGCCGCAGTGCCTCAAGACGAGGGTCTTTGACCAGTGTGTGTTGCCAGTGATGACATATAGTAACTGAGACGTGGTCCTTAACTGTTGGCCTTTTGGAAAAACTCAGAGTCACACAGCGGGCAATGGAGAGAGCTATGCTGTCTATTATGTCTTCTGTGGCTATGCTCGGAGTTTCTTTGCGTGATAGAATCCGAAACGTGGACATCCGCCAAAGAACCAGAGTCACCGACATAGCTGTTAAAATTTGCAAGTTGAAGTGGCATTGGGCAGCCCATATCGCTCGAAGAACCGATAACCGATGGGGAAGAAAGGTTCTTGAGTGGAGATCACGAACCGGAAGACGCAGCGTAGGGAGGCCTCCCACTAGATGGACCGACGACATTGTGAGAGTCGCGGGCATCTAGTGGATGCAAAAAGCAGGCTGTCGTTCAGTGTGGAGGCTAAAGGGGGAGGCGGATGTTCAGCAGTGGACGTCTTATGGCTGATGATGATGATGAATAACAAAACAAACAAAAAAAAACTTACCCGTATTTAACGAAATTCGCCCACATCTCCGTCATCCTGTCCAACACTAGCTGATCTTCTACCGTTGGCTCCTCCATATACGATATATCATATAGATATCCTAGTTCATCCATGTGCATCGCTCCACCTTGAAAAAAGAGGATAAACGATATCTCCATCTCATTTATACCATTTGTTGAGGATTAAATAAAATTCTAGGTTTTCGTGGCACAGAAAAAGAGAAGCGGCGCGACTTTCATCCGGATAATGCACAAATATTATGTAATTTTCCAGCTTTGTTCTAATAGATATTGCTACGTTAGTTGACACGGCAAACGAAAAACGTAAACCAAAAGAATACTTTCATCATCAGCCATTAAATGTCCACTGCTGAACAAGGCCTCCCTCTTAGAGAGGGGTGTTGCCATAATCCCCACGCTTGGCAGGCGGCTTGGAGATCGCAGTACGTTCACCGTGTACTAACAGGACGCTGCTGCCCATCCTCCGGTGGTTCTGGTCGCAGTTTTAGGACATACCCGGGTCCAAGAATACTTTGCTTGACAGAAAATGTAAAAAAAATATGAAAAATGAAAATGTTATGTCCTCCAATTCTTGATTTTATTAATTTAAATGGGTACCGACATAATTTGGTACAAAAGTACTAAAACAGATGGCACTACACGTATCGAAATATAGAATTAACATTAAATATGCGTGCGTCGCTAACACCGTTGTTACATATTTACAAAACTTTTTTTTTAATATGTATTTTAAAGACAAAAAGATTATAAATTTACATTTAAAAAATGTTTTCAAATCGCGGAAGTTTAGTAATAAACCGGCTAAGTGCGAGTCGGGCTTGTGCACTGAGGGTTCCGTACCACCACAAAATACAATAATGATCAATTTAACAACCGACTTCAAAATTAGTAAAACATGGCATTTCCATTTGGTGAAATGATAAGGAGGTCATCCAGGTAAGGAATTACCAGTTATAACTTGGTAATGAACAGAAATTTGTCACCGACTCGCACTTGGTCATTATTTATTTTTTGTTGAAAATGACCTTATCATTTCTTTCACCCAAACAAAATTCCATATTTTACCAGAAGAAGTCGGTTTTTTTAAATTGATAATTATTGTATTATGTGGGGCTGCGGAACCTTGAGTGTGCGAGCCCGACTCGCACTTGGCTAGATTATTACGTGATAATGCCCCTGGGAGGGTTAGACAAGACCTATTTTCTGTTAGCTTTTACGCCTGCGGAAAGATGAAATAGTATGAAAATGACATTAGCTTGAGATAACATATCTCAAGCTAATGTCACTGTCAATGTAATTTTCCTACAATTTCATCTTTCCGCAGGCGTTAAAGCTAACAGAAAAGTCTTGTCTAACCCCCCTGGTTTTTTTATCTGTACACATCTTACCTTGGGTAATGTTGTGTCTGTGCTTAATAAAATTCCTTCCACCGCTATACGTAAACAAATATAAGTACAGTTTATTCACGTCGTTCTTCAAGAATCTATCGGCTGCTCGTTTCGTCGGATGTACGAACGACAAATCGGATCGTATATCTACCGCTCCTTGCATAAAATCGCTAGCATCTTCGTCTCCAAGGAAGAACTGTCTGACTAGTTCTTCTCCAGTGAACTCTTCATGTTGCAAATCAAAAGTACCAGCCAAACTTTGGCTCACAGTGTTCTCTAAGCTCATGTTAAATGCTACAAAACCTACCAAGCCTTCGTCGTTGTTGCAACCAAGCATTATGTTAATGTCTTTAACTAATGGTAAGGTATCGTTAACAACCCAGTTGTGACTCAAAAATGCTTCGACTCCGTCTGAAGAAAAGTCGTTTTCTATACACGGTCTAAATTGGAAACCAAGCCTGTTGCTGGCTTGAACGATTTGCAAAGGATCTATCGTATTTATGAAGTCCAAAGCTTGGTTAATATCATCAGTTTCCAATCCAAAATTACTTGCTAGAATCTGCGGGGCGTTTTTGTTGGGTATCGGAAAAGATGGGCACACAGATGTCCCACTTTGTAGAATGGCTTGGTTAAATAATTGAGGATTGTGATTCCTTACTATATGCAAGTCTGAAGACATGGACCCAGCGCTGTTTCCATTTATAGTGATTCTATTGGAGTCTCCACCAAAGTTGGCAATGTTTTCCTTTACCCATTTCAAAGCCAGGAGTTGATCTTTCAACCCCTGATTCCCTGGTACTCTAGGATTGTCCGTACACATGAAGCCATAAGGTCCTAAGCGATAGTTGACAGTTACCAGTATAATGTCATGTCGTACAAGATATTTCGGACCGTATATAAACCTGCCGTAGAAGCCAATTGTAAATCTTCCTCCGTATGTCCAAACTAAGACGGCTTTCGGGGTGTTGTCAGTGGTGCTAGGTACAAACACATTCAAGTGCAGACAGTCTAGAGATCCAGAGAGGGTGTTGTTGAACTCTTCGTTTTGAGGGCACATCGCTGAATCGTCAATGGCGTCGAATGTTCCTTCGAAAGCGGGGTGTGCGGATGACGGCTGCAATTCAAATTAAAAAGTATTGGTCCTAGTGGGTCTCCTTGATAGATTACACCTGAAGAAGGACCACCGTCAGTTAGTCTTAGTTTTAATGTACTAATAGGTGCCTCATTACGGTAGATTACTAATATCACGGTCAGACGTTGCGCTCGTATTTTACGGTTCTGTACCCAAAGGGTAAACACGGGAACCTATTACTAAGCCTACGATGTCTGTCTGTATGTCCGTCCGTCTGTCTGTCTGTCTGTCTGTCTGTCCTACCTATTAACGGCTATATCTTTCGAACCGTAATAGATAGACATTTGAAATGTTCACAGAATATGTAACGTTACGGCGGATTAACTAACAAATATAATAAAAAAGTCAAAATGTAAAAACAAAAATACGTTTTATGGCGACCTTTAGTTATTACTTATTGACTTTTTTATTTGTTAGTCAATCCGCAATTTTTATTTCTGGTGTACACAATAAAGAGTTTCTATCTATCTATCCGCCGTAACATTACATATTCTGTGAAAATTTCAACTGGCTATCTATTACGGTTCGAAAGATACAGCCGTTAATAGGTAGGACAGACAGACTGACAGACAGACATCGTAGCCTTAGTAATAGGGTCCCGTTTTTACCCTTTGGGTACGGAACCCTAAAAACGGTAATACGCACAAGCGTCAAACTTGGCATGATTGTAGTACACACTCTAAAGTATAACAACAAATAATAAATCATGGCCAAGTGCGAGTTGGTGACAAATTTCTGTTCATCACCAAGTTATAACTGGTAATTTCGTTATTGAAATTTGTGGTGGTACGAAATCCACAGTGCGCGAGCCCGACTCGCACTTGGCCGGTTTATTGTAATAAATTATTTTAATTTGAATAAACTTACCCCGAAAGGATTCTCCGGGTCCACTAGGCCATACGGTATCCCCAAATACATATAGTGACTCCCGTCGTCACTCGCCAGCCCTCTCACTACCCCCTGAGTTATTGTCACTAAGGGTGCTTCCCCGGACACATATTTAACGAGGAAATACAATAAAACTGTATGTATGTACATATTGGAGCAGAATCAATTGAGCAATGGTTATTGCGCAAATCTCCAAAACAATTTGAAGTGTTACTGAAGATTAGATAAATGCGGGCTTACACATAACGGTGGCACTATGTCGAAAAGAGGTCATTGTATTTTAGATTCCGTATCCAAAAGGTAAAAACGGGACCCTATTACTAAGCCTACGATGTCTGTCTGTCTGTCTGTTTGTCCGTCCGCCTGTCTGTCCTACCAATTAACGGCTATATCTTTCGAAACGTAATAGATAGATTGAAATTTTCACAGAATATGTAGAGTGGTGACAAATGTCTGTTCATTACCAAGTTATTATACTCGAGTGCCTGTAGCAAACTGCGTAGCAAATTACTCCGACGATTGGAAGGCTTTATGATAACTGGTAATTCGGTTACTTGGACAACCTTATTGTATTTTGTGGTGGTACGGAACCCTCAGTGCGCGATCCCGACTTGCACTTGGCCGGTTTTTAAGGTTCCGTATCCAAAGGGTGTAAACGAGACCCCAAGACTACACTGTCTGTCCGTCCTACCTTTTAACGGCTCTATCTTTCGAACCATATTAGATAGCCAGTCGAAATTTTCACAGAATATGTAATGTTACGGCGGATTAACTAAGAAATAATAAAAAAAGTCAAAAAGTAAAAACGAAAGGACTCCATACAACAAACGTATTTTTGTATTAGCTCTAATGTAATAACGGTAATACGTTTTTACGGTACATAGTACGTTACGGTAATACGACTTTTTGCCGGTGACCGTGACTCACGATTTCGTCGGTCCATCTAGTGGGAGGCCTACCTACGCTGCGTCTTCCGGTTCGTGGTCTCCACTCAAGAACCTTTCTTCCCCATCGGTTATCGGTTCTTCAAGCGATGTGGCCTGCACATTGCCACTTCAACTTGCAAGTTTTAACAGCTATGTCGGTGACTCTGGTTCATTGGCGAATATCCACGTTGAATACGTTGATTGATGAGTATAACCAAGGAAGATAGACTAAGAGGAAAGACAATAGCGAAACATTAGATCGTAGTTCGGAAATTTGCCTAAAAACTGTATAAACTTAGATGGCACCTTAATTTGAGCGTGTTATAAGTTGTCTCGAACTTCCGTAAGCGCTGAAGTCAGATAGCGTACGAAAGGGTTCTACAAATTACCGTAGCGCTAGTATCGCAGTCAAGTTTCAAGATAATAAAGAAAAGCGCTATCTACCGGTATCGGTTGCACTTCTCTTGGTATCATCATCATCAGCCAGAAGACGTCCACTGCTGAACATAGGCCTCCCCCTTTAACCTCCACACTGAACGACAGCCTGCCTTTTGCATCCACTGTATGCCCGCGACTCTCACAATGTCGTCGGTCCATCTAGTGGGAGGCCTCTTACGCTGCGTCTACCGGTTCGTGGTTTTCTCTTGGTATAACGGACCCCTTTCAGCTTACACCCTTTCCGCATAACCCTGTATAGATTATTGACCATACATTCCTCAAATATGGTTTTCATTCTGACAAAATATTGTTAAAGGGAATGGTGCAACAAAATCCGCTTCATAATCAAACTTATCTGAACATTTGATTGATTGATTAACATCGATTATTCGCTTAATCGAAGAAAAAAACCGGTTCGTAATAACCCAATGACTTTTTAACTTTAGATTGTGTGGTAAATCATAATCCAATTCTCACTTTTTTATAACTTTATTCATATTCTTTATTCCTACTTATTACAGTTTTCAGACCAATATGCTTTCGCTATGAACGCTCAAGCCAGACTCAAGTCCCGCTTTCCAACATCCTACCGCATTATCTTCTTCCTACCCCCACTATTTGCACTATTGCCGAGACTCCCGAGTCAACACGTTTCCAACCGCCGTTTTATAAAAATAAGACTGTTAGTCAAATTAGATACCAAAAGGTTTAAAACCAAGAAATCACAAAGAAACAATTGAAATAAGTTAGAAATCATGACAATTGTATCAACACCTCGTGTAACACATATTACTAAAATATTAATACGGTAGTGTTTGTCTGTATTCCTGTTTTACGGGTCATAATTATTTTTACAAGGTTTTTAGTTTGTATTACAAAAAAGAAAAAAAAAATTGTGCGTGGAGTCTCTCAGCGCGGAAGAAGTTATACTTCAACAAGGAACCCTAAAATTATAACTAGGGCAAAAATATCAACAATTTAAAAACATGCTTTTCTCGAGATTCGAACCTATCTCCTAAGGCTTCTCAATCCATTAGCGACACCATTACCCTACCGGATCTGCTAGTCGCAGTGCGAAAAAAGGATACGCATTTCGCAACCATACGAGAGAGAAAAATTCTCCGTCCATGGTAGCGTTAAACGTTTAACGCAACCTTGTTGCAAGTCGCATAAGAAGTATAACTCCAAAAAAGAAAAAATATTACAACGGCTGTCAAGGCATTTTTGTAAGAAATTTGTTGTAGCCAGTTGCACCCATATAAACGAAACGTCAGATATTCGCAATATATAGCAACTGTGATGCGGACAAAGAACTTTGAGATCTAACCCAAAAAGGTAAGGTCCAAGTTCTTTGGATGCGGAGTTCGACGCGTTGACATAAATAAGAATGTTCAAATGACCAAAATGCTGGCGTGTTTCTGGCTCAACGCATAAGCATTGCCATTCAACGTGGTAATGCCGCCAGCATGCTGGGTGCGCTGCCAACTGATAGTGGGCTTGAGCATTTGGATTGTCTTTAGACCTTCAACGGTCTATGGACAGTCTAACTGTATTTGTAGTTTTAGTTTTAGCTTGTATTTTGATTGTTAAAAAAGGAGCTAGAAAAAAAAAAATTTTTTTCATAATGTTTTGTCATAATGCCTGGCGACGTGCTGGCGACAGATTTTCTATCTCTATTCCGTTCTATTTACTTCTCTTTCTCTGTGTGTCAAATCTTGGAAACTGAATTAGAACCAGTTCCTCATAAACGATTTTATTGGGCGATTATATTAACGACTAGCAAACCCGGCGAACTCCGTTTCGCCACCAGATGACTTCTATAAACCTCACGGAGCCCGAGACCTTTCCAACGAATGCAAAACCGTGGAAATCGGTTCGTGCGTTCTGGAGTTATAGCGTCAGGAAGGAAAACCCGACTTATTTTTATATAGTAGATAAAGTGAGTGCAAAGTAATTCCACAACCTTACCACGGTAAATATCCCGTTAATAATCATATAACTGTAGAGAACAACCGTGATAGTTTAAAACAGTGTTTTAGGTGTGTTCTAGGCTAGACCAGGTGAGCTGTAACGGAACGCCTAGTCTGTAAAAGATAAAAAAAACAATCCACAAAATAATCACAACAATCAAATTAATTGCTTATCGAAGCATTCGATTGATTGATTAATCGATAATTTGTTTTATCGGAAAATAAGTTTAATAACTATTGGCTTTGTATCATTATCTTCGGGCCGTGGATGTGTTCCACCTGCTCAGTTCACCTGGAAAGCCCACGGGCACTTTTTCTTGCTTGTGGTTCACCTAAATAGACAATGACGTCGATTCTGTCACATCACTCACTAAACTAAAATTATCTGCCTCTCTTTTCTTCATTTTAATACGTGAGAGAAAGATGGCAACAATTTTAGTGATGTCAAAATTAGTTTAGTTTACATCAGAATCCAATATGCAGTTTCCTTGCCTGTAGTCCTCATCAGTTCACCGTGGTGGCCCACGGGCACTTTTTCTTGCCCGTTTTCCATCTCAGTTCACCTGTGTAGACAATCTACACTTTTTCTAGCTTGTAGTCCACCACAGTTCACATGGGTAGACAATCTTTACTTTGTCTAGCCTGTAGTCCACCTCAGTTTTGACTGCTCCGGTGGCTCAGTTGGTAGTGAACCTATCTTCTGTGCTTGGGGGCGTGGGTTCGATTCCCATCTAGGACATACATTTGTGTGATGAACATTTGTGTTTGTTCTATGTCTGGGTGTTAATATCTATTTAAGTATGTATTTAAAAATATATATGTACGTATATCAGTTTCTGGCAGCCATATTACAAGCTTTGCTTAGTTTGGGGTCAGATGACCGTGTGTGCAAAAATGTCCCAGATATTTATTTATTTATTTTATTATTTAGTTCACCTGGGTAGACAATCTGCACTTTTTCTAGCATGTAGTCCACCTCAGTTCACCTGGGTAGACAATCGACACGTTTTCTTGCCTGTAGTCCATTTCAGTTCACATGTAGACCACGGGCTTTTTTTTCATGCTTGTGGTCCACTATACTACTTTGTTGTTTACCGATGTATTAAAGTTGGATTACCATCTGTACCATCCTATACCAGAGGCCCGTGTACCAACTTTTTTATTCTGTTCACTCATGAATATATTTAGACGTTTTTTTTTTATTCAAAACATAATTATGACATACGATAAAAACAATAAAATTGAATCTCTAGAAAACAAATAAATATAAAATAAAATAAATTAAATAATGTAAATAAATAAACTGTTTTAAATGTTTATCGGGACTTATCACGTATTATTTGATTTAGGTAAAAAATATGTACCTTTCGCTCGACGTTCAAACATGTGTTCAAATCGCGAAAGTTTAAAAATTACTATAAATAAGTTGTTCATTAGTATCGCTAAAACTCATAAACCGATTTAGTTAATACAGAAGTGGTTTGGGAGGTAATTGGATTGGAAATGGATCGGAAAATTCGGGAAAAACAGAGTGTTTTTTTCTATGGAATTTGGGCAGGACAGCGTTTCTCGGGTCAGCTAGTCTATACTAATATTATAAAGAGGAAAGACTTGATTGTTTGTTTGCATTGAATAGGCTCCGAAACTACTGAACCGTTTTGAAAAATTCTTTCACTGTTGGGAAGCTACACTATTCCTGAGTGACATAGGCTATATATATATATATATATATATATATATATATATATATACGACCCGCCCAGCTTCGCACGGGTGTAATTTACGTGCGAAACCGGGGTGGGTCGCTAGTTATACATATAAACCTTCCTCTTGAATCACTCTATCTATTAAAAAAAACCGCTTCAAAATCCGTTGCGTAGTTTTAAAGATTTAAGCATACATAGGGACGGACAGACAGCGACTTTGTTTTATACTAATAAAATAAATATCTGGGACATTGTTGCACACACGGTCATCTGACCCCAAACTAAGCAAAGCTTGTAATATGGCTGCCAGAAACTGATATAGATAGATAGATAGATAGATAGAAACTCTTTATTGTGTACACCAGAAATAAAAATTACAACACGATAGAAAACACTTACGAGCTAGTGCCACAAGTGGCGGCCTTATCGCTAAAAGCGATCTCTTCCAGGCAACCAATGGACACGTACATATATATTTTTAAATACATACTTAAATAGATATTAACACCCAGACATAGAACAAACACAAATGTTCATCACACAAATGTTTGTCCTAGATGGGAATCGAACCCACGCCCCCAAGCACAGAAGATAGGTTCACTACCAACTGAGCCACCGGGGCAGTCATACTATGTAGTGATAGTGATATATATATATATATATATATATATATATATATATATATATACATAATATACGGCTTTTCACGGGTATATATATTATATATACCCGTGCGAAGCCGGGGCGGGTCGCTAGTAAAGAATAAAAACCCAAAGAACTCCATCAATGAGGTATAATTGCGTCTTTTTCTACACTTTTAAGTTCATAGTCCAATAGAAATCTCCTCAAATGGCCGTATTGTTCAAAGAACAAGTCCAAAAATGACATTCTTTCGTTGTAGGGCCTTTTGTCAACAGTCAGGGCTGCGCCTATTTCGATGTAGTTGCAACTAGAAGGAGTGGTTGGCTCCCACTTCACTGGTAGCAGGCTCGAGACTTCGGGGGTCGGATCGCTGAAAAAAAGTAAATCTATGTTAATAAAAACTGGGAAAGTGTTACACGGGCTTTTGCACTGAGGGTCCACTACCACCACAATGCAAAAAGCCATCACGCCCAGGCTGTCACCTATTCAAGTACCGACTCGCACTTGGCCATTATTTATTGGCTGTTTGTGTATACGTGGGTTCCCTTCCTGGTCCTAAATACCCTTTTACCCTACGATGTCTGTATGTCTGTCCGTCTGTCCAACGTATTAACGGCTGTATCTTTCGAACCGTTAGATAGCTAGTTGAAATTTTCACAGAACGCTGTAACGGGACTCAGATCAGAACGGTCCATCGCCGCTTTCTCCGGCGTGTCCTTTTGTTTGAGTTGGCACAAATGTTTGATTGCCATTCTAACGGGATCTTGCGTAATACTCGCAAAAATTTATTTTTTATTTTTATTTTATTCAAAATAGGCTTGCGCTTGTCCGCCAACTCGCCCTACTATAGTAAGCGATGATGCGGTCTACGATGGAGCACGCTTGCCTAGAAGAAACCGATTCTTATTCTTTCGAGTCGATGTTCCGCAAAATACAATTCTATTTTCAAATCAAGTTTCTAGACCAGAACTTTGCCACCCCAATGGCACTCTCCGTGGCTTCATTCAGGTCGTCTTGTGTGCAAGTTGTAGGACACGCTGCACACTCCATCAAGTGTGTCATTGTCTGAGGGTTCACACTTCAAAGACATTCGGTGTCAGAGCCCTTTATATAACCCCACTTTGCCATATTATCCCGACTTCGGCCCACTTGGGACCGAAGTCGGTTCAGGGTTTTCCAAGTGGGCCATGGTTCTTGATGGCCTGGGGGGAGCTCTTCGGCAGGGACAATGTAGTTTGGAGGTGAACTATGCAGTTTTTGCCACATGGCAATTCGAGCATCTTTGGGGTGAAAGAAACCGATTCACTCTTTTGAAGACACCCAGATTGAAACCATCGGGGAACACCCATTCAGGCAGCGCATTCCACAGACTAGCAGTTCGCACAATAAATGTGGAATCAAAGCGCTTCGTCGCGTACGTTCTCGGAATGTCAACTATAAAATTGTGACGATTTTTCGTGCCCGCTCTGGCAGTCCGATAGAATGGGCCTAATAAAATCATGCCTTTAGCTTGATCGGCGTACGTCACAGTCCTCCCTGCAAGAAATTCCATTGTCAGTGTATGCGAGTCAAAACGACTTGGAAAGACTTACCCGTATTTAACAAAATTTGCCCACATGGTAGTCATTCTGTCCAACACTAGCTGATCTTCTACCGTTGGCTCTTCCATATATGATATATCAAATAGATATCCTTGTTCATCCGCGTGCAATGCTCCACCTTGAAATTTATCATAGTATTTTTTTTTTCACCTTGGGTTACATTATTGGAGTTTTAGTAAGGATCCCTATTTAAAAAAAAAAAAATGCCTATGTGACCCGGGGATAGTGTAGCTTCCCAACAGTGAAAGAATTTTTCAAATTGGTTCATTAGTTTCGGAGCCTATTCAATGCAAACAAACAAACAAGCAAATCTTTCCTCCTTATAATATTAGTATAGATTACAGCAGCATGCAAGTAGCATGTAAGGCGTGGTTTTCTCTTTTGAGTAACGCTTGGTACTACAGATATAAAGCTTTTTAGGGTTCCGTACCCAAAACGTAAAATCGGGTCCTTATTAGCCTACGATATCCGTCCGTCCGTCCTACCTATTAACGGCTATATCTTTCGAACCGTAATAGATAGACAGTTGAAAGTTTGACAGAATATGTAACGTGTACGGCGGATTAACTAAAAAAAATATACAAAAGCAAAACGAAATTGGGGTACCCATAACAAACGTATTTTTTTAACGTATTTTTGTGTTAGCTCTAACGTAAAAACAATAACACGTACAAACGTCAAACTTGGCATGATTATAGTACACACTCTAAAGTATAACAACAAATAATAAATAATGGCCAAGTGGTAGTCTTTTTTTATTATTTCTTAGTTAATCCGCCGTAACATTAAATTTTCTGTAAAAATTTCAACTACTATCTATTACGGATCGAAAGATACAGCCGGTAATAGGTAAGACAGACAGACAGACATCGTAGGCTTAGTAATAGGGTCCCGTTTTTACCCTTTGGGTACGGAAACCTATAAAGAATAATACGTACTAGCGTCAAACTCGGCATGATTATTGTACACACTCTAAAGTATAATAACAAATAATAAATAATGGCCAAGTGCGAGTCGGTGACAAATTTCTGTTCATTACCAAGTTTTAGTTGTGTTATACTCGAGCGCCTGTAGCAAAATAATTAACTTTGGCTGCCTAGCAATTGCTTCTACAATTTTGGAAGGCGTAACAACTGGTAATTCGGTTACTTGGCCAACCTTATTGTATTTTGTGGTGGTACAGAACTCTCAGTGCGCGAGCCCGACTCGCACTTAGCCGGTTTATTTTGTATTAAAGTCGCATTTAGTGGAGCAAAACCATGGCGCTTACATACAGTCGTGCGTTTCGCTACAATTTTTGATGTTTTCTCATATTTTTCGTATCATCATCATCATTATCAGCCAGAAGACGTCCACTGCTGAACATAGGCCTCCCCCTTTAACCTCCACACTGAACGACAGCCTGCCTTTTGCATCCACTGGATGCCCGCGACTCTTACAATGTCGTCGGTCCATCTAGTGGGAGGTCTCCCTACGCTGCGTCTTCCGGTTCGTGGTCTCCACTCCAGAACCTTTCTTCCCCATCGGTCATCGGTACTTCGAGCGATGTGGCCTGCCCATTGCCACTTCAACTTGCAAATTTTAACAGCTATGTCGGTGACTCTGGTTCTTTGACGAATATCCACGTTTCGGATTTTATCGCGCAATTTTTCGTATAGTATAGCCGAAATGTAAAATATACCTTAACGATTCTCTCCATAATTATGAAATTTGTATATTAAGATATCGTAAACATTTAGTAAATAGTTATTTAAATAAATAAAAAAAAAGAATAGGGAGAAAAGCTCAAATCAGTGTTACTTTTTTTTCTATCGAGCGATATGCACTTAATCGTGTTTCGTCGTGGGGGGGTTGCAATAATCCCTACGCTTGGCAGGCGGCTTGGGGATCGCAGAGCGTTCCACCATGCAAGTAAAAGAATGCTGCTACCCATCCTCTGGTGGTTCTGGTTTCAGTTTTACAACATGCCCGGGTCCTATTTTCGCGAATAGTTCGAGCTTATATTATAGACTAGCGGTCCGCCCCGGCTCCGCACGGGTATAGTTATATAGCCTATTAAAATAGCCCATATTAATCAGTGATAATGTACCATTCAAATGGTGAAAGAATTTTTAAAATCGGTCCAGTATTTTTTGAGCCAATTCGTTACAAACATTATTCGTTACGTACATACAAATCTTTCCTCTTTATTTGTATAGATTCGTAGAAGTCTCGCACTGTTCGATTTGATCGATTGTTTCTACCACGTACCTGAAAGTTGTGGAATGGCTTACCTTACCACCTTCGGTTTTTCCTCCGAAGTATAATTTGGACTGCTTCAAACGAAGGGTGAATAGAGTCCTCAAAGGTAGGCAACGCACTGACAATGCCCCGGGTATTGTAGGTGTCTATAGGCAGCGGTGACCACTTACCATCATGTGGACCGTAGCTTGTTTGCCACTTATTCTATTTAAAAAAACTGGTTTTAGCCTTACCTTCAGTAATATTGTTTTTATGCTTGACAAAGTTCCTGCCACCATCATATGTGAACACATACATGTATACGTTCTTTACATCGTTTCTCAGAAATCTATCAACAGACCTCATAGACGGATGAATGAACGCCAAATCAGATCTCATTTTCACGACGTTTTGAAACATTTCCCCGTCCCTGGTAATTTCTTCATCCCCATAGTAAAATTGTCGAGCAAATTCTTGCCCATTAAACTCTTCACGGTCTACATCAAAAGTGCTGGTCAAAGCTTCATTTACGACATTGTCAAAGTTAACGTTGTTTGACACCAAATGGAACCCTTCATCGTTGTTGTAACCCACAATTATGTTCAAATCTTTGACCAGTGGAAGCGAATCGTTAGCAACCCAACTGTGACTTAGAAATGCTTCTACGCCATCAAAACTTTCTTCTATGCATGGTCTAAAAGCCAATCTGAGTTCATCACAGGCTGCTATGACTTCTAACTCGTTTATTGATGCTAAAAAGTCAATTGCGGTAGATATGTCATCGGTTTCCAACCCAAAATGTCTCGCTAAAATCAGGGGGGCGTTTTTGTTCGGAATCGGAAAGGAAGGGCACAGGGATGTCCCGCTTTGTAGAATGGCTTGGTTAAATAATCGAGGCTCGTGATTCCTCACTATATGCAAGTCTGAAGACATGGACCCAGCGCTGTTTCCATTTATAGTGATTCTATTGGAGTCTCCGCCAAAGTTGGCAATATTTTCCTTCACCCATTTCAAAGCCAGGAGTTGATCTTTCAACCCCTGATTCCCTGGTACTCTAGGATTGTCCGTACACATGAAACCATACGGTCCTAAGCGATAGTTGATCGTTACCAGTATAATGTCATGTCGTACAAGATATTTTGGACCGAATAAGAATCTGCCGTAGAATCCTATTTCGAATCTGCCTCCGTATGTCCAAACTAAGACGGCTTTTGGGGTGTCAGTGGTGCTAGGTACAAACACGCTCAAGTGCAGACAGTCTAGAGACCCAGAGAGGGTGTTGTTGAACTCTTCGATTTGAGGGCACATCGCTGAATCGTCGATGGCGTCGAAAGTTCCGTCGAAAGCGGGGTGTGGAGATGAGTGCTGTAATTAAAACATAGTTATTGCAACTGTGAATATAATGCGCTCGCTTCGCTCCTGCCAGTATCACTACTTACAACGCGCTCGCTTCGCTCTATCTCTGCCAGTATGACTGAATACAACGCGCTCGCTTCGCTCTATCTCTGCCAGTATGACTGAATACAACGCGCTCGCTTCGCTCTATCTCTGCCAGTATGACTGAATATTCTGCGCCCGCTTAGCTCGACTTCTGCCAGTATGACTGAATACAACGCGCTCGCTTCGCTCTATCTCTGCCAGTATGACTGAATACAACGCGCTCGCTTCGCTCTATCTCTGCCAGTATGACTGAATACAACGCGCTCGCTTCGCTCTATCTCTGCCAGTATGACTGAATACAACGCGCTCGCTTCGCTCTATCTCTGCCAGTATGACTGAATACAACGCGCTTGCTTCGCTCTATCTCTGCCAGTATGACTGAATACAACGCGCTAGCTTCGCTCGATCTGTGCCATTATAACTGAATAAACGATGCGCTTGCATGTTTTTTTGTAGGGGTACAAATCTAGAGAGATGGCAAAAATATACTGTAATAAATATTATATTAAAAAATCTACATTTAACAAATAGTCGAAAATAATTATTTATTTTGTAACTCATGTACCAGTTTTATGCAATACTAGCTGCGCCCCGCGGTTTCACCCGTGTAGTGATGAAAAATGGTGATGATGTAAAGTAGCCTATGTCTTACTTACCCCAAAAGGATTCTCCGGGTCCACTAGACCATACGGTATCCCCAAATACATATAGTAACTCCCGTCGTCACTCGCCAGCCCTCTCACTACCCCCTGAGAAGTTGTCACTAAGGGCGTCTCTTGTCCCCATACATATTGTATTAATAAATAAATAAATAATGTGTATTTGTACATTTTGATCAAGAGTTCTTTGATAAATGGTAACAATTATCTCTGATGCACGTCAAACATAATTATAAATACTATTGTAATCTTGTTTCGTCAAAATCACTGGCTCTCAACCTTTTCACCAGCTTTTATTGAAGTTTTACTTCTTATGCTACTTGCAAACAAGGTTGCGTTAAACGTTTAACGCTACCATGGAGGGGGAATTTTTCTCTCTCATATGGTTGCGAAATGCGTATCCTTTTTTCGCGTTGCGACTAGCAGACCCGGTAGTGTAATGGTGTCGCTAATGGATTGAGAAGCCTGAGGAGCTAGATTCGAATCTCGAGAAAAGCATGTTTTTAAATTGTTGATATTTTTGCCCTAGTTATAATTTTAGGGTTCCTTGTTGAAGTATAACTTCCGCGCGTAGGGACTCCACGCACAATTTTTTTAAGGTTGTATGTTTCACAATTATGCCGGGAAATTCAAATTACAAACAGTTGTTTTGTCTTTTTATTTATATTACACGGGAATTACTCGCGTAACATTATATTATAAATAAAATATGTGAAAACCACGTCAGTTCAAAAAAAAAAGTTATTTTGTCCTTGTAGATAAGCCGGGTAATTATTGTAAACGAACATGGTGTTTGCGCAAATTGATTATTATTTTTAATAAAATGATTTAAAGTTATTAACCTCTAATACACATTATTACTTACATTTGTCGATAAACAAATTTTTGCAATATTAAACGGTTTATTGACAAATGTAAGTAATATGGTGCGTTACTGATAAATAGCTGTAACGGGCACGAAAAATCGACACCACTTTATGGTTAATATTCCAAAAACACACTTGTGCTAACTGCTAGCCTGTGGAATGTGCTGCCTGAATAATCCCCGATAGTTACAATCTGGGTGTCTTCAAATCACGAGTGAATCGGTTTCTTCTAGGCAAGCGTGCTCCATCGTAGACCGCATCGTCGCTTTACATCAGGTGAGTTGGCGGTCAAACGCAAGCCTATTGCTAAATAATAATAATAAAAAAGTAACGTAAATCATAAAAAGTTTGACAATCTGTGCTTGACCACCAACACAGATTATAAAGCTGAGTACTCATGTTCGAACCGTAACTGTATCGCTTCCGAGCCACAAGCTCGGCGATCGTTTCTAGTGTTGTAGCTGCGTTTTGTTGCCCACAAACACGACCAGTCCCCGGCTTTATTTCCATTCCAAGCACCTCACCGATACCATCCTCATGGATATGATAAAATTTATTTAATTAAACATAGCAAAGCATAACAGGTCGTTCGAATTACGACACAAAACTAAACACACAAACGAAAAACTAAAAAAACTATAAACCAAAAAACTAAACTATAAAACGATATCTCTCTTTCTCTCTCTCTCCCTCTCTCGATCTCTCTCTCTCTCTCTTCTCTTTTAAACTTTAAACTATATGTTGCCCGCGCTTTTATATTATCGGGTTTTAGTTTGTTTTTTGACGATTTTTTTAATTTATAAAGATATTAAACTAAAGTAATTTGTTTCTTACATTACCACGGTTTGACACCAAGTACACTAATAACATATTATCTATACTAATATTATAAAGAGGAAAGATTTGATTGTTTGTTTGTTTGTTTGCATTGAATAGGCTCCGAAACTACTGAACCGATTTGAAAAATTCTTTCACTGACGAGAAGCTACACTATCCCCGGGTGACATAGGCTATAATCTATACCCGTGCGAAGCTGGGGCGGACCGCTAGTTAAAGATAAAAACAATACAATTTAAAAATAAAATTACATATTAAAAGAAAAACAATATTGCCAAATTAATAAAAATGGGATCTAATTTAAACGTTAAAACAAGAAAGAATAAATATTTAAACAACAAACAAACAAATATACCTAAACTTACGACTCCGATATGAATACTTGTCTTTGTAGGATTTATGTAATCTAATCTGGCATCAAAGTTATCAGAAATTATATATTTTGTTGAATGATAAAAATATATACAGGTTGTCACGAAAACCCTGTCCGGTCGAGGGAATAATCCGATAAAAAAATCGAAGACAAAATTGAATCGAGTTGTTTTGAATCGGTTTTTTCTAGGCAAGCGTGCTCAAACGTTGACCACATCATCGCTTAACATCAGGCGAGATGGTGGTCAAACGCAAGCCAATTGTTTATTTAAAAGAAAAAAAAAGTTTCAATTTGTATAAACTACTAGCAAACCCGGTGAACTCCGTTTCGCCACCAGATGACTTCTATAAACCTCACGGAGCCCGAGACCTTTCCAACGAATGCAAAACCGTGGAAATCGGTTCGTGCGTTCTGGAGTTATAGCGTCAGGAAGGAAAACCCGACTTATTTTTATATAGTAGATATAATATTTTTTTTACAAAAATGCGACATCAATCTACTTTCTGTCGTGTCTACTACTACAACTGCTGCTTCTACTAACTACTACTGCTTCTAATAACTACTACTAACTTACTTCCTAAATTTTATAAGGATCCGTTCAACAACACAAAAAAAAAAAAAAACATACAATAATACATCTCTAGACGACGGACATATTTGAGGATATTATTGTATTTGTCATTATAAACAACTTTTACTACGAGACCACTTATATATACAGGATACAGGATAGCCCGTTGGTCCAGTTGGTAGTGAACCAAACTTCTGAGCTTGGGGGCGTGGGTTCGATTCCCACCTAAGACAAACATTTATGTGATGAACAATTCGCACTCTTAATAAAACAGTGACCGAATCCAATATCACAACTTTTTGGGAATCAACAAAAAACCATTTTTAACTGAGTAACAGCGTGCAAGGTGAGGGACGGATAAAGACTCAAGTAGTTATAAACCTTATTGCATATAGAAAACAGGTGTTTTTAATCGCCTAGATTGTAGAGCATGCTTTTTTAGGTTGATATTTTACTAAAACTCAATTTGCCAAAATTTTGAGTTCGGTCATTGTTTTATTAAGAGTGCGAATTGTGTTTGTTCTATATCTGGTTGTTAATATCTATTTAAGTATGTATTTAAATCTACATATGTATGTAAATCAGTCTGGCAGGCATATCACAAGCTTTGCTTAGTTTGGGGTCAGATGACCGTGTGTGCAAAAATGTCCCGAATATTTATTTATTTAGGGTGTATCTATAGACGACTTTTATATTCTAGGATATCATTTAACTTGTCATTATAAACAACTTTTACTATTGGTACAACCCTAATGATGATGAAAGTTTTCCTAACACCCTGTGAATAAATTGCGCGTGTACTCTATTAAATAATTTATTATTCGATAAGATTATCGCGGAACTTTCAATGATAGATGTTATGGTGACGTCACAGCCACAATCAAATAAATAAACTCTTCACATTCATAGCTCTGACATACGGCACTGAAACGTGGTCTCTCACTTTGGACCTTATTAGCAAGCTCAAAGTAGCACAACGAGCTATGGAAAAGGCTATGCTCGGAGTTTCTCTACGAGATCGAATCCGAAATGAGGAGGTCCGCAGACGAACGACATAGCACGCAGAACAGATGGCCGATGGGGCCGAAAGGTTCACGAATGGAGACCACGGACCGGTAAGCGCAGCGTAGGACGTCCACAAGATGGACAGACGACCTAAAGGAGACCGCAGGGAAACGCTGCATGCAGGCCGATACCAACCGGCCCTTTTGGAGATCGATGGGTTACGTCCTTGGGGAAGCCGTGGAACCACAGCCAATTTTTTTTTGTGGAACACAAAAAGGCTAACACCGTGATCCAGAGCTTAAAGAAAAATGAGGTCATCCAAATAACCCAATGATCAGTTATAACTTGGTAATGAACAGAAATTTGTCACCGACTTGCACTTGCTACTCGCACTGTACTATAATCATGCCAAGTTGGACGTTTGTACGTATTATCGTTTTTACATTAGAACTACTACAAAAATACGTAAAAAAATACGTTTGTTTACTATACGTTTGACTTTTTTATTATTCCTTAATTAATCCGCCGTAACATTACATATTCTGTCAAAATTTCAAGCCAAATTAACAGCCGTTAATAGGTAGGCTGTATCTTTCGAACCGTAATGTATAGGACAGACGGACAAATGACAGACAGACAGACATCGTAGGCTTAGTAATATGGTACCGCTTTTACCGTAAAAATAATAATTTGCGAATTTATACATATTCCACTCACTTGGTGACATCGATTATTTACCTCTTTACACCAGTGGAGTTGTTACTCTAATGGGTCTTGCACACGGTGCATCTAACTTGCGCAACTAGATAAGGATGCACATATTATATACATGCATCCTGCTCTCGCACTCGCTCCCTTGTTCTGAGTCACACAGGTTACTTGCATCGTGTGCAAGACACATAAGGCTTTATCTCGAGACAGAGCTTAACCAGTCTTCAAAGATAAACAAGTTTGCTAATTCTTCTTTCTTGTTTGTTCTCAGGAAAGAGAAGAGAAGCAGAAGCAGCTAGAAGCGGCGCAGAAGGAGCTGGAGAACGACCAAGAGGATGAGTCCAATGTGTTCTTGAAGAACATTGAATCGGTGCAAAGGAGGCCTAAGCAAGACAGCCCCAAGTCGGAGACCATTGATAAGAGACAGGTAAGCTTTAGACTGTCCGGTAATTGTTAAATGTTTTGGCTACAGTGGATTGTTTTACGCACTCGTACAATCTACCATATATTTCCAGGTAGTAAATTTGGCGATATCCCAAAAACCTCCTCCGATCAAGAATCTTCTGGACGAAGACAAAGATGAGCTGGTCAACAAGATGTTTGCCGGACTGTTGCATGGAGACCGGCTGGTGCAGATGCTGTCAGTCAGGAAAGGGCGGGTGAGTCTCATCAATGGCTTCATCCTGGGGGTCTAGACAAGAGCCACTTTCTCTTAGCGTTAACGCCTGCGGAAAGATGAAATTGTATGTAAATGAAATTGATAATGACATTAGCTAGAGATAAATTATCTCAAGCTAATGTCATTTTCATACAATTTCATCTTTCCGCAGCCGTTAACGCTAACAGAAAGTGGCTCTTGTCTAGACCCCCAGGGTATAACGTGCCAAAGTAGCCACATCACACCAGCCAGAAGACGTCCACTGCTGAGCATAGGTCTCTTTAACCTCCACACTGAACGACAGCCTGCCATCTGCATCCCCTGGATGCCAGCGACTCTCACAATGTCGTCGGTCCATCTAGTGGGAGGCCTACCTACGCTGCGTCTTCCGGTTCGTGGTCTTCACTCAAGTACCTTTCCTCCCTAATGATGACATACTAAATATTCGGGACAATTGTGCACACACGGTCATCTGACTCCAAACTAAACAAAGCTTGTGATATGGCTGCCAGAGACTGATATACATACATATATTTAGTTTTAAATACATACTTAAATAGATATTAACACCCAGATATAGAACAAACACAAATGTTCATCACATAAATGTTTGACGCATGTGGGAATCGAACCCACGCCCCCAAGCTCAGAAGGCAGGTTCACTACCAACTGGACCAACAGGCTATCTAAAACGATAAATGTTAATGCCGTCGATTCTATCATACCACTCACTAAACTAAACCAACCTGACCGGACTAAAATTATCTGCCTCTCTTTTCATTTTAATATGTGAGAGAAGGATGGCAACAATTTTGGAGCTGTCAAATTTAGTTTAGTTTAGAGTGCATCAGAATCGATGCCAATGATGGATAATTGGGTATTATGAATATTCATCTTGACAGTTCGGTGGATAATTGGGTATTATGTAAATTCATCTTGACAGTTCGGTGGATAACTGGGTATTATGAATATTCATGATGACAGTTCGGTGGATAATTGGGTATTATGAATATTCATCTTGACAGTTCGGTGGATAATTGGGTATTATGAATATTCATCTTGACAGTTCGGTGGACAATTGGGTATTATGAATATTCATCTTGACATTTCGGTGGATAATTGGGTATTATGAATATTCATCTTGACAGTTCGGTGGATAACTGGGTATTATGAATATTCATGATGACAGTTCGATGGATAATTGGGTATTATGAATATTCATGATGACAGTTCGATGGATAATTGGGTATTATGAATATTCATGATGACAGTTCGATGGATAATTGGGTATTATGAATATTCATGATGACAGTTCGGTGTTGTCGTTATTAAGTATTGTTGTAATGTTTAGACGCTGGTGGCGCGGTTCGTGCGTCGTGTGACGTGCACGCACGCGCGCCTGCGAGCGCTGTGGTGGCGCGTGCTGCGCGCGACACCGAGCCTCGCGCGCCGCCCCGACGACGGAACCCTCACCTCACTCGCGCCCAGCCTCGCCAGGTATGTCACCCCGGATCAACACTCACACCGGATTTTAGAATTTTTATATTTTTACACTTTTATTATCAACTTGCGACCCGCCCGCCCGGCTATGCACGGGTGTAATTTACGTGCGAAGCCGGGGCGGGTCACTAGTTATATATATAAACCTTCCTTGAAAATGTATTTAACTGATGGTGAAAACCGCATCAAAATCCGTTGCGTGGTTAAGGAGGAGTTAGCGGCCATACAGACAGACAGACGCGGAAAGCGACTTAAATTTATACTATGTATGTAGAGATATTGTATATTTTGATTTTCATGATTCATAGTTTCATTTGTATTTTCGGTGTGTAATAAAGAAATATTGTATTGTATTGTATATCCATATTGTACCTACCTATTATGCCTGTTAAAAACCTTTTTTTTTTTTTTTTTTCTGTTTGAATGGCAATGATTAACCCGTACGAAGCGCTATAATTCCACATTTATTGTGCGAACTGCTAGTCTGTGGAATTTGCTGCCAGAATGGGTTTTCCCCGTAAGTTACAATCTGGGTGTCTTCAAGTCGAGAGTGAATCGGTTTCTTCTAGGCAAGCGTGCTCCATCGTAGGCCGCATCATTGCTTAACATCAGGCGTGATGATGGTCAAACGCAAGCCAATTATATATATAAAAAAAAACATTATAAATTGAAGTCGCTTTCCGCGTCTGTCTGTCTGTATGGCCGCTAACTCCTCCTAAACTACGCAACGGATTTTGATGCGGTTTTCACCTTCAGTTAGATACATTTTCAAGGAAGTTTTATACATATAACTGGCGACCCGCCCCGGCTGCGCACGTGTTCGCAAGGGTGCTCCATCGTAGACCGCATCGTCGCTTAACATCAGGCGAGATGGCGGCCAAGCGCAAGCCTGTCTACTATAAAAAAGAGGGGCTAGAAAACTCGCCTCCGGGCGCTGGTAGTGCTAAAACCGGCACTGACTAAGGAAAGAAATAAAATAATTTTTATTCGACACCTTTACAAAAAACTTATATCTAGAGGATACAATCAGTGTCGAATGAGTCCGTCTCGGCATTAATGCTGAGTCAAGGACTATCAGCGCCGGACGACAGACGAACCCTTGAGTTTATACTTACATTACACTTAACACAAATTTACATATATATTTTTAATTATCTATATGCAATTTAAACAAATAAGACATAGGAAACAGAAAAAAAAAGTGGGACACAAAATAAGTATACTAAATTTACAGTATATGGAAAAGGAACAGGAATTATACATAACAACAAGACGGAGTAGTTAATAACAATAATGACAGCAGCAACGAAAAATTTATTGAAATAAAAATGGACCAAAGGGAAAAAAAATACATAAAACTGTATTAAACAGCATAACCCCAGGAAATATAATTATATATATTTTTTACATACACCTACCTTCCCACATCACATGCAACACCAGCAGGCCTAGCACAAGCCGTGGACTAATTGTCTTTCCACCGTTTTTATCCCGCGAGAAAAAGACAAACGTATCCAAATTCTAGCTTTGTCGCGTCTAGGCGTGGATAAAAACGGTGGAAAGACAATTTATCCACAGCCCATGCTAGGCCTGCTGTAGGTATTAATTCTAAATGTAATACAAATCAGCATTTACCACACCATGCTGACGCTGTTGTTCAATAAGGATTTTTTTTTGTGTAACCGAAAAGTAGTCAGCGATTTCAAGTGTTTGATGGGTGGAGGTATGTTATTCCAGCATTTGGTCGCTGCGTAACGGGAGCTAACGGTGTCGATTATCATGACCATTAATTATAATTGCAGGTATATAGAGAACAGTACTGGGTGGGCGACGATCCTCGAGTGCTGCAGCCTGCTCGCTGAAGCATTTGACCCTGCAAGGACTCCGTACGCGCTCACCACGCCTGTGAGTACTGGGACTTATGTCCGTCTTCACTAACCTTAGGACGTTTAGGCACGATTGATCCAATTCGCATTTCGTCCAATTCGCTGTTGTTCCATTTCGCGTTTCGTCCAATTAGCTGTTTATCCATTTCGCGTTTCGTCCAATTAGCTGTTGATCCATTTCGCGTTTCGTCCAATTCGCTGTTGGTCCGATTCGCGTTTCGTCCAATTCCATATAATGCGCAGTCCCTTAAGTGTCGCTAAGCAGAGTTTATATTGCTTGTTTATATAGCTTATAACTTCACCAACCCGCACTGGGCCAGCGTGGTAGATATGGCCCAATCACCCTTTCGGGGGTAGGCTAAAAGTCCAGCAGTGGACTGTTAAAAGGCTGATTATGATGAATATGGATTTTTCTTCTTTCACTCTCTCTCTCTCTCAATAACGCCATAAAATCTGGTTTACATTGTATTTATTTATGATTAACAAAATATTAATTTCCATTCCAGTTCACGCTAACAGCGGTCTGCGCTCTAATAGAAAAGGCGACCACGCTGGTCAACACGCCAGAAGCGACCGCCAACGAGCGCCAATGGTCAAAGTTCCTCAAAACCCTGGCCCGGGCGTTGAAGAACACCAACCTCAACGTCGCCAGGCCCTTACACCCGCTTCCAGAGTCCAAACTGACCTATCACTTGAAGCAAATCGACTCCAGAAGTACAATAGAGATTCTGCAAAGGGGAAAAGCGGCCGAGTTCGTCGATTTGACTAAAGTTGACGTGCACGAGCAGTTGGTCAAGCATTTGTGCCTCTGACATAACGAGGGTACGACCAGAGTCGCATAAAAAAACTATTTATAGTTGGTCACCGAATTGGTCGTAAATTGCATGCACGAATGCGACGCTTTCGTTCATGCAATTTACTGTTGCACTCGGAATTATTTAAACTGATACAGCTGTTTTGTTTATGTAACTTTGAATCATTTAAATTGTTATTACAGACTCTGTCACAGTCATTACTGACTCTGTCAAAGTTATTACTGACTTTGTCAAAGCTATTAATGACACTGTCTATGTTATTACTGACTTGGGCACAGTTATTACTGAATTTGTCAAAGTTATTACTGACTTTGTCAAAGCTATTACTGACTCTGTAAAAGTCATTACTGACTTTGTCAAAGCTATTAATGACACTGTCAAGGTTATTACTGACTCGGACACAGTTATTACTGACTCGCTCAAAGTTATTACTGACTCGGTGAAAGTTTACTGACTCTGACACAGTTGCTACTGACTCAGACACCGTTATTACTAACTCTGTCAAAGTAATCACTGACTCGATCACAATTATTACTGACTCGTTCAAAGTTATTACTGACTCGGACACAGTTATTACTGATTCGGACACATTTATTACTGACTGTCACAATTATTACAACTCTGTCAAAGTCATTAATGGCTCGGTCACAATTATTACTGACTCGGACACATTTATTACTGACTCGGTCAATGTTAATTTTGACTTGTCAATATTTTGGTCATTTATTACCGACTGGGACAAAATAACTTGCATTACTTGATATATGAATTTATGTAACATTTACTTAAATTAATCGCATATTATCTCGCGGCTTCTAAATCCTAGAATCGTATCTATTTTAGACACAAAAAATAATTAAATTTCTTAAAAATGCACCATCACAAAATAATGCTTTAGTGCTGGCAACATCGAAAATCAAAAGCGCTGTAAATTGAGAAAAACAATATTATTTAATAATTTTATTCAAAAAACATTTTATTGTAAATATTAAGTACAGTTAACGTTTGTATCCTTGTAGTAATAGTAGCTTTTTAATTTAAAGAAAATTTTAATAATTAAAAATGCGGTAATATGCTTTTGATTTTAATTAAACATTAATAAAAAGTCCATTGAATTATTTAATATGGAGGATTAATATGTTTTACAATCCATAAAAAAATTCGTGGATACATTAGGCTGGGGGCACACGAGAGGTCAGTTTTCAGTCATAAAAACCATTTTTACACCCGACCAATGAGAATGCATAAACATTAATATATTTAAATGTATCATTCCAAGCTAAGTAAATAAAATTAAAAAGTAATTTTATGTTGTAAAAACTAAAAATTACAACGTAATTAATTTAATATATCATGACTATTTTTTTCTCGTAATTTATTTTTATTTATAAAAATAAAATAAACTTCACGGGCAAAAGTGTTTTTCTAATATTATTTTATTTGCCTAAAACACTAAATGACATCAAATAATGTTACGCTATGTACACAAGTTTTCTTACATATTTTTTTTATTTATGAAATAACTAGCGACCCGCCCGCCCGGTTCGCACCTTCGCTTCGCACGGTTGTAATTTACGTGCGAAGCCGGGGCGGGTCGCTAGTTATATGTTTAAACCTTCCGTGAAAATGTATCTAACTGATGGTGAAAACCGCATCAAATCCGTTGCGTGCTTTAGGAGGAGTTAGCGGCCATACAGACGTACAGACACGGAAAGCAACTGTAATTTATACTATGTAGAGAAAAGATACTTCACGGGCAAAAAGTGTTTTCCTAATATATTTTTTATTTGGGGGGCGTTCAAGTATTACGTAAGCGCTTAAGGGGGGTCTGCTTTGCTTATTTTTTATGACATGGGGGGGGGTCGATATCGTGATTACGTAAGCAGTTATTATTTACTTTATTGTTTAGAAAAATGCATATAGGTACCAATGATTACGTAAGCATGGGAGGGGGGGGAAGAGGTTTTGCTTACTTTTGATGACATGGGGGGGAGGGGTTGATAGCGTGATTACGTCAGCAATTATTATTTACTTTATTGTTTAGAAAAATGCATATAGGTACTAATGATTACGTAAGCATGGGAGGGGGGGGAAGAGGTTTGCTTACTTTTGCTGACAGGGGGGGGGGGGGTGTAAATAATTGTAAAAAATCTGCTTACGTAATACTTGAATGGCCCTTGCCTAAACACTGAATGGCATTAATTAAAATTACGCGATGTTTAAAATATATATTTTTGTGCTTTTTATGCACTGCATTGGTCAAAGTTAGTTTAGATTTTGGTCTTAAAAATATGTTCTAGACCTAAAAGCTTCTTGTGTGTACCTCTCACTTAGGATCGATTTTTTTTACATTTTATTAATTTAAAAACACAACTGTGATCGATGTATGTTGAGACTTGTAAACTTGTAAATTATTTCATTATTTTTTTGTCACAAAAAATCGGTCCTCGGTGGCACAAAATCACATGCTATCATTTGTTTTAATTTTATGTGAATTTTGTCCATAGATTTAAAAAAAAAAATATCTAAAATTACGGTAAACTGGTTATTGTAAAGGGGTCTTAATATTTTTTTTTTGAAGCCCGATACTCTGCGACTCCGTTTTTTTATTTTATTTAAAGGAGTCCCATGATTAGGATTGGTTAATTCATTTTTATTTTTCATAAAAATGCCTTTTTAGCGTGTCGGCGACTTTCGTGAGCATTAAAATGGAATTTGTTAATAAATGTTGCCAGTTATCTGTTTTTTTTTTTTACCAGTAACACGGCAAAAGGCATTTTTAAAACTTATGTATGTAACTAGTTTAAAAAATATATAAAAATGTATATAAATGTATGACTGCCACATGTAAGCAAAGTAGAATCATATGGTATATCATTTATATATCATATTATTATGGATAGTGATTTGTTAAACAAGTTTTTTTGTAATATATAACTTTTTTATTTCATCGAATCTTAGCGGGAGTTCTATTTTTAATAATAGTTTTTAGTTTTTTTTTTATCCAATAAAATAGATTTGTTTATAGTAATATTGGAGTTTAATTTTACAACGCAATCTTTATCTATCTTTTCTATACTAATATAAAGAGGAAAGATTTGTATGTATGTTTGTAACGAATTGGCTCAAAAAGTACTGGACCGATTTTAAAAATTCTTTCAACATTTGAACGCTACATTATCACTGATTAATAAAGGCTAAATAACTATACACGTGCGGAGCCGGGGCGGACCGCTAGTCTATACTAATATTATAAAGAGGAAAGATTTGATTGTTTGTTTGTTTGCATTGAATAGGCTCCGAAACTACTGAACCGATTTGAAAAATTCTTTCACTGACGGAAAGCTACACTATCCCCGGGTGACATAGGCTACAATCTATACCCGTGAGGAGCCAGGGCGGACCGCTAGTTATATATAAAAGGCGATGTTTGTATGTATATTCCTTATGGACTCCAAAACGGCTAGACCGATTTTGACGGGACTTTCACTGGTAGATAGTTGAGGTTATAGGAGTAAATATACAGGGCTTCTCGTAATCACTTAGCATCCCTCAGTATATCAAAACAAAACAACTTTAATTCTACGACATATCAAAGTTCGCGAAAAAAACTGCTGTTTGTACAATACCATAGAGAAACATATATACATACAACTAGCGACCCGCCCGCCCGGCTTCGCACGGGTGTAATTTACGTGCGAAACCGTGGCGGGTCGCTAGTTATATATATAAACCTTCCTTGAAAATGTAACTAACTGATGGTGAAAACCGCATCAAAATCCGTTGCGTGGTTTAGGAGTTAGCGGCCATACAGACATACAGACAGACGCGGAAAGCGATTTCAATTTATACTATGTAGAGATATTTTAGTGTGTACTATAATCATGCCAAGTTTGACGCTTGTACTGTATTTAAATTAGAGCTAATACAAAAATACGTAAAAAAATAAGTTTATACCATTCCCCCTCTAAAAAACTTATTTTATTAACTGAAACAAGTGAATAAAAGGCACTTTTAATCACTGTTTTGGTGTTTGAATTTAGAACACCAATATATTTGACCTCCATCTCAATGCTATATAACCTCCTTGCGCAAAAAATAGTCATTCTCGTAGTCATGGTTTGAGGTATAGTATTCAACTCTTGCATAAAACGGATTTGTATAGAGGGCCATGAATCACTCGCGTCGCTCAGGATTCTAACACTTGAATCACGCTACGGTCGTGATTCAGTCGTTAGAATCCTTCTCTTGCTCGTGATTTATCTATGGCCCTCGCTTTAAATCCGTCCTTTATTCACTTCCAAGATTCCAAGCTCACTGAACACCTAGAGCCGCTCAGCATGCGCAGAGACGTTGGCTCTCTCTGTATCTTTTATCGCATTTACAACGGGGAGTGTTCTGAAGAACTATTTGATCTGATGCCGGCGTCGCGGTTTTACCATCGCACTAGCCGCCACCGCCTGAAGGCTCATCCACACATTATAGATCAGTGAAAATCGCACACCGTGCGTTTCACACGATCCTTCTTTGCTCATACGTGCAAAATGTGGAATGAGCTACCTTCTACGGTGTTTCCGAAAAGCTACAACATGGGGTTCTTCAAAAGGCGAGTTAATCGAGTTCTTAAGAGGATTGTCTACCGCGTACTTGTCCATACAAAAAGAAAAACCTTTTTTCTCCCTCCTAATATTATCCGATTTCGGTAGTTTTTTTTCATGTATACAGCTCATTATTTACTAGGCTTATACATCTTATTTATTCCAATTTGTTTTACACTGTAATGTTATAAGCATTTTAACCAACCATGTTTTAGCTCTGAAACTATGACTATTAAAAGTCAACATATTTTAGAAACCAATAACTTTTTTGAAAATAATAAAACGTATAAGCCTAAAAAACATTCTATTCAAGCGATTGACACCAATAACAAAACATTTTGTTACAATTTAGGGGGTGAAAAGAGGATTGCCCCGGAACCTAAATTCTATCAAAAAAATTACCTAAAAATCTCGCGAGCAGCAATTCTCTCTATCGGGCACATAGGGGGTCGGGGGGAAGGTAAGACTACTTATTTACTTACATTACTTCACACAGACAAGCAATAGGGATGCTAACGGTTATACCGACACTAGAGATGGGAAAGTAATCAAAATTACTTTTTTGGCATTTTGTTCAATCAAATTCATTCAACATACCTACGTAAGTATTGTGTACTTACTATGTACATATATTATACCTAGTACCTTGTAATAAAGGCATTTAATGGGCAGGGAGGGTGGTGGGTAATGTAAAGAATATCCCACCAAAAACATACTGTAAAAAACTAGCCAAGTCTCGATGGAGCTGCTTGTTTATCTCTAAAAAGTAATGAAATCTAGATAAAGTCGTGCCAAGTCTAAGGTTCCTTACTGCGATTTCTTTATTATTAAAGTTAATGTTGCGTGACTTGGCCGTTGAACATTATTTATACGTTAGTGGGTACAAGTAAATTTTGTTGGCAATTTTCCATCGTCAATGGGTAGCGGTTCTGGCGACAGATTGGTGCAATGATGTCATGGAGCACCTGGTTTTGTACCCTTGTGTACCCTTCAACGGCCAAGTCACACAACATTAACTATAATAATAAAGAAATCGCAGTAAGGAACCTTAGACTTGGCACGACTTTGTCTAGATTTCATTTCTTTTTAGAGATAAACAAGCAGCTCCATCGAGACTTGGCTAGTTTTTTACAGAATGTTTTTGGTGGAATATTCTTTACATTACCCACCACCCTCCCTGCCCATTAAATGCCTTTATTACTATATATGGCTTTATAATAAGTGTGTGTGTGTTACCAGTGATGACATACGGCACTGAAACGTGGTCTCTCACTATGGGCCTCATAAGCAAGCTCAAAGTAGCACAACGAGCTATGGAAAGGGCTATGCTCGGGGTTTCTGTACGAGATCGAATCCGAAATGAGGAGATCCGTAGACGAACGAAAGTCACCAACATAGCCCACCGGGTTAGCAAGTTTAAGTGGCAGTGGGCAGGGCACATATCACGCAGAACAGATGGCCGATGGGGCCGAAAGATTCTGGAATGGAGACCACGGACTGGTAAGCGCAGCGTAGGACGTCCACCCACAATATGGACAGACGACCTAAAAGAGACCGCAGGGAAACGCTGGATGCAGGCCGCTTCCAACCGGCCCTTTTGGAGATCGATGGGGGAGGCCTATGTCCAGCAGTGGACGTCCTATGGCTGAAATGATGATGATGATGATGCCTTTATACATATATACTTAGGTTGCTAAACCTATCAGTAGCTCGGCTAAAGACCCAAGAGCCAAAGAAAGATATCCCGGACATCAGCAGAGATAAGATCATATACGAGATTAGGATGGCCCTGAAACAGCTCAAGAACAACAAGGCACCGGGTGACGATGGAATCACATCAGAGCTTCTGAAAGAGGTTGGAACACCAGTTCAAAGTCCTTCAAAAGCTGTTTGATTCCGTCTTACTCGAACGTATAACGCCAGAAGCGTGGAACAGAGGCGTGGTGGTGCTGTTCTTTAAGAAAGGTGACAACACCTTGCTTAAAATTTACGGACGCATTTAGCCTCTGAGCCATGTTTATAAGCTGTTTTCGAGGGTCTTCACGAATCGTCACGATTGCAGGTTTCATGACTTCCAACCCACCGAACAAGACGGTTTCCGAAAAAGATATGGTACTATCGACCACATTCACACAATACGGCAAGTTATACAGAAGAGCGAAGATTAACTTGCCACTATGCTTAGCGTTTGTGGACTATGATAAAGCTTTTGATACGATCGAGACATGGGCGGTGCTTGAGTCGCTCCAGCGATGTCATATTTCATGACGGTATGTCGAAGTGTTGAAGAGTTTGTACAATAACGCCACCATGTCGGTCCGAGTACAGAAGCAATGTTCGAAGGCAATTCCATTGCAAAGAGGCGTGAGGCAGGAAAATGTAATCTCTCCGAAACTGTTCACTGCCACAATGGAAGACGCCTTCAAGCTCCTGAAATGGCAAGGACTCGGCATCAACATCAACGGCGAGTACACCTTCGGTTTGCTGACGATATTGTGGTCATGGCAGAATCGCTGGAAAATTTTAGCATGATGCTCGAAGGCCTCAATCGAGACTTCCAACAGGTAGGCCTTAAGATGAACATGGACAAGACAAAGGTCGTGTCAAATGTCTATGCCCACATACATACATATGGAGATTGTGCCCAGATTGTGCCCATCTCAGTATCTATTCAGTTGAGAACTTAGTTGAGTAAGTTGTTGACGCGTACGTCTACCTAGGACAAACAATCCAACTAGGCAGGTCCATATTCAAGATAGAGGTCAATTGGCCAATCCTACTTGGCTGGGCAGCGTTCGGTAACCTTCGCAACGTCTTCTCGGCCAAAATACCTAAGTGCCTTCAGACGAAAGTCTTCGACCAGTGTGTGTTGCCAGTGATGACATGCGGCAGTGAAACGTGGTCTCTCACCATGGGCCTTATACGCAAGGTCAAAGTCGCACAACGAGCTATGGGGAGGGCTATGCTCGGGATGCTATGCAGCAATGAGGAAATCCGTAGACGCACGAAAGTTACCGACATAGCCCAACGGATTAGCAAGTTAAAGTGGCAGTAAGCGGAGCACATAGCACGCAGAACAGATGGTCGATGGGGCCGAAAGATTCTCGAATGGAGACCACGGACCGGTAAGCGCAGTGTAGGGCGTCCACTCACGAGATGTACAGACGATCATAAAGAGACCGCAGGGAAACGCTGGATGAAGGCAGCTTCCAACCGGCACTTTTGAAAATCGATGGGAGATGGCTACGTCCAGCAGTGGACGTCCTATGGCTGAAATAATGATGATGATGAATAAAACCATGTTAAACAATAAAATCAAGTCCATTAATCTACTAATCATATTCGTATGTTAAGATAGGTAGGCTTAGTAGACAATTGTTGTGTGTTTGAATTATTGTAAGGTCTACTCTTAGGTAATGATGTACATCGTCAAAGGTAGTGAGTTTAGATGTGTGCGCGCAAGTACACGCACACACCGAAGCTCACGGTGCGCACTGCTATAGATTCTGTGACGCGGCTGCGGGGGAACGCTGAGATAGCAATATGTTTGCCTAATACCTACAACGCGAAAACAGTGTTTGGTATAGAATTCTCTTAAGGGTCGGCAACAAAGAATTCAAATGTACATATAGGTCGTTGGTCGGCAACGTATTTGTGATGCCTCGGGTGTTACAAGTACGGTGACTGCTTTCCATCAGGCAGCCCGTCTGCTTGTTTGCCACCTATGGCATAAAAAAAAAAAAAAACTAATAGCACAATATACTATTGTTGCATCCCTTCAGTTTTTATTTTTCGACTTTTTTTACTATTTATTAGTTAATCCACCGTATCATTACATATTTTGTGAAAATTTCAACTGGCTATTAAGATAGAAATAATGCCTTTTATGTAAATGGTAGGTCGGACGGACGGAGACAGACATAACGTAGACTTAGTATTATTTACATTCTTTGGGTATGAAACCCTAAAAAGAACCTGGGGCCTTACGGACAACTGCTATTGCGGCCCCTAATCCGCTCAGTTGGAAAATCACGCGAACGTGAACCTTATCGCGCCCAGATACGGTTTACGGTCGCGTGATTTTCCAACTGAGCGGATTAGGTGCCGCAATAGCAGTTGTCCGTAAGGCCCCTGAAGTAGATATAAACTACAAGCTTATTTCTTAATCAGCCTTTAAAAGCAGTTCAGCCTCATCTTTTATTTTGATCTTCAATTCAAGTAGGTTAATCACATCATCAGCCATTAAATGTCCACTGCTGAACAAGGCCTCCCTCTTAGAGGGGTGTTGCCATAATCCCCACGCTTGGCAGGCGGCTTGGAGATCGCAGTACGTTCACCGTGTACTAACAGGACGCTGCAGCCCATCCTCCGGTGGTTCTGGTCGCAGTTTTAGGACATACCCGGGTCCAGTAAGTTTCAGTAGGTTAATAAAATCACAAAATTTTCGAAATTATTTTATTGAGTCAACCATAAAATTATACAAAAATATGATTCTAATGACTAAAATACAATGATTATTGTGACTAAAATTATTGGCACAAAATATCTACAATATAGATAATAAATAGATACAATTTTAAATATCCAATTAAAATAATTTAGTTTTTTTTAATAATAAGAATAGGTATATTGCCAGTATGCACCAATTTTAAAGGCTTCCGTCCCCGTTTTCTGCCTCTGATAATAATGTCGATTCTGTCATTGCATTCTAAACTAAAATTACGTTGGCAACATAGTAATGAGTTTTGGCGCCAACGTGGAAAAAAACATGTCGGCTCGTTGGATTATTTTCCTAAACTTGTGTATTTTCGAGTGTTAATGTGTAGTAAATGGTGAATTATTATTTACTAGCGACCCGCCCGCCTGGCTTCGCACGGGTGTAATTCACGTGCGAAGCCGGGGCGGGTCGCTAGTTATATATATAAACCTTTCTTGAAAATGTTATCTAACTGATAGTGAAAACCGCATCAAAATCCGTTGCTTGGTTTAGGAGGAGTTAGCGGCCATACAGACATACATACAGACAGACAGACGCGGAATGCGACTTTAATTTATACTATGTAGAGATTAAGAGCTCGTATACGTGCTAGAGAGTGGTCAAGTGATATAACGAGGTGAAACATGTCTTTTCGTGTTATCGCATTAGTCGACTCGAGCTGACTTTACCCGAACGACCGTTAGAGCTCAGTCCCATTCAATAACTTCAAAATAAAATACTCAGCACGCCGAAACAAGTTTTACTTCTTATTCGACTTGCAAACAAGGTTGCGTTAAACGTTTAACGCTACAGCACGCCGAAACAAGTTTTACTTCTTATTCGACTTGCAAACAAGGTTGCGTTAAACGTTTAACGCTACAGCACGCCGAAACAAGTTTTACTTCTTATTCGACTTGCAAACAAGGTTGCGTTAAACGTTTAACGCTACCATGGAGGGGAAATAGAAATAGACAGAGCGAGAGTATCACTTCTTCCGCGCGGAAGGACTGTCACTCGACTCGAAGCACGAATGAAATGAGAAACTGCAGTGCGAGTACCGTTCTTTATCGGTCGTCAAATTCGTTAAAATGCCATAGAATCGATCATAGTAAGTACTGATCAAATGGCATTTTGTCGAATTTAACAATCTCAACTGTCAAATTTGATGATCGATAAAGAACGGTACTTGCACTGCTGATTATTTAAGAAATATGTCACTTTGACAATGACATCTGCATTGATTTTCTCCACAGATAGTATGTTCCGAATTATACGAGCCTGCAGCCTGAAGTTTAACTTCTTCCGCGCGGAGGGACTCGACGCACTATTTTTTTACATCATTTATGTACAATTTAATGGTCCATAATCGTATTTTATAATCAAAACTGAATACCTTCCATCGAAAAGTTTAAGTTTCCATTTGGTCATCTTTATCAGAGTTTTTTGACCGCAATAATTCGGGAAGTGTGATCATTGTGATCAAGCATTTATGTAGCTGTTTCACAACCATAATTATTTACCATATTCTCTTTCTTATAGATAAAACGTCTTACAAACCTGAGACGGACAAAATAAGTTTTACTTTCGAGCAGGGTTTTTATGACTGCATGTGACTAAAATAGGTTTGTCAGAATTTTAAGTTTAACAATCAATATTTTGAGGAAGACAGTAGTCTTTTTAAAATATCGATGCTCATTCCTTTGGGGGTAATAAAATATATTAACCCAAAAGTAAGTACCTACTTTTATAAGGAATGTTATTTATATTTAATAAAAAAAAATATAAACCCGATATTTATAATGAATCACTTTGAGCTGTCAAAGTTCACACCCGCGAGGATATTAGCGGCAGGGCATGAGGGAAGTGTATGGAGAGGTTGGTATCATTGAATTTTATGAATTTGACAGCTGTCAAAGGTTATTTCGCCATTTTACTCACAGCTTATTTGGTTGAAGGCACGGATAACGGCGGGTGGAAATAATTTTGGACATCATCGACTGGCGGCCATCTTTAGCGCGAAACGTTTACCCGATTATTTATATAGGTACAGCTACTCCATAGTTTTCCTACTTACCACGGGCGTAAAATATTTTTTGACTTTGACAGGTCATTATAAAATTTTTGTTGAAAATAGGTCTTGCCCTATCATCAGATTATATACATATTAATTATAAAAGGTCTTGCCATATAAAACTTCAAAAAAATTATCGAGAACTAATTCTGAAAAATATGGCTTATTTATATTGCTTTATACTTATTTACTGACTTAAATTAAGAAAAAGGAATGTAAAATAAATACTGTTACACTATCTACAGCTCTTTTTAGAAAAATTGTGATTTCAATGAATTAAAACTGAAAATATTAAAATATCCAGAGTGGTATTTCTTAATGGTTCTAGCATAGTAATTGAAATGTTACTTTTTTATTTAAAAACGAGCTGAGACGCGTATAATTATTCAAAAACATCCTATAAGGTTATTTAACCTAAAATGTGCTAATTCTGGAAATCTGGACACAGTACGAACATTCGTTAACATACAAATTTTTATGCATATATACTTAATATTCGTAGGTACTTTGCATATGGAAATTTCATTCAGAGAAAAGATAAAGCACTTTTATAAATTAGTTTATCGAATGTTTTTGAATAAAGGGCTAGATTAAAACTAATACCTAACTAGCTATCCAGTCTACTTTTTCCCACCGAGCGATTCGAAAAAGTTAACAAACTTGTTCACGCCAATGTTTTTAGGTAAATCATCTTCTGGTGGGTCGTTAGCCCTAATGACGTCTTTAGGGGCGCCATTGTTTTGGACCATTTTAATTTCATTCGACGTCCTCTTTGTGCTCCTTTCGTGGTTACCATTCAATTGCGTGTTTTCTACTACTTGTATCTTTTCTCTCTTTTCTTCTACTTTGGGAACATCCTTTATAAGTATCGGGGCATCGACCACTTCGGTTTCTACTACGGGAGTGTCTACCACAGGAGTTTCTACCGCGGGAGTTTCTACCACAGGAGCTTCTACCACTTCAGGTGTTTCTACTTCTTGAGTTTCTACCACAGGTGGTTCCGACTCTTGAGTTTCTACCACTTCGCTTGTCTCTACGACGCTTGAAATTTCTACCAAATTGGTGACAGTTTCTTCTGAGTTCGATCCATTTGTGGTCGTTACAATTGTTAATGTTTCGACTATTACAGGGTCGGATCTAGGTGTTTCGTAGTATTCTTTCACATTGGATTCTTGGTCCCAGATTTTGTAGTGTTTTTCGTAGAGGCTGTCCCAGAATTCCATTTTTTCTTTGTCGTAGTTGGCGCCGAGGCTCAGTTCTTGAGCTATGTGAAGGTAGTGCTCGTTTTCTTTGGCAGCCGGCTGCCAGGTCACGTTGATATAGTGGTTCTCTTCCGGTGTTGGGTTACTGGAAAGTTGAAAAAAAATATTAATATCAAAAGCTTTTCTGGCTAGTTGAAAATTTACTAGGGATTGTGGAGACGGGGTCTTAGAATACTGATTCGGTATCCCCTGCCTGTCGTAATAGCCAACTGATAGACCTTTGGGCTTGTGGGTGGTCAGATTTGGGGATCTGACCTCCCATTCAGCAACTCAGGGAAGACAACGGCTTGGTGTGGCCCACAATACTTAACCGATCATCATGAAACTTTTTACACATATTCTTGGAGGTATTAGAAGTAACATAGGATACTTTTTACCAAAAATATAATTTATCTTCTACGAAAGATAAAACAATATCTTAATATATATAAATCTCGTGTCACAATGTTTGTCCTCAATGGACTCCTAAACCACTTAACCGATTATAATAAAATTCGCACACCATGTGCAGTTCGATCCAACTTGAGAGATAGGATAGTTTAAATAATTATATAACTAGCGACCCGCCCCGGCTTCGCACGTAAATTACACCCGTGCGAAGCCGGGCGGGCGGGTCGCTAGTATAATTATATAAATCAATTACTGTTCGTTTGTCTCGCTAAAACTCTTGAACAGTTGGGCCGATTTAGCGGATCTTAATCATTAAATATTTGTTAAAGTTCAGGGAAGGTTTAAATGGTGAGTAAACGGCTGGACCGATTTGGATGAAATTTTGTGTGCCTGGAGCGGGTCCGTAGTAGCGAGGCCGAAGGCCGAGCTCTACGCATACGAAGTAGCGGGTATCAGCTAGTATACTATATATTAAAATATACTACCCAGAGTGTACTTACACTTTAGCTAGTAGGTATATTTATACATGCGAATAGAAAAGCGTGTGAAATAGAATTCTTACCCAGTCTTGGCAAAGTTTGTCCACAGCCGCACCATCCTCTCCCTCGTCTTCAGATCCTGAGGAGTTGGCTCCACATCCTTCTGGAGATCGTTCTTGAAGAGATACCCCAATTCATCCAAATGCATCGGCTCATCTAGATAGAGGCTGGTCGAAAACTTTTTGGACACGTTTAATTCCCCTACGTAATCGAATTTGTAGACGTAGACCGGGATATTCGAAGAATGCAGCAAATATTGGATATATCTGTGTGTGTCCACGTTGATATATCTGTCTGAAGTCAGCTGGTAATATTCTTTGTCTGTAATTTCTCCGTTTTTGAAGTACAGCTTTCTGAACTCCTCAGCGATAGCTAAAGAGGTTTCAGAGTTTCTTTCCACGTGTAGTTCTTCAGGGATGAAGATTTGTAAGTCGTCATGTTTTCTATCAAAGGCGAACTCTAAGGCAGTCGACCCAATCATCGTTGGGACTTGAGCTACGCGACCCGATTTCAGCACATCTGCGAAAGGTTCTGTTGTAATTGCCTCGATACCAGGAAACTCTTTCTCTACGACCAACGCGAAGACGTTTGGGGATTTTTCTAAGATGTCTTCAATCGGAGTCATTTTGAAGTTGGCTTCCACGATGTCCTTAGCCGGGGTGGATGATAGAAACTCCAAGATTTCCTCTGGGTTCTCGGCATCGCAGCCTAAAGCTTTCGCCAGTTTTCGGGCATTGTCCACTGGAGCTTTTTGGGTGAACCAGCTCAATAACGCTGTTCCGGACTGTATAATTGCTCTGTTAATTAAATTTTTGGATAACGGACTGGCTGTTAACGTCGACACGAGACCACCTCCTGCGCTTTCCCCAAAAAGCGTCAAATTGCCAGGATTTCCACCGAAATTGTGAATATTCTGCTTAATCCATCTCAATGCTTGGACGACATCCTTTGCTCCAGCGTTTCCAGGGACGTCTGGGGTGTTTATGCCAAGGAAACCGAGCGCTCCGAGACGATAGTTCAATGTGACGATCACCACGTCTTTTTCAACCAAATAATCGGGTCCGTAGAAGTCGGAATTGCCTGACCCGTAGATGAATCCTCCTCCGTGGATGTACACCATGACAGGTAGGAAGGATCCGTCCAAGGTGGGAGTGTAAATGTTCAGAAAGAGGCAGTTTTCATCGCCAGTGTATGTTTTGGTGGGGATGTCGATTTGAGCTGAGACGTTGCCTTCGGAGGTGGCGTCGCGGATGCCCTCCCATGGCTCGTGGGGCTGTGGGGCCTGGAAAAGATAAAATAGTAAGATTAGCTTTTTTTATCGCGCATAAGTCCACATTTGATCACCATTTCGCCTGTTGGTAAGCGACGATATGGTTGAAGATGAATTTTATAGGTCTACCCTAGGCCTGTAAAAGTTGTCCAAGCATAGTTGACCTTTTCAACAGACTTAAATGAACACCAAAAACAGCCATGTGTGATTAGCGCACCAAAGGCTTTGGACCATAAAAAAATATTTTTTTTATTCAGTTCATGATCTTTAGCTTGCGCTCGACTCGCATTTGGACAGTGTTTAGTTTAGAGTGTGTACTATAATAGCCATATTTGACGCTTACCACTTCAACTTGCACCTTTAAATAGCTATGTCGGTGACTAGGTGTGTAGGTCCCAAGTTGGCCCCATTTAAATTAGAAGAAAATGTTTCCCCTCTAAAAGTGGAAAAATGAAATAAAGCAAGCTCATAGTCGCACAACGAACTATGTAGATTGTAGAGGGCTATGGTCGGGATTTCTCTACGAAATCGAATCAGAAATGAGGAGATCCGTAGACGAACGAAAGTTACGGAAATAGCCCACCGGATTAGCAAGTTGAAGTGGCAGAGCACATAGCACGCAGAGCATATGGGGCCGAATAGTTCTCGAATGGAGACCACGGATTGGTAACCGCAGCACTGGACGTCCACCCATAAGATAGATAGACGACCTAAAATAGAACGCAGGAAAACGCTGGATGCTTCTAACCGACCCGTTTGGAGATCTAAGGGAAGACCTATTTCCAGCAGTGGACGTCCTATGGCTGAAATGATGAAGGGTGGAAACTGGTTTCCATTTCATCGTAAAAATTTACTTGATATAAAATATTTTAGTCACTTACGTAAGATTTGCCGGTATAACCGAGATGCCGTAGAAGTGCTTACAGTGTTATCAAGTTATCTTATTTGCGTTTGATAAGACGAGACGAGAGTGTTTTTTAGATAATTTAGATTATGTAGCAGGTGACTGTTTATGCTAGGTTTACGAGCATGCAGTTCTTACGTTTTGTACCTATCTACTATATGATTATTTACGGGATATTTACCGTGGTAAGGTTGTGGAATGAGCTCCCGATATTTCGGCGCAGTTACATGCACCATGTTCACGGGAAGACTGAAGAATGCGGGTGGTTGGTCGAACAGTTAAAAAGTTAGGTGCAGACATAACGATCTACCCTCTTTCTTAGTCTTTTGCTACGATTATCACTGGAACTCGAACTTGAACCTAATAATCATATAACTTTAGTGAACAACCGTGATAGTTTAAAACAGTGTTCTTTCTACTATATGTCTATTTATATTAAAAATTATCCTTATTTACCTTGGTCACGCCATAACTTGAGAACGACTTTACCGATTTCGTTCATCTTTTTTTAAAAGATTTCTAACACTTTGTAGAAGGTTCTTACGGAAAGAAAAATTAAGAAAATTGCGCAGAAAATTGGATTTTTTTTGAAAACCTAACGACGATTTTAACTTTGCGCGTTTAGTTCTAAGACAGGTCAACGTCTGTCGGGTCAGTTAGTTACAATGATCTTATATGTACCATTGGTTTTAAATAAATCTTGGAAGTCGATTTTAACCTATTTCTAATTGTCGTATATTGTATCGTCATATCGTATTTTTCAAATCTTGCCGCTCAATCGTTTCAACCATTAGACTGTGTCACCGAAAGGCAATGGCCAATTACAAGCGCAGTAAAGAGCTGCGCCAACAGGCTTGTAACAATCTAATACAATCAACTAAAACATCCGCGCCGTGCGAAAAACTACCTCATCACTAGCACAGCGCCATTCAAGTTCTAACTGCGAAAAACATCAAGTGCTCTGACAATAATATTAACATTTACCATCAAAAGAACCACGTAGTGTGCCGTGTACGAAGGATTATATCGTTCTCCATCAGTGCCAGGACGTCCTGGATTCATCAGCGAGGAAAATCGAGGTAAGCCTGTTCATATTGTTTTTGGTTTGCCTAGTACGAGATTTTCAGTCTAATTAAAAAACGTTTGGGAAGACCTCCCATCCCCTGAAGCCCCTTCTCGCTTCATTTTATGGTGCCGAAACCAGGGAATAAGTTCCTTAATCACATATAATCGTAATTTGCAAAAAACATTTCATTGTGAACTTTGTAAATCTCATGATAATGGCGGTCGCCATATCGAAACTGCATTCCAAACAAACTTCATCGAATTGCATCTCGTAAACTATTGAATATTTTCCTATCGTATGTGAACAACAAATTAGTAACAAGTACATAGATCTTATTGGAATACATATTTCTTCATCTGGGCTGCGCAGTCGCATAATTCGAGTGCCTAAATTAAATAGTTTTATTGTCAGATTCAAATTCAGAATTGTTGATTCGGACGATTTAGTACATGTAAATTATCGTTTTATTTTGTTCAGTACATGTATTAAAGCGTAAAATTTATACGTTACAACAATTAAGCTAGTATTAAGTGATACCTAGCTATTCGAAGTCGCATAATATTCGCAGATATTCGTAAATTCAAATCGTAATCATAGATAGTACCGATTCATCTACCATATTTTATTCAATCGTAACCGTAAATAAGTAGGTAGGTTGAACTTGAACGAAATTAGCACGAACTGCAGCACGTAAACAGAACATTTCTCTTATACGATTAGTGATGTTTATTGGATAAGATATTTTTGTTGATAATTTTCTTCGAATAATATTTTATTTTATTATCGTTTCGAATACTTTGCATTATTAACATGGCTTTGTCTCGATCATTATCTAAAGATACCAGTAACCTTTCGCCTACGGATTTGCCCGTTTTACGACGTAAACGCACTATTGCTTTTAATAGGTTGCGGAAAGTGTTGTAAGTTGCCATAGCTGCTAAAACGGATTCTTCTCGTTTAGGAGAACTTCTCGTCTACTACTCTTCGATACAAAAACACGTAGATTATTTCGAGCATGCTCATATAGACATTCTGAGCGTTGTGACCGATGAGGAAGCTGAGAGGGAAGACATACTTCGGTCTGAATTTGATAAAGTATATTATCAAGTGCTTACTATTCATCACGCGCTAGT
Source organism: Agriopis marginaria (assembly GCA_932305915.1). NCBI lineage: Eukaryota > Metazoa > Arthropoda > Insecta > Lepidoptera > Geometridae > Agriopis > Agriopis marginaria. Next base: position 2,843,407 of record OW029941.1, read on the forward strand.
ATCCCCACCTACTTCTGCTACGTCCACAATGCAATCGAAATCTGCTGTTAAGCTGCCGAAGTTAGATCTTCCTAAATTCTCGGGCAGTATAAAAGAGTGGTCAATGTTCTTTGATGCGTTCAATTCGCTCATTCATTTGAATGAATCTCTTTCGGACTCGGACCGAATGCAATACCTTCGGGCGAGTTTATTCGGGGACGCATTAGGGCTCATACGTACGTTTCCTATTCAAGGCGCATACTACCAAGAAGCATACCAAACGCTAATCAATCGTTATCGTGACAAACGCGAACTTGCATTCACATGTTGGCGCGAAATGCTAAACATTACACTGAAAGTAAACTCACCGACCGAGTTCAGACGTGTGTTAGATCTTTTTAACGAAAACCTGCTTATTCTAAAGGGTCTTAAGCTACCGACTGACCAATGGGACTTCGTACTGTGCTATCATTTATTACCGAAGTTAGACTCAAAGACGCGTTGTGCTTTCGAAAAGGACCACCCGTCTTCGGAACTACCTAGCTACACCGCTCTCAAGGAATTTCTTGAATCGCAATGTGAAGCGCTCGTTCGAGATACCCACTTCTCAGGTAATCGTGATACTCAACCGTCTACTACTACCAGTAGTAGTATCAAAAATGTTGTCAAGTCAACCAACAACAGTTACAACAAGAAAATTACGTCTTCGTTGTTATCCGATTCAGAAAAAACTACAGTTCAACCGGAACAATCGAAATTGACTCCGACTGCTAGTGCGACAACTGCTGCGCCGGGAACAACTTCTAACAAGTGTCCTTTCTGTTCAGAGCTTCATTCGATTGCTCATTGCAAATCATTTGCTACGAAAACAGTTCAAGAACGACATGACTTCGCGAAACAAAATCGTTGGTGTTTTAACTGCCTAAAACCCTCTCACATTATTCGGGACTGTCGTTCAGTTTTTACCTGTTTAAGATGTCGCCAGAAACATCACACGCTCCTTCATCAAGATAGTAACGCGAATTCTTCTGAAAGAAAGGATCCGGCATGTGCACCCGTGCGTGCATTGACAAATATAGGTGAAAACTCTGTAGTTCTTCTATCTACTGCCGTTATACAAATTCGTGATACGTCGGGCTGTTACCAGTCATTCCGTGCCATCATCGACACTGGTAGCCAAGCTCATTTCATTTCAGAGCGTGCAGTTAATCAACTAGGACTTGACAAACATGTGACCTCACGCCAAGTTCGTGGTGTGGGGCAATCGTCAGCTTCCATTTCTGGAACTGTTCAACTTCAGATAGGTATTAACGGTCAAGAGGCGTTCAGCCTGGATGCATTGACAATACCTAACATTTGCGGAAATATGCCGAGTTTAAAGCTTAACAAATCGTCTTGGCTTCATATTCGTGGTCTCAATTTCGCTGATCCGGATTGGGACAAACCGGCTCCGATCGATGTTCTTCTTGGTGCGGAGATTTTCCCCTCTCTAATTCTACCTGGAAGTGTGAGTGGAGGACCAAAGCAACCTACTGCGTTGAATTCTGTGTTCGGCTGGCTTCTTATGGGAAGTGTTGGCGATAACCAAGCAGATGACAACATTAACTCGTTCTTCGTATCGGATGACCAACTTTTTCAGGAAGTCAAGAAGTTCTGGGAGTTAGATAACCTTCCAGACGCTACAATGCTGACAGCGGCAGATCAGAGATGCGAGCAAATCTATCGTGATACGACAACTCGGGACAACAACGGGAGATATTGTGTAGCCTTGCCATTCAAAGACGATGTTTTACCTTTATTTCCAGGTTCTAGAGAGTCGGCTCTTCGTCGTTTTCATTCCTTGGAACGCAAACTTTCCTCAGATTCGGTTGTTCAACAACAATATTCTGGTTTCATGGCCGAATACCTTCAGTTGGGTCACATGAGCCTTGTGCCCACTAACGAAGTGTGTCAAGGAAAGTATTACATTCCGCATCACTGTGTCCTTCGTCCTGACAGTGTTAGTACGAAGCTGCGCGTTGTCTTCGACGCATCAAATCGTGACGCTATTGCTGGCGTATCGTTGAACGAAACTTTACTTACCGGTCCAAAGTTACAGGCTAACATTTTGGAAATTCTTTTGAGGTTTCGTGTTCATTCGGTAGTGTTTTCTGCTGACGTGTGCAAAATGTACCGTCAAATGCTCATAAAATATGAGCATCGTGATTATCAAAGAATCTTCTGGAGATTTCATCCATCTCAACCGATCGTAGAATATCGACTGAATACCGTTACTTACGGTGTTTCATCCGCTCCATTTTTGGCTTGTCGTACAATCAAACAAATCGCAGACGACGAAGGTGGTGATTTACTTCTCGGTAAAGCTATCTTAACGCAAGATGTGTTCGTTGACGATGTCGTGACTGGGAGTTCAGACCTTGAGCAAGCCATGCGCATGAAAACCGAGCTTATCGAAATTTTGAAACGCGGTGGCATGGAGCTACGCAAATGGGCAAGCAATGTCCCGTCACTGCTCGAAGATCTGCCTTCGGAGCACTGTCTCACTGAGAATGTTTCGATGGAAGTAGAGAAGTCTGATATTCTGAAAATTCTAGGGTTGAAATGGGAACCTCGTTCCGATCATTTTCTCTTCGAAGTTAAACCTCTGGATCGCGTTTGTACCAAGCGTAATATTCTAAGCGAACTCGCTAGAATTTACGACCCTATCGGTTTTTTGTCCCCTCTAACTTTCTTCGCGAAGTATCTTGTACAGCGGCTGTGGGTCCTGGGTGTAGCGTGGGATGAGGATCCTCCGGAAGAGATAAAGGTGCAGTGGAGTCGTTATATCGAAGAACTTCCCTTGATTCAAAACCTAAAAATACCGAGACACCTTGCTCCATCTCAAATCAAATCGTGTGAGCTCCATGGGTTCGCAGATAGTAGCATGCGTGGATTTGGAGCTGTTGTGTATCTTCGTGTCCGTGACCTTCATGACAACATCAAGGTTTTCTTTGTTATGTCAAAAGCAAGAGTTGCCCCTATCAAGGTGGTTTCTCTCCCAAGACTTGAGCTATGTGCTGCTGTACTTGCGGCAGACTTACTCAAATTTGTGAAGGAGATTTACCAATCCCTTCTTCCCATTTCAGACGTTTTTGCGTGGTCAGATTCGACTGTCACGCTCGCGTGGATCCGGTCGCCTTCCGTTCGATGGAAGACGTTCGTAGCAAATCGAGTTAGCCATATTCAAGATGCGATTCCTGGCGCGCGCTGGTTAAAAGTTCCTACGGCTGAGAATCCTGGAGACGTTCCTTCGAGAGGACAAACACCGGCTGAGCTTGTCAACAATTCGTTATGGTGGGCGGGGCCTAGTTGGCTCTCTGATGACGTTCAGTCTTGGCCTTGCTCAACTTCAGATCCTTCAAAGGAAGAACTTTGTGCTGAAGAAAAGGTACAAGTTCTCCTTTCAAGTGATGATACCTCGCATCCGATCGATGATTTGCTCATACGGTTTTCTTCTGTTCGTAAAATTCAACGTATCATCGGCTTGTGTCTTCGTTTCAGTCACAATTTGCGTTGTAAACTTAATCGCCGTTCTGATCCATTCCTGAATCGTGCAGAACTTCATGACGCGCTGTTGGTCATTGTAAAACACACTCAATTTCTTCACTTTCAGGAAGATATCAATCGTTTGAAAGAACGCAAAGTTCTTTCAAAACCAATGCGAAAGCTCAATCCGTTCATCGACAGCTTGGGGGTTCTCAGAGTAGGAGGTAGACTTTCGAGATCCGGTTTGGAATATACTCAAAAGCACCCTGCTTTGCTCCCTAGACAGGCTCCGTTGACATATATGATTATCGACGCATTTCATCGTGAAAATTGTCACCCTGGAATCAATACGCTACACTACTTAGTTAGCCAACAATTTTGGGTTTTGTCGGCTAAACGTGCTATTCGACATCAAGTTTCGAAATGTCTGAGGTGTTTCAAAACACACCCTATCCCTCTCGAACCTTTTATGAGTGATCTACCGGCGGTTCGTGTCAATCAAGTTAAGCCTTTCAGTATCGTAGGCGTAGATTATGCAGGAGCGTTCCGAGTTAAGTCAGGCAAACATCGTGGTGCTAAGATAAGCAAGGTTTACCTCGTTTTATTTGTATGCCTCAGCACTAAATGTGTTTTTCTGGACGTAGCGACGGATTTGACGAGTGAGGCTTTCATTGCTGCTCTGCGACGCTTCGTGGGTCGTAGAGGCCGAGTTAGTGTCATTTACTCTGACCGCGGAACGAATTTCGTTGGGGCTCAACGAGAACTCTCGTCATATATGCAAGATGCTGCTCGTAGTGAAGGAATAGCGTTCAGAATGAACCCTCCTTCCAGCCCCCATTGGGGGGGTGTATGGGAAATACAAGTAAAAGCCACAAAATCACTTCTTTATCGTGTTGTTGGCAACCAATCGTTGACGTTAGAAGAACTCTTCACTTTATTCGTTCAAATAGAATCTGTTTTAAATTCGAGACCACTTTACCCGTTAAGCTCAGATCCTAATGACTTCGCGGTGCTTACTCCTGGTCATTTCTTAACGTTAGAGCCCTTAACGACTGTACCCGATGAAGATCTTACTTCGGTCAATATAACGCGTCTCAAACGATGGCAACTCATCCAACGCTTTCAACAAGACTTTTGGAAGCGGTGGAAAAATGAATATCTTCAATCGTTAACTCAACGTGCAAAGTGGACGAAACATTCAAAACCATTGGATGTTGGGTCCGTGGTTATAATTAAATCAGAAACACCTCCATTGCAGTGGCCTATCGCCCGCGTAGAACGCTTACATGCTGGCCCGGATGGAGTGATACGTGTCGCTACCTTGCGTCTGCCAAATGGGTCTTTCCTAACGCGTCCATTGGTAAAGATCTGCCCTTTGCCTAATCAAACCGACTAAATCGCGAAAGACCTATTTCTCTAGTTATAAGTTACGTAAAATCAACTAGCTATAGTTTATTATTACTTAAAAATTTTACCGTTGTTCACATACGTAGGAAGCAATCTCGCTCTATAATCGTCTATTCACGACTTGGGCATAGGTTTTACGCCTTCTGCATTTGTTGTCATGTCCAAGTGTAAAGCCATTATGCATTATTCGAATATTTTCGAAAATACAACTAACGTGTATTTTGGTGGGCGGTAATGTATCGTCATATCGTATTTTTCAAATCTTGCCGCTCAATCGTTTCAACCATTAGACTGTGTCACCGAAAGGCAATGGCCAATTACAAGCGCAGTAAAGAGCTGCGCCAACAGGCTTGTAACAATCTAATACAATCAACTAAAACATCCGCGCCGTGCGAAAAACTACCTCATCACTAGCACAGCGCCATTCAAGTTCTAACTGCGAAAAACATCAAGTGCTCTGACAATAATATTAACATTTACCATCAAAAGAACCACGTAGTGTGCCGTGTACGAAGGATTATATCGTTCTCCATCAGTGCCAGGACGTCCTGGATTCATCAGCGAGGAAAATCGAGGTAAGCCTGTTCATATTGTTTTTGGTTTGCCTAGTACGAGATTTTCAGTCTAATTAAAAAACGTTTGGGAAGACCTCCCATCCCCTGAAGCCCCTTCTCGCTTCATATATGTTTAATAGGTTGTTTGATCTGAAGGTACTGGGTTACGCGGAAAGGGTGTACTAAACCGAAAGGGTTTAAAGATTTAAGTTTGGCCTCCAACTCGCCTGATGGTAAGCGACGGTGTGGCCAAGGATGGTACACGTTGATTTAGAAAAAAATCTTATTCACTCTAGCTTTGAAGATGCCTAGATTGTAGTTTTCAGGAAACAAGGAAGACGGCATGGAGTGGACTCCTCATCCTTTACCCCGCATGAGGCAAAGGTTCTAACATGTCCACCTAAACTATTTCGAGCGGGGCCAATCCTAGGCGCGAATTGAATGAATAACTTTTGATTCTCCAATCACAAGCGTCGAGTCGCGCCGAGTCTCCAATAACAAGCTGCCCCCGCGACCGACGTGGCATCATTTTGCAAAAGGGAATTATGACTACATGCGCGGTCAAGTGGTTATATTATCTTTGCTTAAGACCCATCATCATGAACAACTTTTACTATGGAACTCTGAAATCGCTAAAAAATACCAGCTGTTCGATAGAATTCATTTACATTCGACAAAATGTATGGAACAGTTGTTTTTTGCGATTTTATTGTTGCTCCCATTTGGCTGAATGGAGAACCTCCTTTTTAAAGTCGGTTGAACAGAAAAAGCGAATGACGTAACATTTTTCACTCTTACCTATAAATAGGAACTTAGCTTACGTCATATTCGACATCTCCATATTCGCCACACGCAATGTCGCCGAGATTTGCGCGTGCCGTGTCATTATCGGATTACAAATTCATGTGTCATACGCTCTCTGCAGTTTTTGTACGTGTTAGGGCTGGCCACTTCTTGGAAAAACCTCAGGCAAAGTCAAAGCCAAACAGTTAAAAAACCTTGGTCTCAACCAAGGTATTTTGTTTGGCTAGAGCAGGGGTTCCCAAACTTATTTTGTCTACTGCCCACTTTTAGAATAAATTATTTTATTGTGCCCCCATTTTTTCTCCTCCTTAAAAACTTCAAATAAAATTAATCAATTATTGTGAGTTATGTTAGCGGAGATTAAACATTAATTCTAATTCTTTTTTTTCTGGGTCTCTTACCGCCCCCCTTTAGGCCTGCAGCGCTCACAAGGGGGCGTTATCGCCCACTTTGGGAAAGTCCGGGCTAGAGGGACCGGTGCGTGCATGGAAATCGCGGTAACCTGCGTGAGGTACGGTCAAAGCCTATCATAGAAGCCGATTAGATACGCTTGTGGATGGTCAAATACCACAGTGCCTGGAGACAATCGGTTATACAAACGATGTAGCCTGCCCATTGCCACTGCAACTTGCAAATCTGGGCAGCTATATCGGCGACTGTGGTTCTTCGGCGAATAGCCTATGTTCAGCAGTGGACGTCTCCGGGACGATGATGATGGTCAAATTTAAGCGAGCGCAGGGAAGGCAACAGCGCTGTATGTCCCGCGCTATTGTAGAGGTAATGAGAAGAATAAGGCTCTGATCATTCAGTGTTGCTTTAGGCAATGTTGCTGATGGGAGAGGGGGTACCGGGGGTATAAATGGATATACCCCATATCCAGTACCGGCGTTAGGGTAGGGACTGAATGGGCGACCGCCCAGGGCGCCAGATAAAAAGGGGCGCCGCAGGTAGGTATATTAAAATCTATAGATCTATTCTAATCTTTGCCTTTTTCGGTTTGAAGCGCTGGTAGTGCTAAAACCGGCACTGCCCATATCAGTCTGATACAGAAGCAGGCTACCGAGGGAGTACAGTAGGGGCGATCCTATATTATACATGACCTGGTTGTAACCCAATCATCATCATCAGCCAGAAGACCTCCCCCTTTAACCTACACACTGAACGACAGCCTGCCTTTTGCATCCACTGGATGCCCGCGACTCTCACAATGTCGTCGGTCCATCTAGTCTACGCGGCGTCTTCCGGTTCGTGGTCTCCACTCCAGAACCTTTCTTCCCCATCAGTTATCGGTTCTACGAGCGATGTGGCCTGCCCATTACCACTTCAACTTGCAAATTTTAACCCAATACAGCTGGGTATCTTTAGAAAATTTACACAAAAAAAAAGCTCTAAGAAGCAAAAGACAAACAAAACCTATAATTAATTACCTTAAACCGTAGGGATCCAAGCGGTGGTTTAGCGTAAGGGACGCCCTGGAAGGAGAAGTGCGCCTTCCCCGAAGGTCCGCTTACCAGCTTCCCCTGGAGCTGACCTTGCTCCACCGTCACGATCGGTGCTTCTGACATCCTGCCGCCACTGTAACGAGAAAAGATAGTAAGTAAGTAGTGGTGGGTAAATATAGAACGGTACAACAAAAGCAAGCCTATTATTTATTTTAAAAAAAAAACTGGTAAATCGGTTTCTTCCAGGCTAGCGTAGACCGTAGATCGCAGAGGCGAGTTTTAGAGTTCCATACCTTAATAGGAAAAAACGGAACCCTTATAGGATCACTTTGTTGTCCGTCTGTTTTTCTCAAGAACGCGTAAAGATATCAAGTTGAAATTTATATCAAATACTCGAAGCTACGGTTTCTTTCAGCTGTGAAAAAATCAAACTTGTAAGTTTACGCGATCAAAAGATATGATCGTTTATGTCGCATACTTTGCGATTTCACAAGAAAATCAAAACCTATAGGGTAATTCCCGTTGACTTAGAATCATGAAATTTGGCAAGAGGCAAGGTCTTACAGCACATATAAAGGAATAAATCCGAAATCATAAATTTTAAGTTATGCCATTAAAAAAATAATTGTTTTGCTATTACAAACTTACATTTTGTAGTTGGAATGTTTGGAAGAACCTTATTGTCCACTACAAAGTTAAGTTTGTCTTTACATATTTAAATTTTTTTGTTTTTTTTTGTTTGGCTTCGCTCTCTGAGGGTTCCATCTAACGGAACCCTCAGAGCGCGAGTCCTACTCGTACTTGACCGGTTTTTTATTTTCATATTTTTCGAAAAGTATAGCTGTAATGTAAAATGTACCTTTACGGTTCCCTCCATAGTTATTAACATAAAAAACTTTAACATAACATTAATTAACATAAAAAACACAAACGACACAAACATTATACAATACAGCCTGTCTAAATATCCATATTTGAGCCGTTTGAGGTTTTATTACAAGATATTAAATTAATTTATTATCCTAATCCAGGGGTGTGCAACTAAATTTTGTGGCGGGCCGAATTTATTAACTTTGTAACTATGGCGGGCCAAGAGATGCTTCGTAACTGAGCAAATCAAGACTAATACATAAGTAAAATGGTAGAAAGGGCATATTAGTACCTGTACGTTCCATGCGCGTAGGGCACTGTGGGTGGGTGAGAGGGGCGGTAATGTTAACATTTTCGCGCGCAAGTGTTGTTACAAGAATTTAAATGGCATATACGTTTAATTTTTCGGTTTCTACCGATATGCTAGTTCACGTTTTCGCCGAGTCGTATTGTGATCGATCGACGTATTTTTTTCAGAACGGCGTTTTAATATGTTACGAACATATTCGCGGGCCGGATTAGGAACCTTGGCGGGCCGCATTGTGGCCCGCGGGCCGTACGTTTGACACCCCTGTCCTAATCGATCATTCATAAACTATTAGCGATAATCAGTTTACTACAAATACTTAGATAAGTATTTCTCGTAAGTTTGTTGAGACATGTCAAGATAATTCAATTAAATCCCGATTAAAATGTTTATTGATAAAAGGTTAGTAAACCGTAGTGCGGCTTTTTGTAAAGACTAATGCCGTTAGCACACTGCCACCGCGAAATCAGCGAAATCTCTTCTCGTTGACAGATTGGGTGTGTCAGGTAGAATCACGCGACAATGTCCAGTCTAACGCTATAACTATAACTGTAGTTTTAGTTTTAGCTTGTATTTTGTTTAGTTAATAAAGGCGCTTGCCCGTTAAAAAAAACGCTATAATACAAATAAGTATTATAAATGCGAAAATAATGTTGGTTTGTTTGTTCCTCTTTCACGCAGAAACAGAGCAACGGATCGACCTGAATTTTTGCATGGGTATAGTTCAAGGGCTGGTGAGTGACATAGGCTACTTTGAATCATCATCATCACCATTTTTCATCACTACGCGGGTGAAACCGCGGGGCGCAGCTAGTACAATATATTAAATTAAGAATTTTTTACATTAGATTAATAGATTTAAAAAAAAACAATTGCACGGGATTCATCCCCAAATTTTGGGTTCCGTTCTCATTTCACGCACGAAAAAATCTAACCTGATTTTGTTTTCTTCAATTTTACCCCATTTCGGTATGGAACCCCAAAAAGAATAGGTGTTGAAAGTTTATAATGTGTAAATCTATGCGTACCTACGAAATATGGTTTTTAACTTACCAAGCAGTTTTTTTTAATATTTTAATAATTCTTTTTTAAAAAAGCTGGACCGAAAGTAGAGCTAAAATCCTTATATTCTTGATTATCTGCGAAATCTCTACTCGTTGACAAATTGGGTGTGTCAGTTCGGATCACGCGACAATGTCCAGTCTAACGCTATACATGAATAATCAAGAATTTTTTACAATAATTAATAGATTTAAAAAAAACGATTGCACGGGATTCATCCCCAAATTTTGGGTTCCATCTCACGCACATTTTTTTTAACCTAAGTACATGGTGTTTTTTTTCATTATTTGACACCTTTTTGGTACAAAACCCTAAAAAGAATAGGGGCTAGGGGTTGAAAGTTTATAATGTGTAAATCTATGCGTACGAAATATGGTTATTAAATTCCCACGAAGTTCCTTTTTTTTTTTAATTATAAGTAATTGTAAGATTTTATTTATCTGTGTAGGACCGGAAGTAGAACTTAAATCCTTATATTTTTTTATTTTGTCAGAAAAATGCTTTTCTAAAGCAAAGGAAATGACTCACCACAAAAACACCAAATTTTATCTCAAAAGATTCCACACTCCACTTTCAACAAAACTATGAAGCACACTAAAAATTCTTGACATTATTATCTCAGATAACTGTACAAATTGATAAATATACTATCTTTGTACCTATATTATTTCGTAACTCTGTGTTAGTAATAGATACCTTTGCAATCGGGCGTTAGATGTACCTATTCACGTTTTTGAGACATCCGAAAAACTTATAAAATATGATTATAAAAGCGGCCTAGTGCGAGTCGGGCTCGCGCACTGAGGGTTCCGTATCACCACATAAATTGTTAACTACTAAAGCCAGGCGGTCACCCATCCAAGTAACGATCGCGCCCGACGTTGCTTAACTTCGGTAATCGTACAAGAACCGGTGGTGAATAAAAATTTGTCACCGACTCGCACTTGGCCAGTGTTTATTATATGTTTTATTTGTTTTACTTTACTGTGTACTAAAATCATGCCAAGTTTGACGCTTGTAGGCATTACCGTTTTTACATCAGAGCTAATACAAAAATACATTTTTTTAAGTTTGCTGTATGGGGACCATAGTCCTTACTTTTTGACTTTTTTATTATTTCTTAGTTAATCCGCCGTAACATTACATATGGTGATGCGAAAACGGTGCACATCCCTGCCGCGCAGGGTCCGGGCCAGCCCTAACACCATCCTGAACGTATTTGCGAATAGGTTTGCGTTTGACTGTCAGTACATGAACCACTGGTCAATGGTACATGTACTGACTAACAAGCAAATGGTGAAAGGTGTGTGTTAGGTGTGTGTTAGTTTAAATCTATTTTATAAATTTTGAATATGTACCTAATTTTATATTTTTATTGTTTTATTTTAATAATTGTATGATCAAATTGGCGATCGAAATAAATGAATTTGAATTGAATTACATATTCTGCAAAAAAAAACAACTGGCTGTCTATTACGGTTGGAAAGATACAGCCGTTAATACGTAGGACGGACAGACACATAGCATAGGCTTAGTAATAGGGACCCTTTTACACCCTTTGAGTACGGAACCCTAAAAATTGTAGGTACTCTCTACGCCGTGATTAGTTTGAAAACTATTTCATTTTATTTCTTGTAGCTACGGATACCGGAATCAGCGACGTGACGATTCAACGAATACTTATTTTATCAATAATTCAATTCCACTAATGTATGACTTACCTATATCAAAGTACTTTATCTATGATGTGCATGTGATGTTTCACCCAAACTCAACACGGTGGTACAAATAGGGCGATATTCATTAGTACAAAATTATTATTCGTGTTTCAGACGAAATATGCTTCAAATTTGACGATTCGTCCTCACGAATTTTCAAAAGCAGACCATTAAAATCGATTAATTGACATTATTTATTTATATGTAATAAATGTTTTTGAAATATTTTATTCGAATGTGTTCAACGATACACGATTAAAGAAATTTGGCTCGATAGAAAAAAATCGTAAACTTTCTTTAAAAAACACCCGTTTTTACGTTCCCTTCGATGGATGGAATCAACTTCATTCAGTTACTATAGAAGATATTTTTATATAAAAAAGATGTGTGTAATCCTAACAATCATTCAAAACTTTAGTGATCGCAGTTTTTTGTAAAAGCGTAAGATTATTTGTGGAAAATAAAGAAAAAAAAAATATTGAAAATATTTGAAAGCGCGAACGCCGAGTATGCAAGCATTACCGTCAAACAAGTGTACGTTCTGCACCAAGTGTCAAAAGTGACAATATTGAGGCAATTTAAAAACAATTAGTTTAGAGTAGAATAGATGCCCTGATGGTAAGTGGTTACCGCCGCCTATCATCATCATCACCAAGAAGACGTCCACTGAACATAGGCCTCCCCCTTTAACCTTCACACTGCACGACAGCCTGCCTTTTGCCACCCACTGGATGCCAGCGACTCTCACCGCCGCCAATGGACAACTGCAATATCAGAAGTGCTTCCAATGCGTTACCTTGTGCCAACTCTTCAGGGAAATTTCACTGTGAAAGACTAAGAAGTCTCTTACCAAGAAAACATTTTGCTTCCAGCCAAAGTTTCTTTCGATTCGGAAAACAATCTGTATCTTCTTCTATTTTGTTTTCTTTCCTCTACAATTTTCCATTCAAATACGTTTAAATTCCTCGTCAAATCTTCATTCAGAGAATCGCAAAAGTTTGACCAAACATTGTTCTCTTGGTGGGTGCGAACGAAATTAGCAATTTTTTTATTAACAGGCTTCTTTCCTAGCGCCAAAAGTCTAGATTCGCGAGCGAGGAGATATCTGAGCGCTGTTCTTTTTAATATGATCAATTCTTCCAAAGTTTTGGCCATAAATCGTTAACAAAACCAATGTTTTTTTTCTACACTGGTCACACAAAAAAGAGGTTCACTTCACAAACAAGTTTACTGTTAAATTCCCGTCATTGTATCGAGTCTTTAATGAAAAATTTTTTAACACACATTTACTTTATTTCTCGCGTTCGAAACGACGACTGAAGGAGGGCTCGAGGATCGTGGAAAATTCAAGATCACTTAGCACTTTTGAGATGTGACATATGATGGATTGAGTAACCGTGGAAAATGTGCTAAAAATAGATCAAAACGTGTACATAGCGCGCAATTAAATAATATTACATAAAGGTCTATGTATAGTTTTTTTTTAATAAATAATAGGCTTGCGTTTGACCACCATCACGCCTGATGTAAGCGATGATGCGGTCTACGTTGGAGCACGCTTGCCTAGAAGAAACCGATTCACTCGTGATTTGAAGACACCCAGATTGTAACCATCGGGGAACAGCCATTCAGGCAGCGCATTCCACAAACTATCAGTTCACACAATAAATCTGGAATCAAAGCGCTTCTTACGGGTTTTCGAAATATCAACCATAAAGCGGTGACGATTTTTCGTGCCCGCTCTGGCAGTCAGATAGAAATATGGGCAGGAGGGAATTAGATCATGCAGATCCGATGCACACTCTCCGAAATGTATCCGATAAAAAACCGATAGACGTAACTTATAACTTCACGTCGATACTCAAGACTAAGAAGCTTAGTCCGAATTAAGGATTCGTTGCTGATGAGCCTCTTGGCACGTTTCTCAATAGACTCCAATGCCTCAAGCTGGTACTTAGCTGATCCATCCCAAAGGTGAGAGCAGTACTCCATGCACGACCGAACTTGTGCTTGGTACAATGATACAATATGCGTGCCCCAACGTAGACCGCATCATCGCTTAACATCAGGCGTGATGGTGTTCAAACGCAAGCATAATATATAAAAAATAAATGCTGTAGATTTTTTTACGATTTTCTAAAAAAAATACGACCTGCAGGATTCGAACCTGCGCCATCGGGTATACGTCCCGAGTGCTCTATCTACTAAGCTACGGCCACCATCGGCCTCCAAATTCTTCAATAAAATTCTTGAAAAGGCCGAATAAAGGGCATCAGCTATTCATTAATAATTGCGTAAGAATCTAAGACTTTTTTTAAGTGAAATATGCCATTGGGGTGGCAAAGTTCTGGTCTAGAAACTTGATTTGAAAATAGAATTGTATTTTGCGGAACATCGACTCGAAAGAAGAAGAAGAAGTGAAATAGGCGAGAGACGTCTCGCCGAAGTGCGTGATCCAAGTCAGAGTATCCCAAACTTTTTGCGTCCAGCCTCTTTAGATTACAAATAACATTTTCATATGGGTTTCATCATTTTGTATTGTCACGGTAAGAAAAAACAAAAACAGATAAAAAAAAGTTGAATAAGTGGCAAACAAGCGATGGCCCATCTGATGGTAAGTGGTCACCGCCGCCTGTAGGCTATAGACCTACAATACCCGGAGCATTGACAGTGGATTGCCTACTTTTGAGTACTCTATTCACCCTTCGTTTGAAGCAGTCCAAATTATACTTCGGAGGAAAACCAGAAGGTGGTAAGCAATTCCACAACTTATAAGTACGTGGCAGAAACAATCGATTAAATCGAACAGGGACCTTACGGACAACAGCTAATTGCGGCACCTAATCGGCTCAGTTGGAAAATCACGCGAACGTGAACCTTATCGCGCCCAGATGCGGTTTGCGGTCGCGTGATTTTGCAATTGAGCGGATTAGGTGCCGCAATTAGCTGTTGTCCGTGAGGCCCCCAGTACGGTGTCTATGATGTGTGGATGGTATTTGGCCGCCATCTCGCCTGATGTGAAGCGACGATGCGGTCTACGATGGAGCACGCTTGCCTAGAAGAAACCGATTCACTCTCGACTTGAAGACTCAAGACACCCAGATTGTAACTAACGGGGAAAACCCATTCAGGCAGCGATTTCCACAGACTAGCAGTTCGCACAATAAATGTGGAATCATAGCGCTTCGTACGGGTTCTCGGAATATCAACCACTAGTGACCCGCCCGCCCGGCTTCGCACGGGTGTAATTTACGTGCGAAGCCAGGTAGGGTCGCTAGTTATATATATAAACCTTCCGTGAAAATTTATCTAACTGATGGTGGAAACCGCATCAAAATCCGTTGCGTGGTTTAGGAGGAGTTAGCGGCCATACAGACATACAGACAGACAGACAGACAAACAGACAGACGCGGAAAACGACTTTAATTTATACTATTTAGAGATAAAACGATGTCGATTTTTTGTGCCCGCCCTGGCGGTCCGATAGAAAAAAGGGCAGGAAGGAATTAAATCATGCAGATCTGATGCACACTCTCCGAAATGTATCCGATTAAAAAACCGATAGACTAGCAACTTTACGCCGATGCTCGAGACTAAGAAGCTTATTCTGAACCAGGGATTCATTGCTGATGAGTCGCTTGGCACGTTTCTCAATAGACTCCAACGCCCCTGGGAG